>CM042801.1:3406003-4679287 GCA_018691245.2 Ips nitidus | reverse complement strand
ANGTNNANANAANAGNCGAANNNCCGTCTCCCGCTAAGGNTNTNCTNNANNTGCNTCTATNNGNGATAACGGGAANAGGACATGCGGTATCACGCATCGATTCCCTAGCNAANGNGNGNNCGATTNGTTGGATNGAGTGGNGNCACTNCCTATACAGTGGGGGGTANGCGTGTCAAAGTTTGAACTCACAGAAACACCGTTTGAAAGGACAGTCAAGGACAAAATCGTCTGTAAAACCCACTTGGACTGAGTAAATGTCTGTTTTAAGCACATTTTTGCAATCCTCGTTAAATTTCTTATCTAATGACATTAAAAAAGATTAGAAAATTTTGTACAGTCAGGGAAAAAAGCAGTGTCAAAGTTTGAACTGCCAGAAACACAGTTTGAAAGGACAGTCAAGGACAAAATCGTCTGTAAAACCCACTTGGACTGAAAAAATGTCTTTTTTAAGCACATTTTTGGAATCCTCATTAAATTTCCTATCTAATGACATAAAAAAAGACTACAAAATTTTGTACAGTCAGGGAAAAAAGCAGTGTCAAAGTTTGAACTGTCAAAAACACAGTTTGAAAGGACAGTCAAGGACAAAATCGTCTATAAAACCCACTTGGACTGAGTAAATGTCTGTTTTAAGCACATTTTTGGAATCCTCATTAAATTTCCTATCTAATGACATAAAAAAGACTACAACATTTTGTACAGTCAGGGAAAAAAGCAGTGTCAAAGTTTGAACTGCCAGAAACACAGTTTGAAAGGACAGTCAAGGGGAAAATCGTCTTTAAAACTCACTTGGACTGAGTAAATGTCTGTTTTAAGCACATTTTTGGAATCCTCATTAAATTTCCTATCTAATGACATAAAAAAGACTACAAAATTTGGTACAGTCAGGGAAAAAAGCGGTGTCAAAGTTTGAACTGTCAGAAACACAGTTTGAAAGGACAGTCAAGGACAAAATCGTCTGTAAAACCCACTTGGAGTGAGAAAATGTCTGTTTTAAGCACATTTTTGGAATTCTCATTAAATTTCCTATCTAATGACATAAAAAAAAGACTACAAAATTTGGTACAGTCAGGGAAAAAAGCAGTGTCAAAGCTTCAACTGCTAGAAACACAGTTTCTGGACAGTCAGGTAACAAAATTCCGACAAATTTATGAATTCCAACCTTAGTAATACCAATCGCCCCTTCCACAAAACTCCTACACACGTAACGCAAAGCGGTTTACTAGACTTTTGGCGATTTTCGGTTGTAATCCATCATTTCAGGAAGCGATCAAATCCAAATACGGTTTGGACGCGTCGCAATTGAGAGTTTACCTGCACTACCAACCCTCGTTCTACCACTTGCACGTGCATTTCACGTATTTGAAACACGAAGCGCCGGGGATTTTAGCGGAAAGAGCCCACCTACTAACAACGGTTATAAACAATCTGGAAATCACCTCCGATTACTATAAGAAAGCCACGATTCCCTTTATTCTGCGCGAAAATGACGGAATGTTTTTACCGTTCGAACGACAAGGATTACTGACCAAACTCCCCTAAAACAGAATGGAGTGCTTCAAATTTGTTGTGATCGAACTAAGGCCTAAACTACAAAGTGCGAACGTTTTTATCAGTCTGGAAAACCCTAAAAAAGTCACCTCCGTTAATCTACAAAGTGACTCGGTTCAGTTGCGTTTCGAAGGTGGTTGTGGTGGTACAATTGACTTTTCTGGCTTCAAAGCAGTGCCATCTAGTTTAGCTTCAGTGAAACTAACTTCAAATTGTGTTTCCTTCAGATTTTGCACTGCGCAACCATCCAAACTTGGTAGTTTTAAGAGTGAACTGTTAAACAACCCCTCCCCCGCTCCCGCGGGGGATTTTCCTAAAATCCCCGTTTGTGCTGCGCAGACGGAATATTCACTAAACTGCACTAATTGCCTGAACAGTTTAAACGGTACAACCCTGAAATTTGACAGGGTGTTGCCTTTGCCAGACTCTGTAGATCAGAGTGACTGGTTTTGTCACTCGCGCACCAATCACAACCTGGAACCAACTGTAAAAGACTTGTTTTTCTCGGCCTGTTTTGTGCACATCAATCAACTGAATGTTTCTGGTAAAACTTTGACTAAAAACGGGGTTTTTGTGTGTAAGCACTGTTTGAACTGGCTTGGTATTCAGCACGGTAGTACTACCGTTAAGTTCTGGCTTAACTGTGCTAATTTCACTTCTCCTGACAGTCAGAAAGGCAATACCAGCACCGGATTAAGTGACTCGTTTCTAGCAATTAACAATTCCTTCAACAAACTGTTAAACACTTCAAAAATTATATTTTTTCTTAAAAATTCTGACGGTACAGCGGATCGGTTGTTACTCTGGATTATTGAGAAACAACTGGATCTGGTGATAACCGATCAAAATGGTAGGAAACAGACTAAAGTGGCGAAAGTGTTGTTTCGGTTTATTCGTTCTAAAGACGATGAAATTCTTCAAACGTGGTTCGAAGATCAAACGGTCGATTTGGTGGACGTGTCCAAAAATATGATGTTGGAAGTGTTGAAACATTTGTACTTGCACAACGACCTTTTTCCCGATCAGTTTAAGAAGTCTAACGATTTTCTTATTTCCTATTTGTTTATGTATGAATAAAATTTTGAATGCGCCTGTTAATGTTTTATTCCGGTCACTTTGACATTTGGCTACATTTTGGTACAAAAATCCACTCTGTAACTGTCATACAACCAGACTTATGGCCTGTCAAAGCAAACAGTGCTTTCTAGTGTCACTTTGACATTTCTCTACTTGGCGCTGCTACTGAACATTTTTTTACACAAACTATACAGGGTGGACTAATAAAGCATTTTTTTACTTAAAACGGTTTGGTGATTCGTCCTGTTAAAACAGGGTTTGTTTACAAACTTTATGCGAAAAAACGTCAAAATTGATGATAGAGGGTGGTCAAAACACATCAGTTCTAAAAAATGACAGAAAGTCTAGTTTTTCAAATAAAACACTCCTTTATTATTTAAATTTAAGGTAAGTTCGTATTAGGTCACTTATTTAGAAAATTCCTTTTTTAAATTGACACATTACTGTAACTGTCAAAATAACCTTAGAGCTATTAAAGGTTAAGGCAGTATCTGTCGAAGTCACTCAATATGTCAATCAGTTATTTGCAACACTTTTTGTATGTCAGTGGATAATGCCAATCAAATGGGATTTCCAAAAATACAACAGCTTGTATTGGTAGGTTGCTCCGTTTGGCCGCTAGAGGTCTCTTTTTCAAAAAATCCTGTAATTACTGTCCTGATATTTGGCACAATCCTAGCACAGTGTCAAATAGCAAGATTGTAGATAAAAAAATGATTAAAGTCGATTTTCGCTTGCACTAACTGGGCCAACATAACGCAAAACCCATTAGGATAGTGGCGGTGTTTCAGGCAAATTTGACCCTTACGGAAATTGTCGTTTACAAAAAGAGTTTTTCAAGAGATTTCCACGCTAGGTCACGTTTTTTTCGAATTTTCCGTGGTCAAATTAGCCCTAAAACAGTCAAAAAGTGTTTCTGGTGCACCCCGTAACGAAACCGTAAATAACACGCGTATTTGTGGTACTTTATATGTCGATGGACAGCCAATGAAAATATAAAACAAAAATATCCTACTTGAGTTGATAGGTTTAACTGTTTGGCCGCTAGAGGGCGTTAAATTTGATTGAAAAAAGTTTTTCGTCATCCTGAAATACTAAATCTTGAATAACTCGATTATTTGCACCATTAACGTCGCGTGATCGTGACAATTTAAATTCGCAGCTGGCAGCACTGTAAAGTTAAGTTGACACTTACAGTCACGTGACCAGGAAAATGTCAATTTTAATTTTAAACCTAACCTAACCTCGAAAAGTCTGTAAATTACATATAAACAGTCGGGAAGCCTGAAATTGTAACAGCACGTCACGTGATCGTGACACTTTATGTTTGCAAGTGGCAACGCTGTAAAGTTAAGTTGAAACTTGTCAACAACAGTCACGTGACTCGGAAAATGTCGTTTTTGACAACGAAAAATCTGTCTTTTGATATTTGTCATTTTTTTAAAGATTTTTTCTGATTTTGTCTAATTTTGACATTTCAAGTAATTTTTACAGAAACGTTAATTTTTAATTTTTTTTTCTGAATTTGTCAACTTTCGATATTTGTCATTTTTCACTTTTTTTAAATTTGTTTAATTTTTGGCTGTTGTTAATATGTTAATATGCATTTAAGTAATTGGTTCGGTATTGTCAATTTTTGACAGCTGTCATTTTTTAAGTTTTTTCAGAATTTGTCTTAATTTGACAGTTGGAACTGTCAGACTATCTACTGACATAACCCTACAATATCAAGTAAAGTCAGGGAAAAAAGCAGTGTCAAAGTTTGAACTGCCAGAAACAGTTTAAAAAGACAGTCAGGGACAAAATCGCCTGTAATACTCACTTGGAGTGAAAAAGTGGTTGTTTTAAACACATTTTTGGAATTCTCATTAAATTTCCTATCTAATGACATAAAAAAGACTACAAAATTTTGTACAGTCAGGGAAAAAAGCAGTGTCAAAGTTTGAACTGCCAGAAATAGTTTAAAAAGACAGTCAGGGACAAAATTGCCTGTAATACTCACTTGGAGTGAAAAAGTGGTTGTTTTAAGCACATTTTTGGAATCTTCATTAAATTTCCTATCTAATGACATAAAAAAGACTACAAAATTTTGTACAGTCAGGGAAAAAAGCAGTGTCAAAGTTTGAACTGTCAGAAACACAGTTTGAAAGGACAGTCAAGGACAAAATCGTCTGTAAAACCCACTTGGACTGAAAAAATGTCTTTTTTAAGCACATTTTTAGAATCCTCATTAAATTTCCTATCTAATGACATAAAACAGACTAGAAAATTTTGTACAGTCAGGGAGAAAAGCGGTGTCAAAGTTTGAACTGCCAGAAACACAGTTTAAAAAGACAGTCAGGGACAAAATCGTCTGTAAAACCCACTTGGACTGAAAAAATTTCTTTTTTAAGCACAAATTATACAGGGTGGACTAATAAAGCATTCTTTTGGCTACATTTTGGTAAAAAAATCCACTCTGTAACTGTCATACAACCAGACTTATGGCCTCTCAAAGTAGACAGTGCTTTCTAGTGTCATTTTGACGTTTCTCCACTTGGCGCTGTCACTGAACATTTTTTTGCACAAAATGTACAGAGTGGACTAATAAAGCATTGTTTTGGCTACATTCTAGTACAATAATCCACTCTGTATCTGTCATACAACCAGACTTATGGCCTGTCAAAGCAGACAGTGGTTTTCAGTGTCACTTTGACATTTCTCCACTTGGCGCTGTCACTGAACATTTTTTTGCACAAACTGTACAGAGTGGACTAATAAAGCATTGTTTTGGCTACATTTTGGTACAAAAATCCACTCTGTATCTGTCATACAACCAGACTTATGGCCTGTCAAAGCAGACAGTGCTTTCTAGTGTCACTTTGACATTTCTCCACTTGGCGCTGTCACTGAACATTTTTTTGCACAAACTGTACAGAGTGGACTAATAAAGCATTGTTTTGGCTACATTTTAGTACAAGAATCCACTCTGTATCTGTCATACAACCAGACTTATGGCCTGTCAAAGCAGACAGTGTTTTATGCTGTTACTTTGGACCTGCACCGTCAGTTGTCACATGATACTACAACATAACTTAAATAGATAGTCACGTGACAAATGTCACAATAACTACCATAAAGATAAGAATCACATTTTACAATCCACAACTGAAATACTCTAATTTGTAGAGCACCGTGCGTCTGTTGAGCTTACTTTGACCAGTTTTGAGGTAACTGACAGTTGTCACGTGTTCATAAAATCCCATTTACTCAGACAGTCACGGGACAACTGTCACAATAAATACCATAAAGGTAAAAATTACGATTTCTTTTCAGCGAGACAAGAAAACTGTTAAGACACTAATTTTTACAGTGTCACGTTTTTGTTCGGCAAATTTTGACGTAACTGACAGTTGTCACGTGGCACTAAACCCCCATTAACTTAGACAGTCACGTGACAACTGTCAAAATAATTTCTCACTTTGACTCTTGGAACTTTTAAGTTAGACCAAGACAATTTTTGACGTATATGACATTTGACACGTGATACTAAAGCCCAATTACTTACAACTGTGACATTTAACTACCATGAAGAGAAAAACTGCTCAACTCTCAATTTTTACCTCGATTTGAGTCAATTTTGACGTAACTGACAGTTGTCACGTGTCTGTCTCGCTGAAGAGGGTTGTATTGCCACCGTTGTCACGTGACGTTTCAAGTAATTGGCCTTTAGTGTAACGTGACAAATGTCAAAAAATGTTTTAGTCAAAGTCCCCAGAGTCAAAATACTTATAAAAGTCTGAGAGACAAGATGCGTGTCTTAAAGCTTTGTGGAAATAGTTTCGACAGTTGTCACGTGACTCCCTGAGTTAATGGGGTTAACACAATGTAAAGGAACAAAGTTGACACCTGTCAATATTAGTCACGTGACCATACCACCAGTTTGAACTAAGACAATTTGCTAAATCAAATTTAGACAGTTGTAAAAGCGGAAATTGTAAAATACAGGTCACGTGACGTTGATAAGGCAATTCTGGGCTTGCAACACTGTAAAAGCCAGTTGACACCTGTCAAAAACAGTCACGTGACTATGAAAATGTAATTCATCCACTGAAAATTTGGAAAAATACATTTAGACAGTTGGAAAAGTAAAAAATTGTAAGAAACGCGTCACGTGACGTTGATAATGCAATTCTGGGCTTGCAACACTGTAAAAGCGAAGTGACACCTGTCAAAAACAGTCACGTGACTGTGAAAATATAATTCATTCACTGAGAATTTGGAAAATTACATTTAGACAGTTGGAAAAGTAAAAAATTTAAAATACACGTCACGTGACGTTGATAAGGCAATTCTGGGCTTGCAACACTGTAAAAGCGAAGTGACACCTGTCAAAAACAGGCACGTGACTGTGAAAATGTAATTCATCCACTGAAAATTTGGAAAAATACATTTAGACAGTTGGAAAAGTAAAAAATTGTAAGAAACGCGTCACGTGACGTTGATAATGCATTTCTGGGCTTGCAACACTGTAAAAGCGAAGTGACACCTGTCAAAAACAGTCACGTGACTGTGAAAATATAATTCATTCACTGAGAATTTGGAAAATTACATTTAGACAGTTGGAAAAGTAAAAAATTGTAAGAAACGCGTCACGTGACGTTGATAATGCAATTCTGGGCTTGCAACACTGTAAAAGCGAAGTGACACCTGTCAAAAACAGTCACGTGACTATGAAAAGGTAATTCAACCACTGAAAATTTGGAAAATTAAATTTAGACAGTTCCAGAAGTTAAAATTGTAAGAAACGCGTCACGTGACGTTAATAATGCAATTCTGGGCTTGCAACACTGTAAAAGCGAAGTGACACCTGTCAAAAACAGGCACGTGACTATGAAAATATAATTCATTCACTGAGAATTTGGAAAATTACATTTAGACAGTTGGAAAAGTAAAAAATTTAAAATACACGTCACGTGACGTTGATAAGGCAATTCTGAGCTTGCAACACTGTAAAAAGCAGTTAACACCTGTCAAAACAGGCACGTGACTGTGAAAATGTAATTCATCCACTGAAAATTTGGAAAAATACATTTAGACAGTTGGAAAAGTAAAAAATTGTAAGAAACGCGTCACGTGACGTTGATAATGCAATTCTGGGCTTGCAACACTGTAAAAGCGAAGTGACACCTGTCAAAAACAGTCACGTGACTGTGAAAATGTAATTCATCCACTGAAAATTTGGAAAAATACATTTAGACAGTTGGAAAAGTAAAAAATTGTAAGAAACGCGTCACGTGACGTTGATAATGCAATTCTGGGCTTGCAACACTGTAAAAGCGAAGTGACACCTGTCAAAAACAGTCACGTGACTGTGAAAATGTAATTCATCCACTGAAAATTTGGAAAATTACATTTAGACAGTTGGAAAAGTAAAAAATTTTAAATACACGTCACGTGACGTTGATAAGGCAATTCTGAGCTTGCAACACTGTAAAAAGCAGTTAACACCTGTCAAAACAGGCACGTGACTGTGAAAATGTAATTCATCCACTGAGAATTTGGAAAATTACATTTAGACAGTTGGAAAAGTAAAAAATTTAAAATACACGTCACGTGACGTTGATAATGCAATTCTGGGCTTGCAACACTGTCAAACCCAATTGACACCTGTCAAAAACAGTCACGTGACTGTGAAAATATAATTCATTCACTGAGAATTTGGAAAATTACATTTAGACAGTTGGAAAAGTAAAAAATTTAAAATACACGTCACGTGACGTTGATAAGGCAATTCTGAGCTTGCAACACTGTAAAAAGCAGTTAACACCTGTCAAAACAGGCACGTGATTGTGAAAATGTAATTCATCCACTGAAAATTTGGAAAAATACATTTAGACAGTTGGAAAAGTAAAAAATTGTAAGAAACGCGTCACGTGACGTTGATAATGCAATTCTGGGCTTGCAACACTGTAAAAGCGAAGTGACACCTGTCAAAAACAGTCACGTGACTATGAAAAGGTAATTCAACCACTGAAAATTTGGAAAATTAAATTTAGACAGTTCCAGAAGTTAAAATTGTAAGAAACGCGTCACGTGACGTTAATAATGCAATTCTGGGCTTGCAACACTGTAAAAGCGAAGTGACACCTGTCAAAAACAGGCACGTGACTATGAAAATGTAGTTCAAAAATTGAAAATTTGGAAAAATACATTTAGACAGTTGCAAAAGTTGAAATTGTAAAATATACGTCACGTGACGTTGATAATGCAATTCTGGGATGCAAAACACGGTCAAACCCAGTTGACACCTGTCAAAAACAGTCACGTGACTGTGAAAATGTAATTCATCCACTGAAAATTTGGAAAATTACATTTAGACAGTTGGAAAAGTAAAAAATTGAAAATACACGTCACGTGACGTTGATAAGGCAATTCTGAGCTTGCAACACTGTAAAAGCGAAGTGACACCTGTCAAAAACAGTCACGTGACTGTGAAAATGTAATTCATCCACTGAAAATTTGGAAAAATACATTTAGACAGTTGGAAAAGTAAAAAATTGTAAGATACACGTCACGTGACGTTGATAATGCAATTCTGAGCTTGCAACACTGTCAAAGCTAGTTGACACGTGTCAAAATCAGTCACGTGACCATAAAAAATTTGTTGAAATTGTAAAATGTCACATGACAACTGTCAGTTACGTCAAAACTGTCAAATTTTGCTCAGCAAAGACTTTTCACAGTTTTTCTGTCGCGGTGGAGGGTAATCCTAGTTTTTCTCTTTATGACAGTTATTGTGACAATTGTCACGTGACTGTCTGAGTAAATAGGCTTCTAGTACCACGTGACAAATGTCATATACGTCAAATAATATAGGAATTTGTGTGATTTGGGGGGTTACAAGAAAAACATTGTTTGACTTCAAATTTATTATTATTATCATTATTATTATTACAGTATTAGTGTTATAGTAGGGATGTTTTTTTAGGTTATTTTTACCTCTTTAAAACACGAGATAAAAATAAAGAAAAACATCCAAACAAAAGTGGATTAAAGCGAAAAACAATAATTACACACACACGCAATATAAAGTGAGGGAGAGGACAGAAAACACAACCGAAAAATATTCATAAAAACTATTTAAAATGTATATCTGTTAATATAAATTACTCTCTATTATTATTAATAAAATAAATAGCTATAAACTATCACTACTATAACGATTTAAGTGGCTGATTTCAGGGTATTTTTATTAAAATTTAACTGATTTTTATTATAAAATCTCAATACAAATTGTTGTATTTGGAAAAACTTCAATCACAAATACCGTATTGTCTGTCTACTCTTAATAATGGGAGTTTTAGTTTTTAATTTTTTTTTTTTAATTAATTTTAAATTAACAATTATTTTACTTTTATATTATTAATACCTCGATAGTTTCAGGTTGCATTTTTCTTTCTTAATTGTTATTTAAACTGTTCAAGAATGAAATAATAATAATCGTAGCAGTCACGTGACCGTTATTCAGCGATTCTCAAAATTTTCTGCAACATCGTTTACGCTCAGCGGTTCTGAATAAATCGCTTTTGACAGTTTCTAGACCTAAAACTCCCATTACACATTAACCGATTGCGTACAGGGTGTCCGAATAAATCTATGTTGTCAAAACAGTTGTCTAACCTGTCAAAAACAGTCACGTGACTGTGAAAATGTAATTCATCCACTGAAAATTTGGAAAATTGAATTTAGACAGTTGGAAAAGTTAAAATTGTAAAATACGCGTCACGTGACGTTGATAATGCAATTCTGGGCTTGCAACACTGTAAAAGCGAAGTGACACCTGTCAAAAACAGTCACGTGACTATTAAAATGTAATTCATCCACTAAATATTTGGAAATTCACATTTAAGACAGTTGCAAAAGTTAAAATTCTAAAATACACGTCACGTGACGTTGATAAGGCAATTCTGAGCTTGCAACACTGTAAAACCCAGTTGACACCTGTCAAAAACAGTCACGTGACTATGAAAAGATAGTTCAAACATTAAAAATTAGAAAAATTACATTTAGACAGTTTCAAAAGTTCAAATTGTAAGAAACGCGTCACGTGACGTTGATAAAGCAATTCTGAGCTTGCAACACTGTAAAAGCCAATTGACACCTGTCAAAAACAGTCACGTGACTGTGAAAATGTAATTCATCCACTGAAAATATGGAAAATTAAATTTAAACAGTTTCAAAAGTAAAAAATTGTAAGAAATCCGTCACGTGACGTTGATAAGGCAATTCTGAGCTTGCAACAGTGTAAAAACCAGTTGACACCTGTCAAAAACAGTCACGTGACTATGAAAAGATAGTTCAAACATTAAAAATTAGAAAAATTACATTTAGACAGTTTCAAAAGTTCAAATTGTAAGAAACGCGTCACGTGACGTTGATAAAGCAATTCTGAGCTTGCAACACTGTAAAAGCCAATTGACACCTGTCAAAAACAGTCACGTGACTGTGAAAATGTAATTCATCCACTGAAAATATGGAAAATTAAATTTAAACAGTTTCAAAAGTAAAAAATTGTAAGAAACCCGTCACGTGACGTTGATAAGGCAATTCTGAGCTTGCAACAGTGTAAAAACCAGTTGACACCTGTCAAAAACAGTCACGTGACTATGAAAATGTAATTCAACCACTAAAAATTTGGAAAATTACATTTAGACAGTTGTAAAATCTGAAATTGTAAAAAACACGTCATGTGACGTTAATAATGTAATTTATGAACTTGCAACACTGTAAAAGCCAGTTGACAGCTGTCAAAAACAGTCACGTGACTATGAAAAGATAATTTATCCACTGAAAATTTGGAAAATTAAATTTAGACAGTTCCAGAAGTTAAAATTGTAAGAAACGCGTCACGTGACGTTGATAAGGCAATTCTGAGCTTGCAACACTGTAAAAGCCAGTTGACAGCTGTCAAAAACAGCCACGTGACTATGAAAAGGTAGTTCAAACATAAAAAATTAGAAAAATTACATTTAGACAGTTGCCAATGTTATAATTGTAAGAAACGCGTCACGTGACGTTGATAAAGCAATTCTGAGCTTGCAACACTGTAAAAGCGAAGTGACACCTGTCAAAAACAGTCACGTGACTATAAAAATGTAATTCAAGTACTGAAAATTTGGAAAATTACATTTAGACAGTTGTAAAATCTGAAATTGTAAAAAACACGTCATGTGACGTTAATAATGTAATTTATGAACTTGCAACACTATTAAAGCCAGTTGGCACCTGTCAAAAACACTCACGTGACTATGAAAATGTAATTCGTCCACTAAAAATTTGGAAAAATAAAATTTAGACAGTTGGAAAAGCTGAAATTGTAAAATACACGTCACGTGACGTTGATAAGTCAATTCTGGGCTTGCAACACTGTAAAAATGAAGAGACACCTGTCAAAAACAGTCACGTGACTGTGAAAATGTAATTCGTCCACTGAAAATTGAGAAAATTAAATTTAGACAGTTCCAGAAGTTAAAATTGTAAGAAATGCGTCACGTGACGTTGATAATGTAATTTATGAACTTGCAACACTGTCAAAGCTAGTTGACATCTGTCAAAATCAGTCACGTGACCATACAAATTTTGTTGAAATTGTAAAATACACGTCACGTGACGTTGAGCTTGCAACACCGTAAAAGCCAGTTGACACCTGTCAAAAACAGTCATCATGTGAATGAAAAATTTTGACAATTGATCGGCATGTGTCAATTTTGACATTGAGACTTTTTTGCCAAAGTCACAATGCGCGACTTATTGGCGCACCCTGTACTGAAATGAACGTTACGAATGAATTGCGTCACGTGTTCCAATGACGTTTGCGCAGGGCGATCGTTAGTAAAAAAAAAAACAAAAATTAATCAAATATACAGGGAAATTCTTTTAAATGACTAATTTCACTTTTACAGTAAATAATATTCGAAATAAGCACAGCCACCGAAAAGAAACTGTGAATTATACACTATACACAGGGTGGTTCATATATTTAAACAGATTGAAGAGACTTGCTTCAATTCTTGTGCAAAAAAGTGAAACATTTTTAATGGAACACCCTGTATATTTTATGATTCCAAAAATATACAGTGTGTTAACATTTAGTTGAGCCGTTTTCGAGGAATGACAATGTAAAAATTAAAATTTTACTGTTTTTCTGCATTATATAATTATTTGACGTCACGATGACGTGTAGTTTAATAAAACAACTGTCAACACACGCCATGGTAATGTCAAACTCGCTTGCGGCCAAAAGTGTGGTTCATTTGACGTCACGATGACGTAATTTACCAAAAGAAAACACCGATCAACTGGCAAATTACGTCATCGTGACGTCAAATGTCACGTTCAGTGTCACTTTAATATTATTCACGGCAACTGTGATTTGGTAAGTTTTATTTTGATGACTTTGACAGTTTGTAATTCTCTTGTCAATAAAGTCTCAAATCTCTCTTTCTATTGGCCTGTACAGTCACGTGATCAAGTTTAAACCAATAAACTTACTGACTTATTGAATCGAAAACTGCTAAACTAACGATACAGGGTGTTTCATTAAAATTTTTAACTTTTATGTGTTTGAGTGTTTTTCCCCACCTGTCGCACTGTCTAAATATAGACGGAGCAACCCTGTATAAGTTGTATACTTACCTGAATAGTAAGTTACTCTGATGCTTACTACCAAAATGTTCCAACAAACTAATATCGAAATACTCATCGTAATAATTGACTCTTCTTTACAATCTACGAAACGAAAAACCTACAAGAAATAATACACAAAAATATACACAAAAAAAATAATAAACAATAATAAGTACAACGCCGTTTAAACTATTATGGAACTGGTGTAATTTAGGGCCGGCACTTTCACCTCCGGATAAGTTTATCCATAAGATATTTTCTACAGAAATTATCTTCTTGAATAATATTATTCTAAAGTGTAAGAACTGGCCCTTAAAATGGATAAAATTTCGAAGTGGGTATAATAATTGAGGTAACTAATTTAGTCAGGTTGGGGATTTGGGCGCAGGCGCCCCGAAACGTCAAGGCACGAGTCGTTGACATGACGCCCCCCCCCCCTCCCCTGACTGAGTGCAATTGGAATGGCAACTACGATATTTTTAAATGGTGCGATGGGCGTAAACTTATCGGTAAAGTAAAATGGGAAAAAGTACAATTCAGTGGGTGACAGGAACATTTACCAATTTTACCGGCTATCTAATTGAAAAATATCACTTTCCTGTCATTAATTTCATTTTAAAGTCGTTACATACGTTAAATAAAGGCATTAGTCACAGATATCACGTGATTTTTGAAGGATAATTTAGCTGCGCAGTCTCTAAGTTTGACAGTCTTTCGGATCTAAACGCGTTATGATTCAAACGTCACGTGACCTCTATCTCATTTTAAAATTATGTTGTCATGTGACTTTTAAGATCACAACTCTTTTGGATCCGAAATCGTGGATCGAAAGAATGCGGCTTGGATTTTAATTTGACTCGGACATTTTGCACATGATCTGTCACAGTCAAATCGCAACTTAGCCCAGATGCCCTTAAGTACGTGGGTGCGATCCGGCAATAAGCACTTTTTCGGAATCCTCACTGGATTTTACTATCCAATAACCTTGAAAAAACATTAGAAAATTTGGTACAGTCAGGGACAAAATCGTTGGTAAAACCCACTTGGAGTTAGAAAATTACTGTTTTAAGCACATTTTTGGAATCCTCATTAAATTTCCTATTTAATGACATGAAAAAACACTACAAAATTTGGTACAGTCAAGGAGAAAAGTGGTGTCAAAGTTTGAACTGACAGAAACACAGTTTGAAAGGACAATCAGAGACAAAATCGCTTGTGAAAACCACTTGGAGTGAGTAAATGACCGTTTTAAGCACATTTTTGGAATCCTCATTAAATTTCCTATCCAATAACATGAAAAAACACTACAAAATTTGGTACAGTCAAGGAAAAAAGTGGTGTCAAAGTTTGAACTGCTAAAAAGACAGTTTGAAAAGAATTATAAAAGCTGAAATTGTAACAAACATGTCACGTGACGTTGATAATGCAGTTTCAACTTGCAATAGTATAGACTAGTTGACAGCTGTCAAAAACAGTCACGTGACTATAAGAATGTAGTTGAAACGTTGAAACTGAAAGTTGACCTGCCAGAAACGCAATTTGAAAGGACAGTCAGGACAAAATAGCCTGTAAAACCAACTTGCAATCAAAAAATGGCTGTTTTAAGCACATTTTTGGAATCCTCATTAAATTTTCTATTTAATGACATAAAAAGACACTATAAAATTTGGTACAGTCAGGTAGAAAAGCTGTGTCAAAGTTTAAACTGACAAAAACACAGTTTGAACGGACAGTCAGAGACAAAATCGCTTGTAAAATCCACTTGGAGTGAGTAAATGACAGTTCTAACCACATTTTTGAAATCCTCATTAAATTTCCTATCCAATAACCTGAAAAACACTAAAAAATTTGGTACAGTCAGGGATAAAAGCGGTGAACTGCCATAAACACAGTTTGAAAAGAATTGTAAAAACTGAAATTGTAACAGACACGTCACGTGACGTTGATAATGCCATTTTAAGCTTGCAACACTGTAGAAGCCAATTGACAGCTGTCAAAAACACTCACGTGATTTTGAAAATGAAATTGAAACGTTAAAAAAGGAGGTTGACCTGCCAGAAACGCAATTTGAAGGGACAGTCAGGGACAAAATTGGTTTTCAAACTCATTTGGAGTGAGAAAATGACTATTTTAAAAACATTTTTAGAATCCTCATTAAATTTGTATTAAATAATCTGGAAAGTCATTTCAAAATTTGGTACAGTCAGGGAGAAAAGTAGTGTCAAAGTTTGAACTGCCATAAACACAGTTTGAAAAGAATTGTAAAAGCTGAAATTGTATCAGACACGTTGATAATGCAATTTTAAGCTTGCAACACTGTAAAAACTTGTTGACAGCTGTCAAAAACAGTCACGTGACTTTGAAAATGAAGTTAAAACGTCGAAAATGGAAGTTGACCTGCCAGAAACGCAATTTAAAGGGACAGTCAGGGACAAAATTGGTTGTCAAACTCATTTAGAGTGAGAAAATGACTGTTTTAAGCACATTTTTGGAATCATCATTAAATTTCCTATCCAATAACCTGAAAAAACACTACAAAATTTAGTACACTCAGGGAAAAAAGTGGTGTCAAAGTTTGAACTGCCAGAAACACAGTTTGAAAAGAATTGTTGCTGAAATTGTAACAGACACGTCACGTGACGTTGATAATGCAGTTTTCAACTTGCAATAGTATAGACTAGTTGACAGCTGTCAAAAACAGTCACGTGACTATGAGAATGTAGCTGAAACTGGAAGTTGACCTGCCAGAAACGCAATTTGAAAGGACAGTCAGGGACAAAATTGCCTGTAAAACCCACTTGGAGTGAGAAAATTACAATTTTAAGCACATTTTTGGAATCCTCATTAAATTTCCTATCCAATAACCTAAAAAAACACTACAAAATTTAGCACACTCAGGGAAAAAAGTGGTCTCAAAGTTTGAATTGACAGAAACACAGTTTGAAAAGAATTGTAGCTGAAATAGTAACAAAAAACAGTCACGTGACTTTGAAAATGAAATTGAAACGTTAAAAATGGAGGTTGACCTGCCAGAAACGTAATTTGAAGGGACAAAATTGGTTGTTAAATTCATTTGGAGTGAGAAAATGACTATTTTAAGAACATTTTTAGAATCCTCGTTAAATTTCCTATCCAATAAGATGAAAAAACAGTACAAAATTTGGTACAGTCAGGGAAAAAGGTGGTGTCAAAGTTTGAACTGCTAGAAACACAGTTTGAAAAGAATTGTAGCTGAAATAGTAACAGACACGTTGATAATGCAATTTTAAGCTTGAAACACTGTAGAAGCCGATTGACAGCTGTCAAAAACAGTCACGTGACTTTGAAAATGAAATCGAAACGTTAAAAATGGAAGTTGACCTGCCAGAAACGCAATTTGAAGGGACAGTCAGGAACAAAATTGCCTGTAAAACCAACTTGCAATCAAAAAATGGCTGTTTTAAGCACATTTTTGGAATCCTCATTAAATTTCCTATCTGATAACCTGAAAAAACACTACAAAATTTAGTACACTCAGGGAAAAAAGTGGTGTCAAAGTTTGAACTGACAGAAACACAGTTTGAAAAGAATTGTAGCTGAAATTGTAACAGACACGTTGATAATGCAATTTTAAGCTTGCAACACTGTAGAAGCCAATTGACAGCTGTCAAAAACAGTCACGTGACGTTAATAAGGCAGTTTTCAACTTGCAATTGTAACAGACACGTCACGTGATGTTAATAAGGCAGTTTTCAACTTGCAACACTGTCGGTCTGTTCGCAGAACGAATCTCCAACTAATAATCGGAGAAATACGTCCGGCTATTGGCCATTACACGTAAAATGTCAATGTCACGTGTCAAAACAATTTCCGATTTTCAGTTGGAAATTGCCTCTACGAACAAACCTAATAAAGACTAGTTGACGGCTGTCAAAAACAGTCACGTGACTCAAAGACGGTAAACCGTTAAAAGATTGCTTGATCCCCTAAGCGCAATGTTGCCCGTATCGGGTCGGGTCGGTGACGATTTTTACGTCACCATCAAGTCGGTTACAGTTGATCATATTTAGCGTATTGTGCGCCCGAGACTTTACTGTGACGTCAGAACCCATTCGCTGCCAGGAAACAAAATCGGCCGATCGAGCAATCCTTTACTGTTTGAAACCTGCCAGAAACGCAATTTGAAAGGACAGTCAGGGACAAAATCGCCTGTAAAACCCACTTACAGTCAGAAAATGACTGTTTTAAGCACATTTTTGGAATCCTCATTAAATTTCCTATCCAACAGTGTGAAAAACCAGTATTTTACTTTACCGGTAATTGACCGACCCATCACTATTTCGAAAATGAACCAATATTTGGTTGGTTTGACCGTGCGATTTGTTACGTTACGTTACGTTACGTTTTTAACTGTCGTAACTGGAACTGTTGTGGTGATCCGCTTGGGGCGACGGCGGCGTAGAGAGATTCGAACTGTTGTTGCTTGCGATCGAGTGTCGCGGGCTGCTTTTCGCTTCCGTCGCCTGTCAAACAACAAAAACTGTCAAATACACTTTAAAGGTGGTTTTAATAGTCGTGCTTTAGTAACAAACAAGCTAAACTCCACTTTTCCACGTGGAAAAGCTTGAGAATTACATTCAAATGCCAAAAAGCTCGGGAAGCTTCGTGTGGTTGGAAAAACGTGCACCACTTTGACTGTACTGAACCAGTTCTGACGTTTAACGACAGGCTTACCTGACAGCGCTGTCAAAATTCATTAAACAGCGCCGTGAAACTGTAAAATGTCAAATAATCGCTAATTTCTGATCCGAACTGTTATTCGTAACTCTGTTGAGTTAAATTTAACACTTGTGACATTAAATGACAGTTTATAACGTTGAATTTGACAGCTATGACACTTGCCTGACAGTCGGGTGACGCTTTAAAACTGTTAATACAATAATAATTTATTATATTATATTATATTATTATATTATTTTATTATATTTAGTTTTTTTTTTGTTAGAAGACTGTCAAATACACTTTCTTTGTAAATACATTTAAATAGTCGTGCATTAGTAACAAACAAGCTAATATCCACTTTGCCACGTGGAAAAACTTGAGAAACAACCACTTTGACGTACTGAAGTTATGACGTTTAATGACAGACTTACTTAGTTACCTGACAGCTGTCAAAAGTCATTTTAAACAGTGCCGTGAAACTGTAAAACGTTTCTGATCCGAACTGTTATTTGTAACTCTGTGGAGTTAAGACAGTTTTGACGTTAACGTTAAATTTGACAGCTATGACACTTACAAGTCAGGTGACAGATCTAACCTAACCTAAGAAATGCAAAACAGTTGTACCTTGTACTCGCACCTCAATTTGACATTTGTGACACTTTGGCGTATTTCTTACGTCACCTGACAGCTGTCCAGACAACCGGAATACGCAGATTAGTTGGTGATTTCTTTGACAAAGCGCATTGTATTCATAGTTCTATGGAGCAAAAATTTGACAGTATACGTCACTTAACGTCACAACTATTTTGCTTTTTACACGTCTAATTATGATATTTCTAGAAAGTTTGCAAACAACGCAAATACCGGACCTGGAAAGCTTCGACAGCTGTCGAATTTTGACAGCTCATAACTCGGTTACAATGACAGTTACGGAAGTCAATCAAACTTCAAAAAATTTGACAGAATCTTAGGTCTTTATGGTTTAATGACAATTTTTCTGAAAAATTTACGTTTTCACGCAAATAACGGGCCTGCTTACTGACAGTTACCGGTGTCCTACAAACGTCAAAATGGCTTTCTTTTGTTTAATGATAAATTTTCTGAAAAATGTCGATTCAACGCAAATAACTGCCCTGGAAAAATGTAAACGCTGTCAATTATTGTTGACAGCTCAAGTGCAAAATGTTTCTTAACGTCGTGAGTTTTGACAATTATGACAGCTGTCAAGTGACGTAAGCAAAGTATAAAAGTATTTGTTAAAGCCAGAACTATCAAATTTGGCTCCATGGAGCTGTAAACACAACTTACAGTGCAATTCCTCAAAGAAACTTATCTTTTTGACATTTTATACTTTCAGGTCACTAGTGAATGAGTTTTGACAATTATGACAGCTGTCAGGTGACGTAAGCAAAGTATAAAAGTGTTCCTTATCGTCACAAGTGTCAAATTTGGTCCCATGGAGCTGTAAACACAACTTCCAGTGCAATTCCTCAAAGAAACTCATCATTTTGACATTTCATACTTTTAGTTCCCTGATGAGTAAGTTTTGACAATTATGACAGCTGTCAGGTGACGTAAGCAAACTATAAAAGTGTTTCTTAACGTCAGAACTGTCATATTTGACTCCATGGAACTGTCAACACAACTAACAGTGTAATTCTTCAAAGAAACTCATCATTTTGACATTTCATACTTTCACGTCACTGGTGAGTGAGTTTTGACAATTATGACAGCTGTCACGTGACGAAAGCAAAGTATAAGACTGTTTCTTAACGTCAAAACTGTCAAATTTGACTCCATGGAACTGTCAACACAACTAACAGTGTAATTCTTCAAAGAAACTCATCATTTTGACATTTCATACTTTCACGTCACTGGTGAGTGAGTTTTGACAATTATGACAGCTGTCACGTGACGTAAGCAAAGTATAAAAGCGTTTCTTAACGTCAGATCTGTCATATTTGGCTCTATGGAGCTGTAAACCCAACTTACAGTGCAATTCCTCAAAGAAACTCATCATTTTGACATTTCATACTTTCAGGTCACTGGTGAGTGAGTTTTGACAATTATGACAGCTGTCACGTGACGTAAAAAAGTATAAAAGTGTTCCTTAACGTCACAAGTGTCAAATTTGGCTCTAAGGAGCTGTAAATACATCTTGCAGTGCAATTCATCAAAGAAACACGTCATTTCGACATTTCATACTTTCAGGTCACTGATAAGTGAGTTTTGACAAGTATGACAGCTGTCACGTGACGTAAGCAAAGTATAAAAGCGTTTCTTAACGTCAGAACTGTCAAATTTGACTCCATGTAACTGTAAACACAACTTACAATACAATTACTCAAAGAAACTTATCTTTTTGACATTTCATACTTTCAGGTCACTGGTGAGTGAGTTTTGGCAGTTATGACAGCTGTCACGTGACGTAAAAAAGGTATTAGAGTGTTCCTTAACGTCAGAACTGTCAAATTTGACTACATGTAACTGTAAACACAACTTACAGTGTGATTCCTCAAAGAAACGCATTTGTTTGCCATTGTATACTTTCAAGTCACTAAAAAGTACGTTTTGACAGTTATGACAGCTGTCACGTGACGCAAGCAAAATATGAAAGTGTTCCCTAACGTCAGAACTGTCAAATTTGACTCCATTGGGCTGTAAATACAATTTACATTGCAATTCCACAGAGAAACTCATTTGTTTGCCATTTTATACTTTCAATTCACTAGTGAGTGAGTCTTGACAGTTATGACAGCTGTCACGTGACGTAAGAAAAGTATAAAAGTTTTCCCTAACGTCACATGTGTCAAATTTGACACCATGGAGCTGTAAACACAACTTACAGTGCAATTTCCTAAAGAAATCCATCTGTTTAGCATTTTATACTCTCAGATCATTGGTGAGTGAGTTTTGACAGTTATGACAGCTGTCCTAAACGTCAGATCTGTCAAATTTGACTCCATGGAGCTGTAAATACAACTTACAGTGTGGACATATTATAATTTCACGGTACTTTTATCGTAAAAAACAACAAAGTTAATTATGCACAAACAAGCTTATTAGTTCACTCAATTGTCAGTAAAAACTCGTCAAACTTGAAGTTAAGAAAGTTGCCCAACTTTTTTTCCAATCAACACAAAATTCTACAGGGTGAAGGTTATTTATTTATTTTTTAATATTTTTACATTAAATTTCATTTAAAAATGTCAAAGCTGAATGAAGATTCTAAATTGAGGTTAGTTAGTCCAAAATTTAAATTTAAATACAGTCAAAGTAAGAAAAATTTGACAAATTCAAGAAAGAGCTGTCAACATTGCACCAATCTTGAAAAACAGTTCATTTAAATATTATTATAATAAATAGGCAAAATTGTAAAACCATGACATGTTTGGCAACATGGCTGACTAATTAGATAAATCAGTCAATCTTCTAAAAAAATTATTCATAAATCCAGTTGACAATAACTTTGGCAACATTGTTTCCACCAATTGTTGCCAAATATTCGTTTCACGTAAGCTTTCAGAAGAGTCTAAAAGCTTCCAACAATTTCTAGAACTTTCTAAGAGTCTCCAATTACCTTTAAAGCAGTCCAAAACCTTCAATATACTTTTTAAACTGTCCAAAACAGTATCTGGAAGCTTCCAAACAGTCCTGAAACAGCATAGAAGCTTCCTGGAGGTTTTGGAACAGTCTAAAAGCTTCCAAATGCTCCTCAACTAGTCTAGAAGCATTCAGAAGAGTCTAAAAGCGTTGGTATGCTTCTAGAGTAGTTCAAAAGCTTCCAACAATTTCTAGAATTGTTAAAAAGTCTCTAAATACCTTTGAAGCAGTCAAAACCTTCAATATACTTTTTAAACTGTCCAGAAAACTACTGAAATAGTATAAAAAGATTTCAAAAACTTCCTAAACAGTATCTGGAAGCTTCCAAATAGTCCAGGAGCGTCTGAAAGCTTCCAAATGCTTTCAGTAGGCTTCAAAACAGTTTAGCAGCTCTTTCAATATCTGGGAAACGATTGATGAAACTTCCTTCAAATGAAAAAAACATTTTGAGGATGAAGAAATGCCATATTATATTTTTTATTTAAAATTATATTACATTTAAAAGAATTTGAAAAAAATTTAAATTTACTTTCCTAAAATTGCAATATTTTTTAAAATATCACTTTGCATTATTGTTACTGCAAACTGTTGTATGTATTACAACAACACAAAAAATATTAATACAGAAAAAAAACTGAAAATACATTTATCAGTAATATTAATTATAATAACGTCTTATTCTCATTATTCACCATAATTTTTATTATTCTTCCACTTTTGTCTTTTGAGTTTTACATACTTTTCTGGCCCTTGAATTCCTCGTTTTTCTTTCCATTAAAAGTGAAAAAACTAAGAATTATCATTAAAAACTGCAGAATAACAAAGAAAGTCTCTAAAAACGATTCTCAAAGTAGCCCAAAGCAGTGTTTTGAAATTTTTTGGAAGCTCTAGAATAGTTTGGAAGAGTTTCAACTGTTCTGAAAACTTTTGGAAGCTTCTGTGATGTTTCAGGAGCATTTTGGGAGCTTCTAGACTGTTTTGGAAGCTTTTGGCAGCTTCTAAACTAGTTGAAGAGCATTTGGAAAGTTTTAAACTGTTCCAAATACTTTTGCAAGCTTTTAGATAGTCTTCAAAGCTTTTAAAATGCTTTCGACTGCTTTAGAAGCATTTTGGAGTGTCCATAGTGATTTGGAAGCTTTCTAAAACTTTCTAGATTAATTCCAGAGCAAATGGAAGTTTTTAAGCAGTTTTAAAAGCTTTTGGAGCCTTCTAGGCTGTTTCAGGAGCATTTGCAAGCTTCTAGACTGTTTTGGAAGACTTTGGACAGCTTTAGAATCATTTTGGAGTTCCTATACTGTTTTTGAATCTTTTTAAACATCTGTAGACTATTTCAGGAGCATTTGAAAGCTTTTAAACAGTTCTTAATGCTATTGGAAGCTTCTAGGCTGTTTCAGGAGCATTTTCAAGCTTCTAGACTGTTATAGAAGGCTTTTGACTGCTTTAGAAGCATTTTGAAGTTTCCATAGTGATTTGGAAGCTTTCTTAATCTTTCTAGACTAATTCCGGAGCAAATGGAAGTTTTTAAGCTGTTTTAAAAGCTTTTGGAAGCTTCTATGCTGTTTAAGGAGCATTTGGAAGCTTCTAGACTGTTTTGGAAGCTTCTTTTAGACTGTTTTGGAAGCTTTTTTTCATAGTTATTTGGAAGCTTCTAGACTAGTTTTTTCTTCTAGAAGAGCATTTAGAAGCTTCTAGACTGTTTAGAAAGTTTTGTACTGTTCTAAAAGCTTTTGCAAGCTTTTAGACAGTCTTGAAAGGTTTTTGACTGCTTTAGAAGCATTTTGGAGTTTTCATAGTTATTTGGAAACCTTCGATATTTTTTACGTAAAACATTGTCTTGGCAACGTTCTTAACTTCAGGAATAATTGCAAAATTCCACCAAACTGGTGCATTAAAATGATTGTTTTACACACGACACACTCATAACCTCAACATCCAAAAAACCTGCATTAATAAGAAACAATTCAGCTGGAATGAAGACAAATCGTAAACGCGTTTCTCTTCAATTTCCGTAATTGTCATGAGGCCGATTTCTTTTGTCCCACCTATATTCACGCTATTTCAATAAGGGCCCGTATTTGCACCTCCGGATAAATTTATTCTTCGGATAGTTTCTATGGGACATCCACCGTATAGTGGTACTTAAAATTATAACCATAAATGTATGCAATTAAAAGGAAATAAAACCGTTAAAATAAGCCGAGCATCCACTGTGACGTAGCAAGAGACTGGACGGTGGAGACCTGGTAAAAATACAGTGTTGCCAACACTTAAATGACATTAAAAGTTGTTACCCAACGTGGATTTGCTGATTTCAAAACGAACACAAGTCACACAGGCAAAATTCAACCCACAAACCTATAAAATGCATATTAATATGATTTACAGCTTCATGGAGTAGTATTTGACAGTTTCCAAGTTTATGACAGACTGAAATATGATTAAAATACACAATTACATGTCACGATTGTCAAATTTCTACTCATGGACCTATAAACAAGCATTTAAAATGAATTACTACTCTATTAACTATAACAGAGTGCTTTTAAGCAGGTTTTGTAGTTTTATAGCTTCATGGAGTGATATTTGACAGTTACCAGCATTGTGACAGATTGAAATATATTCACACGTCACAAATGTCAAAAAACAACTCATAAAATGCATAATAATATGATTTACAGTGATTGCATTGCTTCTAAAAAGGTAAATTCAGTCTAATAGCTCTATGGATCAGATTTTGCCAGGTGACAAGTTTGTAACAGATTAAATTCGGTGCGAAACAGACACTTGTATGTCAAAACTGTCAAATCCAAATGTGGTTCGAATTCCGCCGACCTGGCAACGCTGCCTCTAAGACGATTGACGTTTGGTTAAAATTGACATTAGACATTAGGGCACATGTCCCTTTCTACGTCACAGATATACCAAAAACAGATGTACCAAATAATGTGTGTCAAATATTTTTCTGCGTGCTTCCAATTGCCGCAAAAAAATTGTTAGTAGCTTTGACAAGTGTCCTAAATCTTAGAAAAATCGTTTAAAATGGTCAGAGGCCTGTTAGTATTATCGAAAACGTTCTGACAAGTTCTAGAAGCTTCCGCAAAGGCCTGGAAGGTGTTGGAACGTTGCCAAAAGCTCTAAAAACTTCTTCAAAAGTCTGGAAAGCTTTTTGGAAAGTTGTAAAGTGCTCCAGAACGTTCTGGGTGATTGTAGAAGCTTCATCAAAGATCTGAAAGAATTGGAATGTTGCCAAAGACTCTAAAACGTCATGGTAAGTTCTCGAGAAACTTTATCAAAGGTCTGGAAAGTTTTGGAACGTTTCCAATAGCTCTATAACATTCTGACTAGTTCTGGAAGCTTCTGCAAAGACCTGGAAGGTTTTGGAACGTTTCTAGAATCTTCTTTCAAAGATCTGAATGGTCTTGAAACGTTGCCAAAAGCTCCAAAACCTTCTTCAAAAGTCTGGAAAGTTTTGGAACGTTGTGAAACGCTCCAGAACATTATGGTAAGCTCTAGAAGCTTCTGCAAAGGCCTGGAAGGTTTTGGAACGTTTCCAAAAGCACTAAAAACTTTTTCAAAAGACTGGAAAGTTTTGGAATATTGTCATAGACTCTAAAACGTTCTGACAAACTCTAGAAGCTTCTTCAAAGGTCTGAATGGTTTTGAAACGTTGCTAAAAGCTCTAAAACGTTCTTCAAAAGCCTGGAAAATTTTGGAACGTTGTAAAAGACTCCAGAACGTTCTGGCTGGAATTAGAAGCTTCATAAAAGAACTGAAAGGTTTTGGAACGTTGCCAAAAGCTCTAAAACGTCATGGTAAGCTGTAGAAGCTTCTGCAAAGACCTAGAAGGTTTTGGAACGTTTCTAGAAGGCTACAGAACGTTTTGGCTGGTTGTAGAGGCTTCAATAAATGTCCTATCCAATAAAATGAAAAAAACACTAGAAAATTTCGTACAGTCAGGGAGAAAAGTGATGGCAAAATTTGAACTGCCAGAAAGACAGTTTGAAAGGACAGTCAGAAACAAAAGCGCCTGTAAAAGCCACTTGGAGTGAGAAAATGACTGTTTTAAGCACATTTTTGAATTCCTCATTAAATTTCCTATCTAATAACCTCGAAAAAACACTACAAAATTAAGTACAGTCAGGGAGAAAAACAGTCAAAGTTTGAACTGACAGAAACACAGTTTGAAAGGACAGTCAGAGACAAAATCGCCTCTGAAACCCACTTGGAGTGAGAAAATGACTGTTTTAAGCACATTTTTGGAATCCTCATTAAATTTCCTATCCAATAACCTAAAAAAACACTACAAAATTTAGTACAGTCAGGGAGAAAAACAGTTCAAAGTTTGAACTGACAGAAACACAGTTTGAAAGGACAGTCAGAGACAAAATCGCCTCTGAAACCCACTTGAAGTGAGAAAATGACAGTTTTAAGCACATTTTTGGAATCCTCATTAAATTTCCTATCCAATAACCTCAAAAAACACTACAAAATTTAGTACAGTCAGGGAGAAAAACAGTGTCAAAGTTTGAACTGACAGAAACACAGTTTGAAAGGACAGTCAGAGACAAAATCGCCTGTAAAACCCACTTGGAGTGAGAAAATGACAGTTTTAAGCACATTTTTGAATTCCTCATTAAATTTCCTATCCAATAACCTGAAAAAACACTACAAAATTTAGTACAGTCAGGGAGAAAAACAGTTCAAAGTTTGAACTGACAGAAACACAGTTTGAAAGGACAGTCAGAGACAAAATCGCCTGTAAAACCCACTTGGAGTGAGAAAATGACAGTTTTAAGCACATTTTTGAATTCCTCATTAAATTTCCTATCCAATAACCTGAAAAAACACTACAAAATTTAGTACAGTCAGGGAGAAAAGCAGTTCAAACTTTGAACTGACAGAAACACAGTTTGAAAGGACAGTCAGAGACAAAATCGCCTGTAAAACCCACTTGGAGTGAGAAAATGACAGTTTTAAACACATTTTTGGAATCCTCATTAAATTTCCTATCCAATAACCTAAAAAAACACTACAAAATTTAGTACAGTCAGGGAGAAAAGCAGTTCAAAGTTTGAACTGACAGAAACACAGTTTGAAAGGACAGTCAGAGACAAAATCGCCTCTGAAACCCACTTGGAGTGAGAAAATGACAGTTTTAAACACATTTTTGGAATCCTCATTAAATTTCCTATCCAATAACCTGAAAAAACACTACAAAATTTAGTACAGTCAGAGAGAAAATCAGTTCAAAGTTTGAACTGACAGAAACACAGTTTGAAAGGACAGTCAGAGACAAAATTGCCTCTGAAACCCACTTGGAGTGAGAAAATGACAGTTTTAAACACATTTTTAGAATCGTCATTAAATTTCCTATCCAATAACCTGAAAAAACACTACAAAATTTAGTACAGTCAGGGAGAAAAGTGGTGTCAAAATTTGAACTCACAGAACCACAGTTTGAAAGGACAGTCAAAGACAAAATCGCCTTTGAAACCCACTTGGAGGGAGAAAATGACAGTTTTAAACACATTTTTGAATTCCTCATAAAATGTCCTATCCAATAACCTGAAAAAACACTACAAAATTTGGTACAGTCAGGCAGAAAAGCGGTGTCAAAATTCGAACTGCCACAAACACAATATTTGTAGATTACCGATCACATTTTCCTGGTAAAGTATAGTTATTTACCTAACAGGTGCGGAAAGTACTATCCTGCACCAAACTGCAATTGTCCGAACGACGCAAAGCGGAGTTCGGCAGACAGTTAAAGGGCGGAAAAGACACTTTCCGCATGTGTGCACGAGTATCATTTTTCATTAAATTGCACGACAACGTATAGTAGAATTCCTAAAATGTAAGCTTCCGTTTGCAAAGATAATTAAAAGTGTATTCTTAATTAAGAAATCATATTAATTGATATAAATGTTTTTTTTTAAAGAGTGCGGAAAAGTAACCTTTCCACACTAGGGCGGTAAAGTTACTTTGATTTGAATATCTCATAGAAAGGTTGGTACTGTTCTCGCGGAGTGAGTTTACCCATGCGTCACGAAGGCTACGTCATTTATAATCATATGAATCAAATCAAGTTTTCCTCAACAAACCTGTTGTGTTCATATTATAGAAAAGGGCGTGTCTAAAGCTTCGACACGTTTAAAATTTTGCGTATATTGTCAGTCAGAAAGTAGAGATATTTGGCTGCAAATTTTCACTAAAACAACCTTATACCAAAGCAAATCAAAAATATCTTGACCGAAATAACATTTTTTATTTATGAGAAGTTTCCGTTTGGATCATAGAATTCCGTCTAAATTTGAAACCTAATTTATTTACCAAAATTCGCAGAGATGTATCACCAATATGTAGTATTTCTGTAACTTTAAGCTCTTGATTTAGGTTCTGGATGGTTACATGTTTCTCTAAAATAAATAAAACAAATTAAAAATTCAATAAGACATTCTGAGTGATGCTGTAGTATCTCATATCTCATTTTCAGATTGAAATCCACTTATTTTTTTTTAAACCCGCTGGAAAACATTTTAGACGCTTATTTTATTTTTTCTATGACTTTATTATTAATATGTTTGAAGACATTTTTATGAAAAATCTATAATGCAACCCAAAAATCTCAGTCTCTGGAAACAATGAAATGTTAATAGATGTTTCTTACAAAAGTAGATATATTTTACTATTATTAACATACTATCGTTGTGCATATCATATAATGTATTTCGAACATCCATTTTAATGCTTTCAGATAAAAAAAGTGGTCTTGACCCGTCGATAATGTCTCGATTTAGGTTTTCTAGGTGAGGAAATCATAAGATTACTTGCTTGCTTTTCCCGAATCGAATAAACAGTTTTGCGGGAAATTTTCAAAGCAGCTAGTATCAAAAAAAAATACATCAGTAAGAATATGTAAGGTCTTAAAATGTCTTATTTTCTTCCTGAACAGATGATAAAGCTTCTAAAGGTCCTCCATTAGTTTTTTCCAATTCAAAATATTCACAAAGGTTAAGAATTAACTGCTGGGCTTGTATGTGGAGAATTTTTCCAGACATTTTCTAAAAAAATACTGTAATAGTAAGTAATTCCGAATTTAGGAAAAACCAAATGGCTAAATAAAAACCATAATAGACACTCCCACTTTTTTTTTAAAACAGGTTAGTAATTGTGCCAATTTTGGTTAGATCGTGACATTCGACATAAAAAAAATAAAAATATTAATAATAATATTATGAAAGTACTTACAGAATGTTAAAAGCGTAGAAACAATAGCTCTTAAAAGAACTGTGGTGGTGTGGTAAATAGAAAACTTTATAAATGATTAACAACACAAAGAAACGGAAAAGAATTAATAGTAAACAAATCAAATAAATGGGCCTATCCCACATATCATAAATTTTTGTTTTAATGACTGGAATCGAAAGAATAGGATCAAAAAACTAATTTTTCATATTCTTGAAGAAAAAATTATGGTCGTAAATGTTTCTACGTTAGTTTGAATTTGTCCATTAAATTTAAAAGATCTGTTTTGGCGCCCATGTGACGTACGTAATTCTGGGCGATTTTATTGGCTGTTGCACGCCATCTGTTTCACTTCTTGTCGCTGATTGGTTGATAGTGTAGTACGTCACCGGCGGCGGGCGTTTAAAACATGAGATTAATGTAGTTTTTAGCA
Source organism: Ips nitidus (assembly GCA_018691245.2). Taxonomy (NCBI): domain Eukaryota; kingdom Metazoa; phylum Arthropoda; class Insecta; order Coleoptera; family Curculionidae; genus Ips; species Ips nitidus. The sequence goes on along the minus strand of CM042801.1, from coordinate 4,650,009 downwards.
TCATTTTTTGTCTATTTAGACTTAATATTTTTGAAAACAAAAAAATACGGGTATAATATTTTCAATCCGTCTTTGTAGTTATGAAATAAAAAAAAATTGTGGGACAGGCCCATTTCGATGGTTGTCAAACTGACAATGACTGAAATAGAAGCGTTAATCAGTAAATGTTTTTTTTGGAAGACATTCACTTAGATGTTTACTCTTTCTGAAAGTGAACAATAGACAAGGATGAAGTCAATAATGCATGTCTACTTCTAAATCACAGGGGGATGACGCACAGGTAAACTCAGACCGCGAGAACAGTAAAAATGGGTATTTTTCCTCTCACTTCAAAATTGCAGGTTTATTATTAATTTATTGTAAATTAATGTTGCAATGCGGTAAAGTGCACTTTCCGCGTAGAGAAAAAATATTTACCCATCACTGGAAATTATCCGAAGAATAAATTTATCCGGAGGTAAAAACACTGGCCCTTAACAAACTCAAAGAACACTAACCTTGATCATATCGTGTAGGGACGACATGCTTCCTATACTAGCCGGATCGGGCGAGGGCGACGTGTCCGAGGGGCGGGGCAACGCGGGCGGCAAGTCGCGGGGGCGTGGCGGCGCCGCCCTTTTCGCCCCGTTATAAACGGTGGGGGCGGTCCGAAGCGGTATCGGATTCGAAATTTCGATGTAGGGACGCGATTTGCCGGTAGGAACGGGCGGCAGTGGCGCCTGTTTGGTTGGCTGAAAACGGTCAAAACCCCAACTAGAATGGTATTACTCGAATTTTTGTGAGGGAATACCCTTGGTTGAGGTGTGGGCGGTCCGTAGGACGCCTGATCAGCAAACTGGTCTACCAGGCTGGTGGTTAAATCGATCAGTCTTTGTTGTTGTATACTATCGCCCGGTCCCACGTGGCTTATGTGATTGAAGTTGGTTGGCGCTGATATTAGTTTGGAGCGTCTGTCCGTGTTTCTGGAATAATTCACCACAAATACAGTTTTTGTGTTGCAAGGAAGAAAATCAACTTTGACGCCCTCTAGCGGTCAAACGGTACAACTTAGCCTGCTTAAGTCAACGTCACGCGGGAACCCCATTCATTAGCTTTATTTTGTTATATGACGTATCTATACAGAATGTTTCAAATAAGCTAGTTATTCAGGATTTTAGGGGAGAGTGCGCTAAATATTGACTCAAATTTGGACTCAGTATACAAAGTGACCTTTTTTACTAATTTCAAACTGAAGAACACGAATCTGACATCCATTTTTGTGAAAATTGACTTAATAGTCCAATTACAAGCTTTTGAGTCAATTTTCACCGTTTAAAAGTTAAAATCAAAGCTTTTCAGGCAATTTTTAAGCTAAAAATGTTAGAAAAATGAAAGTTGACTTAAAAACCCTAATTTTGACTTCTAACTAAGTTTTTCAAGCTAGAAACATAAAAAATAACAATCAGACACCTGAAAATTGACTTGAAAGGTCAATAACAAGTTTCTGAGCCAATTTTTAAAGTTTGAAAGTCAAAATCAAAGATATTAAGCCAATTTTTAATTTAGAAATGTTGAAAACAATGTCTGGGACATGAAAATTAACTTAGAACCTCAATTTCTGGCTTGGAAGTTAGAATTTTAACAATAAAAGCATGAAAATAACAGTCACAGACCTGAAAATTGACTTAATAGTCAAATTACAAGTTTTTGAGTCAATTTTTAACGTTTAAAAGTCAAAATCAAAGCTTTTCAGGCAATTTTTAAGCTAAAAATGTTAAAAACAATGTTAGAAAAATGAAAGTTGACTTAAAAACCTTAATTTTGACTTCTAACTAAGATTTTTCAAGCTAGAAACATAAAAATGACAGCCAGACTCCTGAAAATTGACTTGGTTGTCCAATTACAAGCTTTTCAGGCAATTTTTAAGCTAAAAATATTAAAAACAATGTTAGAAAAATGAAAGTTGACTTAAAAACCTTAATTTTGACTTCTAACTAAGATTTTTCAAGCTAGAAACATAAAAATGACAGTCAGACACCTGAAAATTGACTTGAAAGGTCCATAACAAGTTTCTGAGCCAATTTTTAAAGTTTGAAAGTCAAAATCAAAGATATTAAGCCAATTTTTAATTTACAAATGTTGAAAACAATGTCTGGGACATGAAAATTAACTTAGAACCTCAATTTCTGGCTTGGAAGTTAGAATTTTAACAATAAAAGCATGAAAATAACAGTCACAGACCTGAAAATTGACTTAATAGTCAAATTACAAGTTTTTGAGTCAATTTTTAACGTTTAAAAGTCAAAATCAAACCTTTTCAGGCAATTTTTAAGCTAAAAATATTAAAAACAATGTTAGAAAAATGAAAGTTGACTTAAAAACCTTAATTTTGACTTCTAACTAAGATTTTTCAAGCTAGAAACTTAAAAATGACAGTCAGACACCTGAAAATTGACTTGAAAGGTCCATAACAAGTTTCTGAGCCAATTTTTAAAGTTTGAAAGTCAAAATCAAAGATATTGAGCTAATTTTTAATTTAGAAATATTGAAAACAATGTCTGGGACATAAAAATTAACTTAGAACCCCAATTTCTGGCTTAAAAGTTAGAATTTTAACGATAAAAGCATGAAAATAACAGTCACAGACCTGAAAATTGACTTTATAGTCAAATTACAAGTTTTTGAGTCAATTTTCAACGTTTAAAAGTCAAAATCAAAGCTTTTCAGGCAATTTTTAAGCTAAAAATGTTAAAAACAATGTTAGAAAAATGAAAGTTGACTTAAAAACCTTAATTTTGACTTCTAACTAAGATTTTCAAGCTAGAAACATAAAAATGACAGCCAGACACCTGAAAATTGACTTGGTTGTCCAATTACAAGCTTTTCAGGCAATTTTTAAGCTAAAAATGTTAAAAACAATGTTAGAAAAATGAAAGTTGACTTAAAAACCCTAATTTTGACTTCTAACTAAGTTTTTCAAGCTAGAAACATAAAAATGACAGCCAGACACCTGAAAATTGACTTGGTTGTCCAATTACAAGCTTTTGAGTCAATTTTCGCCGTTTAAAGGTCAAAATCGAAGCTTTTCAGGCAATTTTTAAGCTAAAAATGTTAGAAAAATGAAAGTTGACTTAAAAACCTTAATTTTGACTTCTAACTAAGATTTTTCAAGTTAGAAACATAAAAATGACAATCAAACACCTGAAAATTGACTTGAAAGGTCAATAACAAGTTTCTGAGCCAATTTTTAAAGTTTGAAAGTCAAAATCAAAGATATTAAGCCAATTTTTAATTTAGAAATGTTGAAAACGATGTCTGGGACAGAAAAATTTGGATACAATTTTCAAAAAAAAAAATCTCAGAAATGGTTAGAGTTACATACATTTTCCATGAGACCAAAATTGTTCAGAATTACTTTTTGCGCCCAGTAGACTATTTCTAGTCAAATTTCAGATGTTTACACACTGAAACAAGGGAGGTACAGAGTGAAACGTGCAAAAGACTAACTTACACAAAAAAGTCGATTTTTGGAAATTTTTCACAAATTTTCCGTTGCCGTTACGTTTCTGATTTTTTGACAGAATTATTAAGTAGGTGTTCTAGTATAACCAGAAAAAAAATCCAAATTTTCAGTCAGTGTATAAGCAAGTTACAGGGTGAAATGCGTAAAAGCGTCTTGAAGTTTAACCTTCCAAAAAAAACTGATTTTGGGAATTTTCCACAAATTTTCTGTGGCCGTTACGGTCCTGATTTTTTGACAGCAATATTAAGTAGGTTTTCCAGTTTAAGCGTAAAAAATTCCAGGTAAATACAATCAAAATTGACAAGAGAGTTGGTAATAAATTTAACTGTTTTTTGAACACCCTGTATATGTCCAATCGTGTTCAAGTTAGCACGATGTGAAAGAGCAGTTCAAAACGAACATTTTGAGCTTTTTTAAAGTCGCTGAAACCCAAAAAATAACCGAGATACAGAATTTCCAAAATTTTGATGCAATTTTCAAAAAAAGTCTAATATCTCAGAAACGGTTAGAGTTACGGAAATTTTGCAAGAAACCAAAAATGTTCAGAATGACTTTCTGCACCCGGTGAAGTAGGTTTACGTTAAATTAGAACCGGGTAAACGCAGTCACAACTGGTAGAGCGTCAGTTTCAAATTGAATTGTTTTTTGGACACCCTGTATATGTTCAATCGTGTTCCGGTTAGCACGAGGCGAAAGAGCAGTTTAAGACGAACATTTTGAGCTTTTTTAAATTTCTCAAACCCAAAAAATAACCGAGATACATAATTTTCAAAAATGTTGTTGCAATTTCCAAAAAAATTTGAATATCTCAGAAACGGTTCGAGTTATGGAAATTTTGCAAGAGACCAAAAATGTTCAGAATGACTTTCTGCACCCAGTGAAGTAGGTTTACATTAAATTAGAACCGGGTAAACGCGGTCACAACTGGTAGAGCGTTAGTTTCAAATTTAACTGTTTTTTGAACACCCTGTATATGTCCAATCGTGTTCCGGTTAGCGCGAGGTGAAAGAGCAATTCAAGACGAACATTTTGAGCTTTTTAAAGTCGCTGAAACCCTAAAAATAACCGAGATACAGAATTTTCAAAAATGTTGTTGCAATTTCCAAAAAAAGTCGAATATCTCAGAAACGGTTAGAGTTACGGAAATTTTGCAAGAGACCAAAAATGTTCAGAATGACTTTCTGCACCCAGTGAGCTAGGTTTACAGCAAATTAGAAGCGGGTAAACGCGGTCACAACTGGTAGAGCGTCAGTTTCAAATTGAATTGTTTTTTGGACACCCTGTATATGTTCAATCGTGTTCCGGTTAGCACGAGGCGAAAGAGCAGTTTAAGACGAACATTTTGAGCTTTTTTAAATTTCTCAAACCCAAAAAATAACCGAGATACATAATTTTCAAAAATGTTGTTGCAATTTCCAAAAAAATTTGAATATCTCAGAAACGGTTTGAGTTATGGAAATTTTGCATAAAACCAAAAATGTTCAGAATTACTTTCTGCACCCGGTGAAGTAGGTTTGCGTTAAATTAGAACCGGGTAAACGCGGTCACAACTGGTAGAGCGTCAGTTTCAAATTGAATTGTTTTTTGAACACCCTGTATATGTCCAATCGTGTTCCGGTTAGCACGAGGTGAAAGAGCAGTTCAAGACAAACATTCTGAGCTTTTTTAAGTTGCTAAAACCCGAAAAACAACCGAGATATAAAATTTTCAAAAATGTTGTTGCAATTTCCAAAAAAAGTCAAAAATCTCGGAAACGGTTAGAGTTACGGAAATTTTGAAAGAAAGTAAAAATCTCAAGAATGACTTGCTGCACCTAGAGAACTAGTTTAGGTTAGGTTTTTGCAAGGTTTTTTTAGGTCTGATGCAATTTCCAAAAAACTCGAATATCTCGGAAACGGTTAGAGTTACAGAAATTTTGCAAGAAACCAAAATGTTCAGACTGATTTTCTGCGTCGAGTGGACTAGGTTTACACCAAATTAGAACCGGGTAAACGCGGTCACAACTCGTAGAGCGTTACTTTCAGATTTAACTTTTTTTTGACACCCTGTATATGTTCAATCGTGTTGCGGTTAGTACGAAGTGAAAGAGCAGTTTAAGACGAACATTTTGAGCCTTTTAAAGTCGCTGAAACCCGAAAAATAACCGAGATACAGAATTTTCAAAATGTTGCAATTTCCAAAAAAAGTCGAAAATCTCGGAAACAAAGTTACGTAAATTTTGCAAGAGACCAAAAATGTTCAGATTGACTTTCTGCACCCAGTGAGCTAGGTTTACACCAAATTAGAACCTGGTAAACGCGGTCAGAACTGGTAGAGCGTTATTTTCAAATTTAGCTGTTTTTTGAACACCCTGTATATGACCAATTGTGTTGCGGTTAGTACGAGTTGAAAGAGCAGTTCAAAGCGAACATTTTGAGCTTTTTCCGGTCGCTAAAACCCCAAAAATGGCGGAAATACAAAATTTTCAAAATCTCGATGCAGTTTCCAAGAAAAGTCGAATATCTCCGAAACGGTTGGAGTTACGAAAAATTTTGCAAGAAACCAAAATGTTCAGAATGACTTTCTGCGTCGAGTGGACTCGGTTTGTACCCACTTAGAACCGGGTAAATCCGATCAGAACTGGTAGAGCGTTACTTTCAAATTTAACTGTTTTTTGGACACCCTGTATATGACCAATTGTGTTCCGGTTAGCACGAGGTGAAAGAGCAGTTCAAGGCGAACATTTTGAGCTTTTTAAAGTCGCTGAAACCCGAAAAATAACCGAGATACAGAATTTTCAAAAATGTTGTTGCAATTTCCAAAAAAAGTCAAAAATCTCAAAAACGATTAGAGTTACGGAAATTTTGCAAGAAGGCAAAAATCTCAAGAATGACTTGCTGCACCTAGAGAACTGTTTAGGTTAGGTTTTTACAAGGTTTTTTTTAGGTCTGATGCAATTTCCAAAAAACTCGAATATCTCGGAAACGGTTAGAGTTACGAAAATTTTGCAAGAAACCAAAATGTTCAGAATGACTTTCTGCGTCGAGTGGACTCGGTTTGTACCCACTTAGAACCGGGTAAATCCGATCAGAACTGGTAGAGCGTTACTTTCAAATTTAACTGTTTTTTGGACACCCTGTATATGACCAATTGTGTTCCGGTTACCTCGAGGTGAAAGAGCAGTTCAAGGCGAACATTTTGAGCTTTTTAAAGTCGCTAAAACCCCAAAAATAACCGAAATACAGAATTTTCAAAAATGTTGTTGCAATTTCCAAAAAAAGTCAAAAATCTCAAAAACGATTAGAGTTACGGAAATTTTGCAAGAAGGCAAAAATCTCAAGAATGACTTGCTGCACCTAGAGAACTGGTTTAGGTTAGGTTTTTACAAGGTTTTTTTTAGGTCTGATGCAATTTCCAAAAAACTCGAATATCTCGGAAACGGTTAAAGTTACGAAAATTTTGCAAGAGACCAAAATGGTTCAAAATGACTTTCTGCACCCAGTGAGCTAGGTCTGCACCAAATTAGAACCGGGTAAACGCGGTCACAACTGGTAGAGGATTAGTTTCAAATTTAACTGTTTTTTGGACACCCTGTATATGACCAATCGTGTTCCGGTTAGCACGAGGTAAAAGGGCAGTTCAAAGCGAACATTTTGAGCTTTCTCCGGTCGCTAAAACCCCAAAAATGGCGGAAATACAAAATTTTCAAAATCTCGATGCAGTTTCCAAGAAAAGTCGAATATCTCGGAAACGGTTAGGGTTACGACAAATTTTGCAAGAAATCAAAATGTTCAGAATGACTTTCTGCGTCGAGCGGACTAGGTTTACACCCACTTAAAACCGGATAAATGCGGTCAGAAGTGGTAGAGCGTTACTTTCAAATTTAACTGTTTTTTGGACACCCTGTATATGACCGATTGTGTTGCGGTTAGCACGAGTTGAAAGAGCAGTTCAAAGCGAACATTTTGAGCTTTTTCCGGTCACTAAAACCCCAAAAATGGCGGAGATACAAAACTTTCAAAATCTCGATGCAGTTTCCAAGAAAAGTCGAATATCTCCGAAACGGTTGGAGTTACGAAAAATTTGCAAGAAACCAAAATGTTCAGAATGACTTTCTGCGTCGAGTGGACTCGGTTTGTACCCACTTAGAACCGGGTAAATCCGATCAGAAATGGTAGAGCGTTACTTTCAAATTTAACTGTTTTTTGGGGGACACCCTGTATATGTTCAATTGTGTTCCGGTTAGCACGAGGTGAAAGAGCAGTTCAAGATGAACATTTTGAGCTTTTTACGGTCGCTGAAACCCGAAAAATAACCGAGATACAGAATTTTCAAAAATGTTGTTGCAATTTCCAAAAAAAGTCAAAAATCTCAAAAACGATTAGAGTTACGGAAATTTTGCAAGAAGGCAAAAATCTCAAGAATGACTTGCTGCACCTAGAGAACTGGTTTAGGTTAGGTTTTTACAAGGTTTTTTTTAGGTCTGATGCAATTTCCAAAAAACTCGAATATCTCGGAAACGGTTAAAGTTACGAAAATTTTGCAAGAAACCAAAATGTTCAGAATGACTTTCTGCGTCGAGTGGACTCGGTTTGTACCCACTTAGAACCGGGTAACGCGGTCACATTCTGGTAGAGGATTAGTTTCAAATTTAACTGTTTTTTTTAGGACACCCTGTATATGACCAATCGTGTTCCGGTTAGCACGATGTAAAACATTTTGAGGGCAGTTCAAAGCGAACATTTTGAGCTTTCTCCGGTGCGCTAAAATCCCAAAAATGGCGGAAATACAAAATATCTTCAAAATCTCGATGCAGTTTCCAAGAAAAGTCTGAATATCTCGAAAACGGTTAGGGTTTACGACAAATTTTGCAAAAATCAAAATGGTTCAGAATGACTTTCTGCGTCGAGCGGAGCACCCGTAGGTTTACACCCGTTTCTTTGTCTGGTGTGGCGTTAGAACCTGGCTAAAGTGCGGTCAGCAGTGGTAGAGCGTTACTTTCAAATTTAACTGTTTTTTGAACACCCAGTATATGGCCAATTGTGTTCCGGTTAGCACGAGTTGAAAGAGCAGTTCAAAGCGAACAATTTGAGCTTTTTCCGGTCACTAAAACCCCAAAAATGGCGGAGATACAAAACTTTCAAAATCTCGATGCAGTTTCCAAGAAAAGTCGAATATCTCAGAAACGGTTAGAGTTACGGAAATTTTGCAAGAAACCAAAAATGTTGAGAGTGACTTTCTGCATCTAGTAACATCTCTCACTTTTCTGTCATTTGTTATTAAATGAAAACAATTTGCTGAAACTTAGTGACATAAAATTGTACTTACAATCTGGTCGATCTGTTTCCCTCCCTCAGCGAAAACCTCCTGCGCGGTTTCTGCACGACTCTCCCTTCCGTATCGACTGTGACGAAATTCTCCAAATTGAGCAATTCTCCTGTAAACCAGCACGTGAAAACCGCACGCCAATTAAAAAACGTACATTAAATTACTTTGATGGACGTTGGACAAGTAGAGCAAATGAGGCAACTCGTGGAGGACACACAACGTCAAACTTCCGCTGTCATTCAGCGGTTTCGCCCTTTTGATATTTAAAGTTTGGACCCATTCACCAGTAGCGCAATTGAACACGTCAATGTGAGTTTCACTGTAAACCACCAGATGGCCGTCCCTGTAACCTTTAAATTGGTTTTTTTTTTTTGAAAATCACCTAAAATTGACCGTAAAAAAAATCTTACTGATCGCAGTAGGCACGGCGGGATACATAATCTCCCGATCTCGGGACTTTCGACCGTGCTTATCGACGTAAGCAGCCAAAGTACCGAAAACCAAAAGGTACTCTCGTCTGGGTAACTCGATTACTCGCAACGCGTCAACCGCGCTGCAAGTTATCGTCGCGTACAATGGATTTTCTGGATGCAGCAATGCTAAATTTTAAAATAACCGTCAAAACGTGCAAACGAGCGTAAACTGGTAGAGCTTACAAATAAACGAATCTCCGCTTTGAATGTCGTAGACTGTGAAACAAGACGGGGAACCCACGCACAAACGACCGTCCGAGAGGATTTGGAGCGCTTGGACGCTTACTGGAATAACGATTTCGTGGACTCGTTGGTGTCTCGTTCTCGTTCGGGTTATTTCGTAAATTATTATTACCGACGAATTCTGGAAATTTTCGAAAAACACCCTTCAACTAGTGGTTTGGATGGATAATTTAGTCCCACGGTTATTTTTAGGGAAAATTGTATTTATTATCGAGAATTTTCTTCGAATCTTGAAGATGTCTTCGTTACATTCTCTCAGTAATTTAGAAAAATACAACTGAAAAGCCTCGTGGTTTAAAACTCACGCTAAACCTTCAGACTCTAAAACAACACCTTTTCCATGTGAAGACACTTTGATATGTTTCTCACGTCAACTGTCAAAACTCATTCAGCGCTTACAACATACAATTTTAGAGTTTAGCAGAGATTAGTTGTATTTCCTGAATGTATCGCACTGCAAGTTGTATTTATAGCTCCGTAGACTTAAATTTAATCGCTGCGACACTAACACGCACTTTGACGTTCTTTACGTCACGTGACAGCAAAATTACCGATCTAAAACGATTCTACCGCTCGGCTAAGTCACACTGCACTTTATATTCATAGTTCTATGGAACGAAATTTGACAGTTGTGACTCTGAAACCTCTGAAACCTTCTTAAGCTTACTATGAATTGTTTTTAACGTGCCAGAGGCCTCTGGCAGCCATTTTGTATTGCCAGAGGCCTCTGAAACCTTCTTAAGCTTACTATGAATTGTAAGTAAGTATCAAAGAGTGTCGTTAAGCTCAGAACTAAGAAATTTGCTTCCATGGAGCTGTAAATACAACTTAGAGGGCATTTCCTCAAAGAAACACATCTTTTTAGCATTTTATACTTTCAGGTCATTGGTAATAAAAGTGGAGGAGTTCCTAGGCTACAGCTTTGAAGACGTATAACATGTGTGATAAGTGATAAGTATTTTCTTTTTTATATACGTGATTTTGTAATCTTCCTACATCCCTTTTGTGATATTGGAAATAAATTGTATTGTATTGTAATTAGTTTTGACAGTTGACAGCTGTCACGTAACGTACGTCGTGTCCCAACAACGTCCCAAGTGTCAAATTTGGCTCCATGGAGCTGTAAACCCAACTTACAATGAACCCAATTTCACAATGAAACACGTCAACTCCTCAAAGAAACCAATCTAGTTAGCATTTTATACTTTCAAGTCATTGGTGAGTGAGTTTTGACAGTTATGACAGCTGTCACGTGACGCAATCCAAGTATAATGTGTCCCTTAACGTCAGAATGATCAAATTTGGCTCCATGGAACTGTTAACACAACTTACAGTGCAATTCCACAAAAAAACACATCTTTTAGCATTTTAGACTTTTAAATCACTGTTGAGTAAATTTTGAGAGTTATGACAGCTGTCACGTGACGTAAAAAAAGTATAAAATTCTTCCTAAACGTCACAAGTGTCAAATTTTGGCTCCATGGAGCTGTAAACACAATTTACAGTGCAATTCCTCAAAGAAACACATCTATTTGGTATTTTATACTTTTAAGTCACTGTTGAGTGAATTTTGACAGTTATGACAGCTGTCACGTAACGTAAAAAAATAATAAAAGTGTTCCTTAACGTCACAAGTGTCAAATTTGACTTCATGGAGCTGGAAACACAACTTACAGGGCAATTCCATAAAAAAACTCATCTTTTGGCATTTTAGACTTTTAAGTCACAGGTGAATGAATTTTGACAGTTATGACAGCTGTCACGTGACGTAAAAAAAGTATAAAATTGTTCTTAAACGTCACAGGTGTCAAATTTTGGCTCCATGGAGCTGTAAACACCACTTACAGGGCAATTCCACAAAAAAACACATCTTTTGACATTTTATACTTTCAAGTCATTGGTCACAAGTGTCAAATTTTGGCTCCATGGAGTGAATTTTGACAGTTATGACAGCTGTCACGTGACGTAAGAAAAGAATAAAAACTGTTTCTTAACGTCCCAAGTGTCAAATTTGACTTCAGCTGTCACGGAGCTGACAAGTAAACACAATTTACAGTGCAATTCCACAAAGAAACACATCTATTTGGTATTTTAAACTTTCAGGTTATTGGTGAGTTTTGACAATTATGACAGCCGTCACGTGACGCATACAAAGTATTAAAGTGTCTCTTAACGTCAGAACTGTCAAATTTGGTTCCATGGCGCTGTAGACACAACTTACAGGGCAATTCTAAAAAAAAACACATCTTTTGGCATTTTAGACTTTTAAGTCACAGGTGAGTGAATTTTGACAGTTATGACAACTGTCACGTGACGTAAAAAAGAATAAAAGTGTTTCTTAACGTCACAAATGTCAAATTTTGGCTCCATGGAGCTGTAAACACAACTTACAGGGCAATTCCACAAAAAAAAACACATATTTTGACATTTTATACTTTCAAGTCACTGTTGAGTGATTTTTGACAGTTATGACAGCTGTCACGTGACGTAAAAAAAGTGTTCCTTAACGTCACAAGTGTCAAATTTGGCTCCATGGAACTGTAAACACAACTTGTAGTGTAATTCCTCTAAGAAGGACATCTATTTAGCATTTTATATTTTCAAGTCACTGGTGAGTGAGTCTTGACAGTTATGACAGCTGTCACGTGACGTAAAAAAAAGTATAAAACTGTTCCTAAACGTCACAAGTGTCAATTTTTGACTCCATGGAGCTGTAAACACAACTTACAGTGCAATTTCACAAAGAAACCAATACGTTTGGCATTTTAAACTTTCAGGTTATTGGTAAATGAGTTTTGACAATTACGACAGCTGTCACGTGACTAGAAGCCTGTCATTAAACGTCCTAGCTAGTTCAGTTCGTTAAAGTGGCCCAAGGTTTTTCCAACCGCACGGATTAAAAAGCTTTTCGACGCCAAAATGACTGATTCAAGAGTTTTGGCTTTGGCAACGTCGATTTGAAGGTAATTTTCAAGCTTTTCCACGCGGAAAAGTTGTTTTAGAGTCTGCTTTTAACTAATTTTGGACAGTTTCTGCTAGAAAGGTTTTCCAGAAGTTTTGGAACATTTTGCGTTTGTTTTCTGGTCCTGTTCGAAACATTTTAATCTCGTTTAGAACGTTTCGATTGAAATGTTTCGCTTTTTGAGGAGCGTTTAAGTAAACTTACTTGTTTTTTGATTGCGATGCACAGACAGAACGTTAACGGCGCCCTCAAAACGGGTCCGACAGTCAAAACGGCGCAACCTTTGCTCTCGGTGACCTTAATCCATTCGGTATCATCGCCATCTAAAGCTCTTATAGGCACTAATCTGACTTGACGTTGTTTTCCGCTAACGACCACCTGAAATCTTGATTTAATACCACAAGAAACAAACTAAGATAGTTTCAGTATACCAATAAATGTTCCTCGCTAATGTATTCGATTTGGGAAAATCTTTTTCGCTTCCCCTATTTTCGCTATTTCGGTCCTGGTCCAAGTCGATGCAGTAAAGACCTTCTTCGGTCCCTTGAATTACCAAACAACGTGTAAAACACTCAGAAATATATTAAAATCTATCAGTAACTGTCGATAATTCGATTACTTTAATTGAAAAATGTAATTCTAATTGAATTTCAAGTAATTCAGAACATCAGAAAGGAGATATTTTGCTTATTTGGACACTGTACTTTGACTTTGTACGTCAATTCTCTGTTCTTAAGACATTTTTTCAAGTTTTTAGGTCAAATTTTCACGATTTTAAATAACTTTTCAAGTTGCTAGTCAATGTTCTTAATAAAAACCTATAAATCAGCGCCAGAAATTTGAAAAATGACTTTCAAAGACCATTCTTAGTCCCTAAGATATTTTCCCTAAGTTTTTAGGTCAATTTTCTTATTACAAACCTAAAAATCAGAGTTGGAAATTCCAAAAGTGCCTTTTTAAGTAAATTCTCAGTTCTATACACATTTTTTTCAAGTTTTTATGTATTTTTCAATCTTTTAAGACCAATTTTAACATTTGTAAGTCAAATTTTAAGTTTTCTAATCATTTTTCTCATTAAAAACCTAACAATCATAGCTAGCAATTTAACAATTGACTTTTTAAGTAGATTCTTAGTCTCTGATACATTTTTTCAAGTTTTTAGGTTCAATTTTCATGTTTTCAAGATTTCTGGGCAATTTTCTTAGTAAAAACCCAAAATCCAGTGCCAGAAATTGAAAACTGACTTTGTACGTCAATTCTCTGTTCCTAAGTTATTTTTTTCAAGTTTTTTAACAATTTTCACGTTTTCAAGTCAATTTTCTTATCAAAAACCTAAAAATCAGCGACAGAAATTTGAAAATTGACTTTTGAAGTCAAATTTGCAGTTTTAAAGTTGCGTTTCTAATTTCTAGTTTAATTTTTAGTTTTTCAAGTCAAATGACAAATTTTCAGGTCAATTTTAATGTTTTCAAGTCAAATTTATAGTTTTAAAGCCAATTTCACGTTTTTAAGTCAATTTTCAAGTTTCCTAGTCAATTTTCATATTAAAAACCTAAAAATCAGAGCCAGAAATTTGAAAATTGTCTTTTTAAGTCAAATTTGCAGTTAATAGTTGTGTTTCTAATTTCTAGTTCAGCTTTTAATTTTTTAAGTCACATGACTAGTTTTCAGGACAATTTTAATGTTTTCAAGTCAAATTTATAGTTTTTAAGTCACTTTTCAAGTTTCCTAGTCAATTTTCTTATCAAAAACCTAAAAATCAGCGCCAGAAATTTGAAAATAGACTTTTGAAGTCAAATTTGCAGTTTTAAAGTTGCGTTTCTAATTTCTAGTTAAATTTTTAGTTTTTCAAGTCAAATGACAAATTTTCAGGCAAATTTTAATGTTTTCAAGTCAAATTTATAGTTTTTAAGCCACGTTTCAAGTTTTCTAGTCAATTTTCTTAAAATTATTAAAAACCTAAAAACCAGCGCCAGAAAATTGAAAATTGACTTTGTACGTCAATTCCTTGTTCTTAAGATATTTTTTCGTTTTTAGGCCAATTTCCACGTTTTGAAGTCAATTTTCTTATTAAAAAACTAAAATTAGAGTAGAAGTTTGAAAACTGACTTTGTACGTCAATTCTCTGTTCCTAAGTTATTTTTTTCAAGTTTTTTAACAATTTTCACGTTTTCAAGTCAATTTTCTTATTAAAAACCTAAAAACCAGCGCCAGAAAATTGAAAATTGACTTTGTACGTCAATTCCTTGTTCTTAAGATATTTTTTCGTTTTTAGGCCAATTTCCACGTTTTCAAGTCAATTTTCTTATTAAAAAACTAAAATTAGAGTAGAAGTTTGAAAATTGACTTTTTAAAAAAATTCCCAGTTCTAAACCAATTTTTTTAAGTTTTAATGTAATTTTTCAATCTGTTAAGACCAATTTTAACATTTGTAAGTCAAAATTTTAAGTTTCTCTAATCAATTTTCTCATTAAAACCTAACAATCATAGCTAGCAATTTAACAATTGACTTTTTAAGTAGATTCTTAGTCTCCGAGACATTTTTACAAGTTTTTAGGTTCAATTTTCACGTTTTCAAGATTTCTGGGCAATTTTCTTAGTAAAAAACCCAAAATCCAGTGCCAGAAAACGATGNCCACTGNANNNGAGACTCCNTGCGACAAATNGCGTTGCGATTTAGNTTCTGGCCNCANTGAATNNTTGGANTCTCGGTNTGCNNCTNCCNNNNTTCGCGGGTCGCCGTCGNGTGTCTGANCGGNAGCAGNTNNCGGNCCCAAGTGTAANANATCTCTNCGTCAAACNTCGNNGGGGTACTNAAANAGTGAACNNNATATCCANCNCACTGCTACCGTANATAAGGNAGTCATTAATGAATGGATNATCTCGGTNNTNCTNTGGGACAACTGTNTCCTNACCACANGCGTTCTNTCTTNTTGCTCTGNNCNGCNGGTCANTTGCNCAGANATCNAACTTNNGGTNTTGAANGCGGANATAGGAATNAATTGTACTTNGGNCTNTGGGGATTTCGGGCNNCNGNTGGGCAANNCGTGTTAGATAGNGGAGTTTTAACCCGTCGTNTANTNCCNGGTGGAATGTAACCTTCCCACNTAGTTGANATACTACCCNGCTAAAGTCAAAATCAAAGATATTAAGCCAATTTTTAATTTAGAAATGTTGAAAACGATGACTGTGACAGAAAAATTTGGATACAATTTTCAAAAAAAAAAATCTCAGAAATGGTTAGAGTTACATACATTTTCCATGAGACCAAAATTGTTCAGAATTACTTTTTGCGCCCAGTAGACTATTTCTAGTCAAATTTCAGATGTTTACACACTGAAACAAAGGGAGGTACAGAGTGAAACGTGCAAAAGACTAACTTACACAAAAAAGTCGATTTTTGGAAATTTTTCACAAATTTTCCGTTGCCGTTACGTTTCTGATTTTTTGACAGAAATATTAAGTAGGTTTTTCAGTTTAAGCGTAAAAAAATCCAGGTAAATACAATCAAAATTGACAAAAGAGTTGGTTTTAAATTTAATCGTTTTTTGACCACCCTGTATATGTCCAATCGTGTTCCGGTTAGCACGAGGTGAAAGAGCAGTTTAAAACGAACATTTTGAGTTTTTTTAAGTTGCTAAAACCCGAAAAACAACCGAGATACATAATTTTCGAAAATGTTGATGCAACTTCCATAAAAAGTCGAATATCTCAAAAACGGTTAGAGTTACGGAAATTTTACAAGAAACCTAAATTGTTCAGAATGACTTTCTGCACCCAGTGAGGTAGGTTTACATGAAATTAAAACCGGGTAAACGCAGTCACAAATAGTAGAGGGTTAGTTTCAAATTTAACTGTTTTTTGAACACCCTGTACATGTTCAATCGTCTTCCGGTTAAATGTTTAAGACGAACATTTTGAGATTTTTTAAAGTCGCTGAAACCCGAAAAATAACCGAGATACAGAATTTGCAAAATTCAGTTGCTACAATTTCCAAAAAAAGTCGAATATCTCGGAAACGGTTAGAGTTAAGGAATTTTGCAAGAGACCAAAAATGTTGAGAATGACTTTCTGCACCCCAGTGAGCTAGGTTTACACCAAATTAGAACCAGGTAAACGCGGTCAGAACTGGTAGAGCGTTACTTTCAAATTTTAGCGGTTTTTGGACACCCTGTATATGTCCAATCCAGTTGCGGTTAGTACGAGTTGAAAGAGCGGTTTAAGACGAAGATTTTGAGCTTTTCAAAGTTTGTTGAAACCCGAAAAATAACCGAGATACAGAATTTTCAAAATGTTATTGCGAATTCCAAAAAAAGTCGAATATCTCAGAAACGGTTAGAGTTACGGAAATTTTACAAGAGACAAAAAATGTTCAGAATGACTTTCTGCACCAGTGAGCTAGGTTTACACAAATTAGAACCGGTAAACGCGGTCACAACTGGTAGAGCGTTACTTTCAAATCGAACTGTTTTTTGGATCACCCTGTATATGTCCAATCGTGTTCCGGTTAGCACGAGTTGAAAAAGCAATTCAAGACGAACATTTTGAGCTTTTTTAAATCGCTGAAACCCGAAAAATACCCGAGATACAGAATTTTCAAAATGTTGTTGCAATTTCCAAAAAAAGTCGAATATCTCGAGAAACGGTTAGAGTTACGGAAATTTTGCAAGAAACCAAAAATGTTGAGAATGATTTTCTGCACCCAGTGAAGTAGGTTTACATTAAATTAGAACCGGGTAAACGCGGTCACAACTGGTAGAGCTTTAGTGTCAAATTTAACTGTTTTTTGAACACCCTGTATATGTCCAATCGTGTTCCGGTTAGCACGAGGTGAAAGAGCAGTTCAAGACGAACATTTTGAGCTTTTTAAAGTCGCTGAAACCCGAAAAATAACCGAGATACAGAATTTTCAAAATGTTGTTGCAATTTCCAAAAAAAAGTCGAATATCTCAGAAACGGTTAGAGTTACGGAAATTTTGCAAGAAACCAAAAATGTTGAGAATGGTTTCTTTTAAATTTAATCGTTTCTTTGACCACCCTGTATATGTTCAATCGTGTTGCGGTTAGCACGAAGTGAAAGAGCAGTTCAAGATGAACATTTTGAGCTTTTTAAAGTCGCTAAAACCCCAAAAATAACCGAAATACAGAATTTTCAAAATGTTGTTGCAATTTTCAAAAAAAGTCGAATATCTCGGAAACGGTTCGAGTTAAGGAAATTTTGCAAGAGACCAAAAATGTTCAGAATGACTTTCTGCACCCAGTGAGCTAGGTTTACACCAAATTAGAACCGGGTAAACGCGGTCACAACTGGTAGAGCGTTACTTTCAAATTGAACTGTTTTTTGAACACCCTGTATATGCCCAATCGAGTTGCGAGTTGCGGTTAGTACGAGTTGAAAGAGCAGTTCAAGACGAACATTTTGAGCGTTTTAAAGTCGCTAAAACCCCAAAAATAACCGAAATACAGAATTTTCAAAATGTTGCAATTTTCAAAAAAAAGTCGAAAATCTCGGAAACAGTTAGAGTTACGGAAATTTTGCAAGAAAGCAAACATCTCAAGAATGACTTGCTGCACCTAGAGAACTAGTTTAGGTTAGGTTTTTGCAAGGTTTTTTTAGGTCTGATACAATTTCCAAAAAACTCGAATATCTCGGAAATGGTTAGAGTTAAAGAAATTTTGCAAGACACCAAAAATGCTCAGAATGACTTTCTGCACCCAGTGAGGTAGGTTTACGTTAAATTAGAACCGGGTAAACGCAGTCACAACTGGTAGAGGGTTAGTTTCAAATTTAACTGTTTTTTGGACACCCTGTATATGACCAATCGTGTTCCGGTTAGCACGAGGCGAAAGAGCAGTTTAAGACGAACATTTTGAGCTTTTTTAAATTTCTCAAACCCAAAAAATAACCGAGATACATAATTTTCAAAAATGTTGTTGCAATTTCCAAAAAATTTGAATATCTCAGAAACGGTTCGAGTTACGGAAATTTTACAAGAAACCTAAATTGTTCAGAATGACTTTCTGCACCCAGTGAGGTAGGTTTACATTAAATTAGAACCGGGTAAACGTAGTCACAACTGGTAGAGTGTCAGTTTCAAATTTAACTGTTTTTTTGATCACCCTGTATATGTCCAATCGTGTTCCGGTTAGCACGAGGTGAAAGAGCAGTTTAAGACGAACATTTTGAGCATTTTTCCGGTCGCTAAAACCCCAAAAATAGCGGAAATACAAAATTTACAAAATTTTGATGCAATTTCCAAAAAAAGTCAAATATCTCAGAAACGGTTAGAGTTACAGAAATTTTGCAAGAAACCCTAAATGTTCAGAGTGACTTTCTGCATCTAGTAACATCTCTCACTTATCCGTCATTTGTTATTAAGTGAAAACAATTTGCTGAAACTTGGACAGTGACAAAAAATTGTACTTACAATCTGGTCGATCTGTTTCCCTCCCTCAGCGAAAATCTCCTGCGCGGTTTCTGCACGACTCTCCCTTCCGTATCGACTGTGACGAAATTCTCCAAATTGAGCAATTCTCCTGTAAACCAGCACGTGAAAACCGCACGCCAATTAAAAAACGTACATTAAATTACTTTGATGGACGTTGGACAAGTAGAGCAAATGAGGCAACTCGTGGAGGACACACAACGTCAAACTTCCGCTGTCATTCAGCGGTTTCGCCCTTTTGATATTTAAAGTTTGGACCCATTCACCAGTCGCGCAATTGAACACGTCAATGTGAGTTTCACTGTAAACCACCAGATGGCCGTCCCTGTAACCTTTAAATTGGTTTTTTTGTGTGAAAATCACCTAAAATTGACCGTAAAAAACATCTTACTGATCGCAGTAGGCACGGCGGGATACATAATCTCCCGATCTCGGGACTTTCGACCGTGCTTATCGACGTAAGCAGCCAAAGTACCGAAAACCAAAAGGTACTCTCGTCTGGGTAACTCGATTACTCGCAACGCGTCAACCGCGCTGCAAGTTATCGTCGCGTACAATGGATTTTCTGGATGCAGCAATGCTAAATTTTAAAATAACCGTCAAAACGTGCAAACGAGCGTAAACTGGTAGAGCTTACAAATAAACGAATCTCCGCTTTGAATGTCGTAGACTGTGAAACAAGACGGGGAACCCACGCACAAACGACCGTCCGAGAGGATTTGGAGCGCTTGGACGCTTACTGGAATAACGATTTCGTGGACTCGTTGGTGTCTCGTTCTCGTTCGGGTTATTTCGTAAATTATTATAACCGAGGAATTCTGAAAATTTTCGAAAACACCCTTCAACTAGTGGTTTGGATGGATAATTTAGTCCCACGGTAATTTTTAGGGAAAATTGTATTTACTATCGAGAATTTTCTTCGAGATGTCTTCGTTACATTCTCTCAGTAATTTAGAAAAATACAACTGAAAAGTCTCGTGGTTTAAAACTCACGCTAAACCTTCAGACTCTAAAACAACACCTTTTCCATGTGAAGACACTTTGATATGTTTCTCACGTCAACTGTCAAAACTCATTCAGCGCTTACAACATACAATTTTAGAGTTTAGCAGAGATTAGTTGTATTTCCTGAATGTATCGCACTGCAAGTTGTATTTATAGCTCCGTAGACTTAAATTTAATCGCTGCGACACTAACACGCACTTTGACGTTCTTTACGTCACGTGACAGCAAAATTACCGATCTAAAACGATTCTACCGCTCGGCTAAGTCACACTGCACTTTATATTCATAGTTCTATGGAACGAAATTTGACAGTTGTGACTCTGAAACCTCTGAAACCTTCTTAAGCTTACTATGAATTGTTTTTAACGTGCCAGAGGCCTCTGGCAGCCATTTTGAATTGCCAGAGGCCTCTGAAACCTTCTTAAGCTTACTACGAATTGTAAGTAAGTATCAAAGAGTGTCGTTAAGCTCAGAACTAAGAAATTTGCTTCCATGGAGCTGTAAATACAACTTAGAGGGCATTTCCTCAAAGAAACACATCTTTTTAGCATTTTATACTTTCAGGTCATTGGTAATAAAAGTGGATGAGTTCCTAGGCTACAGCTTTGAAGACGTATAACATGTGTGATAAGTGATAAGTATTTTCTTTTTTATATACGTGATTTTGTAATCTTCCTACATCCCTTTTGTGATATTGGAAATAAATTGTATTGTATTGTATTGTATTGTAATTAGTTTTGACAGTTGACAGCTGTCACGTAACGTACGTCGTGTCCCAACAACGTCCCAAGTGTCAAATTTGGCTCCATGGAGCTGTAAACCCAACTTACAATGAACCCAATTTCACAATGAAACACGTCAACTCCTCAAAGAAACCAATCTAGTTAGCATTTTATACTTTCAAGTCATTGGTGAGTGAGTTTTGACAGTTATGACAGCTGTCACGTGACGCAATCCAAGTATAATGTGTCCCTTAACGTCAGAATGATCAAATTTGGCTCCATGGAACTGTTAACACAACTTACAGTGCAATTCCACAAAAAACACATCTTTTAGCATTTTAGACTTTTAAATCACTGTTGAGTAAATTTTGAGAGTTATGACAGCTGTCACGTGACGTAAAAAAAGTATAAAATTCTTCCTAAACGTCACAAGTGTCAAATTTTGGCTCCATGGAGCTGTAAACACAATTTACAGTGCAATTCCTCAAAGAAACACATCTATTTGGTATTTTATACTTTTAAGTCACTGTTGAGTGAATTTTGACAGTTATGACAGCTGTCACGTAACGTAAAAAAATAATAAAAGTGTTCCTTAACGTCACAAGTGTCAAATTTGACTTCATGGAGCTGGAAACACAACTTACAGGGCAATTCCATAAAAAAACTCATCTTTTGGCATTTTAGACTTTTAAGTCACAGGTGAATGAATTTTGACAGTTATGACAGCTGTCACGTGACGTAAAAAAAGTATAAAATTGTTCTTAAACGTCACAGGTGTCAAATTTTGGCTCCATGGAGCTGTAAACACCACTTACAGGGCAATTCCACAAAAAAACACATCTTTTGACATTTTATACTTTCAAGTCATTGGTGAGTGAATTTTGACAGTTATGACAGCTGTCACGTGACGTAAGAAAAGAATAAAACTGTTTCTTAACGTCCCAAGTGTCAAATTTGACTCTATGGAGCTGTAAACACAATTTACAGTGCAATTCCACAAGAAAACACATCTATTTGGTATTTTATACTTTTAAGTCACTGTTGAGTGAATTTTGACAGTTATGACAGCTGTCACGTAACTTAAAAAAATAATAAAAGTGTTCCTTAACGTCACAAGTGTCAAATTAGACTCCATGGAGCTGTAAACACAATTTACAGTGCAATTCCACAAAGAAACACATCTATTTGGTATTTTAAACTTTCAGGTTATTGGTGAGTTTTGACAATTATGACAGCCGTCACGTGACGCATACAAAGTATTAAAGTGTCTCTTAACGTCAGAACTGTCAAATTTGGTTCCATGGCGCTGTAGACACAACTTACAGGGCAATTCCTCAAAAAAAACACATCTTTTGGCATTTTAGACTTTTAAGTCACAGGTGAGTGAATTTTGACAGTTATGACAGCTGTCACGTGACGTAGAAAAAAATATAAAAATGTTCCTTAACGTCACAAGTGTCAAATTTTGGCTCCATAGAGCTGTAAACACAATTTACAGTGCAATTCCACAAAGAAACACATCTATTTGGTGTTTTATACTTTTAAGTCACTGTTGAGTGAATTTTGACAGTTATGACAACTGTCACGTGACGTAAAAAAGAATAAAAGTGTTTCTTAACGTCACAAATGTCAAATTTTGGCTCCATGGAGCTGTAAACACAACTTACAGGGCAATTCCACAAAAAAAAACACATATTTTGACATTTTATACTTTCAAGTCACTGTTGAGTAATTTTTGACAGTTATGACAGCTGTCACGTGACGAAAAAAAAGTGTTCCTTAACGTCACAAGTGTCAAATTTGGCTCCATGGAACTGTAAACACAACTTGTAGTGTAATTCCTCTAAGAAGGACATCTATTTAGCATTTTATATTTTCAAGTCACTGGTGAGTGAGTCTTGACAGTTATGACAGCTGTCACGTGACGTAAAAAAAAGTATAAAAGTGTTCCCTAACGTCACAAGTGTCAATTTTTGACTCCATGGAGCTATAAACACAACTTACAGTGCAATTTCACAAAGAAACCAATACTTTTGGCATTTTTTACTTTCAAGTCAGTGGTGAGTGAGTCTTGACAGTTATGACAGCTGTCACGTGACTAGAAGCGTGTCATTAAACGTCCTAGCTAGTTCAGTTCGTTAAAATGGCCCAAGTTTTTCCAACCGCACGGATTAAAAAGCTTTTCGACGCCAAAATGACTGATTCAAAAGTTTTGGCTTTGGCAACGTCGATTTCAATGTAATTTCCAAGCTTTTCCACGCGGAAAAGTTGTTTTAGAGTAGAGTTAACTAATTTTGGATAGTTTCTGCTAGAAAGGTTTTCCATAACATTTTGCGTTTGTTTTCTGGTCCTGTTCGAAACATTTTAATCTCGTTTAGAACGTTTCGATTGAAATGTTTCGCTTTTTGAGGAGCGTTTAAGTAAACTTACTTGTTTTTTGATTGCGATGCACAGACAGAACGTTAACGGCGCCCTCAAAACGGGTCCGACAGTCAAAACGGCGCAACCTTTGCTCTCGGTGACCTTAATCCATTCGGTATCATCGCCATCTAAAGCTCTTATAGGCACTAATCTGACTTGACGTTGTTTTCCGCTAACGACCACCTGAAATCTTGATTTAATACCACAAGAAACAAACTAAGATAGTTCAGTATACCAATAAATGTTCCTCGCTAATGTATTCGATTTGGAAAATCTTTTTCGCTTCCCCTATTTTCGCTATTTCGGTCCTGTCCAAGTCGATGCAGTAAAGACCTTCTTCGGTCCCTTGAATTACCAAACAACGTGTAAAACACTCAGAAATATATTAAAATCTATCAGAACTGTCGATAATTCGATTACTTTAATTGAAAAATGTAATTCTAATTGAATTTCAAGTAATTCAGAACATCAGAAAGGAGATATTTGCTTATTTGGACACTGTACTTTGACTTTGTACGTCAATTCTCTGTTCTTAAGACATTTTTTCAAGTTTTTAGGTCAATTTTCACGATTTTAAATAACTTTTCAAGTTTGCTAGTCAATTTTCTTAATAAAAACCTATAAATCAGCGCCAGAAATTTGAAAAATGACTTTCAAAGACCATTCTTAGTCCCTAAGATATTTTCCCTAAGTTTTTAGGTCAATTTTCTTATTACAAACCTAAAAATCAGAGTTGGAAATTCCAAAAGTGCCTTTTTAAGTAAATTCTCAGTTCTATACACATTTTTTCAAGTTTTTATGTATTTTTTCAATCTTTTAAGACCAATTTTAACATTTGTAAGTCAAATTTTAAGTTTTCTAATCATTTTTCTCATTAAAACCTAACAATCATAGCTAGCAATTTAACAATTGACTTTTTAAGTAGATTCTTAGTCTCTGAGACATTTTTTCAAGTTTTTAGGTTCAATTTTCACGTTTTCAAGATTTCTGGGCAATTTTCTTAGTAAAAACCCAAAATCCAGTGCCAGAAAATTGAAAACTGACTTTGTACGTCAATTCTCTGTTCCTAAGTTATTTTTTTCAAGTTTTTTAACAATTTTCACGTTTTCAAGTCAATTTTCTTATCAAAAACCTAAAAATCAGCGACAGAAATTTGAAAATTGACTTTTGAAGTCAAATTTGCAGTTTTAAAGTTGCGTTTCTAATTTCTAGTTTAATTTTTAGTTTTTCAAGTCAAATGACAAATTTTCAGGTCAATTTTAATGTTTTCAAATCAAATTTATAGTTTTAAAGCCAATTTCACGTTTTTAAGTCAATTTTTATGTTTCCTAAACAATTTTCTTAGTGAAAACCTAAAAATCAGGGCCAGAAATTTGAGATTTGTCTTTTTAAGTCAATTTTCTCATTAAAAACCTAAAAATCAACGTCCGAAATTTGAAAATCAAATTTCAAATGCAGTTTTAAAGTTGCGTTTCTAATTTCTAGTTTAATTTTTAGTTTTTCAAGTCAAACGACAAGTTTTCAGGACAATTTTAAGGTTTTCAAGTCAAATTTATAGTTTTGAAGCCAATTTCAAGTTTCCTAGTCAATTTTCTTAGTAAAAACATACAAATCAGCGTCAGAAATTTGAAAATCGACTTTTGAAGTCAAATTTGCAGTTTTAAAGCTGCTTTTCTAATTTCTAGTTCAAATCTTTAAATTTTTAAGTCAAATGACCAGTTTTTAGGACAATTGTAATGTTTTCAAGTCAAATTTATAGTTTTGAAGTCAATTTCACGTTTTTAAGTCAAGTTTCTTAGTAAAAACCTAAAAATCAGTGTCAGAAATTTGAAAATAGACTTTTTCTAATTATGGCATATAAAGTGACACTTTTCAAAACTGATTAGAGTGACAAAACGTTTTACTTTATGTAACTAGTTACATAAAGTGATCACTTTATGTAACTGGTTAAGAAAAGTTCATTTCATCACTCCTGTTTTTATGCATTTCCGTAGAAACATATGGGCGACATCCATCATAACATGTCGTTGTCACTGTTTATACAAGGTGCTATGAAAGTGAATATTTGTGTTAAATCACTTTAAAAGATGGTTTTTACCGCTTTTTGGTCAAAATTAGAAAAAATTATGTATGCAACACGTTTCGAAAATGTCTTATTGTGTAACTCATTCAAATTGTAGGACCTCGCTGCGCTCGCCCTACAAACATTCATTCGTTACAACAAAATCGAACTTTTCTTAACTGGTTACATAAATATCTATTTGAAGACAAATTTGCAGTTTTAATGTTGCGTTTCTAATTTCTAGTTTAATTTTTAGTTTTTCAAGTCAAATGACAAATTTTCAGGCCAATTTTAATGTTTTCAAGTCAAATTTATAGTTTTTAAGTCACTTTTCAAGTTTCCTAGTCAATTCTCTTAGTAAAAACCTAAAAACCAGAGACAGAAAATTGAAAATTGACTTTGTACGTCAATTCTCTGTTTTTAAGTTATTTTTTTCAAGTTTTTTTCAAGTTTTTAAGTAATTTTCAATCTTTCTAGTTACTTTTCTTAAAAAAAACTTAAAAATCAGCGCTAAAAATTTGAAAATTGACTTTTAAAGGCAGTTCTTAGTACCAAAGATATTTTTTCAAGTTTTTAGGCCAATTTTCACGATTTTAAGTCAATTTTCATATTTAAAACCTACAAATCAAAGTGGAAGTTTGAAGATGGACTTTTTAAGTAAATTCTCAATTCTAAACTCATTTTTCAAGTTCTTAGGTAAATTTTCAAGTCACTTTTCAAGATTCCTAGTCAATTTTCTTATAAAAACCTAAAAATCAGAGCCAGAAATTTGAAAATTGACTTTTAAAATCAATTCTCAGTTCCTACAATATTTTTCCAAGTTTTTAGGTCAATTTGTACGTTTTCAAGTTTCCTTATCAATTTTCTTAATAAAAACATAAAAATCAGTGCCAGAAATTTGAAAATTAAGTTTTTAAGTAAATTCTCAGTTCCAAAGACATATTTCAAGCTGTTAAGATCGATTTTGACGCATTTAAGTCAATTTCAATGTTTTTAAGTCAAATTTGTATTTTTGATGTAAATTTTCATATTTTTAGTTCAATTTTCAATTTTTGATGTCTAATAGCAAGCTCTTATGTAATTTTTTAAGTCAATTTTCAAGTTTCCTAGTCAATTTCCTTAGTAAAAATCTAAAAATCAGCGTCAGAAATTTGAAAATCGTCTTTTGAAGTCAAATTTGCAGTTTTAAAGCTGCGTTTCTAATTTCTAGTTCAAATTTTTAAATTTTTAAGTCAAATGATAAGTTTTTAGGAAAATTTTTATGATTTTAAGTCAAATTAATAGTATTAAAGCTAATTTCACGTTTTTAAGTCAATTTTCAAGTTTTCTAGTCAATTTTCTTATTAAAAACCTAAAAATCAGAGCCAGAAATTTGAAAATTGTCTTTTTAAGTCAATTTTCTTATTAAAAACCTAAAAATCAACGTCCGAAATTTGAAAATCAAATTTCAAATGCAGTTTCAAGTTGAGTTTCTATGTTTTAAATTTTTAAGTCAAATGACAAATTTTCAGGACAATTTTAATGTATTCAAGTCAAATTTAGAGTTTTGAAACCAATTTCACGTTCTTAAGTCAATTTTCATGTTTCCTAAACAATTTTCTTATTAAAAATCTAAAAATCAGAGCCAGAAATTTGAGAATTGTCTTTTTAAGTCAATTTTCTCATTAAAAATCTAAAAATCAACGTCCGAAATTTGAAAATCAAATTTCAAACGCAGTTTTCAAGTTGAGTTTATAATTATTAATTTTTTAAGTGAAATGACAAGTTTTCAGGACAATTGTAATGTTTTCAAGTCAAATTAATAGTATTAAAGCGAATTTCACGTTTTTCAAGTCAATTTTCAAGATTTCTAGTCAATTTTCTTAACAAAAACCTAAAAATCAGAACCAGAAATTTTAAAATTGTCTTTTTAAGTAAATTCTCAGTTCTAAACACATTTCTCCAAGTTTTTATGTAATTTTTCAAGTTCTTCAGACCAAATTTAACGTTTAAGTCAAATTTTAAGTTTTCCAGTCAATTTTCTCATTAAAAACCTAAAAATCGGAGCATGAAATTTGAAAATTCAGTTTTATAAGTCAATTATCAGTTTTTAAGATATATTTTCAAGTTTTTAGGTTAATTTTTACATTTTCAAGTCAATTTTCTTATTAAAAATTAAAAAATATTATTAAAAACTTAAAAATTAAATTTCAAATGCAGTTTTCCAGTTGAGTTTCTAATTTTTAGTTCAGCTTTTAATTTTTTAAATCAAATGACTAGTTTTCAGACAATTTTAATGTTTTCAAGTCAAAATTTATAGTTTTGAAGCCAATTTCAAGTTTCCTAATAAATTTTCTTAGTAAAAACCTAAAAATCAGAGTCAGAAATTTGAAAATCTACTTTTGAAGTCAAATTTACAGTTTTAAAGTTGCCTTTGTAATTTCTAGTTCAAATTTTTAAGTCAAATGACAAGTTTTCAGGACAATTTTAATGTTTTCAAGTCAAATTTATAGTTTTGAATCCAATTTCACGTTTTCAAGTCAATTTTCTTATCAAAAACCTAAAAATCAGCGTCAGAAATTTGAAAATTGACTTTTGAAGTCAAATTTACAGTTTTAAGGTTGCGTTTCTACTTTCTAGTTCAATTGTTTAATTTTTTAAGTGAAATGACCAATTTTCAGGTCAATTTTAATGTTTTAAAGTCAAATTTATTGTTTTTAAGTCACTTTTCAAGTTTCCTAGTCAATTTTCTTAATGAAAACTTAACAATCTTAGTTAGCAATTTAACAATTGACTTTTTAAGTAAATTCTTAGTCTCTGAGACATTTTTTCAAGTTTTTAAGTCAATTTTCACGTTTTTAAGTGAATTTTCAATCTTTCTAGTCACTTTTCTTAGAAAAAACCTAAAAATCAGCGCTCGCTAAAAATTTAAAAATTGACTTTTAAAGGCAGTTCTTAGTACCGAAGATGTTTTTTCAAGTTTTTAGGCCAATTTTCACGATTTTAAGTCAATTTTCATATTTAAAACCTACAAATCAAAGTGGAAGTTTGAAGATGGACTTTTTAAGTTAATTCTCAATTTTAAACGCATTTTTCAAGTTCTTAGATAAATTTTCACGTTTTCAAGTCAATTTTCAAGATTCCTAGTCAATTTTCTTATTAAAAACCTAAAAATCAGGGCCAGAAATTTGAAAATTAAGTTTTTAAGTAAATTCTCAGTTCCAAAGACATATTTCAAGCTGTTAAGATCGATTTTGACGCATTTGAGTCAATTTCAAGTCAAATTTGTATTTTTGATGTAAATTTTCATATTTTTAGTTCAATTTTCAATTTTAGATGTCTAATAGCAAGCTCTTAGGTAATTTTTAAGTCAATTTTCAAGTTTTTCAGTTACCTACTTATAATTTTTTTATAAAGTTATTAATTTTAAATATTTTTAATGCAAAACTAGAAATGGCCCGAAGTAATTTTCTGCACGAAGAATTTATGAAAAACTGTAAATTATCAAGAATTTTCGAATTTTTTGTTTTTTCAGTCAAATTACAAGGTTTTGGATCAGTTCTTAAATTTGTAGATAAATTTTCACGTTTTTCCGGATAAAAGGATATTGTAAGAAATTGAATTATCTACTAAAAACCTAAAATGGACACTTAGCCCTTAAGGGCCCCAGAAGGGCTTTTTGTGAGTAATTGCGACAGCTCTGAACTTACCCAAAACGATTCGATCAGGATCGATAATAGCCGAACTGAGGGTATTCTTAAGCATCGCCAACGAATTATCGATCAACTCCCGAGTTAGCAGCACTATCGTATTCGGCAAGTTGTTTCGTTTCATTATTCGGTGCAACTCGGATAGAGCGACGACCCATTTCGACTTTTCGGCCTCCGAATCGGCCAGCATCAGCATAACATTCCTCGGCCCCGGCGGTTCCATTAACGATGTCGTAATCTACGACAAAAAAACCGTTACGCCGACCAAAACACCGTGAAACCGTCTGAAACAAACCTTAAAAATGCACGGAATGTCCTTTTTGTTGGCGTGAATCACGTCCGAGTCCTTGACGCTGCTAACGCCAAACTGTGGATCGCGCATGTCCAGCACCTGAGCCACGTGGACGCTCGGTAAAGCGTTACGATCCGCCGATATGTCGTAGAGGAAGAGTTTAAAGTCGCAAACTACCACAAACTGCCTCACCCAACCTGTGTTTTTAATAATAAAAATAAATAATGTTTTTCTAATTTTGGCATATAAAGTGACACTTTTCAAAACTGATTAGAGTGACAAAACGTTTTACTTTATGTAACTAGTTATGAAAAGTTCATTTCATCACTCCCTGTTTTTATGCATTTCCGTAGAAACATATGGGCGACATCCATCATAACATGTCGTTGTCACTGTTTATACAAAGTGCTATGAAAGTGAATATTTGTGTTAAATCACTTTAAAAGACGGTTTTTACCGCTTTTTGGTCAAAATTAGAAAAAATTATGTATGCAACACGTTTCGAAAATGTCTTATTGTGTAACTCATTCAAATTGTAGGACCTCGCTGCGCTCGCCCTACAAAAATTCATTCGTTACACAAAATCGATCTTTTCGTAACTGGTTAAATAAATAGCTATTTTTCACGTTTTTTTTTTAGGACAAATATAACAGTGAATAATGCTAATCGGTACCTCGTTTAACGCCGCCGAGTTTAGGTACTTTTACGTAGCCCTCGTATGCTGTGCCGATGCCTCTGGTGGGGTCGATTCCTAGTGGTCGTTTGGCTGGAATTCAATATTGCAATGTTACTGCCAATATCTTTGAAGAAACAAACTGTACTGAGTTTCAAAGAACAGTCAGTGAGAAAATCGTCTGTAAACTGTTTTAAACACATTTTCGGAATTTTCATTAAATTTCCTATTCAATAACCTGAAAAAACACTACAAAATTTGGTACAGTCAGGGAGAAAAGCACTGTCACAGTTTAAACTGACAGAAACACAGTTTGAAGGGACAGTCGGAGATAAAATTGCCAGTAAAACCCACTTGGAGTGAGAAAATGACTACTTTAAGCACATTTTTGGAATCCTCATGAAATTTACTATCCACTAACCTGAAAAAACACTTCAAAATTAAGTGCAGTCAGGGAGAAACGCAGTGTCAAAGTTTAAATTGACAGAAACATAGTTTGAAAAGACAGTCAGGGGCAAAATCGCTTATAAAACCCACTTGGAGTGAGAAAATGACCGTTTTAAGCACATTTTTGGAATCCTCATTAAATTTCCTATTCAATAACCTGAAAAAACACTGCAAAATTTGGTACAGTCAGGGAGAAAAGCAGTGTCACAGTTTGAATTGCTAAAAACACAGTTTCAAAGGACAGTCAGGGGCAAAATCGCGTGTAAAACCCACTTGGAGTGAGAAAATGACTACTTTAAGCACATTTTCAGAATCCTAACTAAATTTACTATCTAATGACATAAAAAACACTACAAAATTTAGTACAGTCAGGGAGAAACGCAATGTCAAAGTTTAAGTTGACAGAAACACAGTTTGAAAGGACAGTCAGGGGCAAAATCGAGTGTAAAACCCACTTGGAGGAAGAAAATTACTATTTTAAGCACATTTTTGGAATCCTAATTAAATTTACAATCTAATGACATAAAAAACACTACAAAATTTGGTACAGTCAGGGAAAAAAGCAGGGTCAAAGTTTGAACTGCCAAAAACACAGTTTGAAAGGACAGTCAGGGGCAAAATCGCGTGTAAAACCCACTTGGAGGAAGAAAATGACAGTTTTAAACACATTTTTGGAATTCTCAATAAATTTCCTATCCAATAACGTGAAAAACAAAAGAAAATTTGGTACAGTCAGGAAGAAAAGCGGTGTCAAAGTTTGAATTGCTAGAAACACAGTTTGAAAGGACAGTCAGGGACAAAATCGCTTGTAAAACCCACTTGGAGGAAGAAAATGACTATTTTAAGCGCATTTTTGGAATTCTCAATACATTTCCTATCTAATGACATAAAAAACACTGCAAAATTTGGTACAGTCAGGGAGAAAAACAGTGTCACAGTTTGAACTGCCAAAAACACAGTTTCAAAGGACAGTCAAAGATAAAATCGCGTGTAAAACCCACTTGGAGTTAGAAAATGACTGCTTTAAGCACATTTTTGGTATCCTCATTAAATTTCCTATTCAATAACCTGAAAAACACTGCAAAATTTGGTACAGTCAGGGAGAAAAGCAGTGTCAAAGTTTAAACTGACAAAAACACAGTTTGAGAGGTCAGTCAGGGACAAAATCGCTTGTAAAACCCACTTGGAGGAAGAAAATGACTACTTTAAGCACATTTTTGGAATCCTCATTAAATGTCCTATCTAATTACATAAAAAACACTACAAAATTTGGTACAGTCAGTGAGAAAAGCAGTGTCAAAGTTTGAACTGCCAAAAACACAGTTTCAAAGGACAGTCAGAGATAAAATCGCGTGTAAAACCCACTTGGAGTGAGAAAATGACTGCTTTAAGCACATTTTTGGTATCCTCATTAAATTTCCTATTCAATAACCTGAAAAAACACTGCAAAATTTGGTACAGTCAGGGAGAAAAGCAGTGTCAAAGTTTAAACTGACAAAAACACAGTTTGAGAGGTCAGTCAGGGACAAAATCGCTTGTAAAACCCACTTGGAGGAAGAAAATGACTACTTTAAGCACATTTTTGGAATCCTCATTAAATGTCCTATCTAATGACATAAAAAACACTACAAAATTTGGTACAGTCAGTGAGAAAAGCAGTGTCAAAGTTTGAATTGCTAGAAACACAGTTTGAAGGGACAATCAGAGATAAAATCGCGTGTAAAACCCACTTGAAGTGAAAAATGACTACTTTAAGCACATTTTCGGAATCCTTATTAAATTTCCTATCTAATGACATAAAAAACACTACAAAATTTGGTACAGTCAGGGAAAAAAGCAGGGTCAAAGTTTGAACTGCCAAAAACACAGTTTGAAAGGACAGTCAGAGATAAAATCGCATGTAAAACCCACTTGAAATGAGCAAAATACTATTTTAAACACATTTTTGAAATCCTCATTAAATTTCCTATTCAATAACGTGAAAAAACACTACAACATTTGATACAGTCAGGGAGAAAAGCGGTGTCAAAGTTTGAATTGATAGAAACACAGTTTGAAGGGACAGTCAGAGATAAAATCGCCTGTAAAATCCACTTGCAGTGAGAAAATGACAGTTTTAAGCACATTTTTGAAATTCTCAATACATTTCCTATCCAATAACGTGAAAAACAAAAGAAAATTTGGTACAGTCAGGAAGAAAAGCGGTGTCAAAGTTTGAATTGCTAAAAACACAGTTTGAAGGGACAATCAGAGATAAAATCGCGTGTAAAACCCACTTGAAGTGAGAAAATGACTACTTTAAACACATTTTCGGAATCCTTATTAAATTTCCTGTCTAATGACACAAAAAAACACTACAAAATTTGGTACAGTCAGGGAGAAAAGCGGTGTTAAAGTTTGCTGCCAGAAACAGAGTTTGAAGAGACAGGTCATGGACAAAATCGCAGGTAAAATCCACTTGCAGTGAGAAAATGACTGTTTTAAGCTCACTTTTGGACTCCTCATTAAATTTCCTATCCAATAACCTCAAAAAACACTACAAAATTTGGTACAGTCAACACGAGAAAAGCGGTGTCACACTCACGTGACCAAATTCGAGGTAAAAATGTTGTTCTAACGGTCACGTGACTATTTTTAAAGTTTAAAATAGCTGCCTTACATTCGCGTTAACATAATTAGGAACAAAATGTTGTCCTAAAGGTCACGTGACCGTTTTTACGATTGAAAGGAATTCCTGTAGGTCACGTGACTGTGTTCAAATATCAAATTCGGTTACGACGATCGCGTGACTAGTTTCAAGCCTCAAATGGAATCTTAAATGTCACTTGACTCTTCTTACGGTTAAAATAGCATCCTCTTGTACTCACGTGATCATATTCGAGGTCAAAAAGTTGTTCGAACGGTCGCGTGACCATTTTTACGAAAGAAAAAATTATCTGTAGATCACGTGATGGTTTTCAACTATCAAATTCACCTACAAACGATCACGTGACTATTTTTTTTTTGAACTTCGTAGGGAATCTTCACGGTCATTCGACTCATCTTACGGCTAAAATAGCATCCTTGCAGTCACGCGACCATATTTAAAAATTAAAAATGTTGTTTTAAAGTCACGTGTCACGTTTTTAATTGTCAACTTCAGTTACGAAAGTTTTACGTGACTATTTTCAAGCGACGAACGGAATCTCGAGTCACTTATTGACTCTTCTCAAGGTACAACTTGCAATCATGTGACCATTTTTCAGATCGAAATGTTGTTCTGAAGATCACGTGACGATTGAAAGCAGGGTTCGAGTTAAAAAATTTCCTTCATTTGGATTGTTATTAGCTGTTTGGTACAACTACTTAAAAAGCAATTATTTTTGAGATTTTCCGGAAAGTTACCTAAAATTTTCCGAAAAAATTTCCATAAATTTAATTTTCTGGTAATTTTACTTCCCTGCTTAAAAATAAAGCTCCCGGTAGGGGTACTCTGTAACTTGATAGAAATAAAAATTTAAACAAGACTTAAAGAAAAAAAGTAAGTTAAAGGGAGACAAGAAAAGAAATTTCCTTTATGTTCCTATTTTATATTAAAAAATGCAAAACTTACTCTGATCGGGCGGTACCGGACATACCGGAGGCACGTGCGGACAACAGGACGTGTGACACGTGAAACCGCAAATCTCGCACACCATTCCCTGTCGCATCAAACCCACCATCAACGAGGTACAATGGCTGCACTTGGTCGGACTGGAAAACGTCCTCACCAAAAACTGATGCGCCTTGTGCTTCATAGGCGACTGCGAATCGTGCTACAATAGTAATTTACACGTTACAAGTCCGGAAGATTGCTTATTTTAAAGTAAAAGCCCAAATATTTCACTAAAACTAAGAGGACTGATTGTGAATTAGTTTGGCTCAGCCTCAAAATCAAAAAACATAGAAAACCTAACACAAATAGAACTAAATCTGCAATACTAAGGGGTGAGTTACTGTTGTGTTAGTTCTTTGAAGAATTTATCGCCGCTAGATGGCGTCAGCATCACACTTATTGTGGGTACTGATGTCCGCAAATAAAAGGAGGCAGAAATGCAACAATGCTTTTAATAAATAAACGTATAAACGGATACGAAGGTGAGTACTAGAGATCTCTTGAACGCTCAAGTCTCTGACTGACAGTCAACAATACTGTTACGGTTTGGGCCTACTATGCTCTATACTTCTGAACGAGCACTCGATTCGGGATGAAATCGATGCGCCGTAATATCTGGCCGGGCGCGTGTTAAAGCAGGCCACAGTTAGGAAGCGACACCTGGAAGCATCTTTGATATTCGAGGCAAATCGCGAAGCGTTTTCGTCGAATATTAGTTCACATTACGGGGCGAATGTTGACTAGCAAAGACAAAGCCCCCAGAATTATCTCCATCACAAGCCTGGGTAAATCAATGGAAAGCCTGAACGTAGATGACTTTTACTTTGGCAGTATCTTTGATCCAGTCAAACCTTGTGGATAAAAGTCAAATTAAACCTTTACGAAGAAGTATTCTCCTGCGCACTGTGACTGGAGAATCGGCTAAAGTTTTAGGAGAAATAACAGTCAAGATTTGTCTTGGAAGGATTACGTTTTACCACACCGTGCTAGTAGCAGATATTGAAGATGAATTTATTCTGGGAATGGACATGATTCGTCAAGATGGATTTTCTTTTGATGACAAGCAAAATATCCTAAGGTTTGGAGGTGAAGAGTCACCCATTAATGTTTTAGCATCTCAGACAGTAAAAATAAGCGGCAATTCCGAGCAAATAATCATTGGACAATTGGAGCAGAATTCTGGGAGCTGTGTTGGACTTGTACGAAACCCGGACCGACCAGGAAAATGCCTCATTGGGAAATCACTTGTAAATGGAGGAAGTGAAGTCCCAATAAGAGTTGCAAACATCTTTCCAGGCGACGTCAAAATCGACAAAGGCGAAATTATTGCGGTATTCGAGCCTGTAGTCAAAGCAACCAATTGCGATGGGTTACCAGAACAGGAGGAGCAGTTGGAAGAAAACAAACTCTTAAATGAACATGAAAAGACTTGGAAACATCTGTTAACACCACAACTGAAGAAGGCTCGGAAACTGATTTTAGACCATGCTAGCATATTTGGAATATGGAAAAAACTACCATTGTAAAACAACGGCAATGCACAACCGATTCGACAACCACATAGAAGACTACCAATAGCCCAACAACAGGAAGTGCAGGAATTAGTGGACAGGATGCTTGACGACGGAGTTATAGAAGATTCCTGCAGCCCTTGGTCATCACCTGTTGTTCTGGTCACTAAGAAAGATGGATCAAGCAGATTTTGTGTAGATTACCGAAATCGACGACTTTGGCAGGATCTTGTTGGTTTTCTACTTTAGATTTGAAGAGTGGGTACTGGCAAGTTGGCTTTGAGGAGCAAGATAAGGAGAAGACTGCTTTTTCTACTGGAAATGGGTTGTACCAATTCAATGTGATGCCCTTCGGACTTTGTTCTGCTCCTGCTACGTTTGAAAGACTGATGGAAATTGCACTTCGTGGCCTTAACTGGAAGACTTGCTTGGTTTATCTGGACGATATCATGGTGATGGGAAAAACTTTTGAAGAACAACTTGCAAGAAGTATTTGCTAGAATAAGTGGTGCCCATCTTCGATTGAACGCCAAAAAGTGTTGGTTCTTCCAAAAGCAAGTCGAATTTCTTGGGCATGTGGTGTCGGTCGATGGAATTCAGACGGACGACAAGAAGATCCAAGCAATCAGAGAATGGCCAATACCGAAGGATAAACACGAACTGAGAAGCTTTCTAGGACTTGCCACCTACTACAGACGGTTTGTGGAAGGATTTGCCAACATCGCAGCTCCGCTACATCAACTTACTGAGGACAAAACACCCTACTGTTGGAATACCCAATGTGATCAGGCGTTCAGAAGGTTAAAGTTCACTTTGCTCCAGTCCCATCCAGTTATCACAATCCAAAAGGATGCCAGTAATTCTGGTATTGGAGCTGTATTGTCTCAAATCCAAAACGGAGAAGAACATGTCATAGAATACTTCAGTAGAAAACTTACCAAAGCAGAACGGAACTACTGTGTAACGAGAAAAGAGCTACTGGCAATAGTAAAATCAGTCGATCACTTTCACAAGTACTTGTACGGACAGGAATTTTTGATAAGGACTGACCATGCGGCACTCAAGTGGCTCCTCGGAATGAAACAACCGGAAGGGCAAGTAGCAAGATGGCTTGAAAAACTCCAGCAGTATAATTTCAACATCAAGCATCGACCCGGAAAGCTGCATAATAACGCAGATGCTCTATCAAGAAGACCTTGCGCCGAAGAATGCAAACATTGCCAGAAAGCGGAACAACGTGAAGGAGTTGTGTCCATCAGAATGGTTCAGCTGAAGATCGATGATGAATGGAGTACCGAGGAGATTAGGAAGGATCAACTAGAAGACAGCGACATAGGCCCATTGTTGTTGAGAAAGGAACAAAGCGAGCCAAGACCAACATGGCAAGAAATCTCTAGCAAAGGCCTGACGTTCAAAGCACTTTGGGCTCAGTGGGACTCGCTTGTTGGTTGAAGGCGGCTTGCTAAAAAGAGCTTGGGAGAGTGCCGATGGAAAAGAGATAAGGAAGCAGCTGGTAGTTCCCAGAGGAAGGGTCGACCACGTACTGAAGGAAATGCACAATGGAAAGACGGGTGCTCATTTGGGAGTAAATAAGACTTTGGACAAAATCCGGCAACGCTTTTACTGGATGAACTAGTGCCAAGACGTGAAATCATGGTGTCGACAATGTTCCATTTTTGCAGCTAGCCACGGACCACAGACGAGATCCCGGGGACCTATGAAGCAGTACAACGTAGGATTGCCGTTCGAACGTTTAGCCATAGACGTTGCTGGGCCTTTTCCTGAGACCAACAGAGGCAACAAGTACATTCTTGTTGCCATGGATTACTTTAGCAAATGGCCTGAGGTGTTTGCGATTCCAAATCAAGAAGCCAGCACAGTCGCTGATATTCTCGTCGAAAATGTCTTCAGTAGATTTGGTGTGCCGTTGGAGTTACACTCTGATCAGGGACGAAACTTTGACTCCAAGCTCTTTCAGAGGCTCCTGTTAGGCATTAGGAAGACCCGAACAACGCCGCTTCATCCTCAGTCGGATGGAATGGTCGAGAGATTTAATAAGACCATAAAGCAACATCTCTTAAAGCTTGTTCTTCTTGATGACGTATAGAGCAGCAGTCCACAACTCAACGGGACAGTCACCATCTAAAGTTCTGTTTGGTCGAGAACTACGACTTCCATGTGATGTGGTGTTCGGATCTCCAACAGGCCAAAGCACGAACATTGAGAACTACGTTGACGAGTTGCAAGACAGATTACTGAACGTCCATGATCTGGTCAGGGAAAGTTTGAATCTAACTAGCGACAAGATGAAAGCTCGTTATGATCTGAGGGCCAATTCGGGAGGGTTCCAGAAGGATGATAAAGTTTGGTTGTTTAACCCTCAGAGGAAGAAAGGCAAATCACCGAAATTAACACCTGTTTGGGAGGGACCTTACAATGTGGTAAAAAGGTTAAACGACGTCGTGTACAGAGTCCAACGCAGCCCCAAAGGCAAGATGAAAATTGTCCATCTGGACAGACTCAAGAAATACCAGGGATTAAACGAAGCGGATCGGGACGATCAGCTTTAAGAGGGAGGCAGTGTTACGGTTTGGGCCTACTATGCTCGACACTTCTGAACGAGCACTCGATTCGGGATGAAATCGATGCGCCGTAATATCTAGCCGGGCGCGTGTTAAAGCAGGCCACAGTTAGGAAGCGACACCTGGAAACATCTTTGATATTCGACGCAAATCGCGAAGCGTTTTGCGGTCATTCTAGAACGTGGTTTGCGAATATAAAAGAAGCGGTTTCAGGTGAGCAAGGTTGGCCCCAGGTGGTCAGGGAAAGGCATAGTGACAGCCACAATATTAATTGAAGAGCCATCTACTGGCTGGTAAGGGAATTGTAATGTGGCGGGAAATTTAAACGGTTCTCTTTATAATGACGTTCAGTTTATGGTATGATTTTGCGACTTTCTTCCGTCGATGTCCACTACTGCCTGGTTTGCAACCAGGAATCACACAACCAGCTTTTCCCATGTTTTTTCAAAACATAGCACAAGAGAGCACAAGACACAAAATAGCACAAGAGAGAGAACAGGAAGTTTCCGATAGAAGCGCAGGCTAGAAATATAGTCAGGATCACAGGAGATGATCTTGATGTATGACATGACAGTATTGACGCAAGTCAAATCAGACTGGCCCTCTTGCGGTCATTTTTTCTTCAAAGAACTCCTACTACTCCATCTCAGTTTAGTGTCTATAAGTTTCTTGTTGTATCAGAGTAGTTACAAGTTTTTGAGTCTATTTGTAGTAAAAATGTTAATTCTTACTTATAGTAAACTCACTACTAATCTTCACAAACTGAGTCAAATTTTCTGACTCTAAAACACTTTTTCCAAGTGGAAATGCTTGAAAACTACATTCAAATCAACGTTGCCAAAGTCACTTTGACGCACTGAACTGGCTACGACGTTTAATGACAGACTTACGGTCACTTGACGGCTGTCAAAAGTCACAATCATAAACAGTGCCGTCAAACTGCAAAATAACAAATAGTCGCGTCTCTTTGAGGAATCAAGCTACAAATTGTTGTTTGTAAGCTTGTGAAGTTAAATTTGATGACGTTAAATGACAGTTTAACGTTGACAGTTACGACATTTAACAGCGTCGCTTATATGTTTTAGGTGAAACTTGTTATATAGCCCCAAATTTGACATTTGTGAGACTTCAAAACTGTCAAAATGTATTCAGAGCTAACGTACAACTGAAATACACTGATTAGTTGTATTTATTTGTATAAATCGCATTGTCATTTCTAGTTACAGCTACATAGAGTTACATTAAACCGTTGCGACATTAACAGACACTTTGAGATGTTGTTTACCTACACCTGACAGCTGTCAGAAACCGCGCACAACTTTAATACTGTATTTATAATTGTATGAAGCTAAATTTGACAGCTGTGACGTTAGTGACGTGAGTATCAAACACATCTAGTTAGCATTTTATACTTTCAGTTCACTGGTCAGTCAGTTTTGACAGTTCTGGCAACTGTCACGTGACGCAAACATAGTACTAAAGTTCTGTGTTTGCGTCACGTCAATCCTTAACGTCAAAACCTGCAAATTTGGCTACTCCATGGAGCTGTAAACACAACTTGCAGTGTAATTCCTCTAAGAAAGACATCTATTCGGCATTTCATACTGCCAAGTCGTTGGTTAGGGAGTTTTGACAATTATGACAGCTGTCACGTGACGCAAGCATAATACTAAAGTATTCCTTAACGTCAAAATTCTCAAATTTGGCTCCATGGAGCTGTAAACACAACTTGCAGTGCAATTCCTCTAAGAAAGACATCTATTCGGCATTTCATACTGTCAAGTCATTGATTAGGGAGTTTTGACAATTATGACAGCTGTCACGTGACGTAAAAATAGCACTAAAGTAGTCCTTAACGTCAAAACTCTCAAATTTGGCTCCATGGAGCTGTAAACACAACTTGCAGTGTAATTCCTCTAAGAAAGACATCTATTCGGCATTTTATACTGTCAAGTCATTGGTTAGGGAGTTTTGACAATTATGACAGCTGTCACGTGACGTAAAAATAGCACTAAAGTAGTCCATAACGTCAAAATTCTCAAATTTGGCTCCATGGAGCTGTAAACACAACTTACAGTGTAATTCCTCTAAGAAAGACATCTATTTAACCATTTCCAAGTGAGATTCAGAAAACGTAAGGCGTAATTCAGAATAAGAAACTGCAACTCAGAAACCATAAAATGCAACTCAGAAAAAATCAATTTAAATTCGGAAGATTTAAATTCTGAATTACAATTAACAATTTCTGAATTACAGTTAGAAATGGTGTAGTAACCATAATGCTTGATGTTTCATTGTAATCTAGCGGTGCTTTATCACACTAGTGCGGTAAAATTTGTAATAAATCAATATCACACCGGTCGTAGATAAAATACAGTATGAAACAAAAGTGTTTTTTCTGCTGTCCCATCTGTCGGGACAGTCGAAACATTTACTCACCATGCTCACTTCGGACAAATTACTCTTCGAACTGACTATACTGGGAGCACGATTGTCCTCAACGTCGCCATCCTCAGACTCAATAGAGCCGCCCTGATAGAGCTGCGTTTGAGTTGGAGGCACGTTGTCGTACATGTTTTGCATCGATGACGTGTTGGTCTCTTTGAGAAACTGGTCCAGGTAGGACATTTGCGACGAGGGACGTTCCAAAACTAGATCGGTATTGAAAAACGCACGTTAAAACCGGTTTTACGATTAGTTATCTTTCGTGTTGCTGTGAAAGTTATCACTGTACGATTGTTTAATATGTTTTAATTTTAATTAAATAATTAGCAAAGTTGCAGTGTTTTTCCTGAATTGACACATGTCAAACACTTGTCAAATTCTTGACACATGTTTTTTTTTTTGGAAGACCCTGTATTCTATTTGCTAGGTTAATTTGGTGGGTCACAAATGTTTTTTTCCTTCTGTAATCCTCAATGTTATCATCGCCAGTTTAGCTTTTGGTCAAAACATCAATTCTTAATGAAATTTGACACGTTTTGACGCTTGCAACCATTTTTTTTTACTGTAATTCAATGACAACAGTTTTAGCGTCAAATTGACACTTTATATAGTCCGTTGTCAACGTTCTGACTTTGAAAATTGACTAAACCGACTGCATATAGTCCAGTAAGTCAGTTTTCATGAAATTTGACTGAATTTCAACGCTTTGACTTTGAAAATTGACTAAACTAACTGATTATAGTCCAGTAAGCCAATTCTCATAAAATTTGACTGTTTTTCAACGTTCTAACTTTGAAAATTAACTAAACTGACTGATTATAGTCTAGTAAGTACGTTTTCATGAAATTTTACTATTTTTCAACATTCTGACTTTGAAAATAAACTAAACTAACTGCATATAGTCCAGTAAGCCAATTTTCATGCAATTTGACTGTTTTTCAACGTTTTGACTTTGAAAATTGTCTGAACTGACTGCTTATAGTCCAGTAAGTCAGTTTTCATGAATTTTTCAATGTTCTGACTTGCAAAATTGACTAAACTGGCTGATTATAATCTAGTAAGCCAATTTTCATAATATTTTACTATTTTTCAATGTTCTGACTTTCAAAATTGACTAAACTGACTGAAAATAGTCCAGTAAGCCAATTTTCATGATATTTGACTGTTTTTCAACGTTCTGACTTTGAAAATTGACTAAACTGACTGAAAGCCAATTTTCAACGTTCTGACTTTGAAAATTGACTGCTTATAGTCCTGTAAGCCAGTTTTCATGCAATTTTACAGTTTTTCAACGTTTTGACTTTGAAAATCGACTAAACCAACTGATTATAGCCCAGTAAGCCAATTTTCATAAAATTTGACTGTTTTTCAACGTTCTGACTTTGAAAATTGACTAAACCGACTGCATATAGTCCAGTAAGCCAATTTTTATGCAATTTGACTGTTTTTCAATGTTTTGACTTTGAAAATCGACTAAGCCAACTGATTATAGTCCAGTAAGCCAATTTTCATCAAATTTGACTGTTTTTCAACGTTCTGACTTTGAAAATTGACTGAACTGACTGATTATAGTCCAGTAAGCCAATTTCCATGAAATTTGACTGTTTTTCAACGTTCTGACTTTGAAAATCGACTAAACCAACTGCATATAGTCCAGTAAGCCAATTTTTATGCAATTTGACTGTTTTTCAACGTTTTGACTTTGAAAATTGACTGAACTGACTGAATATGGTCCAGTAAGTTAGTTTTCATGAAATTTTACTGTTTTTTAACGTTCTGACTTTGAAAATCGACTAAACCAACTGATTATAGTCCAGTAAGTCAATTTTCATAAAATTTGACTGTTTGTCAATGTTCTGACTTTGAAAATTGACTAAACTGACTGATTATAGTCCAGTAAGCCAATTTTCATGAAATTTGACTGTTTTTCAACGTTCTGACTTTGAAAATCGACTAAACCAACTGATTATAGTCCAGTAAGCCAATTTTCATAAAATTTGACTGTTTTTCAACGTTCTGACTTTGAAAATTGACTAAACCGACTGCATATAGTCCAGTAAGCCAATTTTCATGCAATTTGACTGTTTTTCAACGTTCTGACTTTGAAAATCGACTAAACCAACTGATTATAGTCCAGTAAGTCAATTTTCATAAAATTTGACTGTTTTTCAACGTTCTGACTTTGAAAATTGACTAAACCAACTGCATTATAGTCCAGTAAGCCAATTTTCATGCAATTTGACTGTTTTTCAACGTTTTGACTTTGAAAATCGACTAAACTGACTGATTATAGTCCAGTAAGCCAATTTTCATGAAATTTGACTGTTTTTCAACGTTCTGACTTTGAAAATTGACTAAACTGACTGCATTATAGTCCAGTAAGTCAATTTCCATGAAATTTGACTGTTTTTCAACGTTCTGACTTTGAAAATCGACTAAACCAACTGATTATAGTCCAGTAAGCCAATTTTCATGAAATTTGACTGTTTTTCAACGTTCTGACTTTGAAAATTGACTAAACTGACTGCATATAGTCCAGTAAGTTAGTTTTCATGAAATTTGACTGTTTTTCAACGTTCTGACTTTGAAAATTGACTAAACTGACTGGTTATAGTCCAGTAAGCCAATTTTCATGAAATTTGACTGTTTTTCAATGTTCTGACTTTGAAAATTGACTAAACTGACTGCATTATAGTCCAGTAAGTTAATTTTCATGAAATTTTACTGTTTTTCAACGTTCTGACTTTGAAAATCGACTAAACCAACTGATTATAGTCCAGTAAGCCAATTTTCATAAAA
Source organism: Ips nitidus (assembly GCA_018691245.2). Classification (NCBI taxonomy): domain Eukaryota; kingdom Metazoa; phylum Arthropoda; class Insecta; order Coleoptera; family Curculionidae; genus Ips; species Ips nitidus. The sequence continues at coordinate 4,606,794 of CM042801.1, read as the reverse complement.
TTTGACTGTTTTTCAACGTTCTGACTTTGAAAATTGACTAAACCGACTGCATATAGTCCAGTAAGCCAATTTTCATGCAATTTGACTGTTTTTCAACGTTTTGACTTTGAAAATCGACTAAACCAACTGATTATAGTCCAGTAAGCCAATTTTCATAAAATTTGACTGTTTTTCAACGTTCTGACTTTGAAAATCGACTAAACCAACTGCATATAGTCCAGTAAGCCAATTTTATGCAATTTGACTGTTTTTCAATGTTTTGACTTTGAAAATCGACTAAGAACTGACTGCATTATAGTCCAGTAAGCCAATTTTCATCAAATTTGACTGTTTTTCAACGTTCTGACTTTGAAAATTGACTAAACTGACTGATTATAGTCCAGTAAGCCAATTTCCATGAAATTTGACTGTTTTTCAATGTTCTGACTTTGAAAATCGACTAAACCGACTGCATATAGTCCAGTAAGCCAATTTTTTATGAAATTTGACTGTTTTTCAACGTTTTGACTTTGAAAATTGACTAAACTGACTGAAATAGTCCAGTAAGTTAATTTTCATGAAATTTTACTGTTTTTTAACGTTCTGACTTTAAAATCGACTAAACCAACTGATTATAGTCCAGTAAGTTAATTTTCATAAAATTTGACTGTTTTTCAACGTTCTGACTTTGAAAATTGACTAAACCGACTGCATATAGTCCAGTAAGCCAATTTTCATGCAATTTGACTGTTTTTCAATGTTTTGACTTTGAAAATCGACTAAACCAACTGATTATAGTCCAGTAAGCCAATTTTCATCAAATTTGACTGTTTTTCAACGTTCTGACTTTGAAAATCGACTAAACCAACTGCATATAGTCCAGTAAGCCAATTTTTATGCAATTTGACTGTTTTTCAATGTTTTGACTTTGAAAATCGACTAAGCCAACTGATTATAGTCCAGTAAGCCAATTTTCATCAAATTTGACTGTTTTTCAACGTTCTGACTTTGAAAATTGACTGAACTGACTGATTATAGTCCAGTAAGCCAATTTCCATGAAATTTGACTGTTTTTCAACGTTCTGACTTTGAAAATCGACTAAACCAACTGCATATAGTCCAGTAAGCCAATTTTTATGCAATTTGACTGTTTTTCAACGTTTTGACTTTGAAAATTGACTGAACTGACTGAATATGGTCCAGTAAGTTAGTTTTCATGAAATTTTACTGTTTTTTAACGTTCTGACTTTAAAAATCGACTAAACCAACTGATTATAGTCCAGTAAGTCAATTTTCATAAAATTTGACTGTTTGTCAATGTTCTGACTTTGAAAATTGACTAAACTGACTGATTATAGTCCAGTAAGCCAATTCTCATAAAATTTTACTGTTTTTCAACGTTTTGACTTTGAAAATCGACTAAACCAACTGATTATAGTCCAGTAAGCCAATTTTCATAAAATTTGACTGTTTTTCAACGTTCTAAGTTTGAAAATTGACTAAACCGACTGCATATAGTCCAGTAAGCCAATTTTTATGCAATTTGACTGTTTTTCAATGTTTTGACTTTGAAAATCGACTAAGCCAACTGATTATAGTCCAGTAAGCCAATTTTCATCAAATTTGACTGTTTTTCAACGTTCTGACTTTGAAAATTGACTGAACTGACTGATTACGGTCCAGTAAGCCAATTTCCATAAAATTTGACTGTTTTTCAACGTTCTGACTTTGAAAATCGACTAAACCAACTGCATATAGTCCAGTAAGCCAATTTTTATGCAATTTGACTGTTTTTCAACGTTTTGACTTTGAAAATTGACTGAACTGACTGAATATGGTCCAGTAAGTTAGTTTTCATGAAATTTTACTGTTTTTTAACGTTCTGACTTTAAAAATCGACTAAACCAACTGATTATAGTCCAGTAAGTTAATTTTCATAAAATTTGACTGTTTCTCAACGTTCTAAGTTTGAAAATTGACTAAACCGACTGCATATAGTCCAGTAAGCCAATTTTTATGCAATTTGACTGTTTTTCAATGTTTTGACTTTGAAAATCGACTAAGCCAACTGATTATAGTCCAGTAAGCCAATTTTCATAAAATTTGACTGTTTTTCAACGTTCTGACTTTGAAAATTGACTGAACTGACTGATTACGGTCCAGTAAGCCAATTTCATAAAATTTGACTGTTTTTCAACGTNNACCNGTCAATNTGTAGCGGCACNTGCCNGGTGCTANTGNTATNGCTGTGAGACNCCAGTCTGAAGTGACNCGGNNCCTNNATCTCNAGGNTATACCTNTCTAAGCATCGGGGTNNGATACCTTNCGTGGTGCGGGGGNAAGCTCTNGAAGANGCGTCCCGNAGCTGNNNNANNGATCNCAGNCCTTTNCAGNCNCGAAGCGTCAAACATCATNGNTNNNGCGGATGGNCCATTCCNCTTCANTGGGCTTTGGTCTCTGNGTTCGANTTCGCTATAGTACAGNNATGTTGGGCGCGGTTGATGGTNANCACCGCAGNAAGGGGAGCCTACGGNGCGTGANCNTNAATTCTGTGNNGNAATGNGGGGNNNTATACGATCAGNTGNNTTAGTNCGCNNCTCCNTNGACCGACNTNGNATCTTGTNCTGNGAGGTCACTCGNANATCNGNAGANATACTCCTANTNATAGGNCGTCNTGCGNGGACGGTTTCNTGGTGCTAGAAAATTACTGTTTTAAGAACATTTTTGGAATCCTCGTTAAATTTCCTATCCAATAACCTGAAAAACACTTCAAAATTTGGTATAGTCAGAGAGAAAAGCAGGGACAAAGTTTGAACTGACAGAAATACAGTTTGAAACGACATTCCGGGATAAAATCACCTGTAAAACCCACTTGGAGTGAGAAAATTACTGTTTTAGGCACATTTTTGAAATCCTCATTAAATTTCCTATCCAATAACCTAAAAAACAAAACAAAATTTGGTAGTCAGGGAGAAAAGCGGTGTCAAAGTTGGAACTGCCAGTATTTTTGATTTACCAGTAATCTACTGGTCAAATTTTCCTGGTAAAGTAATATTATAAACCTAGGGACTAAAGTGGTTCTTTTAATCCCGCGGCGAAAGGTTTGTACAATTCGCTAAGGGATTAAAAGACACTTTAGTCACGAGGTTTATATACTATTTTATGCACTTTAGAATGCGAGAAACTAAAAATAAAAAAAATTACAAATCTAACAGTGGTTACAACGGTACTCTCGTATTACTGATAGTTGTTATTGATTGTTGTTGGCATGGTGGATTCACTTAAAATTTATTGTGCCCTGGAAGTGTTGCTATGGCACAAAACAAATGTCAATCAGTTGTTATCAAACGGTGAGTCCAGAAAAATCATCGGGAACGGGATTAAAAGTGTCTCTTTTATCCCTAAAGTGCATAAAATATTTACTTTACCGGTAATTTACCCATCACTAAAATTAATTAACGCCGTCTCAGAGTGCTAATATTCGAAAGGGCTGATACGTTACTAAATTAAAAAAAAAAAATCAATTCACGCAATAACTGTATCAACCCCACAACTCGAACACGCATTTAAAGCTAAGTTGGTTGTATTTAGTGTAACACTTGTTTAAATCAATTTAATTAAAAAAAGGACAAACCAAAGACGGAAAAATTTTAAGAATCCATAGAAGAGAATTAGAGATAAAATAAAATGAAAATTTACTTACATCCTTCCGAATCCAGGCGGGTTTGCAGATCCTTCATCTGTTTCTCTTTTCGTTTCAGTTCGATTGATAAGGCCTCGTTTCGTTGTCGATATTCGCGAAGATCCCTGTATATCAAGTGGTGAACAAATTGCACGAGGAGAAACACACATTTAGGACCGAGGGAGACCAAAAAATTATTGCAAACAAACGAACGAGGAGGAATAGCGATTGATTCCTTCTGTAAAAGTGCTTGCCAAGAAAAAGGCCAATTTGATTAAATTTTAAAACCCTAATCTGGAAACATCCTGTATAAACAAGTCAGTCAGGTGTCTGGATTTAAAGTGTTTTGACAGGAAAACTCCATTTCCCGGCTAGATAGGAAAAAAACTAGTCTAGAGCTCAAGATTAATGGCAAAAACCGTATTTCGATGATATCTTGTCAGTTTGCGGCGCTAGAGGGCGTTTCCCTTCAAGTTATTCCTACAAATAACTGAAATATGAAGTTAACTTGCAATGAGCAACAGATATAGATCCAATAACAAATTACTTTTTCAGGATTTTCAAGTTATAGCCAACTGACATTTCAATTTAAAATAATAAAGTTAGATACATTTTTGAGAAAAGGAAACCAATTAGCAAAAAACCAAGCACGCCACTGAAATCACATCAAAAAAGTGCCTTGAGAATGTTTTTGTTTCACTTCGATATTTTGATAAACAAAAAAGTTGTGAGGAGTTTTCAAAAAGGGCGAAATTTGAAAAACGCCATCTAGCGCCAACAAAATGAGGTCAGTTTTGACGCCCTCTAGCGTGCAAACGATTAAACTTAGCGGTGTCGTTTCAACGTCACGTGATAGCCCCCATTAGCTATCTCCTTCCCTATTATATGTCTATACTATTGAGTGTCTCAAATAAAGGATTAAATGGAAAATTACAGACGCCACGCCCTAAAAAATGGCATCAAATTTTCTAGATTTGGACCAAATTTGGTGCAACTTTGAGTTTGATTGCAAATAACTCACTTATTTGAAACATTTGTCTTGAAAAATGTCTTGAGAACTGAAAATTGACTTTAAAAGTCAATTTTCAAATTTCAGGCGCTGATTTTTAGGTTTTTACTAAGAAAATTGATTAGGAAACTTGAAAATTGCCTTGAAAAGGTGAAAATCGACCTAAAAACTTGAAAAAATGCCTTTAGAACTGAGAATTTACTTTAAAAGACAATTTTCAACTTTCATGCTTGATTTTTATGTTTTTACTAAGAAAATTGACTAGGAGACTTGAAAATTGCCTTGAAAACGTGTAAACTGAACTAAAAACTTGAAAACATTTCTTTAGAACTCAGAATTTACTCAAAAAGACAATTTTCAAATTTTATGCGCTGATTTTTATGTTTTTACTAAGAAAATTGACTAGTAAACTTGAAAATTGCCTTGAAAACGTGTAAACTGAACTAAAAACTTGAAAAAACGTGTTTTAGAACTCAGAATTTACTCTTAAAGTCAATTTTCAAATTTCATGCGCTGATTTTTATGTTTTTAGTAAGAAAATTGACTAGTAAACTTGAAAATTGCCTTAAAAACGTGTAAACTGAACTAAAAACTACAAAAAATGTCTTTAGAACTTAGAATTTACTCTAAAAGTTAATTTTCAAATTTCATGGGCTGATTTTTATGTTTTTAGTAAGAAAATTGACTAGGAAACTTGAAAATTGCTTTGAAAAGGTGAAAATTGAACTAAAAACTTGAAAAAATATCATTAGAACTGAGAATTGACTTTAAAAGTTAATTTTCAAATTTCTGAAGCTGATTTTTAGGTTTTTACTAAACAAATAAACTAGAAAGCCTGTAAATTGACTTGAAAACGTGAAATTCACCTGTAAATTAAAAAATCGACCTAAAAACTTGAAAACATATTTTGACAAGTGAGAATTGACTTTCAAAGTTAACTTTCCAATTTCTGGCGCTGATTTTAAGGTTTCTACTAAGAAAATGAACTACTAAGCTTGAAAATTTACTAGAAAACGTGAAAATCGACCAGCAAATTTAAAAATCTATCTAAAAACATGAAAAAGTTTCTTGGCAAGTGAGAATTGACTTTAAAAGTTAATTTTCAAATTTCTGGCGATGATTTTTAGGTGTCGTTTCAAAGTCACGTGATAGCCCCCATTAGCTATCTCCTTCCCTATTATATGTCTATACTATTGAGTGTCTTAAATAAAGGATTAAATGAAAAATTACAGACAGCCACGCCCTAAAAAATGGCAATAACATCAAATTTTCTAGATTTGGACCAAATTTTGTGTAACTTTGAGTTTGATTGCAAATAACTCACTTATTTGAAACATTTACTAAAAACACATCCTAGTATAGTAGATAGCTACTGAATGGGGCTATCACGTGACGTTGATCGGACGACGCTAAGTCTTACCGTTTGACCGCCAGAGGGCGTCAAAGATGATTGACTTTTTTGAAAAATTTCACTACATACAAATTCAGTTTAACTGAGCTAATAGATTTGTATTTGACAGTTGAAATTAGACGTGAAGTGTCAAAAGCCCTCTAGCGCCGCGAAGTGACAAGATATCGAAATACGGTTTATGTCATCTTTTCTTAAAAATCGATTTCTTTCCTATCAATCCGGGAAATAGGGTTTTCCTGTCGAAACACACTTAATCCGGACACCCTGTATAGTTTCCGAAGAACAGCCTGATATAACCCAACCTACCTCAGTCCAAAAGTCGACGATTTCGGAGATACAGAGTGTCAAAAGTACAATTTTGTATTAGTTTTTCCGAAATATATTTTTTTTTTAATAATTAGGATATGGTCACAAAAACTTCCGTTAAGAGGGGTTTTGTGGTGCAAAAAATTCAAATCTGCTCTCGTAGAGGGCGCCATCTACGACACCTTGTATACATTTAAAACAAATTAACTTTTTTGAGTTTATTTTTCCATAAATTTTTACCTAAAAAAAGTGGTGTAATAGTTGATTTGGACAGCCGTTTTTGAGATAAAACTAACAACACATTTGATGTATTTTTTTACTTTTTAGTGACAAATTTCACTGTTTTTTAATAATATAATAAACTCAAAAAGTTATTTGGTTTTAAATTTGTACAAGGTGTCGTAGGTGGCACCCTCTACATTTTACAAGAGGAAATTTTTTACACCACAATTTTGTGTCAATTATTTAAAAAAAAAAAATTTGACTGACTTTTGACACTCTGTATCTCTGAAATTATCGACTTTTGGGCCGAATTCGTTTTCAAGCTCCATGGAGCGTGTTTGACGTCACGATGACGTAATTTGGCAAAACCATAGATTGACCAATTGTCAAACTACGTCATTGTGACGTCAAACACGCTCCATGGAGCTTGAAAACGAATGCAGCCTCAGACTGAGGTAAGTTGGGTTATATCGTATAAGCCTCAAGAATTTGTGGTTGTATTTTTTCCGTACCTTTCCCGGACACCCTGTATATTGCTTAATAAAACAAAAGTCAATTATGTATACGAATTACTTTTCGTCTCACTCGGTCAATTATTGTCTTAATCTAGTAAACTTACTTTTGAGCCGCTAAAAGCGCTTCCCTAGTTTTACTCAAGTCTTCGCTTATTGCTTGTTTCGCTTGAATCTCGCTTTGCAACGAACTCTGCAAGTTGAGCAGCTCCATTTTGTCGAGTTTTTGCGATCGCCTGTTTCTCCAGTTTTTGTCTGGGCCACCGACGCTGTTTGGCGCACCTGTTCGGAAAATATTCGATATTACACGGAAAAATTGTGTTTTTCGAAAAATATTAGACTTTTCAACGAATTTTTAGATTAGATAGATGAGAGCACTTATTTGTAGGTTGTCAGTTGTCAGAAATATCTTTCTTTTAACTTTCTGACCTTTTGCGATCAGGATTTACTTACTTACTGATATTAGTAGATATTCGAGGTATTATGAGGCATTTTCCCATTATTAAAAAGCATTTTGAGGTATTTTTAAGGTTTTCTGATATTTTCGTTGGAATTTGGAGCGAAATAAAGCCCAAATAAAGGAAATTTTGAGATATTTTACGGAATACATTGCAGTAGACAATCAATATAACAAAATTTACTGAAAATTGAACGGAACATGTAATTATTATGGTAAAATCTTTGTTACATGATTTTGAGTGAAAACAATATTCATTATAATAATTGAATAATACTCATTATATTATAATAATTTACCAATTTTTCATTCACGTCACGTGACTGTTGGTATCAACTGGCTTTGACAGTGTTGCAAGCTCAAAATTGCACTACCAATTTAGTTTACCAAATTTTAAACGTATAAACTACTACATTTTAAAAGTCACGTGACGGTTTTTTTGACAGGTGTCAACTGGCTTTTACAGTGTTGCAAGAACATGCAGAATTGCATAACGTGCATTTTACAATTCAAGTTTTTACAAACTGCGTTTTGAAGTTCACGTGACAGAATTTGGAAAAAACTTTACCTTAGAAAATCAATTTTAAGCTTTTGGGTCTTACTAACAAAAACAAATCACAAACACCCAATTTTGTGAACTAATCCAAGACAAAAGTGAATATCAATATGACGTCACAGTTAATGTCGTCACTTCTTCTGGTACCTTACAATTTAGTGCACCCACTAATAATTGGTTTTCTCGTTTTCAGTTTTTCAGAACCGAATTGCGTCCGTATCTAATGTTATCTTATTTTATGATTGAGTTAGGTCATACTTAATTGATTGTATGGAAGGTTTGCCAGATCTTTATTCTATTGTAAAGCACACTTTACTGACAAATTATATATATCTTGTGCTAATAATTAAATTATTATTATTGGGGTATTAAATAAAGCAAATGTGTATGCGTATATAGATACCAAGATTGGAAATCCCATACTTATGAAAGTCATAATGATAATTTTAACGTTAAATTAATATTGTAATTAATTTGTTTTAAAGAAATGTTTTTACCCAACAAAGATGTCCGAGTAAGAAACGTTGCTCTTTAAAGTTTAACTTTGTAAGTTAAAATATTCAGTCAAAAATCACCAATATTTTCGAAGTGAATTAATTTTTGAAATTTATTTTCAAATTTTTGATCCTGATTTTTAGGTTTTTACTAAGAAAATTAACTAGGAAGCTTGAAAATTAACTTGAAAACGTAAAAATCGACCTGTAAATTAAAAATGGACCTAAAAAACTTTAAAACATATCTTGGCAAGTGAGAATTGACTTTCAAAGTTAATTTTCAAATTTCAGGCGCTAATTTTTAGGTTTTTAATAAGAAAATTGACTAGGAAACTTAAAAATTGCCTTGAAAACGTTAAAATTGATCTAAAAACTGGAAAAAATCCTTTGGAACTGAGATTCTACTAAAAGTCAATCTCATGCGCTGATTTTTATGTTTTTAGTAAGAAAATTGACTAGGAAACTTGAAAACATGGAAATTGAAAAAAACTGGAAAAAATGCCTTTAGAACTGAGAATTTACTCAAATGCTTTTAGACCTGAAAATTGACTTTAAAAGTTAATTTTCAAATTTTTGATGCTGATTTTTAGGTTTTTACTAAGAAAATGAACTAGGAAGCTTGAAAATTGCCTTGAAAACGTGGAAATTGAACTAAAAAACGTCTTTAGAACTGAAAATTGACTTTAAAAGTTAATTTTCAATTTTTGATGCTGATTTTTAGATTTTTACTAAGAAAATGAACTAGGAAGCTTGAAAATTGCCTTGAAAACGTGGAAATTGAACTAAAAAACGTCTTTAGAACTGAAAATTGACTTTAAAAGTTAATTTTCAAATTTTTGATGCTGATTTTTAGGTTTTTACTAAGAAAATTAACTAGGAAGCTTGAAAATTGCCTTGAAAACGTAAAATTGACCTAAAACAATTCTTCAAATTTCTTTAAAAGTTTTCAAATTTCAGCTGATTTTTAGGTTTTTACTAAGAAAATTGACTAGGAAACTTGAAAATTGCCTTGAAAACGTGTAAACTGAACTAAAAACTAGAAAAAATGTGTTTTAGAATTGAGGATTTACTCTAAAAGTCAATTTTCAAATGCTTCTAAGAAAATGACTAGGAAACTTGAAAACGTTTTGAAAATGCCTTTAGAACTGAGAATTTAATAAAAGTCAATTTTCAAATTTCATGCATTTTATGTTTTAGTAAGAAAATTGACTAGGAAACTTGAAAATTGCCTTGCCGAACAATTACAACTTTCGGCTTGATTTTTATTTTTACTAAGAAAATAGATTAGGAAAATTGCCTTGAAAACGTGTAAACTGAACTAAAAACTCTTCAGAAAAAACTGTCTTTAAATTTCATGCGCTGATTTTTATGTTTTTAGTAAGAAAATTGACTAGGAAACTTGAAAATTGCCTTGCCGAACTGAGAATTTACTCTAAATAATTTTCAAATTTTATGTGCTGATTTTTAGGTTTTTACTAAGAAAATTAATTAGAAAACTTGAAAATTGACCTTGAAAACGTGGAACTAAAAATGTTATTTAGTGAGAATTGACTTTAAAAAGTTAATTTTCAAATTTCTGCTGCTGATTTTTAGGTTTCTACTAAGAAAATTGACTAGAAAACTTGAAAATTGCCTTGAAAACGTGGAAAATTAACTAAAAAACTTTAGTGAAAATTGACAATTTTCAAATTTTATGCATTTTTAAGTTTTTTCTAAGAAAATCTATCTAAAAACTTGAAAACTTGGAAAATTATCTTATCAAGTGAGAATTGACTTTAAAAGTTAATTTTCAAATTTCTGGTGCTGATTTTTAGGTTTTTACTAAGAAAATTAACTAGAAAGCTGGAAAAATGACTTGAAAAGTTGAAAATTATCTTGCAAATTTAAAAATGCACCTGAAAACTTGGAAAAATATTGTATCAAGTGTGAATTGACTTTAAAAGTTAATTTTCAAATTTCTTGTGCTGATTTTTAGGTTTTTACTAAGAAAATTAACTAGTAAACTTGAAAATTGACTTGAAAACGTCAAAAATTGACCTGCAAATTTAAAAATCTATCTAAAAACTCTTGGCAAAAAATTGACTTTAAAAGTTAATTTTTAATTTTCTGCTAATTTTTAGGTTTTTTATTAAGAAAATTAACTAGTATGCTTGAAAATTTACTGCGTGAAAAAAAATCTTAGTGAAGAATTGACTTTAAAAGTTAATTTTGTGATTTTTTGGTTTTTACTATGAAAATTGACTAGGAAACTTGAAAAAATATCTTAGGGACTAAGAATTGGTTGTACAAGTCAATTTTCAAATTCCTGACGCTGATTTTAAGCTTTTTAATAAGAAAATTTACTAGAAAACTTGAAGCTTACTTCTAAACGTGGAAATTTGCGTAAAAATTTGAAAAATATCTTAGAAACGGTCAAAAATACAATATACAGAGAGTACCATTTAAAATAAGCAAGCTGATTTCTTCCGGTATAACGGGAGGTGTTATAATATTGAAAATAATTCAGTTGGATTGGGCATGCTCACTTTACTATGGCCGCATTCGTTTTGACGCTCCATGGAGCGTTCAGAGCAAATTTGACAATCACGTAATTTGACAGTTGGTTCAATAACAACGGTTTTGTTAAATGAAGTCATCGAGACGTCACATTTGCTCCGTTGGGGTACACCCTGTATATTACTGGTAAACTTGATTTGAAATGTTTCTTGGGTTATATTCCAATAAATAACATAACAATCAAAACGTGGAGTATTTAAGGGAAGTTAATTAATGCTAAAGTTACCTGCGTGTTTAAGGTAGTCCAGTTCTTCGGTCATTTTGGTGGCCAGAGCCTGAAGGTAGGCTCTCGCATCCTTTTCGTCGCTCACCCACTGGATAATCTCAGCCAATTGCGACTCCCATTGACTGAGAGCGTCCTGTTTAGACCGCAAAGATTCGTATTCCGACTCTAAGTTGGCCCTTTCCGACTGAAGTCGGTTCATTGATTCGGTTAACTAAAAGAAATGGCGAATTTAAAATTGGAAAATCACAGAAAAGTGCCACTTTTAACCTCCGATCAAAAATATTGCCCAACCAAACGAATAAATCATAGAAAAAAAGAAAAAGACTCACAAACTGAATATTGGATGAGAGCTTTTTGTTTTCGTCGTTTAAAATCTGCTTATCTCTGTCGTGCCTTCGGTTCAGCTCGGCCAGGGTCTGTTCAGTGTCAGCTATCGACTCAAGCTTTGACTTCTCCCATTTTTCTTTTAACGATTGAAGCTACGAAGACGAACAAAAGCAAACATAACAAACATAAAGAAAAAAAAAACAATAAAAGCAACTGAAAAATCAAATTAACATTTGTTCCTGTTCAGTGACTGTTGCGTCACATTCCTTATCTCATTTTATTCGACAAAAAGTATACTGTTCTCGCGGACTGAGTTTACCCGTGCGTCATCCCCCTGTGATTTAGAAGTAGACATGCATTATTGACTTCATCCTTGTCTATTGTTCACTTTCAGAAAGGATAAATATCTAAGTGAATGTCTTCCAAAAAAAACATTTACTGATTAGCGCTTCTATTTCAGTCATTGTCAGTTTGACAACCATCGAAATTTATTTGATTTGTTTACTATTAATTCTTTTCCGTTTCTTTGTGTTGTTAATCATTTATAAAGTTTTCTATTTACCACACCACCACAGTTCTTTTAAGAGCTATTGTTTCTACGCTTTTAACATTCTGTAAGTACTTTCAAAATAGTCTTATTAAAATTTTTATTTTTTTTATGTCGGCTGTCACGATCTAACCAAAATTGGCACAATTACTAACCTGTTTTGAAAAAAAAGTGGGAGTGTCTATTATGGTTTTTATTTAGCCATTTGATTTTATCCTAAATTCGGAATTACTTACTATTACAGTATTTTTTTAGAAAATGCCTGGAAAAATTCTCCACAGACAAGCCCAGCAGTTAATTCTTAACCTTTGTGAATATTTTGAATTGGATAAAACCAATGGAGGACCTTTAGAAGCTTTATCATCTGTTCAGAAAGAAAATAAGAAATTTTAAGGCCTTACATATTCCTACTGATGTATTTTTTTTGATACTAGAAGGTTGCAGCTGCTTTGAAAATTTCCCGCAAAACTGTTTATTCGATTCGGAAAAAACAAGCAAGTAATCTTATGATTTTCTCACCTTGAAAACGTAAATCGAGACGTTATCGACGGGTCAAGACCACTGATTTATCTGAAAGCATTAAAATGGATGTTCGAAATACATTATATGATATGCACAAGGATAGTATGTTAATAATAGTAAAATATATCTACTTTTGTAAGAAACATCTATTAACATTTCATTGTTTCCAGAGACTGAGATTTTTGGGTTGCATTATAGATTTTTCATAAAAATGTCTTCAAACATATTAATAATAAAGTCATAGAAAAAATAAAATAAGCGTCTAAAATGTTTTCCAGCGGGTTTAAAATAAAATTAGTGGATTGCAACCTGAAAATGAGATATGAGATACTACAGCATCACTCAGAATGTCTTATTGAATTTTTAATTTGTTGTATTTATTTTAGAGAAACATGTAACCATCCAGAACCTAAATCAAGAGCTTAAAGCTTTTGGTATAAGGTTGTTTTAGTGAAAATTTGCAGCCAAAGATCTCTACTTTCTGACTGACAAAATACACAAAATTTTAAACGTGACGAAGCTTTAGACACGCCCTTTCCTATAAAATGAACACAACAGGTTTGTTGACGAAAACTTGATTTGATTCATATGATTATATATGACGTAGCCTTCGTGACGCACGGGTAAACTCACTGCGCGAGAACAGTAAATGTCAGTGTCAAAACGCACTATTTTGACGTCTAAAAATCTATTATGTCGCCCATAAGAAGAAAGTTGATGACGACTGTCGCAAGACGAAACGTCAAATTCGAAACCAACATCGTACAGCCAGACAAAAGTGGCAATGAAAATATGCAAATAAGGTTAGAAAAAAATAAAAACAAAAAAACGAAATTTCCACCATTTGACTATTTTGAGAGTTTCATAAACTTCCTAAATGTTACTGGGACCTTTTAAAAAGGGCCAGAGCCCTCTACAGGTGTCTTAAACCGTCCTGTGACGTTTTAAACTGCCGAAGGCCTTTAGAACCAGTTTGAAAGTTGCATAGACCTCTAAATACTATTAAAAAACGGTTTAAACAGTGCCAGAGACTTTGCAAATTTTTGAACCTTCCTGTAATCGGTTTTAAATTGCTAGAAGCCTCTAGAGATCTCTAAATGCTACTGGAAAGTTTCTAAGAAGTGCTAGAGCCCTCTACAAGTGTCTTAAACTTTTCCAGAACTATTTTAAACTGCCAGAAGCCTCTAAGACCATTTAGAAAGTTCTATAGTCCTCTAAAAGCTCCTGAGATCTATCTGAAAAGTTCCAGAGCCCTCTAGCACTGTCTTAAACTTTCCCAGAAGTGTTTTTCATTGCCAGAGGCCTCTAGGACCATTTTGAAAGTTCTATAGTCCTCTAAAAGCTCCTGAGGTCTATCTGAAAAGTTCCAGAGCCCTCTCGCACTGTCTTAAACTTTCCCAGAAGTGTTTTTCATTGCCAGAGGCCTCTAGGACCATTTTGAAAGTTCTATAGTCCTCTAAAAGCTCCTGAGATCTATCTGAAAAGTTCCAGAGCCCTCTAGCACTGTCTTAAACTTTCCCAGAACTGTTTTTCATTGCCAGAGGCTTTTAGGACCATTTTGAAAGTTCCCTAGACCTCTAAATGCTACTGAGAACTTTCTTAAAGGTTTCAGAGTCTTCTACAACTATCTTAAACTTTCCCAGAACTGTTTTACGTTGCCAGAGGCCTCTAGGACCATTTTGAAAGTTCTATAGTCCTCTAAAAGCTCCTGAGATCTATCTGAAAAGTTCCAGAGCCCTCTAGCACTGTCTTAAACTTTCCCAGAACTGTTTTTCATTGCCAGAGGCCTCTAGGACCATTTTGAAAGTTCTATAGTCCTCTAAAAGCTCCTGAGGTCTATCTGAAAAGTTCCAGAGCCCTCTCGCACTGTCTTAAACTTTCCCAGAAGTGTTTTTCATTGCCAGAGGCCTCTAGGACCATTTTGAAAGTTCTATAGTCCTCTAAAAGCTCCTGAGGTCTATCTGAAAAGTTCCAGAGCCCTCTAGCACTGTCTTAAACTTTCCCAGAAGTGTTTTTCATTGCCAGAGGCCTCTAGGACCATTTTGAAAGTTCTATAGTCCTCTAAAAGCTCCTGAGATCTATCTGAAAAGTTCCAGAGCCCTCTAGCACTGTCTTAAACTTTCCCAAAACTGTCTTAAACTGCCAGAAGTCTCTAAGACCATTTAGAAAGTTCTATAGTCCTCTAAAAGCTCCTGAGATCTATCTGAAAAGTTCCAGAGCCCTCTAGCACTGTCTTAAACTTTCCCAGAACTGTTTTTCATTGCCAGAGGCCTCTAGGACCATTTTGAAAGTTCTATAGTCCTCTAAAAGCTCCTGAGATCTATCTGAAAAGTTCCAGAGCCCTCTAGCACTGTCTTAAACTTTCCCAGAAGTGTTTTTCATTGCCAGAGGCCTCTAGGACCATTTTGAAAGTTCTATAGTCCTCTAAAAGCTCCTGAGATCTATCTGAAAAGTTCCAGAGCCCTCTAGCACTGTCTTAAACTTTCCCAGAAGTGTTTTTCATTGCCAGAGGCCTCTAGGACCATTTTGAAAGTTCTATAGTCCTCTAAAAGCTCCTGAGATCTATCTGAAAAGTTCCAGAGCCCTCTAGCACTGTCTTAAACTTTCCCAGAAGTGTTTTTCATTGCCAGAGGCCTCTAGGACCATTTTGAAAGTTCTATAGTCCTCTAAAAGCTCCTGAGGTCTATCTGAAAAGTTCCAGAGCCCTCTAGCACTGTCTTAAACTTTCCCAGAACTGTTTTTCATTGCCAGAGGCCTCTAGGACCATTTTGAAAGTTCTATAGTCCTCTAAAAGCTCCTGAGATCTATCTGAAAAGTTCCAGAGCCCTCTAGCACTGTCTTAAACTTTCCCAAAACTGTCTTAAACTGCCAGAAGTCTCTAAGACCATTTAGAAAGTTCTATAGTCCTCTAAAAGCTCCTGAGGTCTATCTGAAAAGTTCCAGAGCCCTCTCGCACTGTCTTAAACTTTCCCAGAAGTGTTTTTCATTGCCAGAGGCCTCTAGGACCATTTTGAAAGTTCCATAGACCTCTAAATGCTATTGAGAACCTTTTTAAAGCCTTTAGAAGTGTCTTAAACCTTCCAGGCCTGTTTGAGATTGTCAGAGGCTTCTAGGACCATTTTGAAAGTTCCATAGACCTCTAAATGCCACTGAGAACTTTCTGAAAAGTTCCAGAGCCCTCTAGCACTGTCTTAAACTTTCCCAGAACTGTTTTACATTGCCAGAGGCCTCTAGGACCATTTTGAAAGTTCCATAGACCTCTAAATGCTACTGAGAACTATCTGAAAAGTTCCAGAGCCCTCTAGCACTGTCTTAAACTTTCCCAGAACTGTCTCAAACTGCCAGAGGCCTCTAGGACTCTTTTGAAAGTTCCATAGACCTCTAAATGCCACTAAGAACTTTCTGAAAAGTTCCAGAGCCCTCTAGCACTGTCTTAAACTTTCCCAGAACTGTTTTACATTGCCAGAGGCCTCTAGGACCATTTTGAAAGTTCTGTGGACCTCTAAATGCTACTGAGAACTATCTGAAAAGTTCCAGAGCCCTCTAGCACTGTCTTAAACTTTCCCAGAACTGTCTCAAACTGCCAGAGGCCTCTAGGACCATTTTAAAAGTTCCCTAGTCCTCTAAATGCTCCTGAGATCTATCTGAAAGGTTCCAGAGCCCTCTAGCACTGCCTTAAACTTTCCCAGAACTGTTTTACATTGCCAGAGGCCTCTAAGACCATTTAGAAAGTTCTATAGTCCTCTAAAAGCTCCTGAGATCTATCTGAAAAGTTCCAGAGCCCTCTAGCACTGTCTTAAACTTTCCCAGAAGTGTCTTAAACTGCCAGAGGCCTCTAGGACCATTTTGAAAGTTCCATAGACCTCTAAATGCTATTGAGAACCTTTTTAAAGCCTTTAGAAGTGTCTTAAACCTTCCAGGCCTGTTTGAGATTGTCAGAGGCTTCTAGGACCATTTTGAAAGTTCCATAGACCTCTAAATGCCACTGAGAACTTTCTGAAAAGTTCCAGAGCCCTCTAGCACTGTCTTAAACTTTCCCAGAACTGTTTTACATTGCCAGAGGCCTCTAGGACCATTTTGAAAGTTCTATGGACCTCTAAATGCTACTGAGAACTATCTGAAAAGTTCCAGAGCCCTCTAGCACTGTCTTAAACTTTCCCAGAACTGTCTCAAACTGCCAGAGGCCTCTAGGACCATTTTGAAAGTTCCATAGACCTCTAAATGCCACTGAGAACTTTCTGAAAAAAGTTCCAGAGCCCTCTAGCACTGTCTTAAGCAGGTTTTACACCAAAAGTTTTATTTCAAAGAAATTGGACACATTTATTTGATCAAATTTTATGCATCAAATAAATTCATGAATTTCTTGAAGCATAATGTGATTTCGTTTTACACCTATCAAACTTTTATGTCAAAGCTGTCAATGAAAACAGTTGGGCCAACCAAGAAGATTATTCCTACTTTGTTTTCTTATTTTTCTGGTTTTTTGAATATTTTGAAATCTCATAATCGCCTTGAATACTGTATTTATGTATTGAATTCTGCAGCTTCAACTGAATACTAATAGTCAGTCTCTGATTTTAACCTCACTTTACTTTTCGTTTTTATCTGTTGGCAGTTGGCATTACGCAAAACGGCAAGTTTGATCAAATAAGTTGGATGAAAATAGAACCTGTCCTATTTGGTGAAAAATTTGAAGTAAAATTATTTGAAGGTAAATTTGACATAAAATTTTGTTTTACACTGGTAAAATTTGTCCTTGAAGCAGCTTCATGAATAAATTCATGAATTTCTTTGACATCAAAGCGCGGTGTAAAACCTGCTTTAAACTTTTCCAGAACTGTCTCAAACTGCCAGAGGCCTCTAGGACCATTTTAAAAGTTCCATAGACCTCTAAATGCTATTGAGAACCTTTTTAAAGCCTTTAGAAGTGTCTTAAACCTTCCAGGCCTGTTTGAGATTGTCAGAGGCTTCTAGGACCATTTTGAAAGTTCCATAGACCTATAAATGCTATTGAAAACGTTTTAAAAAGTGCCAGTGGCCTCTAGAACAATTTTAAAAGTGTTAGAGACCTCTACAAGTGTTTTAAACCTTTCGATAACTGTTTTAAATTGCTAGAGGCCTCTAGAGACCTCTAAATGCTACTAAAAACTTGCTAAAAATTGACAGAGCCTTCTACAAGTGTCTTAAACCGTTCCACAACTGTTTTAAATTGCCAAAGACCCTTAACACCATTTTGAAAGTTCCATAGGCCTCTAAATGCTATCTCTTAAAAAGTGCCAGAATTTTGACAGTCAAACAAATATCATATTTAATTGGTTTACTCTCGTCTCCTTACTTTTAAAAACGGTTTTAACCTCCTCATCACCACGATCACCTAAGCCGATCATATTTAATCAACGACATACATTTTTTGCTGGTAATTGTGACGCAACAGTCAAAAGTCGCTGAACGGACTATAATATTGAGATAATAGTAGTAAATACAGTAGGAGGCTTTGTCGGTTTAATCAGATAATGGCGCTTTAAAGAGAAAATTTAAAAAAAGAGCACAAACCTCTCTTTCTAAAAGATCCCGATGAGATTCCGCCTCCTGCAGCTGTTCTCTAAGCGACGACAGCTCCATGTTGTATCTGGTTTGTTGTTGCGTTAAACTTTCGTTGTACTGTACCTTAATAGATAAAAAAATAATTGTGTGTATCACGATAAAAAATGCAATTTGTGGGGAAATTACTTCGAGTTTTTCCAGCTCCGCTTTTAGCCGAAGCGTATCTTGCTGATCCCTGGGACTATGTTCGGTACGCACTCTGAGGCGGTCCGATTCTGCTTGCATTTGCCTACAATACTCCTCAGACCTCTCTCTGTACCACAGGAAAAATGAAAATAACAGCCTTTATTTCAAATTGTGATTATAGAACGTACAGTCAGAGTGATAATTTCATGAAATATAAAACTGAATTGAAATTTCACTAAAGTGGTTATGAAATTTTGTTTTCAAACTAATTTCAAATCTCCAGTCTTGAAAATTTACTTTAAACTCATAAAAATATACTTTAAGGCTTAAAGCTTGTTTTTCAAGCTAGTTTTCATGGTTGTCAGGCTAATTTCCATGGTTAGTCTTAAGATTTGGCTTCAAACCCATGAAAATTGCGTTAAAGGCTTAAAATATGCGCCATAATATTTCAACAAGTCTTAAAAATTGTTCAAACTTGATTTGAAGTTTGTGTTTTTCAAACATGGTTCTCAGACTAGGTCTAGACTTGATTTGAAAAACCCATGACTTCAAACTTTCATAAGACTAATGTATTTGAAGGGCTTAAAAATGTATTTGAAGGCTTTTGTTTTTCAAGTCAGTTTTCATGGTTCTAGGCTAATTTCAATGATCTAGACTTGATATTTCACTTCAAACCCATGAAAATTATGTTGAAGGCTTAAAATATGTCTTTCAGACTAATATTTCAAATTTCCAGTCTTGAAAATGGGCATCAAACTCATAAAAATGTATTTGAAGTCTTAAAATGTGTTTTTCAAGTCAGTTTTCATGGTTCTCAGACTAATTTGAATGGTCTAGACTTGATAATTGACTTCAAAACCCATGAAAATTGTGTTGAAGGCTTAAAATGTGCCTTTCAACAATTCTTATGGTTTTCAGACGAATATTTAAAATTTCCAGTCTTGAAAATGGGCATCAAACTCATAAAAATGTATTTGAAGTGTTAAAATGTGTTTTTCAAGTCAGTTTTCATGGTTCTCAGACTAATTTGAATGGTCTAGACTTGATAATTGACTTCAAAACCCATGAAAATTGTGTTGAAGGCTTAAAATGCGATTTTCAACAATTTTATGGTTTTCAGACTAATATTTCAAATTTCCAGTCTTGAAAATGGGCATCAAACTCATAAAAATTTATTTGAAGTGTTAAAATGTGTTTTTCAAGTCAGTTTTCATGGTTCTCAGGCTAATTTAAATGGTCTAGACTTGATAATTGACTTCAAAACCCATGAAAATTGTGTTGAAGGCTTAAAATGTACCTTTCAACAATTTTTATGGTTTTCAGACTAATATTTCAAATTTCCAGTCTTGAAAATGTGCATCAAACTCATAAAAATATCCTTTAAGGGTTTTAAGTTGGTTTCAAGTCAGTTTTCATGGTTCTCAGGCTAATTTCAATGATTTAGTCTTCATATTTGACTTGATCACCCAAGACAATTGTGGTGAAGGCTTAAAATGCGCCTTTCAACAAAGTTTTCATGATTTTTAGACAAATATTTCAAGTTTCCAGTCTTGAACTTGACGTTACAGCTTAAACCTTGTTTTTCAAGGTAGTTTTCATGATTCTCCGACTAAATTCAATAATCTAGTCTTGATACTTGACTTCAAACTGTTGAAAATTGTGTTGAACACTTAAAATTTGTTTTCCAAGTAAGTTTTCATGATTTTCAGGCTAAATTCAATGGTTCAGTATAAAATACAATAACTAGAAACTCACCTTAATTTCCTTTCCTTAGTGGCCTCAGCTTGGGCTTCCTCCACTCTAGATTCCAGCTCTCTCCTAAGTTTCTCAGCCCTCCGGATATCGTTCCGAAGCGAATCGACCTTTTGCATCACAGTTTCCAGTTCTTCTTCTTTATCTCTTACCTTCAGAACGATATGAAATTTCCATGCATTTTCAAGTTAATTACCAACGTACTTGTCTAGAAATTTTCTGTTTTTGCGCCCGTAACTCCGCCAGCTTATCGGTCACTTCCGCGTACTCGGACATGGCCAACTTTTTCTGCGCGACCGCGTCCTTCAGCTCCTTGTCCTGGAACTTTAGTTTTTCCTGCAAGTCTTGCTTGTCCTTGGTCGCCTCGTCCTTTTCCTGCTTCAGCGCCCTGATTAGCTTTTCCATTTCCCGCATTTTTGCTGTGATTAATGGAAACAATTTTAAACAGGAAATTTGGTTGAATTTTGGTTTTATTTTACATTTGTCTCCACCGTCCAGGGTGTCCGACGACTCTAAACTGCGCAACTGCGATTCCAGCTCGCAATTTCGTTTCGTTAACATGTTGATTTCGTCCTGTAGTTTTCGTGTTCCGTCCGGCGACGTTCGTTGTTTATCGTTCTCTTTTTCCTGACGCTGAATTTGCATTAAAAAAAATGTTTCATAAGAATTTTTAGCAGTTTCAACCAGAATTACAGGGTGTACAGTTTTCAGTTAATTAAAGCATTGGCAAAGATTTCATGAGTAAAATAGATCAACCAAAGTATTACTAGAGATGGAAAATTCCCAAAATGGGAATAATGCCAAGGGAAATTGGAATTTTTAAGAGAGTGATGAAGAAAAGCAACAATTCAGAAAATGGCATTTGGACTATTTCGAAATTAAGTAGATCTGACAGTTCTGACGTTAAGGAACGCTTTTATACTTTTCCTATGTTAAAAACCCGTTCACCAGTAACCTAAAACGATATAATTACAAATAGTTGCCTGTTGAAAAATTCCAGGAAGAATTACACTGAAAGTGGTACAACTGTTTTGCATTTGATAGGTTTATGTCACTGCTGAATAAGTTTTAATAGCTATTGGCGTTTCAAGATAAGAGATCTCTCACTCCCTCTGGTGATCAGTTTTGAAAACAGTTTCGGGCATCCCAGCTGTCAGTTTGTTTACGTTGATTTTGGTTAGGAATCTAGCACATGAAGTGACAGTGTGTCATATTATTTATAATGTTAGGTTAGGAACGGATTTTAGTTCAACTGGCGCTGCGATCTTAACTTGAAACGCCAATAACAAATGTCACTTGAATATAAACCGCGCTGTAAAGTGTCATTAAGTGCGATAGCTGTCAAATTTAACGCCACAACTGTCAAATTTGACTCCACCGAGTTACAAATAACAATTTGCAGCGCGATTCAACTTCAAGAGACGCGACTGTTTGACATTTTACAGTTTCACGGTACTGTTGAATAAGTTTTGACAGATGTCAGGTGACTATAAGCCTGTCATTAAACGTCACAGCCGGTTCAGTACGTCAAAGTGGCTCACGTTGTTCCAACCACACGAATTAACATTGTTGACTTTGGCAACGTTGACTTGAATTGAATTTTCGAGCTTTTCCACGTGGAAAAGGTGTTTTAGCGTCTGAAATTGTCTGACAATTTTTCGGTTTGCAAAGGTTTGGCGTCGTTTTACATTTTCAATGCACTTTGCGTTGATTTGATTAAATGCAAGTTTCTTTGACGCATTTACAGCTTTTTGGTACAAATTTGTACCGGGTGACCCAATAAGACTGTTTCTCGGCCATATCTCGGGAACCATTCGTCGTATGATTTTGGGGTAAATTTTTTTTAGATAAATCGGCTATGAAGAATCGCTGGAAAATATTTTCAAGTTCTAAAAATGACCACTAGAGGCCGTAACTGCCATCTTAAATTTTTAAATTGCATTTTCTATAAATTTCGCACAATAAACTAGACATTTTTTTCTCTGTTGTACTACTGTTATTTCAAAAACAAAGATGGCGTGAGGTGTTCAATTGTTTTTGCAATAACCTGCTTTAACTTCTTAACGGTTTGACCAATTTTAACAAATTCGGTATTGTTGAAAAGAGCATTTCTTGGGCATTAAGAATCAACTAAAATATAGTTAATTTAGTTGAATCTTTCTGCGCCAGGGGGCTACTTTTTACACTATGACTCAAATTCCAAAAAAAAAATTAAAAAAAACAAATGGAATGATATGACTTTTTCTTTATGAAAAAGTAGCCAAATAACATCCAAATAAGCCAGTGAAAACCGTTTTTCAAATTCTCGTTCCTAACCTGAAATATTGAGAAAATGAGATATGGTCGAGGAACAGTCTTATTGGGTCACCCGGTACAATTAAATAACGTAGTGTCCTATGGAAAAGGAGAAGTTTTAATGTCACATGGCATTTGGTCACACGTTTAGGTCATCTGTCACATCTAAGTAAATTCGGTCAACTTTGAAGCGGTCAAACGGTAAAACCTTCAATCCAAAAAAGTACGTTTTTACATAGATCATTTCGTATAAAAGAATTTTTCCCATAAAACCCAAAAGGGTTCGAAAAATGTCAGTTTGACGTTAACTGTCACTGGATGAATGGAATTCCAAGATGGGAGACAAAAATGTCAAAAAATGAAGTTTATACCCATTTTGGACTAATTTAGGGTCGGGGGAATTCATTACAACTGTCAGTTTGACGGTAACTGTCACTGAATGATGAAATTATTGTCATTTTGGAACTTTTCTTCCAAATAATGTCATTTAGTTCAAAGTTAATGCGACACTTTCATCGTACGATTAAAATGAATCGAAATTAGATTAAAGCAGACTAATAGAAGGAATCCAGCGGAATTCCTGTTCCCCGATTCACTCTGAATTTATTCGAGAACTGCGATTACTGGAAAATACAAAATAACTTACCTGATTTTGTTGATTTGTCGTCTGTGTCAGCGACATAATGTCGTTCCTTTGATTTTGTTTCTCAGTCATTGTCGCGGACGAAATAAACGAATATAAGTTGCTGAGGTCGCAAATGTAACTGCAACAAACAACTCTAATAACTATACTAACTTGAAATTTGTGAAAAGTAAGTTAAGCAACAAGAATGTAGTTTTTCCTCGAGGTTGCATTCGTTTTTACGCTCCATGGAGCGAGCAGAGCTTTCTTGACGTCACAATGACGTAATTTGACAGTTGGTCCAATTATGGTTTTGCCAAATCACGTCATCTTGACGTCAAAAACGCTCTGCTCGCTCTATGAAGCTTGAAAACGAATTTGGCCTTTAACTAGCTACCTTGCAGTCACGTGACCATATGGTATAAGATGAAAATGTTGTTCTGAGGGTCACTGGACCATTCTTACGATTGAAAGAGATTTCTGAATGTCACGTGACTATTTTTAAGATTGAAAATAGCTGCCGTCCATTTTTACGATTGAAAGGGATTTTTGAATGTCTCGTGACTATTTTTAAGATTGAAAATAGCTGCCTTACATTTGCGTGAGCAAAATTAGGATCAAAATGTTGTTCTAACAGTCACGTGACAATTTTTACGATTGAAAGAGATTTCTGAATGTCACGTGACTATTTTTACGGTTGAAAATAGCTACCTGGCACTCACGTGACCATATTTAAGGTCAAAATGTTGTTTTAAAGGTCACATGACCATTGGAGGAAATTTCTGAAAGTCTCGTGATCATTTTCCACCATCAAATTCACGTACAAAGCTCACTTGGCTCATCTTACAGTTAAAATAGCTACCTTGCAGTCACGTGACCATATTTAAGGTGAAAATAGTCAAATCTATAGTCAAATTTTTACCCTTTGAGAATGACCTCATGCAGGGAAAAAACACGCATGTCTGGAATTAGACCACAAATTTTAACCTACAAATGCTTTGAAAAATGAGTGATCATGAGAGTTTCAGTTGACATCTGGAAACTGTTTCTTTTCATACTCGAAAAAAAGCAGCACATTTAGAATTAGCATTTGGGCCTTCTTATTGTAGCGCAGCATTTTTATACCTTGGATATTCGTTTAAATCAAAGTGACAGTAAATGTCAACGTTTTTAATTTGACAGGACGACAAAATTAACAACGTGCCTTTTTTGCTAAAATTGTTTATTTCATATGTTTGATATGCGATAAACAAAGATGTAAAAAGATGACGTCATTCTCAAAAGGTAAAAATCCAACTATACCTTACAGTCATGTGACCATATTTAAAGTCAAAATGTTATTCCAAAGGTCACGTGAGCATTTTCACAATTTTGAAGAAATTTCTGAAAGTCTTGTGATAGTTTTCAACTATCAAATTCACTCACAAAACTCACTTGACTCATTTTACAGTTAAAATAGCTACCTGGCAGTCACATGACCATATTTAAGGTCAAAACGTTATTCCAAAGGTCACGGGGTCATTTTTACGATTGGACAACATTTCTGAAAGTCTCGTGATTGCTTTCAACCATCAAATTCACCTACAAAGGTCACTTGACTCATCTTACAGTTAAAATAGCTATCTTGCAGTCACGTGACCATATTTAAGGTGAAAATGTTATTCTAAAGGTCACGTGACCATTTTTACGATCGGAAGACATTTCTGAAAGTCTCGTGATTGCTTTCAACTATCAAATTCACCTACAAAACTCACTTGACTCATTTTACAGTTAAAATAGCTACCTTGCAGTCACGTGACCATATTTAAGGTGAAAATGTTATTCTAAAGGTCACGTGACCATTTTTACGATTGGAAGACATTTCTGAAAGTCTCGTGATTGCTTTCAACCATCAAATTCACCTACAAAACTCACTTGACTCATTTTACAGTTAAAATAGCTATCTTGCAGTCACGTGACCATATTTAAGGTGAAAATGTTATTCCAAAGGTCACGTGACCATTTTTACGATTGGAAGTCTCGTGATGGTTTTCAACCATCAAATTCCCCCACAAAAGTCACTTGACTCATCTTACAGTTAAAATAGCTACCTTGCAGTCACGTGACCATATTTAAGGTGAAAAATGTTATTCTAAAGGTCACGTGACCACTTTTACGATTGGAAGACATTTCTGAAACTCTCGTGATTGCTTTCAACCATCAAATTCACGTACAAAACTCACTTGACTCATTTTACAGTTAAAATAGCTAACTTGCAGTCACGTGACCATATTTAAGGTGAAAATGTTATTCTAAAGGTCACGTGACCATTTTTACGATTGGAAGACATTTCTGAAACTCTCGTGATTGCTTTCAACCATCAAATTCACCTACAAAACTCACTTGACTCATTTTACAGTTAAAATAGCTACCTTGCAGTCACGTGACCATATTTAAAGTCAAAATGTTATTCCAAAGGTCACGTGAGCATTTTCACAATTTTGAAGAAATTTCTTAAAGTCTTGTGATAGTTTTCAACTATCAAATTCACTCACAAAACTCACTTGACTCATTTTACAGTTAAAATAGCTACCTTGCAGTCACGTGACCATATTTAAGGTGAAAATGTTATTCCAAAGGTCACGTGACCATTTTTACGATTGGAAGTCTCGTGATGGTTTTCAACCATCAAATTCCCCCACAAAAGTCACTTGACTCATCTTACAGTTAAAATAGCTACCTTGCAGTCACGTGACCATATTTAAGGTGAAAATGTTATTCCAAAGGTCACGTGACCATTTTTACGATTGGAAGTCTCGTGATGGTTTTCAACCATCAAATTCCCCCACAAAAGTCACTTGACTCATCTTACAGTTAAAATAGCTACCTTGCAGTCACGTGACCATATTTAAGGTGAAAAATGTTATTCTAAAGGTCACGTGACCATTTTTACGATTGGAAGTCTCGTGATGGTTTTCAACCATCAAATTCCCCCACAAAAGTCACTTGACTCATTTTACAGTTAAAATAGCTACCTTGCAGTCACGTGACCATATTTAAGGTGAAAAATGTTATTCTAAAGGTCACGTGACCATTTTTACGATTGGAAGACATTTCTGAAAGTCTCGTGATTGCTTTCAACCATCAAATTCACCTACAAAACTCACTTGACTCATTTTACAGTTAAAATAGCTACCTTGCAGTCACGTGACCATATTTAAGGTGAAAAATGTTATTCTAAAGGTCACGTGACCATTTTTACGATTGGACGACATTTCTGAAAGTCTCGTGATTGCTTTCAACCATCAAATTCACCCACAAAACTCACTTGACTCATTTTACAGTTAAAATAGCTACCTTGCAGTCACGTAACCATATTTAAGGTGAAAAATGTTATTCTAAAGGTCAAGTGACCATTTTTACGATTGGAAGACATTTCTGAAAGTCTCGTGATTGCTTTCAACCATCAAATTCACCTACAAAGGTCACTTGACTCATTTTACAGTTAAAATAGCTACCTTGCAGTCACGTGACCATATTTAAGGTGAAAAATGTTATTCTAAAGGTCACGTGACCATTTTTACGATTGGAAGACATTTCTGAAAGTCTCGTGATTGCTTTCAACTATCAAATTCACCTACAAAGGTCACTTGATTCATCTTAAGCAGGTTTTACACCGCGCTTTGATGTCAAAGAAATTCATGAATTTATTCATGAAGCTGCTTCAAGGACAAATTTTACCAGTGTAAAACAAAATTTTATGTCAAATTTACCTTCAAATAATTTTACATAAAATTTTTCACCAAATAGGACAGGTTCTATTTTCATCCAACTTATTTGATCAAACTTGCCGTTTTGCGTAATGCCAACTGCCAACAGATAAAAACGAAAAGTAAAGTGAGGTTACTGTTGTCTCAATCAGTTGAAGCTGCAGAATTCAATACATAAATACAGTATTCAAGGCGATTATGAGATTTCAAAATATTCAAAAAACCAGAAAAATAAGAAAACAAAGTAGGAATAATCTTCTTGGTTGGCCAAACTGTTTTCATTGACAGCTTTGACATAAAAGTTTGATAGGTGTAAAACGAAATCACATTATGCTTCAAGAAATTCATGAATTTATTTGATGCATAAAATTTGATCAAATAAATGTGTCCAATTTCTTTGAAGTAAAACTTTTGGTGTAAAACCTGCTTTACAGTTAAAATAGCTACCTGGCAGTCACGTGAACATTTTTAAGGTCAAAACGTTATTCCAAAGGTCACGTGACCATTTTTACGATTGGACAACATTTCTGAAAGTCTCGTGATTGCTTTCAACCATCAAATTCACCTACAAAGGTCACTTGACTCATTTTACAGTTAAAATACCTACCTGGCAGTCACATGATCATATTTAAGGTCAAAATGTTATTTTAAAAGTCACGTGACAAAACAAAAATGTTTGACAGCTATTTTTTAATATTCTTCGGGGGCTCTTAACCGTCAGGACTAGAAGCCAAACCAAACTTACCTTCCCTGAGTGAAAGTAAATCCAACGAAAGGCAAATGTAGTCCGGTAAAGGCGCTGTTGGCAGTGGGCGGTAAAGCGTCCGACAAACGAATATCCGCATCGTCCACGTCAAAATTGGACGTGTCCGTCGGACTGGACACTTCAGGAACGTACGGCGCGTTACTGTCCCGAATCCCTTCCCAATCCACACCCTCGAACCACGGATGACTCTACAATCAAACTCGTTTAACCTGGTAATTATACAGGGTGGTCCGAATTAATTGTAGGATACTTAAAGGGTAGAAAGTACATGAAAAATAAACGCCAAAATGCCTTATAAACTAGGGTCGAAAAGTGCCACCTAGCGGAGCTAGCAGGCTTCAAGAGTGTGCCCCTAAAATCAGTTTTTTAATTTTAATTCCTGAATGAAAAAAGTTACGCGAATGAAATTTGGCATGCATGTTCACCATTTTTAAGTAACCATTTGGGATTTTTTTACAGATACGAGAGCCGTTCAAAAAGTTTGACAAGTTCAAATTTCTTTTAGTTGTGTTTTTTTGGCATTCTGATATGGCACATGTGGTAGCCCATACATTGTCCTAAAAAAGCTTGTCTTGACATTTCTTTTTATTTTGCACAGTTTTTCAGATATCGTCATTTTTTTAAGCTAATGCATGATGAAAAAAAGTTGCACTAGAAATTAAACTGTATTTTTTACCTTCAAAATGACAAATTAATGTTATCGTAATAAGAAAAGATAAACTAAAACTAGAAGATAAACAGTAACGCAAATTAAAACGACCCTAGTTTATAAGGCACTTTGGCGTTTATTTTTCATGTACTTTCTACCCTTTAAGTATCCTACAATTAATTCGGACCACCCTGTACACAGCACGTTTAGGGACAGTCCACCTTAAAATCCTCGATTCCATTCTGTCCTAACCGAAACTCCTGACTGCAAATCAGTCGTTTGATGAGATCTTTCGCGGCATCGGACACGTCCACGTCCATAGCGAAATCGAAGCAGTTTTTGTGGTTCATTATTTTACCGTAAGTTTCGACTAGACTTTCCGCGTAGAATGGCGTTTCGCCAAACAGCATTTCGTACATGCACACACCTGATAAGTGACATGAATGGCTTAACATTGATTTGAGCGAGAAATAAGAACGGTTTACCTAACGACCACCAATCGCACTCAGGTCCGTACCTTCCCTGTCCATCTTCCATGGCCTGAAAAATTGCTGTTTAGAGTACGATTTAGTCGTGAATTTTTTGGGTACAAACCCTCAAAATTTCGGGCGAAATATAGTCGGGAGTTCCTACAGCTACGTTTGATTGCACCATACCGTCGTCGTTTAGTTTTAAACAACTGCCGAAGTCGGCCAATCGTATATGGCCGTTCGCGTCTAACAAAACGTTGTCAGGTTTTATATCTCTGAAATAATGATGTACTTTTTTATATTACAAACACCAAAACTTAATATTTTGGCTGGGATTGTTATATTACGGTTATTTACCAGTAAGGTTCGCCACAAATACTTAGGAACAACGGTTAATGAAGATAATGAGTACACCGAAGAAATTAAAGCAAGAATTGGACAGGCCAGAACCATATTCAACAAAATGAGGAATGTGTTATGCAGTAGAGATCTTAATCTACACCTTAGAGTCAGAATATTGAGATGCTATGTTTTCTCGGTGTTGCTGTACGGGATGGAATCCTGGACGTTAAAGAAATAGATAAGCGACCGACTGGAAGCATTCGAGATGTGGTCATATAGAAGGATCTTGAGAATAAATTGGGTGGACATGGTAACAAACGAGGAGGTACTGGGAAGAATGAGAAAAGAAAAGGAAATATTAAACACAATTAAAATAAGGAAGCTGCAATATCTGGGCCATGTGATGAGGGGAGATAAATATGTATTGTTGCAGAACATTATGCAGGGAAAGATACAGGGGAAAAGAAGCAGAGGAAGAAGACGTATCTCTTGGTTGAATAACCTGAGAGGATGGTATAACTGTAGTTCCACTGAGTTGTTTAGAGCTGCAGCATCGAAAGTGAGGATAGCCATGATGATTGCCAACCTTCTGAGAGGAGATGGCACTTAAAGAAGAAGAAGAAGAAGAAGACCAGTAAGGTAAAGTAAAATTAAGTGGGACAGGAAAATTTACCAGTAAATTTACGGGTATCTAATTGAAATGTGCTTGAAAGATATTATTTTCCTGTCATGACTGTCACTGTGAGTCATTTTTGGTCAATATTGTCAAAATGAAAACTGAATAAAAGTCTGATTTGATTTGTTATTGATTGTTTTACAGATTCTGGTTTATCAATAATGAAATAAATAAAGTAAAACTTTTCTCCAGTACTGAATGAGTAACAATTTTATACCTTTTTTTATGAAAAAGTAGCCTTTTCTAAAAAATTGTAATCTTTTTGTCACTTTTCTTTATTATCTCATGTTTAAATTATGACAAATAGTATGTTTTTCAGATGAGAAAAACGACTGAAGAAAATATTAATTAAACAATTTGTAATTTACTGACAATTGTCAAAATAACTATTATAAATCTCAGAAACACGTCTTGTTTAGAAAACTGTAAGAAAACTGTGTTAAACTGTAATTCCATCAAATAAGCTAAACAGTCACGTGACCACGTGACCACATTCAAATTAACTGTCCTAAATCTCAGAAATACGTTTTGTATTGAAAGGCAAGAAAACTTTTCTAAATCCTAATTTCTGCAACTTTTGAGCACAGTGACAGTCAGGGCTTGTCAAACCCACATGGAGTAAGAAAATTACTGTTTTAAGCACATTTTTAGAATTCTCATTAAATCTCCTATCCAATAACCTAAAAAACACAACAAAATTTGATATAGTAAGGGAGAAAAGCGATGTCAAAATTTGAACTGTTAGGAACACAATTTGTAAGGACAGTCATGGACAAAATCGCTTGTAAAACCCACTTGGAGTCAGGAAATGACAGTTTTCAGCACATTTTTGGAATCCCCATTAAATTTCCAATCCAATGACATAAAAAAACACAACAAATTTGGTACACTCAGGGAGAAAAGCAATGTCAAAGTTTGAACTGCTAAAAACACAGTTTGAAAGGACAGTCAGGGACAAAATTGTCTATAAAACCCACTTGAAGGGGGAAAATGAGAGTTTTAAGCACATTTTTGGAATCCTCCTTAAATTTCCTATCCAATAACCTGAAAAACACAACAAAAGTTGGTACAGTCAGGGAGAAAAGCGATGTCAAAGTTTGAACTGCTAAAAACACAGTTTGAAAAGACAGTCAGGGACAAAATTGTCTGTAAAACCCACATGGAGGGAGAAAATGACAGTTTTAAGCACATTTTTGGAATCGTCATTAAATTTCCTATCCAATAACCAAAAAAACACAACAAAAGTTGGTACAGTCAGGGAGAAAAGTGGTGTCAAAGTTTGAACTGCTAAAAACACAGTTTGAAAGGACAGTCAAAGACAAAAGTGTCTGTAGAAACCACTTGGAGGGAGAAAATGACAGTTTTAAGTACATTTTTGGAATCCTCATTAAATTTCCTACCCAATAACCTGAAAAACACAACAAAAGTTGGTACAGTCAAGGAGAAGAGTGGTGTCAAAGTTTGAACTGCTAAAAACACAGTTTGAAAAGACAGTCAGAAACAAAATTGCTTGTCAAACCCACTTCGAGTAAGAAAATGACTGTTTTAAGCACATTTTTAGAATTCTCCTTAAATTTCCCATCCAATAACCTGAAAAAATACTACAAAATTTGGTACAGTCAGGGAGAAAAGTAGTGTCAAAGTTTGAACTGCCAGACGCACAGTTTGAAAGAACAGTCAGGGACAAAATCTCTTGTAAAACCCACTTGGAGGGAGAAAATTACAGTTTTAAGCACATTTTTGGAATTGTTATTAAATTTCCTATCTAATAACCAGAAAAACACAACAAAATTTGGTACAGTCAGCGAGAAAATCAGTGTCAAAGTTTGAACTGCTAATAACACAGTTTGAAAAGACAGTCAGGGACAAAATTGTCTGTAAAACCCACTTGGAGGGAGAAATTGACAGTTGTAAGCACATTTTTGGAATCCTCCTTAAATTTCCTATTTAATAACCTGAAAAAAACACTACAAAATTTGATAGTCAGAGAGAAAAGCGGTATCAAAGTTTGAACTGCCAAAAACACAGTTTGAAAAGACAGTCGGGGACAAAATTGCCCGTAAAACCCACTTGCAGGGAAAAAATTACTGTTTTAAGCACATTTTTGGAATCCTCATTAAATCTCCTATCCAATAACCTAAAAAACACAACAAAATTTGATACAGTAAGGGATAAAAGCGATGTCAAAATTTGAACTGTTAGGAACACAGTTTGAAAGGACAGTCAGGGACAAAATCGCCTGTAAAACCCACTTGCAGAGAGAAAATGACAGTTTTAAGCACATTTTTCGAATCGTCATTAAATTTCCTTTCTAATAACCTAAAAAACACAACAACATAAGGTACAGTCAGGGAGAAAAGCGATGTCAAAGTTTGAACTGCTAAAAACACAATTTGAAAGAACAGTCAGAGACAAAATTGTCTGTAAAACCCACTTGGAGGGAGAAAATGACTGTTTTAAGCACATTTTTAGAA
Source organism: Ips nitidus (assembly GCA_018691245.2). NCBI lineage: Eukaryota > Metazoa > Arthropoda > Insecta > Coleoptera > Curculionidae > Ips > Ips nitidus. The sequence continues at coordinate 4,574,463 of CM042801.1, read as the reverse complement.
TTCTCCTTAAATTTCCTATCTAATAACCTGAAAAACACAACAAAAGTTGGTACAGTCAAGGAGAAAAGTGGTGTCAAAGTTTGTACTGCTAAAAACACAGTTTGAAAGGACAGTCAGGGACAAAATTGTCTGTAAAACCCACTTGGAGGGAGAAAATGACAGTTTTAAGCACATTTTTAGAATTCTCCTTAAATTTCCTATCTAATAACCTGAAAAACACAACAAAAGTGGGTACAGTCAGAGAGAAAAGCGATATCAAAGTTTGAACTGCTAAAAACACATTTGAAAGAACAGTCAGAGACAAAATTGTCTGTAAAACCCACTTGGAGGGAGAAAATGACTGTTTTAAGCACATTTTTAGAATTCTCCTTAAATTTCCTATCTAATAACCTGAAAAACACAACAAAAGTTGGTACAGTCAAGGAGAAAAGTGGTGTCAAAGTTTTAACTGCCAGAAACACAGTTTGAAAGAACAGTCAGAGACAAAACTGTCTCTAAAACCCACTTGTAGTGAGAAAATGACAGTTTTAAGCACATTTTTGGAATCGTCATTAAATTTCTTATCCAATAACCTGAAAAACACAACAAAATTTGGTACAGTCAGGGAGAAAAGTGGTGTGAAACTTTGAACTGCTAAAAACACAGTTTGAAAGGACAGTCAGGGACAAAATCTCTTGTAAAACCCACTTAGAGAGAGAAAATTACAGTTTCAAGAAGATTTTCGGAATCGTCAGTCATTAAATTTCCTATCCAAGACAATTTTTGACATATATGACATTTTACTAAAAGCCCAATCACTTGAACATTCACGCGACAACTGTCACAATAACCACCATGAAGATAAAAAGAGCGATTCTCCTTACCTATGTACATATTTCAGTCTATGTATGGAATCAATGGCGAGGACCATTTCCGCAATGTAAAACCGGGCCATATCCTCTGGAAGACGATCTTCAAATTTACTGAGCAAAGTCAATAAATCACCTCCGCAGTAGTAATCCATGACAAGATATAAATTTGATTCATCCTGAAACATGTTCAAATAGTCACAAAATGTCATTAAGAATTAAAAAGTAAAGGAAATGTACAAAATGTGTATAAACGCTTCAAACAAGTAGAAATGTTGTTTGATTACACAGAACAGATATACATCCATTTCGACGATGCTCGGCGTTTTGAATATTTTACCGGTGAGAAAAAAAATTTTATATGATGTGCATGTTTTTATGTTTAAGATTAAAAATAAGATGTTACCGTCGTATATTTGTGAAAGATTTAAGTTTTTTAAAGATGTTCACCGGTATGATACTAGAGGTTCTGCGGATTTTATATTGTCTGATTCGTGTAAAACTGGTCAATTGTATAATTCTATGTTATATAAAGGACTGCAGGAATTTAATATGTTGCCGAATCATATTAAAGATTGTAGCAACCTCGAGAATTTTAAAAAATTAATTAGAGAACACTTTTTGTAGTTTTTATATTGTGATGCCTATGTATTTTTTAAATTTATTTTAAGTTTTTTATACCCTTTGTAATTGTTTTTGTATATAGCATTATGCTAAATAAATCATTATTCTATTCTATTCTATTCTATTAATTTGATTTTATAACCAAAAATTTACCTGAAAAGCGTAATGTAAATGAGTGATCCACCGTCTGTCTCCGAACACCAAAACATCTCGCTCTTCCTTGAAACAAGCAGTTTCGGCTCGTTTCAACATTTCCCATTTGTTCAGAATTTTCATGGCGAACACTTTCTCCGAACCGCGCAGCTTTACGACGCACACTTCGCCAAAAGCGCCTCTTCCGATCACTTTGACAATCTCAAAGTCGTCCCGGGTGAGGCGTAAGGTTTTAGCCGCATTCGCCACCGGTTTCACTGCAATTGAATCGGTTAGAAACTTTGATAAAAATTAAACAATTTGATGTAAAAAAACTGAAGGAAAACTGAATCCTTATTAGAGAGCTAAACATCATAAAAATTAAAAAAAAAACGATGTTCTAGTAGTAGTTAGAGCTATTTCAACACAAAAATCGTGTAGCAACAGCAGTTTACAGAATACTCTACTGGAAAGCCTGAAAGATTGTAGTTTGGGCTAAATTTTGATGCACTTGTTCTTGTAAATTATTAATAACTTGGTTACCATAACTATAATACGATAGGACCGCAGACAGCTAATCACGTGACCAGTGTTGCCAATCCTCAAAAATATGTAATTTTCCCGAATAGTTTTAGAAAAAAATTGCCAGGTTTCACTAAAACTTCCCCAATTTTTGATGCTTAAATTCTACTTCCCTATATTTTTTGTAGATCTTTTAAGTTTTCTCTTAAAATGCTATTATTACGTCTACTCAACATGGATTTGCTGATATCNNGGAGCNAGTTGTCNAAAGTNCGGTTCCCCNCCATGATTNTAGACTNTACTTGGACTTTTCCNCAAGCACATNCGNNTCACCCCAGTCNAGTAAGGNANGTTCCGCGANCCAACNNATCTGCACGNNATCTGTNATCGCTCANNTGTCCTAGCTNGAACNAACTNGCCNGTTCGTCNCNGTAGNAANGGTNTNTANNCGCTGCGTGCCCNATCAGAAGTNNNCGATTACNNNACCACTTCGAGAAGNCTNNTCTCACCATGTGCANNTTANNGTNATNGTTANNNAAGTAAAGCGNTGTTTGTAACATNNAGTNANGCGNGTTNNNNTGNNTAGNTGCTTCTCNTCTTGANCANTTTGCNGTCCATNCCTCNCACCGNACTGGTGNTACGCGNAGNAGTTNAGGAGANNTGAGNNGGGTTCNTACAGNCGTACANCGGGCATACGACGTGTCTCNCGCGNACCCNGATNAANGGNGAGTCACCATNNTNNTAGTANTTTAATATCGTTCCGAAGCGAATCGACCTTTGCTCATCACAGTTTCCAGTTCTTCTTCTTATATACTCTACCTTCAGAACGATATGAAATTTCATGCATTTTCAAGTTAATTACCAACGTACTTGTCTAGAAATTTTCTGTTTTTGCGCCCGTAACTCCGCCAGCTTATCGGTCACTTCCGCGTACTCGGACATGGCCAACTTTTTCTGCGCGAACCGCGTCCCTTCAGCTCCTTGTCCTGGAACTTTAGTTTTTCCTCTGCAAGTCTTGCTTGTCCTTGGTCGCCCCTCGTCCTTTTCCTGCTTCAGCGCCCTGATTAGCTTTTCCATTTCCCGCATTTTTGCTGTGATTAATGGAACTCAATTTTAAACAGGAAATTTGTTGAATTTTTGGTTGTATTTTACATTTGTCTCCACCGTCCAGGGTTGTCCGACGACTCTAACTGCGCAAATTGCGATTCCAGCTCGCAATTTCGTTTCGTTAACATGTTGATTTCGTCCTGTAGTTTTCGTGTTCCGTCCGGCGACGTTTCGTTGTTTATCGTCTCTTTTTCCTGACGCTGAATTTGCATTAAAAAAAATGTTTCATAAGAATTTTTAGCAGTTTCAACCAGAATTACAGGGTGTACAGTTTTCAGTTAATTAAAGCATTGGCAAAGATTTCATGAGTAAAATAGATCAACCAAAGTATTACTAGAGATGTAAAATTCCCAAAATGGGAATAATGCCAAGGGAAATTGGAATTTTTAAGAGAGTGATGAAGAAAAGCAACAATTCAGAAAATGGCATTTGGACTATTTCGAAATTAAGTAGATCTGACAGTTCTGACGTTAAGGAACGCTTTTATACTTTTCCTATGTTAAAAACCCGTTCACCAGTAACCTAAAACGATATAATTACAAATAGTTGCCTGTTTGAAAAATTCCAGGAAGAATTACACTGAAAGTGGTATTCAAAGTTCCATGGAGTCAAACTTGACAGTTGGGACGTTAAAGAACACTTTAACACTTTGCTTGCATCACGTGACAGCTGTCATAACTGTCAAAACTCACTCACCAGTGACATGAAAGTATAAAGTGACAAATAGGTGTGTTACTTTGAGAAATTGCACAAAAGTTCTGTTTACAGCTCCATGGAGCCAAATTTAACAGTTGGGACGTTAAAGGACACTCTAATACTTTGCTTGCATCACGTGACATCTGTCATAATTGGCTCTATTGAGGTGTAAAATACAAGATACAACTGTTTTGCATTTGATAGGTTTATGTCACTGCTGAATAAGTTTTAATAGCTATTGGCGTTTCAAGATAAGAGATCTCCCACTCCCTCTGGTGATCAGTTTTGAAAACAGTTTCGGGCATCCCAGCTGTCAGTTTGTTTACGTTGATTTTGGTTAGGAATCTAACACATGAAGTGACAGTGTGTCATATTATTTATAATGTTAGGTTAGGAACGGGTTGCATTTTAGTTCAACTGGCGCTGCGATCTTAACTTGAAACAAATGTCACTTGACTATAAACCGCGCTCTAAAGTGTCATTAAGTGTGATAGCTGTCAAATTTAACGTCTTAAACTCATTTAACGCCACAACTGTCAAATTTGACTCCACAGAGTGACGAATAACAATTTGCGGCGCGATTCAACTTCAAGAGACGCGACTGTTTGACATTTTACAGTTTCACGGTACTGTTCAATACGTTTTGACAGCTGTCAGGTGACTATAAGCCTGTCATTAAACGTCATAGCCGGTTCAGTACGTCAAAGTGGCTCACGTTGTTTCAACCACACGAATTAACATTGTTGACTTTGGCAACGTTGACTTGAATTGAATTTTCGAGCTTTTCCACGTGGAAAGTGGTGTTTTAGCGTCTGAAATTGTCTGACAATTTTTCGGTTTGCAAAGGTTTGGCGTCGTTTTACATTTTCAATGCACTTTGCGTTGATTTGATTAAATGCAAGTTTCTTTGTCGCATTTACAGCTTTTTGGTACAAATTTGTACCGGGTGACCCAATAAGACTGTTTCTCGGCCATATCTCGGGAACCATTCGTCGTATGATTTTGGGGTAAATTTTTTTTTGATAAATCGGACATGAAGAATTGCTGGAAAATATTTTCAAGTTCTAAAAATGACCACTAGAGGCCGTAACTGCCATCTTAAATTTTTAAATTGCATTTTCTATAAATTTCGCACAATAAACTAGACATTTTTTTCTCTGTTGTACTACTGTTATTTCAAAAACAAAGATGGCGTGAGGTGTTCAATTGTTTTTGCAATAACCATGCTTTAACTTCTCAACGGTTTGACCAATTTTAACACAAATTCGGTATTGTTGAAAAGAGCATTTCTTGGGCATTAAGAATCAACCAAAATATAGTTAATTAGTTGAATCTTTCTGCGCCAGGGGGCTACTTTTTTACACTATGACTCAAATTCCAAAAAAAAAATTTAAAAAAAAAACAAATGGAACGATATGACTTTTTCTTTATGAAAAGTAGCCAAATAACATTTAAGCCAGTGAAAACCGTTTTTCAAATTCTCGTTCCTAACCTGAAATATTGAGAAAATGAGATTATGAGATATGGTCGAGGAGCAGTCTTATTGGGTCACCCGGTACAATTAAATAACGTAGTGTCCTATGGAAAAGGAGAAGTTTTAATGTCACATGACATTTGGTCACACGTTTAGGTCTTCTGTCACATCTAAGTAAATTCGATCAACTTTGAAGCCCTCTGGCGGTCAAACCGTAAAACCTTCAACCCAAAAAAGTACGTTTTTAGGGAAACGGAAAAGGATTCGAAAAATGTCAGTTTGACGTTATCTGTCACTGGATGAATGGAATTCCAAGATGGGAGACAAAAATGTCAAAAAATGAAGTTTATACCCATTTTGGACTAATTTAGGGTCGGGGAATTCATTACAACTGTCAGTTTGACGGTAACTCTCACTGAATGATGAAATTATTGTCATTTTGGAACTTTTCTTTCAAATAATGTCATTTAGTTCAAAGTTAATGCGACACTTTCATCGTACGATTAAAATGAGTCGAAATTAGATTAAAGCAGACTAATAGAAGGAATCCAGCGGAATTCCTGTTCCCCGATTCACTCTGAATTTATTAGAGAACTCTGCGATTACTCGAAAAGACAAAATAACTTACCTGATTTTGTTGATTTGTCGTCTGTGTCAGCGACATAATGTCGTTCCTTTGATTTTAGTTTCTCAGTCATTGTCGCGGACGAAATAAACGAATATAAAGTTGCTGAGGTCGCAAATGTAACTGCAACAAACAACTCTAATAACTATACTAACTTGAAATTTGTGAAAAAGTAAGTTAAGCAACAAGAATGTAGTTTTTCCTCCGAGGTTGCATTCGTTTTTTAACGCTTCATGGAGCGAGCAGAGCTTTCTTGACGTCACATATGACGTAATTTGACAGTTGTCCCAATTATGGTTTGGCCAAATCACGTCATCTTGACGTCAAAAACGCTCTGCTCGCTCCATGACGCTTGAAAACGAATGTGGCCTTTAACTAGCTACCTTGCAGTCACGTGACCATATGGTATAAGATGAAAATGTTGTTCTGAGGGTCACTGGACCATTCTTACGATTGAAAGAGATTTCTGAATGTCACGTGACTATTTTTAAGATGACAAAAACCAACACACCAAATCGGTCTTTCTCAAGGCCATTGGTGACGACCTCAATTAACATAGAGGGAATAAATAGAGATAAAGAAACCCTACTGGCAGAGATATGCAAAGAGCATGCATGCGATATCCTCCTTGTCCAGGAAACCCACAGAGGAAATGACAGATGCAGACCCAAGGTGGAGGGAATGGATTTGATTGTGGAGAGACCCCATAATCAATACGGAAGCGCGATATTTGCTCGACCAGGCACCAATATTATATCAGCCTCCCTAACGGATACGGACGACATTGAGATTCTCACTGTTGAAACACCGCAGTACTGCGTGACCTCAATCTATAAGCCACTCTAATGTCCCCTTTGCTTTTGATAAACCCGCAAATTTAAACAAAAACGTCCAATTTTATCCTCGGCGATTTCAATTGTAAAAGCACTGCATGGGGATATAGGGAAACCGATAACAACGGCGCAGATCTTGAATCAATCTTGGGCTGAAACGCATGACATTTCAGCTAATACATGACCCGAAGTTACATCTTCTTTCAATAGCGGTAGGTGGAAAGAGAGGCTACAATCCAGACAATATATTTGTATCGTCGAGACTGGCAGCAATGTGTAGCAAACACATGGGAGAACCAATACCGAAGACTCAACACAGACCGATTATATGTATCGCTAGCGCTATTTTGGAACCGGAACAGGTACCCTTTAAGAGAGCTTTCAATTTCAAGAAGGCCGAATGGAACAGGTTCAAAGAGAACCTGGATGCCGAGAGTGAGGGAAATATACACCCCAACCAGAAGAAAAATTATGAGTCATTCATCGAGCTGGTAAGAAAATATCACGTAAATGCATACCAAGAGGATGCAGAACTCAATATATAGCAGCTTAACGAAAGACACCAAACCGCTGCTCAATCGCTACCAAAAACTGTTTGAGAAGGACCCATTCGCTGAGGATACAGTTGAAGCAGGTGAGGATCTCATGCGGTCCATCGCCGATGGCAGAACGCAGAAATGGCGGAACATGATGGAAAATCTTGATATGAAGGTAAACAGCAGAAGGGCTTGGAAATTACTTAAAAACCTCAGTGGAGATCCAAAGAAGACAAAAGAGAATTTCACTGAAGTAACGGCCGACCAAGTAGCCACACAACTACTAAGGAACGGCAAGATACGCGAAGACAATCAAGGCAGCCACTGTCCGAGACGAAAAAAATGAGGATCAATATCTCCGCGAACCCTTTTCGATGGACGAGCTTAACACGGCAGTAAAAGACATGAAGATTAATAAAGCACCTGGTATCGATGATTTGAGGACTGAACAGATCAAAAATTTTGGCGACATAACGTTGCAGTGTGCTGCTCAAGTTATTTAATACCTGCGTCACTGACCTTAAGTTTACCAAATATGTGGAGGAGCAAGGCAAGAGTAATTGCGCTGCTCAAAACCAGGTAAGGACTCAAGGACCCAAAAAGCTACAGGCCTGTTTTCGTTGTTGTGCCACCTATATAAGTTATTCGAGAGGCTTATCCTTAACAGGATAAATGCTATACTACAGGAGAGGCTTATCCCACAACAAGCCGGTTTCCGACCAGGCAAGTCCTGTTGCGGACAGATAGATACTTAACCTGACTCAATTTTATCGAGGATGGCTTCGAGGAGAGGCGGATCACTGGTACTGTGTTTATTGACCTATACAGCGGCGTATGACACTGTAAATCACAGAAAGCTCCTAACAAAACCTATGAAATAACACGCGACTTTCACCTCACACCGCATGATTGGTGCTCTACTCAAAACAGACGGTTTCAGGTCAGTTTGATGGAAAGAGCAGCAGTGGAGAAACCAGAAGAACGGACTGCCTCAGGGAAGTGTACTGGCACCAACATTATATAATATATATACCAATGATCAGCCTCTGCCGGGCGAATACGAGACAGTTCATCTACGCGGATGACACAGCCGTGGCCGCTCAGGGTAAAAGTTTTGAGGAGGTGGAAGCCAAACTGTCAGAGAGCCTTGGAGGAATTGTCTGCCTACTACGACTCTAATCACCTTAGATCAAACCCCAGCAAAACGCAGATCTGCGCTTTCCACCTCAACAACAAATATGCAAAGCGAGAGCTAAACATTGTTTGGCGTGAGTACAACTGCAACATTTTCAAGCACCCAAATACCTAGGCGTTACTCTGGACCGTACATTATGTTTTAAGCAACATTGCATAAATACAAGGGCCAAAGTAAGCGCGCGCAACACATCCTTAGGAAATTGACAAATAGATTTTGGGGAGCGGACCCACAGACCTTAAGAACATCCGCTTTGGCCTTGTGTGTGTCAGCTGCTGAATATGCAGCTCACGGTCTGGAGTGCTTCAAAACATGCAAAACACGTCGATACAGCTGTAAATGAGAGACAGCACGGATAGTGACTGGATGCCAAAAACCCACCCTGTTCAAAAACTCTATCCCCTAATTGGAATCGCCCCACCACATATTCGACGCGAGGTTGCTACCAACATTGAAAGAAAAAAACAACAAAACGACCAAAGACACCCTCTGCATGGTCACCAACCACCAAATAAACGTCTCAGGTCTAGAAAAAGTTTCCTTTTCGAACTAAAGTACTGGAGGGTACGGCGGAGAAAAAATCGCACTGATGAGTGGAGGGAGGAGCTTGGTCGGGAACAAAATGTAAACGAGGAAATTGCTTCTGGAAGCCAAATGCCCTTATCCGGTATGGAGGACACTAAACCGAATGAGAGTCGGAGTCCCGAGATGTAGGACGAAACATGGCTAAATGGGGAGACTACTCCCGGACAATGAAGACACAAGATGCGAACTGTGGTGCAATCCAGGACCCGAATCACACTGTTGTGGTCTGCCCCATGCTTAAACAGCCCTGCAGTATGGAGGATTTGCTTATTGGAATGACAAGGCCATAGCAGGGCCGCTAATTATTGGAAAATGAGTGTATGAACCGGACACGAAAAGTAAAGTAAAGTAAAGTAAGTATTTTAAGATTGAAAATAGCTGCCGTCCATTTTTACGATTGAAAGGGATTTTTGAATGTCTCGTGACTATTTTTAAGATTGAAAATAGCTGCCTTACATTTGCGTGAGCAAAATTAGGATCAAAATGTTGTTCTAACAGTCACGTGACAATTTTTACGATTGAAAGAGATTTCTGAATGTCACGTGACTATTTTTACGGTTGAAAATAGCTACCTGGCACTCACGTGACCATATTTAAGGTCAAAATGTTGTTTTAAAGGTCACATGACCATTGGAGGAAATTTCTGAAAGTCTCGTGATCATTTTCCACCATCAAATTCACGTACAAAGCTCACTTGGCTCATCTTACAGTTAAAATAGCTACCTTGCAGTCACGTGACCATATTTAAGGTGAAAATAGTCAAATGTATAGTCAAATTTTTACCCTTTGAGAATGACCTCATGCAGGGGAAAAAACACGCATGTCTGGAATTAGACCACAAATTTTAACCTACAAATGCTTTGAAAAATGAGTGATCATGAGAGTTTCAGTTGACATCTGGAAACTGTTTCTTTTCATACTCGAAAAAAAGCAGCACATTTAGAATTAGCATTTGGGCCTTCTTATTGTAGCGCAGCATTTTTATACCTTGGATATTCGTTTAAATCAAAGTGACAGTAAATGTCAACGTTTTTAATTTGACAGGACGACAAAATTAACAACGTGCCTTTTTTGCTAAAATTGTTTATTTCATATGTTTGATATGCGATAAACAAAGATGTAAAAAGATGACGTCATTCTCAAAAGGTAAAAATCCAACTATACCTTACAGTCATGTGACCATATTTAAAGTCAAAATGTTATTCCAAAGGTCACGTGAGCATTTTCACAATTTTGAAGAAATTTCTGAAAGTCTTGTGATAGTTTTCAACTATCAAATTCACTCACAAAACTCACTTGACTCATTTTACAGTTAAAATAGCTATCTTGCAGTCACGTGACCATATTTAAGGTCAAAATGTTATTTTAAAGATCACGTGACCATTGGAAGACATTTCTGAAAGTCTCGTGATTGCTTTCAACCATCAAATTCACCTACAAAGGTCACTTGACTCATTTTACAGTTAAAATAGCTACCTTGCAGTCACGTGACCATATTTAAAGTGAAAATGTTATTCTAAAGGTCACGTGACCATTTTTACGATTGGAAGACATTTCTGAAAGTCTCGTGATTGCTTTCAACCATCAAATTCACGTACAAAACTCACTTGACTCATTTTACAGTTAAAATAGCTACCTTGCAGTCACGTGACCATATTTAAGGTGAAAATGTTATTCTAAAGGTCACGTGACCATTTTTACGATTGGAAGACATTTCTGAAAGTCTCGTGATTGCTTTCAACTATCAAATTCACCTACAAAGGTCACTTGATTCATCTTAAGCAGGTTTTACACCGCGCTTTGATGTCAAAGAAATTCATGAATTTATTCATGAAGCTGCTTCAAGGACAAATTTTACCAGTGTAAAACAAAATTTTATGTCAAATTTACCTTCAAATAATTTTACATAAAATTTTTCACCAAATAGGACAGGTTCTATTTTCATCCAACTTATTTGATCAAACTTGCCGTTTTGCGTAATGCCAACTGCCAACAGATAAAAACGAAAAGTAAAGTGAGGTTAAAATCAGAGACTGACTATTAGTATTCAGTTGAAGCTGCAGAATTCAATACATAAATACAGTATTCAAGGCGATTATGAGATTTCAAAATATTCAAAAAACCAGAAAAATAAGAAAACAAAGTAGGAATAATCTTCTTGGTTGGCCAAACTGTTTTCATTGACAGCTCTGACATAAAAGTTTGATAGGTGTAAAACGAAATCACATTATGCTTCAAGAAATTCATGAATTTATTTGATGCATAAAATTTGATCAAATAAATGTGTCCAATTTCTTTGAAGTAAAACTTTTGGTGTAAAACCTGCTTTACAGTTAAAATAGCTACCTGGCAGTCACGTGAACATTTTTAAGGTCAAAACGTTATTCCAAAGGTCACGTGACCATTTTTACGATTGGACAACATTTCTGAAAGTCTCGTGATTGCTTTCAACCATCAAATTCACCTACAAAGGTCACTTGACTCATTTTACAGTTAAAATACCTACCTGGCAGTCACATGATCATATTTAAGGTCAAAATGTTATTTTAAAAGTCACGTGACAAAACAAAAATGTTTGACAGCTATTTTTTAATATTCTTCGGGGGCTCTTAACCGTCAGGACTAGAAGCCAAACCAAACTTACCTTCCCTGAGTGAAAGTAAATCCAACGAAAGGCAAATGTAGTCCGGTAAAGGCGCTGTTGGCAGTGGGCGGTAAAGCGTCCGACAAACGAATATCCGCATCGTCCACGTCAAAATTGGACGTGTCCGTCGGACTGGACACTTCAGGAACGTACGGCGCGTTACTGTCCCGAATCCCTTCCCAATCCACACCCTCGAACCACGGATGACTCTACAATCAAACTCGTTTAACCTGGTAATTATACAGGGTGGTCCGAATTAATTGTAGGATACTTAAAGGGTAGAAAGTACATGAAAAATAAACGCCAAAGTGCCTTATAAACTAGGGTCGTTTTAATTTGCGTTACTGTTTATCTTCTAGTTTTAGTTTATCTTTTCTTATTACGATAACATTAATTTGTCATTTTGAAGGTAAAAAATACAGTTTAATTTCTAGTGCAACTTTTTTTTTAGCTTAAAAAAATGACGATATCTGAAAAACTGTGCAAAATAAAAAGAAATGTCAAGACAAGCTTTTTTAGGACAATGTATGGGCTACCACATGTGCCATATCAGAATGCCAAAAAAACACAACTAAAAGAAATTTGAACTTGTCAAACTTTTTGAACGGCTCTCGTATCTGTTCAGATTATTTTTAAAAATCCCAAATGGTTATTTAAAAATGGTGAACATGCATGCCAAATTTCATTCGCGTAACTTTTTTCATTCAGGAATTAAAATTAAAAAACTGATTTTAGGGGCACACTCTTAAAGCCTGCTAGCTCCGCTAGGTGGCACTTTTCGACCCTAGTTTATAAGGCATTTTGGCGTTTATTTTTCATGTACTTTCTACCCTTTAAGTATCCTACAATTAATTCGGACCACCCTGTACACAGCACGTTTAGGGACAGTCCACCTTAAAATCCTCGATTCCATTCTGTCCTAACCGAAACTCCTGACTGCAAATCAGTCGTTTGATGAGATCTTTCGCGGCATCGGACACGTCCACGTCCATAGCGAAATCGAAGCAGTTTTTGTGGTTCATTATTTTACCGTAAGTTTCGACTAGACTTTCCGCGTAGAATGGCGTTTCGCCAAACAGCATTTCGTACATGCACACACCTGATAAGTGATATGAATGGCTTAACATTGATTTGAGCGAGAAATAAGGATGGTTTACCTAACGACCACCAATCACACTCAGGTCCGTACCTTCCCTGTCCGTCTTCCATGGCCTGAAAAATTGCTGTTTAGAGTACGATTTAGTCGTGAATTTTTTGGGTACAAACCCTCAAAATTTCGGGCGAAATATAGTCGGGAGTTCCTACAGCTACGTTTGATTGCACCATACCGTCGTCGTTTAGTTTTAAACAACTGCCGAAGTCGGCCAATCGTATATGGCCGTTCGCGTCTAACAAAACGTTGTCAGGTTTTATATCTCTGAAATAATGATGTACTTTTTTATATTACAAACACCAAAACTTAATACTTTGGCTGGGATTGTTATATTACGGTTATTTACCAGTAAGGTTCGCCACAAATACTTAGGAACAACGGTTAATGAAGATAATGAGTACACCGAAGAAATTAAAGCAAGAATTGGACAGGCCAGAACCATATTCAACAAAATGAGGAATGTGTTATGCAGTAGAGATTTTAATCTACACCTTAGAGTCAGAATATTGAGATGCTATGTTTTCTCGGTGTTGCTGTACGGGATGGAATCCTGGACGTTAAAGAAAGAGATAAGCGACCGACTGGAAGCATTCGAGATGTGGTCATATAGAAGGATCTTGAGAATAAATTGGGTGGACATGGTAACAAACGAGGAGGTACTGGGAAGAATGAGAAAAGAAAAGGAAATATTAAACACAATTAAAATAAGGAAGCTGCAATATCTGGGCCATGTGATGAGGGGAGATAAATATGTATTGTTGCAGAACATTATGCAGGGAAAGATACAGGGGAAAAGAAGCAGAGGAAGAAGACGTATCTCTTGGTTGAATAACCTGAGAGGATGGTATAACTGTAGTTCCACTGAGTTGTTTAGAGCTGCAGCATCGAAAGTGAGGATAGCCATGATGATTGCCAACCTTCTGCGAGGAGATGGCACTTAAAGAAGAAGAAGAAGAAGACCAGTAAGGTAAAGTAAAATTAAGTGGGACAGGAAAATTTACCAATTTTACCAGTAAATTTACGAGTATCTAATTGAAATGTGCTTGAAAGATATCATTTTCCTGTCATGACTGTCACTGTCAGTCATTTTTGGTCAATATTGTCAAAATAAAAACTGAATAAAAGTCTGATTTGATTTGTTATTGATTGTTTTACAGATTTTGGTTTATCAATAATGAAATAAATAAAGTAAAACTTTTCTCCAGTACTGAATGAGTAACAATTTTATACCTTTTTTTATGAAAAAGTAGCCTTTTCTAAAAAATTGTAATCTTTTTGTCACTTTTCTTTATTATCTCATGTTTGAATTATGACAAATAGTATGTTTTTCAGATGAGAAAAATGACTGAAGAAAATATTAATTAAACAATTTGTAATTTACTAGCAATTTTAAACTGCCAGAAACACAGTTTGAAAGAACAGTCAGGGAAGTTTGAAAGCAAGAAACAGTCAAATCCCGTCAAATGCTAAAAAACACAGTTTGAAAAACTTTGGAGTCAAAAACTGCTAAAAACACAGTTTGAAAAGACAGTCAGGACAAAATTGCTTGTCAAACCCACTTGGAGTAAGAAAATGACTGTTTTAAGCACATTTTTAGAATTCTCCTTAAATTTCCTATCCAATAACCTGAAAAACACAACAAAAGTTGGTACAGTCAGAGAGAAAAGCAATGTCAAAGTTTGAACTGCTAAAAACACAGTTTGAAAGGACAGTCAGGGACAAAATTGTCTGTAAAACCCACTTGGAGGGAGAAAATGACAGTTTTTATCACATTTTTGGAATCGTCATTAAATTTCCTATCCAATAACCTGAAAAACACAACAAAATTTGGTACAGTCAGGAGAAAAGCAATGTCAAAGTTTGAACTGCTAAAAACACAGTTTGAAAGGACAGTCAGGGACAAAATTGTCTGTAAAACCCACTTGGAGGGAGAAAATGACAGTTTTAAGCACATTTTTGGAATCCTCATTAAATTTCCTATCCAATAACCTGAAAAACACAACAAAATTTGGTACAGTCAGGGAGAAAAGCGATGTCAAAGTTTGAACTGCTAAAAACACAGTTTGAAAGGACAGTCAGGGACAAAATTGTCTGTAAAACCCACTTGGAGGGAGAAAATGACAGTTTTAAGCACATTTTTGGAATCGTCATTAAATTTCCTATCCAATAACCTGAAAAACACAACAAAAGTTGGTACAGTCAAGGAGAAAAGTGGTGTCAAAGTTTGAACTGCCAGAAACACAGTTTGAAAAGACAGTCAGGGACAAAATTGTCTATAAAACCCACTTGGAGGGAGAAAATGAGAGTTTTTATCACATTTTTGGAATCGTCATTAAATTTCCTATCCAATAACCTGAAAAACACAACAAAATTTGGTACAGTCAGGAGAAAAGTGGTGTCAAAGTTTGAACTGCTAAAAACACAGTTTGAAAGGACAGTCAGGGACAAAATTGTCTGTAAAACCCACTTGGAGGGAGAAAATGACAGTTTTAAGCACATTTTTGGAATCCTCATTAAATTTCCTATCCAATAACCTGAAAAACACAACAAAAGTTGGTACAGTCAGGGAGAAAAGTGGTGTCAAAGTTTGAACTGCTAAAAACACAGTTTGAAAAGACAGTCAGGGACAAAATTGTCTGTAAAACCCACTTGGAGGGAGAAAATGACAGTTTTAAGCACATTTTTGGAATCCTCATTAAATTTCCTATCCAATAACCTGAAAAAACACTACAAAATTTGGTACAGTCAGGGAGAAAAGTGGTGTCAAAGTTTGAACTGCCAGAAACACAGTTTGAAAGGACAGTCAGGGACAAAATCTCTTGTAAAACCCACTTGGAGGGAGAAAATGACAGTTTTAAGCACATTTTTGGAATCCTCATTAAATTTCCTATCCAATAACCTGAAAAACACAACAAAAGTTGGTACAGTCAAGGAGAAAAGTGGTGTCAAAGTTTGAACTGCTAAAAACACAGTTTGAAAAGACAGTCAGGGACAAAATTGCTTGTAAAACCCACTTGGAGGAGAAAATGACTGTTTTAAGCACATTTTTGGAATCTCATTAAATTTCCTATCCAATAACCTAAAAAAACACAACAAAATTTGGTACAGTCAGGGAGAAAAGCGATGTCAAAGTTTGAACTGCTAAAAACACAGTTTGAAAGGACAGTCAGGGACAAAATTGTCTATAAAACCCACTTGGAGGGAGAAAATGACAGTTTTAAGCACATTTTTGGAATCGTCATTAAATTTCCTATCCAATAACCTGAAAAACACAACAAAATTTGGTACAGTCAAGGAGAAAAGTGGTGTCAAAGTTTGAACTGCCAGAAACACAGTTTGAAAGGACAGTCAGGGACAAAATTGTCTGTAAAACCCACTTGGAAGGAGAAAATGACAGTTTTAAGCACATTTTTGGAATCCTCATTAAATTTCCTACCCAATAACCTGAAAAACACAAGAATATTTGATACAGTCAGGGAGAAAAATGGTGTCAAAGTATGAACTAACAAAAACACAGTTTGAAAGGACAGTCAGGGACAAAATCTCTTGTAAAACCCACTTGGAGGGAAAAAATGACAGTTTTAAGCACATTTTCGGAATCGTCATTAAATTTTCTATCCAATATCCTATAAAACGCAACAAAATTTGATACAGTCAGGGAGGAAAGTGATGTCAAACTTTGAACTACCGGAAACACAGTTTGAAATGACAGTCACAGACAAAATCACTTGTAAAATCCACTTGGAATAAGAAAATGACAGTTTCAAGCACATTTTCGGAATCTCCATTAAATTTCCTATCCAATAACCTGAAAAAAGCTTGAAGACACATCTTGTCTCTCAGACTACAAAATACACTTTTATAACTTTCTAGTTAGACCAAGACAATTTTTGACATATATGACATTTTACTAAAAGCCCAATCACTTGAACATTCACGCGACAACTGTCACAATAACCACCATGAAGATAAAAAGAGCGATTCTCCTTACCTATGTACATATTTCAGTCTATGTATGGAATCAATGGCGAGGACCATTTCCGCAATGTAAAACCGGGCCATATCCTCTGGAAGACGATCTTCAAATTTACTGAGCAAAGTCAATAAATCACCTCCGCAGTAGTAATCCATGACAAGATATAAATTTGATTCATCCTGAAACATGTTCAAATAGTCACAAAATGTCATTAAGAATTAAAAAGTAAAGGAAATGTACAAAATGTGTATAAACGCTTCAAACAAGTAGAAATGTTGTTTGATTACACAGAACAGATATACATCCATTTCGACGATGCTCCGCGTTTTGAATATTTTACCGGTGAGAAATTTTTTTTTATATGATGTGCATGTTTTTATGTTTAAGATTAAAAATAAGATGTTACCGTCGTATATTTGTGAAAGATTTAAGTTTTTTAAAGATGTTCACCGGTATGATACTAGAGGTTCTGCGGATTTTATATTGTCTGATTCGTGTAAAACTGGTCAATTGTATAATTCTATGTTATATAAAGGACTGCAGGAATTTAATATGTTGCCGAATCATATTAAAGATTGTAGCAACCTCGAGAATTTTAAAAAATTAATTAGAGAACACTTTTTGTAGTTTTTATATTGTGATGCCTATGTATTTTTTAAATTTATTTTAAGTTTTTTATACCCTTTGTAATTGTTTTTGTATATAGCATTATGCTAAATAAATCATTATTCTATTCTATTCTATTCTATTAATTTGATTTTATAACCAAAAATTTACCTGAAAAGCGTAATGTAAATGAGTGATCCACCGTCTGTCTCCGAACACCAAAACATCTCGCTCTTCCTTGAAACAAGCAGTTTCGGCTCGTTTCAACATTTCCCATTTGTTCAGAATTTTCATGGCGAACACTTTCTCCGAACCGCGCAGCTTTACGACGCACACTTCGCCAAAAGCGCCTCTTCCGATCACTTTGACAATCTCAAAGTCGTCCCCGGGTGAGGCTGCAATTGAATCGGTTAGAAACTTTGTTTTAGCCGCATTCGCCACCGGTTTTTCACTGCAATTGAATCGGTTAAAAATTTGGCGGTTGGAAACTTTGATAGATTTGTTTACAAATTAAACAATTTGATGTATTGTGCCCTTTTTGCAGCATTTTCCATCGTTTTCGCCAAAAAAAATTTCTTCACGAATGTTGTCCTTGAACGGTCCTTGGGAAAACTCCAAATCAATCCATCAAACGGCCCGGAAACAATTTCTTCAGAAAATCGATTGTTATGCGACTTGTGTGCGGTGGAGCGCCGTCTTGTTGAAACCAGAACTGCCTCATACGCTTTCGACGAATAAAATCATGTCGCGATAACGCTCCTGGTTGATGGTAACAGCATGGCCATTTTCATTTTGGAAGAAAAACGGCCCAAAAATTAAAAAAAAAAACGTATGTCATTAAGCGATCTGACATCTCTGTAGTAGTTAGA
Source organism: Ips nitidus (assembly GCA_018691245.2). Taxonomy (NCBI): domain Eukaryota; kingdom Metazoa; phylum Arthropoda; class Insecta; order Coleoptera; family Curculionidae; genus Ips; species Ips nitidus. The sequence goes on along the minus strand of CM042801.1, from coordinate 4,556,038 downwards.
GCTATTTCAACACAAAAATCGTGTAGCAACAGCAGTTTACAGAATACTCTATTGGAAAGCCTGAAAGATTGTAGTTTGGGCTAAATTTTGATGCACTTGTTCTTGTAAATTATTAATAACTTGGTTACCATAACTATAATACGATAGGACCGCAGACAGCTAATCACGTGACCAGTGTTGCCAATCCTCAAAAATATGTAATTTTCCCGAATAGTTTTAGAAAAAAATTGCCAGGTTTCACTAAAACTTCCCCAATTTTTGATGCTTAAATTCTACTTCCCTATATTTTTTGTAGATCTTTTAAGTTTTCTCTTAAAATGCTATTATTACGTCTACTCAACATGGATTTGCTGATATCAAAACAAACAGAGGGGTAGACCGCCGAAAATACCTTGAAATGCCTTTAAAATACCTCACAAATACTATTGCTCAAAATGCCTTACAGTGATAATGCCTTAAAACTGCCTAAAATGCCTCAAACTGCCTTGAAATCCATGAAAAATGCTTTTAAATTGCCTCAGGATACCTTCAAATGTTAACACATTTGTGGCATTCTTAAGTTTAGTTATAAGTCCCCTGGTATTGAGACTTGTGACTATTGTCAAAACGTCATAAGGATTAATGATTCCAGAAAAATGACTTCCTCAGGTTACGTGACTGTTTTTCCATAATTTTAAAGACCCAAAAGCTTAAAATTGATTTTTTTAAAGGTCCCGTGACAGTTGAATTGATTTTCTAAGGTCCGGTGACTGTTTTTCCAAATTCTGATAAACAAAAACAATTTTTTGTACGGTTGCCTGAAATTATGGGTTATATTTTGACGTTTGCACGAATCTTCTGTCATGGTAACCAAGTTAGCACATGTCAAATCATGACACTTATCATTTAAAAGAAAAATATAGTAAAATTGTAAGAACTAGGTCATGTGAGTTGATAATTCAATTTTTGAGCTTGCAACATTGTAAAGACCAGTTGACATCTGTCAAAATTAGTCACGTGACCTTAAAAAAGTGATTTAAAATTAAAAAATTTGGTAAATTAAATTTAGACTATTTTAGACAGTTGTGAAATTGAAAGAGACACATCACGTGACTTTGATTATGCCATTTTAAAGGTTGCAACACTGTCCAAGCCAACTGACACCTGTCAAAAAACAGTCACGTGACTTTAAAATTTAATTTAAATGTTGATCGTTTGGTAAATTAAATTTAGACAATAAGTAAAAGCTGAAATTGTAAAATACTCGTTACGTGACGTTAATAATACAATTTTGAACTTGCATCACTGTAAAAGCCAGTTGACATCTGTCAAAATTAGTCACGTGACCTTAAAAATGTGGTTTAAAATTCAAAAATTTGGTAAATTAAATTTAGACTATTTTAGACAGTTGCAAAAGCTGAAATTGCAAAAGACACATCACGTGACTTTGATTATGCCATTTTAGAGGTTGCAACACTGTCCAAGCCAACTGACACCTGTCAAAAACAGTATACAGTTCCACATTTATGACAGATTAAAATATGTCCAAAATGGCCATGTTACTTGTCAAAATTTGACTTATACAGCTATAAAGTACATTCAACGTAGTTTAACATGAAAAATTAAAAACAATTTTTTTTTAAACTTCTAAGTGGTATTAATACTTTTTGCCTCCACGATTTATACCACGTGGATGACACTTTCGACAGTTGTAATGCAGCTGTCAAACAACAAAAGTCAAAACTGTCAAACTCTGTACCGTGAGCCTATCGAACTGAGGAAAACAAGTGTCACAACTATCTACAGGGTGGTCCAGTTTTAAATGTCAATAATTCACCAATCCATAGCCAATTAAAAAATAAGTTGACATTCATTATGTCATTTTCCTGAAAAGTGCTTTCTAAGGAAAATACAGTCCTTCAAATTTCTGTTTAAAAAATCGTTTTTGTCATAACTGTCAGACCGTTGGAGCAATATTGATCAAATTTGGAACAAGCACTTTATTACACGTTATTACGGTCAAAGACCCAAAACTAACCTAACCCAACTTAAAAATTGTCTTGGAAACGGAAAATTCACTTAAGAAGTTTAAAAAATATTATTGTAGCCAGTTTTCATAGTTTCCAGACAAACTAAAAGACTTTAGTTTTGAAAATTGACTGAGAAAAGATAAAAATTTCAGAAGCTTAATGTAGCTTGTGTTTGTAACCAGTTTTCATGCAAATCGAGAGACTTTAATACTAAAAATTGACTTGTAGACATAAAAACTACTTTTTCAAGAATTTGTTACTACAAATTCATACATTTAAACCTTAAAAATTGACTTGAACCCCAAAGTGTGACTGAACTAATGAAAAGTGACATCAGAAGCTCAAAATTTGCATTTGAAGTAAGTTTTCATAATTTGAAGACAAATTTCAATATTTTAGTCTTGAAAATAGTCTTAGATGCAGGACATTGACATTAGATTCATGAAAATTGTCTTGAAAACTAACTTTTCGTGCTTTTTACTTTGCTTTTCATTTTCTTCGAATTCTGGACTATTTTTAGTGCTTCAAAACTGCTTTCAGCTTGGAAAATCGAGTTTCAAGACTATCTTCACCAAGTTATTGACATAGCAAACTTAAAAAACAATTTTTACATTCTTCATAGACTTAAAATGGCATTCCAAGCTTTGTCACTATTAAATCGACTTCTAGACACCTCAGTGCTAAAAATTCGGGTATTTCTTAATAAACTAGACTGTTTTTAGTGTTTTAAGGCTGTTTTCAGTGCCTCAAATCGAGTTTCAAGACTATCTTTACAAAGTTTTTGACCTATCAGGCCTAAAAGCCAGTTTGTCCACTGACCATAATCTTGAAAATGTTATTTCAAGCTTCTTCACTATTAAATTGACTTCTACACTCATAGGTGCAATAAATTGTAGCACCTCTAAGAAATTCAGACTGTTTTTAGTGCTTTTTAAGACTGAAAAATCGAGTTTAAGACTATTTCCAAGAGTCAAGTTTCTTCAGTAATAAAAGTAAAAAATGTTGGTACCAAATGCTACAATAATAGTCTTGAGAACTAATTTTTAGAAATAAAATAGTCCGAAAATTTAATTTACTTCTAGACTTGTTGTCCAGTCCAGAAAATTGAGTTGTACACTAATTAAAGTCTTGAAAATATACTTTTGGACTCTCTTTAGTCCTAGTAAGGTCCGTTCTAGCATTAAAAGTCAACTATTATACTATTTTTAGTAGTAAAAAATGCGTTTCATGCACAATACAATCTTTGTCTTGATTTCCGGACTTTTTTTAGTTCTTGAATGCCAGTTTCAGACACTCAACCAGGATGGCAGTCTGAGAAAGCGACCATTCCTAGTAGTAAAAAGCAAGTTTTTAGACTATTCAGTACAAATTTGGACTTTCACAAGTCTTGAATGTTCAGTTTTAAACTATAAAACGATTTTTTAAATTGAAATTTGGAGGACTGTATCTTCCTTAGGAAACGTTTTTCAGAAAAATGACATAATGCAAGTCAACTTATTTTTTGATTAGCTATCAAATGGTGAATTATTGACACTTAAAACTGGACCACCCTGTATAAGCAACAATCTGTATGAACTGGCTGCGTTTGTTTCAGCACTGTCGAACTACTATTCAAATATACAGGGTGTCTCTTGTAAGTGTATAACGTAAGAAAATAAATAAAACGATTTCGTTAATATTCTGTATTTTGAACCACATTTAAGAGACACCCAGTGTACATGCAGATTAGGCTGATAAAGTAATTTTGAATATTGACTTAAAAAATGGCAATGACGTCACAGGGCCACTTAGTTTGACAGATAAACAACAATGGCGTCCGGTGAAAAGAAGCAAATATCAAAAATGTAAAACCAAGTTGATTTGTGCAAACGTTTTGTCTTCAAAAAACTTGAATAGTTTCACTTTTTGAGTGGATTTACTTCGATGTAAGTTGAAAAGTCACTGTGTCAATTGTTATTTTGGCATATCTGTCAAGGAATAGATTACTTAATTGACATTTCTGTCTAAATCACTCTTTAGGCAAATTAATATGTATAATCACCCTGAAACTGTCAAGACATTGTCTGCTTTACACTGACAACTGTCAAAATGTTCAAATAACCATCAAACTATAAAAACACACATGAAAGTTAGCAAACCCTGTTAAAACTGCAATTTCTGACAGTTTTGACGTATGACCGTTTGGCATGTTTACTTGCTTTGTTATTATTACTCTAGCAAATGTCAAAATTTGCATCAAACTTTATTAAATGTATTTTGTTAGGTTTTAATGTATCAGATTCAATCAAAATTGATTGTTTTCCGTATATTTTTGTAAATATCTCGAAAACGATTCAACTTGGAAGTCTGAAATTTTTACCATACTTTACTAAAGTGCAACTTTTACTATCCATGGTATACTAAGTAAAATTTGGGATAAAAAATTCGATGCATACCGCATTCTAAAAAATCGGAAACGGTCTTCTCTTTTCTCAGACTGGAATTGCAGCATTCGTCGTACAGAACGAGCAGCACGTCGATGAGGCTCTCGACGCTAAAAGCCTGCCCGTGGGCGGCCAATGGTCCGCCCAAGTATAACGCTTCGAGTTGGCGAAGGCGGCGCTCTGCTGCCGCCCCCGCCGTTTCAGCGCTGTCAAAGTCGCCCATCTGAACACTCTCTCGACTGACTTAGGTTTGCAACGGTCGGCCGATTGTAAAAGTTACGGTTAAAGGCATCATTTAACCTGAAAAAAAATTGTCAAATTAGTACAACAAATTTTAAAATCAGTTGAAATTTGACCACCCTGTAACTCGGTTATTTTTGGGAGTTCAGGGAGGTTGAACCACTCAAATTAAGCGTCTTGAGCTCCTTTTTCCAGTGGGGTTGAGCAAAAAATGTTATTAAAAAAATTGCGTACAGAGTGACCAAAAACAGTCAATCACCATACTTTTCATGCACACCCTGTATCCTGGAAGCAAAAACTGTCCTGCAAAATTACAGAGCTGGATTAAGGAGTTGATTAGGAACATTTTTGGTCTCTTGCAAATTTTTCGTTACTTACACCGTTTCTGAGTTATTTAGCAAAAGCTGGTTTGATGCAACAAATATTTAAATCAGTTGAAATTTGAATACAGTTTAAAGGACAGTAGTGATAGAAGGCCCTCTAGCGGCCAAACTCTTAAATCAACCAATCAACTTTAATACGTCAATGGCAAGCCGGTTTTATTACCTATTCATGAAGGTATAAAAGTCCTAGACAAGTGTAGGAAATAAGAAAGTTATTCAAAGTTAAAGCAAAGAGTGTCAAAATGGTTGAGCTGGATAACTCGCTTCACTTTGACGCCCTCTAGCGGCCAAACTATTAAATCAACCAACCAACTTTTATACGTCAATGGAAAGCCTGTTTCACTGACTATTCATTGAGGTATAAAAGTCTTAGACAAGTGTAGGAAATAAGAAAGTTATTCAAAGTTAAAGCAAAGAGTGTCAAAATGGTTGAGCTGGGATAACGCCCTCTAGCGGCGGCCAAACTATTAAATCAACCAACCAACTTTTATACGTCAATGGAAAGCCTGTTTCACTGACTATTCATTGAGGTATAAAAGTCCTAGACAAGTGTAGGAAATAAGAAAATTATTCAAAGTTAAAGCAAAGAGTGTCAAAATGGTTGAGCTGGATAACTCGCTTCACTTTGACGCCCTCTAGCGGTCAAACTATTAAATCAACCAACCAACTTTTATACGTCAATGGAAAGCCTGTTTCACTGACTATTCATTGAGGTATAAAAGTCCTAGACAAGTGTAGGAAATAAGAAAGTTATTCAAAGTTAAAGCAAAGAGTGTCAAAATGGTTGAGCTGGATAACTCGCTTCACTTTGACGCCCTCTAGCGGCCAAACTCTTAAATCAACCAACCAACTTTTATACGTCAATGGAAAGCCTGTTTCACTGACTATTCATTGAGGTATAAAAGTCCTAGACAAGTGTAGGAAATAAGAAAGTTATTCAAAGTTAAAGCAAAGAGTGTCAAAATGGTTGAGCTGGATAACTCGCTTCACTTTAACGCCCTCTAGCGGCCAAACTATTAAATCAACCAACCAACTTTTATACGTCAATGGAAAGCCTGTTTCACTGACTATTCATTGAGGTATAAAAGTCTTAGACTAGTGTAAAAAATAAGCGAGTTATTTAAGACTAAAGCATTAGGTGTCAAAATTGTTAGTAAAGGTACTACATTTTCAAGGAAACAGCGTTTCTGGTCTCAAAAATAGTGGAATATCTCCGAACATAGTAGAGATACGGAAAAAGTACAAAGAATAAAAATTGGGTAAAAAACATCAAAGAGACTGAATCTGGACTTTAAAATGATCAATTCTCACTGAAACTGCATACAGGGTGACCGAACTTTATCAACTTATCCTGTATACAAAAGCATTTTTTAGACATTTTTTCAGAAAAAAATTCCGGTCTTCGAAATAGATTTTGGAAAGCATCTCTAAAACTAGTAGAGATATGGAAAAAGTTTAAAGGGCAAAACTTGTGTAAAAACTACTAGAATTAGTTAAGTTAGAGTGGCAAAAGTCCCACTCTAACTTGATACCAGGTGGCCCAAAGTTTTTTTGTAAACATTGAAAACAATTATTACTTATATTTACTATATTAGAGTGTTAGTTCTGCTGATGTTTTTGGATATTTGGACGCCCTGTAGTAGCTAAGGCAAAACTAAGCATTCAGTGACACATACAAAGTAATTTGTAACAGCATTATACTTACTAGTTACAATATGCTACAGAAAACCTGGAAATAACAGGATATTATCAATAAAAGTAACGAAACTAGACATAATCAATAAATTAGGTGGGTTAACTAGTTGTATTTCACATTTGGCCAGATTTATTCTATTAACTGATAAACTGATAAACTAAATACTGATTAACACTGAGTTTGTTAGCTAGAATGGAATTTTTAAAGCACCAACTAGTAAAATGGTTGTTTACAAGACTTGAATGAACTTGAGAAGGACAGAGTGATAAATCTGAAATATCAATCGCCTTATAATGGTCTTTTTAACGCCCTGGGAATACAAAACAGGAATGCTAATGTAGTAACTGCTTTAAATGCCAATCCGTCCCAGATTGATACTCAAAGAGGTCGAATTCCAAAGCAAAAACAAAACAAGCGTGGATTAAATTTAACAGCAAAATGTCAAGACAAAAAACCAGGCTAAATTACAAGTATTGTGTTTCTGGCAGTGAAAAATTTGACACCACTTTTCTCCCTGACTGTACCAAATTTTGTAGTGGTTTTTCAGGTTATTGGATAGGAAATTTAATGAGGATTCCAAAAATGTGCTAAAAACAGTCATTATCTCCCTCCAAGTGGATTTTACAACCGGTTTTGTTGCTGACTGTCATTTCAAACTGTCTTTTTAGCAGTTCAAACTTTGACACCACTTTTCTCCCTGACTGTACCAAATTTTGTAGTCATTTTATGTCATTAGATAGGAAATTTAATGAGGATTCCAAAAATGTGCTAAAAACAGTCATTATCTCCCTCCAAGTGGATTTTACAAGCAGTTTTGTCGCTGACTGTCCTTTCAAACTGTGTTTCTAGCAGTTCAAACTTTAAAACCACTTTTCTCCCTGACTGTACCAAATTTTGTAGTCATTTTATGTCATTAGATAGGAAATTTAATGAGGATTCCAAAAATGTGCTAAAAACAGTCATTTTCTCCCTCCAAGTGGATTTTACAAGCAGTTTTGTTGCTGACTGTCATTTCAAACTGTCTTTTTAGCAGTTCAAACTTTGACACCGCTTTTCTCCCTGACTGTACCAAATTTTGTAGTCATTTTATGTCATTAGATAGGAAATTTAATGAGGATTCCAAAAATGTGCTAAAAACAGTCATTATCTCCCTCCAAGTGGATTTTACAAGCGGTTTTGTCCCTGACTGTCTTTCAAACTGTGTTTCTAGCAGTTCAAACTTTAAAACCACTTTTCTCCCTGACTGTATCAAATTTTGTAGTGTTTTTTCAGGTTATTGGATAGGAAATTTAATGAGGATTCCAAAAATGTGCTTAAAACAGTCAATTTTTCACTCCAAATGGGTTTTACACTGCATTTGGTATCAGACTGTCCTTTAAAACTCTGTTTTTGGCAGTTCAAACTTTGACACTACTTTTCTCCCTGACTGTACCAAATTTTGTAGTCATTTTATGTCATTAGATTGGAAATTTAATGAGGATTCCAAAAATGTGTTAAAAACAGTCATTATCTCCTTCAAAGTGGACTTTACAAGCGGTTTTGTCCCTGACTGTCCTTTCAAACTGTGTTTCTAGCAGTTCAAACTTTAAAACCACTTTTCTCCCTGACTGTATCAAATTTTGTAGTGTTTTTTCAGGTTATTGGATAAGAAATTTAATGAGGATTCCAAAAATGTGCTTAAAACAGTCAATTTCTCACTCCAAATGGATTTTACAGGGGATTTGGTAACAGACTGTCCTTTAAAACTCTGTTTTTGGCAATTCAAACTTTGACACCTCTTTTCTCCTTGACTGTATCAAATTTTGTAGTCATTTTGTCATTAGATAGGAAATTTAATGAGGATTCCAAAAATGTGCTAAAAACAGTCATTTTCTCTCTCCAAGTGGGTTTTACAGACAATTTTGTCCTTGACTGTCCTTTCAAACCAAAATCAGGGTTTAGAAAAGTATTCTGGCAGTATTCAATACAAAACGTGTTTTTGAGATTTATGACACTTATTTTGACAGTGGTCACGTGACTGCCTAACTAAATTATCCTCCAAAAACCATGTGTTAAGTGTCATTAATGTCAAAACTGTAAAAAATTGCAAGAATTACAGTTTTCGAAACAAGATGTGGTTCTGTAATTTTTTTTGACAGCTGCCATTTTTAAAAAGGTTTGACATTATCTTTTTAGTTTAAACTGTTCTTTTTAAATTATTTGACTCGTTTTTTGATAGTTGTCATTTTGAAACTGTCATCTAGTAATCTTAAATTTTAAACAATTGTCATACTAAACTTGTTGACAAGTCTCACTTTTTTTTAAATCTTCTGGCGGCGGTCATTTTTTTTTCCAAGCGTTGACGTCTGTAATTTTTAGCCTTTTTTGACAACTGCCATTTGACTCATTTTTCAAAACTTTAGTCATTTTGAAAATTTTTACAAACTCAGTCATTTTTTTAGAATGTTGACATTTGTATTTTTGCCACAACTGCCATTTTAACATTTTTGACAGCTGTCATCTTTTTTTATTGTTGAAGCCTGTAATTTTTTCGATTTTCTGACTCTTTTTTAAAATTTTGATCAGTTAAATCCTTGAACAGTCAAAGTGACATTCACAGTACCAAAAGTCAAGAATTTCAAATGGGACACCCTGTATATTTTTACGTCAGCGTCTTGTGCACACTCAGTGCTACACAGTGATCCAAAAAGTGTCCTAATTCCAAGATATTTGACCTTAACTTTCTGAAGAAATTGTAAAGTAACATCATCTTGTTCAAAGTGCCAAAAGTCAAGAAATTCAATTGGGACACCCTATATATTTTTATATCAGTTAATTGTACACACTCAGGGCTACACAGTGACCCAAAAAGTGCTATACTGCCAGAACAAAAATATATTCTTGAAAGTAGAAAAATTAGGAAAACATTGGTTAATTACTTAATTAACTTTAGTAATGCAGAACAGTGTCCAAGTTTCCAAAATAAGCCTTTTCTGGTAATTTTAAACAATCCCCACATAATGACACCCATGCAAATACACATCGAGTCAATCAATCATGGATATTTGCTTTTAATTGGTTGGAATCCCTGCAAACTTAAGCCGATAATTGTAGTTTTAGTTAATGTTAATACTTAGTTAAATGAAGGATGTGATGAATACATTAGTGTTGTAATTAGTACAATTTGAGTTAAAAACAAACTGTTTTCATGTGGAAATTCCATTTACAAAGACTGAAAAAGTAAATTAGGACAAAATTGATTTTTCTGGTCACAAATACAAATTACACTCAAAAATTCAGAAATTAACCCTTAAATTAAGCAACAGTTAATTTTGAAAAGCCTTTACTGAATCAAGGGCTGAAATGAATGAAAAACTGAAAAGTATCATATAACCTTACTTTTTTTAAATATATGATGTGCAGTTCCATTTAAAACTTGAACACCCTGTATATACCTTATTTTAATGAGTTTAGGGTGGTTCAACCATTCAAAATAACCATTTTAAACTGCTCTTTCCAAAAGTTTGTCCAAAAACTAACTAATATTTTCCTCGACACCCTGTATACCAGCCACTGTGTTATTTGCTACCAAATTTATAACTTAAACTTGTAGTAGGGCATTAAAAGCCTGGTATTCCTGTGTTTGGTTAGGGGGATCCTCCCACATGAACCAGAATGGGTAAAAGTAAACATTACTCATTATTCTGTCAATAAAATGTGGGAGGGACATTTGGGACACCTGAATTTGCTAAATTTCCTGGCAGGAATGTTACATTAGTTGCAGAAAACAGGCTCTAGGCTAGTTAAATAAAAAAAAGGAAATGACAATAGCAACAACTTCCTCAAATTACATTTTGCGGCACTAAAAATCATGCTTTGTCAGGTTTAGCTTGCTGGGCATTAATTGAGGCTGTTTCCCGGCTAGGAAAAGCGAATTTCCACACGGAAAATGACGAAGTTCAAAGCGTCAACCTAAATATAAACTTACGTTATCCGAAAATAGTCGAATCCACGCAGCAAACGCACAACACGAAGGCACTTAAAAGACCAAAGACTGGCTAAATTGCTTGCACTTTAAGGGAATCGATTAATTTTCCATTTAGTTGAGGCGACTTTCCATTCAAAATACATTTCCTTGAAAACTTTCGGCGGCCATTTTGGTACACCCCCACCGAGTACACAGTGACGGGTTGAATGGAATCTTGGAACGTGGCCAAAATGTCGTTTAATGCACAAATTTGCGAAAAACCGGTCCTTGGAACTGTTTACATGAGTCGCACTGTAAATTTGAGCGTCCCACTTGACGAATATCACACCAATTATGTTTATTTTTGATAAATTATCTGAGAAATGCCGTGTTTTTGTTGTTGATCACTGGTGGCGCCCTCTACTGTTGACGTTTGACCCGTTGACGTAACCCCCTGTTTTTCGAGTAAATGACAGTTGACAGAAATTGCAACTTGCAAGACACTGTGACGTTTTTTCATCATTTCTTAAATCTGCCTTTCAGTAGACTTTTTCACTATATTATTTATACAGAGGGATCAAAAGAACATTTTAACAACTACCAATTCACCCTGTAACTGTGATAATAACCCAAGGAAGTTGGCATGGTTACAACTATACAGAGTGATAACAAAAACTTTTTAAGAGCTACAAATTGACATTAAACGGTCCAATAACTGTCAAAATAAGTATACAGGAAACTAAGATTAAAGCGCTTCAAATTGATATATTGATTCACCCTGTAACTGTCAAAATAATCGAGTTTTGGCCTATTAAAATGCAAACTCTCAAATTCAAACTAATCGGTTTTTATTACTAAAAAAACTCAATTATTTGGCATTGTTATTAGGTAACTATACAGGGTGGTAAAAAAATAATTCTAAAAGCAACAATTTGACATATTAATTCGTCTTGTAACTGTCAAAATAAGCGAGTTTCGGCCTGTTAAAATGGAAACTGTCAAATTCAAACTAATCGATCTTTATTACTAAAAAATTGAGTTATTTGGCATTGTTACTAGGTAACTATACAGGGTGGTCAAAAAAGTATTCTAAAAGCTACAATTTGACATATTAATTTGTCCTGTAACTGTCAAAATAATCGAGTTTTAGCCTGCTAAAATGGAAACTGTCAAATTCAAACTAATCGATCTCCATTACTAAAAAATTGAGTTATTTGGCATTGTTACTAGGTAACTGTACAGGGTGGTCAAAAAAGTATTCTAAAAGCTACAATTTGACATATTAAATCGCTCTGTAACTGTCAAAATAACCGAGTTTCGGCCTGTTAAAATGGAAACTGTCAAATTCAAACTAATCGATCTTTATTACTAAAAAACTCAGTTATTTGGCATTGTTACTAGGTAACTATACAGGGTGGTCAAAAAAGTATTCTAAAAGCTACAATTTGACATATTAATTTGTCCTGTAACTGTCAAAATAATCGAGTTTTAGCCTGCTAAAATGGAAACTGTCAAATTCAAACTAATCGATCTTTATTACTAAAAAACTTTAGTCTCTAGGTAACTATATACAGAGTGGTTACAAAAACGTTTTAAGAGCTACAAATTTGTTATTGTCACTAGGTAACTATACAGGGTGATCAAAAGAATACTCTAAAAGCTACAATTTGACATATTAATTTGTCCTGTAACTGTCAAAATAATCGAGTTTCGGCCTGTTAAAATGGAAACTGTCAAATTCAAACTAATCGATCTTTATTACTAAAAAACTCTAGTCTCTAGGTAACTATATACAGAGTGGTTACAAAAACGTTTTAAGAGCTACAAATTGACTTGTCAAAGAGTTCACTAACTGTCAAAATAACCAAATTTTTGTTAAATAGTAGAAAATGATAAATTTTGACGACAATTGATTTTTATTATTGAAAAACTCGTTAAAAGCGCATTACTAAGAAACTATACAGGGTGCTCTTTTCCAATCTATTTAAGTTATAAAAAAACTCACAATGTCCGTAGGATTTGGATTTTTTTCGACCCATAATTTTCTTAAGATCTAAAGATCACGTGACACAATAATTGGAAAGTCCCTCAGTGGTCACGTGACCTATGGGTCCGAAATCACAAAACTCTAGAAAACGGTATTACTACTCACTATACAATGTGGTTAAGATAATAAATAATTCGTTTAGCAGAGCAAAGTATAAGAAAAGTCAGGGTTTTGCCAGAAAAAGTGATAAATCCTTAAATAATCTCTTTTTCCCTAAAGACAACAACGCAGAAGAGTTGGCATCGTTGTAAATTCAAATGGCATCAATGAGTGACATTTCTACTGTCAATAACGTCAATGCAGTTTGTTGTGCGAACTCAATGGAGTTTTATTTGCTATCAATTTAATATTTTCATAAACAATTCCCTTGTTTTTAACGTTTTTCCGGGTTAAAAGTGCGTAAAATGCCTAAACTTCGCGTAATTCAAACATTTTATCGGCCCGGACTGGCTTTACCAACCTAGGAAACGTCCAAACAAGAATTGACTACTGGAAGAAGTTGTTACCCATGAAGTTCAATTAGTGAGTAGGGTGTTTTGGCATTTTGAAACGTTTTAACCGGGAAATTAGGCGTTTTAGGAGGTCTAATCGATGCATTTGGCCAGTTTCAACCATTTCCAGTCCAGTAATGGTTCTCCGGCAAAGAGAGACTAAAATGTCGTCAGAGCAGCCCCTTAAAAAGAAACCAAAGCGCGGTGATAGCGTCGAGGCGGACGAAACCGATTTCATACACCATTTAAACCATAACGGGGTGCAGGCCTTGCATTTGTCCCCCAATGTAAACGAAGACGACCTGTCTTTGGATTATACAGGGAAAAACTTTTTGGTGGCCAGTGATGGTGAACTGGAAAAAAGTACTAGCGAGTGTTCCAGTAGTGTACAGTCGGAGAGTTCCTCAATACCACCAGCCCCTAATATAACCGAAACACCCGTTTTAAATGATGTTCTAGTGCCTGACAGTAGTTTAAATGATTTCCAACAAAGTTTAGTGAAACAGTGTTTGTGTGGGGTGTCTGAGACGATTTTGTGCCAACTTCTCGACAACAGTGACAATATCACTTTATTGGAGTGTCCTGATAGTAAGATATTGCAATTTCTCTCCAATTTACAATTGTTATTTGATGTGTATTTAAAGCAAAACAACAAAGGATTTATTTGCTCCAAAATAGTGTCAAACTGTGACCTAATAGTGTACAACCAGTACAATTTAGTGGAGCAAATAATATCTTTGAGTGAAACCCGAAACAAGTTTGTACACTATCTTGCTGCTAGGGTTTTAAGCAGTTTTTTAATCACCGCAAAAACGTGCATTAACAACGAATGGGTGGAAACTATTTTAAGTTTCTAACTGGGGAAAGTTTGAATTACACTAAAGTGAATTTTTCCTTGGAAATTATAAAAAGAGTGGTGGAGTGGAAGGACGTGGAAATTCACGTTTTGGAAGAGTCTGACACTCCAGAACCTGGAGCTTCTCAGGTGGTTAACCTAAATTGTGTTTCCATACCTTTTCGGGATGCCGAAAGCTTCGACACTTCGGCTATTAAAGGTTTGATTATTAAAAGTTTGGAGGGTAAATGGTCGGATTTGATTAACAAAATCCAGGGTGTTATTAGTGGTAATGGGGCTGTGGAGGTGCAAACTTGCATCTTAACTTTCCTCACCTTATGGGAGAGGATAATTTCCGTCAAAGCTAATTTGAGTGTAATTGATATTAAACCCTTCTACGCTCATTTAGAGACTTTTGTGTCTTTGTTAAATGGTAATTTACGGCCGTTAGTTTGGAAGCAACTACTGTCTTTATTTAACGAAGTTTTGTGCTATGGTAGTACTTTGGCGCTACAAGATATGGTTCCGACGACACCTGTCAGTTAGCGCACTTAATTGTCCGGTACGTCAAAGACTATCGGTTGCTGGACAGTTTACCGTTCCGAACCGAACTGGGTAGTACCGTGAATAGTTTTGTGGGTACCATCCACAGTACAGAGCCGTCTCAGTCTAATACAGACAGGACGTTGCTGCAGCAAATGGTTTTGTTGGTTTTGAAAGCGGTCGCGGTGACTGTAAAAGAAACGCGCTCCGACAGTTCCGATTCCAGTGTCGGTTCCGACGATTTCGATTTCTATCAAGACATGCAATTGATTGAACGTTCCATCAGGGATGTGCTGAAAAAAGTGGATGTTTTCGTTAAAAACGCCCTGGATTTCCACCCGGAAACTCCTCTATGCAAAACCATGGTCCACTTGTTTAACGACCAAGACAACTACCTTATAGAATCTTTAGTGTGCACTTTGGATATTTCAGTTGGTATTTCCTACAGGAACGCGGTGTTTCCTGACCTGGCCACCATGCTAAACCCCTTTCACTCTTTTATAGAATTTTTAAAGGTTGTTAGTCACGATTCTGATGTTTTACTGGATTATTTGGTTGGCAGTGAAACGTGTTTTCTCTTGTATTTACTGCGGTTTTTAAAGTATACTAGAAGGAACTGGTCTAGGTTTGTTACGAGTTGCGGTGAAGGGAACACTTCTAGAAGTAACGAGTTAGACGACACTATGGCGGTGTTAATTAGGTTGAAAATGCAAATAAACCGATTAGTTTCAAGGGATTTGTTCCCTTACAATATCAATCCAGTTCTGAGGCATTTAACCATCTGTGAGAATCTGTATGATGGTAACGAGTATAGCTGATGATTTGGTTTGTTTTAAATGTCTATTCACACTGCCCAGTTTTATTGTAGGTGCCATAGATTTGTTTATATTCTTGCCAGACAATAATTGCCCTCAAAAAACAAATACTCATCCTGTATACTAATTTGCAAGCTAATTTTTTGCATACTTTCTAGATTAATAATGCACTTAAATAATTAATTATTATTAGTAGGTATTTAAAATTAAGTGGGAAGACAATTTTGTATTATTTTCTGAATCGACCTCAAATTGTACAGCATTTTAGAACAATTTCCACTAGAGAAATAAGGCATTTAATTAATTTTTATTTTTTAATTTTAAGAACTTTTTTAGGCAATATTTAACAAGTAAAATGCATTGACAAAGCAATTTTACTTTTGATTTTTGCCACAGCTGATTGTGGAACACANATTNTNCTCNTNNCNACCATGANGTTNCTGAGCATANGATCTAAGATTGGTTAGATATTANTCCGGNTCCGCGAGNGGCNTAGAGCNGCAAGCNTTCCGACANCAANAGCAGTGGGGNNCGCCNNANACGTNGATNGACGGTTATNTGCAGNTAGTCTAACCGCNTATTGGGTGTCNNGACACCNCGANGNTTNCACATGCANNNCGTNTGCANANAAANAACNTGACTGCNATTNGCNNAAANACCTTTTNTGNCCCTGGNGCACCNCCGAAANTNTCAGNNTGGGCCGTNNCNNGNNTNGCNGGNANANNAAAANGNCGANACGTNTCANACCATGGGCAGCNGGNNTNGANTGGCCATCCNAGCTGGTGAANANNTCGGCGNCGCCNAACCCGTGTANGTCGGNNCAGCGCTGNNNANATCCNGCNGCCGACCTANCACTCACCNCGTNTNCNANNCACATNNGACNNTGGAACTANGTCTAGGNNGACGAGGCGGACGAAACCGATTTCATACACCATTTAAACCATAACGGGGTGCAGGCCTTGCATTTTGTCCCCCAATGTAAACGAAGACGACCTGTCTTTGGATTATACAGGGAAAAACTTTTTGGTGGCCAGTGATGGTGAACTGGAAAAAAGTACTAGCGAGTGTTCCAGCAGTGTACAGTCGGAGAGTTCCTCAATACCACCAGCCCCTAATATAACCGAAACACCCGTTTTAAATGATGTTCTAGTGCCTGACAGTAGTTTAAATGATTTCCAACAAAGTTTAGTGAAACAGTGTTTGTGTGGGGTGTCTGAGACGATTTTGTGCCAACTTCTCGACAACAGTGACAATATCACTTTATTGGAGTGTCCTGATAGTAAGATATTGCAATTTCTCTCCAATTTACAATTGTTATTTGATGTGTATTTAAAGCAAAACAACAAAGGATTTATTTGCTCCAAAATAGTGTCAAACTGCGACCTAATAGTGTACAACCAGTACAATTTAGTGGAGCAAATAATATCTTTGAGTGAAACCCGAAACAAGTTTGTACACTATCTTGCTGCTAGGGTTTTAAGCAGTTTTTTAATCACCGCAAAAACGTGCATTAACAACGAATGGGTGGAAACTATTTTAAGTTTTCTAACTGGGGAAAGTTTGAATTACACTAAAGTGAATTTTTCCTTGGAAATTATAAAAAGAGTGGTGGAGTGGAAGGACGTGGAAATTCACGTTTTGGAAGAGTCTGACACTCCAGAACCTGGGGCATCTCAGGTGGTTAACCTAAATTGTGTTTCCATACCTTTTCGGGATGCCGAAAGTTTCGACACTTCGGCTATTAAAGGGTTGATTATTAAAAGTTTGGAGGCTAAATGGTCAGATTTGATTAACAAAATCCAGGGTGTTATTAGTGGTAATGGGGCTGTGGAAGTGCAAACTTGCATCTTGACTTTCCTCACCTTATGGGAGAGGATAATTTCCGTCAAAGCTAATTTGAGTGTAATTGATATTAAACCCTTCTACGCGCATTTAGAGACTTTTGTGTCTTTGTTAAATGGTAATTTACGGCCGTTAGTTTGGAAGCAACTATTGTCTTTATTTAACGAAGTTTTGTGCTATGGTAGTACTTTGGCGCTACAAGATATGGTTCCCGACGACACCTGTCAGTTAGCGCACTTAATTGTCCGGTACGTCAAAGACTATCGGTTGCTGGACAGTTTACCGTTCCGAACCGAACTGGGTAGTACCGTGAATAGTTTTGTGGGTACCATCCACAGTACAGAGCCGTCTCAGTCTAATACAGACAGGACGTTGCTGCAGCAAATGGTTTTGTTGGTTTTGAAAGCGGTCGCGGTGACTGTAAAAGAAACGCGCTCGGACAGTTCCGATTCGAGTGTCGGTTCCGACGATTTCGATTTCTATCAAGACATGCAATTGATTGAACGTTCCATCAGGGATGTGCTGAAAAAAGTGGATGTTTTCGTTAAAAACGCCCTGGATTTCCACCCGGAAACTCCTCTATGCAAAACCATGGTCCACTTGTTTAACGACCAAGACAACTACCTTATAGAATCTTTAGTGTGCACTTTGGATATTTCAGTTGGTATTTCCTACAGGAACGCGGTATTTCCTGACCTGGCCACCATGCTAAACCCCTTTCACTCTTTTATAGAATTTTTAAAGGTTGTTAGTCATGATTCTGATGTTTTACTGGATTATTTGGTTGGCAGTGAAACGTGTTTTCTCTTGTATTTACTGCGGTTTTTAAAGTATACTAGAAGGAACTGGTCTAGATTTGTAACGAGTTGCGGTGAAGGGAACACTTCTAGAAGTAACGAGTTAGACGACACTATGGCGGTGTTAATTAGGTTGAAAATGCAAATAAACCGATTAGTTTCAAGGGATTTGTTCCCTTACAATATCAATCCAGTTCTGAGGCATTTAACCATCTGTGAGAATCTGTATGATGGTAACGAGTATAGCTGATGATTTGGTTTGTTTTAAATGTCTATTCACACTGCCCAGTTTTATTGTAGGTGCCATAGATTTGTTTATATTCTTGCCAGACAATAATTGCCCTCAAAAAACAAATACTCATCCTGTATACTAATTTGCAAGCTAATTATTGCATACTTTCTAGATTAATAATGCACTTAAATAATTAATTATTATTAGTAGGTATTTAAAATTAAGTGGGAAGACAATTTTGTATTATTTTCTGAATCGACCTCATATTGTACAGCATTTTAGAACAATTTCCACTAGAGAAATAAGGCATTTAATTAATTTTTATTTTTTAATTTTAAGAACTTTTTTAGGCAATATTTAACAAGTAAAATGCATTGACAAAGCAATTTTACTTTTGATTTTTGCCACAGCTGATTGTACACTCAAATGGCGAATATTTATTACAATTCGGCTACAAAAACGATAATTTTAACGAATATTTATATAAATGAATAATTGTAAATATTTTAAATTATTTTTATATATTGTAAATATGTATTTACTAATTTTTATTTAATATAAAGAACAGTGCCTTATTATTAAATGTTTTTCAATGTTTTCACCCTTAATTTCATCAAGTTTATGAAGGAAAATTATGAAACGTAGCTTTGGAACGAAAAACCGAAAATTGACATTGAAATCTTGAAAATTCAATTCAAAATCATAAAATGTATTTAAAAATTATGACATTTTACTTGAAAACCAAATTTTGACGTCAAAAACATCTGTACTGTCTTAGAAACTTAAAAATTACTTCGAAATCATGATAATTTACTTAAAAACTACACAAAAACCGCAATTGACACTAAAATCATAAAAGTTTACTTAAAAACTTCAAATTGACATCAAAATCTTGGAAATTCAGTTGGAAAATTAAAAATTGACATTAAGATTATAAAAATGTACTTAAAAAATTATGAAGTTTTATTTAAAAACCAAATTTTGACGTCAAAAACATCTGTACTGTTTTGGAAACTTAAAAATTTACTTAAAAACTGGAAATTGACTTCAAAATAATGAAATTTTACTTGAAAACCTAATTTTGATGTCAAAAACATCTGTACTGCTTTGGAAACTTAAAATTCACTTCAAAATCTTTGCAAATTGACTTGACTTTAAAATCATGAAAATTTACTTAAAAACTGCAAATTGACATCAAAATCTTGGAAATTCAGTTGAAAATTAAAAATTAACAATAAGATTATAAAAATGTACTTAAAAAATGATGAAGTTTTATGTAGAAACCAAATTTTGACGTCAAAAACATCTGTACTGCTTTGGAAACTTAAAATTTACTTCAAAATCTTGAAAATTTACTTAAAAAGTGAAAATTTACTTCAAAATAATGAAATTTTACTTGAAAACCAAATTTTATTATCAAAAACATCTGTACTGCGTTAGAAACTTAAAATTGACTTCAAAATCATGAAAATGTACTTAAAAACTGCAAATTGACACCAAAATCATGAAAATTTACTTAAAACTGCAAATTGACTTCAAAATCTTGAAAATTAGGTTGGAAACTAAAAATTGACATCAAAATCATAACAAAATGTACTTAAAAACTGCGAATTGACTTAAAAATATTGAAAATTGAGTTGAAAATTAATAATTGACAAAAATGTACTTAAAAATTATGAAATGTAATTTAAAATACAAGTTTTGACGTCAAAATCATCTGTACTGCTTTGGAAACTTAAAATTTACTTCAAAATCTTGAAAATTTACTTAAAAACTGCAAATTGACTTCAAAATAATGAAATTTTACTTGAAAATCTAATTTTGATGTCAAAAACATCTGTACTGCCTTAGAAACTTAAAATTGACTACAAAATCATGAAAATTTACTTGAAAACTGCAAATTGACACCAAAATCATGAAAATGTACTTAAAAACTGCAAATTGACACTAAAATCATGAAAATGTACTTAAAAACTGCAAATTGACACTAAAATCATGAAAATTTACTTAAAAACTGCAAATTGACATCAAAATCTTGGAAATTAAAAATTAACATTAAGATTATAAAAATGTGCTCAAAAAATTATGAAGTTTTATTTAAAAAACAAATTTTGACGTCAAAAACATCTGTACTGCGTTAGAAACTTAAAATTGACTTCAAAATCATGAAAATTTACTTAAAAACTGCAAATTGACACCAAAATCATGAAAATTTACTTAAAACTGCAAATTGACTTCAAAATCTTGAAAATTAGGTTGGAAACTAAAAATTGACATCAAAATCATAACAAAATGTACTTAAAAACTGCGAATTGACTTAAAAATATTGAAAATTGAGTTGAAAATTAATAATTGACAAAAATGTACTTAAAAATTATGAAATGTAATTTAAAATACAAGTTTTGACGTCAAAATCATCTGTACTGTTTGGGAAACAAAATTTACTTCAAAATCTTGAAAATTTACTTAAAAACTGCAAATTGACTTCAAAATAATGAAATTTTACTTGAAAACCTAATTTTGATGTCAAAAACATCTGTACTGCCTTAGAAACTTAAAATTGACACCAAAATCATGAAAATTTACTTAAAAACTGCAAATTGACACTAAAATTATGAAAATCTACTTAAAAACATCAAATTGACATCAAAATCTTGGAAATTTAGTTGGAAATTATAAATTGACATTAAGATCATAAAAATGTAATTAAAAATGATGAAGTTATGTTTAAAAAGCAAATTTTGACGTCAAAAACATCTGTACTGTTTTGGAAACTTAAAATTTACTTAAAAACTGCAAATTGACTTCAAAATCTTGAAAATTGAGTTGAAACTAAGTACTTAAAAAATTATGAACTTTTATGTAGAAACCAAATTTTGACGTCAAAAACATCTGTACTGCTTTGGAAACTTAAAATTTACTTCAAAATCTTGAAAATTTACTTAAAAAGTGGAAATTGACTTCAAAATAATGAAATTTTACTTGAAAATCTAATTTTGATGTCAAAAACATCTGTACTGCCTTAGAAACTTAAAATTGACTACAAAATCATGAAAATTTACCTAAAAACTGCAAATTGACACCAAAATCATGAAAGTTTACTTAAAAAATTCAAATTGACATCAAAATCTTGGAAATTGAATTTTTAAATTAAAAATTGACATTAAGATCATAAAAATGTACTTAAAAATTATGAAGTTTTATTTAAAAACCAAGTTTTGACGTCAAAAATATCTGTACTGCTTTGGAAACTCTGTACTGCTTTGGAAAAATTGACTTAAAATTTACTTAAAAAATTATAAAGTTTTATCTTGAAAACTTAAAATTTACTTAAAAACTGCAAATAATTGACTACAAAATAATGAAATTTTATTTGAAAACCTAATTTTGATGTCAAAAACATCAGTACTGCCTTAGAAACTTAAAATTGACTACAAAATCATGAAAATTTACTTGAAAACTGCAAATTGACACTAAAATCATGAAAATTTACTTAAAAACTTCAAATTAACATCAAAATCTTGGAAATTTAGTTGGAAATTAAAAATTGACATTAAGATTATAAAAATGTACTTAAAAATTATGAAGTTTTATTTAAAAATCAAGTTTTGACGTCAAAATCATCTGCACCGCTTTGGAAACTTAAAATTTACTTCAAAATCTTGAAAGTTTACTTAAAAACTGCAAATTGACACTAAAATTATGAAAATCTACTTAAAAACTTCAAATTAACATCAAAATCTTGGAAATTTAGTTGGAAATTAAAAATTGACATTAAGATTTGTAACGAAGTTACTAATTTTTTTGTTAATATGCAGTGGCGGCTCGTGGTAAATTTGAAAGGTAGTGCACAAAATGTGGGACAAAAAGCGCCGCAGGCGAAAATTTTTTTTGAAACCACGCCCAAAATTCCTACAATTTTTAAAATTATGTAATTGTTTTCAAATATTGCACACTAACGTTAGGAAATACTGGAGACATTTTAAAAAGTCGCGAAGAAAAATAACACGTGACTGATAAGAAAAACCCCGAGTGCACGATCTAATTGTGCTCACGGGCCAGCTTAAAACATCGACTGACTCTAGACAGTCGCGGGGTACAGAGGGGGCGGACGGCGGAAGTTCAACCAATCAGATTTACTATACCCATGAGCTGTGCACTTGATTTTACCACGACACACGGTGTACGGTGGCGGCGGTAATCCGTAATTGGTCCAGATTTCGTTTATTTATTCATAAAAGTTTATTTATTTCCAAGATTAATACTTGGTATATGAATAGAAAATTATTTCAATCATTATAAGATTTATAATGAAAACATGCATTTTTGGACTCAAAATTTGGGGAGTGCACGTGCACATGTGCACTTATTGAGGAGCCGCCACTGTTAATATGTAGTATTAGATTTAAGAAAACAATGCGCAGCCTCACACGCTTAAGGTACAATGCGTCTTCGCGACAGAATGGTGAACGCACCGACGCTTCAGCCAGCTGAACGCCGGTACAATACGTTAGAATTCCGGTGGTGGATAATAGCAGTGAATATGTGGTCATTGATCCTTTAGGTTAGTAGATAATGAAGAGGGTGTTATAATAAAGCTATTTTGTGGTACCAAAAGGTGATAGCCTGGTGACTCAAGTGGTACCAGTACACGAATCAGTATTGACGACACCAGGTCGTAATAGCACGGCCAAATATGATTTGGTGTTCAAGGCTGAACTACCAGCATTGGGGTACAAGTCGTTTTACTATCAAAAGAAAGTTACTACTCTTGATGAAGCTAGAGATAATGTTCAATATGACAGCGTATGTATTTTACGAGTTTATAAAGTAATCTAACATAATGTAAATTCATTTTTCTAGTACCCTGAATTGAAACTAACCCACTCGTCTCAAGGACCGACCATACTAATAAACACTCATCCAGCCCTTCAATACACCTTAGACGTGTCCTTTCTTTACTACACCGGGTCTGTAGGAAACGGCAGTGCCCCCGAATTCACCCCATCCTCAAATTATATCTTTCGCCCCGATCCCGACATCCCAATTCAACCAATATCCGAAGATTACGAATATCAGTTATTCACAGGGCCTGTAGTCACCGAAGTTCACTATTACTTAAACGACTGGTTCAGTTATCTAGCTCGTACTTACGGCAATTCGAATATCGTAGAGATCAACTACTTAGCTGGTCCATTGCCTTAGTAAGTCCTCCAGTGCTATTTAAAACAAACATTGAATGTAGGCTTTAGTGACGATCAAGGTGTGGAAGTGGTGGCTAGATTCAAGACTAATTTAGATTACAACGATACCATATACACGGATACAAATGGACGTGAGATTATCGAACGAATTAGGGATTATAGAGCCAGTTGGGATGGTGTTGTCACAGAACCTGAGGCTGGCAATTATTACCCTATTGTGACTGGGATTTTGGTGCAAAACGGTTCAAACTCCTTTGCTGTATTAAATGATAGGGCTCAAGGAGGTGGGAGTATGGAGTATCAAAGCTTTGAACTCATGGTATTACTCCTTCAAAAAATTTGACTTCAAACTAATCAAATAAATCAAAGATTCACAGAAATACAATCAAGGATTGTTGCGGAGTTGGGCAAGCGTTAAGAGACGAAGCGTTTGGGACTGGAACTGTAACCAGAGGCAGTTACTATGTACCTTTTCTAGACCCAAACATTGAACATCTCTCCCCCAAAGAGGTGTCCCAACAAGTCTATTTGGACTCTTGGATATTTTTCTCATCCACACAAGGAAAGTCATTTGAGGAGTACCAGAAAGCCCACACAATGCAGGTAAACTAAACAAACCCAACTCAAACACCCACCTGGTTTGGTGCAGTTTTCAGGATTAAATGAAAATGTACTGCCTGCTAACATACATTTACTGACCTTGGAACCCTGGGGACCTTCCACTGTCTTACTAAGATTAGAAAACTTTGTGGGGAATGAAGACTCTATTAATCTTGGCACATCAAGTGTGAACGTGCAAGTGAGTGTTCACTATAAACTAGTTACACTAACTAATCATTGTTTGTTATTACAGGAACTTTTCGCGGCATTCAAAGTGGAGGCTGTAAGGGAAACTACACTAGCAGGAAACCAATGGTTGCAGGACAATGAACGCTTGAGATTTAACCAGGAAGCAGTCACTAATAGTGATGCTGATAATGATGATGAATTTCTGGTTGTTCTAGACCCAATGCAAATCAAAACTTTCATTGTAACCGTGTCTTATTAATGCAACTGATTACTAATAAAGTTTGTTCAAAGTACTTGGTTTGTGTGGTTTTAAGGATCATATTTAAAGGTTAGGAACTTACCTAACGGTTCTCAGGCTGATCTCAGGACTGCGAGGATATGTAAAGGACTGGATTTTAGGGCACTACGGTTCAGCAATACTGTTAAAATCAATTCCATTGATTTTTGTAGATCGATTTTCCAACTAGACAAACCAAATCAAAAAAGTAAGGTTAAGTAACGATGTCTCTGTTTGTTCTCCGTCCTTTGCTAATACACAGTAACCTGGAAGCATGAAAGTGCTTTTATAATGCCGAATAACAAATTTGGGGGACTCTGACTTGATAACAGCTGTTCAGTTATTGAGATATAATTAGAACATATTTGTTGACACCACTCATACAACCTCATACTCTACCAGAGGAAAGATACAATTCAAGCCAAATTCCTGTTGAAAGGTTATTTGGTGTATGGAAACGTAGATTTCCTTGTTTATCTCAGCGAATGAGGATTGACAGGTAGGAATAGTACAATTTAAATTTAAGTAGCTGACTACGGCCGTTTATCACTTTATTTAAGCGTATTTTTGAATTTGAAACGTGCTAGAGTGCGAGAGCAAATAGCATAGCGTCAAACGCTTATTGACAACTGACAGCACTGGAGCTTGATTTTGCAGTCTCTTTCCCACCTATACAGAATGCCTTAAGAGAAAGAGACAGAAAATTGCACATATCACATGACCGAAATTTATCGGATGTCGGTTGTCGTTTGTTATTTAGCAAGCTAACCTATAACCTAACTTGTTTGGTTGTAGATATTGCAATTTTGTTAAAATGGTTAAAATAAACAATTTGTGAGTAGTAAAGTGCTAAAACTAGTTGAGTTTGGAGATCTTAATTATGCCCCAAAGCCTGTGAAGGCCCATTTGTGGGTTAAAGACGTTTGTATCCTTTTTACACACTGTATCCTTAATATTGTGGTTGTATTGCCAGTGTACTGGTTTGTGACTATTTACTATGGGCTAGGGATGGTTGTTTTACTGGTTTAGTTGATTTGATCCTATTTACCGACACCCTGAGTATGAAATTATATCGTGAGTTCAACTATTTGGGTTTTAGAGGCCTTTTAAAACTAGTGTTAGGTGGTATAGTTTCTAGTACCAACAGGAGTCATATTACAGGTTAAATCTACTACACACTGAAAGTGGAGTGGATATCCACCTATTAAAAAAAGGTGAACAAACTACCATAATTTTGAATGGAGTCAAAATAACTCAACTTGGCACTTCCAACATCAAGCAAAAAACCTTCAACTGTGTACAATGCTCTGCTCAATTTTGTTCCCCCAAATACCTGTACCAGCATATGGTAGACCACCCTGGTAAAGATGGGTGTTACCACTGCATGAATTGTGGTCATAACACCCAAGATCTTTTATCACACTTGACAATTTGCCTGAGGCGAAAAAATCCTGGCTGCCAATTGGCTGGTATTCAACCCCAGGAGTTGTCCAGTGCAACTACTTTCAAATGTCGACACTGCAGGCTAAATTTTAAGAGTAAAGCCTTAAAGGCTGAACATGTGTGTGATGTTACCAACAAGCCTTTAGGATCAGTGGCAGAAGCGGTTAAATTGACTAATGAGAGTAGTGTGTTCAAGTGCAGAACATGTGAAAAAATGTACAAATTTAAGCACAGTTTGTTGCACCATTTGAAAGTACATGAATTTCCTTTTTCCTGTCCTAAATGTAATAAACGCCTGAAAAATCAGGGGGCTTTGAACCATCATTTAGTAAGAAAACACCCTTGTTTTAAATGAGTCATGTTTTGTTGTTATAAAACTAGAAAATAAATGTTATGTAATTGACTTTATGGTTTTCTTTCTGTCTTATATGTTTTATATAAATTTTACTGTACATTTTTTGTTTTTTTAGGTTACAGGTAAATGAATATCCAGAGCTATTTTTTCTTTGTGGTGTTTGCAAAAAACAGTTTTTTCGCAAAAATGATCTAAAGGCTCACCAGTTGGTGCATGTGGATAAAACACTTAGAACACTCTACCCTTGTGACCAGTGCCATAAGAAATATTTGAACCAACGCATGCTGAGTTTCCACCAGAAACGCGTCCACCTTAAACAGTTTAAATATTCATGCTCCAAGTGTGCAGGAAAGAGTTTTGTGAGTTTAGGGGAACTGAACCAGCACAATAAAGTTACTCACGTCGTTTCCGACCCGCTTCTGATCAAATGCCCTCACCCTAACTGCTCCAAAGTGTTCAAATCCGAATCTTCCTTGAGATACCACGAAATCAACCACCAGTCATTGACTTTTATTTGTGATCAGTGTGGTCAAATTTTCAACCATCCCTACTTGTACAATCGACACTTGCGTAAACACCGGCAGGACCCTGTATCGCACAAATGCCATATATGCGACAAAACGGTGACAACCCTGTGCAGTTTGAAGGACCACATGAGACTGCACAGCGGGGAACGCCCCTTTATTTGCGAACATTGCGGCAAAGCTTTTAGAACGAAGGTGATCTTGAAGAGCCACCTGGTGGTGCACACCAAAGAGAAGAAACACGTCTGTCAGTTTTGTGGGAGGCGTTTCACGCAACGCAGTCCCCTTAAGAACCACTTGATCAATGTTCACCAGGATCGCATGCAAGAGGATGAGTTGACCTAAATTGTGCTATGTTTATGTTCAATTACTATTATAGATTTTAATGTTTTGGGGCAGTAATTTTGCCTAATTTGTACAAACATCATTCAATTTTAATTTACATGGTGTCATTTTTAGGTTTGCTAACGCAAAAGCTAGGCAACTGCGCGTTATATTGGTGAGGCATGAGTTCAATCTGACTGAAAATGGAGTGAGAATTGTGTTTCCAATCACATCTAAGGCAAATAAGGATGATACCACATCAACGTCTAAAGAATTGATCAAGAAGGATGGTAGTGGTGCGACAGCAACGTTAACTATAAAAACAGAGCCAGGATTGGTTGTGGAAGACTCTAAACTGGAACAAAATGAATCAAGTAACATTACAAAACCACCTTACGTATATGCAAACTTTAAAGTGGTGGTGAAGTTGTATTGTCAAAAGTGCGGGGAACTTTTTGATGATTTCGGCGAGTTGCATCGTCACATTTTTCAAAACACTGACAAGTCGCACAAGTTCAATTGCGCCCAGTGCAAACTAGCGGTAGGGGAAACTATGATACATCAAAGAATGCATTTTAAAAATTACTGTAAACCCCGCGAACATACTTGTGCTGAACAAAAGTTCCCTAGCATTTATTTTTGTGAGATATGCGGTAAATTCTCTAAAACACTGGCAGATCTAGAGAACCACCAACGAATTCATAGTGGAGTCAAACTGCGCTGTCCTTTATGCCCTTGGCCGCAAAACAACTTTATTCGAATGATGTTTCACTATAGAATCCACGTACTGAACGGCAATATTGAACTGAAATGTGCTCGTTGTCCTTTAGTGTTTTACAGCCCTCGAACCTATCAGTTTCACTGCGTTGCAGTGCATTCTCAGTCAATGTTTATCCCTTACGAGTGCATTTTGTGTCCCACCGTAATCGTTGATGACGTTGAAAAGTTTCTGTTCCACGTCCAAGCTCATTGTTGCATCAAACCTGTCACGGACATCAAAAGACCCAAGTTCAATGATGACTATTTGACTTGCGAGGTGTGTTCTCAAACATTTCAGGACAAAAAGGGCCGCAAAGAGCACGAAATGGTGCACCCGTCGGTCTTGCTTGAAAATAGACGGTGCGCAATTTGTTCAAATTTTTTTAGTGTAAAAGCAATGTGGGGCCACATGCAGTCTCACCAAAAAAAGAGGTTTAATATAATGGTTTATGGGAAAGTCAAAGCGTTTGAAATGGAAATCAAAAGGAAGCAAATGTATGATCCAAAACCTAAAGAAGGTTTTTGTTTGACTAAAGTGACAGCTTTACCATCATCAAGTCAATCATGTCCACCATTATCTTCCGATCCTGAACAGAAAGCATTTGAGCTAGAAGTGAAAAAGAAGCAAATGTATGATCCAAAACCAAAAGAGGGTTTTTGTTTGACTCAGTCAATTCAATTAACTTCAAAAGTGACTTTACCATCATCAAGTCAATCATGTCCACCGTTATCTTCCGACCCTGAGCTAGAAGTGAAAAAGAAGCAAATGTATGATCCAAAACCAAAAGAAGGTTTTTCTTTGACCAATTCAATTCAACTACCTTTAAATACTTCAACTTTACCATCATCAGTTACGGTTTCTTCCTACCCTGAACCTACCAGCAGCCAACGTTCTGAACCAACTAGACAGTTTCTAGAATGGTCCTCTGTGGAAGGAGATCCATCGGTGGCACCCTCTGTTGTTATGGAAACTACTGCAAAACCATTGGAAGGGTCTTATTTCCCCCAACCCGATTTGCAATACCTTGATCCGTCTGATCTACCGTCTTTTTTTTAATTTGGGAGTTAATATTTAGAGTTATTGGGCTTGATTATATAAATGTAATTTAAGAATTAAAAGTTATGTTGCAAAATGTTTTATGTCTTAATTACATATGTGTGGTAATGTTTTTAACACACCTACCTTGAATGAAACTGACTGACTGATTTTTGTAGAGTCACCGAAACGATTTACCTTGAAGTGGAAGAACCTGCTCCTCCCACCGTTCAGTTAGCCGAAAACAAGAGAATCATACCTAGATTGATGCATTGGTGTCACATTTGCGGTAAATGCTTCAACCGAAATCTGGACCTGAACAAACACTTTGCGTTCGTGCATTTCGGCGATAAACGGCACCAGTGCAAACATTGTACCGCCAACTACAAGGAGAAGGAATCCCTTCTGAGCCACGTGAGACGCACCCACAAGAAGGAAAAGCGCGAGTGGGTGTTGTGCGAAACGTGCGGCACCACGTGCAGCGACGTGCTGCAGCTGAAGAAACATCGTGCAGAGGTGCACGCCCAATCAAATCGCGTCACCTGCGAGTGGTGTCACGAGGATTTCGAAACCGAGCGTGCTTTTAAGAAACATTTCAAGCAGCACACCCGCGAAATTGTCAAAACGTGCGACATGTGCCAGGAACCGTTCTACGATCTGAGCAAATACCGTCATCACATGCGCACCAGTCATACTGACGAGTTTCTGGTATGCTCGTATTGCAGCAAAATGTTTGTGTCGCAAGCGGAACTGAGCAAACACGAAGCTTTGCACAATCCTACCAAGTTGGAAGAGTGTCCGGTGTGTCAGAAACGGGTAAAGTATTTGAAGAATCACTTGGCTGATGTGCATTTTTTGGAGGAAGTTGAAGAGGTGGAGGAGAGAGGGTGCGTGTGTGATGTGTGCGGCGCTCAATTTCAGTTGGAAAAACACTTGAAACGACATATGGCCAAACACATCAAAGACGAAAATGAGGATTAGTATTTTAATGTTCTCTGTTCTGTCAGTCTAATGTATCCAGTGTGACCGAACGTATTTTATAATTATTTTTTCTTGTAATACACTTACTACTTAGTAGTGAATGTTTGTTTGTTGTTTTCAAGCTAACTCACCTGTCAAAATTTGTGACGTTACACAAACCATCCCACAACGAGGTTAGTGTCCCAAATTAGGCAAATTATTGTTTAAAAAGAATAGATCGTTGTTTGTGGCAGCTATCAGTTCATTTCGCGTCGATTAGTTGACGGCGTGTGTATTGCGCGCAAAAAGTGGGAGTGAGGTTAAGAAAAGAGGAGAATTGTTGTGGATTTTCCGAGTATTTTTAAGGACTCTGGTTATTAAACCAGTGACAGTAAGTAAGCAGTTTTTTGTATAAATTCTAATTAATTTAAAATCATTTTTAGCTTAGAACTAATCTATATTAACGTCGAGGAGAGACAAGCAAAATCCTTCACTTGTTATGTCTGCATGGAAAAGTTTACACTGAAAGAAACTTTAACGGCTCACATTAAAGTGCACACCAAACAAACTAAACCACCCAGCAATCAAAATCCACCTCTAAGCGACTTAAAATGTACGGTATGTAAAAAAGTGTTCAAATTTGAAAACGCTTTGGAAATGCACACGAAACAGGAACACCTCAAAGAGTTCAACTATTTCTGCGAAACCTGTCAGTTGGGTTTTGTCCTGTGGTCGGATTTTAAATTCCACCGGGAGACCAAACACGAGCCCCCTAAACCGTGCCAGGTGTGCCAAAAGCTGTTCCCGTCTTCCAGGCAGTTGAAACTGCACAAACTAGAGCACCACCCCACCAAAACTAGAAGATCCATGAAACCGTGTCCGCTCTGTAACGAATCGGTTGGTAATTTGAAACGTCACCACGAGCACTGTCACACCGACACCAAACAGTACACGTGCGAAATTTGCGGTAAATCGTTCAAACAGAAACCGACGTTGATGCTGCATCTGATGGTGCACCAAGACGACAGACGGCACATGTGCGAGTATTGCGGTCACGTGTTTTTGACCAACAACCACCTGGTGGTCCATACCAGAACTCACACCGGGGATAAACCTTATCAGTGTGAGGTGTGTCAAGATCGGTTTGGTACTCGTGGTTCTCTAGTGAATCATTTTCGGATTCATTCGGGCGAGAAACCGTTTGTATGCGAACATTGCGGGGATAGTTTTGCCCGGAAAAAGTATTTAGTATCACACTATAAGTGTATACACTCCTAAATTGTTTTTTACTTTATTAAACAAACTTAAACATTAACGCAACAATACTTCATGTGAACATTCAAAGATGCACGGGTGATACAGCCTTTCTGGC
The DNA here is from genome assembly GCA_018691245.2 of Ips nitidus. Classification (NCBI taxonomy): domain Eukaryota; kingdom Metazoa; phylum Arthropoda; class Insecta; order Coleoptera; family Curculionidae; genus Ips; species Ips nitidus. Next base: position 4,524,696 of record CM042801.1, on the reverse strand, counting down.
AGCTGGGGCAAACGTAAGGGCGTTCGCCCGTGTGGCTTCTCACGTGTATCTTGAGGGAGCATGCTTGGTTGAAACGTCGACCGCAATGCGTGCACTCGTAGGGTTTTTCTCCGGTGTGAATACGCTCGTGCATCACCAGATAATCACGTTTGGTGAAGGATTTCGGACAGAAGCGGCATTGGAACGGTTTCTCGCCGGTGTGGATGCGATAGTGCAGTTTCATTTTGTCTTTGGACGCAAAACTTTTACCGCACACGTCGCATAGATGCCGTTTGTGGTCACAATTATTGTTTTTCGAATGTTTGTTGCTCAAATGTTTGGTTAACGTGGTTTCTTTAGAGAAAACCTTCAGACACACCGGACATTGCGTTTTATGGGTCACTCCTTGGATGTGGACTGTGTGGTGCCTAATTTGGTGGGTTAACATGTACCTAAAATAAAAAACACTGTACTGGAAGTGATTGTTGTTATATAAAACCAACCTGGAGTAGCTAAAATCTTTAAGACAAACCACGCACTTGAAGGGTTTTACCCCCTCGTGTTCGTTATTGTGCTCTTTGAAGATGACTGGATCATTGAAGCCTTTCCTGCACGTAGTGCAGGTGTAGTAGAACTTTCGGTAGTGGACTCGATTTATGTGGTTTTGCAGGCAGGGTTTTCTCTTAGTTGCATAACTGCACAAGGGACACTCTAGCGTTTGATTGGTCGAGTGACTGGTCATGTGAATGGCAAAGGCGTAGGCTTTCTTTGATGTTTCCTGGCAAACTTCGCAAGTATAGGACTCTTCGTGGGCTTTTTTAAAGTGTTCCGCAACTTCCCGCTCACTTTGATAGTGCATGGAACAGGAATTGCAAGCGTAGACTTTTAGAGTTGCGTTGTACTGAAAATTCGGTTTTGGCGGTTCCAAATGGGTTTTGCTGTGCTCGATGAGATTTTTTCGGTTTTCGAACTCTTGCAAACACTTCCTGCACGTCCAAACCTTATGCTTAATGCGTTTTCGTGGTTCTATTTGCTGCTTGTCTTTGATGTCTTCCATTTTTGTTAGAATTATACGAGTCTTCCTGGAATTTGATAGACAAAAGGTCACGTCAGTTACGTCACTGGTGGCCACGTTATATAAATAAGAAATAAGAAATTTAGTTTTGTTGTTGACACTAACTGTATATTTATTTTAGGGTTATACTGCTTTCTCAGTGTCCAAAGTGTCCATTTTGCGGTGCACGCTTCCTTACAGAATTGGACTTACAAATTCACGAACCAAATTGTTTACCATCAACCGATCAAATTTGTTTGGATTGTGGCTTGTACTTTCAAAATCGTCGCTTGCTCACCATGCATCAGAAAAAGCAACACCAGCGCACATCCGAGGCTAAATTCCAGTGTCCTGAATGCGACAAACGCTATACTAAGCGTTGGTGTTTGACGTATCACGTGAACAGAGTACACCGTGGTATTATCAAAGTGTTTGTATGCAAGCATCCAGAGTGTTCTAGCAAAACGTTTACGAGTAGCTCCACTTTGTACACGCACAAAAAAACGGTACACGGAGAGAGTAGCTCAGAAGGAATCAGTTGCGAATATTGCGGCAAACTATTCAAATATCAATCGGGGGTTAACAGTCACATCAAACACGCACACGTTGGTACCGAACCAGTTCCCTGCGAGGAATGCGGCAAATCTTACAAATCGTTGGCTAATTTGAGGTTCCACATTAAGTCTAAACATGGCGACCATAAGTACCAATGCGAACACTGCGATAAAAGCTTTACTTATAGAAGCTTCTACAATAAACACCTGCGAGTAGTGCACTCGGGAATGAAAAAAAAGGTTTATCCATGCACTATTTGTGGGAAAGAGCTCTCGAGCTCGGAAAGTCAAAAAGTCCATGTAAGAACCCACACTGGGGAAAGACCATTTAAATGTCCCAGCTGTGACAAGGCTTTTATTTCCATTTCTCACTTGAGAACCCATCGGGTGGTGCATACTAAAGAAAAGCCTTTTGGGTGTAAACTGTGCGACAAACGGTTCAGTCAACGGGGAACGTTGGGTTTACATCTCAAGAAAAACCATCCTAAAGAACAACCAAACTAAATGTTGTTTTAGTAATATTTTGTAATAATAATAACATTTTTCTATTTAAAGTTTTTTTTTTATTATTAAGTGTTATTGATGGCAACTACACTCACAGTACCACAATATGTGTATTACAGATCTTTGGGAAGAATTTTAACAGTTGTAAATGTACCACTGTCTGTTTTACACATGTGGTTCCTTATGATTTACATAATAACACTTCCATAATATTGTAGGGCGTGTTTCAGTTGTATTTTGTCCTTAAATCCTTAAATTTCATTTATTTTTCAAACAAAAGACAAATTATTGTTTAATTTCAATACATTCTGGTGAGCTGCATAGATTTTGGTGGTAATAAGCTGTCATTTTATTTTTAAAAGGCAAACTGAAACAGAGTGTTTTTTATAAACATATTACAATGTACAATTTTAGGGTTCAAACAAATAATGGTAGAACCAAAATGTACTCATGCGAATTATGCGACAAATCCTTCAAATGCAGCACTGGCTTAAAAGAACACGTGGCCACCATCCACACTAAAGAATACCGGTACTATTGTGAGTACTGCGATCGTGGATTCTATTTGGATAGCAGAAAACGAATGCACATCAAACGGTCCCATGACAGGGTACCACCGATACGTGATTACGCTAAATTTCAATGCCCCAAGTGCGGCAAATGTCTGGCCAACAAGCAATCGTACGATTTGCACTTGGACGTGGTGCACAACCGAGTGGACCGCTTCTACTGCGACCAGTGCGGTAAAGGTTTCCCTCTGCTCGGTTACTTGGTGCAACATCAAAAAGTCAATCACTTCGAGGTGGACGTTAAACCGTTCTCCTGTCCGCATGCGGGCTGTACGAAAACGTTTCGTACCAAAGACATGTGCAGAACGCACCAATTGGTCCACGATACCGATCGCAAGTTTGAGTGTTTTGAGTGTTCGAAAGTGTACATACACTTGTTGTCCTTTAAGAAACACTTACGGGAACATAAAACGGGCAAGAAAGTGTTCAAGTGCGAATTGTGCGACAAAATGGTGACGAGCAGCACTAGTTTGCGCGATCATTTCAGAACTCACACTGGAGAGAAACCGTTTCAATGTCCGCATTGTGAGAAGACGTTTGTTAATAAAAAACACTTAAAAATACACAGTGTGGTCCACACTAAAGAGAAAAAATACGAATGCAGAATATGTGGGAAGAAATACACTCAAAGAAGCACTTTAAGAGGACATTTTTTAAAAAACCACCCTGAAGATGAGCTTTAGCGTTTACATTTTACAGAGATTTTATTACTTTTGTTATAACTGAGCTAATAATGATTGATTAAAAATTAGTACAAACTAGTTTTTTTTTAATTGTGCTTATAAGTATTTTGGTTCGCTGGATTCGGAACGTGACCCTTTGGGCATAAAAACCAATCATCCTTGAGAAAAAAACAAAAGAGTTGGTAGTATCCCTAGTGATACATTATTTATTTATTTTTTTATGAAATAAATCGTAGCTTTTTTTGGGAGTCAAAATTTCACGTATTTAAATTTTCCGGTGAAAGCCATTTTTTTTTTAAATCAAATACAATGTGATTGGGGCAATTAGCAGATGAGAAAATATGGCGCGTTCACGGTCCAGATCATCATGCCGCTATATACCCCCCAGCGTTTATTGTAAAGGGGGGAAAAAGCGTTCCAGGAAGGGAAAGAAAAGTCGCAGAAGATCACGGTCTAGACGAAGTGGACGGTAATTGAGAACCCATTGAAATTTCAATCCCATTTAATATTATCGTTTGAAAGGTCTTCACGACGCCAGCGCTGCGGTTCTAAACGTCGATCTTCAAGACGATCCAGAAAGCGTAAAAGGAAATGTAGACCTGGACCTAAGACGAAAAACCCATTTTTAAATTATTTGCGAGTTTTTCGTAGTAAATACTGCGGATGGCCCCAAACGAAGATTGCCATAGAGGGAGCCAAATGCTGGTAAGTTTTTTTGAAACGTTTTTTGACGAGGTTAACACAGTTGGGTTTAGGTGCAAAATGTCAGACCAGCAACGGGCCAAGTTTTATAAACAGGCCTGCAGCATGCGAAAGAAAGGCAAAAGAAAGCGCGGCCGTAGCCGGAAACGACGCTCTAAACGCAGGAAATCTAAAAAACGGTCTTGCCCCACGTGATAACCCCCCCCTGTCTAATCGTATTATTTTATTTGTGAGTCCACGCATTGTATGACTGATTTATTAAACATCCTTTTGGCTATTTTATTTTTGTGATTGTTGTGTGGATTTTAAGTAGATATAGCAAAGTTCAAAGTAAAATGGGGGCTTAACAATGTAATAGAAAGGTAACATTTACCTTTGCATTATATCCATAGGGAAGTGAACAAATTACACAATTTATCTTATTTTTCTTTTTAATTAGTGTTTTATTTATGCTTATTTATAATCTGGACGCCATGCCACCTGCTACCACCAAATTCTCTCCAGTAACATAAGCACCGTCATCTGAAGCCAAAAACGCCACTGAACCACTGATATCTTCAGGCTGGGCCAACCTTCCTAACGGTATATTGGATAGGGCTTCATCCCTTGCTGGACCTTCCTGAGTAAGCTAAAACCACAATCATGAAAATGTATGCAAAACTACTGAGGGTCACTTACTGCTTGCGCAAATTTAGTTTCCACAATTCCAGGACATATACAGTTTACCGTAATATTTTCAGGGGCTAACTGTAGAGAGGCTGCTTTAACCAAACCAAGTAAGGAGGTTTTGCTTACTGAATAGGCCCCTAACAACTATACAAAAGGTTTTAAAAGGTGTTACACAGGTGAGTGAATGTTTAGTTACATTAAAAGGCTGAAAGCCTGCTATAGATGAAATGAAGATAATCCTGCCTGATTTGCTTTGTCTCAAAAGTGGCAAAGCTTCCTTGGCCAACATGAAGGAGGATTTAACGTTTACATCAAATATTTTATCCCAAGAACTTTCAGAACACTAAAATATGACTAGTTATCACAATTTTTTGGTTGTGTGTGTGTCTTACTTACATCCAGGACTCCACCCACTTCAGGGTTAACTGCAGCATTAGACACTAAAATATCCAAGCCTCCAAGCTTCTTAGCCTGTAAATTACACTTTTACACGCTCGTAACAAGCATAATAATCAAAGAAAACCTCGTCAAAAAGCTTCTGTCTGTCCTCCAGCTTTCCTACATGACAAACCAGTCCAGATACTGCTAAACCTTGGGAAGACAACTTGTCCAAGGCTGTTTGCACGTTCTGCGCTTTGCGGCTGCTCACTATCACCTTGGCCCCCTCTTGGGCCAACCTTTGCGCTACCGCAAACCCAATACTATACCCTTTTAAACCTGCAAGATTTTCAATCTAGCAAACTCACCCATCAGTGGAAGCGGTCACTATGGCGATTCGCCCGGCTAAACGCTTTAAAGACATTTGCGGTTTTTGGGCTGTTTTGCGGCCTGAAAATTGGTTTTATCGGGTCATGCACTAATTGGGGCTAAAGGTCGGTTTAAACACTGTTTTAAGTGGTTTTAAAAGTTGTTTACATTTTTAATAAAACTGTCAGTGAGTGTTAGTTGAGGTTATGTTGTATTCAACTTTTGTCACTGTCAAATTTAAATTGTTATTAACAGTCAGCGGCTTAGAGGTTGAGTAAGCGGTCCTATTTAGTTTGTTATGACTGCTTACTTAGCTTCTAAGCTGCTGACGTCGGGTGAACGTCACTTTTTGAATTCATTCATAACTTCTATTAATTTTTCACTTATTTTTATATTCTACCAACAGTATAAACATTGAATAAGGCTTCGGAAAGAAAACATATTATGAACCAAGTCTGCATATGAAATCATTTTATTATCTTAAATAAGTTGTTAAAAAATATAGCATTTAAGTGTAATGGCAAAAAAATTTTAGCCCCATTCAAACCAGTCTTTATAGCACAGTATTATTACTTCTAATCTTAATAAGTCTAAATTACCAATAAATAAAAAATACAGACGTAAAACTTAAGCCTTTAATCACTATCATCTGATCCAGCAGCTGCTGAAGAGCTTTTAACTAAACAAGGCGTCAAACTTTTATCCTCCAACAAACCGTGCTCCACCAAAAATCCTTGAACATCCTCACTCTGGAAATGTTCCCCCAGGTCATCGGTCAGTTTAACAAAATTTCCCACAATGTTGCCAGCTTTATAAACTAACAGAGCTGGTACTCCTCCAGCTTTAAACTCTTTACTGACCCCAGCCTGTGAGGCTATAATAGCACAAAATTTGACCGTGTCATAAACTTTGCTTAACTGCCTCAAGCACTCATTCATTGTCCTGCAGGCCTCCAGGCCTTGTTCAAAAATGTGTATAATCACCATTACAGTTTTGTCTTCCTTGTCTATAGCCTCCAAAAATTCCTGACTACTCCTTAAAAGCAACAGTTCCCCTACAACAGGTTTTTCAATAAGCTTGCTACCGCTGTGGGTGTGGTTACTCACCAAATTTTTTAGTTAAGTTAGTTTGGGCCATCATTTGCTCAATTCTCTGTTTCTGGTAGTGCAGTAAAAAATCGTCATTGAGTAGTTCAGCCAGTTCTGGATCATCCAGAGCTTCTTTTTCTTCATCCAAAGCTGTTCGTACCGTCATTGTGAGTTTCTTAGCCAATTCTACACACTCCCTTTGAGTCTCCTCCTTCCTGTCATTCTCCAACTGCTTAAATTTTCTCCAATCCTCAATGACTCCTAAAACTCTGTAATTAACCAAAGTGGGTGTGTAATGGCGGGGGAACGGTACCTTTAGGGCCTGTATTAGTGGAGGAGCCCTCCCATTTACTGGGAGTTTCAGGTGGGGACTTATTTGGTTCAGAGGGCCCTTTTTCGTCGTCACTATCCTCGCTACTGCTGCAGTAGTTATGCAGCTTTTCTCCTAGAATTTTGTCCTCGAGCGTTGCCATTTTTACCGTAATTACTGTGGTTAATTCAATTAATTCGGCACGGCTACCGGACGCTTTGTTTACGTTGGGACTAAAAGTAAAAATACTAAAAAGAAAAATAAATGTAGTTTGACATTTAATTATCCGTCCTTTTCTAATACACATGATGATAAAGGACAGACAATTAGTGTCAAAAACTTAACCTTACTTTAACTTCTATCCTAACCTAAACTAACAAAGTTTAGTGAGGTTAGTTAATAGTGTCGTTGTATTCAAAGCATGTGTACCCCATTTCGTTAAAATGTCGTCTGAAATGGGTGTTTTCAACTCGGACGGTAAATATTACGCTTATCTATCAAGTGACGGCAAACTGAAACTATGGAACACCCTGTCTAATGCCCTGGAACAGGAGTTTACCCCCGACTACCATTTGGTGGCGCCTTTTTGTTGTTTGCACTTTTACAACGCACCCCATACTGTCAGTAAGGTAGGTACAGACATTTAGTTATCTAGCAAAGCGGTTCACAAACTTTATTCAGGACTCTCCAAGCCCGAAACGGAAAAAACGCAAAAATAGCGTGTCAGGACCAAGTGTAATTATAGGGACAACTTCAGGGGTTCTGTTGGTGTATTCCATCACCAAAGGTAGCATTGACTGCACTATAGACAGTAGCACTCACTCACCAGTGAACTGTTTGTCTGTGTCTGAAGGAGATTCACTGGTTTACTCAGGGTCAGACAACAACATTTTAGAATGGGACCTCAAGTTGAAAAAGTTTAAAAGGTAGTGAAGTGTAAACTCCATCATTATTAGTAACTTAACTAGTATTTGTTGTAACAGTCAATGGAAAGGTGGTAATGAACCAATCAGCTCCATACTGGCCCTACCACAAAGCACACAATTACTCACAGCCTCAAAGAACATTAAACTTTGGGACCTCCAAATAAAAAGTGTGGTTAGAACTTTCACTGGTCACAGTTCTGAGGTGGTTTCATTAATTTATGTTAATCTCCCGGAGGCCGATTCCTATGTCTTGTCTGCATCAAAGGTAGGCTTTTAATCAAGCTTAATTAAATTTCACTCAACAGAAGGGTTTAATTTAGAGTGATCGGTTGTTAAGTTGCTGGAACTTAACTAGTGAAAACACAGTAAAAAATGCTGTGTGCAACTACTTAATGCAGGACTTGGTCCAACATTTGTCTGTACATGTTTCGAATGAGGGTGTGACCAGTATAGCAGCCACTAACAAGAATGGAGCTGTTCATGTTTTTCAGCACAAACTCAATGGGTATGTACTGATGGGGGTTCATTAATGTATGATTTTTCAATTGTTTCACTTTAATACTCTTTGCTCATAGTATATTTCTATCTTTTTTTATTTGTATTAAACAGAGAGAAATAGACTCACATTAATTGTCACTATTTTAGTTGACAGAACTAACTGTCACTGTCATTGTCAAGGGTGCCTGTGATTTCAGTTGAGGACTAACTGACAATTAATTTCAAACTTCTTAGTATTGTAAAATACACTTTTTGGTTAAATAACTGTAAATTCATGGGGATTTTTCAGGAAATGTGACAAACCTCTAAAGCCTAAAACCACTGTGCAAGTGGTGTCAGACACTGGACAAAACCAGGTCAAACCGATTAAAATTTTTGGCGCACGTTTTATAGACTCTGAAACAGTTTGTGTGGGGCATGGTTCTGAAGTGGTGCTAACTTTTGAGAACGTGGTATGTACCTTTAAATGTTTCTTTGAACTTAATATAAATATTTTGTTTGTTTAGAGCTTGACATCAAAAAGAACTGAAGTGCTAGTAAGGCAAGATCCCCATTCATTGAAACAGTCGAAAGACCAGAAGGTGACTAAATTGAAGAGTCCTCTGGTAGGGGATCAGGTGCACTATGAGAATGAGGCCATACCTGTCAAAAGGAAATCAGACCAGCAGGAAGAAATTCCAATGGAACAACGGTTGGTTGAGGTGCTGTCAACTGTCAAAAATTTCTGGTAATTTGGATAATTTTTTAGGTTAGAAAACTTGACCCTAAGCAAAACAGAAGGCAAAGTACCGAAAGTGGATAATGTGGCACAACTACTACTGCAAGGACTGCATAGCAAAGACAAAAATTTGTTGAGGACGGCCCTGTGCCGTAAAGACGAGACGGTGATCAGAAACACCGTAAAACGACTACCGGTCACCGTTTTCGATTCTCTGATTGCCGAACTATCCAGCCTAATTCATGGCAAAACCATATTGTAAGTTAACAATTTTTTAAAAATTTTTTGAAGTTGAAAATTTCGATTTAGGAGCCGTTTCGGGGCATTATGGTTGAAAAACCTGGCGCAAGTGCATGCGGGCGTTCTGATATCCAATCCGAATTTGGCGGAGATGCTGGCAGGAGTTTTGGGGAGTATCCAGAGCCGGATCGGGTCTCAGGCGGGGTTTAACCGATTGCGGGGCAAGCTGGAACTGTTGGTGCCCCAAATTAACGGCGCCAACCCCGAGAATGGCGAAGAAGATGAAGCTTTGTTGGTGTTCAACGATAAAGGTTAGTTTATTAGAATTGTTTACATTTTTATGGTCACGTGACTGTTTTTGACTAGCGCCAGCATTTTACAATGTTGCCAGTTCAAAAAAATTGCATTTTTAGTCAAAAGTGACGTATATTTTACTGTTTCAGCGTCTAAATTGGATTTAGCAAATTTTTACTGTTGAAGCTAGATTTGTATGGTCACGTGACCTGTACAGCGTTCTTATTGTAGCTCAAAAATCCTCATTTTTTGATTAAGTGACTTGTATTTTATGAATTTTTGCCTTCATAACTGTTTAAATTGGTTTTGGAACATTTTTGTAATTTAGAGTACCTTTTCACGGCCACGTAACTGTTTTTGACTAGTGTCACTTGCTACTGTCACCATTACAGTGTTGCCAGGTCAAAATTGGCATTCCCATAGTCACGTGACGTTTATTTTGCCATTAAACCTTTTACTTTACTGTCTAAATTAGATTTAGCAAATTTTTACTGTTGAAGCTATATTTGTATGGTCACGTGACTGTTTTGAACTGTAGTGTCACTTTGCCTGTACAGTGTTCTTATTGATCGCTCAAAAATCCTCATTTTTTGGTTAAATGATTTGTATTTTACGAATTTTTGGCTTCATAACTGTTTAAATTGGTTTTGGAACATTGTTGTAATTTAGAGTACCTTTTTACGGTCACGTGACTGTTTTTGACTAGTGTCACTTGCTACTGTCACCATTACAGTGTTGCCAGGTCAAAAATGGCATTCGCATAGTCACGTGACGTGTTTTTTACCATTAAACCTTTTACCACTGTCTACGTTCTATTTACCGAATTTTCACAGTTGAAACCACATTTGATCACGTGACTGTTTTTGACTTAGTGTCACTTGCTACTGTCACCATTACAGTGTTGCCAGGTCAAAAATGGCATTTCAACATTTTTTTGTCATTTGTGAACTGTCATTTTCTTATCTGACACGGTAAGTCCGCATGTGCGTAAACTACGCTGTAACTGACGCAAATGCTGCACATATGGACTTACCATCATTTACCATCTTTCTTATTGTTTTTTAGAGTCGAGCGACTCAGAATCTGAGCAGGAAATGGCGCTGGAAATCGGTTCATCGGACAGTGAACCCGAAAATTGGGATAGCGAAGCAGAGGGAATGGACCATGAAGACGGGGAGGAAAATGGGGCGGGGGAAAGTTCCGATTCCGAAGACTCGGTGGTAATGATTGAGCAGGAACAGGATTCGGAATAATTTTACTTTTCGCCGATAAATGCCAGATGAGTGTCACCTTTAATACGGTAATCGTGTGTTTTTAATTATTTTTGAAAACTATATTTTGATTTTTACGGTTTCAAGCATTTCTATTTGACTTTTAAATCAAAACATCTTCCTATGTGTGATTCAAGGTAAAGTACGGGGTGTCCCAATTTTCGACACTTTTGTAGGGTTAGGGTCACTTTTTATTACTTTTTTGTGAAATTTAACATGGCGTCAGCAGAATTGTCATAATGTTGTTAAGATACAGGGGAAAATTGAAAAATATCACTTTTGTGGCATCTCAGATATCTTTAAACTTTTTGAAGAGGTGAAAACGGATTCTCTTAAATATTTTTCCGTAGAATCCAGTGACGTAGTTTGTTTTATTTTTATGCAAACCTGAATTAGGAGAAGGTTATATCAGAAAACATCAAAATTTTACGCGTTTGATACAAATAATACCAATTTTTGTTCAAAGTATATAAAAAAACAGTGGCATAACAAATTAAAAAAAAATAGAGGTATAAAGGTTGTCGTAACTAGAGGTTACAGCTGGTCTGTGACGTTTTTAATTTCTTCAATCCCACGTGACGTCTTCGACGCACTCCGGTGGCTAGAAATTCATCGTCATCATCCAGAACAAATGAATCAGAATCTATCTCGTCTATTCTCTCTATCCAAATAGTATTTGGTCAATTTGGCAACCGGGTAATCGTCATGGTTTCATATGGTATTTGGTTGGGGGAGGGTGAAATGAATAAAAATGCACAACTATTGAGTTGGTCACCCACATTCAATTAAATGCAGTAATACACGTAACCATAATAGACTAAATGATAAGTATAGACAGTGGCAATGGAACTGAAAATTAGTTTAAGTAAGCAGCGTGAGATGGCACCACTAACGCATATTCCACCGCCTACTATACTAGAAAGACTAGAAGGTGCTTGTCAAAAATTCCAATATGGCGGAAATAGTGCTGACAGTTTGCGTTTGTTTGTATTGTGGAAATTGAGTTTTTTGAGGATTAGATGAATTTTTACGGTTTAAAATCAAAACTTGAGGTTATTTGCGTAAGTTATTTTTGTTTGCTGCCGTTCATAAGTTTTTCAAGCCGCATTGTAACAGCAATTCAGGAAAAAGCCCAACCGTGGTTGAACACTTTGAAGTGGAATGATTTTACTCCAACACTATACTCAATGGTAAGTACCAGTGCTTTCTAGTACAGTAAACTTAGTAGGTTACATGCGCAGGTATGTGAGTTTTATTTTAAAGCATCCTTCATTGTGAGAGCAACAAAAATAATTTTGAATGCATGTTCTTGGTAATAACATAAGAACCATTTACCAGCTCATTTACCAGAATCACGTGACCTTCAGGATTCTGTTTTGACGTTAAAAAAGATTCCTGTGACTTTTAAAATAAGTAGCATTTTCATTATCGATACGTCAAACCAGAAATTCTTATTTTCTTTAGTTTTCAAAATACGCGTAATTTAACTCAAATTTGGATAGCAAAAGAAAGCGAATTATAGGAAATAGTGCAAAAGTTGGCAACTATGTCTGCAATGAGGAGCTGTATTAGCGCCATCTCTTAGAGTTTACATACATTAGAAAGCCTTTTTGGGTGCCACTTTAATTACATTGCGCTGGTTGTCTGTACTTATCATTTAGTCTATGACGTAACTAACCGTTTATTCATTAACACAGTCGGAACACTCAGACTTTTTGTGTTCAACACAAATAGTCCGGTGGCAAACGGTACATTGATGTGCTTCAAACTGGACGTTCTCCAAATAGTTTGCCATTTTGTAGCACAACACCAAAACATAAAAAGGTAAGTAATCAGGCCGGACTAACACCATTTTAAGGGTCTTCCAGCCTAACAAAACACTATTATTACTCTTTGACCTTCACCCAAACCAAAACCATATGGGAACCATTGAAGAAAAATGGTACTAACCTTGATCGACGAGCCTTAAATTCTTGTTGGTCTCCACAAAATTAAAGTACTCTTCCGAGTTGATCACCTGATACCAACTCAGCAAGCACGAGAGAGCGATGAAGAACAAATTGGCGGTAATACCTGCGCATTCAAATTCTTCACTTTGACATATTAAAAAATGTTAAAATTACCTAAAGCCGCGGACAAAATTGGCCAGTTAAACATCACATAGCGTAACCCAGAAAATTCCGCGTTCACCGACAATTTTGCGGAATAAATTTCAATGTGTCTGGATTGCACCTCCACGTAAATATCCGTCACGGGTTTATACTAAAACTGCCCTCCTAAAATCCGCAACAAAATTACGGTAAAACTCACTTCAGACTCTTCGTAATCGGAGAAAAGCTCCACATGGACCAGCTGCTTTTCTTCGCTGGACCCCAAAATGAAGAACGGAATAAAAACCACTTTATACAACGTGTCTAAAAGTCCACTCTTGTAATGTAACATAGCCGATCTGCAGGAATTTGCCAGGGTTTCGCCGTCTTTTGCTTTGAAGTCCACACAGACCATGAACATACCTGTTTATGTAACAAACGTTAAATGTGAAGGAAACTCATTTGAAAGTATAAAACAACATTTTAAGATTATTGAGACAACTTTAGGGCTGAAAATTTCAAAGAAACCCAACTGATACTCCCTCTGGTGATCAGTTTTGAAAACAGTTTCGGACATTCCAGCTGTCAGCTGTCATTTTTTTTTTTTTTTACTGGATTTCGCCACTTGGGCACTCATCCAGGCCAAGTCAATTAATTTTTAAATTATTTTTCAACACACACAACAACCATGCCCGAGGTGGGACTCGAACCCACCACTGTCATTTCTCCGCTTGTTTACATTTATTTTGGTTAGGAATTTAGCCACCGCCTACTATACTAGAAAGCCTAGAAGGTGCTTGTCAAAAATTCGAATATGACAGTGACAGATGACAGTTTGCGTTTGTTTGTATTGTGGAAATTTGAGTTTTTACGGTTTAAAATCAAAACTTGAGGTTATTTGCGGCCGTTCCTAAGTTTTTCAAGCCACATTGTAATAGCAATTCGGGAAAAAGCCCAACCGTGTCAGTTTTTTTTACCGGATCTAACTCAACAGTGATTGAACACTTTGAAGTGGAATGATTTTACTCCAACACTACACTCAATGGTAAGTACCAGTGTTTTCTAGTACAGTAAACTTATTAGGTACTTGTTACATGCACAGGTATGTGGGTTACATTTTAAAGCATCCTTCATTGTGAGAGCAACAAAAATAACTTTGAATGAATGTTCTTGGTAATGAGATTTACCAGTTTTGCTTACCTAGTTTCAAGGATTTACAGATTTTTTTACATTGAACAGTGTTTAAACTAGTTTGCTGTGTGTTGTACTTTCCAGGACAAATGTTCTAACAAATTTGTTTAGGCTGAACTTGATTTAGCACAAAATATGAAGTGACAGTGTCATATTATTCATAATGTTAGGTTAGGTCATATTCATGCAGCAAAATGATTAGAAAGATATTCTTTTAAACAAACCTAACTCTCGATTAGCTGGTGATTCTGGCATTTCCAGGTCAAGATAGACTTTATAAGGTTGTCCCATCATCAACAGCTGTTGTCGAGCGGTCAGTTGCACATGGGCAGCTGGAAAACTGCACATTCCTCTTTCGGTGGGAAAACCATAGGTTGCCCCACAAGGTCTAAGTTTTAAAAACTCCATTTAGTCTCAACCAAAACAGTTTATTCTTGGACTTACTTGAATTTTAAATGTACTGCCCTCTCGTGCTTCACACTAGGCACGTACACATAGTAGAAAGCTACATACATGAGTATGGAGAGCCATACAAGAACTGCGGTAATTAGGGCGATTACTGTGCCTCGAATCAGGACTTCTTTGACGTTGTTAACTCCCGTTTTTGTCCGGGTTTTGTATAGAGTGAGGCTGTCGTGGATGAATTTCACTAAGGGTAGTTTCAAGCGTTGTCTTATGTATTGTCTAGGGCCTAACTGGTATAAGCCCTTCAGTATATTGATGATTGTGGTCATTGTTTAGGTGGTAATGGGGTGTGTTAGGATGATTGGTTTCGGAGACATGCTATTGTGACCGGTTTGGACTTTAGTTTTTTAGATAATTAATTTTTTTTCTGATAAGTGATAAGGATACATTTACATTGATCACTATAGAGGTTAGAAACACAATTTGATAGGAATACAATATATAATTTCAATTAACAAGGCACCCATGTGATGGTGTTACTACAGCAACATTGGAGATCACATGATGGTGTGTGTCGCCATCTGTGGACGAAAAATTCTACTGAACTGACGTTATGAACAGAGGGAGTGTGTGTGGCGCCCTCTGTTCGCAATTCCTCAAAGTAGCTACAACTAGTTTCCTGTAAATAGTAAGCACCCATCTATTGGCGGTTGTTTAAAGTGCATTCACCATGTGTCAAGATTAACCTTGATGCGATTTATCCATGAGGAAAAAAGTTTGAAAGAACTTCTGTTCTAAATGGACGAATATTTTTATTTTTAAGTAAATCATTTTTTTACATTTAAGCCTCGTCTATTAACAATTTTTACACTTTTTTGCAAAAAACAATACATAGAAAACTATACAATTCATTCAGACCGCGCTCCCTTACACGTTAATAAATACACTATAAATATTTCTTTTAGTCAATAATACGACGCCTTTATACCCTAATAATGATAATAATAGTATTAATAATCAGTCAAAATAAATCCAACAATTTATCAATTATTAATAACATAATAATGACAGAATCACATTTAGGTAAATTGTAGTTAAGACTAGGTGGGGGATATTGGCGTTGGAGACGGGTTCCAGCACCACCACCTGGGGCCCGTTATAGCCGCTGGCGTAGGTCATGTTCACGAAGAAGCTGCCCTCGGCCAAACCGCGGGGGGAACGAACGATGAAATTGTACTCTCCCGTGTCTGCCGACATCACTTTTGTTAGGAAAAGGACACCTTGATGGCAGTTTTTGGTTGTGGTATTCTGGAAATTAAGTTACAGTTAACTTAGGTTTTTTCCCAATTTTTGAGTAATTAGTACTCCCGCGGCTTATGTAGGTTTTAAAAGTGTTTTATTAACAAGCATCGATGGTTCAGTGGTAGAATGCTCGCCTGCCACGCGGGCGGCCCGGGTTCGATTCCCGGTCGATGCATTACTTTTTTTTATTTATTTTTACTATAAATATTACTTAAAAGTGCTTTTTTTGTTAACTAAAGCATTTTTTTACTTATCTCAACGAGGACAGTTTCTTCTAAAAAAAGAAAAATTAGCCAAAACTTACCGTTATCCTATAAGCAATAATACTATTATCAGCATCCCCTGGGCGGTAGACCTTTTCGTTTTTGGCAATCCAGAACACTTTGTTATACGGGGGGTTGGCACAAAATTCCATAGTCAGAGTCAAAGGTTGTCCGGCCACCGCTGTAATACTCTTATTCGACGGGGTGACTGTCGGTCGACCTTAAAAAAACAAAACCACCCCGTATATATAACCCAGATAGGTCTTTGTCGTCGTATTATCAGATTTGCATGAGTAATAACAATAACGAGCAATTCCCAATGCACAAACGCCTTTTTGTCTCCCTCTCGTCCATATTTCCGCCCCGAAACAATGCGCTAGTAATTAATGTATCTCTCTCTCTCTATCTCGCTCTTCTTAAATTACCGTTAGCACAACAAAGCCCACCCTCATACATAGTTATAAGTTGGAACCGTAACAAAACGAAACACTTAATAACCGCCATCCGAAACTGGGGAGAATTATGTGGTTTAGCTCCCCTCCTCTTCTTTATTGCCAACATCTATTTACGATAATCTGCAGGTATAGGATGTTCAAAACAAAAATACAGTGACGTCCATTCGTTTTTTTGTGGTCTTAAACTATAATTTAGTCACAATAAGTCAAAATTATATCACGTGTCAGGGTGCAACCAATAACTTCTAGTTAAACTGTCTGGGGATTTAAGACAAATAAAACCTTACTGGGACGGTATTATTAAAGTCGTAAAATTCCGTCCACTTTGCAATAAGCCCCGTAATCATAATGTTCCAGTTTACGAGCGCCATTTTATCATTACCCCTTTAAAGAACGCCCCCGCAAGGGGCAAATCATCATATCAAATTACGTCACCATACTCACTGGCTCCATCTATGATGGCCTTTGTCGTACTGCAGCACCGCCTACTACACTAGAAAGTGCTTGTCAAAAATTCCAATATGGCGGAAATATAGTGGTGACAGTTTGCGTTTGTTTGTATTGTGGAAATTGAATTAAATTAAAAGTGACATTTTAGACTGTCTAGTATAGAGGGCGGTGACTGCAGTAACAAAAATGCATATAGCAAGAATCAAAGTAAAGTGTGATGACGTAAGAATGAAGACAGGTTTTGAAATTTGTTTAAAACATGTTTCCGTCCTAACAAACTTTTTTCCTTCGTTAGGAGCATAGTTGACCTGTTAATTAAAATGGATGCCAGTTCCGCGGGACAAACAAGTCCCAAATTTCCGGTCAATTAGTTTAAAAAAGGACGAATAAGAGAAAAACTGTGTTGTTGTTGAGCGAGAGAAGTTGATTTGCGGACTGATCAACTTTTCTACCAAAAAAAACAGGGTTTTTAAAACTAAACCCAGAAAATCGATTGTAGCCTTTCGCTTTTAAGAAAAAGACGACATTTTTGCTCATAAAACTTTTTACAACAAGTCGTAAACAGCCATTAAGCCCTCCCCTTTGACATCGAAAAAATCCACCACTTCCGACAGCAACAGAAGCTAATTATACTTTTAAATTTGTACAGAGAGAACGCCTGTTGATGCCGCCATTTTATGAAAATATGCACTTGAAAAAAAAATCGCGATTAATAGGTAAATTGGGGTCTTTTGAAAGCGACACCGCTGCACGTATAGACGAATTTAAATATTAAATTGATAATCGGAATTGGAAACTTTTCAGAGCGTAGCGAGCGACCCCTGTCTGACGCAATTTGCATGCAGATATTCAGGTAATTAGAACCCTTTGAAGGTGATCACCATATTTACATACCTTTCGTCTAAAAATAATCAAATCCAGGATTTTCTTAGGCTTGTCAAACACAACCTAATTATTACATACAAAAGGGTGGAATTCGTATCCATTTTTATGACGGCCACTATAAATAAAACCGTTTTCAATATTCCCTAAAGATGGCAAACCGTAAAAAAGGGCCTTTTATGGAAATGAAACTGGAAATAATACGGTCCCTTCAAAATTAGGAAAAATGACCCAAATCCGGTCTTTATTTTTCAATATGGCGGCGTTGTAATATGAAATATTCGAGATTCCTGCTGACCCGGTTAAAAGGGCAGTTTTTACCCTTCGAAAACGAATATCACTGTTATCTATTTTACCCCCAATAATGGATTTCGCCTTCTTGTTCACATCGATTTTCCATGCTGAAATGCCTAAAAAATAGTCCAGGACTTCTAAACTCACCAAAGTAGGCAATGCATGCGTTTGACAGGGCCGCAAATCAGACGTCACGATGACGTAATTGAGCCAAACATTGCATTGGCCAACTGTCATATTACGTCATCGTGACGTAACACTCGCGAAACGCCATCTTAGACCTTTGCTGAATAAAAATTTGTGATTATTTCAAAAATTTTTCAATTAAGTAACCAAAAAAAGCACCTGCTTTTTCTTAACCAATCACAAACTACGAACAATGCTTTAATTTACCCAATTTTACTTATCACTTAGTCTATGCTTATAGGTTTCAAAATTAAATTAAACTGAATGGCGCATTCACCATTTGTCCAGATTTTCTGCTGGGCGTTATTGCTTTCTAGAACTTCGTCTCCAGACGCCTAATTTGTGCCCCTTTGACTTTTGAGGCAATTTCCACCCTTCAAGGTTAGATTAAAAAAATCAAAAGTCGCCCGTTTTAAAGGGAAAGACCAAAAGTTTTAATATCCCAAGGATTAAAAACCTTCTTGGTTCAGTTAGTAGTGTCCTTCCGGATAACGATCGCGCGCCCAAATAAAAGGGCAATTTTACCGCCCTAATGCCGAATAATTTATTTGCTCCTTGTATACAGTTTAAAAGGGCTTTGGGACACAAAATCGACGCCGCCCTTTCTCCGATTTTTTCGTCTCGTTACGTTCTCGGGCAAATGCCTTAAAGCGAATAATTAGATCCGACGACTGCACCGAAACGCTCGATTCGAAAGGGCGGGAAAGGGATTTCTCTTCCAGTTTAATCGTAAAACGCTTTTTTTTTGGGGGCGACATGCCTCCGAAAGTCGGTAATATATTACTGGAATTAGGTACAGAGAGGGAAACAGACAAAATTTAAAGTCTGTTTTGTGTTAGCCAAAGTTTTTTAAATGGTTTCCCGTCTAAAATTAGGACTAGTTTGTATTGAGTTACTTATTAAATAATCACAAATTGTTATCCAACAAAAAGTCTAAGATGGCGTTTCGCGAGTATTAACGGTAAAGTAGGCTGTGCATTATAACATTTCGATGCTTGATCAAGCGTGCCGGGCTAATTTCACGTCACGATGACCTAATATGACAGTTGGCCAATGCATTGTTTTGCTCAATTACGTCATCGTGACGTTTGATTTGCGGCCCTGTCAAACGCATGCATCGCCTACTTTGGTGCTATAAAACCGTTTTACGAGGGTAGCATGGAAATTCATTTATTTGTGTTTATTTCAAAACATTTTTAACACTCTTAGAACCAACATGACAAAATATAAAATTATTTGATGTGTTCAATGAATTGCGGTGGACCACTCTGTATATCCAGATGAGGCTTCCCGTGAATTACCGGTTCGGCCCTTTGGATAATAATCCCGCCGATATTATACGTGCGGCCACGGTCGTTATTTCCAGAGTCAATTTACACCCGTCAGAATACCGAGGGGGTGGGGATTGGGAGGAAGGGGAAATCTCCCTGTATATGTGTACGTTCGATGTTGTTGCGGTTGAATTCAACTTTGTGACGCTCGAGCGAAATTGACGGATGCTTTATTGGATTGTAGTTGAACTTGAGAGACTACGCGTGACGTTTACCAGATTTGCATCCTCACATGTTGAGAACCACTGACACTAAATCCTTGTTTGCATACAACCAGAAGTTCCCCATTGAGATTCCGTAAACAACTTTCTTTTTAGAGCACGTACGAAATCGTTTGTTCGACAAAAGAGCAAACGGTAAACGGGGTCGTCGCCCCATTAGCATAAGGAAAGGGGATGCTTGTTTGGCAAATTTGGCGGCTTCTGGTTGATATTCGAGTCACAAAAGTGGTCCGGAATCCACCATATTTTACCATCCCAGAATATTAACCCTTTTGTCCAGCTAGACCTTAAACTTTAATGTTGTTAGAAGGACACTGGGACAGATTGAATTCGGCCCTTCAAGATGGCCGCGCAACTAAAGCCCCATCTGCATATCAAAGTCTCCTTTAAAGTCCCAAGTAAGTGATTCGATTAGTTTAGGGTTCGTCCCCTGTTACTTAACTTATTGTTCCTAAGGTCCAGTTTACACAACAACTTTTCATAAATACATTAAGAAATTATGGTATATTTACTTCCCTACTCCCTTATTAATTTATTTGACGAGCTAAGGGACTTGAATCGATCCTCGTAAAACGTCCATTGAGTTAAGGCTCTAAAAACGACAATAACAAGCCTATCACTCAGTTAATATTTCAAGGTAAAACATATTAATATTTTAATCCATCAAAAACACTTTTTGATCCATTGATTTGTAATGGTTCCCCTTTTTTACCATCATCACTAAAACATACTGTACGCCACTGTCTTTTAACACGATGAGGGTTGGAATTAATGAACCCTGTTATCCTACCTCCCACTCTTTCGTTGCAACGTCTGTTTTATATTTAAACGTTAAAAAACCGGTTTTTTCTTCAAGTCTCAAAACCGTAAACGGTTTTTAATAAAATGAGCTCGGGATTGGCGGAGGACGGGTAATTAGGCCAAACGTTCCCAGATAAAACAAGAAACATGAGCCAATTTGGCTTTAACCGGTTTGCATTCCTTGAAGTGCGGGAATTAAGTTCCTAAAACTCCCATCTCGTCTAATCTCTTCCAATAGGACCCTTTTGTTATCTTTACTAAGAAATATTAAAGATAACAAAGCCAATTTCTGTTGGCGACAGTTCATATTAGTCTCATCTGTATCAGTTTATTGGGATCATATTGATCATAATTTGACTACTTGTCAAACCCAACTAAACATAACCTATAGCACCCAAGTAGGCGATGCATGCGTTTGACAGGGCCGCAAATCAAACGTCATAATGACGTAATTGAGCAAAACAATGCATTGGCCAACTGTCATATTAGGTCATCGTGACGTGAAATTAGCCCGGCACGCTTGATCAAGCATCGAAATGGTATAATGCACAGCCTACTTTACCATTAATACTCTCGAAACGCCATCTTAGACCTTTGTTGAATAAAAATTTGTGTTTTATAATACTGCATTATTAAAATGAAGGTAAAAAAAGTCGTCACCTTTGGGAGATTTAAAAACGCGTAATTATCAGCCACGAGACGCTTTTATAAATAAATTAAAGGCCAAAAAGGAGCTCTTCGAGGGCCCCGCGAGACTTAACCCTTCGAGAGCGGGGGCGGTCATAATTAAATTGAATCCGTAATCTAGCGAGCAGAAAAAAGCCCGAAAACCGGGGGCGTGCACATAATGCTCCCGCCATTTTTATTATTTTTACGGATCTGCCACTGAAAGCTCCAGCTAATTTGCTTTGGTAAACGATCCGAGCCAAGAAACCCCCAACCCCCCCGGGGGACTTTTAAATTATATTACGTACGTGTTTTTTGCTTTCGTCTCCATTTGTCTCGCCACCAAACTGAGTTTTTACTCGCTTTTGATCTGTCTCACTGTATATCTATAAACGTATGTGCGTGTACGAGTGAGAGATCCTTTTTCCTCGATCGAGTCGGAAGATGGATTTGCGTTTCCCGACCGGATTTTCGATTTAAATGCAAATAATTCCCCTGTCCCTTCTACCGCTTCCTATTTACCGACTAAATAAAAAATATGTTGCTTTAGATTGGAACTGGGCTATGAATCCGGCCCACCTGCAAGACTCCATTTTATTCAGATATGGAAATTTCAAAATTATACACAAAGTTGTGTTTGGTTATTCCTCGCTAAACCAAACTTAAAATTGTCACGTGACACTCCATTGTGAACTATTAGTACAGTAACATGATAACTGTCTGATTAGTGAAAAACCGAACTTCGAAAAAACCGAAGTGACATGTGTCAGTTGGTCAAAGCCCATGCGATTCGACAAAGGTGTTGTGATTTAAAAATCACATGACACCGTGATTATCAAATCACACGGAGGTCACGTGACCTTTGGATCGTACTTCCAAGGCCTTCTATACTAAAAGGTCAAAAATTCCAATATGGCCGAATTAGTGGTTATTGCTAATGTCACAACAGTTTGATTTCAATTTGAAGAGTAGTTTTTACTGTCTTGAACGAAGTTTTGAGGCACCCTCAACACAAGGATAATAATGCCTTGAAGAAGGCTTGGCTTCAGATTGCCAATCGAATGAAAACAATAGGTATTCGGTACAGTCAGAGAGAAAAGCGCTGTCAAAGTTTGAACTGCCAGAAACACAGTTTGAAAAGACAGTCAGTGACAAAATCGTCTGTTAAACTCCCTTGGAGTGAGAAAATTACAGTTTTAAGCACATTTTTGGAATCCTCATTAAATTTCTTATCCAATAACCTAATAAAAAATCACAAAATTCGATACAGTCAGGGAGAAAAGTGCTGCCAAAGTTTGAACTGGCAGAAACACAGTTTGAAAAGACAGTCAGCGACAAAATCGTCTGTTAAACTCACTTGGAGTGAGAAAATAACAGTTTTATCCACATTTTTGGAATCCTTATTACGTTTCCTTTCTACTAACCTAAAAAAACACTAAAACATCGAGTATAGTCAGTTAGAAAAATAGTATCAAAGTTTGAACTGCCAGAAACACAGTTTGAAAGGACAGTCAGAGACAAAATCGCCTGTAAAACCCACTTGGAATGAGAAAATGACAGTTTTAAGCACAATTTTTGGAATCCTCATTAAATTTCCTATTCAATAGCCAAAAAAAACAAAAAACATATCACACAGTCATGGTGAAAAATGGTGTCAAAGTTTGAATTGTTAGAAACACAGTTTGAAAGGACAGTCAAGGACAAAATCGCCTGTAAAACCCACTTGGAGTGAGAAAATGACAGTTTTAAGCACATTTTTGGAATCCTCATTAAATTTCCTATATACTAACTTAAAAAAACACTACCAAATTGAGTACAGTCAGAGAGAAAAACAGTGTCAAAGTTTGAACTAACAGAAACACAGTTTGAAAGGACAGTCAAGGACAAAATCGCCTGTAAAACCCACTTGTAGTGCGAAAATGACAGTTTTAAGCACATTTTTGGAATCCTTATTAAATTTCCTATCCAATAGTCTAAAAAAACACTAAAAAATCGAGTATAGTCAGTTAGAAAAAAGAATTTCAAAATTTGAACTGCTAGAAACACAGTTTGAAAGGACAGCTAAATTCCTAACCAAAATCAATGTAAACAAACGGAGAAATGACAGCTGGAATGTCCGAAACTGTTTTCAAAACTGATCACCAGAGGGAGCATTGTCAAGAAATACACTCAAAATGCTATTTGAGTGTATTTCTTGACAACATTCCAGTAAACTTTTGACAGCTGACAGACTAACATTTGATTGAATGCTTGTTTGGTCACGTGATGCTAAACTTTCGACAATCAAACTGTATATTGTTTTCTTACCGTCGCAAACATGGACGATTTTATTTGCCCGTAGAAAAGGGTTTTTATCACCGGAACCAACCAATTTTTATGGGTATTCCATTACCGATTTTATTGGCGCAAGTTTTATCAAGTCGCATTATCCAGACAAACGCGGAACACTGTGCCCGCTTTTCAGATGTCGGTAAATGGCCCGAAGGAATCGGGAATTGTTTGTTTTCGTTTCGGCGGCGAACCAATAGAAACCCACAAATTTGATTTTGAAAGATCGTGGAGAAGGGACGAGTTTCGTACAACGATCCAGTTTGGAGATTTCCCCGATAGCTTCGAGTGTGTTAATTCACCTTTTCCCCCCCGTTTCAACTTCCTTTTTACGGCTCGAACTAAATTCCAATTTAGAAAGAGCCGATTGAGCCGAACGTCGTCGCCACTCTAAAAGGAAATTCAATTTTAATTTCCCTTAAACTAAACGAGAGAGTCGCTTTCAATGTAATTAATCAACTTGCGCTCTTTGAATTATTACTTCAGTCAAGGTATGTTTGCAGTTTGTTAATTACGGAATAACCGGCCTAATTGGAGGCCTTAACTTCTGGAATACAAGCAAGAAATTATCTGGCTCGATCACATAATAATCGTGAATGTGACACGAAAAGTTTTTAGAATTCCTCGGGCACCTTCGCGTTGTAAATCAACCTCTGAAACTTCAAGTTTACATATGTCATGATATGTAGGGCCCGGGGTAGGGAATTACACCCCCACACAAACTGGAAAGTCAATAAAAATGTTACTCAAAATAGTGTTAAGTTTAAATATCACAAGTTTGTTTGTCCTCCAGGAGATTAGTTAGAAAAAATGGCGGCCGAAGGACAGCTTTGATTAACGTTTCAGCTGACATTAAGCAGTTAAAATTCGTTTTTTATACTGTATATTACCTTATACTGTCAGGATTTAAACCAGTTCTAACAATTATTGTGTTTCTGAGTGTGTTCGAGGGTTTTGAAGGTATAGTTAGGACCGCAGCAAATTCGATAAGAACGAAAATACCTAGAGGGACACGAGACAAAGGAAATTGAATTGCACATGGCGGGGCGCGTCTTTATTTGAGTTTCTGCTTTGAAGCCGACATGGTTTATTTTCCGGAAAAGGGACAGTATTGTTAAGTCTATTGGAGACGTAGCCCTCCCCCCCTGAGTGTTAAAAATCCAGTTTTCAAATAATTGTCACACAACTCGAAAACAAAAAGCGTTTTGTTGCGTGCATACGAAATCCCTTGAAGGGCGCTTAATATGGAGTCTAAGAGGACGAGGTCCTCGTGTGCTAACACCTCTTGAGTAATTATAGGGCCCATTTCCAGTTGCTTAAACTCGTGGAAAAGCGCTTAAAGGGCGTTATAAGTTTGCCGCGAGGTCCTTATCGCGATCCTTTAACACCTTAAACACGCACCGTCATCTTAATGATGCTCTTGGAGCTTAATTTTGTGCTATTCTCTCTTTTTTTTGAAATTTTTGTCGAATTGTTATTTGAAGGATTGAAATTCAAAAAGATGTTTTGTGAGTTTGATTTGTAATTCCTTTGAAATCCGTGGCTGTGAATTAAGCCCTTTAAAGGCAATCTGTTTGAAAAAGCAGAAAAGACGTATTTCGTGACCATAAAATGGAAATAAGAAGCAAAAAAGGTCAGCAAACTATTTGGTCACCAAAGTGTCTCCCAAAGATCAATTGTCGAATAAGTTGTATCCCAGATTAGTCTGATTTGTCATTTCTTCGGAAATTTCTTTATTATCAGGTGTCTCTATGTAATTATTACTGACACAGTACTTGTCCTGGAAAGTACAAGTTCTGGAAAGAAAGTATGATGTATTGATGAGGAAATAACATAACCCTCTTTTTTAATGGAAAAAATGAAGCAACTGTAAAACTGAAAGAAGATTGCCACAAACCTTCTTCAATGTATTTTAAAAATGTTCTTTGAATTACTTTATTATTGTCAAACTGTAAAATCAAACAAACCAATCAATTTAGAAAAGTTTTAAATTTTATAAAACGGTTATGTATATGCAATTTAACTTTCTGTTGTGAGTAAACAAATATACATTATTTCTTGTAAAGGGAACTAGTTGATTTTGTTATTTTACTTTTACTTGCTTTTAAAAGTAATATGCATCCAGATGCATATAACAGAAGGGTTGTTAAAATGTCTATTTTAGTAACTCATTTTTGATTTAAAGATCCAAACCAAACCGAATGAAATTTTTGGGCGCCTTCCTATTATCCCTATATTAGCTACTTGATGTATCAAGCTTTTAGACTGTGAAAACTTTCCATGGAGGTATAAACGTTTAGGTGCTTAGTGGTGGTAAACTTTCCATGGAGGTATAAACGTTTAGGTGCTTAGTGGTGGTAACCTTAACGAGGCAAATTTGGACGTTTATTAATATTTCAACTAGATTCGAACTGAAATATTTTTTTTGGGTTGAATTCTGGCAACCATCAATCCCCGACGCCATTTATAATAATAAATTAACCCGTCAGATCGAGTTACATAGGCAACACGGCACGCATACAGCAACAAATGGGGGTGGCGTGTAATATATGGCAATTTTTATGAAAGGTTTTATATATCAAATATATCGCCCGTGATCTATTTTAATTGATATTGCTTGAGAAAAATAATGGTCGGACAATTTGTACCCGTCCGGACCTGGATGTGCGTGGCAGTTTATGCTCATACGCAAACAAATGATTAATTTATTTTTTTTGTTACTATTATTTTTGTAAAATCGGCTCAAAGTGGGCTGTGCCCTCTCTCCCCCTCGCCCTGCAGGCATTATTTACGTCAATCAGGACGGCCGGTTATTGAAACCGGCAAATCGTCGCCTGGGGCCTTGTACCGGACCTCAATTCAATCAAGCCGTTCTGATTGGAAACACTTTTCAATTTTGATTTACCGATTTCTTTTCACCACTCAATAGAAATGCGAAAAAGATTGCCAGATGGCAGCTGTCAACTGTCAGCCATTATTTTAATCTGTCAGAAATTTTGGATAGTCTACTTGCAATAACACAAAAAATGATACAGGGCACCGCCTACTATACTAGAAAGCCTAGAAGGTGCTTGTCAAAAATTCCAATATGGCGGAAATAGTGGTGACAGTTTGCGTTTGTTTGTATTGTAAAAGTAGAGTTTTTTGAGGATTAGATGAATTTTTACGGTTTAAAATCAAAACTTGAGGTTATTTGCGTATGTTATTTTTGTTTGCTGCTGTTTATAAGTTTTTCAAGCCGCATTGTAACAGGAATTCAGGAAAAAGCCCAACCGTGTCAGTTTTTTACTTTACCAAAAACCGGATCTAACTCAACAGTGGTTGAACCAATGAATAAAAAAAATATAGCAGGAAGGAGCAATAGCAAACAAAGGGGGTGACAGAAACAAGGGGGAGAGGGGGAGTAATATGGCGGCCGTCAACTTTCGGTTGGCACTATAAAACACTATTATTATTGTCCACTGTACAACTTAATTTAAATTTGCAAAACTCAACTGTTAAAGAACCACAAACAAACAAAACAAATTAACACTAAATACAAACAACAAATTTTTGCGGGTTTGAAACTCCAAACTGACAATGACTTTGCGTCAATTCAACTGCGCAGTAGGCGAATGCGCAATCAACTTCCGTCCCCCTCGCTTAATGCACAAACGGGTTATAATTTGTATTATTGTTACCTCCTGATACTTGTTCTTTTTCCTCATTGGGTTGAACACTTTGATTTTACTCCAACACTATACTCACTGGTAAGTACAAGTGCTTTCTAGTACAGTAAACTTATTAGGTACTTGTTACATGCACGGGTATGTGAGTTACATTTTAAAGCATCCTTCATTGTGAGAGCAACAAAAATAATTTTGAATGAATGTTCTTGGTAATAACATAAGAACCATTTACCAGTTTTGCTTGCCTAGTTTCAAGGATTTACAGATTTTCTTGTATTGAACAGTGTTTAAACTAGTTTGCTGTGTGTTGTACTTTCCAGGACAAATGTTCTAACCAATTTGTTTAGGCTAGACTTGATTGTGTATAAAAAGCTCTATCTATACATATCTGGATCAGGAATGAACCTTTTTTTGATTTTTCACTCCTAACTTGCAATCAACTACACGAAATAATTTTTAAAAAACATATTTCTTACTGCAACTGCATACGTTGGTGTATAAAACGAAAACCGCTAACGCCGCCATTATAAGTGACATTTTAGGCTTTCTAGTATAGAGGGCGGTGTACAGGGTGTTTATAATGAATGCACAACTGTCATTTTTTTACTGACATGTGCGTAAATCTCACCACAGTGGATAGTTTTGTGGTTGGTCAAAAAAAGCATATTTCAGCTTGAGGCTTATTCTTGGCCAATCACAAACCTTTAGCACTGTTGCCATTTACGCAAATAGCGCAGATGTGGACTTACCCAATTTTGACGAAACAATGGCGGTGCGCCCTTCAATCATTATTTATTTTTTCAGGTCTTCCATCATTTTCCCATCTAAGCTTCAAATCCCTCTATATACGACATTTTTTTTTGAATATGACTCTAACAATGTTGCCACTTTCAAAATAACACGCAAATCAACAGGCGACCTGATTTTCCATCAGTCGAAACGAATAATCCTAATTAATTCCAAAATCCGGCAAACGAACTTTCATATTCGCTGAGGCGGTCCCCAAAGTCATTTCGTTTCCAGGCGCCCCCCCTCTAGGGGGGACATCCGGAAATGAAGTCTGTCATTCTATCGGGGCACTTCTGCCTAATTGAATTTATCACAAGCCGGGAATTACCTTTCCGGCCCTTTTGATTTAATCCAAAAGGACCAGTTTTCCTATCCTGGTAAATAGGGCCGTATTACTAAAGCGCTGTTAACTTACGGGTTAAACTTAACAGACCCTCAGAATGTTAGCTTGGTGAAATGAAATCAAAACCTTTGGCATCGTTTTGCAAAGCCCTAAATAAAGAATATTTACATGTCAAAGGTTTCTACAAATAGATGGCGCTGAAGGTGACATCAAGATGTCTCAAACTAATTAAAACGATACTCAATCCTCGGAGGGTGATCGTTGAGGTTTGGAGGAATTGTGAAAAGTCCCGATTTGAGTTAAAGGACCCTCCATGTTTGGGCAAAGCTAATTTTCTGGACTTCTTAGCCAAACAAAGAGAAATTAATTAGGAAAGTGTCGGGAGTAAAATCAACACAAAAGGAGTTGCAACTCCATTCCGAATTATTAAAAGCCACTCCGCTAATTGTTAAGAGTTTATCATTTTAAATTGGGATAATTAATTTCGTCAAGCGTTCTAGACGATTTTGAGACGAATTAATTAAGCCCCAGGACATTGGATACGGTTAGGAAAAAGGGTTGTTCTCCCTAGGGAAATGCAATAGGAAAAATGTGCCTTCCTACTCCTGTATCGATTAAACCGTCTGCCGGTAATACTGTCATTTATCTTTACAGTGCCACTTTCAGCTCTTCCCTTGAAATCATGAGAAGTTTCTATTATTTCTTCTCTGTAAAATTCCAGAGTCATTTAAAGCTTATTTGTTTCGTTAACCACTTCTGCTCTATTATCAACATTTTGTTATCTAACCTAACCTAACCTAACCTTAAAATTACCTTTCACCCGATTTTCTTGGGAGGGTTGAAAGAGAAATTAAAAACTTTAGCAAAAACTGTGCCTTTTTTAATAATTTAAACAAATTTCGCGCCCGCTTTCCTTCTTGTTATTT
The DNA here is from genome assembly GCA_018691245.2 of Ips nitidus. Lineage (NCBI taxonomy): Eukaryota > Metazoa > Arthropoda > Insecta > Coleoptera > Curculionidae > Ips > Ips nitidus. The sequence goes on along the minus strand of CM042801.1, from coordinate 4,495,299 downwards.
AAATTAACCGAATTAGGTCTCGACAAAACTTTAAAACGTTCCTCGAGGGCTGAAACTTGTTCGAACCCAAGTTTCGGCCTCTAATTTAATGCACTTATGGATATTTAATGAACTTGTAACAACCGGTTTGTACTTAACGACATTGCATGATGATTAAATTTGAACGAGGCTCTTGTATACACGGTGTGGCTAAAATTAACCAAAACTGTACTATTTCAGGCAGAACACCCTGACAGAATTGATACAGATTAAAAGACAATTTGACAAGCTACACAGTAGCGCAAACTAGACCTTTCCAACTGCCAAACTAACAAAGTTACGAGCAGTCAAAGTGAACCAAGAAATTCACTGTAAAGTTGTCTTTGTGGTCAAATTGTGACGTTATTTTGACAGTAAACCACTGGCACTATACAGGATGGTTAAAAGACAATTTGACAAGCTACTCAGTGGCGCAAACTAGACCTCTGTAAGTGTCAAATTAAGAAAATGACGAGCTGTTAAATTGAACCAAGCAATTTAGTGTAGAGTTGTCTTTGTTGTCAAATTGTGACGTTATTTTGACAATTAACCACCGACACTATAAAGAGTGATTAAAAGGCAATTTGACAAGCTACGCAGTGGCGTAAACTAGACCTTTCCAACTGCCAAACTAACAAAGTTACGAGCAGTCAAAGTGAACCAATGTAAAGTTGTCTTTGTTGTTAAATTGTGACGTTATTTTGTGCTTGTCAAGACCTACTATACAAAAAAATACAGTGTCTGAGATATTCAGGGTCCAAAATTTTCATTATTTTGACATTTTCAACGACTCACCTGTCACTATCACCTCAACACTCATCGCGTTCCTTATGGCTTCCAGCCTTTTGCTACTCTCCTTAGAGGGCGCCACGCATCTGTACTCCCCTCCCTCTTGGTACAGGACGTTGTCGATTCTCAGTTCCTGCGAGGCTCCTATTGGATCCAAACGTCCAGTGCCGCTCTCCACTCTGGCCCAACAACCGCTGATTCCTGGAAAATACGGCCCTGATTTACATCCTAATCTACAACCTTATTTATGCAACCAGCCATTCAATATTAGAATGACTGGTTGCATAATTGTGAGTGACACTCTCAAGTTTAAAAAAATATAGGAAAACTCGAATACCTTCGAGATCATTTCAATTCTTGAGAACTGGAAAAGTAATTGCCACTAATTGGACTTTTTTCTGCTTAATTGGTAGCAATTAACGGGGCTATAGCTTTGCAATTATGGATAATTGAATTAATTCCTCATTATATTCTACATTTTTTTTTCACTATTTTAATAGGTTCATTAAGACTCGAGTGTCAAGAGTTTACTCTACAAATATGCGGTGGGGGTAAAACGAGAAAAAGTTTTCTGAAATGGAATGCGGGAGCTTAAAGTTGTCGGTTTTTCGAATTCGTTACGAAAGATAACTCTCGGAAATATCGGGGTTTTGTTGTCGACCGGATTTCAATACGAAATAAATTTATCCCGAGCCCGCAAAAGCGCCTCAAACTTCGTAACGGGGGCCGCATTCCGCCTCCTCAAAAACATAAATAAAACCGTTTCGCATTGTTGTACTTTTCGAGGTGAAACTGGCAAGAAAAAAAAAACACTTCTAGGAAAGTTATTTCCATAATTTGACTGGATATGACACACCTTTTATGTTATTAGATTAAAAAATCCATAATTCCAGAAGTTACGACACACACACACACGTCATTTATGGTAAAAAAGAACGTATTCCAGGGCAGTTGCAATTTTATCTGAGACTTTAAAAAGCGCCCTTTATTGCCTACAAACTGCACACCAGCCTTATGGCCGTACATATGAAAGTTTTATTTAAATTTACAGCCACTCGTAAAAAAAGTTTTGCAGCCATTTTGGATGCTTTTATGTTTGACACTCTTTCAGTTTTTAGAACTTAAATTAAGAGTTATTTAGGTCAAACAAAACAAAACTTACCTGGAGGACATGCTAGCTGCACCGCACCACCTAAAGAAACCTCCACCTGTCTCCCAGTGGAACTGAGTTCACCCACATCAAACTCAGGCTCCTGGGTCACCTCCATATCATCTAAAACTTTCCAGTTAAAAGTCCGAAACCTCAAAACGGTAAAATCACAACTCACGGACGTTGAGAAAGTATCCGATACTGCTAAACCTGCCCAGCATATGCCTGGCAATGCACTTGTACCAGCCGCTGTGTTCCCGTTTGATTTCCGTAAAGTTCAGGAACCCTTCGGGTGTCTGAAGCACCGGAGGGTCACCATCGTCCTTCAACCAGATCGGTTTCGCTTTCGGGTTCGAATCCACGTCGCATTTAAGGGACACGGGCATCCCTTCGCGGATCGGGAACCCAAACCCCGGTTCCCTGGATATGGCAAATGAGGGCGTGTCTAGAAGTTGGACAACCAAACGTAAATTAACGCCAAATAGCGTATTTGTATTGAATTCACCCTATTGACAAATGCATCAACAAATATTTACTCCGGGCATTAAATTGAGATAAACATTACAGTATTAGGGACGTTATTTGTCAGGGCACATTACCTATTAATATTAATCCTAATACCCTGGATGCCCTGAAATTAACTGTGAGTGCAAATCGATGTTTGATCTGTCTGGAAACGTTACATTCTACGCATTTTAGAGAACCCACCACATAGTGTACTAACCATCTCAAGAAAACACCGCTTCCTGAAGCCACGTACGTAAGGTGATCCTGGTAATCACTGTCCGGTCTTTGATGAGTGGAAGAACACTGGTTTAATAACAAGAGTCCTTAAAAATACTCGGAAAACCCCAAAACAACAACATTTATATCAACAACAACAACTCTCTCTTTTCTTAACCTCACCTTTTTCGCGCGATACACACGCCAACGTCAACTAATCGACGCGCCGCCTACCGTATGAAAAATGAACTGATAGCTGCCACAAACAACGATCTATTTTTTTAAACAATAATTTGCTGGCTCCGACCACTGTCAAAAAATACTTTTTCTAAACTAAGAACTCAGTCAAAATAACTGAAATGTCAAGTTTAAATTTGAAACGTTTTTAAAAAATACATTTAATCAAAATTTGACAGCAGCATACAATAAATACGATTATTAGATTCGGTTTGACGGCTATAACAAACACTATTTGGGTTTCCACAACTTTAAGTGGGACTTTCCGCGGTGTAAACCGGGTCATCGGATCCAGTTTTCGGTAGGTCACAAAAGCGTAACCGACGTCCTTTGGTTGGATGTAATCGGAGCCGGTTTCCTTTTCGTTCTCACTAAAAATTAACGTCAATTGTTTATCCAGTTCGCTGCTTCGTCTGTCACGCACAATGTTGATGCGTTCCGAAATTCGATTGATTCTTCCGCTGCTTCTAGAACCGCGATGATTATGGTGATTAGGTGCGGAATGATGTTGATGAGCGGATTTATGACCAGAACCGCCATGATGACTGGAACGATGATGACTTTGATGTTTCGGTTCTTCATGATGATGCACGGATTTGTGACTTTTAGAAGGAGCGTGATGTTTAGAATGTTCTTCGTGATGATGGGTGTGGGTTTTTGAACGAGCTTCATGATGGTGTTCATGGTCAGGTTCGTGATGACTTTTATGATCAACCTCTCGATGATGTCTAGAATGTCCATGATAATGTTCTTCCTCGTCATAATGATGTCTAGAACGACCATCTCCATGGTGGTGATGGTTTTCTACGTGATGTGTTTCTGCTTCATGGTGATGTCCATCTTCATGGGAATGTCTACTTTTATGATGCGAGTGACCTTCTTCATGAATATGCTTGGAACTTTTGTGATGATCGTCGTCATGATGATGATGTTTGTGGATTTTGGAAGAATGATGTCGACTTTCTTCTTCATGATGATGCGGATGACTTCTTGATCTATGGTGGCGAGAGTGTCCACTTTCACGATGATGTTCGTGAGGATGGTGGAACTTTACCGAACCCTCTTTGCCTTTTTTACGTCTGCCATGATGTGGATGACCTGGTAGACACGAGCATGGTGGAATCTTCTCGGAACAGTGGCACGGATCAATTCGGTGATGATGCTTTGGACATGGACATGGTGGAGGTGCTTCAAAAGAAGAGCAACTGCAGTCAGTGTCTTTCACACAATGACACTGTGGGGTGGTCTTTTTTTTTGGACAGGGAATAAAGCAAGCTGGTTGGGTAGTCTTTACCTCGTCTTTTCCACATTGACATTCTCGTTTAGTCTTGTGTCCTATGATGTTCTTCACTTTATTAAGAAAAGATTGATTTTTGGCAGTTTTGACTTCTTTCGGTGGAGTCTCGGGGCATACACACAGCTTTTTCTTCTTCCTCTTTTTCTTACATTTGGAGGGTTGAAGATTGCACACCATCACTGAAGGACAACCATCCTGGTTTCTCTCTACTCCAGGCATGTTTACCTGGAGATTGATATTAACATCCTTTCGGGACTTTCCTTTTTTAATGCAACTTTTAGGACATCTAGGAAGTTGAATAATGCTGCACGGTGCACTCCTTAGCACTACCTTCTTCTCAGATTTTAATGAGCTAGTGCTATTTGGATTTAAGGTAGGTCTGGATATTGAGGTACAAGACAGCTTCAAAGGTGGACTACAGGAAGTTTCTGGAGATGATGATGATTCCGTCTGCGAAGCCGCTGAATCAAATGAGCTACAGCAGCATCCTTCATCTTTGGTGCATTCTTGAACGCATCGATTGGTGAATTGAATGAATCTGTAACCTTTCTCTTCAAAGATCTTTGGTCTGCGTTGGCACGTTCTGATCGTTAACAGGTTGAGGACAGGGTCACAGTCTGAGCTGCTGCTTGATGACGACATAGTTTAATAGATCAAAGGGGGGTCCACCAAAGGTTGGCACGGCTCCAAATATCTGAGAAACACAAACAGAGCACAACTCAAACTAAGAATGCACGCGATCCATTTCAAGCAGCACGAATTCGGACTGATCTTCTGCAGGAAAGTTTGAGAGGCGCAGATGCTGCAGCAACATCTCAATCGACGCCGCATCGCATCTCTCTGACCGAAAATTTTGAGCTTGACATTGAAAACTGTCAAATTGACGATATGGAGTGTCACAGGCCGAAACGGTCCCTGTCCCCGAATCACGTAGTGATTAACGGCCTGGTGATCGATCGTAGGGATAGCTTGGAGGATCATAAGGCCACATTGGGCAACATCACCGAAGAGAGTGATCCCATTCCCAGCGATCTCGATTTGACCAGCAGCAGCGAAAACCAGGATGATCACACTGAATTGTCCAAACTGGCCAGTTTCCTGGGTAGTTTGGACGAGACCGGCAAGACTCAGATCGTTGATACACTGATCAACATTTACAAAAAGGAGATTTTGAGTAGCTTAAAGCAGTGTGAGGAGACCACAACAATGGAGAACAGTCCTAAACATTATAAAAGCTTAGTAAGTAGACATCTTGGGGCAAGTTTTATTTTTTCTGTTGATTTAAGAGTATTTCACAGGCATCAAAGCCGGTGGCGAGTACCCAGTGCCAGTACGACCGTAAGGATTGTCCAAACACCAAACTGGTCCACTTCAAAGAAGATTCTCTGAAAGAGAGTAGACTTATTCAAGAAAGACTCAAATCATTGGCAAAGCCTTACAACGAAATGTTTTCACAAGTACCCAAGCCTAGTGAATTTGATAAAAAGTACGAAGAGGATCTGTACAAACTACTGGGACGTCCCTGTAAAAAGCCCATAAGCCAGACCGAACATATTCTAGTCAAGTGTGACACTTCCGAAGACTACTCTACCAGTTTGGGGTATGAAAAGCTGAAGAAAAAATGGGAGAACCCTTTGGAGAAGATGAAACAACTGGTGTCTGAAGGGATTCAAGCGTCCACTCCAGCTAGAAAGAGAAGGAAGCCGTTGAAGAAGTCCAGCGTAAATTTCGTGAAACCCTTCAAGTATCCGAAGCAGAGCAGGTCTGATATGGGTATAAACTGTCCATTTGGGTGCGCTTTAAGACTGAAAAAGTCCCAATCCGACACTGACCTTCGTAGAAGTCGAGCAGGAGTTTCTGTGGATCGCAAATCCTCTAGGGAGCTGTTGCAGGCTAAAGAACTACGACGCAAGAACCAGCTGATCAGGTACCTGGACGCTGACCTTAAACGTGGAGACTCGTCTATTCAGTTCAGTCAAATCCTCTTCGAAACCGCTAACAAGAATATGGACAACGAGGTCTCCAACATGGAAATTCCTTTACTAGACAACAAACAAGTGGACAATTTCAACGCTAATTATTTACTGCACTCCCTCAAACTGGCCACTCAAACCAAGTCCAGCGTGGTGCTCTCCATGGAACAACTTTGCTACACGGAAAGTGATGTTAGTGTAACCGAAGAAGACTATCGAAGATGGTTGAAAAAACGCAATCTGTCCAGGTACTATACTAGGTCTGAAGAAGAGTTTCTCTCAGTGTCTCAGACTAAACCACCTCAGACACCAAGAACTAAAAGAAAGATCACTTGGAGTGAACCGGAAAAGGAAAGATTAGATGGGTTGCTGGAAGACATGGGGGAGTTGTTCCTCTACGAACACGTGGTAATTTCCAGAGCTTTAAACTTCTTTCTGACATTGCACGTGCCAAGAACCCGAGTGTTTACCAAATGGGAACGACTGTTGCAGCTTATGTTTGTTGGAGTGTTTTACTGCTTGTGGTGGTACTTTGGAAATTACGTGTACGTCGATGCGACCTTTAAGAAGGGCTCTGCCCTTTGGAAGTAACGAAGATTTGTGAAATTGTTTGTTGACACAATAAATTACTTTGTATATATAAAGGGAAACAAAATAAAAAGTGGCAACGCAGCGTAGAACCGGCAATACTGTATTAGAATGACACTTGACACTGACAGTTCAAAACTTAACCTTAAAATTGAAGTGTAAACAAATAAATAGGGGGGCCTCCTATTTAAGCGTGTAAAACCCATTTAGAGCCCCATATTAAAAAAAAAATGACTTTCTTATTCGACAGCACGGTGATATTCTCATCTCAGGTGAGTAACTCAATCAAATTAGGGCCTTTGGCAACTTAATGCCTCCCTTTAGGTGTTTTTCTTCATAGGGGCATGGATTTTTCTCTATTGAGTCTCTAGTGTCTAGAATGGGCGTTATTGGGGTTACAGTTATGGCTCTCTTGTCTGGGTTTGGGGCTGTCAACTACCCCTACTCTTAAATGAAATTCTTTATGAGGTGCTTTTAATGCAAATCCACTTTCGAGGGTTGGTATTAGTGAAATTGAATTGTAGGGACGTTTCTCAAATTGAGGTGCACAATATCAACAAACGGCTAATGCAAACTATGGAAATGATCGTAATTCGGAAAAAACAAATTGCCATTGCGAAAAAACAAATGATGAGAAACCTGGAGGTGGCCAACCGAAAAGGAATTTGGGAGATATCGAAACAATGAGAGTAAGTTACATTAACATTACAAGATGGAGTTGTATTATTAAAATTTAATCCTAAAATGGTGTAAATTGAAGGTTTGGAGGAACTTATCAAACACTATACTTACATTGTACATTGAGTAGGACAGAAACATTGAAGGGCTGCTCCAAAGCAATATGGCGGACGAAACAGGTAAGGGTGGCGTTGTGGTGCGCCCGCAAAACTTTATTCATGTGGGCATCGTTTCGGGCACCCACTTTTTGTTCGATGGGCGTTTCCGTTAGGTTCAGCACCTCCAAGGGCAGTTCGGGCACGTCAAGAAGGGCCATCGATCCTAGGGTGAGCTCCCACGAGAGGGAGGGGGTGGGGTTACCGTCATCCACCACACAGGACACCGTTAAATCTGCATTTTCTTTTACGGGGATGAAAGGGTTGCCCGGGTCCAGGATTCGGTTGTCGATCATTAAGTAGGCTTTTTTCGGTGGATCTGAAATCAAGATGATTATTTCCTTCCTATCAATTTTGACCAATCGCTATCAAGAATTAGTATAACAAATGCAAATTTTAAATGGAAAAATCACTTGACAACTGTCAACTTAGCTGTCAGCAGTTTTTCCGGAAAAAAATTCGAAAAAATTGCACACTCCTCACAGCAACATAAAGAATAGTGTTACCCTTTCTAGCTTCAAAGTTATTGTTCTTATTGTTTTAATTAAAATAAAATGTTTATTTAACTCAGGAAATAATCTTACCAAATATCACTAGGGATATTACCGCCGATTATTAATTTGACAGTTAAAATGTTGCCTTAAAACATAGTTTTTACTTAAAGCATATTTTGTGTCCCTGGGTGACAATTTTTATAGTGTTTCCGTCACCCGTTTTTGGTACAAAAGAAAAACCGACGCTTTCCTCGACCATATCTAAACTGGCCGGCCAGTTTGGAAAATTACGAGCCTGGAAAATGCGCTTCGCTTTTGTTTGTCCAGGAAACGTAGAAACTCGTTCGAGCCGAAACTGGAATGATAATAATGTTTCGTGTGTTTTTTTTCTTTACCGTCCATAAGAATTCGGTCATGAAATAGAAAAACGCACCCTCAGAAGGATGATTCAATCAAAACGAATTAAGGTCGGCTCTTTGTGCCCTAGAAACACGCACCTGAAGGAAAAAAAGGCCATCAATTAAGGTCCCCTAACAGAAACGCACTTACGCCTCTTCAAGTCTTCTATTTGCCAGTTTCGAGAGGGTAAAACAAACACTTAGAGCGAGATAGACGACATAATACGCGGCCATATTTGACATGCAATCCAAAAACGGCTCTATTATGATAGAGCCGGGGCGGCATACACACACAAAAGTGCTCCACCAGCCGCAAATATGGCTCTGACGGGGCTCTTTTTTCATTTTTTTTTCTGTTAAAGTGCTTTGGAAATGAGATTGTTTCGTGCTTTTGTCACCTTTTTTTACGAGGTTTTAATTAGGATGAGTGTAGGCCCATTAAGGACCTTAATTTAATAGGGGTTTTTTTAGTTCTGTGTATCAAATTGTTGAATAATTCTTTTATGATGAGTTGTTAACCGCAAAATGGACATGTAAGAGCTTTGTGTTAGTTTTAAGGCAGACAGAAAACTCCCAAAAACAGGGGCTTTAATAAGCCGTATATTTGAGCCCTACAGGGCTGTCCCTTTCGAAATATACATGTAAACGTATGGTAAAAGCCTACCGCATCCGGTCAAAACCCCCGAAAAAAAAGCAAATACGCGTTCCATCACTGAAATTAATGGTTTAAAAAGGGATATTATAGAGGAAGGGCCAAATTGGCAAACAGGATTTTTGTTTGTAGGGCTTCGCCGCCATATTCCAATTTATCGAACACACAATATTAGTTATTTTAATATTGACAAACGTGCTCGTTTGTATGTTTTGTTCCGTTCTGATTTTTGCAGGTTTTTCTGATTTTAAAGGGCTTTTAATAGTTAGAGTATACAGGGTGTCCAATTCGACAAAGACTAGTAGGCGATAGTAAACTGGACATTTGTGATAATTGACAAGCCAACCCAACCATAGTCAAAAACAGTTTCTACGTCGCTATTACCTCCATAACTCTTTCGAACGTTCAAGGAGGAGGGACGGTGATAAATTGGACTAGATATGGACATTTCCATTTCTAGGAGGGTTGATTTCACGGTGTCCGCACAACGTTCAGTGCTTTTTCCGAAGGACCAAACCGACCGGAAACTTTCTCAGTCGCAGGTGTCGTTCCGTAACTTTATTTACGTTTACCGGAAGTGCAAAAGTGGGGCCAGTTTAACGCCCCTAAAATCAAGGTCACGTGAAAAGTGTCTTTATTTTCTAAGTGTTAACTTAAAAACTCTCAATTATGAATACAGTACCGGATTGAATTTTCAGTGTTGCCAAACCGACCATTTTCGTAAAAACAAACCTAAATGACAAATGTTTGTTCTAGTAATAATTTGCAGTAATTAGTTTGATTGCTAAGGAACAAATTCGCTTCTCATTCTTCTCAATTTGTAAAGGAAAATACTGTTAAGATATGACGACAATTCCGATCTTATTAGGTCTGTTCGCAGAAGCAATCCCTTATTGGTTGAATGCTCACGTGACTATGACGTAGTTTGACTTGTGACCAATGAATGTACCTATTTCTCTGACAACTAGTTGGAGATTCTCTCTGCGAACAGACCTAATGACATTCATTATTTTGTGGCTGAAAATGTGGAAATAGTCTGTACTGCAAAAATTTGCTAAATCAAATTTAGACAATTGTAAAAGCTGAAATGGTAAAATACTTGATAATCTTATTTAGAACTTGCAACACTGTAGAGGCTAGTTGACACCTGTCAAAAACAGTCACGTGAATTTTAAAATGTGATTTGAAAACTTGAAAATTTGGCGAATTAAATTTCAATTTGCAAATGGTAAAATTGTAAGGGACTTGTCACGTGAGTTTAATAATGCAATTTTCGATTTTCACCACATCGATGGTCACGTGACTGTCTTGACAGTTGTCTACTGGCCTTTACAGTGTTGCAAGTTCGAAAATTGCATTATTAAACTCACGAGACAGGTCTCTTACAATTTCACCATTTGCAAATGTGTAAATTTAATTCATCAAGTTTTCAACGTTGAAACTACATTTTAAAAGTCACGTGACTGATTTTGACAAGTGTCAACTAGCCTTTACAGTGTTGTAAGTTCAAAATAGGATAATCAAAGTCACGTGATCTGTATTTTACAATTTCCGCTCTTACAACTGTCTTAATTTGATTTACCAAATTTTTACAGTTGAAACTATTTTTTATGGTCACGTGACTGTCTTGACAGTTGTCTACCTGGCCTTTACAGTGTTGCAAGCTCGAAAATTGCATTATTAAACTCACTCTCAATTTCACCATTTGCAAATGTGTAAATTGTTTCCAAAAACGTGCTTAAAACTGTCATTTTCTCACTCCAAGTTGGTTTGACAAGCAATTTTGTCTTTCTGGTAGTTCAAACTTTGACAGCGCTTTTCTCTCTGACTGTCCCAAATTTTGTGGTGGGTTTCTCGTGGTTTGATAGGAAATTTAATGAGGATTTCAAAAACGTGCTTAAAACCGTCATTTTCTCACTCCAAGTTGGTTTGACAAGCAATTTTCTCCCTGACTGGCAAACGATCAAACTGTGCTCAAAAGATGCAAAAATCGGGGTTCAGAAAAGTTTTTCTGCATTCAGCCGATACAAAACGTGTTTCTAAGATTTATGACAGTTATTTTGAGTGTGGTCACGTGACTGCCTAGCTAGAGTATTGTCCAAAAACCACGTGATATCTGCCACTTTTCTGTACCACACTGAATTTCACTTTTCTAATTTTACTTTATTTACGTCCATCATTACAAACAGTACCTACTTGCGAGTCACTAGGTCATTAGTTGCTCGAAAAGGGCTAAAAGGCCTTTATTCCGATAACCAGGCAATTTAATAGTCCAACAAACTTCAATAATTCACGACGTCCAATTAAATTATCATCATTTTGCGTACTCGGCTAAATGACGGACATGCACATACAGGTACACGTCAAATTGCTTCTAGCAACGATTGATTAATTCGATTTAATTGGTTTGCTCGATTAATCTGACTTTCCGCTAACAAAAATGAGGTAGATAATTTTCATAATTTGTAGGATTATGATGGCTGTTTTGTTAAGAAAACTGGATTTTTGGGGAAAGTTTTTCTACAACGTAAACATTACAGTCAATTACGAAAACTTCAGCGTACTTTTCGCTAAAAGCTTGAAAAACAATAACAGTAAAAGTTGCAGAACGGCTATGTTTACACCGTCTGCTTTGAATCCATTTTTTTCACTGAAATAAACTGATCGTACGCTGAAATGCTCTCCGGAAGGTTGCATTAAGTGCCGCAAGGAAGCTAAATTGCTTTTTAGCAGACTGTAGTACAGTAGGAAATTTACGGGCCGGTCCATTATTCAGCTAGAAAATATTACTTTCATAATATCAGATTAAAAATTTAATATTGCCTTGAACGGGGGTTGCTACCCTTAAAACTGTTTAGAAAAGTTACAGAAGGTGACTTGGTGTTTTTCATCAATAGTGCCAACAAAGGTGCTCTTCCTGTCTCTCTCGTGTATTTAGTTTAAATCCTCAAAAACGTTTTGTTTTATGTAATTTCTATTTATCTTTTGATGAACTTAATTGAAACGGGGCCCTGTTTGAAAGGGTTAAAAAGGGTTCGTGCTGTTACCATTCAAAACTATTTCAGCGGCGATTTGTTGACCAAAGCCGGATTTGAAACTGTCTCTATTACTGTGGATTTTTAGGGTCAGGTACACTTACTAAACAGGGACGGTTTAAGGGGGGATGTAATGGATAATACGTTGTCATTTCTGCAGTAATTAATCGTTCATTTAATGGGGCATAATTATATTTAAGCTAGATTTAACTGAAACGGGGATGAATAGAAATAGTGGTTAAATCCGTACCGGGGGGGTTGATTAATTACGACTCGCTTTTTGCGGATTTATAAATATTAATGTATCGAGTTTCCATATTATTGTGTGTACGGTGATTTATCGGTGCGAACTCGAAATTGTTATTGTTAATATAATTTACTGAAATTGTTAATTTATTTCAATTGCGCTCGTATCTGTCTTAGTTGCAACGAATGTCATTTTTGCACTACCCTTGTATGTTTAGTAGTGTCCACCATCTTGCTTGCGTCACTTGGTTGTAAGTTTGAATTACTTTTTAAAAGTCACGTGACTGTTTTTGACAGCCTAAGTTTAAAATTGGATTATCAAAGTCACGTGACAAATTTATTACGATTTCACCTTTTTTAATTGTCACGTGACTGTTTTAACAGTTGTCCAGTGGCCCTTACGGTGTTGCAAATTTAAAATTGGATTATCAAAGTCACGTGACAAATTTATTACGATTTCATCTTTTTTAATTGTCACGTGTCACAATCCTCATTAAATTTCGTATTCAAAAACCGGAAAAAACTCTACAAAATTTGGGACAGTCAGGGAGAAAAGCGCTGTCAAAGTTTGAACTACCAGAAAGACAGTTTGAAAGGACACTCAAGGACAAAATTGCTTGTCAAACCAACTTGGAGTGAGAAAATGACGGTTTTAAGCACGTTTTTGGAATCCTCATTAAATTTCCTATCAAACCACCAGAAACACACCACAAAATTTGGGACAGTCAGGGAGAAAATTGCTTGTCAAACCAACTTGGAGTGAGAAAATGACGGTTTTAAGCACGTTTTTGGAATCCTCATTAAATTTCTTATCAAACCACCAGAAATACACCACAAAATTTGGGACAGTCAGGGAGAAAAGCGCTGTCAAAGTTTGAACTACCAAAAAGACAGTTTGAAAGGACAGTCAAGGACAAAATTGCTTGTCAAACCAACTTGGAGTGAGAAAATGACGGTTTTAAGCACGTTTTTGGAATCCTTATTAAATTTCCTATTCAAAAACCGGAAAAAACTCTACAAAATTTGGTAAAATCAGTGCGAAAAGCGGTGTCAAAAATGTAACTGCCAGTTAATACATTATTTGTAATTTACCAGTAATTTACAAGTAACATTTTTTTGGTAAAGTAAAATATTTTCTTTACCGGTAATTTACCCAGCACTATCAATTCTAATCTAGAAGAACTGACAGTTTGGTACACTGTAAAAATGTGATTATTGTACGTTTTTACAACAATAGACTATTTGACTATGCCGTTGAAAATTTGAATAATTGTCAGATTGAAACGCTGTAAAAATATGATTTGCAAATTGTGTACGAACTTGAAGAATGGTTAGTTTTGCAACACTGTAGAAACGTGATATTGTTCGTTTTTAAGAAAATGGTAAAATTGGTAACGTTGCAATCATTTGGTACCAAAGTTGATTTATTGTCAGTTTGGCACTACTGTAGAAATGAGATTATATGGTACGTTTCTATGAAAATATATGATTTGACAACAGATGATCAGTTTTGCCAACTGACATATTTACCTTCAAATATGGTTCAGGTTGAAGTTGCCATAACACCAAATTAGTGTTTTAAGGGAATTTTTCATGATAATCAAACTTAATGTTCAGCAGGACAAATTGACCCTTATTTCAAAAGAGTGAGCATTTTCAGAGATAGGGATTTTAAAAGAAAATCAAGATATTTTTTAAAAAAATTGGAAAGTTTAGGACATTTCCTAAAGGTCTGTAAGAGGTGTTCAGTGGATTTACTTGGAGGCTTCTGGCCAATTTTAAAACATTTTTGGAATGAAGTTTTGATCTCTGAGTTCTAATTTAGTTTGATTTTTTAAATACAACAATACGAGGGACAATCGCAAATTAATGTTGTTTAGATAAAGTTAAAATTTACCTAGAACAGTAAGAATGACAGGTTTGCCCTGAACAACGAATCCAAACCCATCTTCCGCCTCACACTGCCATTTTCCATCGTCCTCCAATCGGACATTGTCAATGTACAAATTCCCGTTGGCGTCCACTAGAAACCGATGTCCGACCACCCTTTTGTTGTTCGTATTGTCCTTAAGTATCGTTTGGACAATCTGTCCGTCTTTCAGCCAAATACTGTTGCTGCAAAACAATAATAAAGTATTTAAAAGCGAAGGCGAAGGCAAAGTTGAAATGTCTTGAGAAAGAGATTAGGGACGACCTGAATAAGTTATAATTTAAGCCTCCGGAACCGGAAATGCATTCTACGGGGGAGGCTTTAAAAGTTTCAAAAAAGTTCACAGGAAAGCTTTACTGCCATCTCACCTAAAATTGATGTTGACGGCACAATCCAGGACGATTTTCGTGTTTTGCTTGGCAAACATTTGAGTGTACTCCTCACCGTTTGAGTTGGTTTTCTGGTAACTCAAGTTCGTTCGGGTGTCAGCTCGGGTGGGTCGACGATGCGGATGTCTGGTGTGTGTCTTTGATTCTGCGTGTCCTGCAAAAAAAGTCCAATCCATATAATATATGAATATGCGAAGCAGAAATCAGAAAAACAGTATATTCGGTCAAAGGGAAGTTACGGCTTTGTCCAATTAGCTCGCCGAAACAGAATAGCTTATCGATCGGTTCATTTATTTAATGGATTTCCAGGATTATGGACGCTTTCACGGCTAATGGCCGATATTATGTCCTTTGACGTTTACGCTGTTGTTGTTTTAACGCGAAAGGACATCTCTCTTGTCCAGTTTTAGAGGAACGTGACCCGATTTAATGACGTTGAAAAAGCTAAAAGTTTGTATCAAAAATAATCAAAACAATGTGTGTTAAGTCACGTGGTGTCTGGGTGCTACTCCAGAAGATTCCATACCTTTTGCTCTCCTTCTCGCCTACACACAATAAGAAAGAGAACTCATCATAATTTTTAGGTACGTCAGACAAGAAAAGGTAATTCAAGAATTTCCCGGTTGTTATTTCAGTGATTGCGCCCTTCCGTGCCTCGAATCTTATTTGGATTTATGGCAACTATTTTATGGAAATTACTCCCGAATAATAAATTTTCATGTTTGGTCGCTGGTTGCAATTTCCATCCCTAATTTACCAACTCTAATTCATTTTAAAATATCTCAAGTTTTTACACAACCTGTCGCGCCATCTCAAGAAAACACCGCTTTCTGAAGCCACGTACGTAATCCTGGTAATCACTGTCCGGTCTTTGATGAGTGGGCACAATAAAACAATCCGTTTCAACTGGTTTAATAACAAGAGTCCTTAAAAATACTCGGAAAACCCGAAAACAACATTTATATCAACAACAACAACTCTCTCTTTTCTTAACCTCACCTTTTTCGCGCGATACACAACACACGCCGTCAACTAATCGACGCGCCGCCTACCGTATGAAAAATGAACTGATAGCTGCCACAAACAACGATCTATTCTTTTTAAACAATAATTTGCTGGCTCCCGCAATATGTACCTGACAAGTTAGCCAATAGAGGCAGGTGTTTGACTCATGTCATGGATTGGAGGGGGCCTAATGTGCAAAGGGAGGAGAAACTTTGCCAGTGAATATCCTCTTCCTAAGCAATTTGTCAGCAAATTAGGTGTGGAACGGTCGCAATATTGGACCAGTGTATTACGAAACTTTAGGGAACGTTGCGATAGTTTTGGTTATGTATTACAAACATTCACTAGTAAACTCTTTAGTTTTAATTAGATTATGCTCAAGTGGAACTTAATGTTTATAAGGGCCTTGCTTAATCTGTTTCTCCCACTTTTATAAAAAAAAATTGAAACTAGATTAGTCAGTCAGTGTCTTCTTTAGCTGTAACCGAGTTATTCCACCAGAAAGCCCTGGTTGAGCTGAAATGGGTCTAACTGAACTTTCAAACTGTGTTTCTAGCAGTTCAAATTTTGACACTGTTTTTCTAACTGACTATACTCGATTTTTTATTGTTTTTTTAGACTATTGGATAGGAAATTTAATGAGGATTCCAAAAATGTGCTTAAAACTGTCATTTTCTCATTCCAAGTGGGTTTTACAGGCGATTTTGTCCTTGACTGTCCTGTATCCGTATCTTTGAAACAAAAGAAGTTTGCGCCGCCCACTTTTCGCCAGTCATCTCAGCTCAGAAAAAGAGATCAGAACACGCTACTTTTTTTCTATCTATTACTGTTTTCTCTATATCCCATAAAACTATCGAAAATGGAGCACCCTGTAAACACGAGGGGGTGTTCAACGTACCAAAAAAAATAATGAAGGGTCGGACGAGCGGTTTCATTAAACGTGACGAAACTTATTTGCCGAGCATGACATCTATCGAATGTAATTTGCAGAGAAAATGCAAATTTACCCTTGTCTGGCGTCCGATCAACTTTTAATTGCGTTTTCCCCCCTCCCTGACCGCTCTTCTGATTTCATTTTTAGGGATTGATCCAATTAATCCTAATTTTACTCCCTTTTCTGTGCCCGGTACAAGTTGTACGCGTTCTCTCACAGTTTTACGTTGTCGTTTTAATTAAAAAGTGGAAGAAGAGGAGAAGCCGTAAAAGACGATGAGAGGTTCTCCAAAAAGGGCTATATCTATATATCTATTGGTGGCAGAGTGGATTTCTAGAGTGTGATCAAGTGGTCTTAAACTGTCTATCAGCGGGGGTTTATAAAGAGCTCGCTCGCTTGTAAAATAAATGATTTATGGACTGGTATACTGCTCTTAGTGTCGGTATTAACCTCAAACTTTCCACCTTCTCACTCTTGTATTGATTGCCCACAAAGTCAATGAAATTACGCAATTTCAATGCATCCAAAATGCCCATTGAACAAAAGAAGACTGGACCACGCCCAATTTCCGATTGCTCTATACGGAAAGTTGCCGACTAGATAAAACGGTAAATGGGCGGTTTCCTGCCGGTCGATCCGCAAAAGTTGCAAAACTCATTCCTACGAAAATCGGTTCAACTCGCTTAATTCAATAGGAAAGTCGCATCTAGCACGACTAAACGTATTCAATTTACATTTTCAAATTGAAATAAAACAACATACTAAAGTAGTTCACAAGACATTTCCGTTACGTTTCGCAAAAATTATTGAAGTTTGACTGCCGGCGAATTAATTAAGCTCGGTGCATATTCATTCAAAATGGAAAGAGGGGAAAAATTGCGGAGTAAACGAAATTCATAATGCGGCACCAGATCTACATAAACAGAATTTTTAAATTAAAATTTTTGCCGGAAATCTTCCAGAAAAAGTAATTAAAATTTTTCGCGCATATTATCCACATCGTAGTTGGTTTGATTTTTCCCATCCAAGAAATGTGTAAGAATAAATTCCAATTTGAGTACGTCTCACCTTAGGGATGCTACCACACAAAAAGAATATCGGTTGGATGCCTCTTGAGAAAAGTTATCAAAACATACACCGATAGGTTGTGTCGGACCACTTAAGGGCGCACGATTCCCATTTCGCACTTAACCACAACAAATGGAGACGTTTTTGTCGCAAACGCCAAAAATCGGGCTTGAATTATTCATGATAATCGTATGGAAAAAGGAAGGACGCAATCAAAACACAATTTGCCATAAACAGCGAAGGAGAACGCGAACCGCTTAGAGAAACGCGGTTATGCAAGGAAGAGAGGCAAAAATAAATGGAAAAGCCGTCTGAGTGTGTGTGTTTAGAATATCCGGGGACGAAATGACCTTTCGTCCGTTGGGAATTCCCTTTTGGGACAAGGGAAAGTCTCCGAGCGTCGCTTACGGTGGTTTCTTCTCCCTTCCCTCGTTTCGAATGTGGCTGAATATTGGAAAAGTTTTTAATCCCGTCCGGCAGACGCCATCATTGGCCATTGGATCGTACGTAAAACCGTCTTTGTTCGTTAATTCTGAAGAAACACACGTTGTTTTCCTTAAATTAGAGTAATGCCTGTTTTCCTCACACTTCCAAGACAGTTTTAAGTACCTTAAGCTAGTTGATAGTTATGTACCGTGAGTGGACATATTCTGCCCTCCACCGCGACCGCAGGTCTATTATGGCTCAGAATACTCGACTTCCTGAGGAAGCGAATTCATTATTTCATTTTTTTTTTTGGTACGTTGAACGCCCCCTCGTGTGTACAAATTAAATTTACATTATGAATTAGGTCTGTCTTCAAATTTTGACACTGTTTTTCTAACTGACTATACTCGATTTTTTAGTGTTTTTTTAGACTATTGGATAGGAAATTTAATAAGGATTCCAAAAATGTGCTTAAAACTGTCATTTTCACACCACAAATGGGTTTTACAGGCGATTTTGTTTTTGACTGTCCTTTCAAACTATGTTTCTGTTAGTTCAAACTTCGACACTGTTTTTCTCTCTGACTGTACTCAATTTGGTAGTGTTTTTTTAGGTTAGTAGATAGAAAATTTAATGAGGATTCCAAAAATGTGCTTAAAACAGTCATTTTCGTACTCAAAGTGGGTTTTACAGACCATTTTGTTCCTGACTGTCCTTTTAAACTGTGAAACCACAATTTCAACTTTAGATAACTCGAAAACATTGAAAGTAACAAAAAAATTGCAAGAAACGAAAAATATTCCTAGTCAACTCCTTGAGCCAACACCGTAAGTTTGCAGGACGGTTTTTCCGTCCGGTATATAGGGTGTGCAACAAAAATATTGTGGTTCACTATTTTTGCCACCCTGAATGTATTTTTTAAGATAGAATTTTTTACTCTACCCCGCTGGATAGAGAGGCTTAAAACGGTTCTTTTAAGTGGTTGAACCATCCTGAACTCCCAAAAATAACCGAGTTACAAGATGCTCAAACTTCCACAATTTTAATTGATTTGAAAATTTGTTGCATCAAACTGGTTTTTGCTAAATTACTCAAAAACGCTGAAAGTTACGAAAAATTTGAATGAAACCAAAAACGTTCCTAATCCACTCCTTAACTCAGGACCGTAAGCTTGCAGGACCGTTTTTGCTTCCAATATATAGGGTGTGCATGAAAAGTATGGTGACTGTTTTTGGTCATATAAAATTATGGTCATAAATAATCGCTGGAAAATATTTTCAAGTTCTTAAAATGACCACCAAACCGTAACAATACATACAATGTTGTAGAGAATCAAATTTCCTACAACTTTCGAAAAGTCAAATTGGAGTTGGTGCACTTTGTCACTTCTTGTCTTGTTAACTACTTTAAGGAGGCTCCTGAGAGCAAAAATAATTCAAAGAGGACACCTCAAAGCTAGAAAAGAGGAATCAACAAAGAAGTATGGTAGATTAGAAATGGATAGGTCAAGGAGAATGAAGGCTAGGTTAAGTTAACATTACAGTGCCTTCAAACAAAGTTTTCACAAATCAGTTTGGGGGTTCTTTGCTTGTAAACGGAGATTAATTCCGTAAACTACGGTTCGGTTAATACAAAATGTATTCAGCACGGGATAAAATGTAAATATCCGGGGATTTTGTGTCGAGTTAACGGGGACCAGATGCACCCTTCTAACTATTACACACCGGCTGCGTTCCACTTCAGAATTATCCTCTCGGGTTAAAGCTTTTCAAGGGACGATGATTTTTCACCTCGGTTGCGTCCATTTAAAGCTCAGTTTTACCGAGTTTCTAGGCGTGCTTGTGACAAGTGATCAAATTTTAAACGGAGACAGTGAAAAAACCGTCAGGGGAGGGTAGGAAACTACTCCCCCACTCATAAATTTGACGAGATTTAAGGTGCAGCCGACAATAAAACCGAATTACACATTAATTTGAACCCCCGGTTAAATTAAGCGGTAAAAGGAGGCGTTAAACCTTACGAAAGCACGATATAGGAAGGTCGTGAACCTAAGTTACGACGTTGCAACAAATTTAAGTTTATCTTGCACACCTTTAACCTCAAAAATGTTAGGAACAGACTTTACAAAGACTGAAAACTAGCCTAAAGTTAATCTAATGCAATTCTAAAGAAAATGGTCCACCCTGTAGTTTGTATTTTTTAATTATCATTTTTACTGCTTTATTGAGAAGGTTTTCGTAGTAATCATCAGGATGAAATGCCTAAGATGATTTATATTGATTGTAAGTAGGTTTTGAATGATTCTTAAAGTTCAAACCCCTATAAAACCGTTATTTTATATAGGACACACTGTATGTTGTTACCTCATTTTGTAGGGTTATTTAATAAGCTAATATACCAAGAGAGTTTAGAATTGGCGTCTCAAAGTGTCTTCTTCGCCTTCAAACCTAACAAAACAAGTTATTACTGATTTATTACTGAAAATCGCGTATAAAACCGTTATTTTAAATGGGATACCCCGTATATTATTAGGTTATTTGGTAGCCCCAACTAAGTGTTAAAGATTTCTGAGATATTTTAGTTTAAAATTGGTTTAGATAAGTTTAGAATCAGGACGACAAGGCTCGGAAAATCGGCCGCCATTGTTGACAAAAAGTAAACAAAGAGACATTTTTTATTTTTGATGTAAATTTTACAATATTTTAAGGATTATTTTGATTTAACTTGTTTTTAACTGCGATATTACGTGTGAGACTAGATAATGTGTGTGTGTTTCGGAAAATGCCATCTTCTTAATACATTTTACAACTATCAAGGGGCCCAGTGAAACATTCTGAAGAAACTAGAGTTTGTGAAACAGAATGAAAACTGAAAAAGTTAGAAAATTCGCTCAACCGACATTTTGTAACATTTTTCATCCTCTTTCTAATGATATATAAAAAATCTAGATTGGAGTGGAAATTACAGCTTCACAAGGCTTCAAACTTAGCAACAACGCTGCAAACTCACAAAAAGTGACACAATTTTCGAATTGAAATTTCTCAAAAACTGAAAAAGTTAGAAAATTCGCTTAATTGCCAACTACGACCATAACAATTATTGAACACCCGTTACTTAAAATCGACTTGGGTGGGGGAAACAGGCATAAGGTGGGGGTATTGGCTTGACCAATCACAAACTACAAACACTGTTGTGATTGACTTGCTGTAAACTGACACAAAACTCTCAAAATTCAATCATAAAACTATTTTAAAAAAAATAATGTGCGTTTACACTGGAAAATTTCGATCGTCAAAGACATTTGGAGTGGAGATACAACTTACTTTATTCCACTCACGTGCCCCTCTTTTGCCCCCCTTACCCCCCGTTTTATCCTAGTATTAGGGTCATACTTTTGCAGCACAAAGACGAGGGAAATCCTCGGATTTATTGGAGGGTTGTAGGGTAAGAGGGGGTTAACAACGTCTGGCAAGAAAACTGGGGATGTCTCCTCCCCACCCCTTTTCATGTAAGTTTTTTGTGTTTAAAACGGGACATGTCTCTCGGTTAAATTCTGATTAAGGCGTCTCGTCTTCGGGGTAAACGTGTTCCATAAAATGTTTATCAAGTAAGACTTCCGGAACTGCTAATTTGGTTGTGAACGTAACTTTCGACTCTTTAAAATGTTGTTTTCAATGGTGGAGCTTTTTTAAAAAATCGGTTGAACCCCGAAGGGACGAAAAGGTCGTGTAAACATCGCAAAACTTTGAACGTCGTCGTTGCTAAAGGTTTCCATTAAAATTGCAAGAAGCAATTTCGAGCTTTTTCCCTTGGTTTACAGTAGTTTTTTCCCAGTAAGATTTCCTAGTTGTTTATATTATCAAGTATTAGGAAATTTATTGAGACAACTCGGTCTCAGAGAAAAGAAAATCCGAATAAAAGGACGTCCGGAAGGGCTTTAAAGTCGTTAAGACGTCGTTAAAATTTAAAGTAGCAATTACGGTGTTTGTTAGTTTCCTAACAGTCCTCACTTTCCGTTTTTCGAGTCTCAGTGTTTATCTCAATTCAAGAATCTTGAATTTATTATTAAAATCATCATTCATTAACTAGATCACGTGATTGTGGATTTGTTTTACGTGGAAAATGAACCGATAGGGCAAAGGTAAACACGAAAATCCTCTCAACATTTCAATTACACACTGTCGCGTAACGAACCGGATGAAAAACGACCGAAAGAAAAACAAATAACACGTGAGAGGAAAGGGTGTCCTAATAAAATGAATAGCTACCCCCCTACCCCCCATTTCAACTTCAATTTATTGTTTTTGTGTTTAATTTTTTTCTCGAAGCAAGTGACCAGAATTCATCCCTTTATCGACACCCTCCGGTATCCAGAAAATTAACGATGTGAAACTTGGCAACAGCGCAACCGAGTGGCTTACGGCCAACGATAGTGAGGGTGATGATTTATCTGACAAAGTGCGGTCCTTTTTCGCCGGCAACAAAGATATATATATTTTTGAGGCTCGTTTTCAGTCTGCCCTCAAAATTGAGACGGTAACTGGGCTTATCTAGCCTCCTCAAAACGGAGTTATGTGCGCGAATCGATTGGCGCTCATTTGCTCTTATCAGCTCGTTTGGCTGACAAAATGGCGCCCGAATTAGATTATCCCGTTCTGGTTCCCTATTGTTCTTCGACTCGATCTTTAAGAAGAGCAAAGGAGGAGGAAAATTGAACAGTTTGTCCTAAAGTACCCAATTTTGCTTAGAATCGGAATGGCAAAGTTATATTTGGGGTAAAAATTTCAAATAACGAAACTAAATCCTCAATATTCATGAGAAGATTTGAGGCGGACGACAGCGCGATAACTACATCCGACAATTTTAATTCCGCACAGTCGAATCCGACTCGACTGCGTCCCTCCCCTCAAAAACTCATGCATAAATAAGACGGTTAAGAAGTTTTTTTTATCGCTCCTCAAATAAATCTCCCCCGATTCGTCCCGGTTTCCGCCGATTTCCAGTCACTCATTTTTCTCTTTTCTCTCGACGTTCCGATTCAAATTCTACGCCTCAAAAACGGTTGAGGTAACCTTATTATTGTAAGTCCACGTGTGTCAATTACAGCATCGATTCGTCACAATCACCAGCATGATGATATGAATGTCGGAATGATGATGATGATCTCTGGCAGATTTAAAATGGTCCTAGAGGCCTCTGACAATTTAAAACAACTCTGGAAAGGTTTTAAAACACTTATGGAGGCCTCTGACACTTTTCGGAAGGTTCTCTGTAGCACTTAGCAGTCTCTGGCAGAGTCAAAATGGTTCTAGAAGCCTCTGATAATTTAAAACTCCTCTCAGAAGGTTTAAAACACTTGTAGAAGCCTCTGACACTCTTCAGAAGGTTCTCTGTAGCACTTAGCGGTATCTGGCAGAGTCAAAATGGTTCTAGAGGCCTCTGGTAATTTAAAATTCCTCTCAGAAAGTTTAAAACACTTGTAAAAGCCTCAGAAACTTCTTAGAAGGTTGTCTGTAGTACTTAGCGGTCTCTGGTAGATTAAAAATGGTCCTAGAGGCCTCTGACAATTCAAAATCCCTCTACGAAGGTTTAAAATACTTGTAGAGGCCTCTGACACTTTTCGGAAGGTTCTCTTTAGCATTTAGCGGCCTCTGGCAGAGTCAAAATGGTTCTAGAGGCCTCTGATAATTTAAAACTCCTCTCAGAAGGTTTAAAACACTTGTAAAAGCCTCTGACACTCTTCAGAAGGTTCTCTGTAGTACTTAGCGGTCTCTGGTAGATTAAAAATGGTCCTAGAGGCCTCTGACAATTCAAAATCCCTCTACGAAGGTTTAAAATACTTGTAGAGGCCTCTGACACTTTTCGGAAGGTTCTCTTTAGCACTTAGCGGCCTCTGGCAGAGTCAAAATGGTTCTAGAGGCCTCTGATAATTTAAAATTCCTCTCAGAAGGTTTAAAACACTTGTAAAAGCCTCTGACACTCTTCAGAAGGTTCTCTGTAGCACTTAGCGGTCTCTGGCAGAGTTAAAATGGTTCTAGAGGCCTCTGATAATTTAAAACTCCTCTGAGAAGGTTTGTAGACCCTCTGACACTTTTTAGAAGATTGTCTGTAGCACTTAGAGGTATCTGACAAATTCAAAATGGTTCTCGAGGCCTCTGACAATTCAAAACAACTCTGGAAAGGTATAAAACACTTGTAAAAGCCTCTGACACTTTTTAGAGAGTTGTCTGTAGCAGTTAGAGGTGTTTGCAGAATGAACAATGCTGTAATTCACGCAAACACTGCGATCTTGATGAAAAATATTCCAAGATTTGACACTGTGGGCCTACAGACAAGCAAGTTTTTCAGGTGAACATCTCATTTAATTTTTTCTCGGAAATTCATTTCTGATGTCAGTTTTTTGCTAGAACTGACCTGGATAGCTTTACCGGAGGCGAAATCAGAAAAATCCTTCAATATTAAACGGATTTAAATCATAGATTTTCGATTTGGTGCGACGTTTTGCTGTTTCGGCCGGCTGGTTCGCGATAAATTGTTCCGAACGGTTTTCAACGCCATAAATAAGGAAACGCTGTTCTCTACCAGATAATTCTACTATAAAACTATGAAAATAGTTTTCAGAAAAAATCGCCGAGCCATTATTATCTCCCGTAGGGAGATCCAATCAGCTAATTGGCCGTGGCCTGTTCACGTCAAGTCCAAAGCTCAATGATGCACGGTCGCCTTTGTGCCCAGTCCTCTGTGAAATAGCCCTAGTTAAGGGCCAAAATGATCGATATAGAAATGACAGGGTGCACTGTACACTTTTTTACCTGGAAAACTGTAGGAAATGTCATTTTCTAGCGGAATAAAAGAGAACAAATTTGCCACAAAGGGCAAAACGGTTAACTTTCAATTGGTTATATATTTACGATTTTTTTTTGACGACCCTGTATACAAATGAGTCATTACGCACCCTCAGTTTAATAAAACGATCCTTTATTTACAATAACCCAAAGTTTTATTGCAAAATGAATTAAGGTTTTGACAGAGTACAAAAATATGTTGAGCGTTGCAACTGTCACTTTTTTGGAAAAACATCAAATATTTCGAAAACGGCTAGAGATAGGCATAGGGTATTGTACACAAAAGTTGGTCAGAATTTTGTGAGGAATCCAAATATGTAATAATATATAGGGTGTTCTATTTAAAATAAGAAAGTTGTGATCGACTTCCGGTATAACCGGAAGTGCAACCATCTTGAAAATATTTTAGTTAGATGCCCACATCAGTATCCTGCCAAAACTCTCCTATTTATACTTTTTCCAATATCAATCGATGTCTTTCGTCGTGGGACACCATATTTTAGCAGCAGCACAATCCTCAATTTTTGAGGAGGACGATAATAAAATTCCTTTCATCTGAATAAACTGGAGGATTAGAGACGCGCCGTCTGCCCAGCATATACGTGCTAAAGTCCGTATTAAAGGGATCGTTAATGCTCTTTTTCGGCAGGATAAGGGGGATGGAAGGGAACGAGTGAATTCTCATCAGGACAATGGAGCCACCCTTTATAAAAGGGCGAGGGCGAGATTAAGAAGCGACCGTAGGGTCGATATGTAGTTTTTCGAGAAAACTACATTATCGATATCATAATTGCGAACGATTTAGATGTGCATTTTCATTCCCTTCTTCTAAATAGCCAGTGTTCGAGGGTGTAGGGATGATTGGATTCGGGATTTCCGCTCGAAATTGGACATCCCAACTGGGGGATGTAGAAAGGAAGAGTAATGACAAGCCAAACGTGATTCAGTATCAATAGTCTCTAGAGACTTTAATGCTTCAAGAATAATTATTGTCAGACACTAGAATAGGTTATCCCATAAACTTTTGTTTTGGAACGCTTCTAATTATGCCCCTTGGAGATATTATTATTTGTTTGTTATTATTTTGTAGTCGTTTTAGCCTGTCCTTCCCCTACTTTGAATGAAAATTAGCCCATTACAATTCCGCTCAGGACTTACCTTCCTACAATAGTTAAGGTCCGGATTACATTCGTTTAAGGGGTTTTCAGGAGGTAAACGAAGTCAAAAAGTTAAGTTGTATTTTGTGTCTTTTTCCAGAAAAAAATTATCAAAATTTCAGTTAACTCAACAGTCACTTATTACAATTATTTGGTAAAAACTGGTACGCTAGTGGCTTTTTTGGTGGTTTTACTGTTTTTCTTGTTAAAGCAACTCAAAATACAACTTTCTGCTCTCTTGCATTTTTGTTGTATTTTGTGTCGTTTTTCAGAAAAAAAAAATCAAAATTTCAGTTAACTCAACAGTCACTTATTACAATTATTTGGTAAAAACTGGTACGCCAGTGGCTTTTTTTAGTGGTTTTATTGTTTTTATTGTTAAAGCAACTCAAAATACAACTTTCTGCTCTCTTGCATTTTTGTTGTATTTTGTGTCGTTTTTCAGAAAAAAACTATCAAAATTTCAGTTGACTCAACAGCCACTTATTACAATTATTTGGTAAAAACTGGTACCCCAGTGGTTTTTTTGGTGGTTTTATAGTTTTTCTAGTTTAAGCAACTCAAAATACAACTTTCTGCTCTCTTGCATTTTTCTTGTATTTTGTGTCGTTTTTCAGAAAAAAATTATCAAAAATTTCAGTTAACTCAACAGTCACTTATTACAATTATTTGGTAAAAACTGGTACGCCAGTGGCTTTTTTGGTGGTTTTATTGTTTTTCTTGTTTAAGCAACACAAAATACAACTTTCTACTCTCCTGCATTTTTCTTGTATTTTGTGTCGTTTTTCAGAAAAAAAATTTCAAAATTTCAGTTGACTCAACAGCCACTTTTTTCTAGTTTTTCACAGTTTTTCTAGTTTAAGCAACTACCTGGGATTTAAAAACTGTCCGGAACAGTTTTGAAATTGGAGGGGAAATTGAACGTCCCGAGGCGCCATTACACGCACCGATTGGAAATAAATTAAGACCGGAAATCACTTTCGCTTTTACACACCCTGTATGCATATCGAGTTGGATGACGTTCGACATAACACGAAGCACGTTCCTGAATATTTTAATCCAACCCTTGGAAGGGGTGGTAGTTGAGAATTTCATTCCTTCCACCCCCTAATTACAACCAATACAGGGTGTCCCATTTGAATCGAAACTGATCGTTTTCGTAACACACAGTAAAGGGGGCGCAAGATTAGTGCCCTTATCTGGCTGGTTTCAAGTTCTGGTAAAACGAAAGATAAATAGTTTCGGCAAGGGATTCCAGAACGGTTCCTTGGTATTGGTCGGATTAGCTTGTGTAAATTGTCTCGAATACGGTAATCTAGGACATTAGAATGCTTGTGGAACCCCCTCCTTTCAACCTTCTCGGACAATCATATTATTATGAATAGTGTCCGATAAAACGCATTTCCTAGGTGAATTAATAATAAGAATAAAGTCGGGGTGCACTTACTTACTACCCCGAGGGCGGGGGAGGAGCAATCCAACCGTCTCGGAACTTACTCGAAGCCAGTTGAAACTTGATAAACGACCATCGAATTTATTTAGCCGGGAGCGAAACTTTGTGACAGTCGTGAAAGGTCTGCCCGTGAAGCCGGGAGGTTAACATAATATTTGCTTCCGGAAACTTTCACGGTTTCGGTGATTCTCCCCCTTATTACCATAATCTTGTTCCGGATTGTAGATAATACCACCCTTCAAATCAATTGCAACTGATAACAATATGATTTCTGTCATTTTGAATATGGTAAGTCCATTAGGAGTTGCTGATTGGTCAAGAAAGCTGTGTAATTTTTCCTGTACACGAAACGTCATAACTTGTGAGTGTATGATTGGCATTTATTTACAAGTGTGTCGTAAACAAATTAATTAAAAAAAAATATATTTGCTTTTCTTGCCTAATTTCAAAACTATTATTTACAAAAAAGTGGACTTTTAGTGCATTTTTTCCTGTGAACGAGTGTGTCGTGTACTGGATGACCCAAAAAGATGGCTGTTCCTCGGCAGTTGCGCCCTTTGGTGGTCATTTTAAGAACTTGAAAATATTTTCCAGCGATTATTTATGACCATAATTTTATATGACCAAAAACAGTCAATCACCATACTTTTCATGCACACCCTATATATTGGAAGCAAAAACGGTCCTGCAAGCTTACGGTCCTGAGTTAAGGAGTGGATTAGGAACGTTTTTGGTTTCTTTCAAATTTTTCGTAACTTTCAGCGTTTTTGAGTAATTTAGCAAAAACCAGTTTGATGCGACAAATTTTCAAATCAATTAAAATTGTGGTTTGAAGTTTGAGCATCTTGTAACTCGGTTATTTTTGGGAGTTCAGGGTGGTTCAACCACTTAAAAGAACCGTTTTAAGCCTCTCTATCCAGCAGTGTAGAGTAAAAAATTCTATCTTAAAAAATACATACAGGGTGGCAAAAATGGTGAACCACAATATTTTTGTTGCACACCCTATATACCGGACGGAAAAACCGTCCTGCAAACTTACGGTGTTGGCTTAAGGAGTTGACTAGGAATATTTTTCGTCTCTTGCAATTTTTTTGTTACTTTCAATGTTTTCGAGTTATTTAAAGTTGAAATTGTGGTCTCACAGTTTAAAAGGACAGTCAGGAACAAAATGGTCTGTAAAACCCACTTTGAGTAAGAAAATGACTGTTTTAAGCACATTTTTGGAATCCTCATTAAATTTCCTATCCAATAACATGAAAAAATAGCACAAAATTTGGTAGAGTCAGGGAGAAATGCGGTGTCAAAGTTTGAACTGCCAGAAACGCAGTTTGAAAGAACAGTCAGGAACAAAATGATCTATAAAACCCACTTTGAGTACGAAAATGACTGTTTTAAGCACATTTTTGGAATGCTCATTAAATTTCCTATCTAATAACATGAAAAAATAGTACAAAATTTGGTGGATTCAGGGAGAAATGCTGTGTCAAAGTTTGAACTGCCAGAAACGCAGTTTGAAAGAACAGTCAGGAACAAAATGGTCTGTAAAACCCACTTGGAGTAGGAAAATGAGTGTTTTAAGCACATTTTTGGAATCTTCATTAAATTTCCTATCTAATAACATGAAAAAATATTACAAAATTTGGTAGAGTCAGGGAGAAATGCTGTGTTAAAGTTTGAACTGCCAGAAACGCAGTTTGAAAGAACAGTCAGGAGCAAAATGATCTGTAAAACCCACTTGGAGTACGAAAATGACTGTTTTAAGCACATTTTTGGAATCCTCATTGAATTTCTTATCTAATAACATGAAAAAATAGTACAAAATTTGGTAGAGTCAGGGAGAAATGCGGTGTCAAAGTTTGAACTGAAAGAACGTCTTATTGGGTCACCCGGTACACTTAAATTTTTAAAAAAGTCCAATCTATACCATTTTTGATTATGTTCCTAATAATTCAAAATCAGCTTTTTGAAAATATACAATAATTTTTCTGTTACGCAGCATTTTTGTCTTCTACTCACCCAACAAAGGCGGTTTCCGGAAGGGTGGCTTTTAAATAATAAATTCCCGGTTAAAGTTTCCTAAGTCGTAATCGAGTTAGATAAGGGTGGTGAATCAATCAACCCCTCCCGCCACTTTTAAGTTTCTCTGATTAGTTGAAGGTGTCTGAAACTTTCCACGGACGACAAAGTCTTAACTCGGTTATCCCTAATTTAAGCATAACTCGTCCTAAGCTGACCAAATTGAATAATTTATCAGCGCTGTCTGCCTGGACTATTGTCGCCCTTTAAGGGCTAGAACAAGTTTACGTGGTGGAATGGAAAGGTGATATTCACGGTGTTTTTTTTGCTTACAACAATATCGCGCTTTTTTTTTTCTTCCCTTGACAGACGTAATAAATTGGCTCGGAAAATTGTTTCCTTCTGGCGAACAAATTTAATTTTGTCGAGTCAGATCAATCTTGAGACTGCACGTTAAATCGGCGCGTGGGGGCGGCAACGAGGAGAGGGGTAGGTAGAGGCGGTCATTATTCATTCGCCGTAACTCTCGGAAAAAAATTAAAACGAGATTTTAATATGGAAAAGCGGCAACGGAAATGGCGACTTAACCTTTTATAAATCGGACCCGGAAAATATTACTTTCTTGGCTCTATTAAAAATTGGATTTTTCACCCTCCCCCCCCCCAGTTTTCTGTATGAACGTGTTTCAAACGATTGTACAAATAACAATAACCGTAAAACCGGTCCGGCTTTGTACCTTTTTGGGAAACTTTAATGGAAATTGCTCCCTTCCCCCCTCACTCTGACCGCACACTTTCCAGCTTCGGTCATTTGCCGGAATTTTAGAGACTTAAGAGCACACCGAGTCCGGATAATTTAACCCTTGAAACTACCCACGTTTTAATCTGTTTCGTTTGATTGGTTTCAAATGACTCGAAGTTGGTTTTGTACTAGGAAACTCTGTTTAATAGCTCCATGAATCCATGACAGTTGTCTTATTAGATAGTTAACTTAACCTAATCTACACAAAATATAGAAACATATTTGTCTTTTGAGTCAACTTTGTAGTTTTATAGCTTCATGGCAGCAGTTTAGGTAATTGTTCTGTTTTTGACAGATATTTGTATTGATATTCGTTTTGGAGAATCGTTTAGCTAGGCAGTCACATGACCACTGTCATAAATCTCAGAAACACGTTTTGTATCGAATACTACAAGAAAACATTTCTAAACCCTGATTTTTGCAACTTTTAAGCACAGTTTTACAATCAGGGACAAAATCGCCTGTAAAACCCACTTGGAGTGAGAAAATGACTGTTTTATCCACATTTTTGGAAACCACAGTCAATTTATTATTCAATAACCTAAAAAAATCTTACAAAAATTGATACAGTTAGAGAGAAAAGCGGTGTCAAAGTTTAAACTGTCAGAAACACAGTTTGAAGGGACAGTCAGAGACAAAATCGCCTCTAAAACCCACTTGGAGTAAGAAAATGAATGTTTTAACCACACTTTTGGAATCCTCATTAAATTTCCTATTTAATGTCATGAAAAAACACTACAATATTTGGTACAGTCGGGGAGAAAAAAGGGTGTCAAAGTTTAAACTGTCAAAAACACAGTTTGAATGGGCAGTTAGGAACAAAATCGCTTGTAAAGCCCACTTGGAGTGAAAAAATGACAGTTTTAAGCACATTTTTGGAATCCTCATTAAATTTCCTATCCAATAACCTCAAAAAACACTACAAAATTTGGTACAGTCAGGGAGAAAAGCGGTGTCAAAGTTCGAACTGCCAGAAACACAGTTTGTAAGGACAGTCATAGACAAAATCACTTGTAAAACCTACTTACAGTGAAAAAATGACAGTTTTAAGCACATTTTTGGAATCCTCATTAAATTTCCTATCCAATAACCTCAAAAAACACTACAAAATTTGGTACAGTCAGGGAGAAAAGCGGTGTCAAAGTTCGAACTGCCAGAAACACAGTTTGTAAGGACAGTCATAGACAAAATCACTTGTAAAACCTACTTACAGTGAAAAAATGACAGTTTTAAGCACATTTTTGGAATCCTCATTAAATTTCCTATCCAATAACCTCAAAAAACACTACAAAATTTGGTACAGTCAGGAAGAAAAGCGGTGTCAAAGTTTAAACTGCCAGAAACACAGTTTAAAGGGACAGACAGAGACAAAATCGCTTCTAAAACCCACTTGGAATGAGAAAATGACAGTTTTAAGCACAATTTTAGAATCCTCATTAAATTTACTATTCAATTACATGAAAAACACTACAGGATTTGGTACAGTCTGAAAGAAAAGCGGTGTCAAAATTTGAACTGTCAGAAACACAGGTTGAACGGACAGTCAGGAACAAAATCGCCTGTAAAACCCACTTGGAGTGAGAAAATGACAGTTTTAAGCCCAATTTTAGAATCCTCATTAAATTTATTATCCAATGACTTGAAAAAACCCTACAAAATTTGCTACAGTCAAGGAGAAAAGCGGTGTCAAAGTTTAAACTGCCAGAAACACAGTTCAAAGGGACAGTCAGAGACAAAATCGCTTCTAAAACCCACTTGGAATGAGAAAATGACAGTTTTAAGCACAATTTTAGAATCCTCATTAAATTTCCTATTTAATGACATGAAAAAACACTACAATATTTGGTACAGTTGGGGAGAAAAAAGGGTGTCAAAGTTTGAACTGCCAGAAACACAGTTTAAAGGGACAGTCAGAGACAAAATCGCCTGTAAAACCCATTTGGAGTGAGAAAATGACAGTTTTAAGCACCATTTTAGAATGGTCATTAAATTTATTATCCAATAACCTGAAAAAACCCTTCAAAATTTAGTACAGTTAAAGCCAAGTTTTCCCGATAATTCTCATCACTCCTTGTTTGTATTTCCTTATTAGTTTTGGCACTTTAAAAACCGGTAGGGACTCAACTTAGAACTGTAATTTTTAAACATGTTGTTGCTAGTAAGTTTAATATTTCTAAAAAGAAAAATGAGCATTATTGTGTTTTTTGTCCTAAACTTCCAGTAGAGCTTGACATTTTTTTGGAACTGCGATACTGATTGTAACTAGGAGAGTTTTCATTAGCAGATTTTCAAAGCAACAACAAATCAGTGTAATGGCGAGAACAAAACGGCAAACGCGATAACCGTAATGGCGGATAACGACCCTCCCGCCCCTCTTCTTTACCGCAGCTTAGAAACACGGGGAAAGGGCATTTAAAAGATACGAAAAGCAATAAGGAGACTTCAAATTCGACGTCGTAAGACGAACGGCAAGTTATTATCGAAACTGCGCTCAATATTTCACTGGGAACCCGCTAAAATTATTTATGACAGAAACTTGTCTCGAGCGGCAAAAGGGGGGGAAAATTTGAAATATCGTTGACGTTGTTTTTCGTCCCGTTCAAATAATGTCGTTACATGTCGAAGGAGAGATCAAAAGGGTCCCGAAATGCAAGTCTTAACGCAAATAAGGGAAGCAAAGTAAACCATCGGCATTGTATAAACTCGATATTGCGAGATGCGGTAAAGGGTGCTCTTAAACGCCGCCGACTCCAATTTCACAACGAAAACTAACGTCGTTAAAGGCTGTTTAAATTGTCTGGATACACGTGCAAGCTATTCTACGCGATCTAGAGACAATGAAGGAGCAGTGATCTACGTAATGTGATTGAGCCACTTTCTGCACTCAATTCTAATGCGAATCATAGAGGCAAGATTAACAACAAATTTCGCCTTTTTGCAGTTAAACTGTCCCTTAAAAAGCTAATAAAAGACAATTCAGTCCCAAAGTTGGTCTGTATCGAAACGACGAGGGCGCTAAACTCAACTTTTCGCTAATTGCTTCGAAATTAAGTTTGTGCGGGCCGATTCGTCACGTCAGCCGCTATCTGACTCGATTTATCTGCTTTAATTGCCAGATTTATTAGGCAAGATTAAAGTTTTAATTCAGGCGGGATAATTTTGGGTTTTTTCGCGTTTTTGCGGCACTTTATGAAAAGTTCATCACGATGATTGAGATTGGGGCGTAAAAAAAGTATTAAATTTCCGATATAACCGGTTCGTTGGCCCGTTTGCAATATATCGTGCTCTAAAGTGAAGAAGTGAACTGGCGGGAAACAATAAAAGAGCGCCCGCCTGATACTAATATCCGATAAGACCCTTCGACGACCCAATATATAGATGACGTCGAGATATTTCTGATCTGTGCCGCCATATTGGACGGCGATAATAAAATGGGAAATTTACCAGATACCGTAGCAGTAATCAAAAACCGTTCGGCACTCTAAGCGAAAGTCGACTATTTTATATAAAATAGTCAAATAAAAAATAAAATAGTCAAAATAAAAGCACAAAATAGTATATTACGTAACTAGTGCTGTAAGAAGCATTTTACGCACGATATGGAACGGGATTCTAAGCACCCTCAACACAAGGATAATAATGTCTTGAAGAAGGCTTAGCTTCAGATTGCCAATCGAATGAAAACAATAGGTATTCGGTACAGTCAGAGAGAAAAGCGCTGTCAAAGTTTGAACTGCCAGAAACACAGTTTGAAAAGACAGTCAGCAACAAAATCGCCTGTAAAACCCACTTGGAATGAGAAAATGACAGTTTTAAGCACATTTTTGGAATCCTCGTTAAATTTCCTATTCAGTTACTTGGAAAAACCGTATAAAAGGTGGTACAGTTTGGGAGAAAAGCAGTGTCAAATTTTGAACTAAAAGAAACACAGTTCGGAAGGACAGTCAGGGACAAAATCGCTGGTGAAACCCACTTCTAGTAAGAAAATGTTTGATTTAAGTACATTTTTGGAATCCTCATTAAATTTCCTATTCAATAGCCAAAAAAAACAAAAAACATATCGGTACAGTCATGGTGAAAAATGGTGTCAAAGTTTGAATTGTTAGAAACACAGTTTGAAAGGACAGTCAAGGACAAAATCGCCTGTAAAACCCACTTGGAATGAGAAAATGACAGTTTTAAGCACATTTTTGGAATCCTTATTAAATTTCCTATCCAATAGTCTAAAAAAACACTAAAAAATCGAGTATAGTCAGTTAGAAAAACAGTGTCAAAATTTGAACTGCTAGAAACACAGTTTGAAAGGACAGTAAAGGACAAAATCGCCTGTAAAACCCACTTGTAGTGTGAAAATGACAGTTTTAAGCACATTTTTGGAATCCTTATTAAATTTCCTATCCAATAGCCAAAAAAAAACAAAAAACATATCGGTACAGTCGTGGTGAAAAATGGTGTCAAAGTTTGAATTGTTACAAATACAGTTTGAAAGGACAGTCAAGGACAAAATCGCCTGTAAAACCCACTTGGAATGAGAAAATGACAGTTTTAAGCACATTTTTGGAATCCTCATTAAATTTCCTATCCATTAATCTAAAAAAACACTACCAAATTGAGTAAAGTCAGAGAGAAAAACAGTGTCAAAGTTTGAACTAACAGAAACACAGTTTGAAAGGACAGTAAAAGACAAAATCGCCTGTTAAACCCACTTGTAGTGTGAAAATGACAGTTTTAAGCACATTTTTGGAATCCTTATTAAATTTCCTATCCAATAGAGTACAGTCAAAAAAAAAATTGTCACTAACAAAAATAGTTTGAAAGAACAGTCGGACAAAATCGTAAAACCCACTAGTGTGAAAATGACGTTTTAAGCACATTTTTGTCCTATTAAATTTCTATCCAAATAGTCTAAAAAAAACACAAAAAATCGTATCAAAGTTCAAAGTTTGAACTGCCAGAAACACAGTTTGAAAGGACAGTTAGAGACAAAATCGCCTGTAAAACCCACTTGGAATGAGAAAATGACAGTTTTAAGCACATTTTTGGAATCCTCATTAAATTTCCTATCCAATATCCTAAAAAAATATCACTAAATTCGGTACAGTCAGGGAGAAAAGTGCTGCCAAAGTTTGAAAACACAATCAGCGACAAAATCGTCTGTTAAACTCACTTGGAGTGAGTTGACTCACTTGGAGTTATAAAAACGAACTGAGTGACTGATTTGACAGTAAAGAGCACTGAAGGAACTACACTTTAAGTGGTTTACTCCCTCTGTAAATCCTAAGGGCCTTTTAAAAAGCCAGAAATTAACACAGTGTTTTATTTGGGACACCTATGTATATATAATTAAGCCCAAAAATGTCGGTCTTAAAGAATTTTGAAAGTGACAAAATAGAATTATCCATACAAAGACTTGTATTTTAATCAAATCCCGACATAAATCATAGACAGGAGGGCGGAAGATTAGTTCGAGACGGAAAACGAAACAACATTCGCGTTAACAAGCAAAACAAGCGGATAATGATCGTTTCGCATGCAGGAGCGACTCGTATATTTGACCGGTTACCCCGAAAACGGGGACACCGTATATAAACATTTCCATATCCGGACTTGTTTGTCCGGCTCCTAATGGAAGGTAAATAATTTAGTTACGGTTTGAATTATGCATCGATTCTTGTGAAACTATTCCGGAACGAATATCGCTAAAATCACTCGAAAAAACTGCACAAGCGAAGGGAGTAGAAAGGGTGGGTTTTCTTTATTAAACATCTCATCTGCATGTTGATTCTGATGGAATTTCAATAAGGGAGCCAAAAGGCTGACGCAGGGGTGATATAAATAGAAATTGGATGAGATATGGTTGTCGTATATCTCATCCGGAATGGGAAAAGCCTCAATTTTATCCGCGTATTATTTATGTTTTGCTTCAGAAACACGGTATCGAAAATAGGGCCACGAAACCAATCCAAAGTTTCTTTTGCCTGAACAAACAATTCAACAGAAACATTACGTTTTTTAATGTTAGTTTGCACAAAATTGTAAGACACTTTTATGGCGTTTACCTCAGTGTAAATAGCTATTTACGCATAGTTTTCCGTTACGTAATAAACCTCTTTACGTACAGTTTTAAGATTGGCCACAAACTATCGCTCAAGACATACGCTTTTTGTGACAATTGCCATCCATCCAGGCGACCTGACCATAACAATTATTGAACACCCGTTATTTACAATCTAATTTTCTGGACGAATTCTCCCCTTGTTCGTGGCATGCCCTCAAAAAGGTTTCAAACCAGATAATTCCTTCTCAAAGTCCGTTACACATTTTGCGGTCGTGGAGAACTAATAAAAATCCCACGTGGCCGTGGGGAAACAAGGCCTTGTCCGCGATCGGCTACGAGAAAGTTTGGCTCGATCTAACCTCAAAAAAAAAAATAAGGACCCGAGAGGAATTTTTATGAGCGCACGGGGGTGAAAATAAATGTTTAAACACGACCGAGAAAGGGAAAAAAGTCCCGAAGGACGATAATTAAACCGGGACAGGACGTTCGGGTTTATCAATGGACGCACCGGAAACGTCCGACAATTTCCGTCTGTTTATCTTCTCTCCCCCCGCGGTATTATTTGTTCTGCGGTTTGCCCCCAGAGTGTCTTTAATTATATTTTCTTTTCCTGGACATGTTCGTTAACCGGCTCCACCTAGCGGCCAAACACGTAGACAATCTTGATTGGCAGACGAAGATGCTAACCGCAGTAATTGCGCGAATTTTCTGGTTTCTTCAAACAATTCACTTAGAGTGAACGGTTTTATTCAACTGGAAGACCATTTGATGTATTGGGATAAACGGGTGCTTAATGGAAGAACACTTTATTTAAATAGATGCAATTTGTTTTGCTTTTCCTGGATTCAAGTCATTGGAAACACTAAAGTTTGGATTTTTTTTTTACTGGAAAATTGTGGGTCTATTATGGTTCACATACAGGGTGCGTTTCTAAAAAAAGCTGCTTTTTTGACCAATCCCATCTACCCTCTGATAACATTCTACAGGTGTGGTAAATCCAAAAGCGACCATAGAAAAACCGTGTAACGGACAGAGAAACGTAGGTAATTGCATGCGTGGGAGAAAGACAGAAAACGAAAAAAATATCAAGTGGGCCATATTTTTAGCGCGCTGTTGCCGTAAGTATTTAATACCCTCGACAAACTTACTTACGGCGTTTGGCAACGGCGCGCTAAAAATATGGCCCACTTGATATTTTTTTCGTTTTATGTCTTTCTCCCGCGCATGCAATTACCTACGTTTCTCTGTCGGTTACACGGTTTTCCTATGGTCGCTTTTGGATTTACCACACCTGTATACTTAACAAGGCAAAATTTCTGATCTAATTCGTTATTCTTTTTGATCGCCATCAAAATGTCTTTTTCGCTTCCAGTGATGTCGTACGTGTTTCGAAACTCTCGTAGAGAGCAAACAACTTTATCTTCTGTTTTATCGTGCCTCCGGGATAATTAAATCACTTTTAGAAATTGTAGAGAGGGCTAAAGCAAACAGACGTCCTGGAAAGTAAATATTATTATATTTATACACAAAAAGGGCGAGACAGAGACGGGAATGTGACAGCATGAAAGAGGGCGATACTTTTAGTGCACTTTCTATAGTTGGTTTACATAAATTAAGCTGTTCGGGAGTGCTTAAAGTTCCTGAGGGTGGTTTCTCCCTTGAAATTAACCCTTCTGGTTTCGTTAATGTCAACTTTTTCCTGATGATTCTGGTGAAGGCATTAGCTTAAAAGCCCTGTCGTCAATTTTGATGTTCGAAACTTGGATCGACCTTTTCAATATTTATTATTGTCTGAACTGAACGTGGATCTTTGATTGTAGGCTGTCATTTTGGGTGACGTCAGTTTTCATGTTTTCATACGGTGTTGCCATTATGTCTCGTCTACACCAAACCTAGGACAATGCACTTTAACCCCTTTAGTCATAAATTGGAGATTTTCTTACTTTTCCAAGCACTTTGTACCCTCTAACCGGACTTTTGACTCTACTACCCCTTTGATGAAATTGATTTTGTCCAAAGTTACCCCATTTTGTGGGATTCTAAGCACCCTCAACACAAGGATAATAATGCCTTGAAGAAGGCTTTCAATTTTTGACGTTTTTGACAGCTGTCACATTATAATTAAATCTTATTTAATTAGACAGTAATCTAACACCTGTCAAAATAACTGTCAAGCTGCTAAAAATCACATCTTGCCTGCAGTATTGTGTACTACAAACTATATTGTTTGTGTGCTGTGGTTTTTAAAAATTCCCGCACATATTGAGCAAAGTTTGACAATATTAATAGCCACGTGATACTAGAACACCATTTAATTAGAGAGTCACGTGACAACTGTCAAACAGCTTAAAACTACGTCTTGTCTGGAATATCGTTGAAAAACTGTTCTAATCTGTGGTTCTTAGAGATTCTAGCTCAGACTGAGCAAATTTTGACGGTTAAAAAGACAATAATAAGACACTTGTGAATAATAGTCCATTTTACCATTTTCGCATATTAAAAGTCCCTAGATGCAGTGAGCGCAACTAGAACTAACAAACCGTTAACCGGCGGGTTAATAAATCGCATTTTCCGTTTAATTAAATCAAAATATATTTTCTAGGAGTAAGTTTCTAATTAAAATAAGGTGCAGCAGGAGTTGCCGCGGCGATAAATAATTGCTTACGTGCCCCGCAAGCAAACTTCCCTCGTTATCTCTCTCTTACGCTGCTGTTCTGTCTCTCTCTCGCTCTTTTCTATATCCTTTATGGCGATGGTAAAACCCTTCGTTTCTGCACGGACCGTCGGATCGACTTTTATAATGGACTGTTGGTTTTGTAATGAATTTCCTATTATATCGGTTTATTTCGTTGGATAAAGTTTGTACTGAAGTTTAGGAGATACACAGTTGCTTTTCTTTCGTGCGTAAAACCCAACTTTACTGGTGTTTAAAAAGTTTCGTTTAGCTGTAAAAGGAAATCACTCATTGATGTGAAACTGTTAATCAGTGGACCAGTTTGTGTTTGCCCAATTAAAAGCGTTTCGGGCGTAGTCGAGTTAGATTAGGTTATCAGACCGAAAACAGCCGAAGTTGTAGTGACGCGAAGCGGACACTCGAAACTCGTCCAGTAATTTAAAATTTATACGAATCAAACGAGAAGGAATCACAGTTTAAGGATTGAAAATTCACTCGTAAACCTTTTAGCGTAAACGGGAACGGTGTGGAGTCGACATGGGATCGCCAATATCATACATTATTAACTAAACAGCTTGCCGGCATAGCGCCCCCGATTAACTTGGGCATTCTTTATATCCTGCGGATTTCCCCCAAGTGCTCCAGAAAGCCCCCAAGAGAGGGGCTTTTTTACCAGGATCTGGAGAAACATTTTAAATTAGACCATGTCAACTCATCGAATAATAATAATATCACGTCAAAGGGTCTAGTAATGAGCTTTGAAGGGAAAAAGAGCGGCGAGCAAACAATCGTCAGTCCCTGATTAGATCAAAGCAGGCAAAAATCGCAAAAGAAAAGAGAAGCCTCTTTGATATCCGTTCTGTTCCGAAATTATAGTCTGGCAATCTTAAAGAAAAAAAAAGATCTTTTTTCCTTTTAAAAAGGAAAATGAAGTCGGTTTTGATTTTCTTGTCTACCTTGTAAGATTAGTTTATTACATGGTTTTTGTGTACAAGTCCAGTGACATTAACATTGGTTTTAGGGCCAAAACTGTGACACCGGGAGGAATTCGAATTAATTGAATCGAAGTTTTGTTAATTGCCGGTTTCGAAGGGTGTGATGGTGGTGGATAAAGTCTGGAGCCGTCCAGAGCACAGTTTTGCGGTTGAACCGGTTATACGAAGTCGATATTGCATCCGGATAGTTCGGATTCGAAGCAAATTAATCGTTTGAGGGTTGTAATCCGACTATGTAGCGGATCGGTTAACACGGGGGTGGTGGCTGAATTAAATCCACTCGTCGTCGTCGTCATAATTCGTTAAGGTACGATACACGTTTGTCTAATATTGCAAACGCTTCGGGGCTAAAGTTAAGCTAAGTTTCATAGGCAATTACCGTTCGCTAGGAGGGGGTTGTAGGGGCTGCATAAGCAGTTTTGTCGCCCTAGTAGGAGAAGAGACCTTTCATGAATATGGATCAGTTAAACTTTACCTGCTGCTGCTTCTGCTGGGTTCAACTCGCGATTTTCGTGAGGAAACTGTTAAGTCTTTTAAGTCACGTACCGTATTTTCTAAGGAAGTGTCTACTACCTTGTAACGAGGAGAAAACTTTATACTTTCGACGGTACAAATGACAAATCTTCACATTACCACTATTAGTTTACATTTTTACCACCAGTCGTAATCTAGTCGAGTATAAAACTGTTTCGGCCAATCTACGGTCAGAGCAATCATTATTTAATATGCCCTTTGCTGTGCATTGGAACCTCCGTGGAGAAAAAAAAAATTGCACTTTTTGTAAAAATGGCATTTTTTCATTTTTTGAATGATTGTAACTTTTTTATTTGAACTCTTATAAATTTCATTTAAGCGTCATTAGAAAGAGGATATAG
This sequence comes from Ips nitidus, assembly GCA_018691245.2. Classification (NCBI taxonomy): domain Eukaryota; kingdom Metazoa; phylum Arthropoda; class Insecta; order Coleoptera; family Curculionidae; genus Ips; species Ips nitidus. Next base: position 4,454,240 of record CM042801.1, on the reverse strand, counting down.
AATACTACAAAATGAGCCAAAACTGGCCTTTCTAGCTCTTGTCATGTTACCGAGATATTGAATTTCAAAAAGTAGTACAAAAAACCCCTAATACCCCCCAATTCTTTGAATTTTTTTGAAAAATTAAAAATTTTAAGTGCTTTTTTTGTGCTTATTTCACCAAATTTAAGGTTCTTTGGTATTAAACAAAAGCGAAAACACTTATAAGAGAAAGATAAAGGGATACCCGCAGGGGCTTATCAGAATTTATAGTGTGTGGTGTCGAGGGTAAATTGTGGGATAAGCTGATAAGGGATGTTATAAAAAGCCCTAATGGTCTTCTTCCAAACTTGGAATCCCACCTGATCTTTAGTGTGTGGTTTTTGTTATTATTGAGGTTTTTCCTCTGGTAGATTTGTAAAACTCCACCCGGGTCAGAACTGGGAATTGATAAATCAACTCGATCTATCAAAATGCGGTTCTGTCATACGTCGAACCGATCCATTATAAATTGACCTGTCTGAATTTCGGTTTTCTCTCTCTCTCTATTTCAGCCGTCGAATTCTCCCGATAGAGTAAAAATGTGTGTCCATATACACACACAGACACTTAAGCTGTCGGTACGTATCAAATGATGGATGGGGTTCTGCCGAGTTGCTTTTTTAACTTGGGGTGTGTTGAAGAGCTTTTATATTTTAAAAGATTTACACCGTCCCGGATCGATCACTTCCTATTCTTCACACGTTTTGCCGAAAGAAAAATCTATTTTTCGCAAGTCCACAAGTTGTTAACACAATCGAGATATTTACATAGTGAATTAAAACTTTTGCTGTATGAAGAAAATTTACCTAAGAAAGTGGAGACAAGTGAGGGCCTGAATATATGCAAAATGGCGGCGCGTGCAAGCTTCCACTTGTTTATAGCTAATTTTCTCGGCAACGATCAACTTCTTCGAAAGTTTCCGGCAGTAAACCCGGCAAAGTTTGTGTGTATACGGGTGTTTTAATTTAAGTTAGTAGCCGGAAAAACTTGGATACGCAAGGTGTTTAGAGGAGTTTACCACCGTTCTTTTTACGACCCTGAGTGATAGAAAGTTTCATTTAAATCTGCTTCACTGTTGCTGAGTGCCGTCGTGATAATTACTGGACGAATTCTGCTCGTCCGCTTGTCTTTCTGTCAACACGCGTGCTTTTGATTGGTCTTGTATTCGAACAAACGCAAATTCGTCCAAGGGTTTTCATTAATCAACTTCCGCCCGTAAATCACACACACAAGCGATTAACTCTCTGTCTCGCAAAGTTTTTAAACGTAAACTCTCAAAGTTTATTCATCAAGAATACCGGAGTAGAAAGTTTTACCGGCAGCAAATAAAGTTTATTCGAGAGCTCATCGTCGCCATCGGACCGTGGTGGAGAAATAGGGGGTAGGGGGAAAGAAGGAAATCCTTCTTTTTAACGACACACGACAGCAAAATTGGATGGCGAGATTCTTCGTCCTTTTTCCACGTCTTTCCAGATAGGAGAACGTGAGGATAACGCGCTGTTTAATATTGATGTACTCTCTCTTCCAATATACGTGTACCGCACCCTGTCGTCATACATTATTCATTTTGTAAGCGCCAAATCGAATGTACTAGAAACTAACTGTTAGAGGCAGATGCCGTCCCGATCATCCGATCTAATTTATATGGACTCTGATCATACAGGGTGTTAACTTTTTCTAAGATGAATGAAGGGATTCCTAGTGGCCGTTATCTGAGCCAATAATTAATTCTCCTTGTCGTCCCTAAAGGAAATGGAAAGTCGTAAAGGAAAAAGCGTCCGCAGTCAATACGTTTGGGCTCGGTCGTAAAAACTGTGAAGGGGAGGATGAGGGTGAAGTTGGCAGATTCGATGGTCCTCAATCACGGCCATTGGCCACTATTGCGTGCCGAACTTAACGGGCGGAAGTCGATCTCCGGGATCCTCGGAGGGAGGCAATCAACCCCCCGGAATTTTTTCAAGACGACATTCCCAAAGTCCAATCCGCCAAATTGCTTCCGCGGGGTCTAATGGAAACTTACACAGTTTATTATTAATGGCTCGCTTTTCCAATGTTTTCCATGTTGTGCAAACCGAGTCCGAGTCTCATTTTCCATGGATGTAAACACGATTACGTTCCGGAGACTTTTATTTCCCGGCTGCCACTCCAATTTACTTGGAAATTGGAGCTTATTGTGCTTGCCCCCTTCCCCAAAGAAGATGAACTTACGATATGAAATATCACGTACGCCGAACTCTCCGAAGATGACCCCGATTTAAATTGGATTGTTTCCTGTTTTGTTGCGGTTGATTTGATGCAGTATCTGAAGATGGGTTTTCCGTTCGAAAAACGTAGAAAACAGGATGGTTATCTGATCTAAATTTATAAAATCGTATAAAATCGAATAGTGGTAATCATATTTAATAAAGCAAGGATTGTGAAGACTAATTAAAAATCAGTAACAACAGTTAAATTAGCAAAAACAATCAAAACTGTAAATCGAGTAAAACAGCCCAGCCCTATTTATGCAATTGATTCGGCCCAGCTCTATTTATACATTGAGGAAAGCGAGACAAGCAACCCCACATACACCAAGGTGTAAGAAGGGTTGCAAATTTTACACATTTAGACGATGATTGATCAAAAAACGGTGATTTAGACTAACTATAATACAGAGGTCTATAAACACTGCACTTAGTGACATAATTTTGGGGTGTTTCATAGTTCTCTAGATTGCTTCTGGCTGCTTATAAATTTATCTTTCTCGCTTCAATTCGGTAAAAGCGCAATTTACGTCGAGTTGTTGTGAAACTTGTGCTTATCTCACTCCACCAAGGCGGTAACAAATATATAAGTGTTCACAAAATATAATTCATGGCTTTCCCTCCTATCTTTCTCCAGCTTTCCGAATTAAACTCCGTATGTTTTATCTAGTTTTTTGACTAAAACTATAGGGCGTCAAAGTCGAAACTTGTTTGGTTAGGTTTAGGCTACTTTTAACCTTTAGTGCACTAATTATCATAAACCGTATGGATTCTCGTTACCACTGAAATTATTACTACGGAAACAAAAGCCTTTTCGCCAGAATGGATCTCCGTCCCGCTTTGTTTCCAGATTTTAATTGGGGGAAAGGAGGCAAAGTTTTCCTCCCTCCTACTTAAAAATTAGTTATTTTATATTATTACTTAGATAATTTAACCAAAAATCTTTTCTAGTGGAGTTTTAAGGGGGTAAAAATAGTGGAGCAGGGCGCCATTCACACGACTCCCGTTTCGGGCATAAATCAAAATTTAATCTCGACGTTCCGAGGCATTTTGCAAAAAGGAAACAAGATTTACAGGATTCGAAAATTGAGGCCGATAAATAAAAGTTTCGGGCTTCGCACATCTTTAAAATTGCAGCGCCAGCATTATGCGACATGGGAGAGAAGGGAAAAAGCTAAACAATTCTCCTTGGAGGGACGGGGAAGGGAGAAAGATGAATGGAGGAGATTCGGGAAAAGACGATACGCATCCAGTTTTTTTTCCTAAAATATGTCACGGTTTACTGGAAACTTTGGGGATAAATTTGTCCTCTCTGGGGTCCGGTCATGTTGGGGCAAAGTTGCACCGTATTAAAACCGACTTTCATTCGATTTATTGCCGTATTCCGGGGGTTTAATAAGCCATTTGGGTGCGGCTTAAATTACACCCTAATTACGTCGAAATTGGATTTTAAATATTGATTGTACTGATAATGCATGCAAATCGCTTGAAATCAAATTTTGAAATTTTTGTTTTAATTCAACTTTACGGTTTTAAGTATTGGCACAATTGACTAGTTGAGGTAACGTCATTTTTGTTAGTATAATAAATTTTATTGAGCTTATAGCAAGTCCACTTATGCCTAATTATTCATTTGTCACTATTTTTTCTGGACAAATGGTGGATGTATGTTCATAATACTAATGCTAAGTTGACATGTGACGTATTATCGTAAATCTTGACTTCATTTACGTTACTATACTTGTTTAGACTGTTCAAGGATATAAGTCAACTAGTGATAAAGTAAACACACTCATTCATAGATATATTTGACATTATTGATTTTTGCTAATGCACTCTCAATAATTAGCAATATATCAAAAAGCAATATGTATGATAAAACGAACTAAACGTCCTAAAAAAAAAGACAAGGAAACCAATTTATACGGGAAAGAGGAATCTAAATGTCTAACTCCGGGATAAGTTTGCGTTCCTGCGGGACGTATCCCGGGGAATTTATTTAAGGTCCAAAAGAACCGAAGGGATGTAGCCACGTCCTGCAAAGTTTGCAGCCGCGACTAAGAGTAGTAAATCGCGAATTTTACCGTTACGATTCTGGTTTTGAGCATTCTGACTATTATTTTTTATTATTATAGACTGTTGTCACGTGACAGTCTAATTAAATAGTGACTGTTGTCACGTGACAGTCTAATTTTCAAATAGTTCTTAGTTCTATGTGACAGTTATCAGAAACGTCAAAACTGTCAAACTTTACCTAATCTGCAAAAATCACACTTTTCAAAACAGTTTTCTGGCAGTATTCGACACAAGACGTGATTTTCAGCTTTGTGACCACTATTTTGACAGTTGTCACGTGACAGTCTAAGTAAATAGTGTCCTAGTTCTATGTGACAGTTGCCAGAAACGTCAAAATTATCAAAATTTGCACAGTCTGGGCATGAATCTGCAAAAATCAGAATTTAAAACAGTTTTAAAGTCAATTTGAACTTTGACAGATTTAATTTGCTGTCCCGGAATATTTTTAAATTTAAAACTGTATTCATTAGGGTCACGTGACTTGATTTGACAATTTGACAGAGTGAAGCGCTGTCAGGTGCCAAATGTCAATAAGCTGTTGTTAATAGGAAAATGTTTGTTTCCAAAGCCAGTTTGTCTTTAAAGATTGGTGTCATCTGCCACTTATTCTGTAATGAATAATTTCACAGGGCCATTTGACAGTTCTGTTATTAGTGTCATCTGTCAAATAGGCTGTGAATTAACAAAACGGTGTGTCAGTTTCACGTCAGTGAATGGTAAAAACATTGATCACGTGATGTTCCAAATTTGCGAGCTTTGCACGCGGTAAATTAAACCAACTGCGGTTTCACGCCCTTCGGTAAGGGCAAGTTTTTGTCCCTAATCTAATAATAACGACAAATCTAGTCGGTGTGTACTAGAGGTCGTTTGTCACACACTACTTAAATGGCCGACCATACAGTCTGTTTCAAAACAATGTTAACTCTAAGTTAAGCATAAGCAGTAAATACAGATTATTGCTGTTAGGTTTGCTCTATATTCAGTACATTCAGATTTTATTCCATAAACGTCCAAGTGGTAAAGTAGGCTTTGTAGTAGGCACCAAGGTTAAGTTGACTTTCAGTATCATGTCAAGTTTGCCAAACACATGCCAATAACCATAGAAATTCATGTATCAATTTTTCGAATAAGTGAACATTATAAAAATAAGGGTGTTTCAAATTGGAACGTGTCATTTTTTTTGACTGTATCAACGTGTATGTGTGGGTGTGTGCTAAACTTTACTAGAATAAACCGAGTTTAATCAGAACCGGGGAAGCTGGCAACCACAGGACTCGTCTTCAGTTCCGGTTTTCATTTGGATTGTGCCGACTCAACAGTGTACGTTAATTAACGTAGGAATAATTGGGAAACTAGGACCGGATTTTCGCCTTTTGTAACCCCCGAAATGGAATAATGACCGGTTTAGATTTAACCGAGAGTGGTGAAAACACATACTTATTTTGAATTTAAAGATTGTCATGTGTTAGAGTGTGTTTGCAAGATAAAAAAAAACATTTACTCTCCGGTAGTATTTATACACGGTTAAACCTACAGAGCCGTAAGCCCCTGTGGCCTAATGGATAAGGCATCTGCCTCCTAAGCAGGGGATTGTGGGTTCGAGTCCCACCAGGGGTACAATTTTTTTTTTTTTTTTAACACTGTAGCAACAAAAAACCCATTTAAATTTTTACCACAAAAATTCACCAGGTGTTTTAAGAATTAAAATTAAGCAGACTTTTAAATAGGGCGTGAAAACAGAGATTTAAAGTTTCCGGTAGAGCTTAAATTTACCGCCCGTAACCTAAATAACGGGCTTAAGTCCCCGTTTCACCTACTTTATTTAAAGTTTAATCCCATTAATCCAAGCCGGATCAAAGTTCATTGTTCGACAAGAAAGTTACAAGGAAGATCGAGGGAGAAGATGAATCTCATCGATCGCGTTCTTAGCTAGTTAAAAATGGTAAAAAATGGGCTCATTAATTGGCAAACTCCTTCTGGAATTGTAATTTTTGAGCTCGGCCACCAGTTCCGTAGGAAATAACGAGCGTTCGCTGCAAAATCGAAAATTATCGCTTTCAAACTGTCCAATTTCCCTTGAGGCGTCGAAGTACAGCTGACTTTAAATGGGGAAACGTTTTTAGATGCTCTAATGTCAATTTAATTGGTCCCAACTAATGGCTTTTCTCTTAATGGCCGTTTCCCTCCTCATCCTTCACCCTTTTCTGTCCTCCATTTTGTTTCATTGTAGAAGACTCGTTTGCCATTACAAGCTACCTTTTAGTTTTTTTTTTTTGTTATCGATTGGTGGCTGATCAGCAGTTTCGTTTTAATTAATCCTTGTTTGAGACATCTTTCTAACTAGTACATTAATATAATTCAACATTACAGCGATATTTCACTCAACTTCCTTCCACGATAAACTGTCCAGATTTACATTCGGATCGTTTTTCGTGCGGAATTTCATTTTCCACTTTATTTCGCAGTCCTTTCACGGTTCAGGGCACAAAGTGCATACATACACACAGCGGAAACATGTCAAAGTTAAAAATCGTCCACACAATAGAAACGAATCGTGTGTAAATGCGAATCGAAATAAAAAATTGCCCTTTCTGCATGCGACATTTACTTGGCGGTCGAACGATACAATCGCCAAAATAAACGAAGTGATTTCTCACTTTTGTCTTTTTTTGTGTTCGTTTCACAACAAAGTAAGAGGTACTTACCTATGGCAGTGGTGAGCAAGACAAAGAGGACGGTCAATTTGATCCATTTCACTACACCGATTAGCCTAGATCTCATGTCGTCGACGATATCATGTCCGCTTTTTGATGGACGAATCGGAAAGCACATTCACTTCGAAACCGGATAAACGCCGATCGTTGTCCCCCACTTTACGGGATTACATCCCCTCGTTCGGTCGCCTGCGGTCAAAAATCCAACATCAGCAAAAAATCAATTCAGACAAAGAAATAGTCATTTTTGTTCACCCTGTACCAAAAACTGGAATTGAGCTTCCTCTTACACATATAAAGCAGACAACGTACATTCCCCGAGAACAAATAATAATTCCGACCCCCCATTTTTCGATATGATATAGTTCGCATATAATACACGGCCGGAGATGGGAAGAATGTTTGCCAAGACGCCTCGTAGCGTAAATTTACGTATTCGCATCGTAAAAAGAACGTAAAATTGTCGTTAGGAACCGTTTCGTATTTATGTTTGAATATTTCTTCTCTTTTTTTCCAGATCAACCGCGCGAGTAAATCCAGGCACGTAGCTTTAATAATAATTATTTCAATATGGCGGGGCATAGCCGTGCTGATTGCATATTAACGCTCTAAATAAATAATAAATATTAGGGTAATTTACGTACCAATGCGTGCGTATTAACAAAATTATCGAATTTGCTGCTACACGTAATTTTGATACTCCACAACTCCCATCCAGGCAACGACACTCAATTCATTGACATTATCATGGAGTGCTATGATTTAAGCAAACCTAAGATTGAATGACTGGTTGCATAATTGTGGCAAGACAAGTCCACTATACAGGGTGGTCCAGTTTTAAATGTCAATAATTCACCAATCCATTGCCAATTAAAAAATAAGTTGACATTCATTATGTCATTTTCCTGAAAAGTGCTTTCTAAGGAAAATACAATCCTTCAAATTTCTGTTTAAAAAATCGTTTTTTTTTTGTCATAACTGTCAGACCGTTGGAGCAATATTGATCAAATTTGGAACAAGCACTTTTACGGTCAAAGACCCAAAACTAACCTGACCCAACTTAAAAATTGTCTTGGAAACGGAAAATTCACTTAAGAAGTTTAAAAAATATTATTGTAGCCAGTTTTCATAGTTTCCAGACAAACTAAAGGACTTTAGTTTTGAAAATTAATGAAAAAAGATAAACATTTCAGAAGCTTAAAAATTGTGTTTGTAACCAGTTTTCATGCAAATCGAGAGACTTTAATACTAAAAATTGACTTGTAGACATAAAAATTACTTTTTCAAGAATTTGTTACTACAAATTCATACATTTAAACCTTAAAAATTGACTTGAACCCCAAAATGTGACTGAACTAATGAAAAGTGACATCAGAAGCTTAAAATTTGCATTTGACGTAAGTTTTCATAATTTGAAGACAAATTTCAATATTTTAGTCTTGAAAATAGTCTTAGATGCAGGACATTGACATTAGATTCATGAAAATTGTCTTGAAAACGAACTTTTCGTGATTTTTACTATGCTTTTCATTTTCTTCGAATTCTCGACTATTTTTAGTGCTTCAAAACTGCTTTCAGCTTGGAAAATCGAGTTTCAAGACTATCTTCACCAAGTTATTGACATAGCAAACTTAAAAAACAATTTTTACATTCTTCATAGACTTAAAATAGCATTCCAAGCTTTGTCACTATTAAATCGACTTCTAGACACCTTAGTGCTAAAAATTCGGGTATTTCTTAATAAACTAGACTGTTTTTAGTGTTTTCAGTGCCTCAAATCGAGTTTCAAGACTATCTTTACAAAGTTTTTGACTTATCAGGCCTAAAAGCCAGTTTGTCCACTGACCATAATCTTGAAAATGTTATTTCAAGCTTCTTCATTATTAAATTAACTTCTACACTCAAAGGTGCAATAAATTGTAGCATTTCTAAGAAATTCAGACTGTTTTTAGTGCTTTTTAAGACTGAAAAATCGAGTTTAAGACTATTTCCAAAAGTCAAGTTTCTTCAGTAATAAAAGTAAAAAATTTTGGTACCAAATGCTACAATAATAGTCTTGAGAACTAATTTTTAGAAATAAAATGTCCGAAAATTTAGTTTACTTCTAGACTTGTTGTCCAGTCCAGAAAATTGAGTTGTACACCAATTAAAGTCTTGAAAATATACTTTTGGACTCTCTTTAGTCCTAGTCTAGCATTAAAAGTCAACTTTTATATTATTTTTAGTAGTAAAAAATGAGTTTCATGCACAATACAATCTTTGTCTTGATTTCCGGATTTTTTTTGTTCTTGAATCCCAGTTTCAGACACTCAACCAGGATGGCAGTCTGAGAAAGCGAATCATAAGACTATCCCTAGTAGTAAAAAAGTGTTTAGACTATTCAGTACAAAATTTGGACTTTTACAAGTCTTGGATGTTCAGTTTTAAACTATAAAACGATTTTTTAAATTGAAATTTGGAGGACTGTATCTTCCTTAGGAAACGTTATTTAGAAAAATGAAATAATGCAAGTCAACTTATTTTTTGATTAGCTGATTGACACTTAAAACTGGACCACCCTATAGTGCTAACCTTTCAACTCTTTATAGAAACCCATAAATTTACAAATCCATTATTCAAACACTGTTTGCCGGAATCGATAACTCATTCATAAGTCAAAGCGCCACATAGAAGGCAACAAAGTGGTTTTCTTCTATTTTTTTTATGGTATTTTTGCCTTTAAAAAGGGTGGAAGCCTTGTGAGCTTGATTCCCTTTAATATTCCATTAGAGGCCCTTTGAAATTTTTTAAATTTAGTTCAGCAAACAACCGGATGATTGACATTTCGAATTGTAATTATGCATTCAGACATATCTCCAGCAATCAAGTTCTTTTTTGAAAAGGACAGAGCTGAAACAAAACCAAAAAAGGCGCTTTTCTCTAAACAACCCCTAAGCGAGTAGGACACTTTTTCCAATATAAAAGGGTTAGAAGGGTGAGGTGGGGCCGTGAAAGGGTGTCAACAGATTAAAATAAATGTTTGCTCAGTCACCATTAAGTCGAACAATGCCGCCTTTTACAAACCGGGTTCGATTTCGTCGCTATTGAAGTTACAGAGCCCTTTATTACCGGTCATGTCATCTCGTTCGTTTTTCCAATCTTTTGATTTATATTATTATAACACATTGATTTCCTGCAATGTTGCCACATAATAATATAAATCTAATTACTCTCTGTCTTGCTGTCATTTTGAAATGAAAGGAATGTCACCCTTTCACTCGAATATCTATTATGGCTTCTTTCCGGTTAACGCCGGAGCCATAATTAAACCCGAAAAGAGAAATTTCCGGTCGACACACATTCTCCTAGCGGCACGTGAAAACCCCAATTGTTTCCCCCCTTTCTCCACTTCTGTTCCCAGCCCTCGATGATGAAAATTTCCCTTTTTCCTGGATGGATTTTCAATGATTGACGCGAATCCAATAACGGCCATGTTTGTATTGTTAAACGTACGGGACGTGCTTATTGTCGACCGAGGAATGTAAATTTCGGTGTTTTTGTGGCTTGTCTGTGTGTATATTCGGGGGTATTCACCCCCTCCAGTTTATTTGTTGTCGTCAGATGTCACTCCAGACGCTGCTTTTGTCCTACTTACTAAAAATCAAAAAGTGTCACTTTTCCCACGTCAAACGACTCAATTTCCAAGGAGTGTATTTAAATAGTCAACACGGCCGAACCTTGAGGCCCTTTTCGGGCCTCACCCAACTCAAACCCTTCCTTTCCATGATCGAAACTGAAATTTGCCACCGTATAACCCGTCAAGGGCCGAGACCCTAAAATGGAATATTTAGGGAACTCAACTGACAAGACAACATGTCAACCCCCACCTGTTTTCTGTCCCTTTTTAGGACACAACACAGTTTTAAACCAGACCAGTACATGATCAGTTATTAATTAAAGGAAAAAAATCTTCTTTAATCTACAACGTTGCCATATTGCCTTGCAACCACTAATATTTCATTGGGGGTAGTGAATTTAAACAGATTTATACGCAATCGAGTCCGAGCTTCGGATACAATTAATATTTCAAACGTTCCCCGTCTTGAAGGAGGGGAAACAGCTCCAGAACAAGCGGCACGAAGGGATAATTTGTTATTGTGTTGTTCTCCTTTTTTTCTACCTAAAAAAACAGTAAAATATTAATATTCTGACCGAAAACGATTACGTCATACCAATTTAAAATTGATTATACTATGTTTGTAGTGACAGTGCCAAATCTATCAACTCCATTTCCCCAGACGACAGAAAAAAATCCCCAAACTGTCAATTTTTTCTGTTTCTCTTAAGATGTCCTTATTTGACACGTGCTAACTTGGTTACTATGACAGCTAGAAGGTTCATTCAAACGTCAAAATGTAGCACATAATTTTTCCTTTCTTTTCCCCCTTTTTTTCAGCTTCATGGAGCTGTAAATACAACTTACGGTGCAATTCCTCAAACAGTCAAATCTATTTGGCGCTTCATACTTTCAGATCACTGATGAGTGAGTTTTGACAAATTTGACAGCTGTCACGTGACACAAGCCAAGTACTAAAGTGTTCTTTAACGTGAGAACTGTCAAAGTTGGCTGCAATGAACTGTAAACATAACTCACAATGCAATTTCTTAAAGATACACAACTATTTGGCATTTTATAGTTTCAGGTTATTGGTGAGTAAGTTTTGACAGTTATGACAGCTGTCACGTGACGTAAGCAAAGTATAAAAGTGTACCTTAACGTCAGAAATATCATATTTCGCTCCATGGAGCTATAAACACAACTAACAGTGCAATTTCTGAAAGAAACACATCTTTTTGGAATTGTATGCTTTAAGTTCCTTGGTTACTATGACAGTTAAGAGGTTCGTTACAACGTCAAAATGTAGCCTAAAACTTCCGCTTTCTTTTGTCAAGATTGAGTTTTGATGAGAAAAGCACTAATAACTGAGAATATCGGCATAGAACACTAACGTGCACGCTAAGTTTAAACACAAACCTATTCCCTTCCACAGATTTTGAAGCTACAGTGCGTTCCTCATAAACTGCCCCAAAAGGGGCAATTTCGAGTTTGGAGCTGGAAAAATCCCTAATCTAGTAACCTTGGATTACGTCATACCAGTTCAAATTTGTTGTAGTGACACTGGCAATTAAGGTTTTCTATCTGTCAAGTGCAAAATTGACAAACCGCGTCAATGAACTGGAAAACGCGCCTAGATACGAGTGGAGAGTGTTTATTAGATTAGCGGTCAATAAATAAATCGAAAATGTGACCAGTTTATTACTTTTCAGGGCATTTTCAGGGTCGTACTACATTATTTTTACTAATTCAGGATTAATTGTAAAAAAACTGTAATTTTAAAGAGAATTGAGACAATAAGGCAAATTATGGATCAAAGTCAATAGATACATTTCTCTTCATTTATTCACATTAAACAAAGCTATTGTTCGGCCGTATATCACTTTCACAATAAGCTGATTGAAATTGATGACAGTTTGTTGAAGCACCCGCATGACTAATTCGATTAATTAAGTCGCATCCGATGACAAATGACTGATGTAAACGTTGTTGGAGAGTTATTTAACAATTATTTTCAAACCTAATGAAGTGGTGGTTACTAAATAAACGTACGTGAAAAATTCCAGCGAATGAGACACTTTAAAACCTTCACACCCACCGAAACACTCACGCACTGAAAACAGGCAGGAAAAAATTGAAATCACTCCCTCCGGACGTAAACAAAAGAACGCGCGGGGTAAAGGATGAGCGTCGCGACGCCGTGGGATGCTCCGCAAGACTGTTTCCAGAGTCTCTCCCGATGTCCCTATCGAGAGAGCGCCGCGGTAGAATTGAAGCCTGAAACGTGCTCGGGAAGCGAGTTGGAGAATAGAGACCCTGTTGCCAAGTTGCATCGTTACAATCTGAGTCAAAAGACGTCACATCCGTTTTACCTGGCTGTCACAAAGTTTTCACCATCTTGAGAGCATTGATTTGTAGTCAAACTTCGTAGTGTGTGTAACAAAAACAAGAATTTGCTTGATTGAAAATACTAACTGAAAGAAAGAGCAGAAAACAAACGCTAAAGCGGGAAATCCCCAAACGCTAGACCAAATATCAGTAATGCAAAACACAAATCCTAAATAATACTACCAAGTACTCCGTTTTACGGCAAAGGCCTCTTCTTTAATTAAAAACAAAATTAACGACTGTCAAAAATCAAAAGTATACGGATGTCGACGTTACTGTACTGACAAGTGACAATTCAGAACCTAACCTTAAAATGTCAAGTTTAAAAGCACAGCAAAATGTACCAATTTATAATCATATATCATTTTACAAAAGGGGATGGTAAATGGTTATTTTAATGATGGGCTCAAAGTTGGGTATTTGGGAATACGGAATACTTAACTACGGTACGAGTTTGGATAGGTGAGTGTTAAATTGTGTCCACAGAAGTTGGCAAAAAAAAAGGGTAACCTTCAATCAAATATTTTAGATCAAATTAGACAAACTCCTGCTTTCAAACCCAAAAATCTTAGTAAGCACACTCTCACTGGTAATGGAAGATGTCAAAGTTCCATATTACTACTACATATCGATGGCTTGTGCTCGATGGTGAATCAGAGACCAAGAAACTGTATTTGCAGCCTGCAGATCTGCTTATGTTGAGTTGGTGATCGATTGTTGTAATTGTGTCAAGTGCTGATTTCCTTGTGGAGCACCGGAGGTAAAAGTGGGAAATGAAAAGCCTAGAAAACCTGTTCTAGTTACAATGACTGTCAAGCACGCTAGGATTGACCATAGCAACCTACATTAAGTGAGTACTTATAAGCACAATTGCAACTTAAACTTACCCGAGTTGTTGATGGGCTTTTCCTGGTAATACAAAATAGGAATTTACCCAAGTCTTTTCTTTAAATCCCCAAGAAGGTATTTTAGAAACTTAATTCTATAATATTTTAAAGACTGAGGAACCTATTTTGATTTGAAAAATCCGCTCAAGCGTTAATGTCCACCATGTGGAATCAAAATCCAAAAAGAAAATGGCAGTTTGTAGATTCTAGACCATTTTAAAATAGTCACCTGTAATAAAACTATTTTACCATTGGTCGTTAATTTGAACTCTAAATATGACAGAATACAAAACCACAAAATCAATACATCAATCAATACAGTCAACCGTCGCTGAACCATCACGTCAATGTCAAACCAGAGAATGTTTACATGTATTTATTTATTGAAATTAAAGTTCTATGTTATTACTATCTTTAATGTTAGATTACTTTAGAAGAAGTGAAACATTTTGCTTACTTGCTCAGATAGTGTGTGAATTAGTTAAAAAAAATGGTAATTTGTGACAGCCGGCCTACTGTAAATTGCAGTAGAATAGCAAAATGTAAGTACCCTCCCAAAATCAAAGAAAACAAACCGGTAACATGTGTGTAGTCAATTTCAATCATTACAACTGTAGCAAAATTGTGACACTACAATTTTGCCTAAATTATTGAAGTTTTTATGAACTTTAATAGGGACTACTCTGTATAAAATCAGGAGGGTTGACGGGGAGGTGTAAAACACCCCTGCGACGTCGTTGTTATGACAACAGACGCATCTTTTCGCCACATTTGCCGCTCGTCGAAACAATCCGACAGTCTGTGTGTTTTCTGCGATTGAAGGAAAATCCCGCAGGACAATTTTTTCCTGGTAAAGCAGTGTATTTCAATTAAATGTGGGTTTTGTGAAAAGAAAGTTTATTGTGTTTTTTTTTTATTAAATTTTTAACGGGAGATGGACACGATAGTCGGTACAAAAAGTTCCCCGATCCGGTTGCCAGGTTCTTATCGATTCGCTGCAACTTCCCGCTAAACTTGCAACAGCTGAAAACTTCCCAAGAACACAACTTTTTCTGTAGTTGGGCGTTTTGTTGAAAAGAAACGGAAGAACCAATTTATTTGTCCCAACAAGTACTGCGAAACTCTTGTAATTAGTATTTTACTTCCTCCTCCAAACTATTCATCTCTGTCCTTGTTTAAAGAAATGATTACTAAAACATCTATCTAGATAGTTGGAGACAGGCGGCTTGATTCCAACTCCCCGAAAACATGAAACGCCGTACACATAACGGAAGAGAGGGGAAAGACTATTGTGTCGGGGGGGAACAAAAGCCGCAGGCCCTTTTATGTCTTCTTACGAAATATTATCAATCATAATGTTTCGGCATTCAAGTGATTCAAGTGGATTTAAATTTGGCAACATCCGAAACGAAGCGCCCCTTTTCGATGATGGATTGTTTTTTAATACTTTCCATGCATAGTGTAACCACCCCCCCACCCCAGTCCTATAAACGTGTCCGTTTTTGTGTAGTTAAGGGTTTGCCCTTAGTTTTTTCCAGGGTCCCAAACCACGACTATTAAACATAAGTTATAGGGTGTTATGCACCCCACTGATTTATATTTGTCAGTGGCGGACCAATTTGACCATACAAAAAGTCAAATAGAAGACAGGACATTTTTCCTCATTCTTTTCCACTTGCGTTTTACCAAAGTGACAACTGACAAATGGTCTATTTAGCCTCGGCTAATTTGTATTCAAAACTGAAACACACCGGCATTTTGTAACCAGCTACAACAAATTAGTCGTCCCGGTAACTTTGGCGTCCCCACGCAATTTGTCGAACTCTTTCGACTTGTTATAGGGGCGCGATTTTTCCCCGTCAAATTCCCACCCTCCCCCAGAACCCCTAATGAAAAGTGCGTTAGGGTTATCGTTGACTGACCTGGAGCAATAATAACAAGGATTGCGTGTCCAAACAGGTTTATACGGGCACTTAAGTAATTTGTTCCTGTTGTTCCACTTGAGAGTTTGTATTTGCTTTAGCTTTAAATGTCACATAATACAAACTAAAAATAGAGAAAAAAAACGACTTGAGGAAGTTCAAAGAGCAATTCAGGGAAAAATAGGAAACTAGGGGGTAAACGAGAGGATCAGACTGGTTTAAGAAGGGGTGTAATCAATGGTGTCCAAAAAACTTTACAGGAAAAATCAAAGATAGTGGCAAAACTAACTAAACCAGGAGGGGGTGTCAGCAAGGGTAATAAAGAAAGGGGGTGAAAGGCGTTCGACCGATAACCACGTGAAAAATGCGTTTTTCCCCTTCTTTAGGGTGCAACTGTAAACCCAGACAATAAATAATGACATTTTATAGTGTGAAGGGCTGGAAACTTCCCTGAAGATCATGTTTTACAGAAAGTAATTTTAAAAAAAACCACAAGACACCAGAAAACTCAGCACAAGGTCAAAAGGGGAAAGGTTGATTTTACTGGCATTTAAAAGGGGTTCTACCCGCCCTCCTAGCCGCCTTTCGCTTTATTACTTTCCCCAATTATATGCTCGACCAAATTAAACGCTAAAAGAAGTTAATGAATTTCAATTTTGGCGCTAAATAAACTCAGTAACAGTAAAACTGAACAAAACGTAGTTCTTTGCAGCCCCCAGTTCACTGGGGTTTATTAAAGTTTTAAGGGCTGTTCAAGTTTCGTAAAACTAGATACAGTTGCGCATCCACCTTAACGTCAATATTACAAGGTTTATCAATTCCAATAATTATAAAAAGTTCTGTAAGTTGAATTTGGTTTTAAATGTTACAGAACGAATAAAAAAAGTGTCTACACTAACCTTAGGTCTCCTGCGAACTTTCTCACAGGTTTTTGAAGACTGTTTTATCTCTTCCTGTCTGTAATTTTCATCCATTCTTGAAGCAATCACAAAGTAGTGGTGTTCTTCAACTCTATCAATTACAATAACAATAGTTTTATTCACTCAGCTGAATAGAGCACAAAATTTTGAGCAATTTGCAACTAATCCAATAGTTTTAAGCGCCATTTTAAATCATAAAAAAAATTTTGAGGTTATTGTTATTATACCGGCTTTCGTCTGTCTGCTGTCGTCTGTCATTTTTGGATCCAAACTCGTTATAAAAATCACATGATACCTTAATTATAAAATCACACGGAGGTAACGTGACTTTTTAAACATAACGCGTTTGGATCCGAAATTACAAAAAAAAAAACAGTAAGCCGCCTAGATCACTTCATAAAATCATGAATTAAAAACAAAATAGCAGTTAACTTTGCAACGCAATTAATACTGGTATATTTTATAGTATAATTCCATGACGGTTTACAAGCGTGTGTTTGATTCATTGCCAATGTTGTTCCCCTGATCCCATGATTCCCATGATCCCACTGATGTGAGTATTACGCAAGCCAGACGTGCGGAATTTCCACGCAAGCGTGACGTCACGTATAGGACAAAGTCTACAACGTATCGATTGAATGGAATTCAGTCCCTGAGTTTATGACACCGATCTACGAACATCCAGAAACACTTACGAGATACTATCAAAAAAATTTTCTAATTAGAGATTTAATTAGTTGTCTCAACCTTTTTAGCTTCATTTTATCTATGGCGGTGTTGGTAAAAACGTAGTGTACTGCTTAATTTGCGCCCAGTCCTCGTACAAAAATTATCTGCATTAAACCGAGTGAGCCGAGCGCAGTTTTCTAAACCCAGCCGCAACTGTCACGTCAACAAATTGGCAAACGTTGCCAAATTGTCCTTGTAACTAATGAGGTGAACAAAGGTGCGTTTTCTAAGTGTTTTTAGAGTGTTTCCTGCCCAAAAATAGTGAGTTTTAGTGTTTAGTGCATGCATTTATTTTCATTTTAATGGCTTGAAGTGAGTTGCACCTTAAACCAATTCAAAGTCACATAACCTCACTGACCTTGCTCAGAAGAGCACCACAAATCAAGTTGTGTAACATGTTTTAAATCTTGACCCTTTTACAGTTACAGCTAAAATGGGTAAAGAAGAACAAGTATTTTTCGAACAGGAGTCTCAGTCAGATAGGTTTAGCAGAAAAACTCAAGAGGCTCCAATGTTCCCGATTGGTAAGTAGTTACACCATATAAATGATCAAGGTGACCAAATTGGTTTTTTAAGCCGTTGGAGTGTTAACTTGTGCCGTGGGCTACGGGGCGTACATGTACAAGCACAAGGGCAAAATGAGCACCAGCGTTTACCTGATGCAGTTGAGAGTGGGTGCCCAGGGGGCTGCTGTAGGTGCTCTCACCCTAGGACTAGCCTACACCATGTGGAAAAACTACTGGGAGAGACGAGCGGCCAATCAAAAGTAGATTTTCAATTGATGAATAGAGACAGAGATAGAGAGTTTCTCTCTGTGTTGTTATTAGGTAATTTATTGCAATTCAAGTTTACCTCCTCCTTCCCTAAATTGGAAGGGATAAATGTGATAAAACATTCTTGAATTACTTGATATTGGTTGGATTTAAGTTTAAACTACACCCTTTAACTTCAATAACATGGAAATTTTAATTAGTTAATTAAAACATTATTTATTTTGTTATTCTGGTGTTTTCTTTTGATTGGTAAATGTTTGAGATGTTGTTTCTAGTAAATCAGTATACAATAATGTGTAGTAATGCAGTATATAATCATCAATTAGGTATAACAAAGTATATGAACCTATTTTATACATGCATTCAGTCAATATAGCTAAGATTTAGCTTAGCTTGAGCCACCCCAGCCTATATAAAGTCCTTAAATATTTTAGGGCCAGTACTTTCAGTTCAGAATAAGATTTATTCTCAGTATAAGTCTTTTGACTACCATAAATCCAAAAATGAATTATTTTGACTTACCTGAATTGAAATTTTCTGTCATGCTTGGCTTTGTAGCTTCCAAATCAGGGTTTTTCTATTTTCGGTTAAATTCACTGCTTATTTTCGTTTTTTTAATTATTTTTACTGCCCAAGCTTACAAACAAAACAACCAACCACTGTTACTGTAAAACTTTACAAAAATCTATTCAAATTCAAAGTTCCTTCTGGAGCTAATGACATAACCCAACAATTCTATTTCGTTACAGATTTGCTTGAAAGAGTGTATTTGTCCTTCTCGTAACTACGTAAAACAGTTTTTATCTTTGTTTAAACAGCTGCTCCACACGTATCAATAGCGGTGGTGTTTAATGTTCCGGTCGACGGATAGTTAGCAGAAGCTTAAAAATACGGACAGTTTATCTCCCGAATAACTGTATTCAATAGAATGATGAGTTTTATCTGTTACTGAAAATACTGGCCCTTAGTGATTGTAATGTAATACTTTGAACAAAAGTTTACTTTTACCCCTACAACCACAAGTAATAACTAAATAATCATCATATTGTTAACTATTTATAGATTGGCTTTAGTACGTCTAGCCAAGTTTAAGGCTCCGGCCAATCGGGCCCCAAAGTCTTTATCGACCCTCGTATAATTGTTAACCGCTCTTTCCTGGATAAAATCGCTGGCCAATTTCAAATTGCCCGCGATATTCTCCACCAGTCTGGTTCGGGCGTCCTTGTCCAGAACTTCTCGCCACAACTGCCCCGGCTGATCAAAATCCTCGTCTTTGATTGGTTCATCGTACCTGATTTAGTAAACATGACAAAAGTCAAACATTAGAAGCAAACGTCACATTGAAATCGGTCACCTGTCAATGTCACCGGAAACTGGAAACGGCCGATACAGCGCCCTTACTTTTGGATCCGGTTCGGGACCGGAAAAACTGTTTGGATGGTAGTTCGGAGCGTTGCCCTGATTGTTAAGGGCCATGAAACCGTCCCTTTGAAAATTCTTCACTTTAAAAGGACAGTTAACTGGGATTTGAAGGTAGTTTGGCCCTAAACGGTAACGGTGCGTGTCTCCGTAGGTGAATAAACGTCCTTAAAAACAAAAAGTTTGGATTTTTACTGGATGAAACTACCAAAACTACCTTGTAACATTCTATCGGGTGAAGGTTCAATTCCTGGTACCATGTGAGCGGGGTTAAAGGCAATCTGTTCCACTTCCGCAAAGTAATTGACCGGATTCCGGTTAAGTACCATTTTACCTACTGGAATTAAGGGGTACTCTTTGTGAGACCAGATTTTGGTCAAGTCGAATGGATTGTAACGCGCTTTAGTGGCTTGCTCTGGACTCATTACCTGTTGGACTTTTTTGTTAATTGTTAAGGAAAAAAGGTTTAAAAAAGTCACACCTGAATGTAAAAAGTCCAACTAGGGTAGTCACCATTGGCTATGGCGTTGTACAGATCCCTTATGGCGTAATCGGGGTCAGATCCGGCCAATTCTTCCGCTTTAGCTGCCGGCAAGTTTCTAACCCCCTGATCGGTTTTATAGTGAAACTTGCAGTAGTGATAATCGCCATTTTTGTTCACCAACTTGAAAGTGTGCGATCCGTAACCGTTCATCTGCCTGTACCCATCGGGGGTCCCTATTTAGAAACAAACTAGAAAAACCCCAATTTTCCAAAAAAAAATCCCACCTCGATCCCCAAACAAAAACATAAACTGATGAATGGACTCGGGTCGCAAAGTGTGAAAGTCCCACATCATGTCAGGGTCCTTCAAATGGGTCTGAGGGTTTCGTTTTTGCGTGTGTATAAAGCTGGAGAAGAGAATCGGGTCTCTGATGAAGAAAACGGGGGTATTATTGCCCACCAAATCCCAAATACCGTCCTCAGTGTAGAATTTCACCGCAAAACCTCGCGGATCACGTGCAGTGTCAGCTGACCCTATGATAGCCAATGAGAGACCTGACAGTTTGATCTAATAACCAGACTTACCAGATTCTCCACCCACGGTGGAAAACCTGACTCCTACAGGAGTTTTCTTTCCAATAGTGTCGAAAACTTTGGCCGCCGAATATTTGGAAATATCGTGAGTGACCTTTCATTAAAAAATCAATGCAAATTTATTTTATTTTTTAACAGAAACAAGGAGAACCTCAAAATAGCCGAAAGCCCCCGCCCCTTTGGCGTGCACCACCCTTTCGGGGATGCGCTCTCTGTTGAAATGAGCCATATCCTCGATAAAATGAGCGTCCTGCAGTAGAATGGGACCTCTGGGCCCCACAGTTTGGGTAGCATCTTTAACTACAATTGGGGTGCCATGAGCAGTGGTAGCAATGTCATTCTATATGTTCAAAAGTGGAAAAATTTACAGAAAAAGTGACCACCCTGTATAGGTAATGTTAAGCTGATAAGTGAACAATATGACAGTCAGTTAAGCCGCCTTTAAATAAAATTAATCAGCGGTAATAAGTTAAAAACCCATTTGAGGTCAATCAATATTCCTTAGTAGTTTTTACACCATAATTG
Organism: Ips nitidus; assembly: GCA_018691245.2. NCBI lineage: Eukaryota > Metazoa > Arthropoda > Insecta > Coleoptera > Curculionidae > Ips > Ips nitidus. The sequence continues at coordinate 4,432,951 of CM042801.1, read as the reverse complement.
TTATTACAGTAACATGCACATTTTGATAAGTCTGTGATAATTGGCCTTGGACTGTAGCATATAAACAACCGGTTAAGTAGGTACCTAATTATCAATCATGGTTAAAAATGCTTTAAAAGTGAAAACCAGGCCAGTATTATGGTTCAGGAAGACCAATTAATCATTATATCTTATGACCCCCTATAGCCCCAATCAAAGTATACAAATACACTGACCTTTGTCTCCTCTGAGTTTAACTGTTTCCACTCCAACAACTGGTTGGAGGCCTTATCCCTACTGGCCATGTTTGTATGGTAAAGACAGTCTTCACCGTTTAGCAGAACTGTTGTGAAGCACTCTGAAACTGAAAACAGTAAAAACACAAACTGTCAGACAGATAAACATGTAAATAGTACCCCCACTAAGGATTTTTTTTCAATGTTGATTAGTGATTACTGAAGCAGGGAAGGGGATTTAAATTTCATCTCCCTCTGTACTACGACCTACCTGGTAAGCGCCACCGGCCCCTTTTTGGATAGTTTTGAGTGACCCCACTAGGCTGGGGGCAGTGGGGGCCCCGAATTTTTATAAAATAGTTGTTGTGACATAAATAACATAACCTCACTTATCTAGTTGTTTTACTTTTGCGGCGCCACCTTACAGCAAGCCAAAAAGTAAATTTTCCAATATGGCCGATTTAATGTCAAATCTTGTAATTATATTTGTAGGCCACTGGAGCACTCCTATTTTTTTGTAGAATACTTGGATTACACGTCATATTGATTTCAGTTTACCCAGGCTCTGTGGAAATTCGAAAATCGTTTTGCTTACATTATCTAGTAAGCGCTTCAGCGGATTTCTTACCATAGAGCACGCAATGCACATGGATATGCTATAACACTCTTTCAGTTAATGGTAAAGTACTGTTTTCATGGCATGACATAAAAAGGTGTAAAACACAAAATACTATCAAACTGTGTTATATTTTTGGCATATCAACTTAAAGATACAAAAAATTCTTAGTAATTACAATTACATTAATCCTATAAAGGCCCAAATAACAATAAAACCGTACATAGATGCATTGTACGTTAATATAGATCGCCATCATTTCAAGATTTATCACAGTGCAATTATGTACACACAGGTCCCTAATAAAACTATTGTTGATCGGTACTTTCGACTATCAGCATGATACTTTGCTGTCCCCCCGAATCTGGGGCTACGCCTCTCACGCACTCCACCTGGTGGCTGGCCCAGTCTTTACGTTGACAGAATGTAGAACAATAGGGCGTACGTCTACATAGCGAACATTCGGCCAATGCTTCTCTGTTACAATTGGCGCACTGCGAACCAAAACATCGGTAATAAAACTTGACAGATGACAGTTCCGGTTAGTTTCTACCTTCTTTTGGTTGTCAGTGTCGATTTGTTGTAGAGTGGAGTCGCCCGCATTGCTATCCGTGCCCAAAGCGGCTACTTGAGCTTCCACTCTGGCTGCCAAGACTGCCGCTTCCTTTTCCCGCTGAAATCGTTCCTGTTGTCTGCTCATACTTTCTTTCAACTCCTCCACTCCCCTAAGATTGTTTATTAAATAGATGAAATGGAAATTTTGTGGTGGTGCAACAAACCTGCGGTAATCCCCACATAATCTAGAAATTTGACTGCTAATATCTTCCAGCTTTTTAATACACGTCATAGGATCGGCAGTGACCACTGGCTCCATCATTTGGTAGTCATTGGAATCAAGGCCTTCAGCCAGGTTCTGCCACGCCTCCTCTTTGGTTTGATGGTCGCTGTCGTCCTCGTTTGAAGTAGCTGGCGCTCTTTTGCTGTCATTAGATTGGAAATAAAGACCTGAAGAAGAGAGTGAGACAAAAAAACTCACTTGCTACCGTCACTCTCTTTTCGTCTCTTTCTTTTGTACGGTGTAAACAGTCTGACGGGGCCGGTGGCGTTTTCGTCATCGCAACAAGCCGAGCACGTGCAACTGGTTGCGTGCGGTAATATAACACCTTCATCGATGAGGGTTTGAAGGCTGCGCCCACCAAATCGGATGCTTCTCTTCCAATCTTTGCTGGACGCCCTGCCTGAAGATTTAAACTCAACTTAGAGCTTTGCTAGAGTGACAGGAACGAAGACAAACCGCATAGAGCCTCAAACTCGCTGGGTGTATACCAGGAATTGCCTAGTTTAATGCACCGACCACGGCCACCCGATCCAAACCTAGCTTTATGCAGCTCAGCTGACGTGTTTTTACATCTATTAAGATTATTCTTGACAATAGTGAACAAACGGTGTCAAGAAGATTAACTTACCGAACTGGCAGGACAGGCAAATTAGCCGCCTCGCTCCACGACCCTACTATAGTGGGAGTGACCTGAAAATTGACATGTAACACCCCTTAACTACCATACAGACAGTAACGTACAGTAACCGGATTAGAAACAGAATTGGATCCGCTAACGTCTTCCTGTTGGATTACGATGGTTTTCAGTTCTGTTCCATTACCGTCCGTGGACAAATAACCGTTATTGTCGACGCATATCATCGGTTTGAAATGTTGCATTTGATCTTGGGTGATGACGTTGAAAGCACTCGTAATAAGGCTTCCTGTAAAATTGTCTGTTTTACAATTATATTGTTATAATGAAATGGGAGTTTGGAGGTTTGCATAAACCGCAAATTAATTTTACGCCCTCTATTGAAGTGTGAAACACTTGTAAAGTTAAATTAATATATTTTTCTTTTTTAATTTCAAAAGTGAAGTGTTTGTTGGAAATAAGCATCAAGCACCAAAATGGCGGTCACTCTCTTAGTATACAGTCACTCTGTGACTTTGACGGTGGGAAGACACGTGAGGGGGCTACACTTGAAAGGGTGGAACCCCCGTCAAAAATTGAAAAACTCGAATTGCATTCATGGAAAATGACTAGAAAACGTACTAACCGACTGGCAAAGACACTGGAACGCCCGCATGACGCACCGAAACGGTGGAAACATGGTCTTTGGAGTCTATTTCGTCGCCATCATCGCCATTTTCGTCGTGCTCGCTCGCTAGCTGTTCGGCTTCGGTGATGTCCGGCAGGACGACACCGTCCGAGTTTGAGTTCTCCATGTGGAAAAACGCTCGAACTGAACCGTCGTCTTCAGGGGCCCTCAAATTGACGCTTTCCACGCGTCCACACCGCCAAAAAATCGGTTTTTCGTCAACGTTAACGTTCACTATACCCCGTCGCTTATAATGGACGGTCAACACCGTTTCCTCCTCGGAATTTGAGTGCATGGCGCGCATGCGTCTCAATAATTTAAAATGCACTATTTTGCGGGGATTTCCAAGTTTTTTAAAACCCTTTGAAAATATGTTTTAAGTATGCTTTAGACTAGACAACAAAATGGCGTCTTTTCTTGGTAATTTTGTATTACAAACGTCAAATTTCACAACTCGAGTAGGCCTATCTAGTAAACTCGACGTCTTAGTTCAATATTCAAATGCTAAAGATTCCAAAACTTTTTTTGTTTGTAGGTCAAGCGCTATTTGAGCTTGCGTTATTGTTTACATTTTGCCGTGACGTCATATACAATTTAATAACCTCGCGGAGTTTAGAATGAACGAACACTATTGCATACAGTCACTCTAGTGCATGATTGGACTATTCAAGCCACGTGACTGAACTGGGTTGTTTTATTGGTCGGGGCAATTTTGACAGACGACAGACCCTCCGTCGCATTATCGGGCTAATCGACAAAAGCCATTTTGTCAAGAATCTGCTAAACCGACGCCGTAGTGGAGCCCCTTTTTAATTCGTTGTGCACGAGTTTAATACACCCCATTTAGGCTTTTTTGGTTAACACTCAAGGTAGGCCTCGTTCGTTTTTAGCGGTTTTGATAAAGCATTGTACTTTAGGGCTCGTATTTCGGGTGCATATTATAACAAACATTGTGTTCGATTCGGTGGAGTTTTTTAGTTTTACAAGATGAGCCGCCGGCACGATTCCGATAATGAAGACGATCCGGAGGAGCCTTATGAGAGTTCGGGAGACGAATGGAATGTCGAGGTAAGGGACTGGAGCCCACTTTTTATTATTTACTAGGAAAAACTAGGTGTACTAAACATAGTGAGGTTTGACTAAGGATTTCTTAACTATTATATAGCTAAGGAGTATTTAGGATTAACGTTAAGACTTTTTGGGTGCACTGTGTATTTGGACGTTTAATAAAAATACAACACAATTTTAACAACACTGAGTCCTGAGTCTGGTTTAGTTTAAGTGAGCTGTGTGTGTGGGTCAGTGAGTGCCATCTGCTGGTACATATTTTCAACATTATGACAGATGTGTGGGTGAAAAAAGAAATTGACAACCACTATAGAGTGTATAGTTTTTATACTTTGTAATCCTTGGATGGTTGCTTTATCAATAAATCTTAGTCCTTACAGAAAGCCAAACGGGAGGAAAGTGGCCGTCGTAAATCCGGTCGTATTAGCTGCAAACCAAAACGAACTGTGGTGGAGGAGAGTGCCAGTGATCCAGAAGAAGAACCGGATGATATTGAGGAGGAGGAGGATGAAGATGATTATTTTTCTGAAGAAGAAACCTCTCCAAAGAAACGCAAACCTGGAAGAAAAGCCACCAAATCTGCCAAGCCCAAAAAAAAGATCAAGGTAACCAACGAGAGCGATCTGAGCAACGACACCAGCTCGAACATGTCTCAGGAGGACAAGAAGGAGACCGCCACGGACTCGGACTCGTCCAGGACTGGTAAAACCGTGTCCAGGGGTGTACACAGGAAATTTATTCCTAAAACTATTTTTTCAGACGACTATGCGGTAAGTTCGTGGTTGACAGGCTTGGAAGGGGGATGTGCCTTAAAGGGGGGGACTTATTGCAGACCGGGTCTTTTGTTATACTGAAAAAAGACGCTGCTGGCGAGGATCCCAGTAAACATCCGGTAATTTGGAGGATTGATGGCAAAGCACTTCTGCAAAAGTACGAGGCGTTTGATGAAGACGACAAAGTTTTGCACAAAAATACTTCTATTGTAAGTATGGAGCTTCTAATAAGTGAAAACAGGTGGCAGTGTTGCTTGTTTTTATTCAGTATACAGGATGGTCGCCTTTGGACAAGGATTTGTACGTCCCGATCACGGTGGACGTGGTGCGACATTGCACAAGCAATTTAACGGTGGAGGTTCACTGGGATCAGTTGACTGGCATCACCGTCGATAGCGATTAATTCAGTCAGTTGTTGTTTTAGTGATTTTTTGTCCTTCAGGTGGCGCTTCAGGACAATTTAATGTGTCTATTATATTTTTTAGATTTCTATTATTAGCTGGTAAATCGAAAGTTTTGTGTGTTTAGTTTTTGAAGCATGATACGGAATAATAAATGTTACTTTTTTTATGATTAAAAATTGTTTTTGTTTTTTTGCTACCACTGAAGTGAAAAATTACTACGATTATTTACGTGGTGTGAAAATTGCAGAACTCTATCTTTTCTGTAACACGAGATATCTTTGATTATTTCCTTCCTATCAATTTTGACCAATCGCTATCAAGAATTAGTATAACAAATGTAAATTTTAAGTGGAAAAATCACTTGACAACTGTCAGCAGTTTTTCCGGAAAAAAACTTCACACTCCTCGCTCATGCTATTTGTTAAAACAAATTACTTAGAAACTCGTTTTTGCCAATTTTTCCGGAAAAATTAAATGCACTAGGGATATTACCACCAAAAAATCATTTACGATTAACCGTTTTTTAGATATTTCATCCAAAGCAAACTTTGGACAACAAAACGGATGTGTCATCTTATTGTTGTTATTTGATTGATGTGTCATTCTATAAAGTGAACATTCCTTAATTTATTTTTCTATAAATTCTATAAATTAAACATCTTCAGTGGCGGCGGGGGTGTACGTGCTCTGCACTGGTTGGTCCACAATCATTTTCTTCATGATGACGTACGCCAACGCCCCTAAAACGAGCTGTCCCAGTCCTACTAAGACTATAACCGCCCAGGCTGGTATTGCCATTGGCCCTAAACACAAAACGCTCTTTTCTTGTATACTGTTGTACTAAATTGGAGTACTTACTTAAGTATCTTCGGGTTACTGTTTTCCTACCCCTTAAAACGTTTCGTCTGCATTCCACTTCGGTGGTGAAAACGGACAGTAAAACTAACAAAACACATTCGTTTTACAATTTTTTGGGTTTTGGTTAATAAAAGGGATTACCTGCCGCCACTGCTAAATACACAAAAAGGGAACGTCCTAAAAAAGCCATTTTACACCTTACTAACTTTTGTGTCTCATACAAGTGTTATAGGTATACTACCATTATACGTAGAAAACTCGATGACAGATAAAATTTTATCAGTTTTTCATAAAGCTATATAAATATGAGTTATCAATAACTTATTGAATATTTCATTTAATCCCTACACCTGAAATATACAAGGTGATTAGGTATTATAGTTAATGAAACTATAATGGAATCCTATACTTGATTACTTATCCTGGGGAAACAAAAATGTATCCCTGTTTTTAGGATTTGTCCTAAAAACACTTTAGGGTACGGAAACTATACCCCAATAAGCGTTTAATAAGCATTTTTTACATTTCTATTAATTAGCAAGAAAGTGGTAATTCAAAAGTTTGTTTATTGTGTGTTAAATCATTTTTATAATTACAATTGTACGTGTTTTGTTATAAATTAATTTATTTTCACTTTAGATAAACATATTCTGACACTTATTATAATTATATGGTATAGGTACTACCAAACAAACTGATGTTATAATTACAAATTCATTCACAGGTACTACCATAATACAAAGTGAAGTATTTTGATTAGATTATTTTATAAAATAGTCACAACAAACTGACGTTATACAGAGTGATCATATACAGTTTTAAACTAATGGAGTCCTACTTGATTGTTGTCGAACTTCCTCTGGTGGAACAGTGGCATATCTTTGTTTTAAGGGCTTGTCCAATATCCCCAGTTTCATTATAACGTACATAAGGGCACCAATTAGGATTTGCCCTAACGACACTAGGGTAACAATAGCCCAAGCGGGGATTGCTAAATGCCCTGTTGGAAATTTAAGTGTTAAAAACTTTAATCTGATGGGAATTATGGAAAAACTAACGTAAATAGGTTCGGTTTACCACTTTCCTGCCGCGTAATATATTCCTTCTCGCCTCAGTTTGTTGCAGAATTAAAACGATGAAAATCACAAGCACAAACTTTAACTTTCTCTTCATTTTGCTTCTTATATTGTTAATAGGTGTACTAATTAGCATAAACTGAGATTTAGAACATCCAGTTTTCAACTTTGTTTGCCTCTTATCAGTATTTAAACAATGATGCGCAACGTTTTATAATGTTGACTCTAAGAAAAACAAACATTGTATAGGAAATTTGTTAAGAAAATAGTTTTGAAGGAATATCTTCCTTAAATGGCCTTTAAGGGCAAAAGTTCCCTGATGCAATCTTGTAGGGAATATAATTTCCTTTATTACACTTTTTTGATAATCTTTCAAATAACTGATTTATGCACTCATTAATTGTTTGCCTCTTATCAGTATTTAAACAAAGATGCGCAACGTTTTATAATGTTGACTCACCTAGAAAAACTTTATTTTATCTGAAATTTGTTAGGAAACACTACAAGCTTTAAATTAAAACACCAAACTTATTATGAATCAGTTTATTTCAACAAAAAAATCATTAAATACAAAACACTTTGGCAACAATGTCAAAACTTTGACAGTTTGTCTTTTATCATCTTTGAAACGCCAACTGGCAAAACAAAAGGCACTCGACCGTATCAAAAAAAAACAGTTTCCAATGAAAAAGGGAACACAAAAAACCAGAGCGGTGCTTAGAAACATTTACGGTGCACGATTCCAGGTCCGGACTCGTCGTATTCCTGCTTGGAGATCCACATCTGTTGGAAGGTGGACAGGGAGGCCAAAATGGAGCCACCGATCCACACCGAATACTTTCTTTCTGGTGGCGCGATAATTTTGATTTTAATCGTAGAGGGCGCTAGAGCTGTTATTTCTTTTTGCATACGATCAGCAATACCTTAAAAAGTTGTTGGGTTAAAATTGGGTTAGTCAATTAAACAGACAATCAACTCACCTGGATACATGGTGGTACCACCAGACAAAACAGTGTTGGCGTACAAGTCCTTACGAATGTCCACGTCGCACTTCATGATGGAGTTGTAGACGGTTTCGTGGATACCACAAGATTCCATCCCTAAGAAGGAGGGTTGGAACAAAGCTTCGGGGCAACGGAATCTTTCATTGCCAATGGTGATGACCTGCCCGTCCGGCAATTCGTAGCTCTTCTCCAACGAGGTGGAATTGGCCGCTGTTGCCATTTCCTGTTCGAAATCCAGAGCGACATAGCACAGTTTTTCTTTAATGTCCCTCACGATTTCCCTTTCAGCGGTGGTGGTAAAGAATAACCCCTTTCGGTTAGAATTTTCATCAGATAGTCAGTTAAGTCGCGACCTGTTTTAATAAAGTATTAACTTAATAAGCTAAGAATTTTGAGGCACTAACCGGCCAAATCTAAACGCAAAATTGCGTGAGGAAGAGCGTAACCTTCGTAAATAGGGACGGTATGGGACACACCATCGCCAGAATCCAGTACAATACCAGTGGTACGACCGGAAGCGTACAAAGACAACACTGCTTGAATCGCAACATACATTGCCGGGGTGTTGAAGGTTTCGAACATAATTTGAGTCATTTTTTCTCTAAAAAAACCTCTCATCACTCAAAAACCCTTCAAAAACACCAACCAACCTGTTGGCTTTGGGGTTTAACGGAGCCTCGGTCAACAAAATTGGATGTTCCTCAGGCGCCACCCGCAATTCATTGTAAAAAGTGTGATGCCAAATTTTCTCCATGTCGTCCCAATTAGTAATGATTCCGTGTTCGATGGGGTATTTTAATGTTAGAATACCCCTTTTGCTTTGAGCCTCATCGCCCACGTAGGAGTCTTTTTGACCCATACCCACCATCACACCCTGGTGACGGGGACGTCCCACTATGGAGGGAAAGACGGCACGAGGAGCGTCATCCCCAGCAAATCCCGCTTTGCACATTCCGGACCCATTGTCCACCACTAGAGCAGCTACGTCATCGTCGCACATGATTGGTTATTTTTATGGTTGGGCTGTCAGAAACAAAACTCTTTTAATTGATGTTATTTCCCCGGTGGGATACCACCCAGAGCTTTTCAATTTGAAATAGAAATAAACTTCAATTGTGTGACGTAACACATACCTAACTAGCAATTAAACTCTAATTTATTTATAGTGCGCGACTATATAAGGCTGCGGCCCATTCTAGGGCTCTTTTAAACCGCTGGGTGGTACTTACTGGGCACTTTTTTAACACTTTACACAGTCACCAGTACTAACCTCACTAGTAATGAAAAACGGTGCGACGGAGACCCGAAGAAGTTAAGTATCGAGTGAGGAGCGCACTCGAATTAATCGATTATTTATATGTGGGCCCTACAAGCGACGTCCCCCCCGGCTCCATTTAAGGCAGCGGCGCAACGTCGCGGCGTCCCCCTTATATGGTCAGAGGGGTGCACTCAATAGAAATCAATTGAGCGGGAGGGGTGGGAGGGGAAAACTTCTCTTCCCCCACTCAAATTTAATTAGAATTTACCAGGTGATTCCTTATTAGGGCATGATGTTTGTGCGTATATTTTTAGTGTGTGAGAGAGTGGGAGGGAAAGGGCTTCCTAGTTCCTAGATAGATATGTTTACACCCTTCATTGAAACAGGTTGTTGTAGAGAAAGTGTTTACACAGCTCCCACGCATTTACGCTGGTATTTCAGGGTCTGGGTAAAAATAGAAGGAATTTCCCAGTCTGGGTGGTTTTATTCTAATTTTAGAAATATAAATTATGTTTATGTAACTGAAGTTAGGAATGGTATAATAGGTATAGTGTCTAGATATAATTTTGTGGAAGTAACAACTAGGAATAGCCTGGAGGGCTTAAAAGGACTACTTTAGGCCCCAAAGTAGGTTTAAGTAAAATTTGAGCCAAAATCTACCAGATTAAATCGTACAAAACCCCACTAACCTTAAGAGAGCCCCTCATGTTTTCCAAGAAGGATTTTAAGCACATTTTTGTCCCTTTTCAATTATATTTTTATTGTTTACGTTTACATTTAGATTTTGAGGTTAATAAACTGACAGATGACAGAACAACCAGAAATCAGGTGCAGGACGCTGTATCATTTGAATGATCCGACGTAAGGTAGCGCCACCTGCTTTACATTTATTTATTCACTGGTGGTGCCCTCTCCAGGCGACCTAATCAATCGCCAGCTTTACAATAAAATAGGTACGTCATTGGAGGCGAAAAACTGAAAAAGCCAATTGGAGGCAGGAAAAACCAAAAACTCGCTCAAGCATATTATTCGATAAATAAACCACTGCGCAACCGATTTTGTCGTCCACTGTTCGTTCAACAAAACAAGGAGGTCAACGTCAAAAATGAATATTTTACCTCCTTTATAATTTCTGAATTGGCATTACGGCAACGTTGCATTTGCATTCACATATCACATTATAAAAAAATATGTGTGAGCTTTGAATTTGTGAGTAAATGAGGTGTGGGGAGAAAAAGTATACAAAAATTACAGTAAACACAACAAATGACAAGAACTGTGTATCTTTCAAAAAAATGGTAAAATCATAATGAATCTTCCAGTTACCATCTTAGTAAGTAGAATTGTCCAGGCCTGAAGATGATCGATCACGAAACGTTGTCTAAATGAATTCAACGACCTCTCCAAGGTGAACCTGAGGTTATTTTAGTGCGCGCAGCATTTTTACTCAAGCAATGTTGCCAGTTTACCTATAGGCTCACACTTTTAGCGCCTCCCTGTAAATGTAGCCTTGGAACCCAACAGTGATCACGTGATTTGAAGTAACGCTTTCACTCCACGAAGTTGAACACAGTGGAGGGGGAAGATGGTTGGACTGCGCACCATTACGGAGTCGAGCAGGCGGCAACGTTGCATTGTTTTTGGCGCATTACTCCGTTAATCGTGACCGCGGTGTGTTCGTGTGGTTCGGTCCGGTTTTGCAGAACTTTTTAGTTCATCCAGGCCTGTGCCCTCCCTTTTAAAGGATTCTATGTTGACCATAATTAGGGTGAGTACTAAGGTACTGTTTTATTAGCCTTAAGGTTAAGACTGGGAAGTGTTACAAGCTAGATTGACGAGTTATTTTGACAGCTTGTCATGGCAGTTTTGTTACGTAGTGGGAGCAGGTTATTCAAATATGTTTTACAGTTTAAGCTCAACGAAAGTGGTTGGAAGTTAATTTGTTTATTAGCAATCGAGAAAATGAGGTTAATTACTCAAGACATCCTCCTTGGTTACGGTCCTGAACTGTCACTATTCTGTCAATTTTTTCCAACAGCGTTGCCATGTTTAATGTTTTGTCGTTTTTATAATAATATTTTATAATTAATATTCATTTTTTGTTTATCTGTCAAATTGAAGCAGCGGTGCCACATTTGATTAGACTGGTTCAGTTGATCTGCAACTGATAGTTAAACTTTCCTATAAAATATGCATTGCTGTCAAAATGACATTTCTGACTTGAACCAGGGTTAAAAGGTTGAACCACACTATTGTACAACTGGGCCTTAAGGAAATTAACCTGTGGCTGTGTGGCAGGTAGTCGGTCAAAGTTAACTGTCAAAATCTTTGTTTCCTGTATGTCTGTCTCCCTTTACAGGTTTAACGAACAAATTTGTACAATATTTTTATTTTTTGAGGATTTAGTTAAATGTATGACAGTAAAGAAAAAACAAAATGTCAATTAGCACGTCAAATAACAAATAAAAAATTGCTCAGACAATTTTCAAGGCCGACCTCAATTAGTCGTTGTTGGCTCGGTTGGAAAAAGTACGGGACGGTCCCATTTTGATTCGTGAGAGGGCAGGTTGCGTAGTCGAGAGTTGTCTCGGCAACGTCGCCCGATCGTCACTGTTTTTATTCTGGCCCGGCATAACATTAATAATCCACTGAGCTACATCATTAGCAGTAGTACAGCACAGTCATTGGTTTCGTTCATTCATGTCTGACATATTTATTTTGACAGCTCCTTTAATGACAGTTTCGGTTTTGAGTTTGGCACTATAAACTGTAAGACCGTGTCAGGCTGTGTAATCAAAAAACGTTCCCAGGTCATAGAGCCGGTAAAATCGATAAAATGGCGCCTGACTTGTACCTATCATCTTTAAAAAAGCAGGTAGTGGCGTATATCAATATTGGCCCAAACTAGCTAAAGTTTAGCTGATGAGGTCTGAGAGTAACGAAACTATTAAAATTTACTATAAATACTCCAGTTGAAATAGCTGTCAAATTTAACCATAACCTGTCAAATTTGATAGGAACTTATATGCTTACTCTAAGCCCCCATGCTAACCTGATTTGATCGGTATTGACTAAACTCAAAAAAATCTAATCACAAACTTGACGTAACAAATATTGGAAATCTGTAGCAAATACACCCAGCCGTGACGCATCGCAAGCGGCGGCGACGTTGCCACGTCAATTTCGTCCAATCCACGGCCTGGTTGATCCTTGAACACGACAAACAGTTAGTCGTGGCGAGGTAGCCATTTGCTTGGCCGGTTCGTTCTAGAATCTAGTTTGGCTGCCTGCTTTGGTAGTGTGATCAACGTAAGTGCTTAATTAGGTTAGTTTTGACAAGATGGCGCCTGAGACGAATTATGTCAGAGAATTGTCACAACCTGTCAATTTTCACGCTTTTTTTCTTTGGTACATTGTTGCCCTGTAATTTGATGGTAAAATGATGGACAGCATTCTGTACACCAGAAATGAGTACTTAAAGCGTGTCAAATATTAAAAAACCACGTTGCCAAATTAATTAATAGAGAGGGTCTTGAAAGTCTTTTCTAATTGTTTCTCTGAAAATACATTTTTGACAGATAATACGGTTGACCTGTCAAACAGTTTTGACATGAATGAAATGTCATTTTATATGGAGAATATAGGTGGAGATAAATTTATAGACGGGCTCGTCTACAACGTGAAATTCTCAATTAATTCGAAACCGGCGTGTTTGCTCGAAGCAAGCCTCGGCGAAGGGGAATGTAGTGACGCAAGCGCAACGTTGCCAGATTCAAGACTCATTTTGGTTTCTGGATTTTGAAGCTTCAATCAAAAATAGGAACGAGGGGTTGGGAGGGGGTTTTGAGATTTTTTTACCTCCACCACTCTCCAGAGGATGTAAATTTTTAAAACAGTTTTTTTTGTTAATAAATTCTCACAAAAAGTGTGAAAGCAACGGGAGGAGATACGTCAAAAAAACCAAAAACAAAATTCAGAATTCGAAACTGGTGATGTGCAGTAAATGGAAGATAAAACGAGACGTGGAGTGGTGGTATGCGCGAATGACGCAAGCGCGGTGTTGCCGCGTCTTCGTTTCGTTCATCGTTGTGTTTTGTGTATAGTTTTCCGTACGTCTCTCCGGTCTGGGTCGGCCACGTTTGGGGCGCATTCACTCGTCTAGCGGCCAGTTTCGTAAACAGCACACTAATGTCCGTTTTATTGTTCCAATTCATTTGATTTATGAAATAATTTTGAACCAATCAGGTAAGCGGTGCAATTTAGTGTGTACAAGAATAGCAGGCTGCGCATGGGGAAATCAAGATGGCGGCGCAGCGCCATGCTGCCGACTCTATTGATTAATAAAACAGGCACCGTGAGAGAGAGAGAGAGTGGGGTGTGATTGATGCGCAAAACTTTCAATTTCGTGAAACTTAAGGTTTCTGTTATGTTCCTTGTTGATTATGTTATAATATTTCCAAACATAACCAACAACTTGTTTTCAGGTCAAAGGGCATTAAAAATGCCATCCATAGAACAGTGCGAGGTTAAATCAGACACGATGGCGGCGTTGCCGGATTCTTTAGAGGTTTTTGACAAGTTTAAGCCCACATCACCGGAGGTAGTGACCAGCAAAGACTCCGATTCGGACGAGAGTTTTCACTTTACCCTAGACGAGGAGGAAGATGGCGACCATAGTACGTAATCTTGCACGCCATTAATTCCTTCAAATAACTGTCAATTTGTTTTGCACAGGTCGGCCGTCGTTGCCAAACAGTTCCGAACCTGAAACTCCAGAAGAAACCGAAGAGGATATACTCAACAAGTTTGATAACGGCTCCGAGGAGGCGACGGCATCTTTTGATGTGCAGGACGAGGAGGCCATCCTCGATGATTCTCTTAAAGAGGACGAGCCTCAAGTGAACAAAACCGAAGTTAAGGTCACGTGCAAGGTGGATGCCAATTATGCAGACCGTCAAGATGGACAGTTTAAGAGTGTTTATGAGGCGGACATTCCTTCACAATCTGAAGAGAAAAGTGTAACTGATAATCAACTTTCCACTAGTGACAAGGAAATGGCAGATGACAGTACAGAATCCCAGAAAACAGTTATTGAAGATGTTGATATGCCTGATCAAGAAGCACAAACTGAAGAACCTGCCCAACCAGAATCATCCAAATTAAAAGCTGAACCCTCCAAACCGCAAGAACCCGATGACGATGCGGACCTTTTGGACGTATCCATGGTCAGGGAAACCGAGGAAGACGATGCCTGCGCCATTGCGGATGCTCTGGAAGATCAGGAGACGCAAGAACAAAGCAACGAAAAGTCTGACGAGGACCAAAGTGACCGAACTGACGCGGAACCTGAAGACGGTTCGGTCGGATTTGACGACGCCGACAGTAATGAAGCGTCGAATAAGGGGAAGGATGTAAAGACTGCGCCTCAAGAGGAAAAGGTTCCAGAACCGGTGGATGAGGAACCGAAACAGTGTGCAAGCCCAAAAATCTGTGATAGTAAAAGTGAAAGTGCTTCTGAAGTTTCAACTAAGAAAGTGTGTGAGGAGGAGGTAAAAATGGACGTTCAAAATGACGACACGAGTGATGGGGCTCCCAAAGAGGAGCAACCTACAAGTGAGGACAAAAGTGGTAAGTAATAATATGGATCTATTTAGTAAACCTTCACCATATTGTCCACATTATTTTGCTTAATCAGTTGTCAAAATTGACGTTTTGAAATGTCATAATCAGGATAGTTAACACAAGGCATTTACGAATATTCTACCGGTAGATACCCTGTTTAACCTAGAGCGTTCGAAAATTGGTTTTGGTAACTATCATTGCCGTTCTGAAATTTCACCCATATACCGAATATATGTACCCGGTTTATGATTTATGGATCGAGAAGTTCCGTCGGTAAATTAAGAAAAAAGTGACTTTTGACAGGTTTTTCCTTAATATTTAGAATCATAACCTCAAAAATTAGTTTATGGTTGACGGTTTGGCGGTTTGTTCCACAGTTTAGCAAGCTTATGAGAGTGACCTATTAAATTAAAATGGATATTGGAATACCTATGTTCTGTTTGCGAGATGGAGGAAGAGTATGCCGATATTATAAAACATTTCAACAATGAACATCTGGATGCCAGAACTCAAAGACATAGGATTACCAACCGTAATGAACCAGATCCTTAAAAGTTTCACCGATTGTGGTATTAGCAGGTATAATTTTCGTAAATGCCTACAGTTAAATTTTTATACAACTGACCGTGAGAATAGTAGAAATGTTTTTTTGTATTTAATATTAATCAATTTACCAGTACATTAACCTGTCATAGTATGGTGGTAATAGGTCTGTTCGCAAAACGAATCTCCAACTAATAATTAGAGGAATATGTCCAGCTATTGGACATTACCCTTAAAATGTCAATGTCACGTGAGCATTCAACCAATAAACCAGTTTGAAAATAGGTCTGTTCGTAGAGGAAATCTCCCAACTAGTAATCAAAGAAATATTTACATTCCCATTGGCCACAAGTCAGAAAACGTCATAGTCACGTGAGCATTCAACCAATAAAACTTGACATTTACTGTTTCTGAATTGCCTCTGCGAACAAACCTTATGTGATACCAATTGTCAACGTTGATTATTGACAGATGTTGCTTTTATGTCAAAAATATCTGTCACATGGTAATATGGTGCGGGTAGATTTCACTCAATTGGGTTTTATGCACAGAATACTGTTAATACAAAATCAATTTACCAATTAACGTTACAGATTCGCAGAGTAAGCCGCCAACGAAACGAATTCACACGCTGAGCGAGTCGCACCTAACAGACTCCACGTCGCAAGCAAAAAAACCCAAACTGTCCCTGGATCTGGACGTGGAAATACCCAGCAGTAAAATCGTAGTGACCACGCCCCAATTCCAAACTTTGAGCGGTTTTGCCGCGTTTATGAAATGCCGAAAACTCACCTCAAAACTGTCCCGATCCGACTTGGAACAATTCGGTTTACAAAAAGCGAGCGAAGTGATTATGCTGCGCAGTAGCGAAGGCGAGTTTCACCAGGCTTTGCGGCGTTACGAAAAAGTGATTGAAACCTTGCGCAAGGACATGCAACAACTGATGAAACAGTGTAAAGACCTGGAGATCGTCAACAGGAAGCTGATGGGAGATATTCGGAATCAGAACGTCAACAAGAAGCCGTTAGTTCCGTTGAAAATTACCAGGTCGGTTGGATTGCAAGTGCGCCTGAATCCTGGCAATGAACTGGTGAACCAGGCTAGACGGAGACAACCAGTTCCGGTCACGCCTCCTAAAAGTGTATTACTCTCTCCTAACAGGGGCAAAGCTCCCCCTCCAGTAGTCCGACAGGTTGGACTTTTCAGCTGAAGTGTTAATGACAATTTTGATTTTTTTTCTGTGTTAAGGTATTGCCAAACGCAACCGCTAAATCGCTGGGTATTGGTCAAACTCAAACCACGCCCCCCTCCATGCTTACGCAGGCGTTACAGAAACGATCAGTGGTGGCCAAACGTACCACACCCATAAAGAAAACGAGCGAAAACACTCAAAAACCCACGACCCCGGGAGTTATAGGTTAGTTATCTTTTTAATATTTCAATTATTCATAGGTTATATCTCGAGACGTTCAAGTTTTATCGGGTAAACTGTGCATAGGTGATTTTTTGCAAAATTTTGCTTGGAAAATGATGAATAATTCGACGATAAAATCCTGAGACCGCAGGTCAATCAATTATTTCCTGAATATATGTGTCCTCTTTGTAGTCCTGGGAGTACAGTTTTCAATTTCTTGATCAATTTGAGACCACCCCGGCCTACTACAGATTTTCGTTCAGCCATGTATATTTTTGTTTACATTTCAAATTGACAATCATACGTCAAAATATTTTAATTTATGTAATTATTTAATGAAAACTACGTTACAGTGATTTATTAATTGTTAATATTGAAGAAGATAACTTACATTTTATAAGTGTCTAAATCCCGTTTCGTTTAATATCAAATTTTCTTGAAAAAACGTATTCGAAAAAGGTAGATGATGTTTAATCACTGTTAAATTTTAGCAGCCAGGGATTTAATCAGTATAAAACGGTTTCCATTGGTGGAACTAGAAAGGTTCTCGGAATTTGATTGACTGCTGGTACAATGAAGGAAATAATCACTATTAAAATGTGTAAATTATTAGATTTGACAGATGAGGATGACAAAATAGGACGAGCATCGTTGGGACTGGGAAATACAGTCAAACTAGTGAACAAACCTACAACGACTACATCCACCGCCTCTCCTAACAATAAGGTGGGAAACATGGTCAATAAGACTAATTCCAAAACGATAACCCATCAGGTAAGTGTGTAAGTTTAATAAAATCAAAACCTCCTCTATGATTGGTGGTGTTTCAGGGTAAACAAGTTTCACCCTCTCCTAGACCGGGTACGACCGCGGTGGCTAATAAAGGAAATAACGCTCTCTCTTCAGGTAAGTCACTAATGGGTGTTTAATAATTGTTATGGTCAGGATGGATGGATGGCAATTGTCACAAAAAGCGTACGTCTTAAGCTCGGTTCTCATGTATCCGGAATCATAACTGTTTTTCTAACTGACTATACTCGATTTTTTAGTGTTTCTTTAGACTATTGGATAGGAAATTTAATAAGGATTCCAAAAATGTGCTTAAAACTGTCATTTTCACACTACAAGTGGGTTTTACAGGCGATTTTGTCCTTTACTGTCGTTTCAAACTGTGTTTCTAGCAATTCAAATTTTGACACTGTTTTTCTCTCTGACTGTACTCAATTTGGTAGTGTTTTTTTAGGTTAGTAGATAGGAAATTTAATGAGGATTCCAAAAATGTGCTTAAAACTGTAATTTTCACACTACAAGTGGGTTTTACACGCGATTTTGTCCTTTACTGTCCGTTCAAACTGTGTTTCTAGCAGTTCAAATTTTGACACTGTTTTTCTAACTGACTATACTCGATTTTTTAGTGTTTTTTTAGACTATTGGATAGGAAATTTAATGAGGATTCCAAAAATGTGCTTAAAACTGTCATTTTCTCATTCCAAGTGGGTTCTACAGACGATTTTGTCCTTGACTGTCCTTTCAAACTGTGTTTCTGGCAGTTCAAACTTTGATACTGTTTTTCTAACTGACTATACTCGATTTTTTAGTGTTTTTTTAGGTTAGTAGATAGGAAACTTAATGAGGATTCCAAAAATGTGGATAAAACTGTCATTTTCTCACTCCAAGTGAGTTTAACAGACGATTTTGTCGCTGACTGTCTTTTCAAACTGTGTTTCTGCCAGTTCAAACTTTGGCAGCACTTTTCTCCCTGACTGTACCGAATTTTGTGATTTTTTTTTAGGTTATTGGATAAGAAATTTAATGAGGATTCCAAAAATGTGCTTAAAACTGTCATTTTCTCATTCCAAGTGGGTTTTACAGGCGATTTTGTCTATGACTGTCCTTTCAAACTGTGTTTCTGGCAGTTCAAACTTTGATACTGTTTTTCTAACTGACTATACTCGATTTTGCGATTTTTTTTTAGGTTATTGGATAAGAAATTTAAGGAGGATTCCAAAAATGTGCTTAAAACTGTCATTTTCTCACTCCAAGTGAGTTTAGCAGACGATTTTGTTGCTGACTTTTCAAACTGTGTTTCTGGCAGTTCAAACTTTTTTTTTTTTTTTTCTCTCTGACTGTACCGAATACCTATTGTTTTCATTCGATTGGCAATCTGAAGCCAAGCCTTCTTCAAGGCATTATTATCCTTGTGGTGAGGGTGCTTAGAATCCCACAAAATGGGGTAACTTTGGACAAAATCAATTAGCGTAGTGTTTAAATCGTTTTCGTTCATCTCCACCGACATATTTGCTTTGATGTTTCTGTTTTGTCTTCTGTCCCTGTCATGAATACGACGTTTACGCGCGGAAAATATCAAAATATGCAATCCGGTCCGGATAGACGGACAGAACGCTGATTGGCTGAACGATTTTCCGCTGTCCGCATTCCGCGAATGTTCCCGATTCATGTGAATCAAGCTTTAGATAACGTTGTAAACAATTATTATATGACAGCTGTCAATTCGCCTACTATGCTAGAACGAGACAACCACAGCCAACTAGGACCATAACAATTATCAAACACCCCTTATTTCTAATGACTTGTTTGTCAACAAACACAACGTTTTTGTGAAAGTGCGTGTGGTTTCATCAGGACTTTATTGCAAGCAGGTTTAAGACTGACACCCACTTCGGTGATTACGACAAGCGCTAACGGTTCGCCTCATATGGTCTACGTGGTGCCAACATTGGCGTCAAACGGCACCGGTCAACAGAAGGTCGCTTTCGTCAATTTTCAACCCACCAACGGTTTGACCCTGAACGGATCGACTGTGGTGGCGAACAAACCCGGGCAAACGTTAACCTTGAAAACTGTGCCATTACGACAAAAACATCCCGCCCCCCTCCCCATCATTCAGCGGATTAATCGAGATCCCAAACTCAAACCTCTCCTACCCAAACCCCATTTAACCATTAAAAAAATTGACACTGGAATTATCTTACAATGGAAAATGCCCTACAACCTCGATCTGTACGAGAGCATTGCCAGTTACCAGTTGTACGCTTACCAGGAGACGAGCGCGCTACCTAACACCGATATGTGGCGTAAAGTGGGTGACGTCAAAGCGTTGGCCCTACCAATGGCGTGCACTTTGACCCAATTTGCCGATAAAAACAAATACTACTTTGCTGTTCGATCTGTGGACGTGCATAAAAGGATAGGGGCGTTCAGCGATCCCGAGGAAATCTCCTTGTAGATGGCGCTTTAATATTGATTCTTTTTGTATATGACCTGTTGCTCAAAACGTTCCGTGAAGGTTTTGCAGTAGTGTCCAGAACTTGTATATAATAATGTTTAAATTTGTACAGTCTGAAAAAATAGCCTTTAAGGAACCAGATAATGTTGTTTATAGTTTTTTTTTACATTTAATTCTAAAGCATGGAACTCTACGTTTCGTTCCTTTATTATTAATGTCTATGTACGTTTGTTGGCGGGTTTCATGCATTTTTTACTTTTTTTCTCCGTGAAAACTGCATAAAATAAAAACTTGACTTGCATGACAGTTTAAATGTTTATTTTTACTCTTTAACCTAATAAACTTAAAAAACAAACAAAAAAAAAAAGAGACAGTTTGAAATTGTAACCTCAATGTCATAAACATTTTATGTCTTTGTCTGTTAAGTCATTTTAGTAAAGGACAACTGAAATGAAAGTTGACATTGACACTCTTGACAGTTTAAAGCCAGAACCCAGAACAAGAGCTTGCTTCTAAAAAAGTTACCGGCGTTCAAGCACGTTTTCACTTGCTTTCTTTTAGAAAAATTGTCGGGTAAAAATGAATTCAATTTTAAAATCAGTGTCGCGTTTGACCCCACTCAAAGCGCTCCTGCACCCCGTAAAAAATCTAACCTCACACACTTCGGCCCCCATTCTTGCTTGCCGTAGCTTGTGGCACATGAGCAGCACGCGCCCCAAATCACTGCACAGTAATTTGTGCGGTTGTGGATGCGGGGGCACCAAACACCTTGTACATACAAAAGGTAAGGTTAACATTCTTTGAAAATGTAAATTTTAATAATTAAATGAAGGAAATACAGCTGAGAAGGAGTTGGTGGAGTTTCTTACTGAAGAGATTCTGGCCGAGAGGAAGGCACAGAAGGTGAAAACAATCCCCACTGAAATTGATGGGTTTAAAGCTAGTTTAAATGGGGCAGAAGTTACCTTAACCAAACAAACAGAAACCGAAAAGTTTGTACTCTCTATTTTTCAAACTGTATAAAGGTCAATTTACTGGTTTGTTGCAGCATTAAGATTTCATTCAATGTCAACCATTCTGTGGACACTGACTCTGAACCAGAAATCCATGAGAACCTGGACAAATCTGAAATAGGAGAGTTAAAGTCCAAACCAGCTTTCAAAGTTGATTTAGTAAGGGGTAACACTACAGTCAGTGTTTTGTGCTCATTTGTGCAACCTAGTGAACAAGATGACGGTTACAGTAAGTTAATCTTTTATCCTTAAAACCAAACTACTAAAGTAACTTTTTAGATGATGGTTTTGGTATTGATGAACTGAGCATTTATAATGGAGAGTGGAATGAAAATGTTTACTCAGTTTCTGGAGAGGTGTTAGACTCAGTGCGTGTACTTTAATTCACCTTAATGCAGTTCATTTGTATTTTTAATGTGTCCATTTTAGTACCTTTATGATCTGATACTGAACTACCTCGAGGAGAAGGGCATCACCAATGAGTTTGTGGAGAAATTATCTGACTACAGCACCGCTTACGAACATTCAGCCTATATTGGTTTACTTGAGGGGCTTTCCAAGTTTATTTCAGTCAAATAGTGTCCGGTAGATGAATAGCTTTAAAAGGTACTTGTAATTAATTTTAAGTTAAGCTTTGTTTTTTTTTTATGCAAAAAATATCTTGGGAGGTTTTCTCCCAAAAAAAAAATTGGTAGTTTACTATGATTTGGTGAAAGGACTATAAGTTAAACCCAGGTTGGTATGGTCAGGTCGCCTATGGATGGCAATTGTCACAAAAAGTGTGACAGCTGTCAATCCGCCTGGCCGGTTTGATTTCAAACCATATACAAACTTATCAACCACAGCCAACTAGGATCATAACAATTATTGACAGTGACAGCTCAGTTTAAAGATCTAAGCACTGTTGCCACCTCTTAAGCTACTGATAAAGTGATAACATGAAACATCTACCATTTGTAATATTATATTTAATAATTAGTAAACAATAAAGTATAAAAAAATGTGTCAACACAACTATCACAACATATTGTCTTTGACTGGTGGTTTATGGGCTAAATACAAGGTGACCATGCTTCCTAAAGCGCTGACCAGAAAAATAACGTCAAACCATCGATGATAAAAATTGAATTGTAAGGAGCCTGAAAGTGAATTGTTTGAAATTTGTCAACACTGCTAAACTGGCACTTACCCAAGACTTGAGTGATAATCATTCTATACTGGACAGGCATGTTCATTCTTAGCAGTAACACTGACGATACAAAGTACATGCCCATAATTTGGGCCAAAATCAGCACTATAATGTTTGAGCTTTTGTTTGAGGACATTTTATTAAAAAACTACAACATCCAATTAAATAACCGATTAACTTTGTCCCAGTTAACATTAAAACTACCTTAGTAACGGTGAGCAGTAGACCTCGAATAGAAGTCACCACTATGCATCCAATCAAATAAAAAGAAATCTGCTGTGACCAGAAATTCACATCAAAATCGAATCCCATCCAGTTAACTGCAATTTCAATGCCCCGGGTCACGGGATCTTTTTTACCGACTCTATCGAACAGGATGTTAATAGTGCACTGCAACGTTGCCAAATTGATTTTATATATTTTGTTCAGGCGATTTTCAAACTCACTCACAATGAAAATTTTCCACAAACAATACCCAGAAAATATGTAACCCAGGAAATTAAAGTAGCTTCCTTTCCAAGTTTTCGACCACTCGATTCGTTCGAGCATATTACGGTGTTCATGCACCTCTAGAAACAATTGTCTGCTCATTTCCTCCAAACCTTCAATTTCTAATTTTAATTGCGTCACATCTGAAATACACCATTTTAGGATTAAATTTTAAAGTGTGGTTAATGAGACTTACTCTCATTGCTTCGATTTCCAGTAACAGATGATATCATCTCCCAAATTCCTTTTCGATTGGCCGCCTCCACTTTTCCCATCATTTGTTTTTTCGCAATGGCAATTCGTTTTTTCCGAATTACGATCATTTCCATAGTTTGCATTAGCCGTTTGTTGATATTGTGCACGTCAATTTCAGAAACGTCCCTACAATTCAGTTTCACTAATACTAACCCTCGAAAGTTGCATTAAAAGCACCTCATAAAGAATTTCATTGAAGAGTAGGGGTAGTTGACAGCCCCAAACCCAGACAAGAGAGCCATAACTGTAACCCCAATAACGCCGATTCTAGACACTAGAGACTCGATAGAGAAAAATCCATGATTGGGGTGGTTAATTGGAAAAGGGTCTCCAATTTTCCAAAACACTGTTAAGAAAATCAGCCATGTGATGAAAGTGAGTCCACCCACATAGTCAGGCCGTACTGTCCATAAAAAAATTCCAACCTAAACACCCATCCTACATTGACTACTATACTTACCGTAACGTATATTACTTATGCAGTAATAGGAAATGTAGAAAGGATTTAATACAATAACAACAAAAAGCAATAAATACAGCATAAGGTACCAGTAGAATGACCTGGAACTGTTTAAAAAAATCAATTGGGAGCGACTGAAATGGAGCAAATCATTTTGCTTACCTAGAATCTAGAAAACCAAGAATCTCAAAGATAATCAGCTCAAACATGGTGCAGGACAATGTCAGCGTGATACTGAAAATCAGCTGAACCATTTTGTGACGCACCTCGTAGTCTTTGAACAGTTGTTTCATAAAGAAAATCCATGCCCCTATGAAGAAAAACACCTAAAGGGAGACATTAAGTTGCCCTAGTTTGATTGAGTCACTCACCTGAGATGAAAATATCACCGTGCTGTCGAATAGGAAGGTCATTTTTTTAGAATATGGGGCCCTAAATGGGTTTTACACGCATGGTTTAAATAGGAGGCCCCACTATTTATTTGTTTACACTTTAATTTTAAGGTTAATTTTTGAGCTGTCAGTGTCAAGTGTCATTCTAGTACAGTGTTGCCGGTTCTACGCTGCGTTGCCACTTATTTTTTTTTTTTGAGTATGAAAGAAAACCTTTTTTTATTTTGTTTCCCTTTATATTCCGTGTCATTTTCCGGTAACAAGTGCCTGGGTCCGCGTTTAAGTTTAAATCGATTGTCTTGTATATAATCGCTTTTTGAAGATATCACAGAGATTACATTATAGTATACTGTACTAGATAATATTGTATGGTTCATAAAATATGCTTATTAGTATAATATAAGCTACTATACAATACAAGTCGGACAACGTATAATAGATTAATCTGAATATGATAACAAAAGAGGGTTTCAACGTTCATTAACCCTGATGGATTTCATCCCTGATTCTATCCACTTAAATCCTTTAAAATAATAAATTGGTCGTTTAATGGTCCAAAGCGAGTTTGAGGAATTCCTCTCTGGTTCGTTGGTCGTCTCTGAACACCCCCAGCATGGTGGACGTTACAGTTTTACTGTTGATTTTCTGCACACCACGCATTACCATGCACATGTGCCTGAAAACGAGAGAAACTCGGTCAGTGTATGGTGAGTTGCATAAGTGTTATGGTAAAGTGCGTTTACACAGTATATTAAGAAGATCAGTACTTACGTTCCTTCAACGATGACAGCGACTCCATTAGGTTGTACAGCCTTCAATACAGCCACCGCAATCTGTTTGGTCAGTCGTTCCTGAACTTGGAGCCTTCTGGAGTAAATCTCCACAATCCGCGCCAATTTGCTTAGACCTAACACTTTCCCAGAGGGCAAATACCCTATGGAGACTTTCCCGTAGAAGGGCACTAGGTGGTGCTCGCACATTGAAAACATTTCAATATCCTTCACCACCACCATTTCGTCATGGTCCTCGTCAAAGATAGCGTCGTTTAGTATTTCTATAAAATTGTAAAACTACAAAGTGCTTTCAAGCTTAAACGCCAGGAAATGGTTGGACAAGTGGAAAATTGCTTTTAAGGAAAGTCTCCCAAGTGTTAATAACCTCTCAAAAATGACTTGAGCAATTAGAAGTGCTCCAGGTCCTACGATAGGGAGTCCAATTCCCTCAGGCCCTTTAAATAACACAAGAAAAAGCAATCTGGAAGTGAAGTGGCCCAACTTTATCTCTTAATCGGTTTAACTACGTGCCGACTCCATAGAAACGGATTTCCGACTTTTTCTCCAACATTACCGCTGCCATTTCTCCAAGAATCTTTGTTCTCATCACTACGAGGGGCAGTCGAAAAGCCTTGATTTACACTCGGATATGGGTGTAGTAGGGTCGATACGTTCCTTTTTAGACTTTGAAATTACTTGTATAAATAAGGGATACTCTAGGACAAAAAAGAAGTCGATACGGTCCTTTCAGACTTTGAAATTGCCTTTACTCTCTCGTAATATCAGTAAGTGGCTTATGTACAGGGAAGGTTTGATAGAATTTGTTGAAACGATGATAAAGGCACTCGAAGGGCTAATTTAACTAGCGCCAGGTCAATTATCAGAGCGTCGAGCTTCAAATCAAATTAGTGTTTGTATAGGGCTGTGATGAGCCCTTTTGAAAAATTTTTTAGAGTGACACTGAAAACAATACATTAATCCGGATGGGGACACAATCCATCAACACTTTTTACGACTCTCGAGCCCTAAAATTTAACGATCCCTCTCTAAAAGCATTATGCAGTTAATTACACTGACCCTTGGGAAAAGGCTTGAAATGTGAGAAACTTACCCTCCAAATTTTGGTCGTAGCCTTTGGTGAAGAAAAGCATAGCTTTGGCCGCCCTTTCGGGTGTTTTAAGTAAACCTTGACGGTCGGGATTTTCCCCTAAGGAATTCAGTAGCAACCTGTAGGATCGAGTCATTTCCGGGATCATGGCTTCCCGTGTTGGTGGCTTATGGTCCAGTTCTAAATCGTGGTGAAAGGTGCAATTTTCGTGACCTGAAATTGAATTCAGTCAAATTTATTTCATAAATAAACTAAGTTACCATTAAAATGGTTAAGAATGCTGCAGTATTTCAAGTTTACATTCGTCATTAACCTAAATACAACAAAATATGTTAGATTTTTGCGCTCACCTGGTGTTGTGGAGGTGCGGGGAGTTTTGGGTGTACCAGGGGGTTCCACATCCTCCAAATGGTCCCAGGCGCTCTTTGGGGAATGAAACGGGGGCGGTTTTTGACCACCCGAACCGTTAGTGGCCGCCATAACTGCTTTGAAATTCGATTTGCAGTATTCAAGGTTTAACTAATTAAAAGGGTGGTGAAACAATCACCGTTGTTGAAAATCACGTGGTTTGGATATACGGCGACGTGTTACGTGCCCACCGTGTCCGAAAGCGAACTGAGAAACAGAGTGAACGAGAACGGGCTACGGGAAAACTGTATCCCCCCAGTTGTGGTAATTTCCCGCCCTTTTTGGTTTTTTTTTTCGCAAAAATTGTGACCGTTTAGTCTGTACGGAATGGTGACTGTGATTCACCATTATATATTTTTTCTGACTGGTAATTAATACGGTTTGAAGAGTTCGAAGCGTAACAAACCCTGAATTCGGTCATCTATGCTAATTGGAGACCTTGTTTTGCAGTGCAATTCTCCTCCTTCACGTATAAAAAATCTTTGAGGGGTTTTTGTAAAAGTTTGTCAAACAAATCATAGATGGTGCAACTATAGTAAACGCACAGAGATTATCAATCTGGTCGGGTACTTCCTGTGATTTGACAAGGCCGCGTTTACACAAAAAATCAATTTAATTGCCACTTTCGGTATTTGCGCGAAAAAAACGGTAATAACCTTTCCGATTAGTCTAAAATCCGACCCTGAATGGTTTTTTTTTAGTTTTGTCGGGGAAGTTGAATCAAGGAAGGAACCACCAGGTGCTCCGTGTGTATGCGCAGTTCAGCTATAAGTTGGATAAATCCAAGTCAAGGTTAAGTAGCAATGTGCACTATAATTGCAATTATTTGCGATTAACAACTAGTTTTATAGTGCGTGTGCATATAAATTGTGAATGTGTGTATATTACGTAATTTAATAGAAAATTCTTCCATATTCTTGACAGTGGCGACCCTCAGATTATGAGAGGTCAAGTCAAGTACTTTTGTTCTTCTTTAACACGCCTCTTCTAGTTTCTAGAAGCCCTAGAAGATTTCAAAACAGTATAAAAGCTTTTCCAAACGCCTCTAAAGCATTCCACAACCTTCAATGCTCCTAAAGTAGTCTAAAATGATTTCAGAACATTACAGAAACTCCAAAATGCTTCTAAAGTAGTCGGAAGTCCTTCGAAACAGTCTAGAAGCTCCCAAATGCTCTTCAACTAGTCTCTAGAAGCTCTAGAAGATTTCAAAACAGTATAAAAGCTTTTCCAAATGTCTCTAAAGCATTCCAGAACCTTCAATGCTCCTAAAGTAGTCTAAAACGATTTCAGAACATTACAGAAACTCCAAAATGCTTCTAAAGTAGTCGAAAGGGCGTGGTCAATTTAGGTCACGCCCATTTTCAATGTACACTTCAGCACAGGGCCGTAATTGGGAAATTTACTTGGTAAAACAATTTTTTTTATGTATCCTGCTCTAGCAAATTCATTGCCATTAAAACATCCGTTTCCGGTTATGTTCTCTCAATTTTTTGAACTACTAATGTTACGTGGGTATTGCACCATCCAACCCATTACAGCAAAACAGGTAGTATGGTATGGTTTTTCCTCGTTTGGTGGCTTATCGTTAACCTTAATCATGTTCATACAATCGATATGCAACGTCCGTATTTACCAGTTTTTTATTGCACATTTCAATTTAATTGTCTCTATATTAATTAATAATAAATAAAAAAAGTCCTAATTTTCCTTCTTTCTTTTATCAGGTTATTCAAATCCTGCTTATAACAATAACTCTGATTGGTTGTAGCTGACGTGGTTGGGTCGTTGCATGTTCCTTTCTTGACATTTTTCTACTTACATTAAACTGAACGGTTTTTTAACCAATTCCTGTCCTGATAATTGGTCCACATTTCTTGAAATAACAGTGACTACTCGTAATACCCAGATTACAAAACTGATGGCTAACAGGAAAGGATTACAGTTGACGTGGTTTGGTCGTTAACTTATCTCATAATCATCTCTTCTTAAAGTGACGTATTTTTATGGTGACGTCACGTATTTTACTTTGATTTTTGCTGTATATGTGTACTACTATAACCTCTGTGCCTGTGTATTTACGAGAAACAATTAATAATTAAACTTATCTTTATATTATGTCAGTATAATAACAGATAAGAATAATTATTGTGAAATACCTTTGTCAGGGTTGGCATAGCAATCATCGTAATTTATTTCACTTTTTTTTTTATTAGTTAATTTAACGCTTTAGAACATCAACAAAAAAAAACTAAGGTCATACTGTATATAATATCACACTTCGTTTAATGCAGCCTTATATTTACAGATTAACATAAATATTAATAATAATAACAATAAATAAGTTAGTTTTTACAACTGATTTAGTGGCTCAAGGCCAATTTGAGAAACTCCTCCCTGGTTTTCTGGTTGTCTCTAAACTCCCCCAGCATGGTGGAGGTGACAGTTTTGCTGTTAATTTTCTGCACCCCTCTCATAACCATGCACATGTGCCTGAAAAATTGAATTAGTTAAAACTGTTTCTGACTGACATTATCAACTTACGATCCTTCAACAACCACAGCCACCCCATTAGGTTGTACCGCCTTCAGTACCGCCACAGCAATCTGTTTGGTCAACCTCTCCTGGACTTGTAACCTCCTGGAGTACACCTCAACGATCCTCGCCAGTTTGCTGAGCCCTAGCACCTTCCCAGAAGGTAAATACCCTATAGAAACTTTGCCGTAGAAGGGCACCAGGTGGTGTTCGCACATTGAAAACATTTCAATATCCTTGACCACCACCATTTCGTCGTGGTTTTCGTCAAAGATGGCGTCGTTGAGGATTTCCTCCAGGTTCTGGTCGTAGCCTTTGGTGAAGTACAGCATCGCTTTGGCGGCCCTTTCGGGGGTTTTCAGCAAACCTTCTCGGTCCGGATTTTCTCCTAGTGCACCCAATAGGGACTTGTAGGCTTTGGTCATTTCCGGGATGAGGGTTTCTCTGGTGGGTGGTTTCACTCTCGACTCGTGGTAGGAGCAGACTTCTGATCCTTTGACGCAATGACACTTGGGTAAAGCCAACTGCGTCACGGCGGCTTGAACCCCATTTCCATTGGTGATGCTTTTTGCCTCGCATTGGCCGTTAATTAAACCGATTTCAACCATTCTTACTGTTAACAACCACAGACTGTCGCTACTAAGGATTCCCTAGCTGGTTTTATATATGATTCTTAGGCTGGACGCGTGACGTCACACTTCCGTTCACTCTCTCTTGCGTATTTGCCTAAATCACTGGGGTAATTTGAGGTTGACGATGCAATCAATGGGGAAGATGATGTCTAATGAGTTTCTTTGTATTGTAAGCTAAAATAATGCGTTTTCTTGCAATGTCTTTAAAATGATATTGAACAAACTATACTATCAACTAATTATACTCTTGAGCTGACATTTGATGGCAGTTTTCTCGAATTTTTTCCAGCTGTAATTTAAATTTATTTAGATTTAAGTGTAGTTAACATTCTGAGACACACCGTATAACAAAAGAAAGCTAATGAATGGGGCTATCACGTGACATTGACCGGACCAGGATAAGTTGTACCGTTTGGACGCTAGAGGGCGTCAAAGTTGATGATTTATTTTTCGGGTAAAAACTGTCAAAACTGCCATAATTTCAAAGTAATCTCCAAAACTGTGCTTTTCAGAGCAAAATGGACGTCAGCATCGTGTTCCCCAGCTTGAAATTAGTTAAAAAGCTCACTTTAATTGAACAAAATCCAGTACGGAGGCTGTTAGTATAGTAGGCCCAAAAATCACAAATTTGAGTCAAAATTTCGTGCACTTTTCCAAAAATTCGTCCATAACTCGATAATTTGAAACATTCTGTATAGACACATCGTATAACAAAAGAAAGCTAATAAATAGGGCTATCACGTGACATTGACTGGACCAGGATAAGTTGTACCGTTTGGACGCTAGAGGGCGTCAAAGTTGATGATTTTTTTTCGGGTATTTTCACGAATATTTCGAAAACGAGTTGAGTTAGGGGTGTGAAATTTTTACCACGTATACTCCTCGATGGGAGGCACTTTTTACTTAATATGACATTTTTTTGTACAGGGCCCCGTTTGACCTTGAAAAATAAAAAACTGAGTATCGCACATTTTTTACAGGGGGGTACCCCATGAATTTTTTTGTAAAATTTTTGAATTTTGGAAATTGTCTTTTACTCTCTAAATAACTTTAGGTTAATGGACGAAATGTAACTTGGAGTGTTATTTGTCAAAATGTAAGTTTTTAAGGGTGCCACGCTTTAAAAACTGTCAAAACTGCCATAATTTCAAAGTAATCTCCAAAACTGTGCTTTTCAGAGCAAAATGGACGTCAGCATCGTGTTCCCCAGCTTGAAATTAGTTAAAAAGCTCACTTTAATTGAACAAAATCCAGTACGGAGGCTGTTAGTATAGTAGGCCCAAAAATCACAAATTTGAGTCAAAATTTCGTGCACTTTTCCAAAAATTCGTCCATAACTCGATAATTTGAAACATTCTGTATAGACACATCGTATAACAAAAGAAAGCTAATGAATGGAGCTATCACGTGACGTTAAGCAGACAGCTCTAAATTGTACCGTTAAGCCGCTAGAGGTCGTGAAAGTTGATTCTAGTTTTTGTTGAATATCTCTCATCTTGAATTTTCAATGATCTTGAAAAATTAAAAACTAGAATTTTAAAAAAAATTTTTTTTTTTTTAAATCTAGAATTTTGAAAATTAGCTTTGTTTATACCTAAATACCTTCAAGTTAAAATGGTATTACAATAAGTACAAACAGCAGAGAGCTCATTGTTGGGTTGATGGACAATTTCCAAGTGGAAAACGAAATGTTTAACAAAAACAAAGCTTTATAAATCACACAGAAGATCAAAGAAAATTTTATGAATTAATCTAAGACAGAAGTGAATTTCAATATGACGTCACTGCCACTTTTCCTGGGACACAGAGTAAATACTACTGGAAGGCTCCATAAGCAAAAATGTCCACAGGAATCCAACGAGAAGAAGAGAGAGAACTAACACAAAGATAGAGACAATTTTAAATTTGAATTGAATTGATGTGACGTCACTTGACAGTTGGTCACGCGACCATTGAGATTTTGTGACCATCAATATCTTCATTTTTGTCTTTGCACATTTAACAGAAAAACACCATAGAGCAATCATAATCATTCTGAGGCAGTCAATAACCGTTTTCTTGGTGTAAATATAACGATACTTTATGACATTCGTACACCAGAGGGGAAAACCTGAACTTACTGGCAGGGACGCCCACCTGACCTGTATCCGTTTGACTTTTTTGCCGTAAATTTTGCATACTAACTGGATTTTAATATGTTTTGACGCGCTTGGGTTTTACCACAAACACGCCCGATTTAAAGGCTTTTAGCAGGTAAAAAAGTCCTTTGAGTTGATGTTGTTTTTGACGTTATTTGATGCTGCAGGTCAAGTCTGAACTGGTGGCGACACCTTTGTGACGTTCCAACATCTAATTTTTGCAGGTAAACCTTGACCAAAGCTAACAAGTAATGGTGATTAAATTTAGAATCAGTTAGCTAACACCATTGTAACGAGACAAGTAATGCAACAGTGTCTGTCTCTGTCGCGCTATTTTCCTTCAAGGCTACCTCGGACAATAACAAAGTGTATTTTCGTACTCTCTCAGATCCACCAGTTTGCCAACTAATACTAAAAACCGATAGTGTGACGCTGGCTTTAATTGCTACACATTAATAAGCGTAAATAAAAGTCTAAATCCAGCTTAATCGCAGTCTTATCGCCCAGAAAGTCGAAAAACAAACCATAACAATCAAACACACACGATAGAGCGAATCTTAATGTCAGACTAAAGAGTGTATTATGTAAAAATCTAGCAAACAAGTTCGGTAACAATTTTGCTCCAACAACTGGAGCAGCATGGGTCCTCTGATTGGTGCCATAGACGAAGGCACGTCCAGTGCTCGCTTTATATTGTTTAAGTAAGTAAACAAACAAAACTAATACAGTGGCGCCCTCTACTACAACAATTTGGTTTTTAGGGCCGGAACTACGGAAGTGGTAGCTGCGCATCAGCAGTCTTTAGGGCAACTATGCCCTCAAGAGGGATGGGTGGAACAGGACCCTATGGAAATCCTATCGGTTGTGAACAAATGCATTGAGAAGACTATTGACAAATTGATCGCAATGGGGGGCAGCGTTAATGACATCGCAGCAGTTGGTAAAGTGACCGGAAATTACTAGGCTAATTTTAGCGTAATTAATATTTCTTAATTTGAAAATTTTATGTAATCAATAACTAACCTAACCTACCCCTGGCTAAAGTGATTTTGCAAATTACCGGTATTTCCTAGAAAATAATTGACTTTAATCCGGCCAAAGAAATTTTACACAATTAACACAGACAGTTAAAATGTTAAATTTTAGATCTAACTCGGTTAGTTTTTGAGATATCAAAAAACCGACTGCACCAGAGTCTTTTCCGGGACATTTTAACATAAAATGACACCGAGACGTCAACTGTAACTTGACAAATAAAAAAGTTGTATTTTTTGACAGTTCGATGCCGCCATTTTGAATTTTCTGTCAAAATATTGACTTGCACCTCATTTTAAAGTAAATTTCACGTAGTTTCAAGAAATGACAGACAAAATGGCGTTCCAGGCCGCCATCACATATTTTGGGACACACCTTGCTTTGACCCTAAATAACTCCCTTATTTGACAAGTTACGTCAAAATGTCATAGAAAACAAACGATAGAGCAGATTTCAAGCTTTCTAAAAATGTCCCCCCATGAGCTGATTGATAACACCGTTTGGACGCTAGAAGGCGTCAAAATTCTTTCACCCTAAAATCACATATTTTGGGACACACCTTGCTTTGACCCTAAATAACTCCCTTATTTGACAAGTTACGTCAAAATATCATAGAAAACAAACGATAGAGCAGATTTCAAGCTTTCTAAAAATGTCCCCCCATGAGCTGATTGATAACACCATTTGGACGCTAGAACGCGTCAAAATTCTTTCACCGTAAAATCACATATTTTGGGACACACCTCGCTTTGGCCCTAAATAACTCCCTTATTTGACAAGTTACGTCAAAATGTCATAGAAAGCGAAAGATAGAGCAGATTTCAAGCTTTCTAAAAATGTCCCCCCATGAGCTGATTGATAACACCGTTTGGACGCTAGAAGGCGTCAAAGTTCCTTCACCATAAAATAACATATTTTGTGACACTCGTTGCTTTGACCCTAAATTACTCCCTTATTTGACAAGTTACGTCAAAATGTCATAGAAAGCGAAAGATAGAGCAGATTTCAAGCTTTCTAAAAATGTCCCCCCATGAGCTGATTGATAACACCGTTTGGACGCTAGAAGGCGTCAAATTTCCTTTACCATAATATCACATATTATATTGTAAATATTTTTCAGTCAGATTTCACGTCTCTTAAGTAATTTTCCCATTACTGATTCATTCATAGTTTAGTCAGAAAAAAAATACCATTCTTGGGTTTTCTATCAGGTGTGACGAATCAGCGCGAATCTACTCTAGTTTGGGAAAAATCCACCGGAAAGCCCCTGTACAATTCGATCGTGTGGTTGGACGTGCGCACCTCCGCCACTGTCGATCAATTGCTAGAAAAAATACCCAACAAGACGAAAAACAAAAATTACCTAAAACCACTTTGCGGATTGCCTATATCGCCGTATTTCAGCGCTGTCAAACTGCGATGGTTGATTGATAACGTGCAAAATGTCAAAAAAGCAGTGG
Organism: Ips nitidus; assembly: GCA_018691245.2. NCBI lineage: Eukaryota > Metazoa > Arthropoda > Insecta > Coleoptera > Curculionidae > Ips > Ips nitidus. Next base: position 4,398,830 of record CM042801.1, on the reverse strand, counting down.
CGGCCAATGATTGTCTATTCGGCACTGTGGATTCTTGGCTTATTTGGAACCTAACTGGAGGTTAGTGGTACCAAAACCCCTTAACAAACACGTACAAAACTGCTTGCAGGCGTTAAAGGTGGACTGCACATTACTGATGTTACCAACGCCTCCAGGACCATGTTGATGAATATCGATAGTTTAAAATGGGACCCGGTGCTATTAACCTTCTTTTCAATACCTGCAGCTATTTTACCTAAAATCAAATCCAGTTCGGAGGTATACGGCAACGTTGCAGTAGGCTCGTTAAAGGGAGTACCCTTAGCTGGTTGCGTAGGTGATCAACAAAGCGCCCTTTTAGGACAACAATGTCTACAAAGAGGCCAGGTAAAGTTTTTTTCCAATAGATGGCGTAATTAAAATTAATGTCATTATATAGGCCAAGGCCACCTACGGTACAGGCTGTTTCCTCCTGTACAACACTGGCACGAATAAAGTGAGCAGCTCCCATGGACTGATAACAACAGTGGCGTACCAGTTGGGTCCTAAAACTCCCCCAATCTACGCTTTAGAAGGTCTGATGCTCACCCTAATCTTCTTATCTTGAAACCTTCAACAGATATGGTTTAGGGTCGGTGGCCATAGCGGGTGCGGCCTTAAACTGGCTCAAGGACAACATGAACGTGCTGCCCTCTTTTGGGGACGCACAAAAAATTGCCGAGGAGGCAGAACTAGAGAGTGCGGGAGAAGTATACTTTGTACCCGCTTTCAGCGGCTTATACGCCCCCTATTGGCAACAAGAGGCACGAGGGTAAAGCTCTACAGTCTGTTTTTCTCTCAATTAATTCATTCTGGTATCCAGGGTGATTGTAGGTATATCTGAAGATACCAAGGCGTGTCATATTGTTAGAGCCACTTTGGACGCGGTTTGTTTTCAAACTCGAGACATTCTGGAGGCTATGAATAAGGATTACGGATCTCATTTGAATTCAATACAGGTGAATCCTGATGATGATTATGAACTCCTTCCAAACATATATTAATATCAGGTTGATGGCGGTATGACCGCCAACTCACTTTTGATGCAATTACAAGCGGATTTGGGGGGCGTCAAAGTAGTCAAAGCCTCAATGGCTGAGAGTACGGCGCTGGGGGCGGCCATGGTGGCGGGAGCGGCCGTAGACCTTTGGGATCTGACCAATCGCATGGATATCCCTTGTGACGTATGGACGCCTAAAATGAACGACGACGAACGTGACGTCAGATATTCTAAATGGAAATTGGCCGTTGAGAAAGCCATGGGATGGGATGTCCTGTAGAATGTACATTTTAGTAATATACTGTTTTTTGTTTTAATTTTCTAGCTTTTGAGTAAACCCTGACAACGCCCCTTACTACTTCTACCACATTACTACTTTGACCAATGTGACATTGACGTTTGAAATGAAATAACCTTAACCTTAAATTAGTGTCACAAATACACGCTAAAAAAGAAGGTTTACCTACTTTTTTAAGAAATAAAAGCGAGTAAAAGCTATGTGTAGGCAATAATTTAATAAAAACCAGCACAAAAAGTATGTATTTTGGTAAAACGACCAAAGTTTGGATTGGTTGGTAAGTAACATAACCTCAACCTTCACTCATCCTAAAACCAACAAATTTTCAGGACAATTTGTACGATTGGCGGTTTATCTTCGTTCTACTTGGCCAAGAAGAGTATCGAAAAACAGCGCTATGAGAACATGAAATCGAAACAACGCATGCGAGCAGCCAACGTAGGAGAATACGAAGCGAGCCAAAGAAAGTTCTCGTCCGCTTAAACGACCCCCTTAAAAACAACACTATGTCGAAAACGGAGCAGCAAAACCTGCAACTGATCCAAGAGCTGGAGATCGAAATGATGGCCGATATGTACAATAGGATGACGGCGGCCTGTCACAAGAAGTGTATTGCGCCCGTGTACGGTGATTCGGAAATTGCCAAAGGTGAAGCTGTCTGCATTGACCGGTGCGTGGCCAAGTTTCTGGACATTCACGAACGTATCGGTAAAAAATTGGGACAATTATCGATGCAGGATGAGTCTTTGCTGAAAAAGTGATAGTTTCTGGGTTTATAGTCTAGTAGTTGAAAGTGTTTGTGTTTTTGTAATGCCATAAGTCAAAGTGTGTTTCAGGTTGTTACTGTTTGAAATAAATAAAACACTTTGTAATAAGAGTGATTTTTAATAAGTAAATATATTGATAATTGATACAACCATTTCATTTGTCAATGATCTGTCATCTGTCATGTCACATAGTTGTTTGTGACAGTGACACTAAAATGTCAAAACTTTTTACCTTAACCTCAATTTTTAAATATATTGTTTAGTTGTGTTTGTTATTGCTTTATTTTAAAAGAAATCTAGATAAAAAATAAATTGCACATTGTTATGAATTAAACATAACACAACCATCCGACCCCGGAAGCTTTAAAATGTCTGAGGGCAACGACATATCGGAATTCGAGGAAACAATCGAGTGCGAAGACGGTGAGACATCCAATATTGAGCTGAGTGAAGTGAACGTGATACCTTTCCACTTAATTAAACTGCCCAGCCCCGAAAGTAATCACGTTGAAACGGTTTTGAGTGAAGATGTGGAATTGGAGGGTCTTCCCACTAGTGAGGTGGAAATTTCTGAAGCTGACATGAGAAGCTACAACTTTGAGGGTACTCTGGTGAGGGGTAAATACTCTAAGTACTACAGGCAAACCTATCGGCCCGCTTGGGAGAACATGTCCGACTTTAAGGGTAAACAAAGTCAAATTGGGTGGCTTTAGTGACTAAATGTAAATGGTTAGGGTGGCTGAAAGGTGTTAAAGGACAACCAACCAGAGCTTACTGTATTTACTGTCAGAAAACCTTGCATGCACATAGGTTGAGCCTGCTCAAACATACCTGCACTATAAGGCATCAAAAGGCTGCTCAGATATTTGGAAATATTCCTAAAACTGTATGTTTACATAATCCAGTTTAAATTTTCATTTTAATTGATATGAAATTCCAGAAACAGGCTAATAACAGCTATGATAAGGTGGAAAATGTAGCTGATGACAGTATAATTAATACAGGTGATGAGGGTAGTAATGAAGCTACAGAATCCCAGGATGAAAATCAACTGGAAATCAGAGAAATTAACCTGGAGGAAATGGGTGAAGAATCAGAGGACACAACAGAAAACAATACCTTAAAGGTACTAAACCATCAAAATTACAACATATTTACTCAAAATAACAAAACAGGACTCAAGAATTTCCACTCAAGTGACAGATACAGTCCAGGGCTGTCCAGTTCTAAGTTTATTAGTTTCATTATACAAACTAGTCAATGGCAGATGGACTTATGTTAATGAAGGTTTGACAGACACCAAAGGGCTCTGCTTCATTTTTGTCAAAAACATCGATAACCCTTGTGGAAGATACAAGCTACATTATGATGTTGACAGATACTTTGAGTCCCAGAAACAGGAAAGTGTTTTTCCTTTTATTGAGGTTAGTTGCTTTTGTTACATGTTTGAGCTGTATATGTTTGAGCTGCATTTTGAGGGAATAAATTGACCAGCTGTTACACTGAAACAAGTTTACAATGTGTAATAAAATTAACTGGGGGGATTAATTGGAATTAACGGTTTTTTGTTTATCACTGTACTGATGGGTTTTATTGTCTTTGTTTAATCATTTAATCCTTTGTCTGGCAAGTCATTTTATTTTATACCTTAAAAAACATATTTTCTGAATGATTTTAAAGCTGATTATAAGTGTAACAGATTTAAATTGTTGTTGAAAAAGAATTATAAGAGTCTGATTAACTTTCAGATAATCTAAATGATTGAAAAAGCGTGATTGCACCAAAACAGTCAAAAATGAATATCAAACTAAGTTGTCGTCACAAATCAGAATGATTTTCACGTTCATGCTAATAAATACAGGAAAATCAAGATTATTTCACTGCCTTTGGGTTGGTAGCAGTGTTGCCAGGTTTATAGAGCTGAAGTCTTTGATGTTTCATTGTCAAAACTTAGTTTTTAGATGATTTGGTCATTTTCAAAGCAATTTCAGAAGCAAATGCTAGTTTTAAAAAATCTTGGTAGATACTTGTGGCAATTTAACAAAAATTAACCTTTTTCTGCATCTGCGTGGCTTATTTCGGCTGAGGCATCATCACTGTTGCCAACGCAGCAATTTTACAGTAAAATGTACCAACCAAAATCCAAAAAAAGTTCTGTTTTTGTGACTTTTATTTCAGATTGTTTTTGATATGACCACCACAGCGCAGTTGCACTTTCCGGTACTGCTGACGCCGAACGGTTACACCACGTACAAATCAAATTTGGGCGACTGATCAGTCAATAATAATAATAATAATTGAAGGGCTTAATGTGGAACAATGACAAGCCACATTTTTTTTACTGAAATCTGATTTTTGCGAAAGCATGCAGTAATTTTATTAGTGGGAATACCAGTAAATTACAAATTGTTTAAATAATAATCTCTTTAGTTTTGCCTCATTTTTCTCCAAGACATCCAAATGTAATGATTAAAAGTACATTAAACTTTAATTTGGTTTGATATTGGAATTATTGGATGGTTGGTACAATTAATTAAAATATGAATTATTTTTGAATTTTCAGATTTTGCAATTTTGCCAAAAAATGACCGGAAATTTTCAAAAAAAAGTAAATATTTAGCTTTACCAGGTCAAATTGACCGGTAAATTACAGATTGTTTAATTAATATAATAATAATTAACAATAAATAACATTAATAAAACCATTCTTGCTGCGTTATTCTGGAACTTTATTATTTTACTAAATTGGCATGATCCATATTTTATTTAACTAATTTAACTTCTATACAGGGTGGTCCAGTTTTAAATGTCAATATTTCACCAATCAAAGTTGACATGCATTATGTCATTTTTTGCTGAAAAATGCTTCCTAAGGAAATACAGTCCCTCTCCAGTAGCGTAGATAGAGGAAGATGGTTTTCATGTTTTTGCCTTATTTTCTACGTCTCTGGATATTTTTCAAAAATTACAGTCTTTTTAAATTTCATTGTTCACGATGACAAAGAAATTATTTCAGGATTGATTTGAAAGTTTGTTTACGAGATAATTCAGTTATTACGTTCAAAGACCCAAAACTAACCCAACCCAACTTAAAAATTGTTCTGAAAACGGAAAATTCACTTAAGAAGCCTAAAATGTAGCCAGTTTTCATAGTTTCCAGACAAACTGAAAGACTTTAGTTTTGAAAATTGATTTAGATAAGATAAAAATTGATTTCAGAAGCTTAAAAATTGTGTTTGTAACCAGTTTTCATACAAATCGAGAGACTTGAAATGAAAATTGACTTGTAGACATAAAAAACTACTCTTTCTAGAATGTTTTACTACATACATTATTAAACCTTAAAAATTGACTTGAACACCAAAATATTCCTTGAATACTTTAGTCTTGAAAATAGTCTAAGATACAGGACATTGTCATTAGATTCATAAAAATTGTCTTGAAAACTAACTTTTTGTGCTTTTTACTTTGCTTTTCACTTTCTTACAATTCTGGACTATTTTTTGTGCTTCAAAACTGCTTTCAGCTTGGAAAATCGAGTTTCAAGACTATCTTCATCAAGTTATTGACATAGCAAACTTAAAAAACAATTTTTACACTCTCCATACACTTAAAATGTCATTCCAAGCTTGGTTACTATTAAATTGACTTCTAGACACCTCAGTGCTAAAAATTCGAGTATTTCTTAAAAATCTAGACAGTTTTTAGTGTTTTAAAGCTGTTTTCAGTGTTTTTCAGAAAAATTACATAATGCTCAGTGAACTTATTTTTTGATTGGCTATCGAATGGTGAATTATTGACACTTAAAACTGCACCACCCTGTATATTGTCTCTAGATTGATTTTCATTTTTTAAATTCAAATTTTTTTAGGATTTTATTTTGACAATATTGAACGAACATAACTTTAATCAAGTTAATGACGACCATGACAGGAAGTTGATAGCTTTCAAGCAAATTTTAATTTTACCCGTAAATTTACTGGTAAAATTGTGTAAATTTACGCTCATCACTAAATTTGATTAATAAATTGTTGCAAACTATAGTCCCATAGGGTATATTGACATACATATATTATTTAAAGTCAAATATCTCATTTTTACCTTTTTGAGGCTTGTCATTATTTCACATTAAGCCCTTCAATTATGTAAAAATAATATAATCCTGGATTATTGTATAGTATTCAGTAATAAATATTTTCTTTGGACACAACCCATTTTATGGTCTGTATAATCTTTAAGGAAGTCCGGTAACTATTAAGCTTTAAATGGATTGTGTCCAATTTCACCCCTTATAGCAAAATTGTAAAATATTACCGAGTTACAACTTTATATTTATTGTGAGAATAACCGGGCTGAAAATAACTTTGTTTATGGCCTAAACATCAATAATTTATAAAAAATACATTGCAGTTTGACTGATATTAGTAATTTGGTGATTGTTCTGGCTTTCAGGTTCCTATCTTATCTTTACGCATTGAATTCATTTAAGGATCGAAACGTTTTAGTTTGCGCGAGTCAATTATCGCGGTCTGTCAGTTTTTGCGTCCCCAAAATTGCCAAAAAAAGGGTAAGTAGGTAAATTTGTTTGACGGTTGCGTCAATCTTACTTTCCCCACTACAATATTACATGTAATAGCTTAAATCAAGTAGTAGATTTCAAGGTATTTTTTCAATAAACACTGCAAATATTTTCATCTCCATTCATATTTCAGTACCACTTTACTTTTAAGTACCTCAATCTTAAAAATCGTCTACATTGTTATTACGCATATCATATAGGTACACTTAGTTAGTACCTTCAGGTATTTTTTGCCATATTGGCCATATAAATACTTGTTTTGTTTATCAAGGTTGTTCTCATTGCAATTATTAATATCAGATGCTGATTAGGTAACCAACCACTTACTTTATTACAAAAGGAATAATCTACTCTTTAACCAAATAACCATTTTTTCTTAGATTATTAGTTTATAAGACTCTTTTAACACCTAACAAAATACTTTTTACCGTAAATTATTGATTAATTCAACCTTCAGATTTGTGTTATTATTAATAATAATCATTGTTAGCGGAAATATTATCATAGATAATCCAGGATCAATTCTTATCAAGTGCAAATCATGTACTACATATGTGACGTCACACCATGACAGGAATATTCAACGTACGATTCTAAAATTAAACTGGGGGACACCCTATATAATATGACTTGCAGAATGGGGGAAAAATGGGACAAATTCGTATTGTTGATGTGGAAAAATTGGGTGCTACAGTACCGAAGGCCGATCCAGACCCTGATCGAAATTCTGGCACCGGTGGCTTTTTCGATTCTTTTGGTGGTCCTTCGAAGTCTTGTAGAACCTAAAGATCTCGACGCGGTGAACTATGAGCCTTTTTGCACTGTACCGACCAGTTCTTGTGCTGATATATCCCAGTTATTCAGCTGGGGCGAATCCTACGAGTAAGCATTGTGGCTTTATAAGTCCCTGTGTGAGCATTAACTTATTTTAGAAACTACTCTTTATTGTACGCTCCGGACAATGAAGAAACTGAAAAAATCATGAGGGGATTCAACTTAATATTTAACAGAACCATAGGGTTTAAGGATAGTGATCAAATGCTCAGTTATTACGAGCTCTACACGAAAAATACAATTTTTGCGGGTATCGACTTTGGTGATGGAAATATTAGTGCTGGAAACGTCAGCCTTACCATACGGTAAGTTATTTCTGTTAACTGATCTTTATATAACGTTGCGTGTAGTTTTCCCGGAGAACTCCGGGAAGAAGAAAGTTCCCTGGTGCAAAGCAACTGGTTAACCAACTTGATTTATCCAGCCCTACAAACAGCAGGTCCTAGAAATTACATCAATGAAACGGGAGCCACACCAAGTAATAAGTTTGTAACAAAGTTCTATTAATATAATAATTATCTATTTTAGATTATCGGAATGAAGGTTTTTTGGGCATCCAACACCTTGTGTCATTGTTTATAAGCATGTACAACGCTAACATTACTATTCCTGAAAAATCCGATTTATCCGAATGGAATGAAGTCTTTAATAACCAGAATAAAATTCCTTTTATCTTGATGGAAAGATTTCCCAACGCAGCTTGGACGGATGACATCCTTCTAACACCTTTACAAAGCTTTGTGGGATTGATTTTTATGTTGAGCTTCGTGTATACCTGCATCAACACCGTTAAGGCCATCACCACCGAAAAAGAAAAACAACTCAAGGTAAGAAGATTTATTTAAGGTTTTGTTGATGATGTGAGCGTTTTGTTTGAAGGAAGCTATGAAAATCATGGGTTTGCCCAATTGGTTGCACTGGACTGCTTGGTTCCTAAAATCGTTCAGTTTTCTGTTTATCTCCATTGTACTGATGGTGGTGTTGCTCAAAGTTTCTTGGTACACCAACACTGATTACACGGTATTTACGCACGCCAACGCTTTCGTTCTTTTGATCTTTCTGTTCTTCTACGGGTGCGCCATTATTACTTTTTGTTTTGCCATTAGCGTCTTCTTCTCTAAAGGTTTGTTTAAGTGTGTTTTATTTATGTTTGAAAGTAATTTTGTTCGTTTGAATTCCCAGCAAATACGGCAGCCACAATGGCAGGTTTCGCCTATTTCGTGTGCTATGCTCCTTATTCTTTTATGCAAAGCAACTACAACTCGTTGAATTTAGCTACAAAGTTGTTAGCCAGTTTGGCTGCTAACACGGGAATGGCTTTTGGCTTCCAAATCATACTGATGTATGAAGGAACTGGTGAAGGAGTACAATTCAACAATATTTGGACTCCAAACACGCCCGACGATGAGCTGTCCCTAGGCTTGGTTATTGTGATGCTGGCCATTGATTCTGTGATTTACCTTCTGATAGCGCTCTACGTTGAAGCGGTGTTTCCTGGTGAATACGGCGTGCCTCAGAAGTGGTATTTTCCATTTACTTCCTCTTTCTGGTGTGGACACTCTGTTGATGGTAGTTGAATCACTTTTAAAACTGGCTCACTTAAAATTACATCAAATTGCAGCTAATGATAAGTATTCAGAGAACACACCGAACCAAGAAGAGTTTTTCGAGGCAGAACCGGAGCATTTGAAAGCGGGGATTAAAGTGCAGAATTTAAGAAAGGTTTTCGACAAGAAAGTGGCTGTTAAAAGTCTTAATCTTCATATGTTTGAGAATCAAATTACGGTGTTATTAGGACACAACGGAGCTGGGAAATCTACGACCATGTCAATGTTAACTGGAATGTTTACTCCCACCAGCGGTTTAGCACTTATCAATGGGTTAGGAAGGTTTTAATACCGGGTGAGGAGTAAGATTTAACTAATTTTGTTTGCAGATATGATATAAGGACAGAAATGGACTCGGTAAGGAACAGTCTAGGATTATGTCCTCAACACAACATCATCTTCGATGATCTTACTGTAGCTGAACATTTATACTTCTTTAGCAAGTTGAAAGGGTTGAGAGGGAAGGAGATAGACGAGGAAATCAACAAGTATATTGATCTGTTGGAGTTACAACCTAAGGTATGTTGGTTTGTTGTGTAATAAACTATTCACGGAAAAGACAGTATAACTTATGACAATTTTTAACGGATGGTATTTTGGAAATGCCTCAGGAGGCTTTAAGGAATAAGAAAGATTTTTTTGTAGAGTTAGAGAGAGAGGAGATGCTGCACATTTCTTGAATTTCAACAAAAAAAGATGGAAAGATTGTTTTCATTTTTCTGCCTTATTCTCTACGTCAATGGATATTTTTCAAAAATTTCATTTTTTTTTACTTTACTTGTTCAATTTGACAAAGTAAGTATCTCTTATAAAATTCTGATTTGAAACTTTGAGTTATTACGTTCAAAGACCCAAAACCAACTCAACCCAACTTAAAAATTGTCTTGAAAACGGTGAAAATTGACTTAAGAAGCTTAAAAAATGTCTTTGTAGCCAGTTTTTATAGTTACAGACAAACTGAAAGACTTTAGTTTTGAAAATTGACTTAGAAACCAGGGAATTTACTTTGAAACGGTGAAAATTGACTTGAGAGGCTTAAAAATTGTCTTTGTAAAACAGTTTTCACAGTTTTCAGAAAATTGAAAATTTAGCCTTCACAATCTGGAAGAATTACAGTTTTCTAACAGTTTGCAAAACTGTCTTTGTAGTCAGTCGTTATAATTTTCAGATAAGTTGAAAAACTTTAGTAGTGAAAATTAGGTTGTAGCCATAAAAAACTACTTTATCTACAATTTTTGACTACAAATTCACACATTTTAACCTTGAAAATTGACTTGGACGTCAAAAAGTAACTCTAAACCAATGAAAAGTGACATCAAAAGCTTAAAATTTCCATTTGAAGTAAGTTTTCATAGATTGAAAATACATTTTAATATTCTAGTCTTGAAAATAGTCTTAAATACAGGATATTGACATTACATTCATAAAAATTGACTTGAAGACTAACTTTTCAGGTTTGTTTACTTTGCTTTTCATTTTCTTAGAACTCTGAACTATTTTTAGGGCTTTAAAGCTGCTTTCAGCTAGGAAAATCGAGTTTTAGTGTTATCTTCACACAATTTTTGACATAGCAGACTTAAAAAACTATTTTAACCTACTCAACTAACTTGAAACACAATTTGGGCCATAATTTGGGTAATTGGGCAGTTAGGGACCTGAATTTTTCACTGAATGTACTAAATTGAACCCAAAAACCAGCGCCGTACTGGAAAATTTTCAGAAAAAATCCTGTTTTTTTGTTAAACTTGAAAAACCAAACTGAAAATGACAGAAAACTCACTCAACTAACTTGAAACACATTTTGGGCCATAATTTGGGTAATTGTGCAGTTACGGACCTGAAATTTTTACTGAATTTACTAAATTGTACCTAAAAACCAGCGCCGTACTGGAATTTTTTTTAAACAAATCCTGGTTTTTGCAAAACTGGGAAAACAAACTGAAAATGACAGAAAACCTACTCAATTAACTTGAAACACAATTTGGACCATAATTTGGGTAATTGGGCAGTTGCGGACTTGAAATTTTCACTGAATTAACTAAATTGCCTAAAAACCAATCACTTTTTCAGTAAAAATCCTGGATTTAAACTTGGAAAACCAGAAAACCTACTCAACTAATTACAATCCAAAAATAGACCGTACTGAATTTAAAATTGAACCTAAAAACTACCCCTCTAAACTACATGTGTAAATGGTATAGTGACATAAAAAGCAGACGTCAGTGGCGTCATTTAATACAATTTTATTTAATAGTAATTAAATAAATATATGTATTTCTAAGACCCAAATTCCCCTGAAACAAATCACTTTCTTAGTAGGGTTTCCCATAATCATAACAATGATAACAAGCCAAAATCAATCATATTGGCATTCAAAATTAGGACTTAAAAAGCAATAATAATTGTCACTACGACGTGGTAATTGAAAAAAAAAACATTATCGTTAGGACCCTTAAATTCTCTTGCAACCAATCACTTTCTTAGTTGAATTTTCCATAACAACAGATCACAAGCAAAAATAGATCGTACTGACATTAAAAATTGAAATATTGTTTTTGGCTGAAATTCCTTTCAGCCAAGAGAAGAACCTTTTGATATCTGAAGACATCATTTTTGAGACAAAATGAATAACGGTTCTGATTCTAGAAGAATTCTATTTGTTTATTAAATTTTGGAGATACAGTGCGTTAAAAACTGTCAAAAAATGTAGCTTTAACTTCTAAAATATAGAGAAACTCCAAATCCAGTAAACTGTCCGGAGGGATGAAAAGGAAATTGTGTGTGGGAGTGGCTTTGTGCGGTGACTCCAAGGTTGTAATGCTTGACGAACCTACTGCTGGGATGGATCCTTCAGCGAGACGTGCCCTTTGGGAGCTTATGCTCAAACAAAAAACTGGTAAAACCATTTTTTTATTTGCCAAAAACACAATGGGCCTATCCCACATATCATAAATTTTTGTTTTAATGACTGGAATCGAAAGAATAGGATCACAAAACTAATTTTTCATATTCTTGAAGAAAAAATTATGGTCGTAAATGTTCCTACATTAGTTTGAATTTGTCCATTAAATTTAAAAGATCTGTTTTGGCGCGCATGTGACGTACGTAATTCTGGGCGATTTTATTGGCTGTTGCTCGCCAACTGTTTCACTTCTTGTCGCTGATTGGTTGATAGTGTAGTACGTCACCGGCGGCGGGCGTTTAAAACATGAGATTAATGTAGTTTTTATCATCATTTTTTTTCTATTCAGACTTAATATTTTTGAAAACAAAAAAATACGGGTATAATATTTTCAATCCGTCTTTGTAGTTATGAAATAAAAAAAAATTGTGGGACAGGCCCATTAACACCTTTAACGCTTCTAAGGTAGAACAATCCTGCTCACCACTCATTTCATGGACGAGGCCGACCTCTTGGGCGACCGCATCGCCATTATGGCGGATGGTGAAATTAAATGTTGTGGATCCAGCTTCTTCCTGAAGAAAAAGTACGGCGCCGGCTACCATCTGGTTTTGGACAAGTCCCCCAGATGCGATCCTGCAAAAGTCACCGCCTTACTTCAACGATACATACCGAACATTGATGTGAGTTTGCGACGACACTTTAAATTTGCAAATAATCGTAAAACTTTTCAGATTGAAAGCATTGCTGGTTCCGAACTAACTTATTTAATGTCTGAAAACCAGTCTTATGTTTTTGAGTCCATGCTAAAAGACTTGGAGGACCATAGCTCCGATCTGGGTATTAACAGTTACGGCGTTTCTTTGACCACCTTGGAAGAGGTTTTTATGAAGTTTGTTCGTAATTGTGATGATTGTTTTGAGCACTAAAGTGAGTCATTTACAGGGTAGGGGCAGATCATTCACAAGAAGAGGTTGCCAAAGGATTAAAATACGCAGCAAATGGAACAGGTAATTATTAGTGTGTTGAAAATAAGGATTTTTTTCCAAGAAAATAAAGAAAATTTATTTATTTCATTTATAGAAAAGGTACATTTTTGTAGGGATGTCAAGTGTTTACTATTATAGTTAGTTTTAGTAGGATTGTATGTGGTTATTAAGAAAATTAACAGTATTACTTGGTGAACTTCAAAGGAGGTGAAAAAGGTGGTAGAAGGTGGGAAAAAAGGTTTTTTTCTAATTATGGCATATAAAGTGACACTTTTCAAAACTGATTAGAGTGACAAAACGTTTTACTTTATGTAACTAGTTACATAAAGTATCACTTTATGTAACTAGTTATGAAATGTTCATTTCATCACTCCCTGTTTTTATGCATTTCCGTAGAAACATATGGGCGACATCCATCATAACATGTCGTTGTCACTGTTTATACAAAGTGCTATGAAAGTGAATATTTGTGTTAAATCACTTTAAAAGATGGTTTTTACCGCTTTTTGGTCAAAATTAGAAAAAATTATGTATGCAACACGTTTCGAAAATGTCTTATTGTGTAGCTCATTCAAATTGTAGGACCTCGCTGCGCTCGCCCTACAAACATTCATTCGTTACACAAAATCGATCTTTTCGTAACTGGTTACATAAATAGCTATTTTTTTTGTTTTTGGTGGTTTAATGAGAGCTGGAAAGTCAGTTTTCTAAAAAATTCGAGCAAAAATCAGACTATTGAAGATACAGTTCTCCAAATTTCAATTTAAAAAATCGTTTTATAGTTTAAAACTGAACATACAAGACTTGTGAAAGTCCAAATTTGTACTGAATAGTCTAAAATCTTTTTTACTACTAGGAATGGTCTTATAATTCGCTTTCTCAGACTGCCATTATGGTTGAGTGTCTGAAACTAGCATTCAAGAACTAAAAAAAGTCCGGAAATCAAGACAAAGATTGTATTGTGCATGAAACTCATTTTTTACTACTAAAAATAATATAAAAGTTGCCTTTTAATGCTAGAACTGACTTTACTAGGACTAAAGAGAGTCCAAAAGTATATTTTCAAGACTTTAATTGGTGTACAACTCAATTTTCTGGACTGGACAACAAGTCTAGACGTAAATTAAATTTTCGGACTATTTTATTTCTAAAAATTAGTTCTCAAGACTATTATTGTAGCATTTGGTACCAAAATTTTTTACTTTTATTACTGAAGAAACTTGACTTTTGGAAATAGTCTTAAACTCGATTTTTCAGTCTTAAAAAGCACTAAAAACTAAGACTATTTTCAAGACTAAAATATTCAAATTTGTCTTCAAATTATGAAAACTTACTTCAAATGCAAATTTTAAGCTTCTGATGTCACTTTTCATTAGTTCAGTCACATTTTGGGGTTCAAGTCAATTTTTAAGGTTTAAATGTATGAATTTGTAGTAACAAATTCTTGAAAAAGTAGTTTTTATGTCTACAAGTCAATTTTTAGTATTAAAGTCTCTCGATTTGCATGAAAACTGGTTACAAACACAATTTTTAAGCTTCTGAAATTTTTATCTTTTCTAATTCAATTTTCAAAAGTCTTTTAGTTTGTCTGGAAACTATGAAAACTGGCTACAATAATATTTTTTAAACTTCTTAAGTGAATTTTCCGCTTCCAAGACAATTTTTAAGTTGGGTTGGGTTAGTTTTGGGTCTTTGACCGTAATAACGTGTAATAAAGTGCTTGTTCCAAATTTGATCAATATTCCTGATAATTTTATGCAAAAAAAACGAGTTTTTAAACAGAAATTTGAAGGACTGTATTTTCCTTAGGAAGCACTTTTCAGGAAAATGACATAATGAATGTCAACTTATTTTTTAATTGGCTATGAATTGGTGAATTATTGACATTTAAAACTGGACCACCCTGTATTTAGAAGCAGGATTTTTAGGTAGAAAGTAAGTTAGATAGGTTTAGTTATTTACCTTAAAAATAACTTGGCATCCCTATTATAGAATTTTTATTCAAGCTTATTTATTTAAATTTTCTTTATTTACTAGATTATTAGAATGAATGGTCAGGGTGAATCTGATGCCAGTTATGATGATATTATCATGCAACTAGGAGGTGAGGGAGATTTGAGTAAATCTCATCTTCAGGATGATAATAATCATGACAGTGCATAACAATATTTGAGGAGAAAATATTTTTCAGACTCTCCCACTTCACCGAGTCTTCCCAGGGTGACTGGGATGGAATTTCTCGGGAACCAATTGTGGGCAATGACTTTTAAACGAGTACTGTCCACCCTCAGATCGTGGGTGATCTTGGCCCTTCACATTTTCCTACCGATTATCTTTCTCATCGTCTCTATCTTTGTGAATCGGCAACTTTATTCAGTGGGTGATTTACCCAGCATGCACCTGAGTTTGAACACATTTACAGACGCTGTAACACTAGTGGAAGGTGCCGATAGCAATACCGATTACCGCAGCATTCTTAGCAACCTTTTAGCCGACAGTTACCATGAAACTGATTCAATCGTTGAAGTTGCCCTGAACTTGGTAGGTGTGTCATTTTCTGGTTATGTGGTGGGTGATAAAGGCAATAATTTCAGACTGCCGAGACACCGTCAGTATTTAGAAGACGCTACATAACCGGTGTGTCCTTGGACGCAATCTCTACAGATTCTGAGATTTTTGACGTCAATTTTACCACCTATTTCAATAACGACCCCTATCACACTCCTGCGATTGCTTTGGGCGTGGCAGCCAATACTATGTATCGAAAACTGACTCAGTGTGACGATTGCGTCATTGATGTCACCAATTATCCTTTTCCATATGACACCCAAACTAGTGTAAGTATTATATTGTATTTTTTAGGCTATTGGATAGGAAATTTAATAAGGATTCCAAAAATGTGCTTACAACTGTCATTTTCACACTACAAGTGGGTTTTACAGGCGATTTTGTCCTTGACTGTCCTTTCAAACTGTGTTTCTAGCAGTTCAAATTTTGACACTGTTTTTCTAACTGACTATACTCGATTTTTTAGTGTTTTTTTAGACTATTGGATAGGAAATTTAATGAGGATTCCAAAAAATTGCAGCATTTGGGCTTGCTCATTGTAGCGCAGCATTTTTATACCTTTGATATTTGTTTATATCAAAGTGACAGTAAATGTCAACGTTTTTGACAGGATGACAAAATTAATAACGTGCCTTTTTTGTTAAAATTGTTTATTTCACATGTTTGATATGCAAGAAACAAAGATGTAAAAAGATGACGTCATTCTCAAAAGGTAAAAATCCGACTATAGTTAGTTTGTACTAACTTTATCTCGAGACAGAAATTAAACTTTTAAACTTTCCACCGTGGTTTGTATACTATTTTATTTTTTCAAACTTTTAATAAATCGTTTAGTTGAATGATTGCTAACAGTCTCTAACAATAGGGTAGTATAGGTATACAAGTATATATAATATAAATTTTGTTAATAATAAGGAAGCAGAATTGACGTTAGTAAACATCTATTTCAGGCTAATAACGTGGCAATGGGCAACAGCACCGGGTTCCAGATCGCGTTCAACTTGAGTTTTGGCATGGCCTTCGTGTCCGCATTTTACGTTCTTTTCATAATCCGCGAACGGGCCAGCAAGTCCAAGCACTTACAGTTTGTCTCTGGTGTCAAGGTGCTAATATTCTGGGCCATCAATTTTCTGTGGGACTTTATTACATACGCGCTGATCGTAGTTGCGGTGATTATCGCGTTGCTTTGCTTCCAGGAGGATGGATTCAAATCCAAAGAGGATATTGGTTAGAAGGGTGATTTGGTGTGGTTTGTTCCAATAATAAGTGATGTTAATTTAGGTGTTCTCACTCTAATTTTCCTCTATTTTGGTTGGTCCATGTTGCCAATGATGTACCTTCTAGCGTTCTGGTACGACGTACCGTCTAGTGGATACACTAAACTAATTTTCATTAACATAGCTACAGGTGTGTGACATTACATGCATTTAGTTCATTACCTGAATGTTTGGATAATTTGCAGGTTGCGTAGCCTTTTTGATAGTGCAAATACTGGTCACACCCGGTCTGGATCTGGAATACGTAGGAAATGCTTTGCACTGGGTGTTGTTAGCGGTTCCGCACTATTCACTTTCAACGGGAGTTCGGGATTCTAACCAGGTCTACGTTTACAATACTTTGTGCGATAACTTCTTCAAATCCTGCAGAATTGTCAATCCAAATCTCACTGAAGAACAATGTTTAGATAGCGTTCCAACTATGAGACTTTACTGTGAAGGTATTATCTTTTTTCAAGAAAATAAAGAAAATTTATTTATTTAATTTATAGAAAAGGTACATTTTTGTAGGGATGTCAAGTGTTTACCATTATAGTTAGTTTTAGTAGGATTGTATGTAGTTATTAAGAAAATTAACAGTATTACTTGATGGACTTCAAAGGAGGTGAAAAAGGTGGTAGAAGGTGGGAAAAAAGGTTTTTTTTTGTTTTTGGTGGTTGATTGTCAAGAGAGACTTTTAATGAGAGCTGGAAAGTCAGTTTTCTAAAAAATTTTTTTCAATGATATATTTAGAAGCAGGATTTTTAGGTAGAAAGTAAGTTAGATAACACATCATTCATTAAGTCCCGGGACTCCACAGGTGGCACTACAAATCGCATTTTTATATTTTTCCCTTGAAGTACCATCTTTCAAACGACAGCTGTCAAATCCTGAGCTCATTCCCTCCAATATTTTGTTTGTGAGAATTTTTTAAAGTGAACAATATTTGAGTTTTTTTAAAACATGGAAAAAAGTGATTTTCGTGTGCTGATTAAACACTGTTTTCTGATGGGAAAAAACACCGTCCAAACAGAACAATGGCTTGAAAAATGTTACGGGGACTCTTCTCCATCGAAAACAACGATTTGTAGGTGGTTTGCTGATTTTAAACGCGGTCGTACAGACACAAATGACGCTGAACGGTCTGGACGCCCAAATTCCAGAAAACATCAAAAAAATCCACAAAATGATATTGTTTGATCGTAAACTGAAAGTGAGTGAGATAGCTGAGGCCTCAAAGATATCAGAAGGTAGTGTGTTAACAATTTTGCATGAACATTTGGGTATGCGAAAGCTGCTTTCGAAATGGGTGCCGCGAGTGCTCACTATTGACCAAAAACAACAACGAATTGATGATTCAGAGCGCTGTTTGGAGTTGTTTAACCGTAATAAAAAGGATTTTTTGCGTCCATATGTGACCATGGACGAAACCTGGATCCACCACTACACACCTGAATCAAAACGGCAGTCATCTGAGTGGACTGGACCCGGCGAAAGCCGTCCAAAGCGACCAAAAACGCAACAATCGGCTGACAAGGTTATGGCCTCTGTATTCTGGGATACACACGGTATATTGTTCATTGACTATTTGGAAAAGGGAAAAACAATCAACAGCGACTATTATTGTGCATTATTGGACCGATTGAAGGATGAAATCGCACTAAAACGGCCCCATATGAAGAAGAAAAAGATTCTCTTTCATCAAGACAATGCACCGTGTCACAAGTCCATAAAAACTAAGGTCAAATTCAACGAATTGGGTTTCGAATTGCTTCCCCACCCACCGTATAGTCCAGACCTGGCCCCCAGCGACTACTGGCTGTTTTCAGACCTCAAAAAAATGCTCCAGGGAAAGAAATATCAATCAAATGAGGAAGTCATCGCTGAAACTGAAGCGTATTTTGAGGCCAAGGAAAAATCGTTCTATAAACATGGTATAGAAAAGTTGGAAAATCGTTGAAATGATTGTATCACTCTAGAAGGGAACTATATTGAAGAATAAAGACGAATTTCATGGAAAATAATTGTTTTTCTTAGTTGGTCCCGGGACTTATTGAATGAAGTGTTAGGTTTAGTTATTTACCTTAAAAATAACTTGACATCCCTATTATAGAATTTTTATTCAAGCTTATATATTTAAATTTTCTTTATTTACTAGATTATTAGAATGAATGGTCAGAGTGAATCTGATGCTAGTTATGATGATATTATCATGCAACTAGGAGGTGAGGAAGATTTGAGTAAATCTCATCTTCAGGATGATAATAATCATCAGGAGAACTATCAAAGTTCAACAATTAGATTATATTCCAGGCCTGGATCGAAGCTACTTCAAATGGGAATCACCCGGAATTGGAAGAAACTTACTCTACTCCTTCGTGAGCGGTTTTATCTTTTTCGCGCTGCTTCTGCTTGTCGAGTTTGAGGTGTTTTCCAAAATCAACTATGTAATCCAGCAACGATTCTTCCCGAAAAAGAATGTCGAAGTCCCGAACGAGGATTCGGACGTGCAGGACGAGAAGCACAAAATCAGAACCGCGACCAACGCGAGTTTAGTGCTGGACTACAATATCGTGGTCAAAGACCTAACCAAGTATTACAAAAACCATTTGGCCGTAAATGGGTTGTGTTTGGGTATTAAAGAAGCTGAATGTTTCGGCTTGTTGGGTATCAACGGTGCTGGAAAGACCACCACCTTTAAAATGTTGACGGGTGACGAAAGGATATCTCATGGTGATGCTTGGGTCAAGGGAAACAGCATCAAAACTAAACTAAAGAAAGTGCAGAAATCTATTGGATACTGTCCCCAGTTTGATGCCTTATTGGACGATTTGACTGCTAGGGAAAGCTTACATATGTTTGCCTTGTTGAGGGGAATTTCCCGTAAATATTGCAATATCGAGGCTAACAGATTGGCTAGTGACTTTGATTATGTCCAGCACTTGGACAAGAAAGTGAAAGAGCTGAGTGGGGGTAATAAAAGAAAGTTGAGCACTTCTATAGCCCTTATTGGTGACCCTTCAGTGGTTTATTTGGATGAACCCACCACAGGTAAGTTTACTAATGTTAAAACTCTTTTCATGGTGTCCAGTAATTTCACGTAAAGTATACAGACATTTGTCCATGTTAGTTTTACCATTAACCGAAAAAGACACTAGTGGGCTATCAAAATAGGGCCAAATCTGCTTCTTTATGTACTCAATCACATCAGTCTTTTAGAAAAAGGACAGGACAATTTGTATAGTCCAGAGAAACTTTTTTTGGCTACTACCCAAAACCATAAAGAATGCAATATTGGACAATGTCTTGTTTAAGCGAGTTATTCTAGTGTTTTTACACATTATGACAACCAAACTAGATTACAGTCACTATACAGTTTATATTGAAATATATACGCTGATATGATTAATTTAATTACTTAATTAGTCAGTTAATAACAGCAGATTAAATACTAATAAATTATTGAAACGAGTATTATTCTCTTGAGACAAGTATTGTCGTGACAGAGATAGTAATTTAAATGTAACAATCTTGGTGTTTATTTATTTATTTATCGTATGGCTTTTCTACACAAGTAATTTCACGAACAGTCTAAACATAGTACATAATATGACCAATTACAACACAGAATACATAACACCAAATATACAGTGTGTCCGTAAAGTCACGTATAAATTTGATTAAAAATCAGGAATTTGTTTTCTGGGAAACACGTCAATATTTATTTTTTATTGCGATTTTATTGATGATAAATTCATGTATACAGGGTGACTCAAAAACAAGTTACGACTGTCAACTTTATTTTTTCAAATAGAAACCTTAATTTTTTATTTATTTTTTGGATTCTGCATGGAATTCCAAGTATAACCTAACCTAACCTAATCTAAATATTATTTCAGATTGATCTTTATTAATCGTAATAAAAAATAAATATGACGTGCCCCAGCGTTTTCTCATTTTTTGAAACAGTTTTGAGGGAATATCTCCCTTAAATGACCTTTTAGGGCAAAAGTGCCCTAATAGATCATTTTG
Source organism: Ips nitidus (assembly GCA_018691245.2). Classification (NCBI taxonomy): domain Eukaryota; kingdom Metazoa; phylum Arthropoda; class Insecta; order Coleoptera; family Curculionidae; genus Ips; species Ips nitidus. The sequence continues at coordinate 4,377,980 of CM042801.1, read as the reverse complement.
AGTCACCTGGTTTTGACACTGGCTTTCGACGGCAGCCATATTGCCGGGGGGGGGGCAGACAACCTTGTTATTTGTGATCTCCTGGTGTTTATCACGTGACACCTGTCACAAACGTCAAAACTGGCAAACATTGCTCGACCAGAGGTCATAAAGCTGTAAAAATCAAAGTTAAAGACAGTTTTCTTGCAAACTTCGCCGGTTCATGGCTTTTAGTTATTTTGACAGTTGTCACGTGACTGTCTAAGTTAAGGGTGTTCCAGTATCACGTTACACCTGTCACAAACGTCAAAACTGGCAAATGTTGCTCGACCAGAGGTCATAAAGCTGTAAAAATCAAAGTTAAAGACAGTTTTCTTGTAAACTTCGCCGGTTCATGGCTTTTAGTTATTTTGACAGTTGCCACGTGACTGTCTAAGTTAGGAGTGTTTCTAGTAGCACGTGACACCTGTCACAAACGTCAAAACAGTCAAATGTTGCTCGACCTGGTCATGAAGCTTTAAAAATCAAAGTTCAAGACAGTTTTCTAGCAAACTTTGCCGGTTCATGACTTTTAGTTATTTTGACAGTTGCCACGTGACTGTCTAAGTTAGGGATGTTCTAGTATCACGTGACACCTGTCACAAACGTCAAATCTGTCAAATGTTACTCGACCAGAAGTCATGAAGCTGTAAAAATCAAAGTTTAAGACAGTTTTCTTGTAAAACTGTTTAAATGGAAGCAGAGTACATTTAGTTGATATGTAGGGAGAGACACTGTTAAAAACTAAAAACATCATCTGTGCTTTTGGAAAGCCTGTAAAATATAATGTTTTTGATGTTGATAAGGCGTTTAGTTGTTCTCCCCGGTTCTTCAACGCTTTGGGAATCTTGAAAAATCGAACTTTATCCCTTTCTGCTCTATTTCCACAACGCACGACTAAACAAAACGACGGCATTTTTCTACAATCTTCTGAACTCAATCGAAAATTTCTATGGTTTACAATTAGCTAGTGGGTCTGTATGCCCCCCCGGCAATATGGCTGACTTACGTTTGACGTTTGTGACGTCACCTCGAAATGGTCTATGCAATCTGGTAGAGAATAAAATTCCCTATAACTACACTTTTATGAATAATGCGCTTATTTCATATACTTTCATATACTCATCTGGATGTTATGAATAGGAATGGATCCAGCTACCAAACGTTACCTATTCAATGCACTGTGTAAAGAAAGGGACAGAGGCAAAAGTATCATTCTCACGTCGCACAGTATGGAAGAATGCGAAGCCCTTTGTACCCGTTTGGCCGTAATGGTAAACGGCAACTTTAAATGTCTGGGATCCACTCAACATTTGAAGACCAAATTCGCCGAAGGCTACACGTTGACCATCAAAGTGCGTAAACCGAAAAACAGCGCGGCCGGCGTGCACGCCTCCACCGAACCCATCAAAAATTTTGTCAACTTGAACTTCCCCAATTCGATAATCAGGGAGGAGTACGAAGAGATGCTCACATACTATGTGACCGACAAGAACATACCCTGGTCCTCCATGTTTGGTATATTAGAAAGGGGGAAAAACAACGCTGAGTTGAATATTGAGGATTATTCATTGTGCCAAAGCAGTTTAGAACAGGTGAGTGTTATTGCTTTGTACACTTTAATGTTTGCATGGTTCACCTTTTATTAGGTGTTCTTGACGTTTACGAGGCATCAACACGAAGTTTAGCATCGTGATCTTCAAAGTGGGCGAAATTTTAACTTAAGTCATTTAGAACAATTTTAAATTATATACATTTTTCATGATTAAAATACATTTTTGTTACAAAATGTGACTGTTCTGTAGCAAAGTTTTAACACGCACATCTTTATAGTTCTATATTTCTTAATCCGTAAACAACAGATGACAGTCTGACGCTGACGTCACGCCAGTTTGTAATGGAAAATGGCGTCATATGTTGAATGAAACTTCCAAGTTAGTCCTAAAGCAATTTTGTTTATATTTGTTGGTATGCGAAGTTAAAAACCGTAAAAATTTGTTGTTTTTCTTTTCGGTCTGGTAAAGGTTAATTTTTACAAACTTAAATTAGTTGAATTATTGTCTTTTCAAGATAAGAGATACTCCCTCTGGTAATCAGTTTTGAAAATAGTTTTGGGCATATACACCGCCCTCTGTACAAGAAAGCCTAGAATGTCACTTTTAATGGCGGCGTTAGCGGTTTTCGTTTTGTACACAAACCTATGCAGATGCAGTAGAAAATATGTTTTAATTTTTTATTTTTTCGTGTAGTTGATTAGAAGTTGTGAGTGAAAAATCAAAGAACGCTTCATTCCTGATCCAGATATGTATAGATATGGCTTTTTATACCCAATAAAGTCCAGCCAAAGCAAGTTTGGTTAGAACTCTTTGTCCTGGAAAGTACAACAAACTAATGTGAAAACTGCTCAATCAAAGAAAATTTGGAAATCCCTGAAGCTAGGTAAGCAAAACTGGTAAATGGGTTTTATATTATTATCAAGACCTTTCTTTTAAAATGTAAATGTGCCAATGGAACTTCTAAAAGCTGTCCTATTTTTCCAGAGTAAACCTTTGTTGCTCTCAAAATGCAGGCGGCCTCAAAATGTAACTCACTTATGTATGTAAGAGGCAATAAGTTTACTGAATGAGAAAGCATATTGTACTTACCACTGAGTATTGTGTTGGAGTAAAATCATTCCAGTTCAAAGCTGTCAACCACTATTGGGTTCAAGCAAGGTCTTTTGGAAAGTAAAAGACTGAAAATTGCTTTTACAATTTGGCAAACAACAAGTGGACGGCATATTGTAGAGGCAATAGAATTTAAGTTAAAAAACCAACAACAAATTATAGAACAATGAACACAATAAAATGAACACAAACTACACTTTCACTAGAACAATAATCATATAAACAACAATATACAATAGCAAAGAAAAATTACTTTGGCAAGTAATCCCAAGTCTTGACTTTAAACCTTAAAAATTAATTTAATCATCGAAAAACTCAATTTCCACAATACAAACAAATGCAAACTGTCAACCACTATTTCGGCCATATTGGAATTTTTGGCATGCACCTTCTTGGCTTTCTTGTACAGAGGGCGGTGCGTAGGGCCATTGATAAGTTCGTATATGGTTCGAAATCAAACCGGCTCGGCGCATTGACAGCTGTCATATAATAATTGTTTGCAACGTTATCTAAGACATACGTTTTTTTGTGACAATTGCCATCCATAGGCGACCTGACCATGACGCCCTATTTTCCTACAATATTGTGTTTAGTGGTTCAATTTTGTATTACAAAATTTAAAAAATCACAAAAAATATTTAATTAATAATAATAAAACCTATTAAGGTTGTTACGTGTTGGTCCAATTGACATGTGAAATTTTTTTAAAGATACGGCAACATTGCTGCCGCGCATGCGCACTCTAAAATTTTTGACCAATATAATTTTTATCGGCCACCTTTTACGAACAAAACTAACGGTATATAACCTCTAAATGTATTTGCATTGACAGTTTAATCTGAACATAACCTCACTTTTTGTACTTTACATAACCCCAAAAAATGCAATTATTTGATTTGAAGAAAAATGTTTAAATTATTGTGCCCCAAAACGTTAAATCGTGTTAGAACAGTTGTAGTTCCCTGCAGTCACTTTTCGGATAAACCTAAAGCGTCGAAAAACAAATTATCAGCTGCTGACCCTAAGGAATACGTAAAGTCCTTAGCAAAAAGGGTGAGCAGGCCTACAGAGGTGCAGAAGGATGATTTAAAGTGGAGAACACCGTGGCACGAGAAAAACGTACAGTATTACGACACCCTGAGAACCTTTTATTCGGTTTGTAGTATGCCTTACATTTTTAGTATTTAATTTGGTTTAATTTATGACAAACTTGCAGAGCAAGAGTCATACAACCTTTCTGAAGTTTATACAACAGCCCATAGACTTTAGTCCTTCTAAAATTAAAAGTTGGTGGCTGAATAAAAGGGAAGATTATGAAGAAATAGTGCAAAGATATATCCCTGAAAGGCATAATATTTTAGGTTAGGCCAGGTAAATTTACATTACTAGATCTAACTTACGGTTTTACCAGGGCCTGAATTGGCTGCCGCCCATTTTATAGTACACCGAGGGGGCGCGGTTAAATTTCACAACGACGACAAGTGGATTAAAGCTGATGAACACGGTAACTACAACTTACCTGACAAATATAAGAGTGGAATGTATTTACAAGCAATCGATTGTACTAACTTAAAGCTCCGGTATGAGGGGCTGTCAAATTTAAGAAACTTAAAAAATCTAGAGTGGTTAAGTCTAAATAATTGCCAGTTGTTGGACGATTTTGCTATGGATGTGATTGCCCATATTTTTGCGCATAGTTTAATTTACCTAGACCTGCGAGACTGCATAAAAATCACCGATAGAGGACTTGGGGCCTTGTATAAAATGCCACATTTAAAAATTTTGTATTTGGATGATTTTTTGAAGGACACCAAATATGAAATGACTTGTTTGCTTTTGGAGGAGCTTAATTCAGATTTGTTGATTAAAAGCGATGTTGTTAGCTTTGAAATTCCTGATCATTATAAATAAATATTTTCTTTAAAAATGTTGTGTATTTTTTGAGTCAAACCATTTCTGAATAATTATAATTTTGTAATTACTATTACTATATGAATATTTTGTGTAATTATCAAATATACAGTGTGTTTTTTTAATGCACAACATAGGATTTTACCTGTTCAACTTAAACCTATGTTAGACCATGTTATTTTGGAACTACAGGTGTACAAACTTGACTGGTGGCTGGTTTTTGATGTTAAAAGTGGCTTTTCTAATTTGAACTGTGCTTGAACTAACCAAGATACCATGAAACTTAAGTAGAAATAACTTTCCTGTGCTTTTATTTAAAAACCAATTAATAACTACTACATTAATGCGATTTGGGTTACTCATTGTTAATGCTGGAGGGGAAATATATGCTATCTGTTGTACATATCTAGAAGAAAGTGTGGCCAAAAAACTTTTAAAAGCCCTAGGAAACCGAATGAAATGGAAAGGAATGCATACTCGACCATTAATCAACCTTCAGAAGACATAAATATGATCGTGGACTCCAAAAAGGCAGTGGAGTATCCGTTAAGTTGTTGTCCTTCGTAACTAACGTATTATTAGTAACTAAATGAAGGAATTAGTACATTTATGATTTAAAATAAATAAAACATTTTAACTGTGTATTTTTATTAATGCCATAATGATAATAAATAAACATTTGGATGTAGGTATATATACAGAAAAAACACACAGATTTGTTTGTTGCCTTGATTTTTCACTTAAATGTATACCACTATAATTAGTTGCAAAAATTGGGAAATGAACATTTATCAATAAGTGATATGTCATATTAAATATAAAGAATGAAACGGCTACGGTTTTATAAAAAATGGTCACGTGGAAAAATGGGGCATGTCTTAAGGGGTAGTACTTACAACAGGTGGTCAATAATGAATGGAAGAGGGGGGGAAAACATTTCACACTTACAAAAGGGCTTAAATATTACAACTTTTAACAGCCCTACTTTTATATTAATATAATTATTATTATTACAAGTGTGAAGCTACAATTTGTCAAAAATAACACACCTTGCTCACTCCTATGGCATAATATACAAGCTAAACTGGGAATGCAGCAATGAGGGAGCATCTATTTAATGCTTAATTATGCTTTGTTTTTTTTTTAACTAAAAGCATAATTTACGCACCTGATTGTCTTAGTGCTACTCACAAAATCTCTAAAAATTATTTCTAGCTGAAAACAACACTGATTTCAGCTGAAACAACTTTTGACTTTTTGTTCCTTGAAGGTTCGTTTTTTTGTTATCTAACGTTAATACTAGTATTATTTATACTTATTATTGACAAAACGGTGTGTGTGACTTAAAACTAAAAAACGTGTGGCTAAAATGCATTATCCACTACCTACCCTCTATATATACAGTGTTGTATAGATTATATTTACAGGGGGTCAAAGAGGCAGTTTGTTAGTATTAGTTTATAAGGGGTTCTGACGAATATTTTTGTTTAAACACCTATTTCAATATAATATGCATTACTTTTTAAATCACAAATTTGACGCTGATTTGCCACCGGTGGGGCAAAAAACTTTATATCAGAGTAATTATTATTATCAATAATTTAATTTACAGCAGGGCATTTTTGTACAGGGTGGCTAAAAATTCTAATTAATTATATGTTTTACAAGATTTTAATTGTGATTGAAGTCTATATTAGTTATACATATTACAGCGATATTGTATAAACGTACTGAAAAATGAATTGGCAGAAATGTTTTATTTTTAAAGGAGTACTATAGTTTGTTATAATGAACTAAGTAAATTAACTTTCTGAGTTTTTTGCTTAATAGTTATTTATACAGCAAGTGACATAAACCATGTAATAAAAAAAAACAAAGACAAAATGTAAAAACATTCCGAAATACTATAGAAGTTCCAAAGCTTACAAAACAGTCTAAAAGCTTCCAAAAGCTTTTCAACTTATCTATAGAAGCTCTCAAATAATTTCAAGACAGTAGCTTCTAGAGCAGTTTAACAGCTTCCAAACATTTCTAGAAACCGTCTGCAAGGCTTCAAATGCCTTAAAAGCAGTCCAGGCTCTTCAATGCTCTTTAAAACTTTCCAAATGCTCCTAAAGTAGTCTAAAAAGGTTTTAAGACACCACAGAAACTCCAAAATGCTTTTCAAGCAGTCGAAAGCCTTCCAAAACAGTCTAGAAGCTTCCAAATGCTTTTAAAACAGTCTAACAGCTTCTAGAACCGTCTACAAGGTTTAAAATGCCTTTAAAGCAGCCCACAACCTTTAATGCTCTTTAAACTCTTCAAAAACTTTCCAAATGCTCTAAAGTAGGCTAAAAAGGTTTTAAGACACCACAGAAACTCCAAAATGCTTTTCAAGCAGTCGAAAGCCTTCCAAAACAGTCTAGAAGCTTCCAAATGCTTTTAAAACAGTCTAACAGCTTCTAGAACTGTCTACAAGGTTTAAAATGCCTTTAAAGCAGCCCACAACCTTTAATGCTCTTTAAACTCTTCAAAAACTTTCCAAATGCTCCTAAAGTAGGCTAAAAAGGTTTTAAGACACCACAGAAACTCCAAAACGCTTTTCAAGCAGTCGAAAACCTTCCAAAACAATCTAGAAGCTTCCAAATGCTTTTAAAACAGTCTAACAGCTTTTAGAACCGTCTACAAGGTTTCAAAAGTCTTAAAAGCAGTGCAGAACCTGCAATGCTCTTTAAACTCTTCAAAAACTTTCAAAATGCTTCTAAAGTAGGCTAAAAAGGTTTTAAGACACTACAGAAACTCCAAAATGCTTCTCAAACAGTCAAAAGCCTTCCAAAACAGTCTAGAAGCTTCTAAAAGCTTTTAGAACACTCTAAAAGCTTCCGTATGCTTGTAAAGCAGTTTAAAAGCTCCCATAAGTTTGTATAGAATTGTCCATAAGTTTTGAAATGCTTTAAAAGCAATCCAAAACCTTCAATGCTTTTTAAACTCTCTAGAAACCTTCCAAATACTCCTAAAGTAGTATAAAAAGCATACAAAGATTTCAAAAGACTACAGAAACTCCAAAAGGATTCTCAAGCAGTCAAAAGCCTTCCAAAACATTCCAGATGCTTCCAAAAGCTTTTAGAACACTCTAAAAGCTTCCAAATGATCTTTAACTAGTCTAGAAGCTCTCAAAAAGATTTCAAAATACTACAGAAACTCCAAAAGGCTTCTAAAGCAGTCGAAAGCCTTCCAAAAGCTTTTAGAACAGTCTAGAAGCTCTCAAAACATTTCAAGACAGTCTAGAAGCTTCCAAATGCTTTTAAAACAGTCTAACAGCTTCTAGAACCGTCTACAAGGTTTCAAAAGTCTTAAAAGCAGTTCAGAACCTTCAATGCTCTTTAAACTGTTCAAAAACTTTCCAAATGCTCCTAAAGTAGGCTAAAAAAGAATTAAAACACTATAGAAACTCCAAAATGCTTCTCAAACAGTCAAAAGCCTTGCAAAACAGTCTAGGAACTTCCAAACACTTTTAGAACAATCTTAAAGCTTCCAAATGCTTTTCAACTTAGTCTAAAAGTTTCCGTATGCTTCTAGAGCAGTTTAACAGCTTCTAAAAAAATTCTAGAACCGTCTACAAGATTTAAAATGCCTTAAAAGCAGCCCACAACCTTCAATGCTCTTTAAACTCTTCAAAAACTTTCCAAATGCTTCTAAAGTAGGCTAAAAAAGATTTAAAACACTACAGAAACTCTTTTTAAGCAGTCGAAAGCCTTCCAAAACCGTCTAGAAGCTTCCACAAGCTTTTAGAACCCTCTAAAAGCTTCCAAATGATCTTCAACTAGTCTAGAAGCTCTCAAAAAGATTTAAAAATACTACAGAAACTCTAAAAGGCTTCTAAAGCAGTCGTAAGCCTTCCAAAAGCTTTTAGAAAAACAGTCTAGAAGCTCTCAAAACATTTCAAGACAGTCTAAAAGTTTTGGTATGCTTTTATAGCAGCTTAAAGAAGTTCCCAGAACCTTCAGTGCTTCAAAAAACTCCAAAATGCTTCTAAAACAGTCGGAAGCTTTTTAGAACAGTCTAAAAGATTCCAAATGCTCCTCAGCTAGTCTAGATGCTCCCAAAAAATTCTAGAACCGTTTAAGAATTTCCAAATCAATCTAAATCATTCCAGAACCTTCAATATGCTCTCTAAACTGTCCAAATACTCCTCAAGTAGTTTGAATTATCTATGGCCTGCCATTTTGGGTGCAAAAATTATGACAATATATGATTGATCCTTGATTTAGCAAGGATGTTTAACAATAAGGGAATACTCAGTCCAGTGCTGAAAAGCGCCTACTATATACTATAACAGTAGTACAAAATACATAAAACAAAATCGATACTTGAAAAACATTCTTTCCGTATAATTTCACATACACATTATTGTTTTTGTACAAAGTTTGAGCATTTGATTTCAGGATTTTAGAATGCTACATTTCAACATCAAGTCATTTTTAATAGGGATAGAAAAAAATCAATTTCAATAAGGATTTTAATTATTTTTCCACAAACACATTAATTATACGTTACATTTAAACAATGAATAACATTCAATAATACGAAAATATAGTACACATTATAATATATTTACCATTATGCAGTTTTTGGTCTCGGAGAATATTTTTCAAGTATATATACAGTTAGGCTATATACAGCTAATACTGACTATTTACTTTGATAACTAGCAGCTGATTTTAGGTGTCAAAAATGATGCGAAATTTAGAATTAAAAATATAACGTGTGTGATATGACAAACCTGACACGTAATTTATCACATTCAAGGTTATTTCGAAGTAAACTAACATTTCGGGGCTTAATAAACTATGTTAATAGACGAGTCGACCAATTTGTTGCCGCACCCTGTATATATCTCGAGTTACATTTACATTTCGACTAACTAATACCTGTTTTAACTTTTGCGTCCCATTTACACACATATAGAAGTTTTTTCACTTACCAAGCTCTGGTTAACTTTATTTGATAGAGTTAAAAAATTAACAGTCGCTTGATTATAAGGATTACCCTAGTTGCGAGTTGTTGTTGGGCATAAAACCCAAATTTTTTCTTTGAAGAAATAGATGGATTTCGGAAAATCTTGGTCTGTCGGCCGCGTTTCGTTTCCAGCATTCTCCCATTAGATCGTAGATTTCTCTAGGGCACAATGCGGGCCTAGGAAGGTACCTGTTAAAATTAATCGCAGTATTAAATACGGCGTTGTCTTGAAATTACAACCGACCTTTGGCATCCGTCATTTTGGTACCAATGATTGGAGTTTTCGACCACTTGTTCGCTGGTCAGCTCGGCGAATGGTTGCTGGCTGCATAACATCAGAATTTCCCATAAAGTGACGGCGAACGACCACACGTCACTTTTGGTAGTTTGCCGACCCTTCAAATTTGATACATTTAGCAATACTAAGGAAAATTGATATTGTATACAGAAAATTAAACTAAATTACGATGACGTCAGAAAAAGTTATAGTTGGTCTACCTGGAAAATACTGAACGTGGCAAAAGCGCTCAATTAACTTCATATATTCTTGAAAGCAGGGAACGGAATTCTCAAGAGAAGTGTTGATAGAATGTGACAGAAGAAGCTGACAATAGCGGGTTCCTGTCACATTCTACAGGCCTTTCTCTTGATAATTCCGTTCCATCGTAATTTTGGTTAGTAAAAGCCAGGTCACGTGACGTTAATATGGCAACGTTGAGCCACGCAACACCAGTTGACATTCGCTTATTTGCAACACTTTGTATAAACTTTTATACCTCCATGGATAGCCAGTGAAATTAGCTTTCTATTGAGGTATAAAAGTTGCTGGGTTAGTTGTATGGTTTGTCCGCTAGAAGGCGTCAAAGTTGCAGTACCAACTTTCTTCAAATTTTCAGTTTCTTAACTCGTTTAACTGGAAATAACTCGCTTATTTGCAACACTTTGTATAAACTTTTATAGCTCCATAGATAGCCCGTGAAATTAGCTTTCCATTGAGATATAAAAGTTGGTGGGTTAGTTGTACGGTTTGTCCGTTAGAGGGCGTCAAAGTTGCACTACCAACTTTCTTTAAATTTTCAGTTTATTAACTCGTTTAACTGCAAATAACTCGCTTATTTACTACACTTTGTATAAACTTTTATACGTCGATGGATAGCTCATTTCACTGGCTATCCATGGAGGTATAAAAGTTTATACAAAGTGTTGCAAATAAGCGAGTTATTTGCAATTAAATGAGTTAGTGCACTGAAAGTTTCTTGACTCTTTTATAGGTTTATGGGTCGAATTTTGACAGTTGTGACGTCAAACGTTAATTCTGAAGTAACGTCCTAATGTCACGTGGTTACTGTCATTTACGTCATCTGTCAAGATATGTCAAGGTATTATTCTCATACACCTCTACCACTCGGTTAATGCACATGTGATCTTTACAGCTTTATTGTATAAAATTTGACAGTTGTGATGTAGCTGCTTATGGAAAAAATGTTCTAATATTACGCGCTAGTGGTGGTTTACGTCACCTGTCAAAATTTTACCCATAAACATAGAAAAACGCTTAATTAATGCTTTTTATGGCTCATCAGTTTGTTGGTTTGATGAAATCAAATTTTGTGACAGTTCTGACGTAACTACTAGACTGTCATATGCGTCATCTGTCAAAATTTGCTCGGTTAACGGTTAATTTACTCAGAAAGTTATATTTTTGTTACTTCAATGTCACGTGGTAATTATACCATTTACGTCACCTGTCAAAATTTGCTTCTTTTAAAGTAAACTGCAACACAATTTGGGCAACTTTGACGCCCTCTAGCGGAAAAACCGTGCAACTAACCAATCATCTTTAATACCTCAACGGAAAGCTTATTTCACTAGCTATCCATGGAAGTATAAAAGTTTCTATAAAGTGCAGTAAATAAGCGAGTTATTTGCAGTAAAACGAGTTACTAAACTGAAAATTTGAAGAAAGTTGGTAGTGCAACTTTGACGCTCTCTAGCGGACAAACCGTGCAACTAACCAATCAACTTTTATACGTTAATGGAAAGCTTATTTTATTGGCTATCCATGGAGGTATAAAAGTTTATACAAAGTGTTGCAAATAAGCGAGTTATTTGCAATTAAATGAGTTAGTGCACTGAAAGTTTGTTGACTCTTTTATAGGTTTATGAGGCAAATTTTGACAGTTGTGACGTACGTTACCTGTCAAAAACTATCACGTAAAATTTAGAAAATGTTCTTTAAACGTTAAAAACCTGGTAAAGTACATTTAGACAGTGGCAAAAGCAGACACGTCACGTGACTTTCATAATGCAATTTTTCAGCTTGCCACACTGTAGAGCCAGTCGACACCTGTCAAAAATCACGTCACGTGACTTTGGAAAATATAGTTTGAACGTTGAAAACTTGGTAAATCAAATTTAGACAGTTGTGAAAGTTGATAATACAATGTTGAGCTTGCAACACTGTAAAAGCTAATTGACGCCAGTCAAAAACAGTTACGGGACTATGAAAATGTAGTTTGAACGTTGAAAATTTAGTAAATTAAATGTCGACACTAGCAAAAGCTGAAATTGTAAGACACACGATACGAAATTTTGATAATCTAGTTTTTGAGCTTGCAACACTGTAAAGGCTAGTCGACACCTGTCAAAAATCACGTCACGTGACTTCAAAATTATACCCATAAATTTACGATAACTATATTTTGCAAATCAATGTTTTAGTTAGGCAAAGCTGAAGCATAACTTTGTAAATTGACAGTGACATGTGTCAGTGTGTCAAAATGGATGTGACGTTATTGAACAGTTAGTCACGTGACGCAAATTGATTATAATCTTGTGATAAACTGTCAAATGACGTCTATCTTTCTCTTTGTTGAGGACATTGAATTGCAATAGTTCTTTTTTCGTACTCTTGACCTGTATGTACTGCACTGTTGTCTAAATTACTGATAAAATATTGATATTAACTAAAAAGTGACGTATTCTCATAATTGTGGGCTGTATGACACACCGTTATTTTTTCTAACGTTATAACAACTTACCAATAATAAAGCTTCCCAAGACATCCATCTAATGGGCAGTCTGACTTTAGTGTCACTAATGTAGTATTCGTTTTCGTATCGATCGCAATACATTGCATGGTCTGACACTTTAACCGTGTAGTTTGTGTCTATAACGCAATTCCTGTAAAATAAAAGCAAATTTTAGTTGTACACGCTGTAAATAGTGTGAAAAAAATTATTACCTGGCTGCTAAGTCTCTATGAATTAAATCTAACGATTCTAAGTACTTCATTCCTGATGCTATTTGCGTTGCTACGTAAATCAGGGAACCGTAGCTGAAACCAAAAACATATTTGTTATTAAAAAACGATTTTTTTTTAAGGATAATGGAATGGAGAAAAGAAAATCAACCTCAAAAATCACGGTGTTCCCTGTGGCCTAAATATTCAATCTTTTGATAGATATTAAATTGGAGAGTCTTTTTTAAAGGGGACATCAAAAGGTTTTGCTCTTTTGAGCGACCGTTTTATGCACGATGTTTCTCATTTATTTATATTTAAATTTCTCTTCGAAATTTTCAAGAATACAGTTACTAGGATTAGTTACACGTATTACAAAACTTGTGATTTTGAGTTACCTAAATTTATGGTAATGACTAAGTGCGAAGGAGTTTTGTAATAGTTGGCAGAAGAGCTGTATCGTCCGCATAACTGTAATTTGCTTGTGCTTGTTTTACATTATTTTTATAGTCAACAACCTTAATTTTTTTTTGATTTGCTGCTTGATTTGATAGCCTTCCAAGATCTGAAAATTATGTTTTTTCCCTGAAGGAAATTGAAAACCCGAAATCAATGAGTTTCAAGACTGAAAACAATTTGAAAATCTTGAAAGTACATTTTCTTTCAGAATTTCTAAAACTGGCTTCTGTTCCATTAAATTTCAATGAAATCGTAGAGATTTCAAGCCTTTCAGGACCTGAAAATTATAGTTTTTATTGTATCAAACTTAAAAACCTGAATGCAATGAGGATCAAGACTGAAAACAGTTTGAAAATCTTTAAATTAAGTTTTTAATCATATTTCTTTCAGAATTTCTAAAACTGAGCTTTCCTGTATTTAATTACAATTGAAATGTAGGGTTTTCAAGTATTTCGGGACCTGAAAACTGTAGTTTTCACCGTAAAAAATTGAAAACCCGATTACAATAACTTTCAAGACTAAAAACAGTTTGAAAAGACACTTTTAATATTATTTCTTTCAGAATTTCTAAAATTGGTCATTTCTGCATTGAATTTTAATTGAAACGTTGAGTTTTCAATGTTTTCAGTACTAAAAGTGATAGATTTAACTTGATGGGATTAGTCATCTGTCAAATAGTACCATTCCTGGTATTTCCCCCGAGATTTATGGTAATGACTGCGTGCGAAGGAGTTTTGTGATAGTTGGCAGAAGAGCTGTATCGTCCGCATAACTGAGATTTGCTTGTGCTTGTTTTACATCATCATTTTTAAGGAATTTGTTGTCAGCAACATTTTTTTTTATTTGCTGCTTGGTTTGAGAGGGAAAAGGCTGTATCATCCGCATAACTAAAACCAAGCATCTGCTTGGAATTTCTTCTTAAAACTTAAATCAACAAGTGCGTAGATAACGTTATATCAAACGAGACACAGTCTAATTTTATTGAAATTTTTACCGTTAATAATAGAGTCTGCTTGAGCCAATGAGCCCGGTTTTGCCCGGTTCAAAACCGCAAAACAGTTCCGACTGTCTGGTTCTAAACCTTTATGAATTATTTCGCTATGGAATATTGCACGAATGTTTCTGAATTACTCCAATTTCGAATGTTCTACGTGTAACGGCTCACATTTACAATGTATCTTCTAACCTGGATAGTTATTGCACTATAAGCAAAGGAAATCTCTTAAGCTTCTCTCCTGCATGTTCGTATATGACTTACACAGGTTCTATTAATTAATTACAGAACTCCTTTCTATTTGATTTAATATACTGTTGTTCTGGCTGTAACTTGAATTGAAACAGATGATTTATTGGCTTTAAAAAGTGCAGTTTTTAACCGGTTTTCGGTCGAAAAGCAGGTTGATAACATCCAAGTCGCGTGTACTCCGTCACGTTGACGTTAACCCGGTTTTGCGCCTAATTCGCGGGATTTATGAGTCTTATCGGGTTCAGCACTTCCCCGGCACTTTGCAATAATTAAACCTCGTGAAATTCGAGACGAGCGTGAGTTATGAAATTAGCGTGTGTATGCCCTCATTACGCGAATTTCGTACTAGTAACTGTTGTCGCAGTTACCGATTTTTGCAATCAGTTCTACGCGAATAATTTGCGCCGTTACAGCAGAAATTATGGTAGTTTTTAACTTGTTCGGGCGTAAAAAGCGATCGCAATTTTGAGCGCCCAGTAACTGGAAATTTTAGAGCTGGAGCTGGTGCACTTAATACAATTTAAGAATCACGCTGCACCAAGCGCTCTTTAACTTTTTATTGCGACTAAAATGCATTCAAAAAGTTCACTTTCAAGCAGTCAAAACCCTATTAACTGTACGAAATAATAATAATTATTTAAAGTCCAAAAGTTCAGGACAATTTTTATGACTACAAATTTTACAGCTTAATGTATAGATAAGCCAGAAGCAATCTTAGGAAGTTGTTTCTGCTCATAACGGCGTTTTATTGCGCAACTTTCAACTAAATAAACTCCAATTTGTGCTCGCACTGCAGATTTTGAAGGATTGGTTTAAATAAACTTTTATATTTCCCTGCTATTCGCAACACCGAGAGGTGGATTACGTACTAGGGCTATGCATATAAATCACAATTTTTACGGTTTAATACTTGCTGACAGTTTGTTTCTGTATTTATTGTTAATGATGCAATGCTAAAGTGCACCATTATTTGGAAATTCAGTTTTCTGAAGAAGCCAAATGCAACATTTTGCAGTATCTACTAGAGGAACTTGTCTTTCAAAGCCAAAAATTGTAAAATTAAAGCTAGAAAAGCTTAGATTGAAGTCAGAAAGCTTCTTACTGTTATGATCTGAGTTGTAATATTAATAACTAAATAGGAATTGTCAAATTTTTGCTACAAAGACTTTGATTAATGTCAGGGAGCTTCTTACTGCTTTCCAGTAGTTAAATTATAATCAGAAGGCTTCTTTCTGTCCTTGTATAGTAAAAAATGCTGCCTGGAAGCCTTCCTAAAAACTGTGAGCTGTCATAAAGCTCTTGATTGAAAACAGGGAGTTTCTTACTGTTTTCCAGTAGTCAAATTAAAACCAGGAGGCTTCTTTCTATCCTTGAATAGTCAAAAGTGCTGCCTAGAAGCCTTTTTTAAAACTCTGAGTTGTCATATTAATACCGTAAGCATTGGAATAGACAGAAATTGTCAAAATGTTGCAATAGAGCTCCTGATTGAAAACAGGAAGCTTCTTACTCTTTTCCGGTAGTCAAATTGAAACCAGAAGGCTTCTTTCTATCCTTGAATAGTCAAAAGTGCTGACTGAAAGCTTTTCTCAAAACTCTGAGTTATCATATTAATACTGTAAGCCTTTGAATAGGTAGAAATTGTCAAAATGTTGCAATAGAGCTCCTGATTGAAAACAGGGAGCTTCTTACTGCTTTCCGGTAGTCAAATTAAAACCAGAAGGCTTCTTTCTTTCTTTAAATAGTCAAAAGTGCTACCTAGAAGCCTTCCTCAAGACTCTGAGTTGTCATATTAATACTGTAAGCATATGGAAACTTTCCAAAAATTGAGAGTTTATTTCTGATTCATTTGGTAAATAAGTCCAATTAGTGGTAGAGAAAATACATTTCAAAACTTGGGCAGACTATTCATAAAACCCCATCTTATCCACCCTTGTTGTACCATATACAATTTTTTTGAAATAAATCTAATACCGTTCTTCTTCAAACCATAAATTTCTACAATTTTTAATAGTTTCAAACGGAGTACAATAACATTATTGCCCTTTGTAACTAAATGTCGCTTTACAGTGAGGACCGCAAACCACAAGCTGGAGCGTATTTAATTATCGTCGGACATGAAAGACGAACATTCATCATGTGTGTCCCGATTCGGAGCCCCGACAGCGATAAAAATTCGGAATTAAAAGTTGCGGTTAAAAATAATACAATTTCGGAGTTATCTCAGCCACCTCCTTTGTCTCCCACCGGGACGTGTCATAAAGTGCTCGGTTTCCATTAATTATACGGTTTATTCCACGTTGGTGGTTCGTTGTTTTTGCGTACAATGGTGTGATGATACCTTAACCTTAATTCAGCAATCACTGCATTATGTGAAAAAAAAAGTCATTTTTCATCATCCATTTTAAGGACAGAAATTAGATTTGGCAGGTGTGGACCTTCACTCACACGACAATTCAAAATTAGCGTTTGATCAGTGAAAGCCATTACCCTTGGGAGCCAAAACGACACCCTCGAGTGCTATAACGACCCTTGTCTTAAGGGAGCACCCGATGACTTTTTGATTCTATGCTTTCAGACGATTATATGTCACAAAGGCCATTATAATCGGAACAGTCACGGTATATTTATCTGATATCTGACTTTATATTATTCCGACTGAATCCCGGATATTTTCTTGATATTAACTGATGGAATCCCGGATATTGCGCGAAGGAATTCCATTAAAGGTGCATACGTGATTTGTGTCAGCTTTTATAAACTTACCTAACTGAAGGTGCTACGGGATTTCCATCCTCAAAACGCACTTTAGACTCTAAAAACTTAGGGAGTTCTGCTCCTTCAGAGTATTCCAGAAGGGCACACATCGGCTCGTCTTGACTGCACAGACCCACCACTCTGGCCAGGTTTGGGTCCCTCAGACCAGCCAGCCAGGAAGTCTCTCTCAAAAATTCGTGCCTGAAATTGCAAAAGACCATATTGAAAACAGGTCGTCAATAAACCAAAGAAATTACGCCTCAAAGTCATAATCTCAAACTAAGTCCCATCCGGAATAGCAAGTAGCGGACCGGGTAAAATCCCGCAAAAGTGCACGGGACTCGTTTTAAGGGTTGAATCAGGAGCTGTAAAGTCATCAGTTTGGGGTGAACGGTCTGCGGGATTTTCGGGGACCGTTGAATTTGATTACGATCCCGACGATTTTAAAGACTGGGAAAGCCTGAAGGGAAAATTATCGCTACAATCCGGGAACGACTTACCGTTTCGAATCCCGCAACCTCTCCACAAACTTTTTACGATCACCAGCTGCTTTTTGTGAAACGACGAACCACCGTTGAAATCTGGAAGACCTTCTGCTTCACATAGATGAACCTAACAGTATTAATATTAATCAGTATTAAGTAAGTTTCACTTTATGAACTAAAACAGTAGTAAAACGAATTATCATTCATAACTGATTACAGTAAGGAAATGTTCGACTTCTGTTTTAATAATTTTTAAACTCATTTTGAACTTTGACAGATAAAGAAATGACTGATTTATGTCACTTGCCTGTTCACTTTTCGAAAAGGTTTGGATTCTGGGATGGATATAGACCTATTGGAGGTATCTTTTAAAAATATTTTCAAGATGTAGTATGCCTTAGTTTTTTTGCATTTTGGAAATCTTTTTCTTTTGACTTGTGTGTGATTGACTTTTGGAATTTGCCCATGAAACTTTTAGTAAACATTTCAAATGACAGTTTTTGACAGCGATCAGTTAAAAGGTGATAAAGCAAAAGCGTTTCAAAAAAGAGATTACAAGTAATACCCAAACATTTCAAGGTGACAAATGTGTGAAATTGAACAACATGCTTAAATTATTTCAACATAATTAACTAAAGAACTTTTTGTAGAGTGCTTTTATTCGATTTTCCGGTTTGTATAGGAAGAACAATAAGTTATCAAACAAGGAAGGCGCACTTTCCTAATCTGGCCGATAAACTCCTCCATGTTTATGATTGCATTACTAATACAAATTTATTCCAGCTTCGGCCATTGCGAATTTCATAAGAAATATTACTGTGCATTTCCGGAATTTTAACTAGGACGAGGTCTTGTATCGATTGTTTCCAGCTTATATTGGGAATGTTTTTTAAATTTTTAGCGCTATAACGAGGTATTTACTTTTTTTTGTTTAGAAGGGAGAGTGGCTTAGTGAACCGAGTCTCTAGAAACGAAAACATCTACAAAGAAAATTGACTTTGTTTCCTCGTTTAACGTTCTGTTATTGAACGCCGTATCGGGACGATGCCCTCTGGGCCCAATAACGTCACAAAACCGGGCCTTTTACCATCTTGTTCTCGATATTGACTTATTTTCGAGTTTTGTGCAACTATTCCGTACCATTCCGAAATCCCCCTCGCCCAGTTTCTCCAACAGTCTAAGTCGATGTCTGGGGAAATCCAGCAGGTGGGCCACCCCCTCCAGCGGCGGCCCCTCCGGCAATTTGATGGGGGTGAAACGTCCGGGAGTGAAGTGTTGTTCTCTGCGTTCGCCCTGAAATTGGAAAAATCGCCCGGTCAATTAAAACGACACAAAAACACTCTTATGTCCCACCCTGTATAACTTTAAGTGAGGGGAGTGAACTTACCACAACCGATGCAACTAAGTTGATTGAAAAAAACTGTACAGAAGTGAAGAGATCAACAGTCAATTATGTTAGAAACATGTTTCTAGAAAATTTTGTTATTTAAAGTAAATATTGTGGATCAAGAGTATATTTTGTTGTATACAGGGTGTTCCATAAATATACTGATAAACTAGTTACTCGAATAAATTACAGCACTGTTCGTTGATTGTGATTGGGCTGCTTTTCTTGACCGTTTACAAACTACTATTATTGCATAATTTAAGAGTGTATGACGCACTTTTGATTTAATTTTGAACTTTTAGTGCTCTCTAATTCTGCCTTGCATGACTTCAAAGTAGTTTTACTCCTTATTAGTGAGGGGCTTTTAGTTAAACAATCATGGGCACTTAGCCAGACCTAGTTTAAAGGAATGGGGCGATTCATCGGAGCTAAAAGCGTTTTGCGGTATGTAATATTTTGCGACGTACAATAAAAATGCGCATAACGGACGGGGTCGTATTTTTTCCGTATTCTGGCGATAAATAGGCGGGTTTATTGTGGTCGGGTTTCATGCATTACAAATGAGCAAAAGTTACAAAAATGTGCACTTTCTTAAATGGACCGATGAATCTTCTTATGCATATTTCACACACGCCTTACAGTGACAGTAGAAAGAATATTTTCATAAATGGTTTATGTGTCGCTGTTTAAAGATTCATGTTCTCCTTTTTCTTTCATCATTTAGAGGACTTATACGAAGTCTTATTGTATTCTGCAAAGCAAAAGCAAATAATAAAACCGGCTCTTCGACGAAGTAAGTTTTATGGTAGTTTTACCTTCTGCGCCACCCCTCCCCTCTCCCGTCATTTAGGATTTCCCTTATTCCCGTTCGTTTTTGATATAACAATCCCAAGAGGCCCAGGGAAGACAAAAAAGGGAAGACAGGCGAGCAACAAGTTGAGACCCCGTCTCCAGGAAATATTAGCGAGCTTTGGGACGTTTTCTCGGTTTCTGACGTAATTTCAAACATGTTTATACTGTGTCTCGAGTTACTCAATATTGTTAGAATTATAAAAATAAAATAATATAATTAAATGCCATAATATTGTTTTAGGACGCTCCACAGGACAGAAAATGCTCCTTAAAATGACTCTAAAACGAAATCTCTACCATCAACCGTTTACGAGATATTTCATTTCTTCCAAAGCGTTAGAAACCACGTCTTATCTCCAATACCGTAAGAAAACTGTGACTCTTGTAAATTCTAGCTCAGACTAAGTAATTTTTGACAGTTTTGACGTTTGTGACAGCTGCCACGTAATACAAGAATACTATTTACTAAGGCAGTCACGTGACAACTGTCAAAATAATTGCCAAGCAGCTAAAAATCACGTTATGTTTCGAATATCGTAAAAAATCTGTTCTAATCGTTAATTTCTTGCAGATTCTAGCTCAAATTGAGAAAAGTGTGGCAGTTTTGACGTTTGTGTCACCTGTCACGTTATACTAGAACACCATTTACTCAGACAGTCACGTGACATATGTTAAAATAATTGTCAAACAGCTAAAATCCACGTCTGGTCTCGAATACCGAAAGCAAACTGTGACTCTTGCAAATTCTAGCTCAGACTAAGTAATTTTTGACAGTTTTGACGTTTGTGACAGCTGCCACGTTATACAAGAATACTATTTACTAAGACAGTCACGTGACAACTGCCAAAATAATTGCCAAGCAGCTAAAAACCACGTCATGTTTCGAATATCGTAAGAAATCTGTTCTAATCGTTAATTTCTTGCAGATTCTAGCTCAAATTGAGCAAAGTATGACAGTTTTGACGTTTGTGTCAGCTGTCACGTTATACTAGAACACCATTTACTTAAACAGTCACGTGATATCTGCTAAAATAATTATCAAACAACTGTAAACCACGTCTTGTCTCAAATACCGTAAGAAAACTAAACTTATCGGTGCTTCTTGCAGATTCTAGTTTAAATTCATCAAAATTTGACAGTTTTGACGTTTGTGCCATCTGTCACGTTATACTAGAACACCATTTACTTAAACAGTCACGTGATATCTGCTAAAATAATCGACAAACAACTAGAAAACCACGTGTTGTCTCAAATACCGAAAAAAAACTAATCTTATCTCTGCTTCTTGCAGATTATAGCTTAAACTGCGCAAAATTTGACAGTTTTGACGTTTGTGCCATCTGTCACGTTATATTAAAACACCATTTACTTAGACAGTCACGTGACAACTGTTAAACAGCTAGAAACTACGTCTTGTAAAAATTTGTTTTTAAAGCTAAGTTAAGCTTAAATCAATGTCACTGACTTACGTTTAAACATCTAGAAAATATTGTGACACCCTGTACATAAAGAAAACTAATTTTCCTAATATACAAACCGAAGCAAGATATCGTGCGTGCAGCATGCGAAAATTGTCTATTATTTTGATAAAAGATAAACGACATAAGGACGTAATAAAATTTCTATTATCTCTGGAGGCCGGATAGGACTTTTATTCTGGATGTTGGTCGTTCTTTTCGGAATTATAACATAAGCTATAAATTCCGATTATTTGTTTGGGTCGTTTTTCTCCCCTTACCCATTTGGAAAAGTAATTTTAGGTGAGGGCTTTTAAGAGGAGGCTCTTATCGTGAAATATGTCTGCCTCGTTACAACAAAATCGTATCAAAAATTTAATATTTCCAGTCCGGCGTTAAAGTGTCCACGTTTTATCACTTGTTTCATTCCGTTCCAAGTATTAGAAAGTTCGTGTTGTCGGTCGTTTGCCAATTGATTCCCTCTTAAAAGTATATACTGTTCCAATTTTGTGGTTAGAAATAATTCTAGAACGGAAATTGCATTTTTCCTTCTACATAAAACCGCGCTTTTACTGCCTCCAACATGTTACCTTACAGAGTCTTGAAATGTGGCCATGTGTAGTCGTAAACCGAAATATATTCTGCAGCATGGCAACAAAAGAAATAATATAAAACTTCAGACGTATTCCTACATTTTTGATATCAAATTTTAATACACTCTATTATGTGTATTTGTACATTTTCATTAGCTAAAAGTTTTCTATTAAACCAGTCTGAAAGCCTAATAGCAAATAAGACGCTTATTTTTTTAATCCAAAGTAGCACGAATTCCCATTAAGGCGAATACAACCAGCTGAGCTCCTCTGCACAGTGTCTTTCTAGGGAAAGCCCCAAGGGCACATTTGAGTATTTTTTACAGCTAAAATAGCAGTATAATTTTCATTTTTATCCTATCTCTTTTGTATATTCATCACTGCAATGTCCTGCATAAATTTCTATAATATAATCAATATTGCAGGGATATTTGGAATTAAATTGTGACAGCATTATGTTCCATATTATAACAACAATGTTAAGCAAATTTATTGGAACGTCATAGTCGATTAAGTTATGCATAATTTAAGAATTGTTTTAAAATGTAGATTCAAATACAAAAAACGTACCTATTACTAGAAAGAAATAGGAAAACTGATTCAATTCAAATTCATATTATTACTATTATTAATTTTATACTGGGTGCCAAAAATAATCTCGATATTAAAATCTTTTTTTATTTTTAACTTTTTTGTCCTTTTAACACTTTTTTCAAAACTCAATACTAACGTTTCTACAAGGTAATAAATTTTCATTTTTTTTGTATACATTTTTTACACTTAACTTCACAGTTAACAGAAACATAAAAGTTTGCTTCTGCATTTGTCAAATCTTATACTGTTATTCTTAAACTTCGATTTTCCTTTCTATTATATTATTATGTCACAATCTGGGTGTGTGTTTCTGACTTAATTTTAGTCAATTTTTGAACATGGAAACCGGCGAAAAATTCTCCATAAAGCTGTACAACCACAAAACAATCTTAAAAAAAAAAAATTGCAGTACAAGTTGCATTTACAGCTCCATGGAGGAAAGTTTGATAGATACGACGTTCATTGACAGTTTACGACACATTCTTCAGTCACGTGACAGTTCTTGCAACCCCAAAAATTGACTGTGTCCTACCAGAAAGCTATAAAATACCAAAATAGCGTTAATACGGTAAAATTTTGGTACAAAATAATACATTTAGCATTTTGGTAAAAGTAGTTGTATTTTGAGTTCGATGGAGACAAATTTAACAGATGTGACATTTGATGACAGGTCTTTGTATTCAGTCACGTGACAGCTGTCAAAACCCTCAAAAATTCCTTGGCACTGCCATAAAACTATATGAAATACCAACTACTGTATCCAATGGTAAAATACGGTACAAGTTGAGTTTACAGCTCCATAGGGTCAAATTTGATAGATATGACATTTGTTGGTAGTTTAGGACGTCGGTTATGTCACACGAAAGCTGTCAGAACTGCCAAAATTAACTTAGATTGGCCATAAAGCTATAAAATGTCATAAATATGTATTATATTGATGAAAACAGTTTTAGTGGTATTTACATCTCCATGGACCTAAGTTTGATAGAGGTAACGTTTAGTGACAGTTTATGATACTGTCTTCAGTCACGTGACAGCTGTTTCAACTGTCAAAATTCCCATAAAACTATAAAATAGCAAAATATTGAACTCTTTTGGGAAATTAGAGTTCAAGTTGTATTGACAGCTCCATGGAGACAAATCTGATATATTCGACATTTACTGACTGTTTCAAAGTTAACAAAGTCAAAGTTAACTTGGTACTACCATAAAAAAATAAAAAATACCTAAAAAATGACAAATGACAGGATATATCCAGCTCCATAGTGTCATATTTGTCAAATTGAACTTGAAAATGACTTTTTGACAGTTATGACATTTGGGCGTCAGTTAGTTCTGATCTAAACCTGAAAACTGTCAAACTCAATTCCATAGAGGTACAAAACGACGAAACATATTAGAAAAAGTATAGTATATACCTTCGTGTGTAATAGCAAGCATTATATGCTCGGCGTATAATATACTATTTTGTACTTCTGAACGTAAAAGAACATAACTTACTTTTATAATATCTGTTGCTGCATAATAGTTTTCTGGTGAGATGACTCCATTGGGAACCCCATTTGGTGTTTGGTAATTCTGCACTTCATAGGTGGGCGGTCTAGAAGTGGGCGGCGGTGGTGGCGTCAAATTGTAAAAGGACGGCGATTTGAATTTTAGGTCCTCTTGGAAACTGTTGACGCTCGTAAAGTCTGCAAAAACACACTCGTATTTATGCAACTTTTAACGAAACGTCAAATCCACGAACAAAAGACTTTACATATTGAGAAAAAACCTTGTCTCTTGACGGACAAGATAACAGCCGAGGGATTTAAACCGGGAGATGTTTTGCAAGAAACCGTTTCTTTTATTCCCTTCGCCGGTTTATTATTTATGTGTGACAGGTGAAAGGTATCAGCGAATACAATATCGTCCGCTTTTTTTCCATTTTCCCTCCGTGTCTTTTGGCATTTAATTTGGAAAACGAAAAGGGAAAGGTCCATTTCCTGCTTCAATAACAACGCGACCCCAAAAAGGGCAACTAGAACTATGGTCCGGACAAAGATGGCAACGTAAAGAGGGAGAACCATACCGAAAACCAATTAATTCAAACATTTAAATGCAAATTCTAGCAGATTACAGTTCTGAACCCTTCCGGAAATATGAAATGTACTTTATGCGGCTCTTAAACGTGAATTAGACTAAAAGGCAACCAGCGGGTATATGTTAGGTATTTACCTACTCTAGTAAATTAATTCTAGTTTATGAATTCAGATTAATTACTTTCGGATGAGACTGGAATGGAGCCGCTAAGGCGTCATTAAGTTGAATTAAACTAAACGCTTTCATGACCTTTGTTAGTACAGAGAAAATACTTAAAGTTTCATATGTCAAGCTTTTAGAGGCATTTTGCTGTTTTTTGTGTAAAGTTTCAGTCTTTATAGGTCAGAATTTAAGTAAAAATTGACTGGACTGTCGAATTTCAACTCTAAAAGTCCATTTTTATGAGTGAATTTGTCTAGAACTCATCAGAAACTTGAACGACAAATTTCAAGCTACCATAATTAATTTACATGCTTTTAGAGACACTTTTTTGTTTTCAAGTCTATTTTTTACGTCCGAAAATAGGTCAAGAAGCTTGAAAAAGCTTCCAGAAGTTGACCTGAACCTTAAAATTAGTTTTCTACTTTGAAAAAGCAAAATTTAGGTCAAAAATCTTGAAAAAATGCTCAAAATTTGAATTTTAAGCATTTCAGGTGAATTTTTAACAGCCAAGGATTGAAACTTGTCTGAGAATCATGAAAACTACCTTGAAAGTCAAAGTATAAGCTTTCAAATCAGTTTTCAACCTTCAAAGGTTCAAAATCAATTCAAAACGCTTTTTGAAGTTGGATTTTAAGCCTTTCAGGTCAAACTCCAACAGTGTAGTCCTGAAACTTGTCTGAAAATTATGAAAAGTGTCTTGAAAAACCAACTTTTAAACTGCAAAGAGGATAATTTAGGTTAAAAATCTTGAACAAGCCTTCTAAAGTTGGATTCAAGACCTTTCAGGTCAATTTTCAATAGGGTAGTCCTGAAACTTGTCTGAAAATAATAAAAACTATCTTAAAAGACGAAGTTTAAGCATTTAAATCAGTTTTCTACCCTCAAAAGGAAGAATTTAGGTAAAAAATCTTTAAAAAAGTGCTCAGAAGGTGTACTTTACGCATTTCAGGTCAATTTTTAACAGGAAAATCTTGAAATTTGTCTGAAAATCATGATAACTGTCTTGGAAGACTTTCAAATTGGTTTTCTACCTTCAAAGGGGAGAATTCAGGTCAAGAATCTTGAAAAAGCTCCCAGAATTTGGATTTTAAGTCTTTCAGGTCAATTTGCGACAGTGTAGTCTTGAAACTTGTCTGAAAATCATGAAAACTATCTTAAAAGACGAAATTTAATCCTTAAAATCAGTTTTCTACTTTGAAAAAGCAAAATTTAGGTCAAAAATCTTGAAAAAATGCTCAAAATTTGAATTTTAAGCATTTCAGGTGAATTTTTAACAGCCAAGGATTGAAACTTGTCTGAGAATCATGAATACTACCTTGAAAGTCAAAGTATAAGCTTTCAAATCAGTTTTCAATCTTCAAAGGTTCAAAATCAATTCAAAACGCTTGAAAACGCTTTTTGAAGTTGGATTTTAAGCCTTTCAGGTCAAACTCCAACAGTGTAGTCCTGAAACTTGTCTGAAAATTATGAAAAGTGTCTTGAAAAACCAACTTTTAAACTGCAAAGAGGATAATTTAGGTTAAACATCTTGAAAAAGCCTTCTAAAGTTGGATTCAAGACCTTTCAGGTCAATTTTCAATAGGGCAGTCCTGAAACTTGTCTGAAAATAATAAAAACTATCTTAAAAGACGAAGTTTAAGCATTCAAATCAGTTTTTTTCCCTCAAAAGGAAGAATTTAGGTAAAAAATCTTAAAAAAGTGCTCAGATTTTGTACTTTACGCATTTCAGATCAATTTTTAACAGGAAAATCTTGAAACTTGTCTGAAAACCATGATAACTGTGTGTTGAAAGACTTTCAAATCGGTTTTCTACCTTCAAAGGGGAGAATTCAGGTTAAAAACCTTGAAAAAAGCTCCCAGTATTTGGATTTTAAGTCTTTCAGGTCAATTTTCGACAGTGTAGTCTTGAAACTTGTCTGAAAATCATGAAAACTATCTTGGAAGACAACGTTTAAGCTTTGAAATCAGTTTTCTACTTTCAAAGGCTTAGAATTCAGGTAGAAAATTGTGAAAAAGCTCTTTAAAGTTGGATTTTAAGCCTTTCAGGTGAAGTTTCAAAGTGAAATCTTGGTTTTTGGTGTTAAAGTTTCGAATATCATATTTGTTAGCTCATTGCACGTTATTTACTTAGCAAATCATTTTACAGGCAGGTAATTTCCTTACCCGTATATTCTCCACTTTTACTTGACGTAATCCCCTCTTTTTTCAGTAAACAACCATACTCCTGTTTACCATTTGGTAGTAATTTATATGGTTCGTGGTAAACCGAGGAATTTTCGCTGTCAGATTCTTCACCGTTCACGTGGCCTAAAATTCGTTAATAAAACAGTAACATGGATGTTCACAGACTGCACTACAGTAGGTATTTACCATATAAATTGCATTTTTTCTGTTTTTTAACGGTACCATCCGGCCCGATAGTACCATTTTTACTCTTTACAGACAGTCTGGATAGGCCGTTGTTAATAATAGGGGTGGACATCGTTTTTAGGTCCTTCATATTGATCGTTGTCGGTTTGGTACTACTCGATACCAAAGCAGTGTGTTTGTGCAGTAAAGCAACCTGAAATTACCTCAAAATGTTACTCAGTTCCTTCCAACGACCGCAAGAATCGAAAATAATTAGAAATTGTACTTGCCGTATGTACCTTCTTTTTGCCTCTTCTCACCATCAGGAATACCGTGCACACCACCAGCAGAATTACCATCGCCATTACTCCGGTAATCAAACCAATGTAGGCTTGACCAAGACTGGTGGGACTGGTGGCTGGTGTGACTTCTTTTCTTGCGTGGGTGAACTCACCACTTGAATTGGGAGAAGTGGTGGTCATTGGTGTGTCTGGCAGTAGGTAGTACTTCTCCAGGTCGTCCACCGTTAAATTATTGGACAAAAGCACTGAAAAAGTGATTTTTTGATATGTAAGTTCTGCATTTAACCTAAAGGCTCATATTCTAAGTAAAGTATTGAAATTGAGTTCAAAGAGGACATTTAATCTCAATCCACCCATAGAAAGGGCGTTTGTTTAATACACGTCAAACAAATAAATCGAATTTCCGATTCGAACGAGCACTAATCCATTACCGATTTAGTCAAAGTTCTCGGGTGCATTAAATTCGTAATTGTGCCGCGTTTTCCATGGAAATAAAACTCGGAAAACACATTTCGGACCGAAAGAAAATCGGAACAGAAGCGAGAAAAAGCGCGATTAGAGTTCGGTCCCTTTTGCGCGACGTCGATTAAAGGTGAGATTGTTACTTAATGATCGGGAAAGGAAAGTTCGTTAAGTGAATAGCCACCAATATTTGATTAAGGTAGCTGAAGGGGAAAGAATATGCTTTAAGGGTTCAGATTTCTCCAATTTAGGCACGTTCCAAAACGTATAACTCCTGGAGTTACACCACGATTCGATCGAGTTTGTCTTTTGGCAAGTAGAGAAACTTTATGCACCTGATAACCCAAGCTATATTACTACTTGAAAATAATATTTAATCTGAGTTCAAGTTCTCTCTGACCTTTTCAGGAACAACTCTTGGGAGACACAAAGTTCTAGAATAGGGTTTCCTGAGAATGAATTTTATTCCTAGAATATAATCATCTATTCCTAGTAGAATAGCTTGAGAGTAGTCAAACCATGAATTTCAAGCCTAAAAACTCCTTGAGTTGCTTTGGAGCAATTAGTTTATTCTAACCTAACCTAATCGATACACGTGGTTATTCCACAATCCTTTAAAATGTCTTCCTTCTTTGAGTGCAACGATATTCTGGAAATTGGAAATCTCAAGTCTCACTTTCCTCAAGGCTTCTCTACATGTTTAATGCTATACATACTGAAGAAAACCCTTAAGGGCAAAAACACCTTAATGCAATCTTGTAGAGGAGAATTTCCTACAACTTTCCTTATTTAAACGGTTTCGTAACTTGTCAAATAACAGAGCCACACTCAGTTGAAAGCAAGTTAGTTTAAAGAAAGCAGTTTAACGTTTAAAGCGTTGTCAGAACACAACTTTTTAGTCAGGCCTTTAAGAGGAAAAATACCTTAAATTACAATTGTAGAGGATGAAATTTGCTACAACTTTAATTTTTTATACTTCTTTGTAATGCCTCAAATAACGGAGCTACGCGATTTAAAAATGCTTTGTTTTTGATTAACCAGACAACCATGGAGGTGCGTTTGTGGTAAAACGACGTTCCTGAGATATTCAAGAAGAACATTGGAAAACTAAATTCAACTTTAGCTTTGACGTTACGTGACAGCCTTATTCATTAGAGTTCTTTTGTCTTACAGAATGTTTCAAATAAGAGTGTTATGGATGATTTTTTGGAAAAGTGCCCGAAATTTGGGATTTTGGGGCCTACTATACTAACAGCGGCCATATTGAATTTTGCTCAATCAAAGTGACTTTTTTTTACTAATTTTGAACTGTGGTATACGAATCTGATGTCCATTTCGCTCTAACTGGTACGGTTCAGTATGAACTTAAAATTATGCCAATTTTGACAGTTTTTAGGGCGTGGCACCCTTAAAAAATGACACAATCTGATAAATGAAGATCACGTCACCTTTCTACTATTAAGCTAAAGCTATCTAGGCAATCTCAAAACAATTTTTAAGATTTAAAAATTTTCCAAAAAAATCCATGGACCCCTTGTGAAAAATGTCATAAATTCAGTTTTTTATTTTTTAAGGTGAAATGGTGCGCTATTCAAAAAAATGTCATATTTAGTAAACGCTGCTTCTTATCGGGGTCTATACGTGGTAAATGTTTCACACCCCGAACTCAAACCGTTTTCAAGATATTAATGAAAATATTCGAAAACAAAGATTCACGTTTGACACCCTCTAGCGGCTAAGCAGTACAACTTAGCCTGGCCCGGTGAATGTCACGTGATAGCCCCATTTATTAGTTTTCTTTTGTCATAGGCTGTGGATATACAGAGTGTTTGAAATAAGCGAGTTATGGACGATTTTTTGGAAAAGTGCACGAAATTTTGGCTCAACTTTGGGATTTTTGGACCTGCTATACTAATAGCGGTCATATTGAATTTTGCTCAATCAAAGTGACTTTTTTTACTAATTTTGAATTGGGGAACACGAATCTGATGTCCATTTTGCTCTAACTGGCACAGAACTCAGCTGAAAGTTGCTTTTTTTGACCGATCACAAATCATCTACTGTGCAGTGATTTAAACAAATACTGCACATTTGAATGTTTCTCCATTCACATGTTTTTCATAATCTTTTCAGCACATTATAGTAAAAACAAATTTTCGATTATACATAAAAGGCATTAAAAATTCCTAACCTGCGCAACATAGATAACATTAAACCGAGAGCTTCGATATATCAAAAGCGTAAAGCTGATGGGCTTTATGAAAATTTTAAAAGACCGTGTAAATTCACCTTAAACGTTCTCATAAATCGCACCTTCATTAACTAAATGACTAAAAAGCTTGCACACTGCCTTACTCGCACCTGGGACCAGCAGATTTAGAGGTAGAGCAATAGACCCATCGTTAGTATTAGCTTTACAGAGTTGTCGCTTAAGCTTCTATGTGTCTTAAGGTCTAATGTATTTGAATTTAGTTTAGTAGTCAAGCTCTCAGAAAAAATAATTATTTTACCACTAAAATTAGACTTAGGATTCAATTCAGACAGTATGAGTTATTTTCTTGACAATACTCACATTGCATTTTATAATAACATCAGTTTAAATGAGGTGACATAAGGGAATGTCGTGTTAGTGCTAAAACTGAAACTTAGACTGGAAACTTTCGGCAAAATGGCGTCCTTCATTAAGAATAAATATCAACAGCTCCGGGAATATTTATCTTAATTTTCAGGGTTTTCTCTTAAGCTTACTTAACAATATATTTAGAGTTGGGTCATTATTTATACCTAGCTAGCTCTAAAAGGGCATAGCGGTGGAGTAAGCAAGATAGATACGTTGGTCGTTTATTATACATATGCGAAACCCTTGAATAATGAATTATAAACGTTATTATGTTTAGGTTACGTGTAAGCGAAGGATTAATTACTGGCGTTTTTCATTTTGCGCCCGTTGCAACGCCACTGGATAAATTATGACCACCCTTTGAGGAAAGCAAAAAATCATATAGGTTGTGATTGATAAAAAAAGCAGCTTTCAGCTTGCTGTGACAAATAGCTAAACTTACGTGACTCAAATGACATTTCGCTCAGCAAGATCCATTTGTCGGCAAAGAAAAGACGCAGCATTATGAACCTGAAACTTTTAATTTAAAATACGAATTTAAAACGGTTTTCTCGCATTTACTTGGCGGGTTTTCCCTTCAAGAGAATGGTAACATTCCTTGAGGATTCTCGAGTTAGGTCGGGCTCATACGTGACTTTAACTGGGTCGGGCTGGTATCGTTTTCCATCCAAACTGAACCAGATCTCCGCTTTGGAAAACACCTAAAACAAATTAGACTCGTTTTAGTATGAAACAAAACATTTTTTGGTTAAAAACTAAATATAGGATACAATAGTGATTTAGCTAGATCATTATCATCTTAAACATAGTTTTAAAATGGTTTTTGCAACTTGTAAATGCGGAGATTACAACAGTTGCATAGACGACAAGCCCCTAAATGTACAATTTTTTTTTTTAATATTTTCAAGTAAGTAATTGTACTAAAATAAACTAGTTATTTCTTTAAGGGTCTGACCGCACAAACAGGCGATTTTCTTCAGAACTGACTACTGAAAATTCTAAAAAAACTTCCAAAACAGATTTTTGGAAACACTTTTATTAGTTTTATTAATTCACGTCAAGTAATTGTTTTACAAAAAGTTTTGAAAACAAACGTGGAACGTAAAATAGAATTTCTGTTTTTTTTTTCAAAACTACCAAGAAAAGCTGGATTCGGCAGAAACACTTTTAATTTTTTTAAACACATATGTGACTTTCTGTCCTGTTTACAGTTACATACATCCCTTGGGAGTGATTTTAGTTCCTTTCAGTTTTAGTCGATTTCTATACCGTTTCCGAGTTATTCTACACAATGCAACTAGGCTAATTTAGGTAAGGAAAAATGTCTAACTTTGACAGCTTCTAACTCAGTTATTATGACAGTTAGAACGTTAGTTCAAACACTTAAATATAGCTGCAAATATTTTCTTTATTTTGCCTACTTACGAAGTTTTAGCTAAAATCACAAATAAGTAAGATATTCCGTCTGGAAGGGACTAGTGCACTCACACATGCCGTAAAGTCCATACTTAGCTGAAACAGCAAAGTGACCTAACAATTCAAAGTTAAATATCTCCGTTATTTTTGGACGTACAGGGGCCGTAAACTTCTTAAAAGAACCGGGGTAAACTTCTCTTTTTAGCCATATCAACCAAATTTTGGACATTTTCGTGTGATATACAGGGTGCCACTTAATATAGTGGTCAAAAGCAATTTTTCACTCTAATTTTTTTAAACACATATGTGACTTTTTGTCCTGTTTACAGTTACTTACATCCCTTGGGAGTGATTTTAGTTCTTCTCAATTTGTTGCTCTTACAATAAACAATAAAGTACATTGCTGATTTCTTTCTGAATTCAAACGTTTCTATTCATTGAGTAAATGTGACCTGTTCTATCGAAATTCATTGACAAAAAAGTACCTTCATTAAGAACTGATTACAGTTTTAGTGGTGGTCTAACTGAATGAAGCCCCTAACCGAATTAAACCCTTTCAAAGAGCCGAAAATGGAAAAAACAAACCTGCAGCGAACACGACCGGGACAAAAGCAAATATCGCCCGTCAAATATTTAATTAAAGTCCTGCAGCCGGTCTATCCTACAGGACAAAGTAAACGCTGCTTTATTATCCGGGCAAATTATTTAGTTTTGTTCGGCTAAAGTTTTTGTTTCGCTTGTTTGAAAAGGCTGGAAAAATTGGCGAGACGTTTAATTGCCTTAAGAACACGTTGAAATTTAATTTTTATAGTAATAAATACATTTGGAAGCAATGTTGCCGATTTGCTGGTATATACAGGAAGTTGCCTCCGGCATCCAGCCCTTTACAGGGAATATTTTCTTGCTAGGGCTAATTGGGCGGGGATATCGCTGTGTTAATTGGGTAAACAGCAAAGATCATAACGTCTGTATATTCGGCTGTTTAAACAGATGTCGGGGGCTCTGTTTGCTTTGAGTTATTTGTCCGCGTAAATAGGATGACGTGTTGATTTTAGAGGTTCTTATACCTGGATTTCACTGGGTTAAGACCGTTTCAATCAAACGCTAATTGCTTGTAATCTGATTGTTTTTTCTCTCTGTATATTCCGTAAGACTTCAATCAAATGTGTCGTTTAGTTAATTAATTATTACAAGTCGGCACCCTGCTTGGCTCCTCCTATCTGACCTGGGATGTCATTAATTTATTAAGAGGAAGGGTTGATTAAATTGATTTACCTTAATTAAATTGCATGAATACAGCAATCAAGTTAATGCGTAATTAACGAGGTCGCCAGTTAAGTTGTTTACGTTAAATTCTTGAGAAAAAAACAGTGAAACAGACCAGGCAGAAATTAAGGAAATTCTAAATAAACTTCGTAAAATCGTCTGACTAACTGCAAAACTGAACAAAAATGTAATTAAACAAGCGGCAGACTATGGACACAATTTTGACAGTTGTAAAGGTGTAACTGTCATTTTTGGGCAATTTACATAACAGCTTTAAAAAGCCTCTCCTTCTAAAAAATGTCTTCTCACATTAATGTGTTTTACAGCTCGATCAGTGCAATTTTGACAAATATGTTTAGACCATGGTTTTTACAGTTTTTCAGTTTTCTGGCCCAATTTATGACAGTTGTCAGTGCAATGACAGATAAAACTACTCGTCCCATTAAATCAAAGTAATATAAAAAACATTAAATATATTTTGTTACTTAGTTTTATAGTATTTTGGTCTGCACTTGGACGGTTTCCAATATAAAGCCAACTTAGACTTAAGCTTGGTTTATAAAATTTAATTTTAGTATTAGTATTAGTAATAATATTATCGTATTAATTCAAAAAATAGAAGGTATATGTGTATAATGTCACGTGATTCTACAACACAATTTAGCTAAACGGTCACGTGACAACTGTTAAAATAACTGTCAGAAATCTCAGTAACAGGTTTTACATCGAATAGTGCAAGATAGCTGTTCTAAACCCTGATTTTTGCAACTTTTGAGCGCAGTTTGACAGTTTTGACGTTAGTGACAGTTGTCACGTGATTTTAGAATGCTACTTAGCTGGATTATCACGTTATAATTGTCAAAATATCTGTCAACATCTTGTATCGAAAACTGTGTTAATCTGTAATACTTGCAAATTCTAGTCAAATTTTGACAGTTTTGACATTCCTCCTATCCAAAAACCTGAAAAATCACTACACAATTTGGTACAGTCAGAGAGAAAAGCGGTGTCAAAGTTTGAACTCCTAGAAACACACAGTTTGAAAAGACAGTCATGGACAAAATCACTTGTAAAACCCACTTGGAGTGGGAAAATGATTGTTTTAAGCACATTTTTGGAATCCTCACTAAATTTCCTATCCAATAACCTGAAAAACACTACAAAATTTGGTACAGTAAGGGAGAAAAGCGGTGTCAAAGTTTAAACTCCTAGAAACACAGTTTGAAAAGACAGTCAAAGACAAAATCACTTGTAAAACCCACTTAGAGTGGGAAAATGATTGTTTTAAGCAC
This sequence comes from Ips nitidus, assembly GCA_018691245.2. Taxonomy (NCBI): domain Eukaryota; kingdom Metazoa; phylum Arthropoda; class Insecta; order Coleoptera; family Curculionidae; genus Ips; species Ips nitidus. Next base: position 4,343,368 of record CM042801.1, on the reverse strand, counting down.
ATTTTTGGAATCCTCACTAAATTTCCTATCCAATAATCTGAAAAACACTACAAAATTTGGTACAGTAAGGGAGAAAAGCGGTGTCAAAGTTTGAACTCCTAGAAACACAGTTTGAAAAGACAGTCAGAGACAAAATCACTTGTAAAACCTACTTGGAGTGGAAAAATGATTGTTTTAAGCACAGTTTTGGAATCCTCACTAAATTTCCTATCCAATAACTTGAAAAACACTACAAATTTGGTACAGTAAGGGAGAATAATCAATCAAATAATAATAATCATTCTACAGTACGTTAATATGTTCTAATTTTGAGAGAATATGTACGGACATTATGATAAATTAACATCTAAACACATCTTATTTGCTATTAAAGATTATGGATATCAACATCAGATCTCACACCATATTTATTTCTGAAATTCTGCTACCTATATTTAATTTCCTTGCTGAAATTGGAGTGAAAAACAACAAAATTTTAATTATAAAACCGGTTCTTTTTGGATAATAATAATTATTAAAAATTGAGAAAAAAAAAACGGATAGTACAGCTCAAGCTTTCCGGCTATTGTTTTTCAATTTATATTTTTAGGAGTTGGTATTTGAATTCAAAACAAGAAAATGGAACGGCAACCGTGCCGAATTTTTTCGTTCCTTTGTCCCTCCATATTAAAAAATAACAGAATTCAAATGAATTTGAATTTAACCGTTATGAATTTTTTAATTCGCGTCCGAAAATATGTTTTTGGGACTGAATCAATAAACCCACACAGCTAAAAACTCTGTTAAGTTTTCCTAAAAGGGAACTCTGTAATCGGCTTCAGGAAATCTTCTTATTAATAAGTAACATTCTCTAATGGCCAAGTTTGAGAGGATTACACTGAAACACACCGTTGACCCCTGAAGCAGGGTTTGAAGGCAAAAACTTTTTGCTAAAATTACCGTTTCCTCTGTTTAATATATCAAAAGGTTACCTCACAATAAGCGGCTTGCCGAATATGGTAAACAACTTTGGCCACCCAAACAGAACAAAGTAATTAACTCTCTGTAGTTGTTTTTGCTAGCATACAGTAAAAATTTTTTGACATTTTTAGTTAAATTCATGGCACCGACACAAACGTATCATTTGAAAGGGAATAAAATATCAATAACTCCCTTTTTTATTATAAAGGCTTTTCCTCGCAGAGCATGAAAATAATAACAATGAAAGAAAGAATATAGAGGCGGAACGAGAGAAATACATTTATGGTAATGGACAAAAGGGGCCGAAATTGCTTTTGAAGTTGCATTTTTTATTTTCGAGGGATTAATCTCGTTTATTATTTGATCCGGTGTGCAGTGCACCTTTCCTCTCCAATCATCGATTCAGCAAAGCACCTTCCCCTTTTGGGACCTTTTTAATTAAATTAGCACTCAGACTGTCTGAAATTTGATTTTGGGTCACTTGGACCTGCTCCTCTTTCTGTCATAACTTGACATATTTTTCTTGCAAAACAGATTGACCACGTACAAGTCAAAATTAATATCGCTAAAACTATGCAAAACAGCTCGGACATTATGGAGAGAGTATTATTAATTAACATCCGCACATTGATCGGTAGGACTACGGGATATTTGTTTTCGGTTACCGACTACTATGGAGAATAATGCGAATTTCATTCGAATTGGATTAAATTTAATTGCTTGATTAGTATTATGTGGTTTTGCGACCGGATCGTTCAATTAACATTTTTCAATAATTGATTTTCGTCGGAAATTAAAATAGTTTTGCCCTGTAGTTAGTGATTGTAAAGTGTCACTTGAAATCGTGAAAATTAGATTTTAATAATAATTATAAAAGCTGCTCTAATAATCTTAAATCGTCGGGTCAATATACAGGGTAGTCCAGTTTTAAGTGTCAATAATTCATCACTTGATAGCCCTAGTCTTAAAATTAGTTTTTCAGACTGCAATCCATTTTCGAGTGTATGAAACTGGGTTTCAAGCACTAAAAACAGTGCTGAAAGTAAAACAAAGATTGCAAGGCATAAAAATCATTTTTTACTACTAAAAATATTCTATAAATGGCTTTACTAAGACTAATGATAGTCGAAAAGTCTATTTTCAGGATAGAATTGGTGTACAACTCAATTTTCTAGATTAAAAGGAGTCTAGAATTCAATTAAACACACTGGTAACACTCCAAATTAAATTTTCAGACCAATTAAATTTTAAAAATTAGTTTTTAAGACTAATATCGTAGCATTTAGTGCCAAAATGTTTTACTTTTATTACTGAAGAGTCTGAAACTTTTACTTTTAGTGAGAAAATTACTGTTTTAAGCACATTTATGGAATCCTCATTGAATTTCCTATTCAATAACCTGAAAAAACACTACAAAATTTGGTACAGGTAGGGAGGAAAGCGGTGTCAAAGTTTGATCTGACAGAAACATGGTTTGAAAGGACAGTCAGGGATAAAATTGCCTGTAAAACCCACTTGGAGTGAGAAAATGATTATTTTAAGCACATTTTTGGATTCTCCATAAAATTCCCTATTCAATAACCTGAAAAACACTACAAAATTTGGTACAGACAGGGAGAAAAACGGTGTCAAAATTTGATCTGCCAGAAACATGGATTGAAAGGGCAGTCAGCTATAAAATCGCCTGTAAAACCAACTTGGAGTGAGAAAATTACTGTTTTAAGTACATTTCTGGAATCCTCATTGAATTTCCTATTCAATAACCTGAAAAAACACTACGAAATTTGGAACAGGCAAGGAGAAAAGCGGTGTCAAAGTTTGAGCTGCCAGAAACATGGTTTGAAAGGACAGTCAGGGACAAAATCGCCTGTAAAACCCACTTGGAGTGCGAAAATGACTGTTTTAACCACATTTTTGGAATCCTCATTAAATTTCCTATTCAATAACCTGAAAAAACACTACAAAATTTGGTACAGGCAGGGAGGAAAGCGGTGTTAAAGTTTGATCTGCCAGAAACATGGTTTGAAAGGACAGTCATGGACAAAATTGTCTGTAAAACCCACTTGGAGTGACAAAATGACTGTTTTAATCACATTTCTGGAATCCTCATTCAATTTCCTATCCAATAATCTGAAAAACACTTCAAAATTTGGTACAGGCAGGAAGAAAAGTGGTGTCAAAGTTTGATCTGCCAGAAACAGACTTTTACTTTTACTATTATAAATAGCCTTAATTTAGAGTAGTTTGTACTTACTTGAACTCCTCTAGTAAACATATTATTTACGTGTAAATGAGCAGCATTGAACTCCCGAATTCCGTCAAATTCCACGATAATCTCCAAAGGATCGCCGTTTCTTCCTTCATTAGACCATCCGACCCATCGAGTGCCTGAAAAAACCCAGTCACGTCACAATTCGGTAATGAAGATATTTCAAAATGGCAAAAACCGTTCCAATGACTTTCTTTATGGGTGGCAAAATTCTTGATATCTCAATCGAGACAGTACAACGACCGGCCGGTAATGTAAAAATACCAGTTTTTTATTTTGCCGACCGTATATGATTTAATTAATAATTTAAACAAAAATGGCTAATCCACTGGCCGGCAGCAATTTCGAGCGGAAAAACCGGACATTTCCTAGTCGAGCTTCAGCGGAAACTGTTCCAACCAAATTAATTTTAAATGAAGTACTTTAATTACTGCTATGGTTAATTATTTAATTATATTTACATGCAGCTTTCCTGCGATAGCCAGTTCGGTTAAAACTTTCGTTCTTGTCGAATTACACGTTTTAGTACGAATTTAATAAAATAATATTTTCCTTTGTTACATGTTACATTCAGGGTTAGAAGTATCAGGTAAAATGATTAAATTTTGTTAACGACCGTTTTTTTTCCGACACAGACAAAAGCCCGAAAAATTCGTATGAATGTGGAAACTTTATAAAAACAAGTTAGCATTCACAAAAAATTAGCTTTGTACAGTTTAATTAAATTCTTTTTATTCATCAATGTAAATGTTACATCCATGATGGCCTAACAAGATAACCTTGTAATTTTTTGTGATTTGTTTTTTTTTTTAATATGACCTAAATACAAAAGTAATTTGATTTTAAAACAAATTTTAGAAGTGTCATGGATATCTTTACAAAGTAGAAAAGTGAGGAAAAATGCTGAATTTAGAAAAAAAGTAGCCTTAGAAATTGTTGGTCAAATTTGTTGGTGAAACCGTTCCAAAAATTCGAATATATACAAGGGGTCCCATTTAAAATAAGTAAGACGACATCTACTTCCGGTTAAACCGGAAGTGACAAATAAAGATGAAAATATATTAAGCATCGAACTTATGTTGAATTTAGACATAAAACCACCCAAAACCCTACTTGTGGAGGTATAAATTGTATTTTAGATCTCCTTTTCAACTGACTCTCTTTCAATTGTGTTTTGCAGTTTTATATCTCTCTCAAGCTTTTGACAGTTGACACTTCTACCAAAGACTATGCTTACAATGTGTCAAATAGTCAGTTTAAACACTTGTCATGAAGTGCAAAATATAGTGAAATATTTTTAAACTGATTCAGCAGTATTTTACACTTCCATGAGTCGGTTTTTGGGTGATTTTATCTGTTCAAACCCGCTCTATAGAGGTATAAAACTGTAAAACACCTCTAAAAGAGAGCTGAATCCGTTGAAATACATTTAGTTGTCTGTTACAACTCCATGAGTAGGTTTTTGGGTGCGTTTAAGGCAAAATTTACTAATTAGCATAAAGCTTAGTGTCATGAAAGTGTCAGTTGTAAAAACCTGCTTCATAGAGGTATAAAACTGTAAAACAACTCTAAAAAGAGCTGAATCCGTTTAAAGGGATTTACTTGCACTTTACACTTTGATGAGTAGGTTTTTGGGTGGTTTTAAGTGAAAAATTACTATTTGGCATTTAGATTAGTCTGTCATGAAAGTGTCACCTGTCAAAATCCCCTCCATAAGCATATAAACCTTAAAACACACCAGAAATACAGCTGAATTCGTTTATAGTTTTTTAATTGTCTTTAACACCTTCATGAGTATTTGATTGAGGGTTTTGTATTGGTTTTATGTCAAAATTGTCTATTTGTGTCATGAAAGTGTCAGCGGTCAAAACCCGTCCCACAGAGGTATAAAACTGAAAAAAACACCTGAATCCGTTTAAATGCCTTTACTTGTCTTTTACAACTCCATGAGTAGGTTTTTGGTTGTGTTTAAGGTAAAATTCACTAATTGGCATCTAGCTTAGTATGTCATGAAAGTGTCAGTTGTAAAAACCTGCTTCATAGAGGTATAAAACTGTAAGCACAATCCGTTTAAAGGGGTGTACTATATACTTTCATGAGTAAGTTTTTTGGTGGTTTTTAAGTCGAAATTCTTTATTTAAAATGTAGTTCAGCCAATTGTCAAAGGCCGTTTCATAAAGGTATAATAAACTTTGGAACTGAAGAAGATGGAGTAAATAGAGAAAGATTAACTGGAAATATCAGGATTTAATGTCCAGTCCAGAAGATTATGATAAGAGATTGAACTCCATAAAAAAGATGTATTTTTAGTGGCTTAAGACAGACAGAATCTTCAACTTCTTGTAGCAATTTAATTATTTTTTATGTTAAGAATTTTGAACTAAGCTACAAATGAATGTAATTTGTAGCTTAGTTCATAGAATATTAAATTTTCCCATGAAGAATTTTACTATTGGTAATTATTTTAAATCTGCAATTAAATATCTCAAAAACTCTATACATGTTTTTCAAGTATTTCGTTATTTAGGCCACTGTGTAGGTCTTGACGAAGAGAGTCGACTGGTTCCAAAATATACAGGATCTCTTATGTAAAATAGTGGAAACTAAATATCTCAGAAACTCTATTTAGTTTTACACTTTATCCCAGCAGCATCTGCACTACGTCAGTAAAAAAAAATTAAACAATCGACTGTGTAGAAAAGTCAACCGAGTTAGTAAACGTCATTTTCATTACCGTATTGTCGGTACGTGACCTCACATACCGATGGCACGGATAAGAGCCATTCGGAGCTGCTCGAAATTTGCTCTGAAAATTCCGTTATCTTTCGCCGGCAGGCTGGAGCAGTCCTTATCTTGAGGTTAACGTCGAATACATGAATTTTAATGCTTCTTGTGCAACGTTTTTACTTCAGGACTAATGATTATTTGCTACGTACCGGACTGTTCTCCGTTTAGCTCCTTCTGGTAGTCGTCGGCTCCGTAAAGCCCGTCCACCAGCTGACCTAGACCACCTTTCATAAATCTTCCATCTAAAGTACCATCGTAGCTGATGTCCTCCAAGTCAATGTCCGGTTCACGGATTTCTCCTCTAGGAGCTTCGTATTTTATGATGCTTTCTGTAAAAAACACGTTTTAGTAATAATAGTAATATTTACATTATATGACTTTTACTGTTATCGTCTCTATATAGAATTGTAATTTTTGATTTAAAAGTCGAGTTCATATAAAAATATAATGAATAATATGAGTCGTTCAAAACCTTATTTAATTTTTATGGTAACGCAAGCATTTCCTCACATATTTCAAGTAATTTTACCCGAAGTAACAATTTCAATGGTTGAACTACTTTTCAGATATAGTCCGTTTCACCCTTTTTGCACTCAAACTCTGCAATTTGTTGTTAAGTTGCTTTAAAGTAATTTAAACTAATTTTTTTGGTTACTCAATCATGTCCTCGTATATTTCAAGTAATTTCACAGGAAGTAACAATTTTAACTGTTTGGGTACCCTCAGATGTAGTGTGTTTGTTATGTTTTTGCACTCAAACTACACAAATCGTGGTTAAGTTGCTTTAACGCAATTTAATCTGAGTTTTTTTTTGTATTCTTCTACTACTCAACCTGTACTCTGTATAGGGTTTATGGTGAAACATGTTAAATAACTAATTTAATTAAGGATTAAGAGTGATTTAGACAGAAATCTCCAATAGGCAGTTTCCATTTAAACAAACTATAGTTTCGTTATTTTGACAGTTACAGGGTGGTTATAGAGAGTTTTATTATGCTGTAAGTTATACCAGAATTATAGTGAGTATTATAGCAATTTATTTAAATAAAGTACATTTTGTACCAATAAGTATAATTACATTGTGACTTCTTTCAAACTCTCCCTCATTTTTAGATCCTGAAAATTCTTGAAATTAAACGAGACCCTCTTTGTTATTTTCTTTAAACTTTCCGACTAAAACAAAAAAATCCGGTTTTAATTGGGTCCTTAAGTTGTTTATCACTGACATTCCGAAAAGTTCCTTCCAGGCAAATTAATAAAGTGTTTAACAATTTCTCCCTTTCCTATTGCCTGGCGGTTTACCAGAAACAAACGCCTTGAGCATTATACCGAAGGGGATAGAGTCCGGCTCTAACCCTCCTTAGTGACTGGCGGGGGTGTAATACGGTTTGTAGCGAACACTAGAGATAGTGTGAGGAAATTAATTAAAACAAGCGGAATTTGCATACGGAACGGTTCATATTAATTGCTTTATTAGTCGAAACAAGTTTGCGCTTTTGGAAGCGTCCGTATATCAGTTGCACGGTGCTTTTAACTTTTCTGCCAGGGATGCAAAGCGAGGAAAAACCTTCAAAGAATCGATAAAGTGCGAAAATATGCCCCTTGCTAGACAATCCTTAAATTAGGGAACTAACAAGCGTGCAAGCAAGCCTGAAGCAATTCAGCCCTCCCAGAAACCACGTTTGCCCATATTGCCGGAAAATAGTCAATTGTGGAACTTCTCCAGGCCATTTTTTAAGGTTTTTAAGCTTTGGAGTACGTCGGCACGCACTATTATTCATTGCCACATCAAAATAAGAGAATCCACCGTAAAATGGATGTTTAACTTGTCATAACAGATGCGAAAACGTAATATTGCTTGGGGGATCGTCTACGTGGAGATAAAGGGGCCTCCATTGTGTGTTTATATTTAATTAGCTCGTGTTTGTTCCGCAGTACTAAAACCCGGTCGGGCCATTGTCAGTTTAAAGTACAAAAGATGCCAACTTTCTGATAGAAGCCCGACCGTGAGCTTTTGTGCCTTTTCCCTTGTGTTTTCCTCCTATTAAAAGATCATTGCGTAGTTGTAACCGGTCGTAATGCTCCTTTATTCTTTCAATAAAACCATTTTTGGCTTTAAGCACTGTTAAGTTTCCTGTTCATAATTTTTGTCGATTTGATTGCTGTTTATTTAACCGCTGTTACTTAATTTACACTTTATATTTGGTCAATCTGGAGCTACAAATTGATACGTTAATACGTTTTTTGCGAATATCTCCTCAAACTTGTAGGGTTAGCGCGTTTACACTCAAATCTACTTATTTTTAGAAAATAGTACATTTTTTTCAAATGGGACAGTATGTTATTACGTCATAAAATTCATTCTCACTCTAACCTACAAAACAATCTTCCTTTACTAAATATGTCCAGTTTCTGAGATATTCACCTGTTTAGCAGTGACTACTAGAAGGAGCATAGTTAAGGGACACCCTGTATACACACACATACACAATACAATGCAATAAATAAGATCAAAATTTGAAAAAATATACTTTAAACTAAAATGGAAATTAAATTAATGGAGATATCAACAGTCAATTAGGTCAGTAACACATTTTGGCAATATCCGGATAGTCCATTAATGGTCTAGAGAGTTTTTTGATTAAAAAAACAATTCTTGGACATAAGTGAAAGCTTCTACAGTACACACAACTTTCAAGAATTTTGGCGAAACGGTTTGGTTAGTAGCGTTTAGGACATTACATCAAGTGGTTTTTAATGTTCCACGCTCCTCTGGATGATTATATTCGAGAAATTTACATGATCCGCATCGAAACTGTATCAAAAAGTTTTGAAATGGAGCGATTGAAATTCAATCAGTCCCATTTATTTCGGGATTTTGTCCTGCTGGGGTTTATTTTCTAAACTCTCCTTGATGGCCGCAAAAAGCCAATTTGGTAAAATGGCAGTTTAATTAACTTACAGGTTTTTGCGCTCTACGTTTCCAATGAAACCTTTTCATGGCGGCCAAGAATAAAAGTAAAAACTGTGGTTATTTGAAATTTCCATTCGGCAATAATTCCGCACCGCCGAGGGCCATTCAAATTACCAATACCAAGTTTTTGGTTCCGCTGTTTAGCTCCATTAAAATAGTTTCTCTGATAGCTAAATAATGGCATTTACAATGGCAATCACAACAGAAAATGTTTGTACAAACTAATGCTGCGTGAGCATATAAAATAAACAAATAAACGTCCATTCAGGTTGAAATATGCCTTGTCACCAATGCAAATTTATTATACGCAATTAAATTTCGTACCGATTGATAAACCTCAGGCTTAACAAGATTTCCATGTAAAAGGAACCGCAAAACAGATTTTCTATCACCTATTAGGGAGGAACTATCGATCAAAAAAAAAAAGGGCTGCTAAAAAGTCGTCGGACCGCAAAAGGGCCGTAATTGCTTAACCCGAACTCGAATTGGCCTTCGGCGAGACATTGGCCGACCTTTAATGTACCTTTATCCTTTTTCCATTGCCCGAATCGGGTTAGTCGAAGTAATGGGACAGATTGGAGCTGATTTGGGACCATTTGAATAGAATTAGTTTTTTTTTGGGTTTATTTTGCTTGTTTAAACACTCATTTTTATTTATTTACATTGCTTCTGTACTATAAGTTAATATTGACAGATTTGTCGAAAATTTAAAGAAAACTCCCTTTAAAAGGTTTATTTTTGCTACACAAATTATGTTAATAATGCCAGTGAGGAGAATGACTTAATATCAGACAAGGTGTCCTTTGTTCCTGCAGGTTAAGTGAATATTGTACAAAACACGAATTTTGAGTTTCAGTTTATTTAGAGCAAGCCAATTTAGAGCAAGTCTCAACTCTCTGAATATTGCCAAGATGTGAACAATATACAAACATATGACAACCCTGTAATTATAAAAAACAGTTTTGAGTACCAAAGTGTGACCTTATTGACTGTTACTAGCTTCAGCTTTTCTTAAAATGTAAGCAATTTTTAGTTTTTTTTTTTGATAAAAATACACCAATACATTTTTAAATGTTTAAGAAACACTTTGTATATAATACAAGTTAATTAACCAGGCCAATATTGGAAAAATTTTAGTTTAAACTAAAATAGAAATTAAATTAGTGGAGATATCAACAGTCGATTAGGTCAGTAACATTTTGGTACTTAAAACTGTCTTTTTGATTTACTGGGTGGTTTCTAATATTTTTTAAAGTACAGTGGCCCTAGATAAAAATTTTGAAATCCTAAGCCTCAATTTTGATGCATATTCAAGCAATTTTAATGAGAGGTTTAGGAAATTTGAAGAAAAACCTGCTTTAGAGTGTCCTATTTGAAGGAGTTTAATTCAATTAATTATTTCTACGTTTGTTTGTAGAAAATACCTCAGAAATTCTTTGATAATGTTTAAATGACACTCTGTATATTAGACAAATTAAGAAACATGGTTAAAATTGGAAAATTGCATTTTAAATTATAATAGAAATTAAATTAGTGGAGATATCAACAGTCGATTAGGTCAGTAACATTTTGGTACTTAAAACTGTCTTTTTGATTTACTGGGTGGTTTCTAATATTTTTTAAAGTACAGTGGCCCTAGATAAAAATTTTGAAATCCTAAGCTTCAATTTTGATGCATATTCAAGCAATTTTAATGAGAGGTTTAGGAAATTTGAAGAAAAACCTGCTTCAGAGTGTCCTATTTGAAGGAGTTTAATTCAATTAATTATTTCTACGTTTGTTTGTAGAAAATACCTCAGAAATTCTTTGATAATGTTTAAATGACACTCTGTATATTAGACAAATTAAGAAACATGGTTAAAATTGGGAAAATTGCATTTTAAATTATAATAGAAATTAAATTAGTGGAGATATCAACAGTCGATTAGGTCAGTAACATTTTGGTACTTAAAACTGTCTTTTTGATTTACTGGGTGGTTTCTAATATTTTTTAAAGTACAGTGGCCCTAGATAAAAATTTTGAAATCCTAAGCTTCAGTTTTGATGCATATTCAAGTAATTTTAATGAGAAAAAACTAAACATCTTATCTTTATTATTATTCTTTATCGATTATTTGTCTATAACATTTTTTGTTAGCAAACTCAAACATTTGTCCAGAAATGTGTGTGGTTTATTTATTGAGCAACATTCGATTAACCTATAGAAAACACTATTTAAAATTACTACGTTTTTGAGTGTATTCCTTATCAATACCTTTCTAAAAACTATTAACATTCAATTCACTGATAAAATCAACTATCAATTAAACGTCTAGTAATATTTTAACTAATTTAATGCTGCAGACCTATCAGAATGTAAACTGTTATTAAATTAATTATCAATATTAGTATGCAGCAGGTTATAATGAATTATTATTCAAATACGGAATTAGTAACATCAAGTACATATTGACAATGAAATATTAGAAATAACATCCTATTTGCCAAAACAATGTAATTATTGTACACGAAATTGAATGACATTGTAATGTTTAATATACCAAATTGCTGTTGTTTCGATAGACGTATTTAGGGTGGTATTTGTACAGGATGTTTTAGAATAGAAGTGGCAGAAATGTTTCTCTCTTAATTTTTTTTTACAATTTGTAGAGCGTTAATTAAATACTTACTAAAATTTTCTTCTAGGCAAATTCAATTTCAAGCAATAAATCAATACAGGGTCGCAAAAAATTGATTAATATTCATCAGTATACTAATCAAAACGAACAAATATGCACCCTTCTTGTATCAGGACCATACAGTAAACGCCTAAGCAAACCTTTCATCCCAAGGGAACCCCTTTATCTAAAGATGATGAGAACATATGCGAAACGGGCTATTCCTGAACGTTAATCAAGCAGTCACGTGTCTCATGTCCTTAATTGAATAACTGAATAATATGTTTGATCAGCATTAAGATGTTGTTTTGATAATGGAAGAAATAATTGGATTGCAGTCCCGCGGGATAGCGTGGTAATAAATTTCAGACTGGCCTTCTCATTAGATATTTAGAAAGGGTATACTTGGGTATGTGAGTGCAAGCGCTCAAAAGCGTAACAAAGCGCTTAAATTGTTTAACAGTGTACCTGCTTGACTTCTCTACGGTGTCAAAAGGGCTCGGGTGGATGAATATTGCAGGAAATTTTCTCTTTGAGAGATGTACGCCGCCTTTTTGATATAAAAGCATAATTTTCTCTTTTATCTCGTTCGCTTTTTTATTATTAAACGTACCAGTGATGCTCAGAAAACCGTTGATCGCCCGGCTTTATACACACTCACGCAAAATTACTTTAATAACGCCAGACGTACGTTTTAGGAATGCATTGTCTAATATTCAAATAGTCCAATCTATCATACATACATAAATGTGATTTATTTACATTACAAATCTGGAATATTGGTTTTCTCACACTTTACACAAGTTGATTTAAAGGACACTCTGTTCAAAATGTTGTGATTTACAGCAAAAATTTTAGTTTTTTATTAGACACGTGCCACTATGATAAACTGTGAAGGTGTTCTCAAAAAGGGAGACAATAATTGAATATTTGAGATAAAGTGCCAAAATTAGTATTTTTAGATAAATCATATTTTCTGACAATTAATGTGAAAGCTTCAATACCCAATATCAAACGTATATGACAAAGAAATATGCTTTTGGCAATTTTTTACCAAACAGTTGCCAAATCAAATACCATTACAAAAGTATGAAATTGAACTCAAAAAGCAAACTAAATTTGTTTTACTGTGTTTCTTCATAACCTAATTACAGAGCGTAAAAACTGAAAAGATGTAGAATTAAAATGTTTTAATTGGTCCGAAATTAGTAAAATAATTCTAATTATTCTAAATACAGTGTATGTCTCAAAATGGAAACATTCTAGAGTGTTCTATTAAGCAAGAAAACGTGTAAAATACCAATGTGCAACTCTTAAAACCATTTAAAACAATATTCAAAGATGGTAAACTGCATTGAAAAACACCCTGTATGTTATTCACAAAAATTAAGTTTTCTCTAAATTTTTCCATTGAAAATCTTGGGCACTTAGCCAGCTCAATCATTTCAACATATTCTTCTACTTTTCTTGAGAAACTCTCTATTAAAGCTCTGAAATTGTAAGAGGCACATCGCGTGAATATGATAATCCAATTTTTGAGTTTGCAACACTGTAAAGGCCAGCTGCCACCTGTCAGGACAGTCACGTGACCATAAAAAATAGTGTGAGCTGTGAAAATTTGCCTAATCAAATTTAAGACAGTTGTAAGAGCTGAAATTGTAAAATACACGTCACGTGACGTTGATATTGCAATTTTTGAGCTTGCAACACTGTACATGTTAGTTGACACGTCAAAACTGGTTTTTGATAAATTGAGACAGTTCTAAAAACTGAATATGTAAGACACACACTACGTGATTTTAATATTACAATTGGACTAATTGACACCTGTCAAAACAGTCACGTTTGACCATAAAAACAGGTTTGAATTGTGAAAAATTGCCTAATCAAATTAAGACATTTTGTAAAAGCTGAACTTGTAAAATACACGTCACGTGACGCAATGCGATTGTCAAAACAGTCACGTGACCATAAAAACAGGTTTGAATTGTAAAAAATTGCAGCCTTCCATGTAGCTCCAGAGGTCTTAAAAATCTTTTGCCAATTTCAAAATAACGGTCTTTTTATGGAATAATTTTAAATACTCTTTAAGAAGGTCTTTTCATGCTATCAGTGGCTTGGAACCAAGAAATTGGCACAAAATTAGCAAATTGCACTTTTCAACTATTTGCATACCTTCCACGTAGCTCCAGAGGTCTTAAAAATCTTTTGCCAATTTGAAAAAAACGGTCTTTTTATGGAAAACTCTTCAAAGACTCTTTAAGAAGGTCTTTTCATGCTTTCAGTGGCTTGGAACCAAGAAATTGGCACAAAATCAGAAAATTGTATCATTTCAATCATTTGCATACCTTCCACGTAGCTCCAGAGGTCTTAAAAATCTTTTGCCAATTTCAAAATAACGGTCTTTTTATGGAAAACTCTTCAAAGACTCTTTAAGAAGGTTTTTCCATGCTATCAGTGACTTGGAACCAAGAAATTGGCACAAAATTAGCAAATTGCACTCTTCAACTATTTGCATACCTTCCACGTAGCTCCAGAGGTCTTAAAAATCTTTTGCCAATTTCAAAAAAACGGTCTTTTTATGGAAAACTCTTCAAAGACTCTTTAAGAAGGTCTTTTCATGCTTTCAGTGGCTTGGAACCAAGAAATTGGCACAAAATCAGCAAATTGCACTTTTCAACCATTTGCATACCTTCCACATAGCTCCAGAGGTCTTAAAAATCTTTTGCCAATTTCAAAACAACGGTCTTTTAATGGAAAACTCTTCAAAAACTCTTTAAGAAGGTCTTTTCATGCTTTCAGTGGCTTGGAACCAAGAAATTGGCACAAATTCAGAAAATTGTATATTTTCAATCATTTCACCTTCCACGTAGCTACAGAGGTCTTAAAGATCTTTGGCAAAGGCCAGTTAACAGCAGTCAAAACTAGTCACGTGACTTCACAAATCAAATTTTTGGTAAATTAAATTAAGACAGTTGAAAAAGGTGAAAAGTGTAAGAGACCAAATTTTAAGCTTGCAGCAACACTGTAAATGTTAATTGACATTTGTCAATGTAAATTAAGAATCTGGTATCAAATTGGCCATTTTTGGCTTGAAAAATGCACTATTTTTCCCATGACTGGCCAGTTTTTAAGGATATCTTAGGGCAGACTAATTTTGCACAACACCGGACGACGCCCATATTAGGAACAAAGAAAAAAACAACAAAAACAATAAATTAATATAACGGTGTGTGTGACTTGACGCCCCTAAATCACAACCATGTCTCACGCAGCCCCCACGTACAAAGTTTGGGACAAAAAAAAAATGGGAGGAAGAGAAGATAAAGGGTTACATTTTCGGACACGTGTTGCCGCCTTAAATATTTATGAGGTTCGCCTTTAATGTTTCTTACGCTCGTATGTATCAAATTAACGCTACTAACCCTGAAAAGCGCTTATGAAATTACTTACGCTCCCAAGGGCATCCGTAAAGTTCCACCCTCATACACACTGTACGGGGATGTTCGCTGTAGGGGATGAAGCGTACTTTCGACGCCACAAAGGGTAGTTCCAGTCTTTGTCTCACCACCAAGTAAGTGTTGCTGTTTCCAGTTAAAACCTGCAACAATTCACTCATAAGCCATCAGTTAATCTGCTGGTAAACAATTAATCCAGCTTTCGGAGCTTTATTTAAACTAAACAAATTGATTTTGCTCTGCTATCACTCTCACTGCTCTATTTACTTTTCTGCAGCTTTTGCGTTGCCGTTTTGTTTTAGCGGAGAATTGGAATCGAATTAATTTTATACGCATCTGCCAGTCAGGTCCATTCACATGCAAAATCCGATTAAATTCGTATAAACAGATATGTTTATGCGGTTGTAATTTAGAAAAATGTTTTAATCGACCGGAATTGTTTATTTTAGTCTAAAGTGATGGTTCTTGTTTAGTGGTGCATTATTAGGAAATTGTACAGGGTGGTACAAATTCGAGGGATTAGCATTGCTGTCTTTACAACTTTTATTATTGATTATTTCAATCAACATATTAAATTTGTCAATTTTGAATGTTGTTTTTTCCAAACAATTTTTATCCGATTTAAGCGAGAATTTTATTTCCACCGGTGATTTTAATTAGAAATTCGAGTACAAAACAAAACGGATACAATTTAAATGAATCCAGTCTTTCCATTTAATCTGCAATTCTCACATTTCAAACAAAAAAAATACCGAAACAGTGTATTTTTTTTTATTAATAACACGACTCCATTAGACAAGAGTATCCAGTTTCCGGTGTTGCCTTTGGGCGTAGTGCCTAAATTCGACCAGAAAGTAACTATATCCACGGTTTACACGGACATGTTTCCAGCAGGGCCGTTTCGCAATGTAACATTATACTAATGAGTTTTACGTGCAATACGTTCTGCCTGTAAAGGAACAGCTCCGTTGGGGAATAACGTACACTTACATATTTATTTCCGGAACATTTCCGCAAGCCACACATACACATGCAAACTTTCGCAACTGGATGATTCCATTTCGAGCTTTACTTGGGAGATTCTATTCTCTGTCTGCTTAACCCACCCCCACGTAAAATCCCTTTAATAAATTTAAAATTGTCGTCTTATTTCAGCCCAGATGTGCACCGCAATATAAAAAAACCGCATTGCGGCTCTGTAGACCGTGTAGAGCTTGTTGGGGCGAAAGGGGGAGGGAGGGTGCATTTTTGCATACGTTCTGACACCTGTGACATCGTCTTTTTTCAGCAAATTACTGTAGAAAGTGAAAAATATAAGACTTTTCACTATCATATACCAATTCATGTTAACGAGATATTGAATTTCAAAAAATAGTAAAGAAGAAAAAAAAATTTTTTTGAGAAATTAATAATTTTTTTTAAATTTTTCAACTTTTTGCAAAAATAACAATTTTTCAATTTTTGAATGATTGCAACTTTTTTATTTGAACTCTTATAGATTTCACTAAAACGTCATTAAAAAAAGGACAAAAAAATACAAGTAACTTATACATGTTCCATGCTTTCCATAATATTTGATACAAATTTTGAGGGTTATAAAAAATGTCAATCTTTACACCAAAAAATATTCGTACACTTATTAAGTAAATACAAAATAAAGTGTCACTCTAAAACCTTTTTTCGTTTTAATAAATATTTAGCATGTAAGTGAACATTTAAGCGTGATTTTGCCTAAAAGAAAAACCGCTAAACCGTCTGCAAAATCAAGTCCGAAATGCCCCGTACTATTTTCAGACTAAAACAGCAAAAGAAAATAACGTATGAAATGTTTTCGCTGCGGAAAAGCTAAAAACACAACAAAACTAAAACAAACCCCGCGTTACCCGGGAAAATTCACGATATAGACAAACACGCGAGCCCAAAAACTGTGTATGTACCTGTTCCGTCCAATAATAACAAAAACTTTGGACTGCTCGTTAATTAAAAAAGGCAAAAACCTCTTTAAATGTTTAAACGCGAATGAATTATTGCCCTCGAAAAGTTAGTACCGCAAAAATTTAATCTGTCGGTCGCTCCGCGAAATTTATGAAGTTAAAATTAAAACTTTTATAATAAAAAAATCTCAGAAATCCGTTTTGCGGGACCGTTCAAGAAAAAATATTAAAATGCTACAAGATGTATTGGGAAACAAGTTTTTTACCTAATTAAGTGCAGAACTGTCGCAATTACTCAAAAAAATTAATTAAATTACAATTGTCAACTTCTCTAAAATCAGTAGTAATTATTAATTAAAATAATTGTAATTAGTGGCTGAAAATCCATATGTTACATAATATACATAAAATGGACTTTCAGGTGTCCAAGAGCACCCTGGGACATAGGAGATTAACATGGGAAAATGGTTTGATTTTTTGCGCCTGTACGGTTCATTTAATGAAAAACGTTTTAGATAAAAGTTGTAGTGCACATTTTCGGCTATCAACTTGTAAATTTTTCAATACCGTAGATTTGACCATTAAGACGAAAACAGGTCTAAAATTCGGAAATTTTAAATCTCCGCCAAGCGGTCGTTAAGGAAAGTTTAACATCCGGTCGGTGTTACCAACCTTTCAAAATCATAACAAATCGTTGTCAGTCATTCTGTAATCAAAACATTCAAAACAAATTTTATTTACTAATAATTTTGAGTTACTACCCACATAATGCGAAGAAAATACAATCAAATCGTGATAAAAACACTTTATCAGTAGCCACAGCCCAAAAATCTGGTAAGTTGCATTCATAACCTCATTCAATGTCTCTACTAAACTTATTTACTTTGTAGCAAAATTCTTAAAGAAAACACTGTTTTGCTTGCAAATATTTAATGAGGATGACCGAATCACCTATCTCAAGCCTCTTCATACATAACACTACCAAACGATTTAAAGTGATAAAAACAATGGACTAGAAGGCCTGCAGATGTTTGAAGATAAGTTGCTTTACTATACAGGGACCACAAAAGAGGGTAAATACTTCCCTCAAAAGTGGTGCAATTTAGTGATCTATGTGATGATAGTTTTATTGTATCCTTCTGTTTGTAGTGGTTATCAACACACCATAGTGTTTAAGTGGTTTTACATTGTATGATGTTAATAAAAAGGCATTTTTATAACTGATTGTCAATGTTTTTTCCCATCTCTACAGGGTAAGGTAAGTACTGATATTTAATTAGCTCCATTAGTTAAACTTGAACATCATTCACCTACAAGGATACTTGTAAAATGTCTACTAACCAAAAATAGTTTATTTGCAAGTAATGTGTAACTCGAGTTCACATTTGATTAGTAAAGGTATGTCCTGTGAAATGGTGTATTGAATTAGAAGCAAATTGTTTCTCTTTAGAGACTTTCAATCACTACATTTCACCTACCTTTGCTAATTTGGAACTCCACTATTAGGTTAGTAAGACAAAAGTTGTTTTTAGCATAGCTTGTATGTGACAGGTTCACCCACTCACACTCAATCTGTGGAACACAATCACTGTTTATGTGGTAAGACCAGTTTCTTTGCCACCTATTGTACCTAAGCTTTTCACTTGAAGAAAATGTATACTGTACCTTGAACTGTGAATAAATAATTAATACAAATGTTCAGTGTACAAAGTTTTATTTGGAACAATTGAGTGTGTGGAAAAAAGAACACAATTATAATGTTAATACCTAAACCTAAAATAGAACAGCTCATGTAGATAGCTCAATTGAAAAGTCGGTTTTTCGACAATACCTACCCATATACAAAAAGTTTTGTCACCTGACTGATAATTTGACTGTGTAAGTCCATATTCTCTTCTTAGAAGGGGTTTCTCAGAGGTTTTATAGCCAGTTTAAGATTATTCACAGTCACATCAAATTTTGAGATTTAAGTCAGATATCAACACTGAATCATTTTAAGTTTTAGTTGCAACACTGGTGAAGACCCTCGCTGATGATAGTCCATGAAGTTAAGCACATTGAAACTAAATCACATCACTTTTGAAGGAAGTATTTGGCCCCTTTGTTGTTGTCCCTGTACAGTAGGAAACTTATCTTCAAAGATCTTCATTGTCCACTGTTTTCATCACTTTAAATCGTTTGGTAGTGTTATGAAGAGGCTTGAGATAGGTGATTCGGTCATCCTCATTAAATATTTGCAAGCAAAACCAGTGTTTTCTTTAAGAATTTTGCTACAAAGTAAATAAGTTTAGTAGAGACATTGAATGAGGTTATGAATGCAACTTACCAGATTTTTGGGCTGTGGCTACTGATAAAGTGTTTTTATCATGATTTATTTGTATTTTCTTCGCAGTATGTGGGTAGTAACTCAAAATTATTACTAAATAAACTTGTTTTGAATGTTTTGATTACAGAATGACTGACAACGATTTGTTATGATTTTGAAAGGTTGGTAACACGACCGGATGTAAACTTTCCTTAACGACCGCTTGGCGGGAGATTTAAAATTTCCGAATTTTAGACCTGTTTTTCGTCTTAATGGTCAAAATCTACGGTATTGAAAAATTACAAGTTGATAGCCGAAAATGTGCACTACAACTTTTTATCTAAAACGTTTTTCCATCAAATGAACCGTACAGGCGCAAAAACNTCGGTNTATNACGNCNANNTGNCAAACCTCATTCCGAAACNTNACTCTTGCGTCNGCCTGGTNTCTGNCAAGGTCCCCATGCCNCGCTTTNGNTANTGNTNCCTCNGCTNCGTATCCAAGGATTTANTGTTTNACGGGGGCNGCGCGTTTCCTCGACTTACCCGNCTTCCCTGNNANGAGGNGATCACGNAGTAGNNACACCCAANCATGNAGNNCTGTTTGCNNAAGNCACTNCACTTACCCGAACGNNCGANCCCNNATAACGNNGACGGGAGCGCGATGCANTAGTAAGATCACACNTANACNNGCGCTGTTTNCTACGTTNCNTAAGACNGGTGANTCAAGANNGTCTCGNGTCGAGTATGNTNNTGCTNTNANTNCCCTNANTCNTGGGTGANNNATNGCANGGTTGTNACGCGGTGGCCTNCAACTANTGNACCCCTNGGCTCAGGTGCGGTCATCNGGGCCAGGTNANACANGTANCGTCTNAAATAGNTCATATGAAACAGTATCAAAAGGGAAACAAAATTAATATCAATTAAGTCAATTCCGTGATGATTAATGCCCTAAGTGGTTGCGCATTGTAAGTCAAATCTCGAGCAAACCCTTGCTGCTTTCTGACGTCTCAGTTGATTTACATATTTATGTCCCGCGATACGGAATAATTAAAGCCCTGGAAACTATAACCCTCTAAGTCTTGGGGGTTATTAAGCTTGAGGGTATTAACGGAAAGGAGATGCACACACACTAGCAGAAGCAAAACCATACATATTTGAACAAATAATTATCACCTAAGCACGGCCCAATTTCGTAACTAAAACTGAAAACTCCTATAAACCTCGTTTAACGTCGTAACTTTGGTCTAACGAATTTACCTAGGGAAATGCATTTTCCTTGTCGGGAGGGCGTACCTGGACACTTCGGGCGCTAATTCTGGTTAAAAGCTTTTTAAGTAACACACATTCACTTGGAGCCATTTATAACAGCTGGAGAGTATAATCGGGTTAATACTCAAACATTTATAATCTGTAAGTTTAAAAAAACGTGAAGGAATAAAGAAATGGTCTTTGTAGTGAATTATTTTTATTGAAACTTTCATCCTGTATATCTAGGAAACTGTACGCTTTTTGTGCAGCACAAAGTAGAGTGTAACAAGCTGAATCGAACGATGTAATAATATACAGGATGTCTCATTTGAAATAGTGCACTTTATGGCCTTTGAACCTACAGACAACCAGGCAAAATGTCATTTCTGCTTTTTGCTTTATACATTTTTTTTCTACCAAATTTGGATGTGAATCAAAAAGTCTGAAATCCACTGAAAAAGATGTGAAAAAAAGAAGAAACCTAAAGATACATTTGTTACACACAAAAAACAACCAAATTACAAAAAATGTACTTGTTTACTTCTCCTTAAAGACAAGACAGTGTCACATGGTTAAATACAAAATGTCTGTCTTGTAAAGAAACAATCAAAGGAGACAGAAAGAACATTTTCATTTTTGTGTTTAAAAGAGTTAAAGTTAATTTGACTAAACTGACAGAATTTTAGAGCAGCACACCAATGTGCTATTTATTGCCTCATGCAAAATTTTAATAAAAATTAACAACCTTCTACCGTTAAAAACTTAAATTAACCGGGGGCACGTTTCTGGACTTGATGGGATTATAATCAAATTAGTTGCTTAATCGTAAAACGTTGTCAAAAAAAAAGGACAAACATAAAATTTTAACAACGTACGCTTTTCTAGCCCGCATTAATGGGAAATAATAAAAACCTGGACTCGTTTTAGCGCTAAACGAGCATCCGAAAGAACGGCGCAATTTTTGTTTTTGCTTAAAACGAATTTTAATTAGTTTTTAAATTAACAGTAGTTTACTTGGGGCGTGTTCCGGTAGTTAAAGATTCCTTTAGGAAAGCGGATTTTCTATTATTTTTAAGAAATTGGAGAGAAACACAGACTAACGAACCGAAGGGGATTTAAGACGCTCCTTCTTGTATTTACTTAATTTCTTTGTTTTAGCTGTTGTAATTTACAACCATGGCAACAGTGTAATGAATTGAAAATTTCATTCAGTTAAAATGCACAACCTTTGCCAGCCTAAAACGATTTTTAATTAGTTCCTGAATAAAAAGTAGTTTGCCCAGAGGAGTTAGCAGCGGACAAAAAGGGATTTTTCAATTTTCCCGTTCGAATTCATAAAAAGGAGCTACAAAGTTAGATGAAGTGACCGTTGAATTAGCTTAATACTACTCCAGTTAATGAAAAAACGGGAACTGCAGGAAGAAATGAATTAGTTCAGTTTCGTTTTAATAAATTGAACTTTTGTCGGATGTTTCGTTCGAGAAAAATCTAGAAAACTTCTTATGAGAACGTAAAAAGGGCATATCAAAACCAGGACACGTGAAAAGTATAACGTTAAAACTACGCTTAAACTTCTACGTGATCCACTTGTTTAATAAGTTTTCCACGTTTTTCTTATGCCGCATTTGGTTTAACTACCCTCAGAGCTTTCATATGCATCAAAAAAGCTGAAATTACAATTACAAGAAAAATCTTGCTCAGTTCAAAAATTCCTTAATGCAAGTTTAAGCAGACCGGGATCATCCTGGTAATTTCAACTCACCATTTGTCTTTTTCGTAAGGGGGAGGCAATCTCCCATAAAAATGTCCTCATTTATTTTACTTCTTGCGGAACGTTTAAAAGCGTCGGTAAAAATCTGACAAGGGACTTATTAAAACGCCTTATAATGGACATAAATTGCAGAGATTTTTTTCAATTTCAGTTTTTTTTTTCAAAGATCCGAATTTGGGGAAAAAATCAACTAGCGTGCCGGCTTCAGTGCCGGATTTATTGGGGTGCTAGCAGTATCAAAAGCACATTTTTGAGGAGGTGAAACTCCTTAAGGAGGTTCCTAAGGACAAAAACACCTTAATACAATCTTGTTGAGGATGAATTTTCCTACAAGTTTCCTTATTTACATTTTTTTGTGGCACCTCAAATAACGGAGTTACGTTCAGTTTGGTGCACCCTTGTAATCTTGGTAGTATTATACAGAATCGTTTGACGACAGAAAGGTCACGTGACCGTTTTTAAATTCAACTGATATTTTGTAAAGCCACGTGACCCTTTTTAAGATAAAAATGGTCATGTGACGATTTTCAATCATCAAATTTTTCTAGATCGGATCTTGAACATTATGAGACTGATTTTGATGTCAAAATATTATTTGAAAGGTCACGTGACTCTTTTATAGTAAAAATGGCTATGTGACGATTTTCAATAATCAAATTTTTTACAGGTCTAGTGATTAAACTCAAAACCGAATCCTGAAGATCACGTGACCGTTTTTAAATTTATTTGATATTTTGTAAAACCACGTGACAAACAAATTTTTCTAAGTAGGCTCCTAAAAAAATGGTTACGTGACGATTTTCGATAATCAAATTTTTAGTGACTCTTTATTAACGTCAAAACCGAATCCTAGAGGTCACGTGACCGTTTTTAAGTTCAACTGATATTTTGTAAAACCACGTGACCCTTTTTAAGGTAAAAATGGTCACCTGACTATCATAAATGGCGAAATTGTATTTTAAAGTTTACGTCACTTTTTTCAATTTGCTAGATGTTTGCATCTTAATATTTTGGTTATTTTTGGGATAAATAAATTAAATCGTTGCACTTTGAGTCCTCTTTCTAGCTCTCATTAATAAAATATCGTTATTTTTATACTTTCAGGTTATTCCCCATTTAAAATTAAGGACAGTTTACACTAGGTTCCTTATTTGCTTCCTGTCAATTGTCGATTATCTGTCAAACTGTCAAGTCTCGTCAGGTAGAAGAAAAAAAAGCAAACAGCTAAGATCACACTTTTAAAATTAACTATTTTGAGATTGGTTTATTATAAGCATCTTGTCTAATTTCAAATAGTTTAGTTTCATGATTTTCAACTGAATTCACTTACAAACTACAGATGCAACTACTTATACTTGAAATGTCTGTCAAAACATTTCAATTATTAACTTTAAAACATGTTAATTTCAACAATCCTAAAATGAAGATTGAAAATTAAGTGATATTTTAAATATTTTTAGAAAACCTTGAATTGGAGTTTTTAAAAGTTGACTTGAGGGACAATATACCGAGGGTTTCATTAAAATAATAATTTTAACTGTACTAAATATCAGTTTGCATCCAGTAGAATGCTTGAAACTGTAAGAAACTTTATAACAACTACTACCATTGTCCTTGTGAAGTTTTCTATTGTATATCCTAATTTTAATCCCTTGAGATAATAATTTGTCAAAAATTATTCTGTTTGCAAGCAGTAAAATACTGCAGAAATTCTTACATATTTGTTATTTGAGTTGTGCACGAAAAAAGGCACTAATGCAGTTGCACGAAAAGCAAAAATTCCCACAGTAGAAAAAGACAACAGCTAGTTTTAATTCGACATGAACCCAGTCCATTACGTGCGGAAAACACGCGTATTCCATCAGCAGAGACCGGGGTCCGGAGAAAAACGGTCTGCGAACTACAAGTTTGCGTTTAATGTAATTTATGGGGCCCCTAATTGCAACACAGACACATTGTGACTGTCGGAACCAGAAAGGGGCCCCGCGGCTGATGGGCGCGTTTGTAGTTTCCCCGCGTACAACGTTGTAGATTTGTAGTTGTACGGCTCAAAATTGCGGTTTATCCTGAAAACGTCAGTTTGCTTATTAGCTGAAACGTTTTACGACGAACAAAGCGTAGCTTGCTAAAGCTCATATGTTAAAGTGCCGTATTCTTTGCTTTATAATCCCCTCATTGAACCTTGAAGTGCTCAATCCAGGCTCTATTCTGACGCGGCTTTAGTGTCGACCCTCGAGACTCTCGCGAAATTACGCCATACTTGACTGATAATGACGTCTTCTTCAACTATACGAAGCCTCGGAGCGATGCGCATTCGTTACACAATTGACTATCATATAACGGCAAATTATGGAAAGGGCAGGTGGGGAACGTAAATTCAAAAGTTGGGAAAAACGTTCGTTCCGGCGAACTGATAACGGGAAAAACCTCGACAAAGACGACGTAGAGCGTTAAACATGACTCTAACTCTGGTGGATAGTGGAAAATCCGGAAATGCAGTCTTTGAACTGAAAAGGCGTGTTGTCGTAGCCGGATTTTCTGAGAAACACGTTTCTAGTTTACTGGACGACTACGCTAGATCGATGGTAGTTTTTGTTATCGAGTGGGTTTAGATTGGAATTACTGCAAATTTCGACTTTAGGTTCCTAAAACCTGAATAGAAAATCTGTTCCTGTAAACTTACATGGACAAAAGAATGTTCAGCGTAACTTGTTATGACCTGACCGGAACCTTTGACAAGCATACTAAAAGTTTGCTTGAAAAAGGCAAATCTTTATAATATTACCCAACATAAACAGCCAATACAAGTTATAAGCATTTTAAAACAATTATTGCCAAAGTTTACTAAAATTTTCCAGAATTGGTATGAGGCAAAAGTATCAATTTACATTAAATTTCTTGAAAATGTTAAAACTTCTGTTTGCAACAATGATGAAATATGCATTCTTAATTAACCAGTCAAATATTGAGTTATTGTTTATTTGAGCTAAATATATTTTTTTCTAAAAAAACCTGAAACTGAACTATTTGTTTTCTTCGATGTAACCAAATCTTTATCGCTGACTGTTTTTTTTTCAGCAAGAATATTATTAGTAAGACAGTATGAACAGTTTTGACTTTATTTGACGTTTCTAGGGCATTGAACTGGTTTCTGGTTTCAATTGGACAGTTTGGGGACAGTAAAAGGCTTTTAGACAACAATTTTGACAATCAAAAGACAGTAAGAACAGTTCTGTTTTAATTGACGTTTCTACGACATTGTGGCCCCATTAGTTTTCAAGCTCCATAGAACGAGTAGAGCGTTTTTGACGTCAAAATGAGGTAATTTAGCGAAACCATAATTCGACCAACTGTCAAATTACGTCATTGTGACGTCACATTTGCTTTGCTTGCTCCAGGAAGCGTGAAAACAATGCAATAATGTTTTTTGCCTTCAATTTGATAGTTTGAGAACAGTGAAGAAGCTTTTAAACGACAGTTTTGACAACCGAAAGACAGTAAGAACACTTCTGATGTTATTTGACATTTCTAAGACTTTGAAATATTTTCTAGCTACAATTTGACAGTTTGAGGTCAGTAAAAAGGATTTTAAACAACAATTTTGACAATCAAAAGACAGTAACAAACGTCCTGGTTCTATTTAACAATTCTAAAACTTTTTGATACCTATGGACTTCACTTTGACAGTTCGGGGACAGTCAAAGGCTTTTAGACAACAATTTTGACAATCGAAAGACAGTACGAACAGTTCTGATTTTATTTGACGTTTCTAAGACATTGTATTGTTTATTCGCTTCAATTTGACAGTGAAGAAGCTTTCAAACGACAGTTTTGACAACCGGAAGACAGTAAGAAACGTCCTGGTTTTATTTGACAATTCTAAGACTTTTCTATGTCCCCTGGCTTTAATTTGACAGTTTGGGAACCGCGATGAAGCCTTCTAACGACAATTTTAACAACCGAAAGACAGCTAGAACAGTTCTGGTTTTATTTGACAATTCTAATACACCAAAAAGATTTCTGTCTTTAATTTGACAGTTTGGGGACAGTAAAAAGGCTTCTAATCATTAATTTTGACAACCGGAAGACAGTAAGAACCGCCCTTATACCATTTGACAACTCTACGACATTGGTTCTGTTTAATAATTCTATGTCTTTTTGATACCTCCGGACTTTAAGTTGACAGTTTGGGGAGAGTCAAAGGCTTTTAGACAACAATTTTGACAATCGAAAGACAGTTAGAACAGTTCCGGTTTTATTTGACTATTCTAAGACACCAAAAAGATTTCTGTCTTTAATTTGACAGTTTGGGGACAGTCGTAGGCTTTTAGACAACAATTTTGACAATTGAAAGACAGTAAGAACAGTTCTCATTTTATTTGACGTTTCTAAAACATTGAAATATTTTCTAGCTTCAATTTGACAGTTTGGGGTCAGTAAAAAGGCTTTTAAAAACAATTTTGACAATCAAAAGACAGTAACAAACATCCTGGTTCTATTTAACAATTCTTTTTGATACCTCCGGACTTTAATTTGACAGTTTGGGGACAATCAAATACTTTTAGACAATCGAAAGACAGTTAGAACAGTTTTGGTTTTATTTGACAATTCTAAGACACCAAAAAGTTTTCTGTCTTTAATTTGACAGTTTGGGGATAGTAAAAAGGCTTCTAATCGTTAATTTTGACAACCGGAAGGCAGTAAGAACCGCCCTTATACCATTTGACAACTCTACGACATTGTAAAATCTTCTGGCTTTATTTTGATAGTTTGTGAAGTGTAAAAGGGCTTCCAAATTACAATTTTTGAAGACGATACAAATCGTCCAGACTTAATCTGACAATTTTGAGACACTAGCAAGATTTCTAGTATATGCTTTGACTGCAAATGTCCCAGACAGCACTTTTGACTATTAAAGAACCACAAGAATTCCTTTTCCTTTAAGTTGACAGTTTAGTCAAATAAATTTTGTTACATAAGGTCCTCAAGCAACATTTTTGACTATTCAAAGACATTCTGGCTTCAATTTGACAATCTAGAGAAAGTAAAAATGGTTCCAGCTTTTCTTTTGTTAGTTGGTTCAGTTAGAGTACACAAATGGTAGTAGCAATAATTTCTTTATTCAAAATGTAATAATTCAGCACTTATTGATACGGAAATATCGTCAGTTACGGTCCATAAAAATCATTTTGAAATAAACTTGCCAACGGAAAAAAATCTGAGATTTTCGATAACATAATTCCGTGCAAAATCGTGAAAAATATGCGGTGGCATCGAGAGAAGAATTTTTAATAATAAATACCTCCGAGTCCCCAAACCGCATTATGAAATAAATTCCCGACTTCATATCCGAACAGAGTTTGTCGCAAGGGTAGTCGGAAAAACTTTGAATTTAAAATACGCAACCCTCACACGCGTTTTCCCACAGAACGGCCCCGGGGGTCGAAATAAGGGTCGCAATTTTGCCAGAAACAAAGTTTCACGTTCCCACAAGCCTATAATAAGTTTCGATACCAATATATCATGCTTTTCCTCTATAGTCCGGACACTTTCACAAACCCGTAAATATTGTTTTTAGATTGGGTCAACATTTGTGACACTGTATATCTTTCAGCGATACACAAAACTTGTAATCATTTCAGTGCTTAATCTGTCAGAAATTTGTTTTCGGGTCCCGGACTAAAGTGCCGGGGATTCTCGTATATTTTCCTAAGGAAAGGAAACTCGATAAGTTTTGCATGGTTTGCCCCAAGATTAATGAACGGTGTCTTTCAGTACACGTCTTTCTTTGCTCTTTGAGTTTTACAGCCACAATGGGCCTTTTCCAGATAAGAAAGCGGGACGTTTCGTGCCGAAACTGATAAATAACTCGCGATTTTTAAGCAACTTTGAGAGGAAATTGAAAATTGTTTAAATTGAATTTTATCGTTGAGTTGGAAAATTCTGGTTGTCTGAAGATTAAGATAGAATTTGAAAAGTTTCGTGTTAATATATTATAGAGTAGTTATCGCTTTCAAATTGAAACGAGTTGGATACTTGATTTTAGATTAATGGTTTCTGGTTGAATTCGATTGAAAAGACACAATAACTTAACTACTACTACGTCAAAATCGTGAGTCTTACAGCAAATCACTATAACGCCGAAAATTCCGTAAAGCTGCTTCTCAAAGCCCTTTTGATCATCGAAGCGATCCTTTAGCCTGAAAACCGCTTTGCCAACCGGGACACTCCATTTACAAATTAAAGAGCAGGATTTCCGAACCATTGCTTCTTCCATCATTTTGTCATTATTCGATACATATTCATGTGAGCATTTTTATGTTGCGAATATTAATTCCTTAGAGCCAATCACATCGCCCGAGGGAATACTAATAAAATACAAACAGTTCTTTCTCGTACAATAGAGCACCACCGTTCCGTTTAAATTCCATTCGAGGTTATTTCCAGCAAACTGGTTACAATAAGTTTGAAAACCTCTGTCAATGCCACTTTTCGAAACCAGATTAACTTTGCGATATCTGGGCTTGATGTCCCTTTCAGGCAGAAAGAGAGAAAATCGTCGATTCCATTTTCATTTTTCAATTGATTGTGAAAAGCCGATGTTTTCCTGGAGAACGTTTGAAAAACGAAAGTACTTCACTTTGTAAATGATTGTTGAATTGGATTGACTCAGTTTCCATATCCTGACATGGGTGTCAAAGAATGGGAATTGACAAAGACCTTTAAATATTAATTGAACAGAACGTAAATAACAGAAAATCTCCTGAAATTTACCAAATGAGTTTACAAGAGTTTGAAACGTTTCAAGACATTATTAAAATTTGCCAAAAGCCTGTATAATTATTTTGGAGGTCAGAAACCTCTAAAGATTATTAAAAATCTTGCAGAAATAGCCAGAGGACTTTAAAAGTAGTTCTAAACGTGTTACGCTGTAAATTCTTTTTGTTAATTTCAGAAACCTCCAATAACTACTGAAAAATCTTTCATAAATTGTCATTGTATTTCATAGTCACTAGAATTGTTTTTAGAATTATTCCAAAAATTACCAAAGGCCTTTACAAGTATCCTAAACGTTGCAAGACATTTTTAGAATCGCCAAAAGACTCTATAATCATTTTAGAAACTTCAGATGCTTCTAAAGACTATTAAAAGCTTTCCAAATATTGCCAGAGGTTTTTACAAGTGTTGTAAATTAGTTCTAATTGGTACAATACCTTTTAAAATTACAAGATTTTTTTTTAAATTAGTGCCTTAAATCTTCCAGAAGTGCCACAGGCCTCTCAATTATTTTGAAAATTTTAGCTCAAAAAAGAAACAGAAACGTTATTATATAAACTTGATTTTCGTGCAAAAATTTAAGTTTATGTTGGTACAAAATATTAGAAGTTGTCATGTCAAACCAATTTAGTTTGAGTTTCAATATAGTATGATGCTGAAGCAGTTAATACAGACAATTCACAACAACTAAGCTTACAATTTAACGTAGAATCTAAAAATTGATCATGGCATTGAAAAAAATATTACCAATAATACTTAGATCGATTAGGGTAACGAGTTTTACAATTATCACTTACAAATTTGTTGAGTTATGTTTTTGGGTAAAACTGAGACTGCAACTGGGCTAAAAATCAGGATTGCAACAAATTTTTGAGACCACCATTCACAATTTTTTATCTGGCTTTACATTACTAGTGTGGTATAAGCATTTTTATAGTCACCAAGTTGTGGTGAGCACAGAAGATTTTTAATTTGCCATACCACACGGGTAATGTACAATACTTTATCTACGATTAACTCAACTTTGAGTTACGTAATAAGAGATTTTACAGTCACTGGTGCGATAAAATCAAATTATCGCACTAGTGTGGTAAAATCGATAGTCGTAAACTTAAGTTTATTTCAATTATATTCAGTTTGATGAGGGTCGCGAGTTGTGTAATTTTTTGTGATTTTATGTCTTTCTTAATGACCACAAAAATATTACTGACTGTTTCCCTCTGAGTAATGTGTATTTTTACACAAAATTAATAACTAAGACATTTTGAAAAACCTAAGCATAGTTTGGAATTTTATAATATATTTTTGTAAAGCCTTCTAAAGAATTTTGGCGTAGATTTACCACTGAAAATTAAACACATTTTACCCATTATGTTAATCAATGAATCTTAATCACTGAGGAAACGGATAAATCAAATTCGGCAAAACAAATAGACTTAACAAAAATAACCCAAATTGCTTAGATCCATAATTAGACAGTTGAATAAGTTTGCGAGGATTTGGAAATCTCTGGCAGTCGGAGCAAAATCGAAAGATAGCTCTAAAAACGTTTTAAGTGGATTAAAAGTTATTTAATAAGGCTGCAGATATAAGTTGAAAGTTTTGACTGGCAAAATGGAGGAATTAAGCTCTCCAGTACGGTAGTAAATGTTCGGGATTTAAATCCGAAAAGGTTTATTTTTTTTGTGAAACGGTCAGCTTGAGGGGAGAAAAAGTACATCAACAAGATCCGGGATACCTAACAGGCTCTTTGTCAAAGCAAGAGTAACTGCGGCAATTCGAATGAAAAATTAGAGCTCTTCAATTTTATTTTGCTTTATTTTTTTTCCTGAAAAAGACTGGAACTGGGTGTCGGTGCGGGTTTTGCCTCGACCTTAAGTGAGGTTTATTGGATTTCATTGTGTCGAAAAAGTGTGATTGATATGCGCGACCACTTGTTTGTTTTTCGCTTCCTTTTTGTTTTGGGGGGTAATTTTACCGGCAGAAGCCTTGTTCCTTCTTTTGCAGATAAATCAATTTTTAAAACGCTGAGATTGCCCATAAATATACTGATACAATCCATTGGAAGCAATTGCGGCACGTAGCAGACGGGACCGAAATATCCAGGCCGATTAATCATCGGCACCCAATGGGCTGTCAAACGTCCCGGAAATGAGACCGTTAAGCCGGGCACACACTAAATCTTATTAATAATTGTAGCCGGACCATCTAGCAACCCGTTCTTTATTCATTAGGGCTCGGTGATTGGCCAAAAGCCCATCAAAAATTTCTGTTCCCGGAAATGGAAATCCTTGCAACCAGTGGCGTTCCCTTGCAAATAATTAGCATTTCACTGTCTTATTATTTGCAGTTTAGAAAGCCATTTATTTCGGAATTTAACGTTTTTGAACAAATAACGCTTTGTGTATCTGCCTTGAGTTGATGAGCTAAATTAAGGGAATTTGTAACTGTAACTCCGAGACGGACAATAAATCGTTTTAAGAGCGACTTTGGAGCGTTTAAGAGTACATTATTCGTTGTCAAGTCAAAGCTTGTTCCCAGCGAACAATGTAAACGAATTATATTTATTTGTCTTTAGGGAGAATGAAAAAGCGCAAAGTAGCAGGAAACTCAAATATAAAATGCTTGATATTTGATTTTCGGAGGGGGGGTTTGATCTTTCAAGCGTACAAATCTAGTCATAACATTTTGTTTATTTCTTGCAGATACTTAATAAAAATAATATATGATTTTTTTGTATGGTATGTTTGTATATTACATTTTGAGTAAATTTATAACTGATTAAAGACCATATTTTAATATCGTTTTTTGGATATGATGTCTTATTGTAACTCAACTAAAGTAGTTTCACAGGGTTAAACTAAACAGTGCATTAAAACAGAAAACTTTGAAACTCTCTAGCAACCAAACTATCTCACCAATCAATCAATGTTTAGAAATAGTACAAACGTCCATTTCATTGACATATAAAAATCCATACCTTGTCAGTCAAATAATGCAGTTTCGCAGATTTAAACAAGACAGTGCATGAAAAACAGTGGACAGAACACTTTAATCAAGTTTGAAGCACAGTTTTTATGTCTGAAATCTTTGATGCTCCGTTACAACTAGATGTTGTTACTGTGTTTCTGTCAGACTTAATTTTTCGAGACTTCTGGAATTTTCAAATACTAACGTAACTGTCAAAATTGACACAACTTTAAAAAATTTCAAAAATTCATTTTAACCTAATTCATCTGTCAAAATTGCTAAAAATGAGAAAACTGTAAAAAAAATTGAAAAAACAATTTTACTTAACGTACCTGTCAAAAATGTCAAAAAGTCAGTTTAAGCTCATTACTCTGTCAAAAAATTGAAAAAAAAAAACAGTTTTACTTGACGTAACTGTCAAAACTGTCAAAAAATACAAAATAAAGCTGTTTTACTTGACAACTGTCAAAAATGTCAAGAAACCATTTTAACCTAATTTATCTGTCAAATTTGTCGAAAAAAAAAGTTTTTCCTGACGTAACTGTCAAAATTGGCAAATTTTACAAAAAATCAGTTTAACCTAATTCATTTGTCAAAATTGTTAAAAATGTCAGTGGCAATAAAAATGTATTTTTGGTTTTGGGATATCTCTGCAAATAGGATTAGAAATAAAAACAAAAAATCAAAATTTCAGTTTTTCCCGGATATCTTCGGAAGTTTTTTTACGCAATTCGTATCTCTCTGAGATCCCAATGGTGAGGGTCGAATTTGACTTACCCCACATGTGATCTATGGCACTGAGCTTCTCTCCTAGCTAGTTTAGTGCATAAGCGAGTAATGAAAAAAAAACTTTAACCTCAAGGGAGTCATGAATCTCCTAGTGTCGCGAGTGAACTCTCAACCTCTCATTATCCTATAATTTAACTAGAAAAAAGTTGGAGCAATCACCGGAAGAGAATCCGGGCCCCAGGAAGTGATTGATGCCCATCAAGGCACCGCAGCCTTAGCCACTGCACGCCGCGATCTTATCGGCGTTTGATTGATTGGAACATGGCTAATGCGCATCTTATTAATGGAGAATTGGGCCCGGTCGCTCAACTTTAATGGAAAAAGTTGTGGCAGGAGGATTTCCATTTTTCCGCGACGAACAGAACCTGATTAGTTAGCGTTTTTTTTTTAA
This sequence comes from Ips nitidus, assembly GCA_018691245.2. Lineage (NCBI taxonomy): Eukaryota > Metazoa > Arthropoda > Insecta > Coleoptera > Curculionidae > Ips > Ips nitidus. The sequence goes on along the minus strand of CM042801.1, from coordinate 4,310,076 downwards.
GTCATGCTTTTGAGTCTCTTTGAGAAAGAAGTCCTTAAATAACATCGTCTTATCGGTGCTCAAAATGTGCTATGAATATTATTAGCATAATCGGACTGTTCTTTACGTTGTTCGATAAAACGTCCTTTACATCGAGTGGCCACGCGAATATGGGTCGAAAAGTTTTTATTAGAGGCGCCGACAGTGGAGCGAGGCACTCAAACTCGTTTAGCATACTGCACAAGTCGATTCAGAGCCATTTAATCGACTTGCAGCAGCCAAAGCGACTTTCTCGGAAGTTATTATCACGAAAACATGTCGAAGCGTTAATATATAAAAGTGCTATTCGAGCACCTTCCCCTGCGATTTCGAGAAGGCATATGTTGCAGAAATATTATCGGGAGTCGCACTGAAATACGACTTTGCTTTTACTGGGAAAACGCTTTTAATGTTGCCAGAATCGAATGTACTATTTTTGGAGGAGGAACGGCATTTTGCCCACGTTTGCAAAGAAGTCCTTGATGTCTGGATGTGTCGGAAACGGATGTTTGCACAAACGCCACGCCTTTTACTCAAGGTTATTGTGTAATGCAGCCACGATTTTTATAATGCTTGGAGGGTAAAATTTACCATTATTTTTCCTCTCGTAGATTTGATGTTTCTGTTTTTTGAAACTATCAAAGTGGACACAACAAACAAAATAATAATTTTGAAACAAACAACGTCACACAGTTTTAAAAGTAGACTTTGACTGAACTTGTCCAGAAAAACTACTTTAAGTAAGACAAAACTGATAGTCCCACTGGACAGTTTTTTTTTCGGATTTTTATAATGCTTGGAGGGTAAAATTTACTATTATTTTTCCTCTCGTAGATTTGATGTTTCTGTTTTTTGAAATTATCAAGTGGACACAACAAACAAAATAATAATTTTGAAACAAACAACGTCACACAGTTTTAAAAGAAGACCTTTACTGAACTTGTCCAGAAAAACTACTTTAAGTAAGACAAAACTGATAGTCCCACTGGACAGTTTTTTTTTCGGATTTTTATAATGCTTGGAGGGTAAAATTTACTATTATTTTTCCTCTCGTAGATTTGATGTTTCTGTTTTTTGAAATTATCAAGGTGGACACAACAAACAAAATAATAATTTTGAAACAAAAACGTCACACAGTTTTAAAAGAAGAACTTTACTGAACTTGTCCAGAAAAACTACTTTAAGTAAAACAAAACTGATAGTCCCACTGGACAGTTTTTTTTTTCGGATTTTTCTACACCAAACTGAAAAATTTACAAAACTTCGTGGGAAAAAAAGACTAAAAGTTCTAATGGTCCAACTTTGGCTCATGAACCACAAAAAAAAATCAATTTTTGTTAACTAAAATTCAAAGCCTGGTTTGGTTAAGTGGCCATGGTTTTCACCTGGTTTTAGACCATCTGGAATTCGTACTATTAAAAACAAATAACGCTTCCAGTAACTATTTTTAATAGATTTGAACTGTAATGTAAGAAGAAAGGTCGTTTAATGTTCAACTTGTCTGAACTGAATAAATTTTGTTTAAATTTGCTAAACTAAAACCAACAAGTAATCAAGTTTTTTGTGTTTAATCGTAAAAAGCAGTTTAACAAACATTTTAACTTTTTTATTGTCGTTAAAATCCAAAAATTAATCGAGATACAGAATTGTAAAATAGTATCGAATATCTTGGAAACGGTTAGAGTTATAGTTAGAAGAAACATAGGTTCAATCAAGTTGCTGTTAGCACGAGGTGAAAGAGCAGTTCTATGCAAACATTTAGATGTTTTTACAGTCGCTGAAACTACAAACACGGCAGAGATAACGAATTTTCAAAATTTGGATGCAATTTCCAAGAAAATTTCAGAAATTTGACAGGAGATCGAAAATGGTCTAAATAAATTCTTTCATTTGGTGGACTAGGTTAGTTTCAAATTTAACAGTTTTTCTTTTTGTTCTCTGAACACCCTGTATTTGTAAGTGACAGAAAATTTTCAAAAAACTAGTAGGATATTGCGGAAACAGTTAGAGTTTCGTAAATTTTGCAAGAGATCATAAATATTCAGAATGCAGCTGCTCAATTCGAGGATTCAAAGGAATTGTGTAAATTGTGTAGCCAATAGCCATAAATAACACTTGGTTGTGTTATGCAGTATTTTTTTAAATTAATTTCCCTAAAAGCAACTTATTTTCAGTAGAATTATTGTATTTATGTAAAATTCAGTCGCCTACTTCAGGTTTCAATCACGATTACAATCAAGGCGTAAGCACGGGTGCGTGTTATGTAAATACGATTTGTTAAATGACTACATTGTTTTACCTGTTACACGCACACCCAAATGGATTCCAAATGGCCGAGATTATCGTGCTGAGACCTATATAATCTTTAAATGCATTATTACAACAGTTTACGTGGCAGGATGATCGCATTATCAAACCGAGCGTCGCTAGTTGGCCGGTTTTCGTACAGTAATTATTGTTCGAATTAGACGAGAAATCACGGAATCGCGTTCGTTGGCTGCCGATCATTAATTTGAAGAACAACATCGGCCAAATGATCCGTGAAATTGATGATGTTAGGTTAGTTCAGCGGATTAACATGCGAACGACTATTAATCTTGAAATCATATCGCTCTGTTAATATCGTATACTAAATCTCTCGGATTCTGTATAAAACAGAATAAATGCTTGAATCAGAGAGATAAAAGAAGATTATTGGGAAAGATTCACCAAAGAGATGGAGAGAGATATGTACGGAAGCCAGAGAAAGATATGGGGAATGCTAAGAAGGAACAAATTAGAAATCAAGGATACTATGCAGACCAATAAAATCATTGCGGAAATATATAAAGAAAATGAGGGAATTAAACAACTACTAAAAAAATCGAAAGAATGGGGGGGGTCTTTTTTTACTACTTTTTACAGAAAATTCAAAATGGCGCCCTGTAATGCCATTTTGTCTGTCATTTCTTGAAACTACGTGAAATTTCCTTTAAAATGAGGTGCAAGTCAATACTTTGACAGAAAATTCAAAATGGCGCCCTGGAACGCCATTTTGTCTGTCATTTCTTGAAACTACGTGAAATTTCCTTTAAAATGAGGTGCAAGTCAATACTTTGACAGAAAATTTAAAATGGCGCCCTGGGACGCCATTTTGTCTGTCATTTCTTAAAACTACGTGAAATTTCCTTTAAAATAAGGTACAAGTCAACATTTTGTCTATCATTTATTGAAACTACGTGAATTTTCCTTTAAAATGAGGTGCAAGTCAATATTTTGACAGAAAATTCAAAATGGCGGCCTGGAACCGTCAAAAAATACAACTTTTTTATTTGACAAGTTACACTTGACGTCTCGGTGTCATTCGGTTTTTTGCAGTGCAGTCGGTTTTTTGATATCTCAAAAACTAACAGAGTTAGACCTAAAATTTAACATTTTAACCATTTCTTTGCCAGAAACTCGGCCGGTCGGATGAAATCTGACTAAAAAATGTGATATTATGGAAAAGGAAATTTGACGCCCTCTAGCGGCCAAACGGTGTTATCAATCAACTCATGTGGGGATATTTTTAGAAAGCTTGAAATCTGCTCTATCTTTTGTTTTCTATGACATTTAGACGTAACTTGTCAAATAAGGAAGTAATTTAGGGTCAAAGCAACGTATGTCAAAAATTATGCTGTTTTTACAAAAAGTGCAATTTTGGCAATATTGTATTTTGCTCCAGGAGGGTTCCAGTGCACAGCAAAGGGCATATTTATGCCAAAGGACCTTAAATTAGGTTAGGTTAGGTTAGGAAAATGAGCGAATTAAACAACTACTAAAAATAATATTAACTGTCTTCAGAAACACCATAATAGAACGAAATTTACCAAATGAATGGAAAAGAAGCATAACGATACCTATATTTAAAAGGGGCAAGAAATGCTATCTTCATTGTGAAGCAGTGACATCTATTAACTGAAGAAGCAAATACGCACAAGAATAAGACAAGGTGGCTTACTTAGCCCATTTATATTCAACATGATTATGGACAAAAGAGCATCGAAACATTACAAATGATACGAACGGTTAAAATAAAAATAATAAGAAGAATACACGGAAAAACACTACAAGACAGAAGGTGGGTAAGTCAGAGAAGAAAATATTAAAATGTGAATAAACACGTAAACAAAATGGAAGAACGCTGGAAAACAGGCATTAGCCTACCTATATGAACACCCATATGAGAAAGAAAGAAGAAGAATATTGTATACCTGGAAGTGAGCAAAAAGAGCTATTTTTTGAAAACACAAACCTTTTTGTATTACAATTATCACACACTTTACGGTGCGTAGCTATTCTTATTAACCCTCAATGGATAACACAGATTTTTATCGGTTCTTCCGGCTGACTTGCATCCAATTTAAGAGGACCCTCGAAACAACGTTAAAAATAAAAGTTTCGTTCCCTCGGACCGCAAAAATTGGTCAATCCACCGTCAGCCAACTGGAAACCTGTAAATCCAAGATGCCGTAAAAACTCGGTGAAACTTTAAGCGGACAATATCGATTTTCGAGACGAATTGGCTTTTCTCTATTGAAACCGGATTTACTTCGCTAATAATCGACCTAATAACTTGTCCATTTTTACGAAAAAAGTCCAATAAAGAAAACGACAAACGAAATCCCCGTCGAGAATATGTTTTCCACTTGGATGCATGATGGAGAGCTGAGCAAACGAACTGTGGAAACTGTGTGTTTACTTTTGTCCAAAGAACTTTAATGGAATAGTTTAAACGCTATTTTTTTCTATGCATATCCAAGTAAGGTGGTTCGACACAATTTGAAACAAACCACCAAAAGTCTGCCAGCATAAACCCAGAAGTTCTGTAATTGAACTTTTAAAAATGCATGCTCCCAATCATAGACTAGGGTATATTGGACGCAATTTTGGCTCGAAAATGTAGAGAATTTCAATTTTTGAGCCGCAAATTTAAACCAAAAACTTTCCTGCTAATAAACAGCCATAGATCAAAGCTTAATAGAGGCGACAGGCCTTATCGTTACCGGAGTACGTACGTTCTAACCGGTAATGCGGAAATTCGTAATAGTTCAGGCATAAAATCGAAATATTTCATTATAATCAGGCACAACCTACAGACAAAGGCACATATTTGAACAACTGCAAGATGTGTGCCTCGATTCCATTATTGTCTGATTGTTCTCTACGCTGAATTTTAGTATTCGCTTTGTTTATGTTGATTAAAGAGCTAATTGTGTTTTAGCATATCTCCGCTCAGTCAATTGTTGGTAAGGAAGACTCCTCAAAGTCTGTATATTAGTTAAGTCTAGTGTAAATCGACCTTGAGTACCTATTCAAATATTTAGTTTCAAGGAGATTAAGGTCTTGAAATTATTAGTTAAATGTATTTTTTTTTGTTGTTTTGGCTGACTGGGACGTACAAAGTGTCTTGACTGAAAAATGTCCAAAAACTCCGAAAATTTAAATGAAAAGGTATAATAAAAATCTCATAAAAGTAATCCACTGTCCTCTACGAGGAATTTTCCTATTTAACTTTTTTTTCTATCTCTTCAAATAATGTGGTGGGAGTCGTCCAAAGTTTGCTTTGAAAGAAATGAAATATCTCGAAAACGGCTAATCGTAGAAACTTCTTTTTGCGGTATTTTCTGTCCTGTAGAGTGTGCCTAAACAATGTTCTATTTAGTTTTCGGTTTTTTCGACGTTTTTACAAAAATTGCAATTTCATCAAAAATGCATATCTCAAAAAAATCAAATGCAATGATATAGTTTCCTATTACCTGTTCCATAAAAAATCAGATTATCTATCGTTGTGTGAAAACTGCAGTACTCTACCTCTTTTGTAACACGAGATATTATTGAAAAATCGTTAAGCATAGCCTTTATACAGGGTGATTCCAAAGTTGGGGCTTTCCTTTCACCTGCGAATAGGGCCTCAAAAAATAGGGTTTTTTTTCGTTTGAAGCTTTTTTGAAATATGAACAATAACGAAGATACAGGGTGTATACTATCGACATTTTATAGCATTTTTTATCATCTTTTCAACGATATATAGAAAATCTAGATTGTAGAACAAATTACAGCGTCACAAGGCTTCAAACCTGGCAACATCGCTGCAAACTCACAAAAAGTGACACAATTTTTGAATTAAAATATCTGAAAAACTGTAAAAGTAAAAAAATTCTCTCAAACACCATTTTGAAGCATTTTGCATCTTTTTTCCAATTGAGTGTAAATTACAGCGTCACAAGGGTATAACCCTGCCAACAACTCTTTCAAGTCACAAGAAGTGACACAATTTTTAAATTAAAATATCTCAAAAACTGAGAAAGCTAGACAGTTTGTTCAAACGCCATATTGTGGCATTTTCTATCTTCTTCCCAATGACATATAGACAATGTAAATTGGAGTGAAAATTACAGCTTCACAAGGCTTCAAACCTAGCAACAATGCTGCAAACTCACAAAAAGTGACACAATTTTCGAATTGAAAAATCTCAAAAATTGAAAAAGTTAGAAAATTCGCTCAACCGACATTTTGTAACATTTTTCATCCTCTTTCTAATGATATAAAAAAAATCTAGATTGGAGTGCAAATTACAGCTTCACAAGGCTTCAAACCTAGCAACAATGCTGCAAACTCACAAAAAGTGACACAATTTTCGAATTGAAAAATCTCAAAAATTGAAAAAGTTCGAAAATTCGCTCAACCGACATTTTGTAACATTTTTCATCCTCTTTCTAATGATATAAAAAAAATCTAGATTGGAGTGCAAATTACAGCTTCACAAGGCTTCAAACTTAGCAACAACGCTGCAAACCCACAAAAAGTGACACAGTTTCGAGTTGAAATATCTCAAAAACTAAAAAAGTTAGAAAAAAAAAAAAAATTGTTAATGTGTGTTGATAGGAAATAACCTGGCAGTTAGTTAAAATTAAGTTAAAGTTATTTTTTATTTTCGTTTTTTCAGTAAAACTTTGACACCCTGTATCTTCGTTATTGTTCACATTTCGAAAAAATTTTATTTAACCTTGAACCTTATTTTTTGAAGCCCTATTCGCAGGTGAAAGGAAAGCCCCAACTTTGGAATCACCCTGTATAATTATAAACATTACATTATTAATCAAATTAGAATTCTATATGTTGCATAGGGTTTGGTTATAATGGCACTCATTAGTACACTCAAATTCCGTTTTGATTAAGACAACGATAGATAATCTGATTGGTTATGGAATAAGTAATAAGAAGCTATACCATTTTCGAGATATCTAAGATGAAAGTGCAATTTTTGTAAAAACGCCCTCTATCGAAAAGACCGAACATTGTTTTGGGACACTCTACAGGACAGAAAATGCTCTTTAAAATGCCGCAAAAGTTTCTACGATTAGCTGTTTTTGAGATATTTAATTTCTTTCAAAGCAAATTTTGGAGTACTCCCACCACTTTATTTGAAGGGATAGAAAAAAAGTTAAATAGGAAAATTCTTCTTAGAGAATAGGGGATTACTCCTAGCGGTGGATTTAGAAAAATTATTTCCAGCATTTTCTCTTGACCACATTTACTAATAAAAAATTTTCGTAGCTATACTATGTACGGTACCCTGAACAATATACTATTTCCGCAGTCATTTTATTTTTTCTGCACTAGTGCTGAAAAGACAAACTTTCTGCAGTCATATGCGTGCAAAAAAGTATCAAATTCTGCACGCGAGTAGAAAAAATTTATTACTCCCAATAGAGATGAATACTCAGGGTTTTCAAAGAAGTATAAAGAAAAGTTTATAGTTTTAACACATTTGTTAATTACTTATTTTTTGGCAACTTAATTAATCAGTGCTACTACCATAGACAATCAAACTAAATCATAATTCAGTGTAAAATCTACTTTATTGCATTTGTTTTTATATAAAAAATTTAACTTTTTACAATCAACAACAAAGTTATAATAATCTAGTGCATTACAAAATCAAGTTGATATTATTTGCCCTTTTCTGTCTCACCCAGGAAACCATATCGCATGTTTCTCACAAATATTTGTTCAAAGGGCGCACCTAATGTGTTTGTCAAATGGTAGCAAAAATTATCTTATTAAATCAAGTAAGGGTTTGGTTTTGATACATTTTATTTTTGTTGATTTTTCTCCATATTACGCGCCGTTATTTCGCCAGTACAGTGGGCAAACAGAAGGAATAAATAGAAAATTAAAAAGAGCATTCGATCGTTGACTGTATAGCAACCATTTTATATAGAATCTCGAACGTACAAATATTATATGTTCCTCTTGCTCGCTTTGCATTCGAAATAAGAAATTTAAAGAACCGTATCTGTATACATTCGGCGTCAAAGGAACGAACGCCACTCATGCACTTAAAAATTACTTTAGAAATTCAAATTTGTTTTGCGTTATACTCGAATTGCTTCAAAGAATATATTTTTATGGTTCCTTTGAGTTTCTTTTCACAAAAAGGACACTTTGCTCTTTCACTCTGTTGCCACTAAAGTAACATAATTTGCTTAATTCTTTCCAGAAGCCTTGGCGTTTTGGTTACGCTACTATAGCAAACCAAATCCGTTTATACATTTGTAATTCGATAAACGACGGATTTATCGATTTCAAGGGAACAGCCAAGAGAACTTAACAATAAAATTCCGGAGGGCTCTAATTTGTACACAGTATGGCCATAGAGAAACCAATAACACAGTGGCTCGCGTATGTTATGCGGAGTTATTACGCGCCTCGCATTCCTTTGCTTCAGTTTTGCTTAATTTATCGGATTCCATTCTTTGGAGAATTTAAACTATTTTCATATAGCTACTACGTAACAGATCATATATGAACCAGTAAAATGTGGTTTAGAAAGAATTTCATACGCGTAAATTTTCCAAGTTTATTTGTGGTTGGTCAGGAAAAAGCAACAAGCTGAAAGCTGCTTTTTTTGACCAATCACAAACTACCCACTGTGCTGAGATTTATGCAAATTCTTAACTTCTAACTGTAATTCAGAAATTGTTAACTAAAAAAGTTTCAGTTCTGTTTAATTTTTAACCTAAATTGTGGTATTTAACATTCATTGTATTATTAAGTATATTAATTTATTAAAGTGCCTTGGAATTTCAGCTTTGGTAATCGTAAAAATGTATTTTATGGAATTGCCTTCAATGTTCTGAATTTAAATTGATATTTTCCGAATTCCTCTTGATGGTTTCTGAATTGCAGTTCCTTATTCTGAATTACGCTTAGCCTTTTCTGAACTACATTTTTGGAAATGGTGTAGAAAGCTATTCGGGACTTCGCGATTGAATTGAAAAGTCCCTGGATGGTTCCAAAAACTAACCAAAAAAATGTTTTTAATAAAATTAAAGAATATCAACTCTTTTCTTTTTTTAGGAGCAAAAAATATTAATAAATATTTGAAAACTCCTCGAAAAACCCAAAATTCATTACCCATTTTTTTTTCGAATAAATTAAGAGTATCTTAACCCTTGCCGACATTTTCTAAAATTGCTAAAAACTTCTAAATACTACAGAAAACTTTCAAAGAGTTGCCAGTGGCCTATAGGAGTATATTAAACCTTGCCTGAATTTTTTAAAATGGCCAAAGAGTTTTAACTACTGCAGAAAACCTTACAAAAGTTGTCAAAGTCCTTAAATAGTGTCCTGAACCTTGACTAAATTTTCTAAAATTGCTAGAGACTTCCAAATGCTATCGAAAACATTCTATAAATTCCAAGAAACCTTTACAAGTGTCTTAAACTTTGCCTGAATGTTCTAAAAATTGTCTTTTACGAGTGTCCTAAACTTTCTAAAATTGCCAAAAGCATTAAAATACTGCAGAAACCTTTTCAAAAGATTGCTAAAGGTTTTTAAGAATGTCTTTAACTTTTTCTGAATGTTAATATTACATAAAATTGCTAGAAGTTTTTAAATAATGCAGAAAACATTTAAAAGTTGCGAGAGACCTCTAAATACTACATGAAACGTTCCAAAAGCTGTCAAATTTTCCAAAATTGTCAAAGGCTTCTAAATTCTTCAGGAAACTTCCTAAAAATTGCCAGAAACTTTTAAGAATGTTTTAAACCACCTAATTTCTCGAATCAAACACTTTCCACCTATGTAATATACCCACAAAAAATATCATCATTAAAAAACTCTAATTTAGGTATAAACATTTGGTGCAACTTTTCACTCAATCGTCAATAACTCGGTTATTTAAAATATTTACTAGAGACATATTATGATCGTATGATAGCCAATGAACAGGACTATCACGTGACGTTAAGCGAGCCACGCTAAGTTTGACCGTTTGGCCGCTAGAGAGCGTCAAAGTTGATTGATGTTTTTTGTACATTTCTGTAAATATCTCTAAAACCGCTCAAGTAAGTGATTTGAGAATTTTTGCCGTGTATATATCTAGAGAATCTTTAACTTTTACTACCTTTACTATTTTTCTGTACAACGCTTCGTTTGGTCTTGAAAAATCAAAAACTGAAATTTTAACTTTTTTCAAAGGGTGTCATAAAGTTTGGCTAATTTTTATTTTTTTTTTAAATTGACTTTGACTAACTAAATTTCTTTGGGTTAAGGGTAGAATGTGACGTCAAGGTGCAAAGGGCAAGATCGGCCCTTACAATAGAGCTACGCCCTAAAAGCTGACTAAATATATCAAATATCGTGTATTTTCCAGATTTCCTAAGAAACGGTACTACCTAGAGCTATTTTGGCACTGTAGTCGTAGTTCTCAGATTGAAATTAGTATATAAACAGATATTGGTTGATGAGATAGCAAATTTGTTCGGAATCTCCTATCAAAAGCTTTAACATGGATTATTAGAAAACTCTTAACCCACATCGGTCTGATAGTATACTCGTTACTCAACATTATTTAAGACATTTACCTTCCGTTTTCTTTGTTACTAAATGCCGGTGGATATTAAAATCAAGTTATCCTACTTAATCGTGTTTCCCTATATGAGTTCCACTACTAAATTTTCTTTTTGTATCACAGCAAAAGAACAAAATTAGACAAACAGAATTAAGACGACTAACCCCCGCAATAAGCTCGGTCATATTTATTGAAGTAAATTCCCCGACGTCCTAATCCGAGCTCAATTTCAATAATGTGCGACGCCTGGATAACTGGTCGTTCCTTCGGGATACGAGAATACACGTACTTGTCCAAATATTAACGCTGACGCCTCCAGGGACTTGACGATGTTCTGATTCGCTTTGTCTGCAATTAAATATGTTTGGTCAGGCGCAACTGACAAATGTCGACCAGTTGCATCAAGGGCAATTCACTTTTTCCTTAAAAACTAGACTTTCTGTAACTGTAGGAAACTATAAAAACCGAAACCGGGACAAGAAAAACGACCTCGCCACAAAACAAATGACTTCAATTAGTTGACCATTCGCTTTACCTTAATTCCTTCGGTTCCCCAGGGTGCAATGCGATATTATCGAGCGGAGGTGGGTTGTTATGACAACCAGACGTTGTACACGTTATTAGAAAAGAAGAAAAAACCAGTCTAGCGATTATTACAAGAAAGAACTAATCACATCCTGCCATAACCATCAGTTATCGATAAAACTCGATAAAACGGACAGATGCCCGCGGATCGTAGGGCAAAGAGCGAAAGGGCAAGATTAATCGTCGCGTCAAATAAAATTTATTGAAACATATCTGGGAAATTCATTAGCGCAAATATTTCGTCACGAAAGAATCGCTATAGCCCGTAGTAACTCTCGGAAAAGAATGCGCAATATAACGGAGAAATGTAATTATTGTGGACCCGATTTTTCCTGAAAATGACAGCCACACGCAGGAGATGAATTATTCTGGTTTATTGTCGGTCATGATACGATTCATTGTATTTGGTTGGTTTTACCATCAACAAACATGCCAAAATGTCTGGCTTGACCGCATGTTTAACTTTTATTTAGATTATCTACTATTATTTGTCACTGTGCTTTTAAAAAATAATTCTAAAAGATACTGGAAAATTTAGAAAATTCTTGTAAAGTTAAGGACATTATTATTGTAGAAGAGGTCTTCAGTAGTGTTTATAACGTTTACACAATAATTCTAGGGAGCACTGGTAAATTTAAAACATTCCCGAAAGATACTTTCATCCTGTAGCATTTAGAAGCTTCTGACAATTTTACAATAATCAGGAAAAGTTTAAGATACTTTTAAAGAACTCTGTAAATTTTTAGAAGAGTTTCTGTAGTACTTAAAAGCCTCTAACAATTTTAGAAAATTCAGGCAATGTTTAGGACCCTCTGAAAGGCCTGTGGCGATTTTTGAAAAGATTTCTATAGAACCTGAAAGCCACTGACAATTTTATGAAATTCAAGCAACGTTTAAAACATTCTTAAAAGCTTCTGGCAATTTTATAACATTCAGACAATGTTAAAGACCTTTGGCAAATTTTTGAAAGGGTTTCTGAAGTATATAAACGCCTTTGGCAATTTTAGAAAATTCAGCCAGAGTTTAGGACACTCGTAAAGGTCTTTGGCAAATTTTGAAAGATTTTCTGTAAAATTTCAAAGCTTCAGGCAATTTTAGAAAATTCAGGCAAAGTTTAGGACACTCGTAAAAGACTCTGACAATTTTAAGAAAATTCAGGTAGAGTTTAATTCACTTGTGAAGGTCTTGGGCAATTTTTGAAAGGTTTTCTGTAAAATTTCAAAGCTTCTGGCAATTTTAGAAAATTCAGGAAAAGTTTAGAACACTCGTAAAAAACTCTGGCAATTTTTAGAAAATTCAGGTATAGTTTAAGACACTTGTGAAGGTCTTTGGCAATTTTTGAAAGGTTTTCTGTAAAATTTCAAAGCTTCTGGCAATTTTAGAAAATTCAGGAAAAGTTTAGAACACTCGTAAAAAACTCTGGCAATTTTTAGAAAATTCAGGTATAGTTTAAGACACTTGTGAAGGTCTTTGGCAATTTTTGAAAGGTTTTCTGTAAAATTTCAAAGCTTCTGGCAATTTTAGAAAATTCAGGCAAAGTTTAGAACACTCGTAAAAGACTCTGGCAATTTTTAGAAAATTCAGGTAGAGTTTAAGACACTTGTGAAGGTCTTTGGCAATTTTTGAAAGGTTTTCTGTAAAATTTCAAAGCTTCTGGCAATTTTAGAAAATTCAGGCAAAGTTTAGGACACTCGTAAAAGACTTTGGCAATTTTTAGGTTTTCTGTAGTATACAAAAGCTTCTGGCAACTTTAGAAAATTTAGGCAAGGTTTAATATACTCCTAAAGGCCACTGAAAACTCTTTGAAGGTTTTCTGTAGTATTTTGAAGTTCTTGGCAATTTGAGAAAATGTAGGCAAGGGTTAAACCACTCTTAAAGGCCTCTGGCAATTTTTGGGATGTTTCCTGTATTATTCAGATATTTCTGACAATTTTAGAAAATACAGACAAGGTTTAAGACATTTCTAAAAGTAATTTTTGAAGGGTTTTCTGTTTTTTTTTACATTGCAATACGAAAAGTTCACTTTTTTCGAGATATTTAGAGTCAAAGATGTTTCTACTTTCTTAAGAGAATTGCATTGAAAGTGTTGTCATATTACCGAAAACTCTACTATTTTAAATGAGTCCCTGTATATTTTAAGGCCAGTTGATTCGGTTTGTCAAGACTTACAGAGTGACCGTAAAATGCAAAAAGTTTACTGTTTCTTAAATATTTAGATTCAAAAATGCTTTTACATTCTTGAGACAATCGCAATGAAAGTTGTCAATTTCCTCACAGCCCCAAAACTAAACTATTTTAAATGGGACACCCTGTATAATTTAATTTTATTTCCTTTTCTTTATTCAAACCTTCCAAATGACATAATAAGTGCTGTACGAGCATTGTATGGATTGTGAGACATTTAGAATCAAACTGGTTTTACATGGGACACCCTGTATACTTCAGGGTCATTGACTTCCATTTATTATCTATTTTAACAGAGTCATGTGACCCTAAAAATTATAAACAATTAAAATTTCCAACTTTGAAATGAATGAATAACAGAGTGATGAAGGTTAGGAGTTTTATAACAATATGTAAAGTGATTGAATTTTGACTACTACCTTTATTTTTTTATTTTAGAAAAAAAATCTTATAGACATTAATGCCTGCTTTATTCCTAGATAGTCGGTTAGTATACAGGGTGTCCCAAATTTGAGTAGCAGTCTTGGCTGAGTGAATTTCCACAAACCCAACATAATGATTATAATCTGGAGTATTCCTCTGCGTTAGCATAAACTTACAGTGGTGCTCGAGGTCTTTTTGTCCAAGTCGAAACTGCAATATACCCAAACTGGTTGGAATTCCTGATTCAACTTCGGGGCCTGCAAGAGCTGCTTAAGCATCGAACAATTTTGCGGCCATGTTATTGAAAGTAAATTTCCCTTCCCTGCGAGCTGCATTGTTGCGTGTTTATTGGGAGGGGGCTGCATCGATTAATCATTTTCTTTTAGGTGAAAATAGCTTTTGGGAGTTGAATTTACGTGCAACATGACGTTATCGAACTTTGAGGGATAAATAATACGATTGCCGGATCTAATGACCGAGCAATCAGACAAATAAACATCGTTTATCTCTCGTGCAATGCTGCATCGGTCAAATTCGATTTATCAATCAGTCTTGCGTTTTGTCCCTAACGATCTGTTGTTTATGGCAAATGCCGCAGAGGCACTATCATAAAAATCGATTTTTCAATACTACCACTTACGTAGGGAGCTCAATAAAAGTTTTACAACGGTAACACACCGGAGGTTCCCCAGGAAACACACCTGAGCGTTTCACATCTCCGTTCCATAATAACAAAATTCTAGCTATAAGGTATGTCTGAATAAGCCATTACGCCATCGTTGTGTAATATTATTCGATGAAAATAAACTTGGGGATATCTCCCTCGGGGGATTTTCCAACCTTGTTGGGGTATTTTTGCCTGGATTATTCCCTCCTCCTACGACCTTCTCTATGATCACATCTAAATTTTGTATTATTAGAAACTTATGGAAAACGAAAAATTTGAGGCCACAGAATTAACAAATTCCAATTCTAGCATCAAAAATTGAACTAAAACATTGAATTAGTTTTTATTTAGCAGATTCCGCGGGAAAGCAAGAGTTTACAGTATGAAACCTCTAGGAAATTCCGCCTGAAAACGTGTCCGGCATGCCAAACTCGTTAAAGACACACAACAGATCCTCTCAGTCTGGAGTGTTTCAACTTTGCGACCAGTGGCGGAGGTGTTTTCCCGCAAAACTTTAACTTGGAGACCACCCTCAAAGTTTCGGCTGTTTTAGATTTGTTCACGTTTTTGCTCTCTAATTATTCAACCTGGTCTGGTATGTTCAGGGAGTCAAACACAGCAAGAAAACTTTTACTACCCTAACATGGGTGTTGTACGAAAAACAGGTTAAACAATTTGATAATTTAAGTAACTGCTACAACTCCAGTAGTAGCTACTTTTTTCCTGAAGATGATTAATCAACTAAAACCAAGCATTCGAGTCATTTTGCTAACTTATATGTCAAACTAATGTGCTAACAATGTAGTAAATTTAGAGAAATCATGTGGTAAAATTTGGACACCCTGTGTAATATCAATATTTACCAGTTTTCTCATTATGTATGTTTATATCAACCAACATTTCGCTAATTAAATAACAGTAAGCCGATTTCTCGTCACATTATGTTTTCCGAACGAGTAATTTGATATTTTCATTAGATTAATTAAATCGGTTTTCGGTTTAATCAATAATCCCTTGTATTTTAGCCACAGGGAAAAACTTTTAATCGATTTACATTCCTGTTTCAAAGAATCTTGTAACTTATAAAAATAATACAATTTAATATTTTGTGCAAGTCATAAATATATCAGATTTAAGTAAATTAATGCAGTCTTTACTTAAATGTCAAAAAAGTGTTAGTTAGGGAAATGCAGATTAAATTAATGATATAATTTAAAAGGTGATCCAAATCTGGTATTTAAAATGATGGAACTCTGAAAGTTTTCGAAATATTCGTGTTTTTTTTTTTAAATTGCATCTATGGTTTGAAAGTATCGTATCTTCGCCATTTTTGGGTTTTCAACGATGGTAAGAAGCTCAAAATGTTTGTCTTAAACTGCTCTTTCACCACGTACTAACTGCAACATGATTGAACATACAGGGTGTTCAAAAAACACACAGACAAAGAGTTAAATTTGAAACCAATGCCAAAAATCTACAGCCGACAAAATTCCTTTGATGTTTCCATTCCATTGGAAGATAACAACCCTTATTAACTGTTAACTGTAGTTTTAAAACAAATATTTGATGTGGTCTGAGATATGGCAACGTTGTTAAAATACCTAATGAAACTGCCGATATTGAATGATCAAAGCCGATATCAGTCGATTGTTCCTTTAACTTTGGTAGGAAAAGTCCATCTCTGTCCCTTCTTGTTAAATGGCTATTATTTGCTAATGCTCAGCCAGTTGTGACTGCGTTTACCTGGGTGAGTGTAAACCTGGCCTACTATGTGCAGAAAATCATTGTGAAAATGTTTTGGTATCATGCAAAATTTCCGTAACTCTAACCGTTTCCGAGATATTCGGCTTTTTTAGTCAAATTGCATCAACATTTTGAAATTTCCGTATCTTTGCTATGTTTGGGGTTACAAGTACCGGAAAAAGCACAAAATGCTCGTATTAAAGTGCTTTCCAACCTCGTACTAACCGCAACACGATTGAACAACTACAGGGTGTTCAAAAAAAAAGAAAAAATGCTGAATTTAAAACTAAAGTTCCGCCAGTTGTGACTGCGTTTACCCGGTTTTAGTTGGTTAAAATCTAGTCTACTGGGTGCAGAAAGTAATTCTGAACATTCTTGGGCGTTTGGAAAATCTCCGTAATTCTAACCGTTTCCAAGATATTCGACTTTTTTTTTTTTTTTTTTTTTGAAAATTGCTTCAATATTTTGATTTTTTTGTATGTCCGCTATTTTTGGGCTTTCAGCAATTGTAAAAAGTTGAAAATGTTCGTCTTGAACTTCTCTATCACCTCGTGCTATCCGCAACATGATTGAACAACTACAGGGTGTTCAAAAAAAAAAAAAAAAAAAAAAGAAGAAGAGTTAAATTTGAATGTAACGTTTTGCCACTTGTAAATCCGTTTTCCCGGTTCTAAGTACGTGTAAACCTAGTCCACTGGATGCAGAAAGCCAACAGAAACAACGTTTACCCGGTTTTAGTTGGTTAAAATCTAGTCTACTGGGTGCAGAAAGTGATTCTGAACATTTTTGGGCTTCAAACCGTTTCCGAGATATTGAACTTTATTTTTTTGAAAATTGCATAAAATCTCCGCCATTTTTAGGGTTTGAGCAACCGTAAAAAGCTTAAAATGTTTGTCTTGAAATGCTATTTCTCTTCCTCTAAAAAGCACAATGATTAAATTTATGCAAGGTTTTCAAAAATGCCAAAGAAAACCACCTTAAATTAGAGTATGGTTTTAGAGTATTGATGATTGAAAAAAGGCTGTTCTAAGAATTAACTAACATTCTCCAACTCGTTGCATAATGTTATTTTTCCTCATAAAAAAGCAAAGTTGTCAGTTAATAACAAATTTTCCTTAAAAAAACTGGTCGTAAACCAACAAAAGTACTTGAAAATCGTTGAACATAAAAGGGAATTTTTCCGAATTAAAGTAGTAACTCGCCCTCCCAGGCTGCATTTCCAGCTCGAAATTGTTGCTTCAATGCAACATGATGGAATGTGCTGGCTCGTACACGTCAGATGTTGCCTGTCCGATCGATAACGAGAGAAGCGCTGTTGACGAATCGTGCAAACCGTCCGCAGAAAAAACGGAAATCGTCCAGTTTGCGGGACGAGCGAATTCCATTTAAATGCAAAACTGACCCCCTCGAACCGTAGATACAATCTATACGGGGGGTGAGCCCTTCTCCGATGATTAACGTTCCCGAAGGTCGAAATTAACGCTTGTCCTGTCCCGGCTAATATCCGCGCTAAACGGATCCATGGCTGTTTTACGTGCTTCGCATTGCGATCTGTCTAATTAAATTCGCTCCTCGCAGTCGCATTGTTACTCGCAAAAAACAATCCAGTCTGAGGGAGACGTCTTCAACGAGTAAATACGCTGGATTACTGTTAAAAAGGCCCCTCAAAAGTCGCAACTGTTGACAGAATAATCCGGGGAATATAAACATTTCCCGTCTTCGATCTGCATAAGCTCGAGGGGGATTAGCCTTGTGGTTGTCTGCGTCCCCCCTTTTGGCTTAAAACAGCTACCGTTGAAATGAAAATGGGTCTACTTTCCGAGATTTCAAGTCTTTGTAATTATTAAGAAGGGTCGACAGATTGGAGAAATGCTTTTAATATCAAGCATGACGGTGAGAGAATACTCGGAGCGAATTCAACCCTAGCAATTTTTTGATACATTACCCCCGAACGCGTTTCTTTAACGAAATTGCCGTGACACAGCAGTATCCGACTCTCAAACCAAACCAAAACTTTTTCTATTACGTTGGAAGAGTGTATATGGATTTAATTATTAACCTATCAGCAACAGCAAGCCAACCGTTTTGACTAAGCCGACGTACTTCATATAAACAAGAGAAATTGAGCAAAGTTATTGTTTCTGATAGGTAGTTCTGATTTATTACTTTAATAAAGAAGACTCCGTCGACCTGGAAATAATTCTTGACATTCGGACCAGTTTCGATAACAAGAATCTACATTATTGAAGAACATTTCACAATATCGAAAGAAACATTTCCTGTTTCAATTTATATAGGAAATATCAGAAATCAGGGAGATCTGAAAAAGAGAAATATTTATGCAAGAACATTAGTAAAAATAAGCAGTTCCAGAAAAAATTTCCTATAAAATAAAGAGTACAAACAACAGTTTAATTGAAATTAGAATAACGTATTCAAAAGACTAAATCGACAAATTTATACCCGAAGCAAACGACAAGAGCAAAATATCCCTAACAATGCACCTAGCTACTACAAAAATATCTAGAGCATCAATACTTCCGGCGATTGTTTGCATATTTGCCCATTTTCAAGCTGTGTCGAGGAGATGACCTATTTTAAGTTAAAATATCGAATTCAGAAGAAAATAAAACCGTATGTAAAAACTGTATTAGTTTGGCTTTTGACATTGATCCGTCAATCAAAATTTCTGTGCCATTAGTCAGCTCAATCAGTTTAATTCTGCCACTCTTCTTAGTTAAAACAAGATGGGCTTTTGATTTTCTTCTTTCAAAATTTACTGGGCAATTAACCAGCTCAATCATTTCATCTTTTCTGAACCTGACTGAACTTTATTCTTCCTTAACACTTACTGTACTTTAGGCTTCTTAAAATTAAGAGTTGCTTAAGTTTCTTCCAGAATATGTGGACAACCAAATTGATATGCCAATCTGTAAACATTTCTGGCCAATTATCCACCTTAATCATTCCAGTTCTTCCACTCTTCTTTTCTGATACTGAACTTAATTCTTCTTTAAAATAAGTTCAAATAGAGTAATCGGTGTTTTTTTTAAATTTCTTGGCACTTAACCACTTCAAAAATTCCAATTTGTTCACTCTTCTTCTTTAAAATAAGTTTAGCATGTGACGTCAATAAGTCAGTGAAAATATTCTGGCCAATTAGCCAGCTCAATCATTCCACTTTCCCTTTCTAATTGTGACTGTACTTAATTCCTCTAGATTATTATGACAAATTCAGGTTTCAAAAACAGTTTAAAATGAAAATATTTACATTTTAATACGTCAAAACGCTTCATTCAGGTCTTTAAGGTTAGAAACAACATTTTAAATTTACTATGATAAGGTAAGTTTCTTACAATGTCTAGAATGTAAATTTTGACGCTAAAATACATTAAATTCAACAGTTTATAAAAAAACTCTATATAAAACGATATTTTAAGCTGGCAATGACAGAAAGAAAGTTTTTAAATAAGCAAAGTATTAAAAAAAAATTGGAATATCACAGAAACACGTAAAGAGCACTATATCAGTTATAAAATTGCAAAAGAGAAAGATTGAGCAAATCAAAATGAAGGAAAAGACAAAGTTTTTATAAAACAAAGCACGCAGTTTTTTCAATTCATTAGATAATGGAACATCTGAAATTGCCCTGAACGATTCTAATGGTTTTCACCCCTAAAACAACATTAGTAGTATAATGTGACGTGCCCATTTGATAAGAAAAACAAAATTAATGCGTATGTAAACATATGTCGCTTTTCAGATCAACAGGGTGAAAGAAACACTTAAACTAATGCAACCACGAAAGCGTGTTCACAAACCCATGGATACCAGTGGAGCGCGTCCCCTAAATTCCACTAAAAAGCGTTGATACCCCCCCACAAACCCCCCGGAGAAGTCATTTGCCACTGTTCAGTGTTCAAACACCCCCGGATAGGCTATTTCTCACCCCTCGAGACAAGTGTCGGATGACTTCTGTTTCTATTAATCTTCGCCCGCACCCCCCATGCGACCGTCAAAGCTTTTAGAGCCGCAAAAGCTTTACTTAATGGATTCCTATTCTACACGTTTTCCAATCAATGTAAATAATGCATTTGAGTGATAACTTACCTCCCGTTTTGAGGGCCCACACTTTTTGCCTCGTACGACGAACTGGCTGATATTGCATGGTCTGGAATTCTGCCCTCTTCCATGCCCAATGCTGCTCTACATTCTCCTGGAAGAAAATTAGGAGGATTATTAGTAGAAACATGTTTTTGCACCTAAAATTTGACAGATAATATTACAAAAATCATGTCAATGAGGGTGAATTTACTTTGGAACAAACCACTGTATTAATGGAATTTACCATTGTAACCACTATTGGTGGAAAGCAAAATAAAATTCCAAATCTGTGGAATGTCCATTATATTTTTTTCACAACCCTGTAATTTTTAATTTTAATATTTCAATACGATAGAAAATTAGCTGTACGATTTTTTCCACATATTGCTCAATTTCTGGGCTTTTTATGATGAATTAGCATCGTATCTCAGACACTACAAGACAAACACATTTTTTGACTGGCAAATTAACTTTATGATTTCATAGTTAAGTGTGTGACGTCACAATCAAGTTTTGAAGCCACGTGGTAGTTGTCAACCACGTTAAAACTGTCAAAATTAGCCCCAAACAAAAAATAGTGAAAGTTTTTGAAAGAATTGTTAAGATTCGCCTCAAACATAAATGTGGAGTTCTAAAATTGAAAGTTTTTTTTTGTGTTGGCTGAAATTGACTTTATAGCTTCATGGACTGGTTTTTGACCCGATTGTGACATCACAATCAAGTTAGAAAGTCTTTTAATGTTATGTGACAGCTGATAACCAAGTTATAACTGTCAAAATTTGGCTCAAAAAGAATGTGGAGCTGTTTAAGTAAAAATTTGAATTTCTGTTGAATGAAATTGACTATTGAAAGACAGGGACTAGCTTTCTGGCTTCAGTTTATTACTTTAGGGACAGGAAGAAGCATCCAGATGTAATTTGACAAGTCTTAGACACCAAAGAAGCACTCAGACATGAATTTGACGTGTTAGAAACAAAAAAAACGAGCTTTTAGTATTAGTTTTGACAATTCACAAGTTTCTGGTAGCATTTTTGACTATTCAAAGACAGGGACTAGCTGCCTGGCTTTAATTTTGCATTACAAAGACAGTAAAAAGGCTTCTAGCATTTATTGGGACTATCCAAACGGTTCAGACAGCATTTTTGACTAACTTGAAGACAGCGGGAAGCATTCTGACATGAATTTGATGCTCTAGAGAGTGTAAAGAAGCTTCCTGTATTAGTTTTGACAATCCACAGGCTTCTGGTAACATTTTCGACTATTGAAACACAGGGACTAGCTTTCTGGCTGCAGTTTAATACTTTAGGGACAGGAAGAAGCATCCAGATGTAATTTGACAAGTCTTAGACATCAAAGAAGCATTCAGACATCAATTTGACGTGTGACAAAAATATAGATTTATGAACTGGTTTTTGACGATAGTGATGTCACAAAAAGTCTCTTAATGTCAATTGGTAGCTGTCAACCACGTCACAGCTGTCAAAATTACCCTCAAACAGGATTGTAAAGCTATAAAAGTGAAAGTTTTAATTTTCGTTGAATGAAATTGATTTTATAGCTTTATAGACTGGTTTTAGACGATTATGACGTCAAAATCAAATTAAGAAGTTTCGTAAAGTCACGTGATAGCTGTCAACTACGTAGAAACTGTCAAGATTAGCCTCAAACATAAATGTGGAGTTCTAAAACTGAAAGTTGCAATTTCTGATAAAGTGTTTTTTGGGTAAATTAAAGACAACCAATAACTTGAAACTTGTATGATTTTTAGTAAAAATAGATGACACAAATTGTCACTATATGTGCTGTCACTTTCCAATTTCCAACAATATGGCAACTGCTATAAAAACAAACTCAATTTTTGTTGACAACGTTGTAAACATGAGTTGGCACGTTTACACCCAATAATACGATAAATCAAATGAAATTTATTCAATAAAGTGAATTATAATTTGCTATATAGTTACAATGAGTAGACGTTTTGTTATTTTTTGCTTATTATACGATCAAAGTAATTTGTTTCGTTTTAATAAAATGCGAGAGAAACATAGTCACTCAAATCATAAAAATACGTCATCCATGACGTGAATGTACTTTTCGTTGGCGTTTTCTTTAACTGTCTAATTTTCCGTCTCTGGGTTGCTTCAAATTTTTTAAATTAGTCTGTACCAGGATTTTAGGCAACTTCGGTTCTGGTTTCTAATTTAAATGTTTGTACATACATTACTGGAAAATTAGAAAAAATAATGGTTTTAGACTTTTAAAAACAAAAAGTTTCTATAACATTTACATGCATTCACAACAATCCTAAAAATATTTTGTATAGGAATGTTTTTTTCCTTTTGGAAAAGTGTTTTGCTAAACTTAAATTAAGTACTAGAGTAAATTCATTGTTTTACCACTCAAAAATTAAATTTACAAACAAGGGGCTTTAAAACAAAAATCTGAACTGGAAAATCCCTATTTATACAATGGAGCCGAAACGCAAAGCTTGCACGAGAACACTTGTTTGCTTTTTTTCCTGTAATCCTCCCCGATTTAGCCCGGGCATATAAAGAGTAGGTAATTAGGCCCTTGCTCGTTTGCCCAAAAATTATTATTACCAGTTAACCCTTGCAGGAGGCCAGTTTATTCGCAGTGCGTGATGAAGGATCCTTGTCCCGTCAACTTTTCCCCATATTCACGTTAATTGAGGGGGTAAAATCATAACTCAGGTAAATCTCAAGTGTAATACACACGGCTCCGTTCTGTCCTACTTGTCTGGTACGCCAGGGATATTCAAGGGTTGAAGAAAGAAAGCCTTAAGAGAGACGCGAATGCAATTTTACGATATAACGCCCTTTGTAAGTATTCGGGTGTGCACTTGTCCCTAATGAACCTGCGTCAATAGGGATTCGCGATTCCCTGCAGCTGGATCGAATTACTAACTTTGGATTATCTCTTAGGGGGTTTTAATTGCGAAGGGTTTCAAAATATTTAGCTGATTGCCAGGGTTGTGTACTTGAATAATCTATTCCAACTAACGCAAATATTTTTTCCTTTAGAGAGGGGGAGGGGAAATAATTTGTGAAACTATACAAAAATCACAAACTTTAGTATTAAAAGTGGTAAATGCAACAGGCGTGAAAAATGACAAGATTACTAAGATTTTCAATTCACAGAAAATAAGATTTATTCATCTTATCTGATATTCAAATTAACTTCCAGTAAATTACTAGCAGTCGATCTTTTCTTTCTCTGAATGATACCTACAAATCAACAAATCTACAAATAATAGTTCTTTTTAGCCTTTGTGCTGGTTTATGTAGTAAATCTTTGGAGCTCCTTTATCAAATATTTGCCAACATTGAGATACAACATATTTATGCGCAACTCTCGGTTTTTGAGAGACATTTTGAAGGTCTTTGATTTATTATCCAGGGGGCGCGCCATTTCCCTTTTTTACCCTGTTTATCCGAAAAGGAACAGAAGGGTCCGGGTGTTGGGAAAATTAGATAATAGAGAACAAACATTTTGAAAGGGTTTAAGCCGCTGAGACGGAAATTCGAGGATGTGGCAACCGTGCAAATGGTGTATATCAGAAAATTGCCCCAAGTCACGGAAGTCGTCAAGTGTAAGGGGAAATGCCTACTTTTCCCTAATTGTCAGATTTCGGATATTCGCGTGCGTTTCTCGCATTGTCGTTTATTTTTAGATTTCCAGGTTTATAGCCAAAACGAGTTAATATTCTGATTAATTCTTAACGTCGTCAAAGGGCCGGTTTGTTCGAAAATCAAAGCGTCCCCATATCCTCTTTAATGCTCCCCGGATTTTCGCATCAACGACGTCGATCCATTCTTCCATTGTTGCTGCTGTAAGACACCTCTTTTCACGACGGAGAGCCGCAGTTCTATCCCTGAATAAATCCCTATAAGTCCCTAGATATACCGGAAGATTCGTTGGAGACAGTCTTTTCCGTTTTAAGCTGTTGTCACATATAAACATGCAATAAATTGTACTGAACTGAAACTATTACAGTAAATTAGTTATTACTGTTAGAACAATTAGCAATACCGTTAAGGTTAAGGGCTTGAGAGGGTATTTCTTTGATTGATTCAGTTGAGAGTCGGCAATTTATTGCGTTTATTTCAACGTGAGCGTAATGCGGAACATCCCCTGTATTAGTGGCAAAGGGCAGACCCTTCAAAACCAGTGGCGTTGCTAGATCATTTTGTTGGTCAAAGGAAATAACATATTATACTACAAAACATAATAATTACATGAATATATACTCTGTTAGTCTCAATGACGTCAAAAGTATGATTGATACTTGAGGATAGGGTTCAGGAAGATTTCTTATTATAATCGAGATGCACACAAGCATTTGCATAAATTGTGTGATTGGTCAAGAAAAAGCAGCAAGCTGAAAGCTGCTTTTCTTAACCAATCACAGAGTCCAATAACTCTTGAAATTTACGCAAATGCCAGAATTAGCATTAGAACCAATAAAATTTGATTATTTCCTAACCCAAACCGTAAATTAGTAATTTTTTTCTGAGACTCTCTAACTCTTGCGATACTCGAAGAGTTGGACTGAGAAAAAGTGCAGTTTTATTAGTTTTCTTATCCGTAAACCCACCACTGATTAATTTCTAGTACAGTAAGAACTACACTAAATTCAGATATACATTTCATAAATCTGACAATTGTGCAAAACCTAAATTTATAATAAGTTGTTATTGTAAAAGATATCAACCAAACTTCTAACACTAAAAGAATGATTCTAAGTAACAGTGTTGCCAGATCTGAATGTTTTCCATGAAGCTATACAATAAGAAAACATCTTAAAACTGGTACATTTAGTTAAAATGTGTGTGTGTGTGTATTTATGACTTATTCTAAAAAGGTTTTAAAAATTCTCCTTGTTTTGAGATCAACAAATCCGTGTAGAGTAGACGTAATAATAGCATTTTAAGTGGACAATGCAAGGATTTGCAAAGTATAAGAGAGTAGAATTGAAGCAAAAATTAAAAATAATCTGGAGAGATTTAGTGAAATCTGGCAACTTTAAAAAAAAACTTTATAACAGTTTTCTAGCAGTATTCCATATAAAACGTGTTTCTGAGATTTATGACAGTTATTTTGACATTGGTCACGTGACTGCCTGCCTAAATTATCCTCTAAAACCACGTTATATCTGTCACTACTATCAAAACTCTCAAAATTTGCCACAACACAGTTGTAAACACAGTTTACTTACAGTTTTTAAAGCGTGACGTGTTTCTGAGATTTATGACAGTTATTTTGACAGTGGTCACGTGACCGTCTAACTAAATAGTGTCCTAAAGACGCGTAACAACTGTCACTCACGTCAAAACTGTCAAATTCGCAAAAGTCAGGGGTTTAGAAAAGTTGACTTGCAGTATTCGATATAAAACGAGTGTCTGAGATTTATGACAGTTATATTGGCAGTAGTCACGTGACTGACTAGCTAAATCATCCTCTAAAACAACGTGATATTTGTCACTAATATCAAAACTGTCAAAATTTGGCTAGAATCTGCAAAAATAAGAGTTTAACACAGTTTTTGAAACAAGACGTGTTTCTGAGATTCATAATAGTTATTTTGACAGTGATCACGTGACCGTCTAACTAAATAGTGTTCTAAAAACAAATAACAACTGTCACTAACGTCAAAACTTTCAAACTGTGACTGACACTAATATCAAGATTGTCAAAATTTGGCTACAATTTGCAAAAATAACAGTTTATTACAGTTTTTGAAATAAGACGTGTTTCTGAGAAATATAATAGTTATAAATCTTTTATTTAAATTCGCAGGAAATTCGTTCCTACGCCATTCGAAAAAGCATAAAAAATACTACAAAATAGGTTAAAAATGGCCTCTCTAGCTCCTCATGTTACCGAGATATTGAATTTCAAAGAGTACCCCATTCTTTAATTTTTTTGAAAAATTAAACATTTTAAAGTGCTTTTTTGTGCTTATTTCACCTAATTTAAGGTTTTTTTGTATAAATATGCGCTTTGCTGTGCATTGGAATCCTTATAGAGCAAAGACAGTGATCACGTGACCGTCTAACTAAATAGTGTTCTAAAAACCCGTAACAACTGTCACTAACGTCAAAACTGTCAAACTATACTGAAAAGTCGCAAAAGTCAGGGTTTAAAAAAGTTTTCTTGCAGTATTCGATACAAAACGATTTTCTGAGATTTCTGACAGTTATTTTGATAGTAGTCACGTGACTGCCTAGCTAAATTATCCTCTAAAGCCACGTGATATCTGTCACTATATCAAAATTCTCAAAATTTGCCACAACAAAGTTTACTTACAGTTTTTATAGTGGAACGTGTTTCTGAGCTTTATGACAGTTATTTTGACCGTGGTCACGTGACTGACTACCTAAATTATCCTGCAGAACAACGTGATATCTGTTACTAATATCAAAACTGTCAAAATTTGGCTATAATCTGCAAAAATAACCGTTTAACACAGTTTTTGAAACAAGACGTGTTTCTGAGATTCATAATAGTTATTTTGACAGTGATCACGTGACCGTCGTATATAGTGTTCTAAAAACATGTGACAACTGTCACTAACGTCAAAACTGTCAAACTGTGCTGAAAAGTCAGGGTTTAAAAAAGTTTTCTTGCAGTATTCGATATAAAACGAGTTTCTGAGATTTATGACAGTTATTTTGACAGTAGTCACGTGACTGACTAGCTAAATTATTTTCTAAAACAACATGATATCTGGCACTAATATCAAAACTAGAATCTGTAAGAAAAACAGTTTAACACAGTTTTCTTACAGTTTTCGTAGTTGATTAGTTATTTTCACAGTGATCACGTGCCCGTCTAGCTAAATAGAGTTCTAAAGGCACGTGACGTCTTGATTGTCAAACTGTACCTACTGGAAATGTATCATTTAGATGTTGGCAACACTGGTAAGTGAAAATTAAGAGCTTGACCGGATTTTGCTGCTTCTTAATAAGTATTACATGCCTCAAATCCCTAAAAAGAACCAAGAGCAAAATAGCCATGTTTACCGTTACTTAACACACGTTTCACTTAAACCAAATTTTTTCTAACAAGTGAGTTGTTATCAAAGTAAAATTAGCACGGTCTGCAATCACTCTAGACCAGTAAAATCTAGGAAACTAACTCCATAAATTGATGAGCATCAACTAATTAACCACAGGATAAACGTGATAATCGTTAGGATTGCAACTGTCCCTATTAAATTGTCGACTGGGAATAATTATAACTTGCAACTAGAGTTACTAGGGAAACTTAATAGGTTAGGTTAGGTATAGTAGTGTACAATTTTAGTAAATTTTCAAAAAAAGAAAGTGCCGCCACTGGTAAACCCTCCCCCCTTTAAACCAATGTTGTGCTTGAGCAATTCTGTCGTGTGACGAATTCGGCAAATTATTTGCGTGTTGCGTAAATTTCGTCACGGAACCGCAACACGCGGCCCTTACAGGGATCAAGGGCTTTTTGTCTAATTGAAATATGGGAAAACGGACCCCAAGAAGGCTATTTTTATGTGTGGACCACCACGAAATCCCTCCAAATCCACCCTCAGTAGTATTAACAAAAAAAAAACAATTAGTGTCCAGAATTTAACATGTTATTAAGATCAATATTAACCGAACGTACAAATTAATTAAATTGGGAAATATTAATAACAAAATGTAGCTCTCTTTGTTTGGTCGATGAGACTAAATATTAGCTTTACCCAATAATTGCTATCAAACTATTTCTTTGTTGTTTATTTTTAATAACCTGCCGGAATTTATGTTTTTAAATACCATTTTATCCAGCTTGTATAAGTGATTTTAATATTTATAATAGCGACGATATATTAATTAAAAATTGTATGCATAGTTTTTTGCTCAACTTGGAACAATGGAATTATTTAAATAATAACATAAAAGCACACTCCACTTAAATTGTTTAATAAAAACTTTAATTAAAGTTACATTGAAGCCAAAATTTTGAATAGTCAATAATGAAGCTGGATAAAGTTATTTAAACCGGGCAAAACATATTTATTTTATACCAAATTGGACTCTTTCATTATTGGAAATGTTTTGATAAATTATTGAATAAATTGATTAACTTTTGTGTTATCTGAAAAAAAGCTTATTTAGTTTTCTAGTTCTAAAAAGTTGCTACATAAGTCAAGCAGGGGATTAAAGTAGAAGACAAAAGCATCTAAGTGAATTCCCCTATTCCATGTTGAGCAATATCAATATATCGAAGCGAAATCTACCCAGAATGGACTGTTTAAAGCCATTACTCCTATTACTCGAGCAATTCGAATCCTCATTAATTTAAAGCTGCCTTAAACTGAGGTAATTCCGGCCACTATACCCTATAAAGATAGCAATTTCCTAGAATATTATCGATTTAAGGTTGTATCGGTTTATCTATTATGATTTAAGAGGCAATTCAATCTTTCAAAAATTGAAAAAATGTAATTTTGGCAATTTTTTATTTTGCTCCAGGAGGGTTCCAATGCACATCAAAGGATATATAGGGTGGTCCAGTTTTAAATGTCAATAATTCACCAATCCATAGCCAATTAAAAAGTAAGTTGACATTCATTATGTCATTTTCCTGATAAGTGCTTCCTAAGGAAAATACAGTCCTTTAAATTTCTGTTTAAAAAATCGTTTTTTTTTGTCATAACTGTCAGACCGTTGGAGCAATATTGATCAAATTTGGAACAAGCACTTTATTACACGTTATTACGGTCAAATACCCAAGTTTCCAGACAAACTGAAAGACTTTAGTTTTGAAAATTGAATTAGAAAAGATAAAAATTTCAGAAGCTTAAAAATTGTGTTTGTAACCAGTTTTCATGCAAATCGAGAGACTTTAATACTAAAAATTGACTTGTAGACATAAAAACTACTTTTTCAAGAATTGGTTACTACAAATTCATACATTTAAACCTTAAAAATGGACTTGAACCCCAAAATTTAACTGAACTAATGAAAAGTGACATTAGAAGCTTAAAATTTGCATTTGAAGTAAGTTTTCATAATTTGAAGACAAATTTCAATATTTTAGTCTTGAAAATAGTCTTAGATGCAGGACATTAACATTAGATTCATGAAAATTGTCTTAAAAACGAATTTTTCGTGCTTTTTACTTTGCTTTTAATTTTCTTCGAATTCTGGACCATTTTTAGTGCTTCAAAACTGCTTTCAGCTTGGAAAATCGAGTTTCAAAACTATCTTCACCAAGTTATTGACATAGCAAACTTAAAAAACAATTTTAACTTAAAATAGCATTCCAAGCTTTGTTACTATTAAATCGACTTCTAGACACCCCAGTGCTAAAATCTCGGGTATTTCTTAATAAACTAAACTGTTTTTAGTGTTTTAAGGCTGTTTTCAATGCCTCAAATCGAGTTTCAAGACTATCTTTACAAAGTGTTTGACTTATCAGGCCTAAAAGCTAGTTTGTCCACTGACCATAATCTTGAAAATGTTATTTCAAGCTTCTTCACTATTAAATTGACTTCTACACTCATAGGTGCAATAAATTGTAGCATCTCTAAGAAATTCAGACTGTTTTTAGTGCTTTTTAAGACTGAA
The DNA here is from genome assembly GCA_018691245.2 of Ips nitidus. Taxonomy (NCBI): domain Eukaryota; kingdom Metazoa; phylum Arthropoda; class Insecta; order Coleoptera; family Curculionidae; genus Ips; species Ips nitidus. Next base: position 4,279,868 of record CM042801.1, on the reverse strand, counting down.
AAATCGAGTTTAAGACTATTTCCAAAAGTCAAGTTTCTTCAGTAATAAAAGTAAAAAATGTTGGTACCAAATACTACAATAATAGTCTTGAGAACTAATTTTTAAAAATAAAATGAGACTAGAAGAAAGAAACTAGACTTGTTGTCCAGTCCAGAAAATTCAGTTGTACACCAATTAAAGTCTTGAAAATATACTTTTGGACTCTCTTTAGTCCTAGTAAAGTCAGTTCTAGCATTAAAAGTCAACTTTTATACTATTTTTAGTAGTAAAAAATGAGTTTCATGCACAATACAATCTTTGACTTGATTTCCGGACTTTTTTTAGTTCTTGAATGCCAGTTTCAGACACTCAACCAGGATGGCAGTCTGAGAAAGCGAATCATAAGACCATTTCTAGTAGTAAAAAAGTTTTTAGACTATTCAGTACAAATTTGGACTTTCACAAGTCTTGGATGTTCAGTTTTAAACTATAAAACGATTTTTTAAATGGAAATTTGGAGGACTGTTTCTTCCTTAGGAAACGTTTTTCAGAAAAATGACATAATGCATGTCAACTTATTTTTTGATTGGCTATCAAATGGTGAATTATTGACAGTTAAAACTGGACCACCCTGTATTTATACCAAAGGACTTGAAATAAGTGCAAAAAAAAAAAAACACTTTAAAGTTTTTCTATTTTCAAAAAAAATTAAAAAATTAGCTATTAGAGGTTTTTTTTACTACTTTTTGAATGTGAATATCTCGGTAACATGAATAGCTAGAGAGGCCAGTTTTCGCTCATTTTGTAGTATTTTTTATCCTCTTTCTAATGGCGTTGTAGTGAACTCTATAAGAGTTCACATAAAAAGGTAGTCATTCAAAAATTGTTTTTTTTTTTGCAAAAAGGCGCAATTTTGCCAATTATTTATTTTGGTCCAGAAGGGTTCCAATGCAAAGAAAGCAGCTTCCAGCTTGCTGATTTTTTACCAATCACTATACCCACTGTGTTGTGATTTACGCAAATGCTGCACATGTTGACAGCTTAGCGGGTAGTTTGTGATTATTCACTGCTATTTCTTGACCAAACACAAACTATACGAACCACTTCTCATAAAACAAATTTCTGATGTAATTTAAGGTTAGGTTAGGTATGTTTTTTTGGATAAAATTTAAAGTTGCTTTGGATGCAAAAGTACATTTTTTTGCCTATTTATTACTTGGAATAGATTCGTACTTCTAATAACTTAGCTCGTAAAACTACCATATATTCGGGTATCGCAGTGGACAAATAAATGACTGTGAATCATTTTAATAAACTTTGCAAAAGCTGCGGTCAAAGCACGAACTCCCAACGGCTCTCGGTGAAAATTTCCCAGCAGCGCGAAAAAGCAGTAAAACTGGTAAAACTTCCGTTTACTGTCGACCGTCCGGATAATTACTCATCCAGCCGAGTTGTAATTAAAATCTGTTTTTATTCCAGAACAACTTTACTTACTTATCATTAATTCCTTCCGGCCGATTACGGCCTTTCGAGCAAACAGACGGCTTTTATAGGAAAAGGGGGACTGTATGTCCTGTTTAAAACCGATTTTTGTTACCTATTTTTCGAGTAATAAATTATAGTAATGTGTAATTAGAATTGATTAATCCCAAAGCCTGATCAACTAATTAGTACAATACATCCAGTTTAACAATCAACATAATAATAAGTACAATATGCTAAAATGTACACAGGAATAAAACAAGAACAAAGCATAAAAGTGAAGTAAAACAGGGATGTTTCATTCTAATTCCACAGGAAATGTATAAGAGTAGAGTTTATGAAAATTCTTAGATGCCTGTAACTATAGAAACTTTCTACAGAATTTTTGATGGAAGGTGCATACCGGATGCAGGAGATTACTTTAATAAAGCATGCAAAATTGAATCAAAGAAATCTTAAATGAAATAGCTTCTTTATGTGTTTTGTTTAGTTTACAAGTTTTAACCAGTGGAGGGTGTAGTTTGTAAAGTTGCTTAGTGATAATGTGCTCGTATTATCAAAAATAGTTGTGAGAAAGTGTCTCTACTTCCTGGTAGAACTCTAAGATTCAATCCATGTTCTATTTATTTCTAAAGAATGAATCTTACACATTCTGACAAGCTTCTCAGTTAATTTTTAAGTTCCAGTGAGTAAAATGCTGTTTATTGCTTCTTTAGGTCGTATAATGTTTTCTTGTATGTTGAAACGTTCGCTTTGCTAAGGAATCAATTAAATAATAGTTCAGTAGTGTAAAAATTTACTAAAACGACTAATCAACTTTCAATGATATATTTAGCTAATTTCTATGCTGGAATCAATTGTACTTATACCAAACATTCAGCAACAAAGAAACATTCTGAAGGTGTATTTATTTCCGAAGATTTTGAAAAATTTTGATTCAGAAACTGATTTTATGTTTTTAATACTGCATTTTCAAACTTTATCATTTATTGCTTCTTTTGCACCATAACCAGAAATTAGGTTAAGAGATATTTTCTCCTGTAACGTTTTTTGATTCCTGGACACACTCTGAAGAAGTAAATTACAGTTTTGGAACAAGGTTTTTTATATTTTTTTATTATCATCTTGCAAGTTGATATTTTGCCAGAAGATTTTGGTATTTCTTCTCCTAATTCTAGTTTGATGGCAACATGAAACTCTTTCTTGCAGGTGCAATGTTTTGACAAAATATGATTGCAACCGTTATGTAATAGTATATTATTAACCAAGGTTTAGACAGAAGCTTTTATTGAATTTAAGACGTAAGGTCAATAAAAGCTGTATAAACCGTGAATAATATATCGTTTTTTCCACTATCAACCATATTTTTGATGGTCTCTTTGTTGAAAATTTAAAAATTTAGGTTAACAACCAAACAACAACATGAAGACACAATCTAATTTAATTGTCTCTGTCAAGTCAAGTATATTTTATATGTCTTAACAGACAATGACATATTATTCAAAAAATAATTTTTTTCACTACTAACATGATAAACATATTGACCGATTAGTAACTTGAGAAATTAGTTTTCTCTACCTTAATGGTCATTATGTCCCTAGGTCAAAAATGAGTCTAATTTCTAGTTCTAGTCTGGCACAAGCACAACAAAAAAGAAAATTTTATTGACCTAGGTAAATAATAATGTCAATCTCTTTTAAGACATATGATAAATTAAATTGTCTTTTCATGTTGTTGTTTTCTTGTTATCCTAAATTTTTAAATTTTCAATAAAAAGGCCAGCTTAATAGTGGAAAAAACGTTATATTATCCACGATTTAGACAGCTTTTATTGACTTAAAGATGACAATAAAAGTTTCTGTCTAAACCTTGGTTAATAATATATTATATTTTGCCACTAAATGATAGATTTGTTGGATCTATAGAGCGTAGGTACATTAACATATGTAAAACAATACATTTTCAATGGAAAATCATTTTTTGATAGTCACAAAAGGATTCCTAACAACGTAATGAGAATTGTAACGTTTTTATTTATATTAAGCCAGTTTGAAACTAGTAAGGAATTTAAAATATAATTTTTGTGATTTACTTCTTTTTACTTTTGCTTTATTATGATTGAACTTTGGTATTGAGAAGTTTTTGTTTAACCGATATTTAATTCTCTCGTTTTGTTAGGAAGTAAAAGTTACGATTGGACTTTTGTGACAAAGCAAACAAAGATAACCAAATCCACCCTGAATTAGCTTTAATCCTGATAGATTTTAGCACTACCAATTTTAAATTATAATGAAAGACCCTGTACAGGGTACTCAGAATTGAATTGACCTTTAATTTCGTATAACTTAAATTAGAATCTGGTTATACAGGGTCGTGTATTTAAAGAGGATAGACTGTGAAAACTGCAGGAGATATAGACAAATATGCATACAGCCCAAACCAGAGCAAATGGTAGTTACATCATCAAAACCGTGTAAAATGCCAAATGGTTTACTTCCAAACTAGTTTAGGAAGAAACATAAAATAAAAAAAAATTAAATGGTGTGATGGAATTATCAATTTTTGAACGTGTTTGATGTCGACATGAATCAAAACGGCTATCGCCATTAATTAGATACTGTTTTGGAGTAGACAATGGAGGATCGAGGATGCCATAATCAGGTGCGCTTTGTTTCGTGACGGACGCCCAACATAAACGGCTTGATAGGCGTCGGGACGCTGCTTTTGTATCGGATATGGCTGACCAAGTGGGTCTTGATTGGAATAGTTTAGGTTGTTTCCGTCAATTAATGGCAACGAAATCGAGCTTTTTCCACGCGCCGTTTAATCGATCAACCCCAAAATTCCAAGGACGTTTCCATAACCGAATGAAAAGGCGCTCGAATTTTTATTCCGCACGAGCGCCTCGGAATACAAATTATACAAATACAGCCCCGCATACAACCAACAGATTATTACGAAGATTTCCCCTATCCGTTTTTCGAGGAAATTGAAATGGAAATTTTAATGAAATCTTTAGCTGATTATTGTTGCAATTTCCGGGGCGAAAATAAGAAAATTAAGTATTTTCAAGTTTGATTGCGTACACAATGGGAAATGTAAACAAAACAGATTCGAATAATCGGGTCACGTTTACCAGCAACACGAGAAAATGTTTTTGGAAACAAGCTTTTTATAAGAACCATAATTCATGCGATGTCCAAACAAAACTGTACTTATCAGTAAAAATCTAAAACTGAATTGTACTTTTGACACTGAATTTGTACTAGCTTTTATCGTCACGTTTTAAGGACACCCTGTAATGCAAAATTTAGTTATTTTTAAATTGCCTAAAAATTGTTATTTCAACATGTCGATAATAAAACTTAAAAAAGGATAGTTTTGTACAGGGTGAGTCAACGATACAGTAAAATTCATTATCTCATTAGTTTCGAAAAATACAAAAGTTTTAGAGAATATTAGGAGAAACATTGTTTAAAGTTACTTTTGGGTAAAAGTAAAATATTAGTTTTTTTAAATAAGATTCCCTAATTTTTAACACATATTTAGATTGTTTATGAGATTTTAATACTTTTTAGTTAATAATGTCATATACCTAAACCTAATAGTATTTCCGATATTTAATTTTTTCAGCAAAATATTAGTTTTTACTATGATGGAAAATTGTCTGTATCGCCATTGTTTGTAAAGGTAGAATACTCATATTTGGTGCAAACGTTCTGCATAAACGACCAAAAAGATATATCCAAGTAAACTTGCATTAGATGCTACAGGGTGCTCAATTTTTTAAAACATACTTCAACTTGAGAAATCTCGACTTACTTTACAAACCATCCTGTATAATTCCAAAACTTAATTTGACAATTATCTACATTTTTTATGAAGTACTTCTATAAAAAAAATATTAAAAAAATTAACGCTTTTTGCACTTTTATACACTTTTCTGTTACTCTAGTTGATTTTCTCAACAGGTTGTAACATTTTTAAAACCGCCTTCGAATTCCCAGAGGGATCTCTAAGTGTCTTAAACTTTCCCAAAATTTTCTAAAACTGCCAGAAGTCTTTATGGGTGTTTTACCGCCTTTCTAAAATTACCAGAGGTTTTACAAGGTTCTTAAACCTTCTCAGATTTTTCTAAAGTTGCCAGAGACCTTTACAAGTGTCTTAAACCTTTCGAAACTTGCCAGAGGCTTTTAAGAGTGTCTTACCCTTCCCAGAATTTTCTAAATTTACCAGAGGCTTCTAGAAGTACCTTAAATCTTCTCAGAAGTTTCTAAAAATAACAAAGGCCTTTACAAGCGTCTTAAACCTTTCCATATTTTTCTAAAATTGCTAGAAGCCTCTACAAGGGTCTTACAACCATTCCAAAATTTTCTAAAATTGCCGGAGGTTTTACAAGTATCTTCTCAGATTTTTCTAAAGTTGCCAGATACCTTTACAAGTGTCCTAAACCATCCCAGAATTTTTTAAAATTGCCAGAGGCTTCTACAAGTGTCTTACAACCTTTCCAAAATGTTCTAAAATTGCCAGAGGTTTTATAATTGTCTTAAACCTTCTCAGATTATTCTGAAGTTGCCAGAAGCCTCTACAAGTGTCGTAAAACTTCCCAGAATTTTCTAAAATTGCCAGAAACCTGTACAAGTGTCTTACAAACTTTCCAAAATTTTCTAAAACTGCCGGAGGTTTTACAAGTGTCTTCTCAAATTTTTCTTAAGTTGCCAGAGACCTTTACAAGTGTCTTAAACCTTTCTAAAATTGGCAAAGGCCCCTACAAGTGTCCTAAACCATCCCAGAATTTTCTAAAATTGCCAGAGGTCTGTATAAGTGACTTACAACCTTAAAAAAATGTCTAAAATTGCTAGAGGGTTCTACAACTGTGTTAAAGCTCTCTGGAATTTTTTAAAATAGCCACAAGTATGTTACAACTTTTCCAAAATTTTCTAAAATTGCCAGGAACCTGTACAATTGTCTTACAACCTTTCCAAAATTTTCTAAAATTGCCGGAGGTTTTACAAGTGTCTTCTCAATATTTTTGTAAAAAAGTTGATTAGGTTTAGGTATATGACGTTATTAACAAAAAAGATTTAAAATTTTATAGAGATTCTAAAAATGTGTTAAAAATAGGGGGTTCTATTTAAAAAAAAACTGATATTTTATCTTCTACGCCTTTAAGAACCATCCTGTATATCCAAAAGTAATTTTAATCTATGCATGTTTAAGAAAAATATCAATACAATTCCGTTTTAAAAATACAGCTTTGATATTAACTTACTTTACAAACCATCCCGTATAATTCCAAAACTTCATTTGACAATCCTCTACATTTTTTATAAAGTACTTCTATACATAAAATATTAAAAAAAATAACGCTTTTTGCACTTTCATACACTTTTCTGTTAGTCTAGTTGCTCTTTACAGTTGGTTTAATAACCACTTCTTCCACTCTGTATATGAATGAAATTTGTTAAATTTCTCTCCATTTTGGAAATTAATTTTTTTTGAGGACAGAATAGAATTTTTTTTTAACTTTTCTTAGGAAAAAGTATGGGCTATCACATGTTCCACATCAGAATGTGCTAAAATTATAGCTTATAGAAATTTGAAGCTGTCAAACTTTTTGAATGGCTCCCGTAGCTGTTCAGATTATTTTCAAAATTTGAAAAAGTTTCCAAATGAACACTTTAATGTAGCAAACAAATCTCTTTTGAGTAACTTTTTTCGTTTAGGAATTAGAGTTTATATGACACTTTGAAGTTTATTTTTTATGTACTTTCCACTCTTGAATAATCCTACAATCAATTTGGACCACCCTGTATACTCAAGACTATGGTTGTAACCTTTTTAAAACCGCCTTCAACTCTCTTCATCAAAACTTTTACATTTAATTTTTGTCCTTTAAACAATATTACTTTTGCAGTGACACAAGGCAAATTGAGTTTCGGTTTGTATGGTTTTTTTTCGGTGTTGTGGAACAATTGAATTGGAATTTCAATTTGAAAGTTGCTTTCCGTTGTCACCGGGCGGAAAAGCGAGTTTTACTCTGTTGTTATTTATTTATAGCTAAAGTTTTGTCGCGTTTTACATACGTATGGTTGGCTAAGAAACAACAACTTCGAACTATCTGTCAGGAGATTTATTTGGTTGTATTTTTGAGTCTTTAATTTGAATTCTCTTTTGATTTTGAATTTGAGGTCTGAAATATAGGTTGTTGCATTGATTCTAATCTGAAATCTGAAATCATATATTTATTAGATTTGATTGTACGAGGGAAATGCCATCAATTCAAGTTTAGTATCTGTAAATCCTCATCTTGATGCATAGTTAAATTACCATTAATCGCCTGCTCTTGGAAATTACGATGCACCAAAACAACTCCTTTAGCAAATTTCACCTTACCGAGTTTCCCAGTTAACAAAGTTTCACATACACAACGCAAATTTCGTTCGCTTTCAGGTCTCGTCGACGCAAACATCGTTACCATCCTGCTACATAGATTTTCATCTAATTTATAAGGATTTGTTTCAGGTTGCAGGTATTGAATATATTTTAATACAAATTACCTTTAGAAACTTTAAAAATCCCTTGTAATTACTCAAAGGACAAACTCCTACTTTGGAAAACTTCCAAATCCGATTTGTTCCCAATAATAAAGTTTCTTCTTGGAAGAATGCTCGGGGCTTTAGAGTTTTTTTTTTGTTATCCCCGACTTGTTTTAAGGAAATTAATACGGTGGAGCTTTTTATGTTCTGCAGAGGTGGGTTACGGCTGAAAAGTTGGAAAAAAACAAGGGGAGTTTGTCTTTCATTTAAGAACCAGAGGAAAGTCATTGATCAAGGTATATTGGCATTAAAGCCGAAGGCTGTGCACTCGAGCTTTTCCCAAAAGAGTCATTAATGAACATCCAGGTCTCTGGAGCCTGACCTGGAAAAAGTTTCACAATTGAAATTAATACAAAGGGATTTTTCCGCAAACAAATAAAAATGAGCCCTGGAATAACTTGTACTTTACCGTGGAAGTTAGCAACTTTGTTGATTAATCTAGAGAATTTGCTGCATTTTTCTTTTGGAGAAATTACAGATGAATTTACTTTTCTAATATTAAACAAGACATAAAACAGTGGTTAAACGCTAGTTTTAAGAAATAAATAGAATATTTTTTGTTGTTCAATTATTCTACCTTTTGTGTGTCACTGTGACTAAATCGTGCAAGTAACAGGATTTGATTGACGATTGACAGCTGTCAAAATTTGTGTGTCATTGTGACGTCAAAAACGCTCTGTTCGCTTCATGGAGCTTGCAAAACGATTGCGGCCATTGTTGCCCTACAATTGACGTTTCTATAGCTGTCACTTTATTTTCTCCGGTCGACTTTATAAACTTAGAATAAACCAAGTTCAAGTTAAGTGTAGTTCAGACTGTGATGTCTCTCATCTCTATTGTCACAGTCTAGACCACTCTTAACCTAGACGTGGTTTAGTAAGTATGTTGTGCAATACCCCCTTAAACAGTTAAATTTTGTTAGCAATTTTTTTGTAAAATTTATTATTTAAACTGTAAAATTTCATTAGCAAACTAGTCTTATATGACTATATGAAACTATTACTGAGAATGACGTTAACTTTTGGGACACCCTGTAAACCATTACCTTTTTTAATTCTACCATTCCATTTCATCCATTTAACGTTTAAAATTCAGTAGTAAATTAGTCAATTTCATCATTTTAAAAGTGGAATTTTATTAGCAAATTAGCGAGTTCCATCATTTTGACAGCTAAATTTTATTACAAAACTTGATTATTTCTTAAAAACTGTTAAACTTGTTTACTAAATTAGGAAATTAGTTATTCCATCATTTAAATTTCCAAATTTTAGCAGTAAACCAATCAATTTCATCATTTAAAGTTTTAAATTTTAGCTGTGAACTAGTCAGTTATATCATTTTAACAATTGAATTTCATGAAGAAACTGATCATCATTTTAATATTTTGAACATTGTCATGCCAATTTGCCAACTTCATCATTTAAGCTGTTAAATTTCATTTGCAAACTAATCAATTTCATCATTTAAAGTTTTAAATTTTAGCTGTGAACTAGTCAGTTATATCATTTTAACAATTGAATTTCATGAAGAAACTGATCCATTTCATCATTTTAACATTTTGAACATTGTCATGCCAATTTGCCAACTTCATCCTTTAAGCTGTTAAATTTTATTTGCAAACTAATCAATTTCATCATTTAAAGTTTTAAATTTTAACTGTAAACTAGTCAGTTATATCATTTTAACAATTGAATTTCATGAAGAAACTGATCGATTTCATCATTTTAACATTTTGAACATTGTCATGCCAATTTGCCAACTTCATCATTTAAGCTGTTAAATTTCATTTGCAAACTAATCAATTTCATCATTTAAAGTTTTAAATTTTAGCTGTAAACTAGTCAGTTATATCATTTTAACAATTGAATTTCATGAAGAAACTGATCCATTTCATCATTTTAACATTTTGAACATTGTCATGCCAATTTGCCAACTTTTAAGCTGTTAAATTTCATTAGCAAATTTTGTGAGACTATTCTAGCTTAGAATGACTGTTGGGATACTCTGTAAGCTGTTAACTGCTTTTGATTCTCCGATTCGGTCCATATTTTTGAATGACAGTTTCAATTTCGTACTGTGTACCGTTCGGGCCATCGCAAGAAGATAAAGCTATAATGTATCATTTCTGGTAAAAAGTTTTACGCTGCTCAACTCCCATAACTCTCGAGTTGTCCAGGAGGCACGTTTAGAAGCGTGAGGTAATGAACGAGGATGTTTCGACCCACCCGAGCGTATAAAACGTGATTTAAGGGTAGTTTTCAGCACAGCAAGGGGTAAACTCGACTGCGGACCTGTTGAAAGGGTTATGCGGCGAAATGTTGCCTCTGCATTTTGCTTTCATTGTGGCCTACTTAGTATTACGTTGCGGACACTACTCGGATGTCAGCAATTTGTCCAAACTAAGTAGTTATTTTAACAATAGCAGATCAATCATAACACACCCCTGCACCCTTCATAATAAAAAAAAATAATGGATTTCCTTCCCTTATAATAAAATTTCCACCCTTCTTTGATCCGTATGGGAAAAAGCCGTTTTGCATCTGCACTTGACCACAGCTGACGGGGTTTTCACACAAACCTAAGAATAATTGTCTTTTGTTGTGTTTTGCTTTCGTGCCAGTTGGAGTGGATATTTTTAATCCCTTTTGTCTCGTCTTTTGACTGAGTAGGAAAAAATTCATTGAAGAGAAAATACGACTATTTAAAGTCGCTGAGCGCCAAAAGCAGCAGGTGGAACGGAAAAAAGCACCAGCAAAAGAACCAGTTTTATTCCGGGCCTGCAGGTTTACGTTCGTTTTTTATCGTTCTTGTATGGACGGCCTGAGAATTCTAAAGTGCGCCATCCAGCAGTTACGGATTTGGCCATAAATAAGTTAAGACGGGACGAAATTTATTTTATTGTCCCTTTAAATATTTTATAATGGGGTTTCTTTCAATAAAATATAAGAAGAGTTTGAGGTTATGTTTTATTTACGAACGGACCCGGTCGATTTCTGCGAATGAATCAAATATTGAGACAACGAGCTTTTGTTGGGTAACTAACTGCGGATTTGTTTTCGTTACTCTAAAAATTTAATAACCCACTCGACAATGTAAGTAAATTTGATTAACCAAGACAAATTAAATTATATATCTCTCTAAGTGTCTTAAATTTTTCCAAAATTTTCTTAAATTGTCGGAGGTTTTACAATTGTCTTAAACCTTCTCAGATTATTCTGAAGTTGCCAGAAGCCTCCAAAAGTGTCCTAAACCATCCCAGAATTTTCTAAAATTGCCAGAGGTTTTACCTTTGTCTTAAATCGTTCCAAAATTTGTGAAAATTGCCAGTGGCCTTTCTAAGTGTCTTAATATTTCGCAGAATTTTCTAAAAATACCAAAAGCCTCTTAAAGTGTCTTATAAAGGAGATTCAATATTTCAATGCTAGAATCACTTTCAAAAGGTTTTCAGCATTCCATGTTAAACTTGCTTTTATACGAAGACGTAGAAAGGCCACAGACGTTATCTTTCTTAAATTTCGACTTCAAACTCGGAAATTAACTAAATTCCGACTTCGAACTCGGAAATTACACATAGACGACAGAAAAAAATAAACTGAAATATGTATAAGGAAAGGAGCAACAAACTGTTAAAAAGTTATGCAGATGATACCAACATATTGACTATTTACTCAAAGCTGAGTATCTTACTTGGAATCATTTGCATGATGTTGCTCTATTTGCTTTTCTCTATATTTTTTACGGTGGGGACAAATTTTGTGATGTAGAAACTTGGTTATACTTCATTGATCGTGCGCGCTCTATGTGATTTATGTCTATCCTTCGATCAGTACGGTATTTGCGGGGATGTTCTCCAAATAAATAAAGATAGGTTGGAGAAAAAAAACCGTTCAGTGGAGTGCGTCAAGAGTGCCGATACGGTGCCGAACAATGATAAATAACCGGCGGCTTTGTTTGCACGGATAATACAAGAATGAGGCAGAACGGCGACGTGAAAGAGACGATTTTTTACAAAGTTTTTCCACGCCGAACACCGATAGAGGGAGTAATTAGTTTTCCAGATAAAGAGAAAAGTTTCCGTCGAAAAGTAAATTTGCAAAAGGGGCATTAATTGAAAATCGAACATGATGAATGAGCGGGGAATTGCTCAAGTTTTTAATTGAAAGATCCGCTGAGTTTTCAAGATGTATTGCCCCAAATTATCGGACAAGTTTTTAAAATGTAATATAATTTTAAAACCTTGTGAGATTCCACAAAAAGGATGACAGAAGTAGAACGTTACGGATAATGCCGTTTTTCTTTGTCGTGGCACGCACGAAACCTTCTTTATTTACAGTGGATAAATTGAAAAAAAAAACCTCTAAATAAAAGGACAAACCTTTATAGGGCGTTTTCCCACTTTTATCGATTCATCCTCTACAGGAACCTATTAAAAGCACTTAACGGGAGTTAAAATTAAACTAATTTGTCACCTATTTTCTTTAGCCCATTCAGTTATTTTTCTTGCAAACGGCGATCGTCCACGTTCCTGCTGAAACAATATTTACCTTTCCAAAGGGCCGCTTTAACCGCTAAATTAGCTTAAGCAGCTTTCCGGCATGCAGGAAAGCCCCGGTCACACAAAAACCTTCCAACCGGTAAATCCTGAACTATTCCAAAAAAAAAAAAAAAAACTTTAAAGAAAATCCCGTTTTCGAGAATCTCGTAAATATTTTCCATAACACTAAGAATTTCCTCCGTAATGCTCTGTCGCGCTATTCTAAGGAAATACTACGGCAATGTCTGCTGGAGAATTTCAATTCTTGGCGTTTCAACGAGTAAGTGCCTTGGAGGAACGCTTTTATGATTTTTTATGGCTTGCAGTGGAGTCTGCCAGGAATTTCGGGGGCGATATAGGTTCTTAAGAGGGTCGACGATTAAATAAGGAGTCTTTTGAAAGGTCAGCAGGTCAATTAGAAGTTAAATTTAACAATTCTCTAAGTTTAATATCACAACGCCTCAAGCTATACCATATCATAGCATGTTTATTATACAGACAAATCAAAACGACTACAAATACAATTTAGGAATAGAAAACTAACCTGAAAATCTCGCAAGAACATAACTAAAAATGTATTGAATAAAGTCATTTTGTCAAAGAGTTGATGTCCTTCAAAAGTTATTCATTTTCATTAATTTGGAACTAACCAAAAATTAACGTTATTAGTTAATGTAGGATCTGAAAACAATTTGCAAACATACCTGGAATGCTTAAAGATACTTTGAAAATGATATTGCCATTGTAAACTTCTTTTAAGATGAGGCTATGATTTTAGCATTTCATGCTAGAATAATTTGTAAACTATTTCTACATTGTAGATACACCTGAAATGGAATCAAAGTCCTCTGAAGATAAGATAAACAAACTTTGAAAGTGTTTTTGACGTTATAAACAGTCCTAAATTGCTTTAAAGATAGTTCAGACACCTTCAAAGTGAATTTAGCATTATAAAGTGATTTTTAAAGTGATATTAACATTTGTAAGCAAAGCTGGAATGTTGAAAAGCTTCTGAAGTTCAGATAAGGATATAAAAAACTTATTTTAACATGTAACTTTCTTAAAATGAGGTAAAGACAGTTTGAAAGTGCTATTTCCATTTGTGAGCATTGTAGACATATCTGAACTGCTGAGGCTCAGTTCTACTATCACAGTTTAAAGACCAATCCAGTTAAACTGCAACTGGTAGTTAAAAAGTTTGCCATAAGAAAACATTTCTTAACTTAAACTGACTGAATCACTGTTGTACAACCTTAGAGAACCTTCTAAAACTAAACAACACTTTGAAAATTACTTTTGTTCTGTAAATTCTCTGATCACTGTAAATTGACCTAAAATGTTTCCTATAAACATTTTTTGGTCATGGTTAACATTAAAATGCTTGAAATATGATAAACAAAATATGAAATGTAGGAAACTCTCTTAAAATGCAGGCCTCGAAAGTATTTTTCACATTTGTAAGCAGTTCTGTAAACCTTCTGGAGAAGTAAAGATATTTTGACATGGTTAACATGAACCTGCTCAGAAATTAACTAAATTCCGACTTCGAACTCGGAAATTAACTAAATTCCGACTTCAAACTCGGAATTTAGTTGCAATGTTACTATTTTACTATTTTAGATCTACTAATTAAGATCAAAGAGTGTTTGCAATGTTGTCAAACTGACTAATTTTACTAACTAAATTATTTTAATTAAGTAAATTCCGACTTCGAACTCAGAATTTACATTGTCACATTGCAAAAGCTCTTCAAACCAAATTAGATAATTTTTTTCAGTTTGGCAACATTGCAAACATTCTTCGAAGCAAATTAGTAAAATTTGTTAACTTTGGCAACATTGCTAACACACTTCAAAGAAATTAGTCGGACTTGTCAGTTTGGTTACATTACAAACACTCTTCGAACCAAAATTGTAGAATTTGTTAGTTGAAATGAAAATGTACTTGAAGGCTTAAAATGTCTCTTCCAAGTCAATTTTCATGGTTTTCATGCTGATTTGAATGGTCTCGTTATAAATATTGATTTCAAACACAAGAAAATTGACCTAAATGCTCAAAATGTGCCTTTCAAGTCAGTTTTCACACTAATTCTGGTATCCAATCTTGAAAATTAACTTCAAACTCGTAGAAAATTGGCTTTAAAGATTAAAAATTGTCTTTTAAGTCAGTTTTCCTAATTTTCAGACTAGTTCCAAGTCTCTAGTCTAGAAAACTGACCTAAAATGTCTCTTCCAAGTCAATTTTCATGGTTTTCATGCTGATTTAAATGGTCTCGTTATAAATATTGATTTCAAACACAAGAAAATTGACCTAAATGCTCAAAATGTGCCTTTCAAGTCAGTTTTCACACTAATTCTGGTATCCAATCTTGAAAATTAACTTCAAACTCGTAGAAAATTGGCTTTAAAGCTTAAAATTTGTCTTTTAAGTCAGTTTTCCTAATTTTCAGACTAGTTCCAAGTCTCTAGTCTTGAAAACTGACCTAAAATGTCTCTTCCAAGTCAATTACCATGGTTTTCATGCTGATTTAAATGGTCTCGTTATAAATATTGATTTCAAACACAAAAAAATTGACCTAAATGCTCAAAATGTGCCTCCAATATTGAAAATTAACTTCAAACTCTTAGAAAATTGGCTTTAAAATTTGCCTTTTACGTCAGTTTTCATGGTTTTTAGACTAATTTGAAGTGTCCAGTTTTGAAAATTGACTTCAAACACATAAAAGTTGACTTTAAAATTCAAAAATGTGGTTTCAACTAACTTTTTACGGTTCTCAGACTAATTTCAAGTCTCCAATATTGAAAACTTATCTTTAAGGTTTAAAATTGGTTTTTAAGTCAGTTTTCATGGTTTTCAGACTGATTCCAATTCTCTAGCTTTAAAAATTACTGACTTTAACCAGTAAAAATTTGTTTGAAGGTTTAGAATGTGCCTTTTAAGCCAGTTATCAAACTAATTCACTCAATTCGTTAAAAAATTCACTTTAAAACTTAAAATTCGCAGTTTAACTAAGTTTTTACGGTTTTTTCCTAACTTCCAAGTCTGCAATATATTAGGAAAAATGTATTATTAATAATTTTACAATGTCCTCTTAACAATTGTCTGCTATTGAATGTTGTGTTTTATTAAATAAAGTTATAATTTATTTATCTACAATTAAAAAATTAGGAATAGTATATTACATACTCGTGCTATTTTGTCTTTAATATTTTGAGCTAAAGCGTTCACCCGGGTGGAAAGTAAAAGCAGGTAATTTTCATCTTTCTACCTGGCTTACACATAAGAAATAACGTTATTACACCTGGTTGAAAATAAAAGAAATTACTGTGCTCTTTCACTAGTAATTAAGTTTGAATAAAATTTACTGAAAAACCAGGAAATGTTGACGACAACTTCTGGTTCGTTTACCTTCCAAGTAGACCTTAAACTATTCAGCATGTTTAAATAGAACGAAGAAAATAAGTTGAAGTGGGAAAGTTTCCAACTCCACACACAGAAGCGACACAAGGGCAAATGAAAAGTAAAACGTCGAAAAGTAATTTCGAGGCAGCCGGCCCTTTTTCGAGTTGCTTCTTAGTTTTCCGCTTGCACATTTGCAGTTTCTTTCAATTTACTGCAAAAACTAATTTCAAACAGCAAATGGCCCCACGTCTTTGAGGCGAAAATTGAAGAAGATATACCGGGAATGTTCCCTTAAACAATGTTGCTGGAAACTTGTAAAAATTGGAAACGGGGCATTCTCAAGTTTGCAACTAAGTTTTTGTAGGTTCAGTTATTTCACTGATCCTCTGGTAAAATTAAATTGCCAAGTGCAATGGCCATAAAAACGGGTTTCCTGTTTACTCAACTGTTTAAATTATTTAGTTTTTCCTTCGGTTTAGGAAACAAACTGTAATGCAGGAAAACTGGAGGATCGATAAAAAATTGAAATTCAGCAGCCAACCAAAAACAATCGTTCGTTCTCGGTGGGAATATTTAATTTCTCGTTAATTATTTCTGAGTAAACGCTCTTCATTCGAATTCGAAAAGGGCGTTAATAATGTTTGATTCGGCGTTTTGCTTCAGATCTCAATGAATATTCAATTTTAGAGGTTTCTGGTATAGCCCGTTAACGTTAATTTTTTAGTCTCCAAGTGACTCTATTGACTTTAATTTGTTCCCAAACTCAATTTGTACAAGCATTTGGAACAGTACACATTATGTACTTTATTGATTGTAAAATAGGTTTGTAAGAAAACTTGACGATAAGTCCCTAATGATCAATCGTTTACTCGAACATCAAACAATCGGCTCATTAATTAAAGACTTTAAAAGTCGTTCGTTTAAGTCCTTCTAATTATACGATTTGAAATTCAAATGCTTCTTTTAATTCGAAACATCTTAAGGAAGACTTACCATTATTTTCATTGGAGAGGACGAATCCAAAGCTCCAGCAAACACTAATTAACACAACAATACCACTAACCACAGTCATGTTAATCTTCACTAAAACTCCAGTTTCACTACCGAATATCGCGTGTCATTCTCCTTCTTCACTTTCTGAGTTCTTCTGTACTGGCATAATAACTTTTCAAGCTATCTCGTCTCGAAATCGGTGGACAGGCCCATCAAACTGTGATTTTTCTGCCTGCAACAAGAATTCATAAATAAAATACTGATTTCCTCAATCATCCTAAAAACCCAGTGTAGCACAGACTCATTTAAAAAAAAAATGCAAAAACAAGACCATACAGACGAAATATGCCATTTATTCAGAGAGGAATGATGATTTATGTGTCATAGACGAGGATGGCCGACGGACTGGACGTAAATAACATTTGGGGAAATTAGTTTTCCAGGCTGGCTTTTTTGGTTTTTTTGCCTCTGAAAATCCAGCCCAATTTTTAATGTTAATATGTTTGGCGGTCAGAATTGCGACTGTTTATTGCCCTTTGAAACCATTTACATGTTATTTTTATATTATATTATAAATTGGCTGAGCCAGCATGAATTTAAATTTGGTTTGCATTGTCAGAATATTTTTACTTTATCGCTAAATCCACTATTTGCGCATTTTGTTAAGCTGTTTTGATCTGTAAATAATTATCAAGTAATTTTAAAAATGTCACAATGTTGGAAACTAATCCAGCTCAAATTTCTTAAGAAATTTTGTTGTATTTGTGAGCGTAGTTTCATTACAAATTTTTTAAGAAAATGTATCAAAAATTGTATTATTATATTTAGGAAACACTCGGTATATAATGCAAGTCAAAAAACACAGATAAACCCGGAAGGAATTTACTTTAAACTGAAATCTATATTAAAATAGTGGAGACATCAACAGTCAATTAGGTCAGAAACCCACTGATATCCAAAACAGTATTTACAACTATTTTCTGCTATAACATGTTTAATAAATTAAAAAAGTAGGGTCACATATTGTAGACTTTATGTACAAACAGGATTATTGATTGATTTTTTTTAAATTTAAATTTAAAATTATTGTAAACTCGGATTTACTCGTGTGCTTTTTTACATGGATTTAAAAAGAAATTAATAAAACATCCTGCGGATTTAATGTTGTAAAGTTGCAATAAACTTCAAAACCAGTAGCTAATAAAAGCATTTTTATAAAAATGTTTACTGCCGTTATAAATAATGGTCTGGTCAATAAAATATCTTAACGATACCACATAATGAAAGCTTTACGTACAGAAAAATCAGCAGAAAATTACCAGCACTACAATGTTTGCACAACACGTTTTATTGGTTATAAAACGAAGCTCTAAAGTCGAGGTGCAAATTTAATACTAATTTGAGGTAAAAAAATTTCAGAGGAATTCGATCTACGTCCAGGGGATTTAAATCGACCCTGAACCCCAAATCTCATCAGAGGGGACATGTTCCCATAGTCCATTACCTGTCATTCAAAGGATAAGCGAATTTCGCACGTTAATTATGTCACGCGGTTAATGTCGACCTACGTTTCGCTCTATTGGTTTATATGGTTATTACGGTTAAGCTTGGTGTTTATTACATTTTGGTCGGGTATTGTTTTTGCTATATGGAACGTATGAAAGCGCAAACCTAGTATCATTAACTACCTACTACAAAAAGTCACATTTTGCCATTGAAATCGTACAATTTTCTAATGTTAAAGCTAGAAATGACACAGTTTGAGGAACAGCCAGTTTCAGTAATCAATCAATGTACGTTACCCTTACGTTGTCATCTATTAAAGTTTTTCCTAGATCAGAGCAGAAAATGTATTTAATCAAAAACATGTAGGATATTGCGTTGTTTTCAAAATTTCATAAAATTTTTGTCAATCAAGAATATTTGCAGGAGTTTCAATGAAAACTTCTAATAAATGTCAAGTCAAAAGTTATGGAATTCTGACGAAATGTACTAAACAGCAATGTAGAAGGGGCAGATTTTTGTTAGGAATTTGGAAACTACAAAATGTATAACATTTACTCAAACCTAGTGATAAGTGAAATACCGGTAAAATACATTCTTTATTTTACCAGAAGAATTTAACCAATATTAATTACTGGTAAATTACAAATACTGTGTTTCAGGCAATACAAATTTTGCCACCGCTTTTCTCCCTGACTGTACCAAATCTTGTAGTGTTTTTCAGGTTATAGGATAGGAAATTTAATAAGGATTTCAAAAACGTGCTTAAAACAGTCATTTTCTCACTCCAAATGAGTTTTACATACAATTTTGTTCTTTCAAACTGTGTTTCTGTTAGTTCAAACTTTGACACCGTTTTTCTCCCTGACTGTACTATATTTTGTAGAGTTTCTTCAGGTTATTGGATAGGAAATTTAATGAGGATTCCAAAAATGTGTTTAAAACAGTCACTTTCTCACTCCAAATGAGTTTTACATGCAATTTTGTTCCTGACTGACCTTTCAAACTGTGTTTTTGTCAATTCAAACTTTGACACCGCATTTCTCTCTGACTGTACTAATATTTTGTAGTGTTTCTTCAGGTTATTGGATAGAAAATTTAATGAGGATTCCCAAAATGTGTTTACAACAGTCACTTTCTCAATCCAAGTGAGTTTTACATGCAATTTTGTCCTTTCAAACTGTGTTTCTTGCAGTTTAAATTTTGACACCGCTTTTCTCCCTGACTGTACCAAATCTTGTAGTGTTGTTTCAGGTTATTGAATAGGAAATTTAATGAAGATTCCAAAAATGTGCTTAAAACAGTCATTTTCTCACTCCGAGTGAGTTTTAAAGGCGATTTTGTCCCTGACTGTCCTTTCAAACTGTGTTTCTGGCAGTTCAAATTTTGACACTGCTTTTCTCCCTGACTGTACTATATTTTGTGGTGTTTCTTCAGTTTATTGGATAGGAAATTTAATGAAGATTCCAAAAATGTGCTTAATACAGTCACTTTCTCAGTCCAAGTGAATTTTACATGTACTTTTGTCCTTGACTGTCCTTTCAAACTGTGTTTCTGGCAGTTCAAATTTTGACACCGCTTTTCTCTCTGACTGTACTACATTTGGTAGTGTTTTTTCAGGTTATTGGATAGGAAACTTAATTAGGATTCCAAAAGGATACTTGAAACAGTCATTTTCTTACTGCAAGTGGGTTTGACAAGCAATTTTGTTCCTGTCTATCAAACTGTGCCTAAAGTTGCAAAAATCACGGTTTAAAAAAGTTTTCTTGCAGTATTCGATATA
The DNA here is from genome assembly GCA_018691245.2 of Ips nitidus. NCBI lineage: Eukaryota > Metazoa > Arthropoda > Insecta > Coleoptera > Curculionidae > Ips > Ips nitidus. Next base: position 4,259,593 of record CM042801.1, on the reverse strand, counting down.
AAACGTGTTTCTGCGATTCATGACAGTTAATTTGACAGTGGTCACGTGACTGTCTAGCTAAATTATCTCACAGACACGTGATATCTATCACTAATGTCAAAATGCAAAAATTACAATTTAACACCGTTTTCGAAACAATACTGGTTTCTGATACTTATGACAGTTGTTATGACAATTATCAGTTTGTAAATGTAAATTTTCAAATTGTTTAATAGTTTATTACGTAACTAGTGCTGTAAGAAGCATTTTACACACGATATGGAAAAAGTTAGTAATTTCATGAGTGCGTAAAATGCCACTACAACAATATTGACCGAAAATTACTTGAAAATGAAATCTTTAAAGAAAATTTCAATTACACTCATAAATTTACCGGTCAAACTGGAATTTACTGGTAAAAATGGTAAATTTTCCTGTCACACTGAATTTTACTTTACCTTACTGGTAAATAACCGGTAAATTTACCCCCATCATTAAACGATTATTTTACTAATTTCCGTCGAGGTCTAACATATTATTACGATTTCCTTTCACCTTAAAGTTAGCAATTTACGTAAAAAGGAAACACGTCAAATAGATATTTTATATAAATGGTTTCTGGTTAAAAGGCTGTGACGACAACGGGGGTGTTGACACCCGAAACATAAGTTCTCGCTTTATACGGGATAACTAAATCGCATCATCCCTTTCAAGGGGAAGATTAATAGTTTAGCATTGGCGAGCCTGTCAGCGCAATATTATGCATTCAAACAAAAACGCCCGCGGACCGGCTGCTTGTGAACTATGCCATAACTGGATACAACTTTCTTTGCAGCCCTCCGGCTCCCCCCGTTTTTGGTTCCGATTATGCATTAATTAGAAACTGGAAAGTTTCCATATACGACTAGTGAGGTTAGGTTTTTATATTTGTTTTAAACACGATGAGACATTGAAGAAGACCGCAGAAATGCTACAGCACTAGTCAAAGGAATTGTTTGTTTAAAAGTCAATTTACACAGTCAAACCCTAATTTGTAGTTAATTTGACAATTTAGATTTACAAAAATCATGATTTTAACGAGATTTACCATTGCAATAAACTGTGATGAGAAGCAAAATTGAACCTTATTGACATCCTGATTAAAACTAAATAAGTCAGTATTCTATCTGTTTTTAAGGGTCAATTTAAACAGTCTTTATTTCTTAGGGCAATATTAAGGCTCAAATCATCTAAAATTAACACCAATGAATGAATGTGACTTACAGTTTGGAATATAAACTAAATGGAGTTTACTGCAATATTTTTCTGCACCTCAAATTTGACAGAAATCACGTGTTTCAAAGACGAAATTCTTTGAAACACAACTCTTTCTCACCAAAAATTACATGAAAGTTGACTTGAAAGAGTATCTCTGCATTTTTTTATCAATTTTTGTGGTTAGAAGTATGGAAACCCTTCTTAGAAACTTGGGAGCAACTTTTAAAGCTAGAAATGTGAAAATCTAAGTAAGGAAACATGCAAGTTGACTTAAAACTGCAATTTTGTGATTAACTTAATCTAATCAAATCTATACAACTTGTATACAGGGTGGTCCAGTTTTAAGTGTCAATAATTCACCATTCGATAGCCAATCAAAAAATAAGTTGACTTGCATTATGTCATTTTTCTGAAAAATGTTTCCTAAGGAAGATACAGTTCAAATTTCAATTTAAAAAATCCTTTTTTAGTGTAATACTGAACATTCAAGACTTGTGAGAGTCCAAATTTGTACTGAATAGTCTAAAAACTCGCTATTTACTATTAGGAATAGTCTTATAATTTGTTTTCTCAGTCTGCCATCCTGCTGAGCGATCCGAGTGTCTGAAACTGGATTTCAAGAACTAAAAACAGTCTGGAAATCAAGACAAAGATTATATTGTGCATGAAACTTATTTTTTACTACTAAAATAATCTAAAAGTTGACTTTTAGGGCTAGAACTCACTTTACTAGGACTAAAAAGACTCCCAAAGTCTATTTTCAGGACTTTAATTGGTGTACAACTCAATTTTCTGGACTGGAACAAGTCTAGAAGTAAATTACATTTTCGGACTATTTCATTTCTAAAAATTAGTTCTCAAGACTAATATCGTAGCATTTGGTACCAAATTTTTTTATTTGTATTACTGAAGAAACTTGACTTTTGAAAATAGTCTTAAACTCGATTTTTCAGTCTTAAAAAGCACTAAAAACAGTCTGAATTTCTTAGAGATGCTACAATTTATTGCACCTATGAGTGTAGAAGTCAATTTAATGGTGAAGAAGCTTGAAACGACATTTTCAAGTCTATGGACTGTGTACAAACTGGCTTTTAGGCCTGATAAGTCAAAAACTTTGTAAAGATCGATTTGAGGCACTGAAAACAGCCTTAAGGCACTAAAAACAGTCTAGATTTTTAAGAAATATTCGAATTTTTAGCACTGAAGTGTCTAGAGTCTAGAAGTCGATTTAATAGTGAGAAAGATTGAAATGCCATTTTAAGTCTATGAATAATGTAAAAATTGTTTTTTAAGTTTGCTATGTCAATAACTTGGTGAAGATGTCTTGAAACTCCAAGCTGAAAGCAGTTTTGAAGCACTAAAAATAGTCCAAAAGTCTAAGAAAATGAAAAGCAAAGTAAAAGCACAAAAAGCTAGTTTTTAAGACAATTTTCATGAATCTAATGTCAAAATATGGAAATTTGTCTTCAAATTTTAAAAACTTACTTCGAATGCAAATTTTAAGCTTATGATGTCACATTTCATTAGTTCAGAGTCACTTTTTGGTGTTGAAGTAAATTTTTAAGGTTTAAATGTATAGATTTGTAGTAAAAAATTCTAGAAAAAGTAGTTTTTTATGTCTACAAGTCAATTTTTTAATATTAAAGTCTCCCGATTTGCATGAAAACTGGTCAAAAGTCAATTTTCAAGACTAAAGTCTTTCAGTTTGTCTGGAAACTATTAAAACTGGCTACAACGAAATTTTTTAAGCTTCTTAAGTTTATTTTCCGTTTCCAAGACAATTTTTAAGTTGGGTTGGGTTAGTTTTGGGTCTTTGAACGTAATAATTGAATTATTTTATAAACGAAGTCTCAAATCAGAATTTTACTATAAGAGATAATTTCCTTTTCATCGTGAACAATAAAATTAAAATAAACTATGATTTTTGAAAAATCTTCCAAAACCATCTTCCTGTATCTATGCTAATGGATAATTTCATAAGTGCTTGTTTGATCAAAATTGCTGGGAAAGGCAAAGGACTGTATTTTCCTTTTTTTTTTCAGGAAAATGCATTTTTCAGGAAAATGACATAATGCAAGTCAACTTATTTTTTAATTGGCTACGGATTGGTGAATTATTGACATTGGAAACTGGACCACCCTGTAGAAAGCTTGTTGTTCTATTGTGGCAGTATTAAAACTCAAACAAGCTAAAATATGTCAGGCACATGATAAGGAACTTCTGATCGGTTTATTGGGTTTTTAATCCAAAATAAAAACACAGGATACGAGGGTAAACACTCCAGTTTGTTTGAGATAATACGGGGGTAATAAAATGCCGAGCAAAAATCAACAACTAAAGGGTGATAGATTTATTAGATGTTTGCTGGTTTTGTATACATATTAATCAACTACCTACCGCAGGTGAACGACCCTGTAACTTCCTTTTGACAGAATTTAGTGGTAAAAAGCTTGAAGAAAACCAAAGAACGACGTTAATCTTGATTTCTTCACGCATGTTATCAGCTGTTAAATCAAATTGTGTCGGTCTTCTAAATTACACGGTCTTCACCGGAGGCGACCATCAATCCGGCTTAATAAAAGTTCAATTTTAATGAGCTGTTTTCAGAATAATTAGGAGAGTTTTCTGACAATGGAGCGCCACTGGACAGTTTTAACACCAATATTTCCTGATAACCTGAATCAATATCACGTAAACAGGTGAATTGGAAACTCCCCGCGATTTAGGGGAGGAAATAGGGTCAGGTGGTGCTAAAACTGACAGTTGTCACGCGAAAGTAAAGCATGGAGCTTCTTATCGACGATCTGCGTGTTTACAAGCGCTTATCGGCAGCACACCGCCGCTTAATTTATGCTCGATCCTTTCAAATTTTACCTGCTCTGATGCGTACTTAACTGATATTTTCACACGTTGTTTTTACTGCTTTTTCAGCATAAAACGAGAGACCTTGCACGACCAGTTTATGCTCTTTAGCATATTTTAGATTATTATACAAAAAAATTATATAAAAAACAAAATGTTTGACCGCTAGAGGGCGTCAAAGTGAAGCCTTTTGACAATTTTGACCATTTATACTTTTTACACAGTTTTTGAGATATTTCCCGGAAACAATTTTTTTTTTCACTTTTTTTGGGACATCCTGTACTCAGCCGCTTATCTGAGACACCCTGTATCACCGTGACATCCATTTTGCCCCCAACTGTCCCGATTTCGGGGATGACCTGGAAATTATGTCAATTTTGACGGTTTCCAGTGCGTGGCACCCTTAAAAAATGACATTTTTACAAATGACACCTTACGTCATTTTTGTATTATTAACCTGAAGGAATTTAGGCAGTGCAAGTTTATTTTAAAAATTCAAAATTTTTCTCTAAATAAACTCATACCACCCTATTTGTTGACAATTTTTGTTTTTAATTTTTTAAGGACCTGGAACGAAAAAAGAGCATTGAAGGTAAAGGTTGCATTCTTTCAAAGGTACGTTTGTGGTAAAAATTTCAGACCTCTAACTTAAAACGTTCCTGAGATATGTAGCAAAAACTACAGAAAAGCAACTTTAACTTTGCTCGTATATACAGGATGGTTCAAATAAGCGAGTTATTTACGATTTTCTGGATTTTGCTCGAATTAGGAATTTCTGCTCGATTTGAGGGGCCAATTAAGGCTGCTAGAGCAAAGTCAGTTGAGGATCAATACAAACATTTTACATCAAGTAGGCCTAGAATTTGACGTAGATTTCAAAAATCGAATAAAAAATTATAAGTTTGGTTTGTTGCTCAAATTTGGGACACCCTGTATACTAATGGATTATCTAAGAAAACAACAAACATCTTTTTTGAACATTATTTTATCAACATAGGATGTTACATGAAAAATATCCAGAAATGTACGTAGAATCCATAAATGCAACAAAATACTAAGGTTCTCAATTGAAAATGTCAACTGAAAGGTCGTGTCTCAATTTTGGGACATCCTGTATATCTATGTTTTTTTCTCAAAAAATGCGCGTTTAAAAATAATAACATACGTCTGAGCATTTTTCTGAAAAATAATTCCCTAAATTTTAATCGAATTGATTCCATACTTTATGGATGCACTGTATAATAGTTTTTGTTAGTAGGATTTGTCACCATTTAACTTCTGTAAGTCATTCGATAGCCCAGAATGTTTACTTTATTTTATCTATCTTGCAAGTTGTATCTCCAAATTGAAACAACCGAGTTATTTAGCTTAGAAGAAGATAGTACTCAAAACCACCCCTAATTCCACCATTTAAAAAAAAATACTTTAGAAAGGGTTGAACTTGAAAGTAACGTATTTTCCTTGCTTTTCAACCTATAGGAAGCTACAACCACTCAAATCAACCGTAATAAGCTTGGTGTTTGAGTGGTTCTAACCAAATTCTTATATTTTCACCCTTAAAAAAGCACCCCCCTAAAGAAAATGTTACCACCCTTTTCAACCACTTTTAAGTCAAAATTTTCTGCACTAACTACTCTTTTTCAAATAACTAGTTTTGATCCTCTTAGTTCTTGCCTAATTTTGCCACATTACATAGATACAGGATACAATTAGTGTGCTAAAGTCATGTGACAACTGTCATATACACCAAAATTTGTCAGTTGTCATATGACTGTCTAGTTAAATGGTGTTTTAGTCTTTAGTCTTACGTCAAAACAGTCATTGCTCTAAGTGCTCAAAGAATCCAAGCACCAAAGTTTGCTTATAGTTGCAGAAACAGTTTGGGACATTAGTTGCAATTATTTTGACAGTTTTCAGCTGACCATTCAAGTAAATGCTGTTCTAGTATCACGTGACAATTGTCACATATATGAAGATCGTTAAAGTTTCCTCTATAAAGCGTGTGACTTGTAGTGTAGCGACAAGATTCGTTTTACAGTTTCATGGTAATTATTTTAAAAGTGGTCACGTGACCGTCTTGGTAACCGGTGTTTTACCATCACGTGACAACTGTCATATACATTGAAATTGTCAATTGTCTGGTGTAAGAGATAAGATGGTTTTTACAGCTTTCAAATAATCAATTTATCAGTTGTGAAACTGTCTAATTCGTCAAAACTGTCAAATTTTGCTCTGAACAAACAGCCAACTTACTGGATTGGTCAAGCCTAAATTATTCAATTTTTTGACACTTTTGTCATCGCAATTGATAATATTACCTAAGATGACCTAGAACGATTTATCCGCACGTCAAAACGGCAAAATTTTCTTGCTTGTTTCAGCCGGAAAAACAAGTTTTCCCCAAATCGGGTTACGTTATATATACGTTCCGGGATAATAACTCCTCGGGGCGACAGATTACCGCATTTATCTCTAAGGAGGCAGGTGTCATAAAATTAGCGAGGAGCTATTCTGAACCGGGTGTCACGTGACAAATATAACCATCGGGAAATTAGCGGAATACTGTCACAGTTTCCCCTTCCCCCCCTTTTCCGTATAATATGTTTCCGGGGGGCGTTCGTTATTGGGGAAACTCTTGATGTGCGACTTGGGAGACGGAGACGCCGTTAATGAGCTGCCGTATAATTATTGCACGAGTGATATTGTGCTTTTGTTTCATTTGCACTGCCAGAAAAACGGTTAAAGTTTCTATCAGTAAAAATGATCCCCTCCGAAACGATCTAACAAAAAGCTCGTGTAATTGTTTCATTAATTTCCCCCCTGATTTGTTAAATTTCTCAAGGGGGACCAAGAAATATATTTGACAAGACCTAAACATAAATAGAGCACTAAACTCCTGTTTTTATTCTCTCTTGCTTTAATTTTCGGTACCTGGAGGGTCACAGGTACGTACTATTTAATTAAACGCTGAAACAAAAGAGAAAGAACGGGACTGGATTAATAAATTTGGAATTAAAACGGTTCTAAGCTACGGAGCGATGTCCCATAACTTTTATTGTTTTTAGACTTTCATCTCGATTAACTTTACTGTGATTAAACTTTCAATTAAACTTAAAATCTACGTTCTATCTGGATATTACAAAATAGTGTTTTTAGATTACAGTTAGCCTCTAGTTAAAAAAATTCAAACGAAATGTGACAATTGTCACGTAATACTAAAACAGTATTTACATGAACGGTCAGGTGACAACTGTGAAAATAATTACCATAAAGCGATACGCAAACTGACTGTACTGGGATTCTTTGAGCACTTTAGAGCATACTTTGAACTGTTTTGACGTATAAGACAGTTACCCCGTGACACTAGAACACCATTTAACTAGACAGTCACGTGACAACTGTCAAATTAATTACTAAGAAACTATAAAACACTTTTTTATTTACCGATGAGGGTCAACCAACATGTTTTAATCCTTTGAGCAAATTTTGACAGTTAAGGACCGTTCTTGTGTGACACTAAAACAGTATTTACCAAGACAGTCACTTGACAACCATAAAGTAGTAAAACACATCGTCTCTAACACTGCAAGTACAGAACACCGAATAATTTGATTCTTTTTGCTTTGTATAGCAAATTATGACAATTTTCATCTCTGTAACAGTTGTCACGTGATACTAGGACACCAGATACCTAGACAGTCGCGTGACAACTGTCAAACTAATTACCATAAAGCGATAAAGCACATCAAGACCATTACATTTAAGGTCCGTTCCTCGGTTTTCGTGTAGTTGTTGAGACATAATGTATTTTATACCTTGATGGTATTAAATTTTGACAGTTGTCACGTGACTGCTTAAGTAAATTGTATTCTACTGTTACAGAAGTCTGATACGCAAGAAACAGTCAAAGGTTGCTCTGAAGTCTATTTGCAGAGACATGATGTGTTTCGTCGCTTTATAGTAATTATTTTGACAGATGTCACGTGACCGTTCATGTAAATGCTGTGTCAGTATCACGTGACAACTGTCATATATATATCAAAATTCACTTTGTAAAGCTTCTGAAATTAAATTAGTATAGATTAACTGTTTGCCAACACATTTAGAAACAAATTTGTAGATTTTATTGTTAAAATTTAATAGTATACAGGATGTTTAAAATAAGCCCTGTGGTCCATATACATATGATTGGATATGATGACTTTATTATCCTGCCAAATATTCAAAAATTTTCAGTTAGTAATTTTTCTCTTTTTTGTCGTGGGACACCCTGTATAAATATATTTACTAACTAAATTTTGAACACTTTTATTAAATTTAGTTTAAAAAATCAATATCAGAATACTATTTCTGAGTTCTGTTAAGAGTAAATAAACAAACAAAATCTTGCTTATAAAACTGTAAATAAAAACATTCTAAACTCTGGGGACTACTACGACTGTAATTGCACTGACTACAGTACAACTTCATTAATCAGATGCCAATTACTTCTCCGCCATTCAATTAACATTCCTTAATTAATCATAGCGGTCGTTAGCAATGTAAATGAAATATATTATAGTATGTGGTGCATTTAATTATATTCTGATTGTGTCAGCACCCGAACAGCATCTCCCCAGTGCAGAATGCCAGTTCAGAAACCAATTATCAGTTAAATAAATATTATATACGAATTTAATGGATATTGCGTGTACAGAAGCAATATTTATTACTTATGGTAACGCAAACATAACAGTAACGATGGTCAGCTTTGAAACATTCTGTAATTACACTAATACTTCATAATAACAACGCACGAGTATTTTGATAAATTATTCGAACTACTTTAATTTTGGTTTATAAATGAGTTGAATACACACAGATTTTACATCCTGAACACGCCTACGTAAGTTTTTATTGGTCAGAAACTGCCTAGACCACTCCCAGTAAGGTTTTTCAGCAGCCCAGCAAGCCTTTAATTGGTCTGTCCCTAAGTACAGACAATACTGAGTTGGCGACAAAACTGGTGGACGCCAGGGTGCGTATTCTTGAAACGAGGGAAGGGAATAATCAACACAAAGACCTGTATAATGTGCAGGAACCCGCCATTGTTAACTTCTTCTGTCACATTCTATCGACAATTGACTTGAAAATTCCGTTCCCTGCTTTCAAGAATTAGGCTCCTGACTTGCTAAGAACTGTAAACCGCTTGTCTGCATTTACCGATGGACGCCAGACTGCAAAAGAACTGCTGCTTTTGGGCTTTTAAATGAGCTATTTTCATATTGATAGTGGAAAAGTAAAGACCCCACCCCGTCTAATACCTAATACTTTTTAAATCACTCCACCACTTGATTTACTTTGGCAGTTATCTGTCATATTACAAATTGAAAGTAATTATGGCCATCGTGGAGAGTATGACCCATGATGTAAATCATTTAATTTTTTCTCAAGCCCGATTATTTCCCGTGATTCTTCCCCCGTTTTTCCTATTTTCCTTTTCCGGCGAGATAATTGAAATCCGCCGTAATAAATTCGTTTTCTCCAGGTAAATGTAATTTATTTTTACTTAATGGAGGAGACCCTCTGTTTTTGTTTATCCCGGCGCAGTGTCGTCCCCACCCCTATTAATTTAGATTGTTCGAGATAATGAACTTGCTCCTAGAAAATATAGGTGGATAAAGAATTCATTTTCTCCTGAGGGAGGCTTTGCTGATGGCGTTGCTATTTCTGCCGTTGTTTTCGTATCACACAAACTATGAGGTAATAACGTGGAAGTTTCCCAGCTAATTATTTACAGCCGGATGAAAGATAAAGTGAAACGGCGCAGCCAACTGATGATTTACGATAATCCAGTTTTCTTGCCAGGGCGGCCAACATTCCGAACAGTAAACGGCGCCCTTCTAATTTCCGGCGCACCTATGCGCGATTTAGTGCCGGGTCAGATAAACCCACCTTGATAACCTTTTGTTGTTGGAATATTTATGCAGAATTTCATCGCCCAAGTTGTTTGGAACATTGATAAAGCTGGCTTTAAAGTCTCCTCGGTCGATGCACCAACCATCGGTCTACGTCCCTTTCTCCATAATCCTTTCGGAATATTGCCGGGGAAACGAAAAACAAAACCGAAATGGGAAACATTAATACATGTCTGTGAAGTTTCAACTTTGACGCGGTTTCACCTTTTTCCCTCGACTAATTCGTTTAACTTCGGACTGCTCCCGATCTTTTTCCATCGCCATTTTTTTTTTCCACACGGAAAACTTTAATAGGAAAACTGTAGAGTGTTTTCGTTTGTTTGGGGAAGTTAAATATGCTTTCTACAAAGTACGTACAATGATACTTTTAAGCCTATTTAAAATGTCCTTAATTAACAAATTTTCTGCTATCTCTAGTTCTTTGCAGATGACCCAACCATTCTGGCAAAAGGTGAAGGCTGTTTTGACATATGGTGGTAATCATATGGTAACAGTGTCAGACAACACTTTAGAAAAATTAGACACTTTTAGATTCTAGCGATTTTTAGAAGATTTTCGATAGTATTTAGAAAGTGAATCATATTTATCAAACTTTTCCTTCTAAACTTTTCTCCAATCTCCTAAGAGGGCTTTCACTTCCTTTTTCCTAATTTTGTGACTCAAAGTAGCATTTCTCAATAAAATTCCAAAAGATATTAACATTTTTTATTCTAAAAGTTAATAAACATAATTTTCAAGTAAACAACTAAACGGTTTTTAATGACACAAACAACCCTAAACTTTAGCCGTTTGGGTTTGGTTGATCCACCCTGTATTCACTTAAAATTAAATTCATATGGGGCATTTACGATAAAGTATTTAAGATAATTAACTGCTTTCATTCTTTTCTATACCCAGTGATTAACAAAATACATCAAATTGCCCAAAAACGTAATAACAAAAGTAAATTCTCAAAGATATCAACAGTCGATTACTACAAGAACCTTAACCTAAAAACTGAATCAACATTTTTTTTTTAAATCTCATGGTCAGAGTTTTTTCTGAAAATAATTTAAAATACTATAAAAGCTTTAATACTTTTGCATTTTTAATATTTAGTACGTTTAGTAGTAGTTTTCAACATTTTCTTCTCACACACTCAGTACTACATAAAACGAACTCAGTGATTTATAGTCATCTTAGCTGTGGCATATTTGGAAAACTTCCAAATAATGTTTTCTCTGGCAATTTTAAACACTTCTTGGAAGGTGTAGAACCTTCTTAAAGTTGTCGGATAATTTCTGAGGTTTTTAGCAGTATTTATAATCCTCTGACATTCTGGAACTATTTTTGTTAGGTTATAGAGTCTTTTAGAGGCTTTTGGTAATTTTTAAGAGTTTTCCAGTAGTATTTAGAAGGCTCTGACATTTTGGAAACGTGTTTGTTTAAGATTAAAAAGACTTTGGCAATGTCTGGGAGGTTTTCAGGAGTATTTAGAAGCCTTTGATACTTTGAAAACATTTTTGTAAAGTTAAAGAGACTTGTAGACTTTCCTGGTAATTTCTGGGAGGTTTACAGAAGTATTTAGAAGCCTTTGACACTTTGGAAATACTTTTGTAAAGTTAAAGAGACTTGTAGAGGTTTCTGGCAAAGTCTGTAAGGTTTTTAGTAGTATTTAGAAGTCTTTGACAATTTGGAAACATTTTTGTAAAGTTAGAGAGACTTTGTAGAGGTTCCTGGCAATTTCTGGGAAGTTTGCAGAAGGATTTAGAAGCATCTGACCCTTTGTATGATTAAAGGAACTTGTGGAGGTTTCTGGCAAAATCTGTAAGGTTTTTAGTAGTATTTAAAAGCCTTTGACACTTTGGAAACATTTTTGTAGGCTTAAACAGACTTGTAGAGGTCTCTGGCAAAGTCTGTAAGGTTTTTAGTAGTATTTAGAAGCCTTTGACAATTTGGAAACATTTTTGTAAAGTTAGAGAGACTTTGTAGAGGTTCCTGGCAATTTCTGGGAGGTTTACAGAAGTATTTAGAAGCCTTTGACACTTTGGAAATACTTTTGTAAAGTTAAAGAGACTTGTAGAGGTTTCTGGCAAAGTCTGTAAGGTTTTTAGTAGTATTTAGAAGCCTTTGATACTTTGGAAATACGTTTGTAAGGTTAAAGAGACTTGTAGAGGTTTCTGGCAAAGTCTGTAAGGTTTTTAGTAGTATTTAGAAGCCTTTGACACTTGGAAACATTTTTGTAAAGTGAAAGAAACTTGTAAAGGCTTCTGGCAATTTCTGGGAAGTTTTCAGTAGTACTTAGAAGCCTTTGATACTTTGGAAACATTTTTGTAAAGTTAAAGATACTTGTAGAAATTTCTGGGAGGTTTGCAGAAGTATTTAGAGGCATCTGACACTTTGTAAATATTTTTGTAGGATTAAAGAGACTTGTAGACGTTTCTGGCAAAGTCTGTAAGGTTTTTAGTAGTATTTAGAAGCCTTTGATACTTTGAGAACATTTTTGTAAAGTTAAAGAGACTTGTAGAGGTTTCTGGCAATTTCTGGGAGGTTTGCAGAAGTATTTAGAGGCATATGACACTTTGGAAATATTTTAGTAAAGTTAAAGAAACTTGTAAACCTTCTGGCAATTTTTGGGAAGTTTTCAGTAGGATTTAGAAGCCTTTGACATTTTGGAAAAAATGTTGTAAGGTTAGGTTAGGTTAGGTAAAATTGTTATAAGGTTAATGAGATTTTTAGAGGCTTCTGGCAATGTCTGGGAGGTTTTTAGTACAATTTAAAAGCATCTGACACTTTAGAAAAATCTTGCCAGATTAAAGAGAGTTGTAGAGAATTTTGACCTCTGGAGTTCCTCTGGAGGGTTTCAGTAATATTTAGAAGCTTTTGACACTTTGGAAACATTCTTGTATGGTTAAAGAGATTTGTAGAGGCTTTTAGCAATTTTTGAGAAGTTTTTAGTACAATTTTAAAGCACGCTTTGGAAAAATCTTTTTAGTTTACAGAGACTTGTAGAGGAAATTTTTGGAATCATAGCCACAAAATTTACGTGTTTGTTATGTGCAGAATTTGCATAAATCTCAGCACAGTGGGCAGTTTGTGATTGGCCAAAAAAAGCAGCTTTCAGTTTGCTGCTTTTTCTTGACCAATCACAAACTACTACTAGTCCAATACTGTTGTATTTGTACTTTTTCTTATTATCTCATAACTAATCAATTTTTTGAACGTTTAATCTGTCAATATTAAACACCAACTCCAATCCTTGTTACAATTTATAGAAAAAAGTAATTTTCACGCTACTATTGGCGAGAAGAGAAAAGGCGATACTTAATTAAGTCTCTTTCAGACCATCTGGTGCCGATACAATTTAAAAGTCAACGATCCAGTGACAGACTGTGCGACAATTTCTTTGTATAGAGTTTTTCTTTGTCTAAAGTTTCCTCAGAGATTACTCGGGGCTTCACACAGAACAAATCGCTTTTTTTTCTTCGCCTCAATCCGGAAACTTATTCGGTGTTTGGTTTCTTTGTCGGGGACCTTTCTAACTCTAATCCGAGAATAGTCTCGCCGCCAACAAAAGGTTAAAAGGTACAGATCGATATCTTAATGCAATATTAATCTCCATGGGATATGGCTTTTATTGCTTAGTAGCTGGGGAGTTAATGTTCCATCCTTCATCATTAGGGAGGCGCCCTGCAGGCTTCGCACCTTGGTGATCGTTTTATTTCAAGTATTTTATGTAAGTGGTGTGTGACTCACGTAAATTTAGGAAAATTGTTAAATGGGAAACTCGATTTTCCGGATAGTATCGAATTTATTAACTGGGAGTGCACAAAGTGCTTTGCTAATATTGGATTTGAAACGTATTTTGCTCTAAAACCTTTGACGGAATTTTTCATTTTTCGAATTGCATTGCATTCTTTGTAAATACAGGATTTTGTCAACAAACTTGATTGACTTATTGAGTAAACGTAGACAAAGAGAGAACGCCCACCAGTACTTGTGTACTAATCATCTGAACGGTTTAATTTAGTAAATTGGCAAAAAGTGGTTCCCATATATCATACAGACATATTGGAGGCAGCAGTTTAAATCGAAAGGCGTTCATTTGCCGCTTTGATAGGAATCTCATTCGAGGAAACACTAATTTAAATTATTGCAGTAATCTGTAGAATTATGGGGTCGGGCAGCGGCGGTTCTGATTTAGTTTACCCCCTTATTCTAGTCTTGAACTTAACAATAAATCCATAACACGTTATGATTTATGGGTTTGTCAGAGTGTTTGGTATACAAGATGTCAACTGTGTGAAACCTAATCGAACATTAAATCTATAATTCAGCCTGATTGGGCTTTAACCAGAGTCAATTGCCTGAGCAGAATAGATAGAAATTAATTAATCGGAAATCTGGATGCTATAGAACTCTAATGGGAAGGATAGTCGTTCAGAAAAACAATTATCCAAATGAGATTTAACATGTTGTTGGAATGATTATGAAGAAACAATTCACATTGTTCTAATATGTTAATTTTCCAAAAAAAAATCTAAAAATCAATCAAAATCAAAGATGCTGGAATTTTTAAAATACGAGTTCTTTTTAAAATACGAATTCTGCAGGTTGGCAAAGCTTTTTATCCCGAACCATTTTTGTCGTTTTTCCCCGCAGTATTATCGCGTGTTTTCCTTTCATATGCTACCTCTAAAAATAATTTTCTTTTATACGACGTGCCATTATTGCGATCCGTAATTATAATTTCTATTCAAGTTTTGCGCGGGAAAGCACCGACTGGGAAATAAGGCGAGGAAAATACGGGTTTAAAGTGTGTTTGCCAGTTGCAGATAGAGTTTTCATAATCGTGTATGCGGTTTTAACGGTGTCGAAACGGAAAAGTTGAAACGTAAACACTGAAATGGAGCGGTTAATCTTCCCAAGATAATCATCGATAATAAGTGGTGTCCGTTGAAAAAAGAAGAGTAAATTGTGTTTGTTGCCTTGGCAATCTTGTTGAAACGTTGATTTATTGCGCTTATATGCTTGTCTGAGTGCCCAGTGGCGGATATTGGAATAATTGTCACAAATATATCCAGTTTAATGTGGAAGCCAAAGTTTTATGTGCAGAAGAGAAAAAGTCATTCAAAAAATTATCATTCTCCCAGTAGAGTAGAATAGAGTAGTTCCTCAATACTTGACGTGGTTTAGTAATAAGTAGACTGGTTTGTATTGTTCTACACGTCAATTCAGGACCCTAATTCCTGAAAACAAGGAGCAGTTCAATTAAAGTTTTGATAGAATGCGACAGAAGAAGCTGACAGTGGCAGATTTCTGTTACATTTTGCATACTTTCATTATTTCAAGAATACACACCCTGATCATCCTTTCTGAGAAAGGTTAGTTAGAGTAAAGCTCTCCCATCAAAATCCCTAATAAAGTCTGTGTAATTTATGTTGAGGAACTACTCTATTCCACTCTGTCATATCTATATAATCACATTCTAAGCGTTTTACAGGTTGTTGCAAAAACGAACACTTTAATACAGAATGTACTAATTTTAGAATCTTAGTATCTGGTATCTAGATAAGAAGGTACTTTCTGTGATGGCTCAAATGTAGATTAAGTAATCTGTGAAGAAAACTATCCCAAACTAGTAACAAAAAAACCTTATAACACTACAATCCTAAAATATGTTACTTTCCTGTGCTGACAAGTTCATAATGTTACTCCTAAACCTTAAGTTTTCTTTCTATTACATTATTACGTCATATTTGACATTTGGCTGTCAGTTACAAGTCTTTTGTTCCGTTCTAAACCAGGAAACTGTCAAATTCAATCCGATAGAGGTACAAAACATACTTGCAAATTAACAAAATCAGTTTGACTTTGATTGGATGCATTTTATACCTTTATCAGTGCATTTTTTGCATTTATAACATTTGGTTATGTGTTTTTGACTGAATTTTAGTCTTTGTAGCTTTATGAGGGAAATTTTGACAGTTATGACATTTGGCCAGTCAGTTACAGTTCTGACCTAATCCTAGAAGGTCAAATTCAATCCCATAGAGGTACAAAATAACAAAACATACTTGAAAAGTAACAAAATCAAGTTTGACTTTAATTGAATGCATTTTATACCTTTATCAGTGCAGTTTTTTGCATTTATAACATTTGGTTTTGTGATTCTGACTGAATTTTAGTCTATTTTTAAATATGACAACCGTCAAAATCCTCTCCATAAAGCTAAAATACCACAACACACTCTTAAAACCCAGTAAAATCAGTATAAACAGTACCAAAGGCATTTTGTAGCTTTATGAGTGGAATTTTGACAGTTATGACATTTGGCCAGTCAGTTACAGTTCTGACCTTAACCTAAAATGTCAAATTTAATCCCATAGAGGTACAAAACAACGAAACATACTTGAAAAGTAACAAAATCAAGTTTGACTTTGATTGAATGCATTTTATACCTTTATCAATGCATTTTTTTGCATTTATAACATTTGGTTATGTGATTCTGACTGAATTTTAGTCTATTTTTAAATATGACAACCGCCAAAATCCTCTCCACAAAGCTAAAATACCCCAACACACTCTTAAAACCCAGTAAAAGCCAGTATAAACAGTACCAAAGGTATTTTGATGCTTTATGAGTGGAATTTTGACACTTAGGACATTTGGCAGTCAGTTACAGTTCTGACCTAAACCTAGAATGTCAAATTCAATCCCATAGAGGTAGAAAACGACGAAACATACTTGAAAAGTAACCAAATCAGGTTTGACTTTGGTTGAATGAAGCAATAATTACCTGTGATTCCAACAGAAGTATAAAATGACACACAGCAAAAATTAAATATTGAAACCAACAAATAATGACCAACTTTACTAAACTTATGTTTTAGCGTCTGCTTAGAATAAATAACCTGTTTCTTTGTAATGAAAAATGACGTTTCGTTAAGTCTAATTTCCCCTGCAAAGGCTGGAACGCAATTCAATTTATTCCCTTTTTCGGTTTTCGTTATTATTTTTTCTGTCAAAGCTTGGTGAAATATGGAGAAATATTAAATCGGGGTGGGTTTTTGCTACGTGACAACCGCCTCTATCAAAATTGGCATTGAGCTGTTAATTCCTCCATCAACTTTAATGTCTCCATGAATTCCTAAGTGGCCATCAACCGACGCTGATATTTATTATTCAAGCTTGACGGTTTTAATTTTTAGTGCTTCTGAATTACCCAACAAAAAGAAAAAAATTCGTCTACCAAAAATGGGTGAATTTTATGTCTGGATAAACCCGGCCTTAAAAGCTGCCATTTTGAATTGGGACAAGGCTCATATTTTCTTGCAATGGATTTATGATTTTGTTCGGAACCGATTCGGCTTGAAATTTATCGCTCCACTACGAAAATCCTCTCCAATTTTTTCCTCTAGTTCTATGAATATGTCTCTGAAAATTCGGTGCAATTTATGCATTATTAACTTAAACCGAAACTCAATTCGATCCCCAATGGGGATTAAATCTAAATTAATAATGATCTTCCTGAAATGTCACCCTTGGCAATCTTTAATTAGCCAGCATTGCAGTCCCAACAATGCTATATTTTATTCAACGAGTTTCCAAATTGATCGAAATAATCTTGAACCCCCCCCCCCCCCCGTAAGTGCACTTGAAAACAATTTTCACTCGATACGAGGAACGTTTTAACTTTTTTACAGCCTTTTAGCCAAATGTATCGTATAGGCTGTGTTATAAGTGTATGGGATGTAAAGAGAACAACTTCTTATTGATTTTTATAAAGCGAAACAATATCGATAAGAGTTTTTCCATCAACTTTCTCGATTGCTATCCACCTCTCCACGCGTCATTACACCGCACAATAAATTAGCAGGTGGATGGGTTATATCCTTCGGGATACTCTCCGTTCATCAGCTGATGGACTCTGGGGAATCATTCGGGAACAGTTTGTTGTCAGAAACAAAGCGATGTTGCTTGAGAGCTGCCAGAGTTTCGATAAAGTTAAAGGGAAAACTTCCTTTTCAAAAGGAAACCAGAATGCCCAAATAGTATTAATTTCTTTAAAAGATTTTATTTATAAAATGCTTCAAAATGCCACCAAATAAGTCCAATCTTCAAATAATGTATTCTAGTATTTTAGACAAAGATTATTTAAAAATGATCAATGAAAATTATGCTGTATTTTACCAAAATGATACGAATAGAAAATGATGATTTGAAAAGCTCCAAATTCATATATTAAATCTGTAACAGTAAAATTGACTTATACTATGTTACAAAAAATCTTCAAACAGCTGTTATACATTTCAATCGGATCCAGTATTTTTAGAATTGATCCTGATTCGATTGATAGACCAAACTGAAAAAAATCATTCAAGCCTTTTATAACTCCGAAATAGCTTTGTCATCATTTCTGATAGATTGAAACTAATTTTTAAATGATAAGAAGAGGCATTGTTACAGAAATTGAATTAACACCCGCTAAGATAAAGCTAACAAAAACAACTTAATAATGTATGGAGGAACGCTAATTTAGACTTAAATTAAAAGGTCGTTCACAGTCACTTTTGTGAAACATCAGAGTTTAGGTATTTACCCGGAAAACAAGTCACAAACAAAATCCACCCTCGTTTCGTCCTGAAAAGGTTTTTTCTTTCCGATTTGAAGAGACCTGGTTTGCTGTACGCTCGCCCCCTGTGAAACTTTAGAGCCCTTAATTCTTTATAAAGAAAATAATTCAGTAAAGTAATTACAGTCTAAACTAAGTGAATTTTCCTGTTAAAGACATGAAGAGTCTGTCAAGTGCAGACGAAAGGAAAGTTTTATTAAATTCGCATTTAGAGATAAAGAGTAGCAGTATAAACTTCTCTGTTTGCATAGAATTAATGATTCATCATCAATTTCGCTAATTTACTTTACTGTAGTATTAAAAAATGTGCAGTATTTGGACCTGCTCAATAATAGAGCAGTTTAAACTGCTTGAACCGTAAAATTTACAATAGAAACGTGAAACGAAGCTCTAATCAATTCTAATATTTCTCTAAGGAAATCCAAAGTTGCTCTAAAATTCATATAGGTGGAACGGGAGCAAGGATTTTCTTTGTCGGAGGTCTTTGTTCCTTTACCTGGGAGCCTCGTTATGCCGAAATTATTTATTAACTTTTAATGGAGTTTATTCGAATATTCCGTTTTATTCTGCGCCAGACGGAAAGAGCATATTTCAGCACCGTCAAAACAAATTCAGGTACCGGACTGAATTAATATGGAAGACGCTTTTACTTAATTACTTCTTGGCATAGTTTTAGTGCTGTTTGTTTGATTTACATTTTGACTGCTGCCTTGTAAAATTTGTTTAGCTGAAAGCAACGCAATTGGTAATTTTTTTTTACCTACGACCGTAGGATGACTTTACGCACAATTGTAAAAAAATGCACAGTTTTAAGGTCGGCTGTAAACCAATTGACCTAACAATCATGTGATTTTGTTCTCTTAATAGATATTCGATGGAGTGGCGACAAACATTGAATTGCACACTCCCCGCTACGCGGCTTTGTTCCGGCTTTTTCCATTTCGTGCGTAAAATGCTTCTTACATCACTAGTTACATAATATACTATTAATTTAACGATCGTACTAAAAAAAATTTTTGTTAAACTGAAATAATCAAACAAAAAATGGCAAATAATTTATACAACTGACATGAAACACATTTTGACTTTTGATATGGGTGTTTGGGCAGTTACGCAGCTGTTTATTACTGAACGCAGTAAATTCAACCTAAAAACCAGGGCCGTTCTAGAAAATGTTTAGAAAGCATCCTGGTTTTGCTAAATTGGAACAAGCAAACAGAAAATGGCAGAAAACCCACACAACTGACATGAAACACATTTAGATCTATAATTTGAGTATTTGGGCAATTACGGACCTGAATCTTTCACTAAGGACAGTAAATTTGACATAAAAACTAAGCCCGTACTAAAAAATGTTTAGAAAAATTTGTGCTATTCGCTAAACTGAAATAACCAAACAGTTGACATAATACGTAGTTTGGCCCATAATTTGGGTACTTATTTGTGCAGTTACAGACCTGAACTTTTCATTAAAGGCAGTAAATTCAAATTAAAAATTATTTTTTAGTAAAAATCGTGGTATTCACTAAACTGGAATAACCAAGGAGAAAACCCACACAACTAACATAAAACACACTTTGGGCCATAATTTGAGTATTTGGGCAGTTACAGACCTAAACCTTGGGTCAGTAAATTGAATATAAAAACCAAGGCCGTTTTGGAAATTTTTTAGAAAAATCCTGGTTTTTCCTAAAGTGGAATACCTAACCCAGCAGAAAATCCACACAACTGACATAAAGCACAATTTGGCTCATAATTTGGTTAAAACTTTATTGATCTTCGTATAGAAACAAATCGAAATGAGCTGCAAGTGTGTTTGTCTTTCAATGCGCCAAATCAATAATGTTTCGACTTAACAAGAAGCAACTTTAAGCCAGTTTCAATTAATCAACCCGTTGACACTGCAAGAAATCCTGCAAGTTCGATTAAACTTGACTTCCGTCTAGGAGATGTCGCAATTTAAACTTTTGACCAAATTTGTATGTGGGCACGCTAATTCCTACTCGATCCAAAAGTTTTTGCTGCCGGAAATTAAAAATGTCTCGGTATCAAAACTTGCAATTGCTAACAGCTACAAGTTATCACGTTTGACCGACTTTTGGGTCAGATTCAAAGCTCACGTATAACTAGAAATGAAAAACACTTTGGACGTGGAAATTCGGGAAAAATCAGCATAATGCGGCGAGCGCAAAGATAAAAGTATTGTTGCGCTCCGCGAAACTTTCGATGGGGTTTTAGAAACTTCGGACCTGTTTTAAGTTTTATCGGTTTTATCTTTTTTTTTACGGGGTCGGGCTTCTCCTACTTTCAGGATAAAATTGAGTTTTGAATAAAGCCCCGCTTTCTGTTGCGAAGATTAGTCGACTTTGATGTTCTCTAATACATTGAAAATATCTTCATCTTTAGCTGGTTTTATTAAAATATTTTGCTCCTATTTGGATTGAAGATGTAAGCATTATTTCAATTTCAATTTATTTTTGAGTCTTTTTCGGTCTAGAAAGGCAGCTCCAACAGTCACTTTCCAGATGGAAGCAAATACTAAATTTCAAGATTTCAATCATTTATGAACTATAATTATTATCATACTACAATGTGCAATGTTACATTTTGCAAGCATATGCCTCTGTCTAATACACCAACAACTAAAGATATAAATGGCAAACTACAAATTGGAAATTGATCTTTTATGATTCTAGAAATTCCAGAAAATCCGTTTCCATTAAATAATAAACAATTTTATTAACCTAACCTAACCTAACCCTGTATATTGTGTTGGTAGTAAAAACTCACTCGATGACTATGATTTTTATGTTATGTCCTGAGATATTTGCCTAATTAATATTTTTCCTTTCCGACACAATGAAAACCATGAAGGCCCAATCAAATATCATCATTTATACCCCTAAGTGTGCTTAACATTTCACCAAAACACCACCTTGATACCTCCTCCTCCTGCTCCTGCTCCTGCTCCTCCTCCTCCTCCACCTCCTTCTCCTCCTCCTCCTCCTCCTCCCCTCCTCCTCCTCCTCCTCCTCTTCCTCCTCCTCCTCCTCCTCTCCTCATCCTCCTCCTCCTTTCTTTCAGAATTAAAACCATCAACCAATAAAACGTTTTTAATATGGTTTCCAACAAATATGTGACTTTATACTGTTTTATGTTTCTATTGTCTTTTATGCTAAAATTTGACATTTTTTACAGCTATTTGCAGTAGTTTAAACGTCGATCACCCTGTATATACTGAAATAGTAAAATAACTTTATTAAATGATAAAAACGGTTTGAATTTTCAGGAAAAACAGTTTCAGGGTGTATGTAAATAAAACCGAGCAAATAAAAAATACATAGTGAACTAAACTACTTGACAATTTCCACTCTTAATCAGTTATTTTGACAGGTATAATATTCTACTTTTTACCACTGTGTAGTGTTTAAAATTCTCTTTAAATTCCATATTAGGGTGTTGTAGTGCCTTTAGTCATTTTTTCACACGTTAAACGTTATTTTGTGTCACAATTATACAGAGTATTTTCTAGTCAAGCTGAATCCTAAAACAAACTCAAAATGAAGACAATGTATTTTGACAGCCTTGATGATGCTTTTAATAGTCGTTCATTATCTATCAGGGATTTGTTCGGTTCATGTCACGTGATTGCCTTTCTTAAGTATTTGAAAGTACTTTAAAAAAACATCCTAAAATCTAGTATTAGTGAAATGTCAGGAATTTTGAGAATTTTTGTATACCCACAATTTCAAGCTTGAATAATGCCTTCCCCTTCATTAAAAATCCATTATTCTCTTACTCAAATATTTAATCTATAAACGTAAATTTTCGCATTGTTTAGTATACATAAGTTACTGTTATTAACTTAGAACGAAAGTCTGTTTACAGTGAAAATACACCGTGAAGAAAACAGAACGGAAATCCATCATAGTAGATGTCGTTAAGTCGTTTTAATAGACAGGATCGCCCTGCTTTTATGGCATTTTTAAGTGCACAAATACCATACGCCTCCGTGCTGCTTGAAAATCAAACATTATTTCCGTTAATCTCGTAACCAGACTCTTGTGTCTGTTTGTAAACACTTCACCAAAATATTTTCGTTCTTCTCGAACCCGTTACTCAATGGCACGCCCAAAAACCGTCTTAATGTTGAATCGTCTAAAAGGCATAATCCGATAATCTCTATCGCCAAGAACTTACCCCCATAAAACCCTAAAAAAAAAGAGTGTTTAGGAGAGTTGAACCCAACTTCTTTTTATGATTAATGCCTTCCCCGTAAGAACAAAAACATTTAATGCTGTTTACAACTGTTGCCGTTCTTTGTTTTATTTCTTTTGTCGTTTAGCGATTGATGAGGTGATTATAGCTTAAAAAGGAAGTTTAGGAGCGTTCCATGGAATTTACATGCCAAATTTTGTTTTTACTTCAGCAAATAAGGATGAGCCATGTTAATGATATTCCTGGTTGCACAAA
The DNA here is from genome assembly GCA_018691245.2 of Ips nitidus. Lineage (NCBI taxonomy): Eukaryota > Metazoa > Arthropoda > Insecta > Coleoptera > Curculionidae > Ips > Ips nitidus. The sequence continues at coordinate 4,236,451 of CM042801.1, read as the reverse complement.
AGGAGTGTCTATGCAGAAAGAGATAATTTCAAATTTTATCACCCTCCCACATGTTCTATAAAGAGTGATATCGAAAAAGGATGCGTCCGACCCTTTTAAAGGAATTAATTTTATCATCATATTTTAAAAAGCATTCACGGTGGGAGCTTCCGATATGGAAAATGCAACTTTATATCCTCCCTACGGAGTTCTCCGGTTTCTTCCGGATAGGAAATTTTAATATTTATCGCGTTGGCGTTTACTGTATATTACAGTTTAAAACTGATAATGAGATTGCCTATGTACAATGTTGCCAGGGCTTTACTTTGATTAACATATTTAAAGTTTTTCTTAACCTTTAGATACCTAAACAAATAAGTGCAAATATAAGTATGGGAGTAAACGTTGATATACAATATCTACAACACTACCTACCTAAATTGTCAAAAAATCTCAAAACATCAAGTCAGACATTTTTTGAATAAATAAATCAACTTGTTGCCGTGTTATCTGAGATATTTACGGACAAATTTACTTTTATATAGGACACCTTGTAGATTTTAGTCGATTCTGATTTTTAAGGGCTACAAAATGGCCTTCTATGTGCTTTACTCTTCACTTTACAATTTTCTATTGAGAATATTTCTAGATCTACCCTATAAATAAAATTTTCTCTAAAATGACATTTAAGACATTAAAAGTAAACCATTACAAGCTATAATATACAGGGTGTTTTATTTGAATAAGTACACAAAGTAGTAAATATGACAGAAAAAAAAATAAAATTTCGACAGGAACCGTAATTTATTTTTTCAGCTCCTTTTTCACCTGAATAACTAATAAAATATAAAAACCAACGTTTTCTAGAAAAATATAATGATAAGATGGAATAATGAAAAGAAATAAATGCTAATTTTCACTATTACAGTTGTATCAAAGTTGATTTTGTTCGCTAAATTACACACAAACATTGTGCAATTCTGGGATTACAACAGTCGCATAAGCTGCAAACGTTGTTTGCTTATATTTTGTTAAGTAAGGTATACACTGATTTTTTAAATGTTGAAAAAACAAGAAACAAGTCCCAGATAACTTACTTGAGAGAAGCTAAAAATTCAGTATAATTTCAACTTGACTCATCCTTTGTATCCACAAATTTCCGCACTTTCCGTGGAGCTTTTTAAGAACGGTAAAAGGCACCCATCAGAGCTTATTAACATATATCTCCCCGGCCGATTTCCTTTCGAAAACTCAATCGGCTTCAATATAATTCAAACGTTTTTTTCTTTACGAGAGAGCCTCTTTCTATCGCATTTCCGGGGCCTTTTTAGAGTAAACTCGTGTTCTTTTCTTGAAAGCTGGCCCTCGACTATGCCGAATTTGCCCGGTTCATTCTCGAGGGGGCTCTCTCGTCATATTTCTCGGTTTTTATTCAATTTTTTTTTTGCCTTAATGGTATTAGCTTTTCGGACATTTTTCTCCATTATTTATCTCTTTATTTGATTGGTGTTCTAGAGCCGAGTAATGGATCGATTTAGGTCACTTTACCACTTACGATCTATTGATTGATTTATGTTAAAAAACTTCCTTTAAATGAACACTATTCCAACAGGAATATCTCAGCGTGAATAATTTACTCAGCTAAATTGAGGATGTAAAGGACTTTGGCAGTTTGAAACTTAAGTTTATTGTTGTTTTCAACTATAGAGATTTGGAGTGGTTTCCATCCAAATTTAACCCTTAAGGAAACAATAACTTTTAGTTATGAGTTAACGCTGTTAATGAGTTGAACTATACTGAATATTTGTTTTGTCTGGAATTTTATACAGAATTTTTTCTACTTTCTATTGAAAACATTCTTCTAATTGTTGGCAAGTTTGACGATATTTTGTGTACTTAAAACTAATTCAAATTTATCCTAACCTATATTCATTTAGTTTTTAAAAAAACATAAAATTTTAATATCTTTAATTGGTATATACTAACTAATTTTTTGTTTATTTTGGTATTTCTATGCTGATCCTATCCAGAAAACTCCAAATTCAGGAACTGAATCAGGTGTACTGGGTATTTTGCTATTACAACAGAAAGAATGTAGACAAATGTTAGTGACATTGGCAGTACATTTTCCAAAAACAGGAAAAATCTAGAATATTCAATTTAACTTTGTTATTTCTAAAATGGCTGCCCCTTCCCCTGCTGCTCATTCAAAGAACTTAATTAACTAGCAACATTAAAATAGCAAAAATTCAAAATAGCAGATCTTTTTGATCAATACCACAATGTTTTTTTACATTTTCATTATTATACATAGCTCTGTCTTATATTAAAGTACCTCCTTACTGTACGGTTAATAAGTCAAAAATGTACTACTTATATGTTTCATAAACTTTCTTGCAATTTGTTATTCCAGATACTTATTCCATAGGTAGACAAAATATTTGAGTACTAAAAATACTGTATTTGTATGGTTAGAGCCAATTTTGGCTATTTCAGTCATCCTCAGTTCCTACAATGTGTCTCAAAAATTCTTATACATTATACGACTACTCGAATTGACCACTTATACAACATGTTTGGTGTACCTGATGGAACGTAAGATACTCCTCCAACACTGAATTAAATCACTACACTAAATCCCAGTGTGTGAGTGACCACCAAAATGTTCGACCGTAAATCCCGGACCGACTATCGAAAAAAAAAACCAGCGGCGTGTTCGCGTTCAATCAAATCTCCCCTCGACTACGTCACTGTGCGCTCTCTGATGAAGCCCGCGACTGAGAGAAGCTCCGAGATCCAGCAGCCCTCGCTTGCGAATCCCTTTTCCCTCTCTCTCGTGGGTTATGGTGTCGTTTTCGTCTTACGCACGGGGTGTAATGGGGTTGCGCGCGGCCAATTTTACGCAATCATAATAAATATGTTTGGGTGGGCGGTTTGGTGCCGCCCGGGTGGGGGTTAGGTGTAACAAGTGAGCTCTCCTTGGATTTTGTCTAGTCGGAAACCACCTTTATTTCTGCACCGAGACGGTATCAAATATATTGAAAGATATTATAAACGGGTTGGGAGTCGACTTAACATATTTTTCTACCCAGAAAGAAAAGAATCTGGAAAACTTGTTTTTGTATGGAATATTAGGAAATTCTGTTTTGATTTTATTTGTTTTTTTAACATTGAAAATATGTGGTAGAATCACAAAGTTTAAGAAACAATATGCTAGATTTACAGGATAAATAGAAAATTTATGTTTGGATAAATTTTAAAAAGATCAAGTCAAAGTTGCTCACATCAGCAATAAAATAAAATTGGAATTCAAATTTTGACTTGCACCCTTTAAATGTTGTGAAACTTCTTTAAATGTTTTAACCTAAAATTGGGTTAAAAACTAAAAAATGAGCAAAATCGTGAAAATTGATCAAAACATGAAAATTGGTCCAAAAACTGAAAAATGAGCAAAATTATGAAAATTGATCAAAATCATAAAAATTGTTCAAAACGTAAAAATTGGCCCAAAAACTAAAAAATGAGCAAAATTATGAAAATTGATCAAAACATGAAAATTGGTTCAAAACTAAAAAATGAGCAAAATCATGAAAATTGTTCAAAACATGAAAATTGGTTTATAAACTAAAAAATGAGCAAAATCATGAAAATTGTTCAAAACATGAAAATTGGTCCAAAAACTAAAAAATGAGCAAAATCATGAAAATTGATCAAAATCACGAAAATTGGTCAAAAAACTAAAAATCATGAAAATTGTTCAAAACATGAAAATTGGCCCAAAAACTAAAAAATGAGCAAAATCATGAAAATTGATCAAAACATGAATATTGGTCCAAAAACTAAAAAATGAGCAAAATCATGAAAATTGATCAAAATCACGAAATTTGGTCCAAAAACTAAAAATCATGAAAACTGATCAAAACATGAAAATTGGCCCAAAAACTAAAAAATGAGCAAAATTATGAAAATTGATCAAAACATGAAAATTGGCCCAAAAACTAAAAAATGAGCAAAATCATGAAAATTGTATGATTTTCCAGGCAAGAAAATGCCTGGAAAACTTTAGATTCACTCTGTATTAATGGAAATTGACTCAAAACTTGTCATTTGTGTCAGTTTTCAGAATTTTCAAGTGAATTCTCACACTTACAGCCTGAAAATTGATTAGTAAACCAAATATTGATTTCAAAACCTTAAAAACTGCCTTGAAATTGAACTTTTAGTTGAAACACTCACAGTTTTTAGGATTTTCAAGTAAATTCTCACACTTACAGCTTGAAAACTGATTGTGCCACTTCCAAGTACCACTTAAGCTTACTTGTTTGAACCAAACCCCAACTTGTTTGCATGTGACAGATCAGGTGCAAAATAACACAGTCTAAACTCAACTTTTCCAATGTTGGGAAAACGGACACTAGTAAACCAATTATTTATTTCAAAACCTTAAACTCTGTATCAATGGAAATTGAATCAAAATTTGTCATTTGTGTCAGTTTATGACTTTCAAGTAAACTCACACTTATAGCTTGAAAATGGTTAGTAAAAGAAAACGTTGAAAACTGCATTGAAATTCAAATTTTGACTTGATAAAAATGTTGAAATGTTGTCTGGAAAACTTTAGATTGACTCCGTATCAATAGAAACAGAATTAAAATTTTTAATTTGTGTCAGTTTTAATGACTTTCAAGTGAACTTACACTTACAGATTGAAAATTCTGAGTTGAAAACTTTGAAAACTGCCTTGGAAACCAAATTTTGGTTTTAACATGCTAAATTTTGGATTGGAAACTTTAAATACACTCCGTATCAATGTAAATAGATTTAAAATTTGTCTGTCAGTCCTATAAACATGATAAATGTTGGTTTAGGGTATACAGTGTAGTGTTAAATTAAATATTTGCAATTATAAAACCCTTTATCGTAGAGCATTGAGTTTGGCACCATTGAAAATAGCAGGGTTTTGTAAGAGAACCAAATACTACTACATCAGACACCAAAAACCGCAACTTTCTAGTTTTTCCCTATTCAAGTTATTCAGAAAAAAGCTAATAGCTAAACCTTTTGCAAGTATTACATATTTTTTGGCTTCTACAGAGCTTTAAACTTGACTAATGTATAAACATTTTTCTGACCAAGGCTTAGTACTTTAGACATTTAAAAAAAGAATGCTCGGTAAAATAAAGTATTTCATTATTTTGGAGATAGATTATTACTAAAGTTTTCCTAATAATTTCCTTAATACGTGCTGTTGAATCTACATTAATCAGTTAACAGCATTCTCTTCCATAAAATATGTATGCATACAACAATCTATTGACTATTCGCTACCAAAATATTAAATATCCGTATGTGGTGAATGCAGCAGCAATAGTCATTTGATATATGTTAGGCTTTATTACAAACGGTCTACATTTGTGGGGGGCCATTAACGATTTATAGCAATATGGGATCCAGATAATGGAACAATTTGCTAATATTGTTGCAAAAAGCCCCGACATATGAGGTTGCCACGTCTCCGAAATTGGTCGATTGACCATTAATCAACGATTAATCCTTTGTCACAATGGTGGAGAGAATGGAAGCTGTCTTTTTGTTAAAAACTTAAAGCGTCTAACCGATCGATCTCCACACACATTTAAAAGTTACACAAGTTTAAATGAATTGATGGGGAAAACTTTCCGGGCAATTCTCGCAAGAATAACAGTCATTCGGGGAAAGTTTCTTTTTTTTTGGGTAGAGTAAAGTGAGAGAGATCTTTTTTCAGCTGAAGTAACGTATTGCAAAAGCAATTTGTTTGATGTGGTTATGAAGTAAATAGAGACTGAGTGGATGACAAAAATTGTTCAATTTCACTAAAAGTAGCATTAACTTGGTATTACAGTAGTTTTAAGCTCAATCTTCAAAGTGGAGTTATTCCTCTCTTCTTCCTAGTGCCGACATCGCATTAAACCGCCTGTCTACACAAAGACAATAATACCTTCAGCAAAATGGTTGGAATTATCATAGATTGCCCACTTAGCATTACGGTAACGGCAAAACTCCCAAGCCGAAATTTCTAATAGATTTTCCCGGAGGTGTTTAAACCTATTTTCGAGCAGTAATATCAGAATTTCCATTACTTCAGACAGTCTGAATAGCATCAGCTGTGTGAATTAGTCGGAATGGCGTCAAATGCCGTTAAAATGTTTTGGAAACTAAGAGGAGAGATTGCCAATTTAAATTTCTACATCGGCTTTTGAATTGATGTCGACGTCAGATGCCACGAAGACGTTGCTTTTTATTTATTAAACCGCATAAAAGCTGATGCGTGTCTATTTCGTTACTAACAGTAATAAGTTACAAAGTTGAGTCAGGAAAAGGTAAACTTATAAGAAAACCGGAACGTAGATGCTGCACTATGTAACCCGAACCGTCTACTTAAATATCCAAGAAAACTTTTCTTCCTAAAACTTGGAGAAGTTTAGGTTTGACTTGGAAGAACCGACAGGTCTTTATTTGCCTTAAACTCGCAAAAAGCGGTTTAATATTAATAATTATAATATTCTAGGAACTGCTAACAAAAGAGATAATTGATAGGTGTTGCACTGTTGATAATTAAATATACAGCCAGGACAGACGGTTATCTTAGACATTTATTAGGGTAGATTTATGAATTCTGCTTGAAACGGGTCTGAATATTAAAACCGTTTCAGCTTGATTAAAACCTGAACTGACATAACTAAAATTGCGAAAGAAAATTAAAAATAGTTCTTGTTATTCAACCAAATTTTTTTCAAAGAGTTGGTTAACAGAGTTAACTGGTGGAATTACCATTCCTAACAATTCAATAAATTTAATTTATTCATAAAGTTTGTTTTAGTTAGAATATTTAGTCAAAATTGAAAGTTTTCTAAATAGATTTCAATTATTGGTTTTGCTACAAACTTTGTTCATTCACAATTCACACTGTAAATACACACACTAAGTAACATAAATGGGACACCCTGTATGTTAAAACGTCATGTCATTCTGCTTTTCAAGGCATACTTCACAACATGATAAGTTGTACTGTTTCTGAGATATTTTAAAGTTTCACTGACTGAAAAAAATAGCCCAATTACTATTATCGATTTATTTAAAGGCTAGAAACTCAACTATTTTAATGGGCCACTGTGTATATTATTAAGTCGATTGATTCTGACTAGTTTACGGCCTAATAAGTGCTGTACAAAAATAGTACTGTTTTGGAGATGTTTACTGTCAAAGTGGCACTTTCACAAGTTTGACAGAAAAATCAGAATTTGAGGCACTTATTTAGTCACTTTAGGATTAGTTTACTGGACTTTTACAGCCGAAATTGAATTAGGTTAACAGTCATTTTTCGGCTTAAGAATCTTCTGGAAACAGTTTTATACCTCGATGCTAAAAATAATACAGTTATAACAAGTTTGACAGAAAAATGATGAATTTTAGATTCTTATTTAGTGATTTTATGGCTCCACGATTAGTTTAAGACTGTTTAGTAGACTTTTACTACTTAAAGCTTAAGTTGAGTCAAGTTGACATACTTTGTTGCTTGAAAATCTTCTGGAAACAGTTTAATTCACTTTTATACCTCGATGTTTGAAATAAGACAGTTATGGCATGTTTTATAGAAAAAAGATGAATTTTAGATTTTTGTTGAGTGATTTTAGGGCTGCACGATTAGTTTATGACAGTTTTAGTGGACTTTTACAACTTAGAGCATAAATTGACATACCTGCATGAAAATTAGGTTATCACAAATTTTGCAGCTTGAAAACCTTAAAACTTTATTCTTGTAACTTTTATATGTTGATGTTTATTGCAATACAGTTTTCACATGTTTGACAGTAAGAGAATAATGAATTTCAAACTTTTTAATGCTTTACAGTTTAAAACAGTTGAGGGTTATTGCACAGTCAAGCTTTAGTTAAGCGTAGTTTAAATTGTGACTTTTTTACTTATTCTGCCACACTCGAAACTGAACTTAAACTGATTTTAAAATACGACAGAGCAAATGTGGGTATAGAACGTATTATGTATTTAACATTAAATTTCATAATATTAATGCAAACAGTTTTGAAAGTTATTAACTAAAGTCATTGGTCAAATTTGACGTCCTGTAGCTACCATACCTTAGTACCATTCTATCAAAGTTTATATACCGTTGGAAAGCCCATTTCATTGGTTATTCAAAGACGTATTTAAATCTATACAACGTTTTTCAAATAAGCAAGTTATTCAGGATTACATGAAAGAGTGTATAAACATTGTTAAACATTACTGATGTTATTTTCAGACACCCCATATATTTCATGTTTTAAATGAAGTTCAGGAAGCTTTTCAAAATCTTCCAGGTTGCTCTGGGAAGTTTCTGGGAGGTTCTGCAAGGTTTGGAAAAGTTTTTAAATATTCTGAGGAGTTTTAGAAACATCTGAAATGCTTTGGAAAGATTTTGGAAGATTCTGAGTGGTTTTTGAATCTCATAGAAGTTTGGAAAGCAGTTAAAAGCTTCCAGAACGCTCTGGAAAGTTTGTGAAAGGTTCTAGAAGCTTTTAAAACCATCTGAAAGGTTCTGGAAGCTTTTGGAAGCTTTTAAATGTTGTGGGAAGATTTAGAGACAGCTGGAATTATTCGGGAGAGAATTTGGAAAGTTATGAATGCTTTTTGACAGCTTGTAGAAGTCTGGAGATTTTTAAAAACTTGTAGAATGCGTTTCGGCACATTTCTGGAAGGTTCTATAAGGTTTGGAAAATTTCTAAATTTTCTAAACAGTTTTAGAAGTAGCTGTAATGCTTTGGAAAGTATTTTGGAAGGTTTTGAGTGGTTTTTGAATCTCATAGAAGTTTTAGAAGCATTTAGAATTGGAAAGTTTATGAACAGTTAAAAACTGTGTCAAAGCACAAAAAAGTGCTGTGAATTTCATTCTCTGCAACTTTGCCGGTTTGCAGACGACACCTACATCATCATAGCTAATCAGAATATTATCTTCTCAAATAGTAGTCTGTCTAAAATTCTTGTTTTGCGTTTAGTGCTTGAAATACTTTTAAATTCACAATTTTGGCAAAATATAGTGACAATTTTGTCTCCTCCTCCCATATATTTTCTGTTTTTTTTTTTTTTAATTTAGAACAGGCGCTCTTTTCTAGTTAAACATCGGATGCTTTAAAAGCCAACACTGTGTGAAATAATGTTCAATACCGAACGAGTGCAATATATCCCCTTTTCAAGACTGGTCAAGAAGGAGAATAAGGCCGGTAGAAAATAATAGCTAAATGGAGCGGAATCGGGTTAATCTTTTATGAAGTTACGGAGAGTTAAAATCTGTTTTACAGAGTTAAAGCGATATGATGCAATCAAGCGGTTGAGAAGAGCTGAAGGGTCCGAACGTGAGTTGATTAGATTTAGGTCTCGAACGATCTCGAACACATTCGCTCGTTTCCAAATTGTTCAGTGTTTTAACCTGGAAGCCAGTTAACCTAAAACTTGAACTTTTCATGTGTTCATACAAAATACCGAGCAATACATCATAGTGAATGCCTTAATCCGTGAAAGATGCGACCTCACATGTGACATACGCGTTTCAAAATGCATGGCTGCTCCCACTATACGACCTATCAATCAAACTTTATAAAACTCCACCGTCTAGTCTTTCTCTCGTTTCGAGTTTCCTATTTATTTTAACAAAAACCAGCGTCATTTTAAAGGTAGAGCAGGAATCCTCCCCTAAACAATTTTTATCCCTCCAAAGAGCAACAGAGCCATTAAAAGTACGGGGGCCACAATACAATAAGAGAAACTCTGCTGGAAAATTAAGGAGACGTACGTCTGCCGCACATTTTGAGACAAAAGGACGTCGTCCGTCCTTAATACGTCAGTGACAGGTCGAATAAAGGAAGCTGTTGTCAAAAATTCTAATTAAATTAGACTTTCGGCTATTGACTTTGTCATGATACGTTGCGGTGCTGTATAATAGTCTTCTGGAGAAGAGGGTCTTAAGTGGAAAGTTTATTGTTTTGATAGAGTCCTGCTTGCCAACCTATTCTTGCAGTTTCATTATGCTTTAGGTACAAATGTTTGAAAAACTTTTCATTTAAAATTGAGGAAAAGTGGTCTTTGCAAAACGTAGTTAATTTACTAAAATAAAATCACCCTGTAATAATTCTGTTAATTTGACAGATACAGAGTGATTAAATATATCAATTTGTAGCTGAAAATCGTCCCTTTATAATTTTTATAATGAAAATATCAAATGACGTTAATCATCATTCAACTTACTTATTTTGACATACAGGGTGATTGAATATATCAATTTGTAGGTAATAACACTCTTTAGTCCACCCTATAAAGTTTCTATAGAATAAGCCAGATAACAGAAGTATGCACTGTTAAAGCCTGTTTAGTCTGATTTTGACAGTTTTTGCTTCAACAGCCAAAAATAAAAATTAAGTTGTTTTATAAGAATTGGCTAAAAAGTGGTATTTCCATACGTAATTGTACTACTTGACGATTAAAATGAAAGAGTTTAGCCTAAAAAGTGTAAAAAGTCAGCCTGTAACTGTAAAAATAACAGAAATTTATTCAAAAGCGTTTTTAGTTGAGCCAGAAGCCTTTAAACACATTTAACAGTCTCGTAACAGTTTCAGAAGGCTTTAAACATGTCCAAGAGCATTTCTAGTTGTATCAGAAGCTTTTAAATACATTTTTAACAGTCTCGTAACAGTTATAGAAGACTCTAAACACATTTAATAGTTCCAGAAGCTTTCAAACATGTTCAAAAGCATTCTTAGTTGTGCCAGAAACCTTTAAACACTTTTAACAGTCTCGTAACAATTCCAGAAAGCTTTAAACATGTTCAGGAGCATTTCTAGTTGTGCCAGAAGACTTTCAACACATTTAACATTCTCGTAACCAGAAGACTTTAAACACAACAGTTCGTATCAGTTTCAGAAGGTTTTAAACATGTCCAAGAGCATTTTTAGTTGTATCAGAAGCTTTTAAATACATTTAACAGTTAACAGTCTCGTAACAGTTATAGAAGACTCTAAACACATTTAATAGTTCCAGAAGCTTTTAGTTGTGCAAACATGTTCAAAAGCATTCTTAGTTGTGCCAGAAACTTTAAACACTTTTAACAGTCTCGTAACAATTCCAGAAAGCTTTAAACATGTTCAGGAGCATTTCTAGTTGTGCCAGAAGACTTTAAACACATTTAACAGTCTCGTATCAGTTTCAGAAGGCTTTAAACATGTCCAAGAGCATTTTTAGTTGTATCAGAAGCTTTTAAATACATTTTTAACAGTCTCGTAACAGTTATAGAAGACTCTAAACACATTTAATAGTTCCAGAAGCTTTCAAACATGTTCAAAAGCATTCTTAGTTGTGCCAGAAACCTTTAAACACTTTTAACAGTCTCGTAACAATTCCAGAAAGCTTTAAACATGTTCAGGAGCATTTCTAGTTGTGCCAGAAGACTTTAAACACATTTAACAGTCTCGTATCAGTTTCAGAAGGCTTTAAACATGTCCAAGAGCATTTTTAGTTGTATCAGAAGCTTTTAAATACAGAAGTCTCTTTAAACACATTTAACAGTCTCGTATCAGTTTCAGAAGGCTTTAAACATGTCCAAGAGCATTTTTAGTTGTGCCAGAAGACTTTAAACACATTTAACAGTCTCGTATCAGTTTCAGAAGGCTTTAAACATGTCCAAGAGCATTTTTAGTTGTGCCAGAAGACTTTAAACACATTTAACAGTCTCGTAACAATTCCAGAAAGCTTTAAACATGTTCAGGAGCATTTCTAGTTGTGCCAGAAGACTTTAAACACATTTAACAGTCTCGTATCAGTTTCAGAAGGTTTTAAACATGTCCAAGAGCATTTTTAGTTGTATCAGAAGCTTTTAAATACATTTTTAACAGTCTCGTAACAGTTATAGAAGACTCTAAACACATTTAATAGTTCCAGAAGCTTTCAAACATGTTCAAAAGCATTCTTAGTTGTGCCAGAAACCTTTAAACACTTTTAACAGTCTCGTAACAATTCCAGAAAGCTTTAAACATGTTCAGGAGCATTTCTAGTTGTGCCAGAAGACTTTAAACACATTTAACAGTCTCGTATCAGTTTCAGAAGGCTTTAAACATGTCCAAGAGCATTTTTAGTTGTATCAGAAGCTTTTAAATACATTTTTAACAGTCTCGTAACAGTTATAGAAGACTCTAAACACATTTAATAGTTCCAGAAGCTTTCAAACATGTTCAAAAGCATTCTTAGTTGTGCCAGAAACCTTTAAACACTTTTAACAGTCTCGTAACAATTCCAGAAAGCTTTAAACATGTTCAGGAGCATTTCTAGTTGTGCCAGAAGACTTTAAACACATTTAACAGTCTCGTAACAGTTTCAGAAGACTTTAAACATGTCCAAGAGCATTTCTAGTTGTATCAGAAGCTTTTAAATACATTTTTGACAGTCTCCTTACAGTTATAGAAGACTCTAAACACATTTAATAGTTCCAGAGGCTTTCAAACATGTTCAAAAGCATTCTTAGTTGTGCCAGAAACCTTTAAACACTTTTAACAGTCTCGTAACAATTCCAGAAAACTTTAAACATGTTCAGAAGCATTTGCCATAAGCCTTAAAGACAATTAAGAATCTTGTAACAGTTCTAGAAGGCTTTAAACATATTCAAGAGCATTTTTAGTTGTACCAGAAGCCTGTAATAGCTATTTATGATATGAGGGTTAAAAGTGCGTTTTAAGGCACATTTTTGTCCTCAAAAAGTAGACTTTCCCGCACTAGTGCGTAAAGAAATCATTTTCCCGCACTAGGGTGGGAATATTAAATTATACTAGTTTATGTTTCTTATTTTAAATTATTATTCCATATAATAATTGTTTATTTATTATTAATTTTAGTAACGAGTGGATTACAGCTTATCATCGTGAACGGAGACGGACATACCACAGTTTAGATATTTACAGGATGATTGAAATACATCGTTCAGGCTACTAACTGGTAATGAAAACCACGCTGTTTCTGTTGAAATTAATAGCTGGCGCTATACAGTATTGTAAAACAAGAATTTAAACCAACTAACCTCAAATTACCTGGTTTCTTAAAGTGCCTAATTCAGAAGCTTTAAAATGTATAAACAAAAACTGTAAAAAATGTGAACTTGACACTAATTTGGGATTTTTGACAAATACTGTTCTTTTCTGCACAGCTATTATGGTTTTTAGTGTATTGTCCACTTTTTTTATCTATTCCGGACCATTCCCTCCAATCCGTCCCTTTTTTTTGTAGTAAAGTTGCTTTACTTTAAATGTTTGTCTACTACTCTTCCACAACACACTATTTTCAAAACAAATGGATAATGAAAATGCAAAGTAAAAAGGTACAGTGGCTATGGATGACATTTCTGGGCGTAAAATTAATGTAGAAAATTATATTATCTTTTACTATGAACTTACAGACAAAACTTTTACCTAAAATATACATTCTAACTTAAACAAAACCCTTTACTTGGCCCCCCCGCACAGAGAACAACAAAACCGAAACTCTCAAGTTCTAATGGAATTGACCCAGCTGGAATAGCATACAATACAATTAGCTAACTACGAATCCTTTACGCTGTTATGGTTAGATTGTTGCTGTAACCCTGTATATTGTCCAAAAAGGCACTAGGGTATGGATGTTAGGGCGAGTTTGTTGTTAAATAATAAACTAAGGGTTTCCATTTTTTGAGAAACTGGCCAGGCACCCTCAAATAAAGATGAATCGCTTAGGGGTCGCCCTTACAATTTGACGGAAGCAATTTTGGTCTAACTGCTTATTTATTTGCCTTAGAAGGAAGGAAAAGGAAAAAACTATAACTCTGCATCACCTTTGTCAATAATGACTGTAATAAAAGTCTTAAATATTAATGGTGCGGATAAATGAAGGGGTAATGAAAAAAACTAATAAAAACTCTGGCGGATTAGACAAAATAAATGATTTGGCAAGGGTCCCCCTGTTCAATATGTTTTATTAATGTTGCACTTTAAATCCCCCTGTATAGGGTGACTAATCTGCATACACCCTTACAAGCCGCTGTGGTATAAATCATTTGGAAGGGCACTACCATGTGAGGTTTTTTTTTAAAGCAGTTTAAGATGTTCCTAATTATACCGGATTAGGATTTGTGGCTTTCTGAGTTTTTCTGATAGTAATGACAATTCAATTTATGAGAAAAAACTGTCCGACAAACAATTCCGAACCACCGAACAAACGACATTCCAATGGCAAACGACACACAGACTAAATATTAGAACAGGCTCTGGAAAATACGAGCGCCATAACCCTGGATACACATTCGGTCCTGTTCTCTCTGGATCGAATTAAAATTTAAAAAGCAATTTTGAAGAGTGTATATACAAGGGAATTACACATCCCGAAAGCTTCGGGTTGACTGATTTGCCGCTTTGAACGGCCGGGAGTTAAATATTGAAAACGTATGCTATTTTGAATACGTTTTATCGTTTAGACAACTTCTCATCTACCTAAACATCTTTCATCGTTCATTATTCACCCTCCTTCGAATCAACATCTTGCGCGGACGTGAAATGTTACCCTCTAGAGTCTCTCGTTTAATTTTCTTGGAGTACCAAACTTTGGATTACCTTTAATTAATTAATATCAAGAAGATAATAAATACCTTAATTATTAAAGGTTTATTAAGCCCTCCTGGGTGTGCAAGCCTCATTCTTATCAGATGTTATATTGCTCCTGCTCCGGAGGGAAATTAATTTTATTTAAATTTCTTTTGTCATAATATTAGTGCTAACTAATTGTGTTTTTCGTTTTTGTCAGGCAGTTTTAATTGAAAGACAACGCTTTTAAAGTGAAAATAGTTTATTGAAGGCTTGAGGATGACTGACCTAACCATCTTTTCTATTAGCACGTTTTGGTAGTCCTGTTTTTATTATTGAAAATGTTGCAAAATACTGAAATTGCTTTTGTAAATATCGTGAAATTGACTGGTTTCACTGATTTTCTATATAAAAAGCTTTCATCTGCAACAAAACCAATTAAGTCTTGCAAACTGGAAGAGCAAAAAATCTGAAATTTTTAGGGATCAAACTACTATCATGAAGGTTTATCTAGCTCCAAAAAAAATTGGCATTATTGGCAAGCTCAAAATTTTTGAATTAACAAATTTTGTTAGTTCAAACTGTGACTGTTTTTGACAGTGTTGTAAAGTCAAAAATTGGACTATCCTAGTCACGTGACATGTCTCTTACAATTTCAACTTTTGCAACTGCCTAAATTTAATTTACCAAATTTTCAACGATTAAACAACATTTACAGACTCATGTGACTAATTTTGACAGGTGCCAACTGGCCTTTACAGTGTTGCAAGTTCAAAAATTGCATTTTTAAAGTCACGTGATGTTAATTTTACTGTTTCAGCTTTAACAACTGTCTAAATTGGATTTAGGAAATTCTCTTAGTTTATACTGGTTGTTTATGGTCACGTGACTGATTTTGACAGGTGGCAATTGGCCTTTACAGTGTTGCAAGTTCAAAAATTGCATTTTTAAAGTCACTGACGTGAACTTTACAGTTCCAGCTTTCGCAACTGTCTAAGTTGGATTTAGCAAATTTGGTTAGTTCAAACTGGTGTTTTAGGGTCACGTGACTAATTTTGACAGTTGTCAAATAGCCTTTACAGTGTTGCAAGTTCAAAAATTGCATTTTTAAAGTCATCTGACGTGAACTTTACAGTTCCAGCTTTCGCAACTGTCTAAGTTGGATTTAGCAAATTTGGTTAGTTCAAACTGGTTTTTTATGGTCACGTGACTGATTTTGACAGTTGTCAACTGCCTTTACAGTGTTGCAAGTTCAAAAATTGCATTTTTAAAGTCATCTGACGTGAACTTTACAGTTCCAGCTTTCGCAACTGTCTAAATTGGATTTAGCAAATTTGGTTAGTTCAAACTGGTTTTTTATGGTCACGTGACTAATTTTGACAGTTGTCAACTGGCCTTTACAGTGTTGCAAGTTCAAAAATTGCATTTTTAAAGTCATCTGACGTGAACTTTACAGTTCCGCCTTTCGCAACTGTCTAAGTTGGATTTAGCAAATTTGGTTAGTTCAAACTGGTTTTTTATGGTCACGTGACTGATTTTGACAGTTGTCAACTAGCCTTTACAGTGTTGCAGCTCAAAAATTGAACTATCCTAATCACGTGACATGTTTCTTACAATTTCAACTTTTGCAACTGCCTAAATTAAATTTACCACCAAATTTTCAACGATTAAACTACATTTACAGACTCACGTGACTAATTTTGACAGGAGCCAACTGGTCTTTACAGTGTTGCAAGTTCAAAAATTGCATTATCAAAGTCACGTGATGTAAATGTTACTGTTTCAGCTTCAACAACTGTCTTAATTTAAAAAATTTTGGAAAGATTCTCAGTTAACCAACCAAAATTTTTTTTGTTAGAATTTATTTGCAAAATTACAGAAAAGAAAGCTTGACCTTTTGAAACAATTTCAACGACACTTGATTCCTACTATTTTTGAATATTTGCATGAATTACAACATCAAACGACAGACATTTAGAATTTCTAATTATGTCATCGTGTTCTACGTAAAAAAGTGCCCTAATAATGTCTTAGTTTCACTCTCTTTGGCTTTGTTAAAGAGCTGTAAGCAATTGTTTAAAATGCAGCCTCTGACGTTTTGCCAATTTTCCGGAAAACGAAAAAAGATAATTTAATTTGGAAACCGGAAATAAGTTTCACATAAAATTCTCTAAAACTTTCCCTATTTAACCGACTATGTAGCTCTTACGGTTACCGAAATCCCAATACATGTAAAACCAATTTGGGACACACTGTATATTTAAAATGTATATTATTTGACTGACACAGAATGAGTGTGTTTTTCAGGATTTTCATACTTAAGCTCATCAAATCTAAAATATTTAAAAAGCAACACAGATTGGAGCTAAATTAAATGAGCTTTTAGGAGCAGATAACACAGTCTAAAAGCTCACGCCGCCCCTGTCTAAAGCTAGTAGTCAACATGCACTTCTTTTCTGATCAATCTTCATAGCCGGGCTCCTGCAATTTGGAAACGTCGGTATCTTACGGGAGAAACCGACAATCGATCAATTCTACCTTGTCATCTTTACACGCTTTCCGCCATTATCAATTTTTATTTAATTGACACTTTGGGGAAATTGAGCCGGCAACCGTCACCAAATTTCTACTTTTTTCACCATACCTGATTTAAAAACGTTTTTTTCTCCTGAAACTAAAACAAAGCCCACGGGCGGAGGTTGAATAATTTGTTATTAATTATTCGTAAACGCCAGAAGAGGGATTAACTCGCTACTCTAATCCTCGTGGGCCCGTCTGCAAAGAAGCTTCAGGGAGATTTACATTGTGGCATATTTCTGAATTATTTAATTGATGGGATATGTATGACCAGGACCGGACCCATCAATTTAAGTTAAAAATTTTCTACTATCCCCTGGCATATCAACACTAGCCTAGAATCTCATTCAATTTACAGAGATTTAATTAAAAAAGTCTTTTCAGTATAAAATAGGTCAGGGGTGGTGTCATGTATGTGTTCTTCGTTTACATTGATTTTTAAGCTCTAAATTCATTTTGAATCAACAAATTCAATTTATCCAGAAAAAATATAGAAAGTGTTAATAGCAGGAATGCTTGATAGATAACACAATAACAGAAAAAAAACTTTTTTTGCAATGCCCATTCGAGTTTCCACTACATTTTACAAGAGTAATTGCGTTTCGCTGCAATTGGCTGTTTCATATAAATGGAAACATACAGCAGCGCTATTCAGGTCTTGCTTTCTACAAATGGATTTTTATCATCAGCTTCTGGAAAATTATTTTTGTTCCATTGAAATCCAGTTAAACATCAAAGGTAACGGATACTGGTTGAATGGAAAGCAACCGCAGCAACGAATTAAAATAGTAAAATTGGAATTTTTCGATTTGGATAACAGAGAGAAACCGTTTTCTTCTTATTTGCGCTACTACTACCGGTAAATATTCATCAGCGTATGAAATTGGAAGTCCTGCTACAGTCAGCCTCTAATATCCATAAATTTCTCTAGTTCTGGCCACATTGATTTTCAAATATGATTAATACGTTTCTCTCTGACCGGTTGGCCTCAGGCTCCTTCATTCCAGCCCGTTTAAATGGCACGTCAAGGAAAGGTTAAAATGTCTCCAATTTAACAGCAATAACTAGAAAAACACACCCAAAGCCAAAGCAATTTTTAGCAACCCAGCTGTGCAAACAGGGCTTGATCCCCCCCAATCAATAGTTGGCAAATGTGCTAAATCGGCATGCATTAGTCCAATGAATATGCAGTTTTGTTGATGCTAACTTCCGGCCGTTTTGCTGTGAAACAGATTAAGCTTAGGAGATTAAACTGAGTGCACCTAGCTTGTATTCAGGGTCGTTTTGGGGGTTTCGGACGCTTAAATGTTAACATTCTGACCTTTAGAATGCAAAAAATCGAGTTTAGATGTTTCAATTAGGTCATTTCAACGTTTTTGTATGTAAATTGTGTCCTTAAATATTAGGCAGTTAATTTTCTTCTCAAATTGCTGAAATCAATCAAATTTATCGCCTGAAATCGCCTCTTTAAAATACTGAAATTGATTGCCTGAATTTGGCAAAATTTTGCAACAAAATTGACATTTCAAATTACTGAAATTGACTGCAAATAGGGCTGAAATCAAATTCAAAATTTACGAGAAACTTCTGCCTGAAATCGTATTTTTAAAATACTGAAATTGCTTGTGTAAATACGGTGAAATTGAGTGGTTTCACTGATTTTCTGATTATAAAATTGTTCATTAAAGTACTAAAATTGACATATTTAAAAACGCTAAAATTGTATTCTAAAAAGTCTAGAAAATGCTTTCTGAAGTTGACTTTAAGTCATTTAGACTGACGTTTGATTGCTGAAATTTGTTTGAATTCATCTCGTTAGTGGTAATAAACTACTATCAAAAAAGCTTATCTATCTCCAAGTACAAACTGGTTTTTTATGGTCACGTGACTAATTTTGACAGGTGACAACTGGCCTTTACAGTGTTGTAAGCTCAAAAATTGGACTATCCTAGTCACGTGGTCTCTTTCAATTTCAACTTTTGCAACTGCCTAAATTTAAATTTTCCAAATTTTCAACGATTAAACTACATTTACAGACTCACATGACTAATTTTGACAGGTGCCAACTGGCCTTTACAGTGTTGCAAGCTCAAAAATTGGACCATCCTAGTCACGTGATGTAAGTTTTACTGTTTCAGCTTTAACAACTGTCTAAATTGGATTTAGGAAATTCTCTTAGTTTATACTGGTTTTTTATGGTCACGTGACTGATTTTGACAGGTGCCAACTGACCTTTACAGTGTTGTAAGCTCAAAAATTGGACTAACCTAGTCACGTGACATGTCTCTTTCAATTTCACCTTTTGCAACTGCCTAAATTTAAATTTTCCAAATTTTCAACTATTAAACTACATTTACAGACTCACGTGACTAATTTTGACAGGTGCCAACTGGCCTTTACAGTGTTGCAAGCTCAAAAATTGCATTATCAAAGTCACGTGATGTAAATTTTACTGTTTCAGCTTTAACAACTGTCTGAATTGGATTTAGGAAATTCTCTTAGTTTATACTGGTTTTTTATGGTCACGTGACTGATTTTGACAGTTGTCAGATAGTCTTTACAGTGTTTTAAGCTCAAATATTGGACTATCCTAGTCACGTGACATGTCTTTTGCAATTACAACTTTTGCAACTGTCTAAATTTAAATTTTCCAAATTTTCAACGATTAAACTACATTTACAGATCCACGTGACTAATTTTGACAGGTGCCAACTGGCGTTTACAGTGTTGCAAGCTCAAAAATTGCATTATCAAAGTCACGTGATGTAAGTTTTACTGTTTCAGCTTTAACAACTGTCTAAATTGGTTTTAGGAAATTCTCTTAGTTTATACTGGTTTTTTATGGTCACGTGACTAATTTTGACAGGAGCCAACTGGCCTTTACACTGTTGCAAGCTCAAAAATTGCATTATCAAAGTCACGTGATTTTCACAATTTTTTGAGAACCTGAGAACAAGATGGTTGTTCTTATCCACTAATTTTGACATCAGGAATATGATTCCAGTGAGAAAATAGCTAAAGGGTGAAACGATTTAAAATATACTATAATAGTAATGCCTTATAACTCAGTTTTACGTCCAAAAATCCTGGAAATCTGTCTGAGACCTCCACTTTGAAAGATTTTAATATCGAGGATTTTCGTTGAGCTTTTATTAATTTTTCTTCAAGGAAATTTTCCATGGAATTGTTTGCCTTTTTATCCACAAAGGCCCTTTTCAACGGATAAACGCTGAACGGGGTTTTTCCCGTGCACAAATTAACAAATTCGAGTTAAGGAAGTTTCAAAGGATTTTTCCGGTTTCGATAAATTGCTCCCCGATTGTTACATGTCGCTGGTTCGATACTTAAAGCTTAGAGGAAAAGCCGTAGTAAAATATCTGAGTAATAAAAGGAAAAAGTCGCATCGAATTGCCCGCGACAAGATGTTCCCGATAGATACTCGACACCGGAGAGTGCATGTGTCCCTTTGGCACACTAACAAGGAAAATAACCGGGAAAACTGGGACTCGAGGACAGAAAATGCCCGTCTTGAGAATCAATTTAATTTTGGGAGAATTTGTCGATAACTTATTACGTTGGAACAGTATTGGACTTATTTCTTGGCTACCAGACACATACATATGATTGGCTTTAAGTTTTATTTTTATTTTTTTATTTTAAACTTAAATTTGATTAACTGTGTTCTTTTTAATAAACGTCCAACTGATTTAAGACAGAGTCACCAATTTGTTACAATTTTCTGGGAGTAATACTGGGACCTACCAACAAATCGTTTGTTTCATCCTTTTCTTCCAATCATTACCACAATACATTTCAATTGGCATGAAATAGGTATTTCTAGCTGTTGAATAGCAGTATTGATTGGAAGATATCTGCTGCCCTTTAACACTACTTGAAACGAATATCATCTATTCAAAATTATTGTAATCTAAAGCTGGCAAAAACCTTTACGAACATTAAAATTATATTCAACATCGACCGACTGTAAATGGGAAACCTCCCAGGAGATACGACGAACCTCGAAAATAAATCCAAATTAGATGTATTCTTCGGGTGGTATAAATACTCGGTGAACTTTTAGAGCTTATAAATTTTAATGAGTATAGAAATTCAGTTTTGCTCCAAGAGCATAATCGTTAAACGAGATTTAGGGTACAAAGTTTTGGTTTGAGGTAATAATAAGCAGCAAAGCTCTTTTTTAATTATCTTGACTGTTTTCAATATTTTTTTCAATCTGGACAAATAAACATATTGTTCGTGTTTTAATTGGAAGAAACCCAATCGACTTTTATGAATAATAATTCCAAGTTGCAACAAAAATGGGAAAATTTGAAAGCTTTTAAAGCTCACTTTTTGAATACTATTAAGAGAAATTTAAGAAAAAAAACTGAATTGTCTCTGACTTGAAACAAAACTGCCAGTCTTATAAAAGTTGTTGAATGACACTTAATAATCGTTTTAAAGTGCCTTTTAAGTCCTCTAAGAATGCTGCTTCTAAAAATACGATAAAACTAGATCGACCATTAAGATAGTGGGTCAATTATACTGCTGACCAAATGGTTCCATTATTTATTAAAGAATCCGATTTGAATGATCGATATAGACAGGGTGTCCTATTTGATTTTTTTTTACTTTGGTTGCTTTGAATGCGTCTAAACTAGTCTATAGAAAACATTTTGCAGTTGTTGCAATATTAATCAAAAAATGATGTGGTGTTGAACAAACAAAACTGTGTAGATTTTAACATGGGAACGTAATCTGGACTATAAATTACTGGCAAATCGATCGGGACTGAAATTTACATTCAATGTACGGCAACGGTCCCGATCGTAAATTAATATTACTTTTCCACCCTTTAATATTTCATGTTTAAAATGTTGAAATATTCGTCGAGCGGATTTACCTTTTTTCTCATCGAAAAAATGTACTATTTTTATGCATTAATTCGTTATCAAGGCCCTAGACAGATCGGTAAATAATATGATTAATTTAGGGGCATACGTTCTGGTTTATTAACAAATTTAGAATTCGGATACGATCACTAATGGACATCGATTTGGGGTTTAGCGTCCGAATGCGGTCATTTCTTTTCGCGTGGTTTCAGCTCACGATGCGTCACATGCTGAAAACCCCCTGTTGATTTATTACTCGATAATATCAGATTAATTGTGGATGCATTCAGGGCTAATGTCTTCCATATTTACTAATCATACAATAGTCACAACGTAGACTATAATGTTGATCCAGAATTGTGTAGTGTAGAGTGTCTTTCTAGTAGTTCAAATTTTAACACCGTTTTTCTCTCTAACTGTACCAAATTTTGTAGTATTTTTTTATGTTATTGGATAGGAAATTTAATGGGGATTCCAAAAATGTGCTTAAAACTGTCATTTTCTCACTCAAGTGGGTTTTACTAGCGATTTTCTTCTTGAGTGTTCTTTAAAACTGTCTTTCTGGTAATTCAAACTTTGACACCGCTTTTCTCTCTAACTGTACCAAATTTTGTTATGTTTTTTTAGGTTATTGGAAAGGAAATTTAATGGGATTCCAAAAACGTGCTTAAAACTGTCATTTTCCCACTCCAAGTGGGTTTCACTAGCGATTTTCTTCCTGACAATTTTTAAAACTGTCTTTCTGGTAGTTCAAATTTTAACACCGTTTTTCTCTCTAACTGTACCAAATTTTGTGGTGTTTTTTTAGGTTATTGGAAAGGAAATTTAATTAGGATTCCAAAAATGTACTTAAAACTGTCATTTTCTCACTCCAAGTAGGTTTCACTAGCGATTTTCTTCTTGACTGTTCTTTAAAACTGTCTTTCTGGTAATTCAAACTTTGACACCGCTTTTCTCTCTAACTGTACCAAATTTTGTGGTGTTTTTTTAGGTTATTGGAAAGGAAATTTAATGAGGATTTCGAAAATGTGCTTAAAACTGTCATTTTCTCACTCCAAGTGGGTTTCACTAGCGATTTTCTTCTTGACTGTTCTTTAAAACTGTCTTTCTGGTAATTCAAACTTTGACACCGCTTTTCTCTCTAACTGTACCAAATTTTGTAGTGTTTTTTTAGGTTATTGGAAAGGAAATTTAATGAGGATTCCGAAAATGTGCTTAAAACTGTCATTTTCTCACTCCAAGTGGGTTTTACTAGCAATTTTCTTTCTCCTTGACTGTACCAAATTTTTTTAGTGTCTTTTAATGAGGATTCCGAAAATGTGCTTAAAACTGTCTTTCTGGTAGTTCAAATTTCTGGTAATTCAAACTTTGACACCGCTTTTCTCTCTGACTGTACCAAATTTTGTAGTGTTTTTTTAGGTTATTGGAAAGGAAATTTAATGAGGATTCCGAAAATGTACTTAAAACTGTCATTTTCTCACTCCAAGTGGGTTTCACTAGCGATTTTCTTTCTGACTGTTCTTTAAAACTGTCTTTCTGGCAGTTCAAACTTCAACACCGTTTTTCTCCTTGACTGTACCAATTTTTTTAGTGTTTTTTAAGGTTATTGGAAAGGAAATTTAATGAGGTTTCCGAAAATGTACTTTTCTCACTCCAAGTGGCTTTCACAACGATTTTCTTTCTGACAGTTTTTAAAACTGTCTTTCTGGCAGTTCAAACTTCAACATCGCTTTTCTCCTTGACTGAACCAAATTTTTTAGTGTTTTTTTTTTAGGTTATTGGAAAGGAAATACAGTGTTGCTGGTTATCAATATACAGGGCGTTTAAGTTTGAAATTATTTTTAGAATTAATTAGATTATTGAATCACTAGTTTTTCAAAATAAACCAAAATTTGATGGTGATTTTTTGTTTCTTTACGTTTCAACTTTTTTATGAGCATTTTTAGCAGAAAATTGAGTGGAAAACTTGGTTAATTGTTTGAAACGAGATGCTACCAAACCATTTTCTGCCAAAATATATAAGTGTGTGTCATACACACATGAATTATGTAATATGATTTTTGGAAATGTACATACACTGTTATATTCTAATAGTTGTTTAATGGTAATCTCATTTTACTGGGTGTTTCTGTAAAAATGAAACGATTTAATTCCTCTGCTCGCTAATTGAGGTGAATAAAAAAGATCTATTAATTAAAAGCCGCAAAGAGCGCTGACGATCATCAAAAAGAGCCTCGAATACCTCTAATTAGTAAATAAAGCGGCTCAATACCCTCGTTAGCAAAAGGGAAACACATTATTTCAGGCTGAGCGTGCATTTTGTTCCATTACTGTCGATGAACGGCCGCAGCCTAAACACCGAGTAATGATCCCTTTTGTTGATACACGAGAAGAAAACAAGGGCCTTTTTAAAATTGCAAGAGTTGAGCAAACATTCGCAGCCCGAAAAAGCCATCTTTCAAGGGCCGCTCGTTTTTGTTCTGCTAAGGCACACGTTTATCATTTTAATTGAATGGCTCACCTTTAGAATACCAAAAGTTAAACGAGTTTATTGTTTGATTGTTGTCTTTTGTGGCATGTTGAACAAAGTTTCAAGCCAACTTTACTGGCATAGAGCAGTTTAATCCAACAATATTAGTCACGTGGCATGTCAATGTAAATACCTCCAGAATGGTTTTAAATTTGTTTTATTTTGTTTATTAGTGTACGTTTAAACACAAAATTTCAAATAAAGCCGTTTACGTGTTTCAAATTTGTATTATTTTTTTAATGCAATTCCAAATCGACTGTAATCACTCTATAATAAAACTAAAGATGGAAGTTTAGAAGAATTTAAGAAAATAACGGAAAGACAATAAATGGACATCAAAAGCAACCATTCAGGCAATGGACTATTTGAAAATTATAAAATGCCAAGTAGATGTGTTTTTTGGAGGAACCTCAGTGTAAATACTCTTTGGAGCAAATTTAACAGTGAATTTTATACTTTTCTTACGTCACGTGACAGCACAACTGTCATTAAATGCAAACTGTCAGATTTAACGTCTTGAAATGTCATTTAACGTCATAACTGCTTAATTTAACTCCACACAGCGGTGATCAACAATTTGCGGTGTGATTCATTAAAATGACGCGACTATTTGCCATTTGACAGTTTAACGCCACTGTTTAAAGCGTTTTGACAGCTGTCATGTGACTACATTTTAATCATTGATTCTTGCTATAAAAATCGTACTTTTTTAAGTTTTGACATTAGTGACATATCACGTGGTTCTAATAATAATTAGCTAGGCAGTCACGTGACCATTGTCAAAAATCATAAATCTCAAAAACACTCTTTATATCGAATACTGCAAGAAAACGTTTTAAATCCTGATTTTTGCAACTTTAGAGCATGGTTTGACAGTTTTGACGTAAGTGACAGTTGTAACGTGATTGTAGAACAATATTTAGCTAGACGGTCACGTGATAATTGTCAAAATAACTGTCATAATTCTCAGAAACACGTTTTATATCAAATACTGCAAGAAAACGTTTCTAAATCCTGATTTTTGCCACTTTTGAGCATGGTTTGAAAGTTTTGACGTTAGTGACAGTTGTCACGTGATTGTAGAACAATATTTAGCTAGACGGTCACGTGATAATTGTCAAAATAACTGTCATAATTCACAGAAACACGTTTTAAATCAAATACTGCAAGAAAACGTTTTTAAATCCTGATTTTTGCAACTTTTAAGCATGGTTTGACAGTTTTGACGTTAGTGACAGTTGTCACGTGATTGTAGAACACTATTTAGCTAGACGGTCATGTGACAATTGGCAAAATAACTGTCATAATTCACAGAAACACGTTTTAAATCAAATACTGCAAGAAAACGTTTTTAAATCCTGATTTTTGCAACTTTAGAGCATGGTTTGACAGTTTTGACGTTAGTGACAGTTGTCACGTGATTTCAGAAGACTATTTAGTTGGACTATGAAGTGAAAATTTGTCAAAATAACTGTTAAATCTCAGAAACTAGTCTTGTTTCGAAAACTGTGTTAAAATGTAGTTCTTGCAAATTCTAGTCAAATTTTGACAATTTTGACATTAGTGACAGACATCACGTGGTTTTAAAGAATAATTATACCGTTCTAACGGTAGACCTGGCAACATTGACTCCAGGTGGAAAAAGTGTTTTAGAGTCTGAAAAAGACTTTTTGCACGCCCTGTTTATGTATACAAATTAAATTATTATTTGCTGCAGCTTTCAACGTTGTTTTTAACTAGCCAGATGCAATTTATTATATTACACAACTATTTGATTAATTTGTATATGTTAACAAATTTATATTCATATTTCTCTCAGTAAACCTTGATTCAGCAGTTATCCAGGTACATTTCAACCCTATTTTATTAAAATTAATAGGAGGTTGTTTGCCTAAAACAAAGTTGCTTAGTCTGGTTATTCCTGAGCCAATTTTCATAACGTTTCACGTCTAGCCCGGGCAAAGGTAAATAAAACGAAATGGCTAATCTCAGTAACTAATCAGCTGCACACACGACCCCCGAATTTCGAAATAGCCCTTCCATTTGTATACCTTTTGTTTGGCCGGGGAAATTCACTTTCATGCACAAACGTAACGTCAATAGCCATCAACGATTTTTTGTCCTCGTACCCTCTCATCCATTATTTTGGCCGTTGCCATTTCCCCCATTGTGACAATTGCCATTAACCAAATGACTTTATTTTTCTATTTGAATCGATCAAACGTGCTCCGATAAACGCTGTTAAAAAATTAATTTACCCCCAAGTTGAGGGGGGGAGAGAAGGTGAGATCCCTCCATCTATAAAGCAAATTTATCACAAAACGAACACGCCAAATACATTACGAATTCCTTTAATACTGTTCCACTCCACGGCGGTTAAATACCCGAAACTGGATCTAGACCCATTCATGGATTCATGGTCTCGTGACTAAACATAATGCCCCTGTTTTGCTAATTTTACCCATTGTTCCTATCCTACCCCATGTAAAAGGGGAGAAACTTGAAAAATTTGAATTATATGATTTTGGTTGGAAAAATGGTGGAGTGCATTGTTGCCAAAGTTTGCCTAATAATGTCTTGTAGCAATCAACTAATTTTTATCAATTTGTAGTATGAACTACCCTAAAAAGTAAGAAGCTTCAAAAATATTGTGAATTTGGCAACCTGCCAAGTGCAACGACATTAGAATGCAATTCAGAGAAATGACAGTTTGAAAGTTGAAACTGAATACATATTTTGTTTCGCTCAGTTCGCTATAAGCAGAAGAGAGACTGGCCTTTTCTACGTCACAAGGCACTTTTTCGTATATAGTGTACTAAATAAGTGTGGTATGCGCAGTAATGTGTTCCATATTTGTGCTACTAATAATCACAAACAATTATTTAAAATTAAAATCCAATTTTCGGTTTGTATGGCGATTTTCTTAAACTTTCCGAACTAAACCGTGTTAAAATATAGGCGGTTGAACGTTTCCCACTTTAAAAACTTGGACTCCACTTTTCAAGGGAAAGACCTTTTACCCGTTGACAAATGAAAACGAGCCGGATATTTATCTTCCTGTCTCGCTCTAATGCGTGTATAAATGGCCGACATTTAGAAAAGGTAACGTTCCTGCGGCCCGCCGTTATTTTCAAGCTGCGGATAATCAAAATTGATCCCTACATAGAATTTTTTTGCTTTAAAGTTGATGGCTCAGAATAGTTATTTACTTAATTATTTATAAGAAAATTACCACAAATCTTTCATCTTCAGATCCTACAAAAGCTCAAAAAAAGTTGACAAAATTAGGACCATCATAAAAAAGTCTTAAGATCCAAATTCGTTTCAAACACAGAATGCTTCGGTAATAGAATTTCCCGAAATAAGTGGTACTGTCAAAAGGCAAAAATAAACCTTATTGACCTAAAAATGTGAAACTTTAGTGACGTGATTTAATAAAATTACTTTTACTTTTACAGCATTAAGGTGCTTTGGTAAAATACAAAAATACAAATTTTTTCCATCTACCCTAACCCAGATTTAATATTTTTTCTATATAAATAGTAATTATAGCAAAGAAAAATCTACCTTATTTATAAAGAAAATTAGTACTAATATTTTATAAAAACATGTCATTATGGGAACTTGGATGTGAACAAAATTTTAGTTTGAACAATTTCAACGTAGAAGGTTTGCCCAAAACATTGAAATTAACTTGGAAATTATAGAAAGATGCGTACTTCAGTCAAAAGTGGCTAAAAACTGCAAAAATTCTGGCCGTAAATTGCTTTAAAGCTCTATCAAGGACCTGGAAGGTCTGAAAGTAAGTTAAAAAACCTAAATCAGTCAATAATTCATAAAATACTGAAAAAAATAGCCTAACCTAACCTAAATTTGGACAGAACTCTATCTAAGCCTTTCAACGATTTCACTAAAAAAGTCTAAAACTTTCCAAAAAAATGTTTATAATTTGGAAACAGCTGAATGAAGGATACTAGTCTAGAATAAGCCTAAATTTCATCAAATCAGACCAGAAAGCTAGAAATAATAAAAAAAAACAAACAAAATCGGCCTAAAATTGCAAACTAAAAGCCATAACAAGCCATATCGTAAACACTTTGACAAAAACATCCCAATAATCATTCTGAAACCTTCAACTAGTCTAAAAATGATCAAAATGAGCTTAAAACTTTCTGGAAGACAAGTAAAATCATTTGGACTTGGGTAATCAAAATAGAACTGTTGGAAATAAGTAAAAACAGTATTAAATCAGACGAATTTCTCTGGATTAATCAAAAAGTAAAAAATCTGCATTAAATTAGCCAAAACCTTGAAAATGAAGATGTTTTTTTATGACAAACCCTTAAATCAACAATTGGTCAGTACTTGGGTAGATCGCAGCAACTTTTCTTGGTTTACTACTGACTATGCTACGAGATTTACGCAAATTCTACACATGTATACTTACCATAAAACTAGCATTATTTACCTTATCCAACAAAACTGTATTAGCAGAAATATTTTACAAATCAATAAAAACAAACACTCTTTATCATGGATTATTATAAAACTCCTGGCCCGCATCAGTTTGACAGTTTAGTCGATAGAACATTATTTAAAATATTTGAAATAAATTGGTGTTTTTATGTAAAAGAACTTAGGTTGAGAAGTCTTAAAAACTAATATATTGCAAATAGAAAACTTAGCACATGTAGAGTTACCATAAAACTAGCATTATTTACCTTATCCAACAAAACTGTATTAGCAGAAATATTTTACAAATTATTTATCATGGATTATTATAAAACTCCTGGCCCGCATCAGTTTGACAGTTTAGTCGATAGAACATTATTTAAAATATTTGAAATAAATTGGTGTTTTTATGTAAAAGAACTTAGGTTGAGAAGTCTTAAAAACTAATATATTGCAAATAGAAAACTTAGTACACTGTGGTAGATCAGATGATGTGAGTGAAAGTTAATTTTACTGTTAAACCGTACTTGCAAGCAACTAAATTCAAAGTTTACAGCATGGTTAACTTCCTTCGAGTACAAATACAAAAGAATATTTCTTAAAATTAACTCTGCTTGCAACAAAGCAATTTTTCTTGACTTTTCAACGAAACAATTGAATCACAAAGAAAAAAGAAAAAACTGTACAAGATTTTCCTTTATGCATATCGTTAACAAGCTAAAACACTCGACAAACTCAGAGTGATATTTACGCACACATGCCATTTCCGGATCGGAATCTTAAATAAAATATTCCCGTCGTCGATAGTAACGAGATTGACGAAAACGCTTCGACGGAATATTGAAATATGCATCTCAAATCAATGTTGGCGAAATGTTTCAATTTTCCAACTCTTATTCGAGAAACGTAACGAATTTTTTGTGTTTCCCCGTAGATTGACAACGCAATTGACAAGTTAAAAGGGAATCAAACGTAGAATTTGGAAAATTCGCCTTTAAATACGAGCGATTTGCCCGAAAACTGTTCAATTGACAGCTCCGGTAATATCAATTAATTAAAGCCTCTGTATTTTTGTTTCTCCCTGCCGGAATGGGGCTTTTGGGGACTGGAGGGAGGAGGGAAAGAGTACAATACTGCAATATAAATGCATATCGATATGTGTTTGTTCAATTTCGGCCGGACTTTCGGTTGATATTCCGTTCAAAAATAAACGAGTTTTATTTATGATGGATGACCAATTGATGGAACGTAATGAATTGTTTCGATTAAAACGGACGTTATAGAGTGAACTACCATTATCCACTGATTTTACTTTTCCAGGTAGACCGCATTTTATTTTCAAAACATTTCAAATGTACTCGTATTGTGCTTTCCCAATATATTTATAAATGATTGATAAAATAGTGGTTTTGCTCACTTTGCAGTGATTTATCAATAAAGAACAGATTTTTTCTCGGATACAACCACAACCCTTAATAGAATTAAATTAGTAATATGTAATCTACTATAATCTATATCTTGGACATTTTAATGCAGTATACTGCAGTCACCAGCATATCAAGATAAGTCAAAACGAAAAAACAGAGGTCGAGCTGGCTAATTGCCATAATATTTTCACTTGAAATTTCTTGACAATTCTAGATTTTAATTTATCAAAGTCAAACGGTGCATGGTACCAAAAAAGTGTATAGAAGGTAAAAGTTGCATCCCATCCTGAATTTGTGGTAAAAACTACAGATTTCTAATCTGAAACGTTCTTGAGATATTGATCAAAAACTGCAAAAAACGAGAGTTAACTTTGACGCCCTCTAGCGGCTAAACGGGGCAACTGAGCCGTGCCCGGTCAACGTCACGTGATAGCCCCGTTCATTAGCTTTCTTTTGTTATACGATGGTTTTATACAGGGTGTTTCAAATACGAGTTGTGGACGATTTTCTGGAAAAGTGCACAAAAATGTAATCTAAATTAGGGATTTTTTAGGCCTACTATACTAACGGCGACTATTTTGGATTTTCCTCAATCAAAGTTATTTTTGTAACTAATTTGAACCTGGAGAACACAAATCTGACGTCCATTTTGCTCTAACTGGCACCGTTTCGGATGTGACCTTGAAATTACGTCAATTTTGACACTAAGGCGTGGCACCCTTGCAAAATTCAATTTTGACAAATGACACTTTATGCCATTTTTGTACTATTAACCTGAAGGTATTTAAGCAGTTGAGGTTAATTTTCAAAATAAAAAATTTTCTGAAAAAAATCAGAAGATATGAGACCCATAAAAATTCTTGCCAGTTCTAGTTTTTAATTTTTCAAGGTCAAACAGTGCATGGTACCAAAAAAGTTTATAGAAGGTAAAAGTTGCATCCGATCGAAAAACATTTGTGGAAAAAATTTTAGACCTCGAACCTGAAACGTTCCTGAAATATTGAGCAAAAACTGCAAAAAACGAGAGTCAACTTTGACGCCTTCTAGCGGCTAAACGGGACAACATAGTGGTGCCCGCACAACGTCACGTGATAGCCCCGTTCATTAGCTTTCTTTTGTTATACGGTGTGTTTATACAGGGTGTTTCAAATAAGCAAGTTATTGACGATTTTCTGGAAAAGTGCACCAAAATTTCGCTAAGTGAGTTATTTACTGTCAAAACTGAGTTGTTTCATTTTGACAGATTTTACTGTGACAGCCCATAATTCTGTTATTTCGACAGTTACATTGTGGTTCAATATACCAATTTGGAGTCCTTGAGATTGTCTTTTGATCACCCTGTATACCAAATAGTAGAAATGTCACGCTACCGAAATATTAAAGCTTTTATACCGGGAATGTGCTGTCCAGAAGGAATAATTTTATAAATAATATTTTTTTAAAAATTCATATTATTTTGAAAAGTGTTGAGGTTAGGTATACAATAATTTTCAGAAAGTTTTCGGTAATTTTCCGGAAAAAATTTAAAAATCTGAAAATTCTAAAATAATTATTTTTTTAATTATAATAATTGTACTACAATCCAATATCAATTCAAATTAAGTTTAATGTACTTTTAATCATTTACCCCAGTTTGTACCGTCGTTTTGTAAGCCGAGCTTAATTTAAGTGTGGGTCAGACTGTGACTGTACAGATGAAAAAAGTCATACTCTAAACCACACTTAACTTAAGCTATGCTTAAAGTACGACGGTACAAATGGCGGTTAGATGTCTTAAATTATCTCATTAGAATGCATGTTAAGTTTGATAATAACAATAACAAGTTTGACAATTGTTTTCCTTATCAATGAAAATTTTCATTTTAGCATGAATTTTCCGGTAAATTTTCAAAAATAGAAATTTGGTTTTGACAGTTTTTGAAGCAATACATTTGTCTATGTGGCTTGTCTGTCATTAACGTGTCAACTGTAAATTTACTCCATAAAGTTATATAATTTTGAAACCTATATTTGAAAGTCAACAAATTCAGTATTAAATTTTTCAATGATGCTTTAGACTTACATGAGTATAATTTTAACAGTTTTTCAAACAATACTATTTGACATGCAGTTTAGTCTGTTTTTAACGTGTCAGCTGTCAGAAACGACTCTATGAAGCTATACAACTTAATTTATTTGAAAAGTGTGAATTTCAGTTTAAAGTAGTCCAACGGTATTTTACATCTCTATGAAATGTGACATCAAAATCAAAATTCTATTTTTATTCTGCAGTTGCTCATTCCAAGAAAATTCTCTAGTTGACATATTCTTTTGATTTTAATTAAATTTTCAAATAGCATACACGTGTGTTTCTTACAAAAATTACATTTTTATTACAGGTTTAGATCCTATAGACATGATTTCTATAAGAGTGTAGTATACCAGTCACCAGCCTAGCAAGACGAAGATTTCACTCCAATAGCCAAAAAAGTATTTATTAGTGTTATTACCCACTAAATTTAACAGAAAATCTATTCATTGTATAGTATAGTATATGTATGTAGTTGTTGATTGTATTATTGAGCATAATTAGTAGGTTTGTACTTTTATCACTTTGTAGTTTATGTAGTAAAGTGAATTTTCAGTTCACTCTTTAAAAATGTTGTATTTATGAATATGATCAACCTGTAAAACGTGAGGGTAATTTAAAGCAGGATAATAATAAAAGAACACTACAACTTAACAAATACATTCATTTATTTAAATATACAATACCAAGAGAATCAATTCATTCACATACTTCATTTGCTATTAGAATATATTTATAATATAAAACAATTCCGGTATAATATTTACAGTATTTGTACTTTTGAGCAAAAATACCTTCATTCAGCCTAGAACAATTCACAATTCCCGATGTTCGAAAACTTGTGAATTGTCCTCTGCCAAGTCTATTGCGATTATCATTAAAAGAAAAACTATTGTACATTTGTGGTTGAGCATTCTGTAGCAGTTTTACGTGGAAAAAAGTACAGTTTTTGTTGAAAAGCCAGTAAATCGAAATTACAAGTTGAAATAAGTGAAATGATTCTCTTTTTTTGTTAAGGATGCTGGACGCAATACGTTTTCTGACTTAAACACATCTAATTTCAGAAAAAGGATGAGTCGTAATAATATCGATTAAGATTGTCTTTGAAACAAAAAGGATCTAAGGAGAATTGCACATTATACATTTGCCCATAACATATACGTTTGAT
This sequence comes from Ips nitidus, assembly GCA_018691245.2. NCBI lineage: Eukaryota > Metazoa > Arthropoda > Insecta > Coleoptera > Curculionidae > Ips > Ips nitidus. Next base: position 4,202,734 of record CM042801.1, on the reverse strand, counting down.
TTCATTTAGGAAACAAAAAAAATGTGATACAAAATAGATATTTTTAAGCAAGTTTAAGAACTAACCCTGTTTACGTAAATATCCCAGTCTTAACCTACTTGCTTCACTATTTTTCGTTTAGTGGCAACATACACAGAAATAACAAAACCCTTACTAATAACGTCAAACTTAGTGTAAAAAGGCCGCAAATTTTTAACAATCCTTAATCAATTTTATTAAAATCAAAAATCAACACAAACAACTTTATCTATCACCTTAGAAAATTTTGCTAATCATGACTAGAATTTTGCACATATCCCACATTTTTGTCCTAAAAAAATAATTTTCAACGCCGAGGCCGTATTTATAAAGTTACATTTTTTTAGCAACATAATCGTGAAAATGTTTGTTTTGGAAGAAAGTTATTCAAGGAAGAATTGTTAAATAAACTATGGCACTTTAACTGTAGAAAAATTTTACAATTACAACAATTTACATTGGATTAGTTGCTAAAAAAGGGATGGGGAGTATAGTAACGCCTAACATTAGAATTTTGGACAAATATTTTACAAGGGTTTTTATAATAATTAAAAAAGATAAAATATGTGATTTTAAGGTTACGTGTATCATCCTGCTGCTACTACAACTCGTTGTAATTTTAATTATTAATAATGACAAATTAGCAGCAAGACCAATTTGTTGGTGCCCAATATTTTGCAATTATCATATGAAGTGTAGTGGCAAACGATTTGTGTACGTAACTAGTGCGGTAATTGCTTTTAAGGGTTGATTAGAAGCAGTCATTGTTTTGTGCATTGTTTTCTTGTGGAATGGTTTGGATGTGGAATGATCAATTTGTTGTAACAATCAGTCTTTATGATAGTTAAAGTATAAAGGTCTGAAAACACCCTAAACAAATTAAACCTATAAAACGTTGCTAAGATGACTTTTGGGGCATTAGAAAACAAGAAAATCAGTTGATTAATTAATATTAGTAACAAATCAACCAGCATGAAACATTTCAAATTTAGCACATTTTTTTGAATTAAATTAAAAAAAAAAAGTATTTTAGAGTTCAACAGTCAATTAGGCTAGTAACCTTTTCACATCACAAATTAAACAAAAGTCTTTTTTACGTTTTTTACCAGTAATTTAAATTTATTTGCTTTCTGTTTAACTTTGGTTAATGTTCTTTGTTGAATGTTTTATGAAAAGCGAAAACAAGTTGTTTGAAGCTAAAAGTAGACTTCATGAGACCCATTCGGTCATCTACCAATATATTCTGGAACATTGTGTACAAAAAAATGCAAAAATTAGAGATCAAAACGTCACAAAATCAACGACTGCACCTAATCAAACTCTTTGCAGATAAGGTTTAATTTAAAAAAATGCCACAGTTTTCTACGAGTGCATATAAAATTGGAATAGCAAAAAGGACGTAACAATAAAGAACATAAAAAAAACACTTAGACCCATTTCACTGGGATATATCACACATAAATGAATTCCATTACATCATCGTTTTACGAAATGTCTAAACCAAACTTAACCGTAACACACTCTGGGGTAAAAACCATTTAAAAACTATTTACATGAGAGAAAACTGCCCTTAGAACTAACAATAAAAGCTATCACGATTTTTAAGTCTTGTAGCTCCAACGTGGACATCTGGTCAAAATGTCCGAAAGGAGTAGTTTTGACCAGAAGTACAAAAAAATAACCTTTTTTTAACCGTGTTCTCTGTTACCTGTCTAAAATTAATCGTATACAAAAAAACTTTCAAAAAAAAAACAATTACACATTACCAAAAAACGTTTTTGGTTTTCTATGCTAATGTAAATTTTAATATTAATTTTTGACGGGACCTAAAATGGATTTTATATACATTGATTATTAGGAGGGGTGTACGAAAAGTTCTGTTACGTGGAACTTTTCACAACTCCCTCGTGCGCTAGACCAAGACCTTTTTTTGCCATTTATGTCGAAAGTAAAGCTCACCTTTCCGCAGTGTTAGCTCGTAAAGTCCAAACAGTTTTTGTTAAAATTAGACAAATTAACAATAACTTTAACAGTCCAGTAACAAAAAACCTTATATTTATCTCATAGTTTATATCTATTGCAGTGTACATGGTAAAAAGTGAGTTCCAACACCGGACTTTTGAGGTCAAAAGCGGAAATTTTCCTGAAATTAATATTTCAGGTATGGTTGCTATTTTAAGTAAGTCTGTAACTGAATTATTCGGTTTTTCTGTTAGGTACCACCAATTAATCGTTATAGGCCACTTACTGGTAGTACCTAATAGGACATTACAACAAAAAATAATATTTTGATTATTATTAAATCACCTTATTTTATTGAGTATACAGGTATATCACTATATGTATGTCGTTGAGGCACTGTAGAAAAAATTGTATTAAAACTGACTCACTGAAAAAATAAAAGATGGTTTTGAGATTTCCGCTTTTTACCTCAAGCTGTAATAAAGTATATCTTATAGGTGTATAAACCCTGTATAAAAAAGCTAAACTTTATAACTTATACAAGTTCTGTATATATATAGAATATATATGTATAAAAACGGCAAGTATAGAGTCGAGTTTTCGGTACCATCACCACATTTGTAATCTGATTTACGTACAGGCATTGTAAAAAAATTATCAACTATTTTGCACGGTTTTGGGTACCACTGACTGATACCCAATTATAAAGACACTGTGTAGAAGTAAATTGTGTACTATTGTTTAACTTATTATAAAAATAGTTTGTTTCTATTGCACTCGGAACAACTTTTAAAAATATGATTCAATTACACTACTTTGTATTTATTTATTAACGTAGCATTGACTGTCTAAATTATATTGCTTTAAGAAACACGTTAGTTCTAAATTTGAGTTTTTTTACATGATTACACTACAAAATTAGGACAAGTTGAAGTTACTTTTAGGTTAGGTTAAGTTTCAAGAATAACGGAAATTCGCTTATTTAGAACCAAAAGCCAGTTGACCCTAAAGAGTTCATTTTTCTGTAATTGCATTTTAAACTGAGATTTGTTTTTTAATATTTTCAAAATGTTGCTGAACCTCGACAGTTTACAGAAATAATATCACTTATCAAATACAGGGATAAGGGAGACGAGTTATATAATTTGCGTTGTCAATTACTTTCCTTTTTCTTCTTACAAGTGTGTGTAAAAATGCAAATTTTATGTGTTCGTCTATTTTGGTTTTTTGAAACTTCTGAATATGTTTTCTCAATCCGTTCATCATTCGACACAAAACATTGATAATCCTGTTGTTATTAAGTGTAATTAAAGCTAAATGTTTTTTGGATCGTTCTACTCAAGACTTAAGTTTACTTTCAGCTTGCTGCTTTTTTTTACCAATCACGAATTTCCAACATAATTATAAACCTAGTTTAGTAGTGTAACATTACTTAAGCAGTAAGTAAAGCAAATTATCTGCTTTAACTTGATAAAGTAAACGTTTGAGTATTATTTTTGAGCTACGTTATTCTAGGCACTGCAAAACTTTTAAAAGTTGTCCCTTTTTAACATTCAATCTGTAGAGGTACTATTTTATAACTCTGTAAAAATATGGAAGTTTTTTTTTTAAACCACAGTTGCTTGGCATTTTGTTTTGTTATCATTAAGTTAGAACCCGTCAAACAGTTCTACCTTATTAGTTTCTCTTATTTAGCGTTTTACTTTTTACATTTAAAAGAGATCACATTATCGTAACCCTAAATACTACAACAATATAATGATAATAATAATAATAATGGAGGTGGGCGATCGGAAAGCAATATTGGCTGGTCCTCAAACGGCTGATTTGCAATGGCAAATAAGGCAGCTGTTTGGAAATTAACAGCACCATAAAAACAATAATTGAGTTTTGCGTAAAATTTTGATTTGAACAAGAGGAAAAATGAAGTTTTCCCATAAAACTTCAGTGTTCTTCTTATCCAAACTTGAACCACACTATGTTATAATATCAGCACCATTTGTTTCACCAGTACAAGAAAACTACTTATTAAACATATAGGGGACTGAGAAAAAGAAAAATAAATACAACTTATATAACTATAAAGATCTAAAAAACAACTCAAACGCTTTTTGAGTATTGGTGACCAAAGTTCATAATAATTACATTAATATACAAACAGCTGGCGACTGGGTAAAAAGCCAAATTTTTTTGGTCCGGATGCTGCCTGAATGATTCAAGCACAATAATTTATCAGCCTAAATTAATTTATTTGGATTAGTTACTACACTGTCCGTATCTACTTATTCATCGTAAAATTTTAGCACAGCCAACAGACGAGTTTTAAGGCTTGAATCACTCAAAATATTTTAGAAATGAGGATTTTTCCATTGCTTTATTTAAAGAAATAGTTTTACTATCACGTAAATTTGTACTATTTCTGTTCTTAGTTAATAAGAACCTTAAAAGTTGTGGTTGTCAAAATCTGTACTTTACAATTTCTGCTCAGTCTGATTGAGAAAGTGACAACAGTGCTTATAAGGTATACAAAGTTTCAAAAGTTTGAGTATTTATCATGAAACAAATGAAGTAATTTTTGATTATACAATGATAAGCTTCTTCTGTTACTATTTAGCAATTTTTTCCACTTTCTTCAGTTTTTCAGTTCTGTATGTAATTGAAGAACTTCCTGTTTACTATTTAGCATTATTCTGTAAACTCTTTTGACTGCTTTATAATCTTTTTGGATAAAAGAAATTTTGCTGTTCAATCTTTAGTATTTTAGTCTGTTCTAGATTTAATTTTCTGGTGTAAGCCAGATTCAAGAGCTTTTTTAAGTTCAGAGATTCAGTCTTCCAAAAGTCTTCCTCAATCATTCTAATTTTAATAGTGAGTATTTCTGTACTGCCATTTTTGCTTTCTCTAGGAACTTCAAATATGGTTTAAACCTTTATGATTATTCTGTAAAGTTTACTGTTGATTGATTTTACAATGGAAAAATCCTTATTAAACCGGGATTGTTTTAACCTATACAAGGTGGCCCCAGTTGCCAGCCGGCTGTTAGTCACTGGGCGGGAAGCCCGTTAGCCGGTTTGAACTCCGGATTTACGGCCGCTTGAAATTGAGCGACGCTGGTCGGAGGATTGAAACTGGGGTAACATTGAGGAAAGTACAATTCTGGTTTGACCACACTGGTGGGCGTCAGACCTCGAGGCAGCATGCCTTCCATTAAAATAAACCAATCAATTAACCGTTCCAACTAGAAAGAAACCATTTACCATTAGTGTGCAGCTTTCCTTCTGAACTGGTCGAATCCCTTCTCGTTTTCGCTGCATGTGGATTCATGTGGTTGTCTATGTGTTTCTTCACCTCCGGTTCCGTAGCAAATCTTCTTCTGCAGTTCGGCATTGGACAGCAGAAAGGTCTGTCACCCTGATGGGTCCTGGTGTGTTGATCCAGAATTGCTTTTTGCCTACACAAGCAGGAAATTCTGGTTAATGAATGGTTTGAGGGAGAAATTGGAGGATCACCTAAAGTCTTTCCCACACTGCGTACATTTGTAAGGCTTCTCCCCAGTGTGAATTCGTAGATGCTGATTCAAAATAGTGCGTTGCCTAAAATTACGCCCACAGTAAACGCATCCGTACGGCTTCTCGTTTGTGTGTATCCTTAAGTGTTGCGTCAAGTGACTCTGTTGCCTAAACCTGAACAAAACCGCCAGTTTACTGTTTAGTTGCTTTAAGTTTAATTAACAAAACCTCTTCCCACATTCTGGACAAGGATAAGGTCGACTCTCGATATGTATGCAGCCATGTTGCAGCAAAGTACTTTTCTGTTTAAACTCCTTCTGGCAGATAGGACATCGTACGTACAAAGGCATACCCGCTGACCTGCCATGTTGGATCACATCGGGCAAGCCTTTACCTCCCTGGCCTTGTTTCAGGTATTGCAGAGGATTGAAAGTGGTTCCAGGTCCGAACACTGAATGGTTCATTCCTATAACAAAATATAAGTACAAAACATGTTGCAATTTGGTTGAATAACTTTAAAAATTAGCTGATTGTGAAGCCTTTCAATAAAGTTCCAATTCACGATTTCCTATTTCATATTACTTGCCTGATTTCCAACTGTCGGAGCCTTACTCATAGTCATACAAAAATCAATTAATGTACTTCTACGTTTTATAGAAACAATCTTACGTTCAAATATCAAAATCTTCCATAAAACTGTAAAATATTATCAATACATCAATTGTTTGATGAAATTTTCATGTGTCTTTACTGTTTTATAGCTTTATGGATCAGATTTTGACAGTTTTCAGATGAAACTGTACTTTCCGTTTTACAGATTCATCATTTGTCAAGATATTGACCAACAAATTACTGTAATCAATGGATATTTGTTTTACATGTTGGTAATACGTCTTACCTTTGGCGTCTTTGAAATATGCCGGATACTGTAAATTCCCCACAACTCCATTTGGTGAAAAACAGTTTGTTCTTTCATTGGCGCCATTGTCACCATCCCCATAAGTGGAAGCGACCTCCTCCTTTCCCTCGTCAGGGGGAAAAGGTACGTCTTGAGGCCAGAGAGTCGGATTAATACCATTTTTGAACACCAGATGAGGACTTACGTCTGAAATTTTGTCAGTCACCTTTTAACATTACATTATCACTGTTTGCTTTTGTGAAAGTTGATGTGGAAAATATGTACAAAAGCTTGGTGTTACAAAAGTGATTTACTTTACAAACCAGTTAAAACCTTTACCCAGTGCTTAAAAAGTGTTATTCAGACAGCCAATATTTAAAGACAGTTGATGAAAGAGTGAAAAAACTTTAATTGTTGGTTGTCTAGTGAGCATGGTGAAAGTGAGGAAAACAAGCAGCAGACCACTCCAACCGCCCGCGTCCACATCAAGCATTATTTAAGTCAGCCTGAGTATGGTCCTGGAAATTGACTACCAAAAAAAAAAATAGTTTCGAACAATCAAGACCATCATCAGGGAACGCGTGTTGCTAAGGCCGCGAGAGTGGCCGCCGCCAGGGGGCTTTGCTCGCCTTGGTGTGTGCGGACGTGCTGGTTGAGAATAGCCTTCTGCCGAAAGTGTTTCCCGCACTCTGGACATTCGTACGGCTTCTCACCCGAGTGTATGCGCAGATGCTGATTGAGGATGGCTCGTTGTCGAAACGTCCGTTCACAGTACACGCACGCGTATGGTTTCTCGTTGGCGTGGATGCGTAAATGTTGCGTCAGGTGCGATTGTTGTCGGAATCGTTTTCCACATTCGGGACATCCGTACGGTCTGCTGTCTGTATGAATCCGCTCATGCTGTAACAAGTTTGTTTTAGTTTTATTCAGGTAAGAAGGATTTGAAGAGTGAGACCTGAAGGAGTGTACTTTTCTGTTTGAAGTCTTTCCCACAAGTCAAGCATTTGAAGAGTCTCAACTCTCCACTCAATCCACCGCCAGCTTTCTTCAAATTGGCTTGTTGCTGTTGAATCACATCAGGAAGAGATGTTCCTCGTAGGTCCTGCATGTTGGTGGCATATTGATCCAATTGACCACCTGGAAAAAAAGCTGCAATGCCAATAATGGTTAAACTGACCAAACTGCTTCATCTATTACCATCAGGGCCTAAACTGCTCAACATCATCCCCGGTTGTTTCAAGTATTGTAGTGCCGAAAAATTGGCACCCAACATATGGGGCGGCACACCGGGAACTGCAGGAGGAGGAGCAGCCGGAGGTGGTGCTCGTGCATACTGCTGGTAAGCCTGTTGTTGTTGATGGGCGGCCACCACCTGCTGGGCGGTTTGTTGCTGCTGCTGGAGATCCGTGGGAAAGCATTGCTGCGACGATGGTCTGGCTTCCAAATCGAGAGTTGGTGCTTCGGGTTGAATTGGGTCCGTGTCTTCGCGGCCTGGTTCTGCTTGTGTGGCTGGGTATGGGGACGGGGCGGGGGACGGCAGACTCTGTTCAAATTTAAATTACTTTAGTCAAAACTCATTCAAGAAAACCTCAAATTAAATGAAATATGATCTAGACTGCCACATTGAGTGACTCTTTTAAGAAAAACCGCTTTAAAAACATAAGTTGACTTTACAAAGGCTTATGACATGACTTCCGTTCAAAATCTTGGAGTACAATCAAGAGTTAAATAGGATCTAATTGGTCAAATACGTTTTTCATAACTGAAATTTCATCCTCCACACTTTTCACAATCTAAATTGCTGGCAAATGACAATTTTTCTGTAAATTAGAGGGTTAGAGAGAAAACAATAATTTAAATACGAAAGGAGAAGACTGTGACAATACTGTCAGTATTGTGGAGAAGACTGTTTGTCATTTCCTTCCTTTCGTACTCCTGCGACTCCACTGAAAGAATATGGACTACTACTTCTTTCCAATAATTTAAATGTAACAACTCACATGGTATGGATGGTAAGAACACAAAAATAAGGAATAATGAGAGGATTTCTTATTTAATTAATTTGTTCCAAGAAACTGGGAAGATTGAAGAAAACCGAAGTGATTACACATTTCATGCATTCAGGCAACTTAACAAACAAAATTTTGACTCACACTAACTTGATCCCTCGGTGGGACGGTATCAGCCTCAACCCCAAGAGGAGGAACCGGTGTAGGTCCCAAAGCTTGCTGTGGAGGACTAGCAGTACCTTGAGGAGTTGGCTGTTGCTGTGGAGGCGGATAGAGGTCTTGAGGTCCCCATTGAGTTTGCGCCCTGTCCATGCCATCCTTGTAGAGGACGTATGGTGCTCCCGTGTCTGGACAAAAAAAAAAGTTTTACGTAACAGTGCAGCAAGAGTGTTTTACAATTGAAACCGCACGTTTCTGCTGCACCGATCAGATATGCAAAGGAAAAAAGTTTGCTGAGAAAATTGCAAAATGTAAATGCCAATTAGTTACACCTAATTAATGATACAAGAAGGCATGAAAGTTTTGTCGCTTCATTTAGCGGACTTTTCGATTTATTTTCATAAAGGTTTTTTTGTGAAAGTTTGCGGAACGTAACTTGAAGCCGGGTAAACAGGAAAAGAGTAATTCAGTGCGTCGATTATTACTATGCATTATATTTTCTCGAAATCCGCCCCTGTTGAATGGTAAACATGTCTAAAATCTGCATCTCTCTCGAAAGCGGTTGGGTGAACTCTCTGGTGTGGTCGAATAAAATCCGTGCACCAGCTTTTGCCAAGAGTGTCGTGTTCAAGGCCGATCTGTCTGCATTTCTGCCGAATGCTGTTGCTGGAGGCGGATTTTAGATTTCTTTGTGCCCCCTTCGCGGGATTAAATTTAGATTTAAAGATTCGCAGACCTCCGATGGTATAAAAATAATTGCCTCTTGTGCACGTTAGGCCAACAAGCAACTTACACGGTGCGTGATGTTTGGAAACGCAATACGTACCGCTGGTTGTATAAATATCTTAATTCGGCGTGAAATAGGGAGTGAAATATTTTCATTTTACGCCTAACTACCGTACAACCACAAGAATTATTGCAAAAAGTGCGCAACAATGGTTTGCACCTGTACTGCTAGCGCGGGTGAGGCGAAAAACGTTTTGTCGCAGCTAACGAGCTTAAACCGAACCTAATTCGTGCAGTTTTTCTAGCACTACTATTGTTCAATGGGAAAAAATGTTCCCATTTACCATGTCAAGATGTCGATCGTTTTCCTTTTTGGTCAATACGTTTAATGTTATAATCCAGAACGCCGCTGTCTTTTGATAGAAAAAACTACCTACAAATTTTATTTTTTAACATTTTTCCAGAGTTTTATAATTTGAAAGCTGAATGAATCCATAAAAATGTGTTTATGCAAAATGATTCTTATTAAAAGTAAAGTTTGCTCCTTTTACTTCAGGTTTATTCTGTGCATCCAAAATCAACAATTTTTCAGCACATTTTAGTATAATACAGAGCCGTAGCTTGCCTAAATTACTAAATTTTTATAACTTGTACAGTCTTTAACAAAGCTTATTTCCTTTATAAAGTTTCAAGCTGAACTGTATTTAATTGTACGGTCCTGATTATTCGAAACTTACTTCCAGTATTTTACTAAGTAAAAATGTCTAAATCTCTAAAAATGTTGTGAAGTTTAACAAAATTGATTTAAATTTTCGACATTAGGTAACTAACTACAAACTGGCCCAAAAGACGACAACGAGAAATTGATAGGATTTGTCCATTTGGCAATATTGTGAACACATTTCGTACCAAATTGGTAGAATTTGTCAGTTTGGCAGCATTGTCAACCCCATTCAAACCCTGTACACACTGATATTCAATAATACAGTACAGATTGGACTCATTTAAATGGAAAGTGCTCTTATTAATAGAGATAGGCGAAAACTGATGTCTGATCTCAACAAAAAATTGATCTCTGATATTAATAAGAGCACTTCCCATTTAAATACGTCCAATTTGGCCCACACTGTACAGGGTGCTGCATTTTCGATGGTTTTACGGGGTACAGAGAAAACGGTAATAGATAGAAAAAAAGTAGAATACGTCTTCTGATCTCTTTTTCTGAGCTGAGATGACTGGCGAAAAGTGGGCGGCGCAAACATCTTTTGTTTCAAAGATACGAGGGGTTTTCGAAAATTGATAATTCTTGAACCTCTTCTGTATTTCATTTGCTCTTAAAGTTATCAAAAAAGGAAGAACGGTTCCTGGTAGAAGTATTCATGTAGAATCCAATGGCGTCAGTTTTTTTCTATTCCGTTTAGTTTCTGATATATGACAGTAAGTTACATTTTTTTAAATGGAACATCCTATATATTTTTACGTCATTTAGTTCTGTTGATTTTTCAATCCTTTTCAACGGTGTATTACAACTTATAAGTTTGTAGAGGTTAATCCTGTTATTTTAAAAAAAGACCTTTGCTAAGCTAAAAAAAGGCCAATATCTAAAATACCAAACAAAATCGGAAATCATATAAACTAACACATTAGAAAATTAAATAATTTTAATAAATCTCATTAAAAATCTAAGTTACAAACAGTTCTACAGTCACTTTAATAAGAAAAGTGGCCATTTCTATTTTCTACTATTTTTAAGGTGGAAGTTGAAAAAACTGTTTATAAACGACATGTAACATGTTAATATGAACATAGCCAAATTTTGTTTCGACTGTGGTTATTTTTATACATATTATTTAGCACTTTTTTGATAAGGAAACGCTTTTTTTTTAATTACCAAGATTAACGTTTACAAACTTATATGTTTTAATACACCGTTGAACAAGTAAAAATCAACAGAATTAAATGACGTAAAAATATATAGGATGTTCCATTAAAAAAATGTAACTTACTGTCATATGTCAGAAACTAAACGTAATAGAAAAAAACTGACTACGCCATTGGATTCTACGTCAAAATTTCTACCGGAAACCGTTTTTCCTTTTTTGATAACTTTAATAGCAAATGATATACAGAGGAGGTTCCAAAATGCCAATTTTTCAAAAACCCCCCGTATCTTTGAAACAAAAGAAGTTTGCGCAGCCCACTTTTCGCCAGTCATCTCAGCTCAGAAAAAGAGATCAGAACACGTATGCTACTTTTTTTTCTATCTATTACCGTTTTCTCTGTACCCCGTAAAACCATCGAAAATGCAGCACCCTGTACAGGGTGTCTCATTATAATCGCAGCCCCCCCCTTTATCCTTTTTGTTGATGATTTTAGAAATTTCAACGCAAATTACTTGAATTATACAGGATGTCCCAAAAAATTGTGAGAGAACCAACTTATGTTTTTTTAAATGGAACACCCTGTGTATTATTCAACTGTGCAACGTAGAGAGAGAGAGTATTCACAGACGAATCAACATATTCCATCGCAAAAACACCTAAGTAAATGAATTCAATATTATTCATTTATATAAATAAATAAAAATATATCAAAAAACGCTGTCTACGCTGCAAACTGACAAGATAACGAAATACGGTTTTTTCCAATAATCTGTTTTTCAAAAATCGAAGTCTAGTATACTAGTTTTTTCTATCTATCCCGGAAATGGGGTTTTCCTGTCTAAAACACACTAAATCCGGTACCATGTAGAGCAAAGCTATTATTAGAAATTCAAGTTAATTTAATTAACAAGAAACCGGTCCTGGTTGACGACCAACCAAGAGATGCACGTTTTGACAAAGAACAAAACTAAAATATTCACCAAACATGCAAAATAATTCACAGATCGGTTAGATCGTGATTACAATCTTTCATCTATCTTGGTACATAAATTATTCAAGTTACAAAATTTGCATTTTTCTGAACCACCCTGTGTGCATGAGAATTAATCAGACTCACCGATTCTCACACTGCATTGCAGTTCAATGAATATCTTCGATGATCCAATACAGTAGGAAAGCAAAAGTAAATCGCCATTTTGTTGTACAATTACCAGAAGTGAATTATTCTACTATTTTGTAGCACTTAAAGTGCATTTTTGGTGTCTAATTCATGTTACTTTAACAGTTTGAAAATGCAAAAAGTTTTTTTTTCTTAACAGTATTTTGAAACGAAAAGGAGTAGTGTATACTCCCAGTTATTAAAAGCTCCGAGTTGCCCAAAGAGCTATGGAGCGTTCCAGAATACCAAATGAAATAATACCAAGAAGTAGACGTAGTCGAAAGAATAGCTATTATGAAGTGGGCTTGGGCAGGTCACTTAGCAAGAACAAGAGACGAGAGATGGACAAAAAGAGTGATTGAATGGCGTCCCCGAAGAAGTCGAGGAAGACCTCCAACTTGTTGGACAGATGATCTAAGAAGCACAAGACCGCACTAGGTGGAAAATGTTAAGGAAGGCCTACGTCCAGCAGTGGACAAGATTGACTGTGTAATGATGATGATTTTGAAACACAGAAACTCTGTTTCTCTAAAGCTGTTCTGTATTTACAATACAGAAAATGTGTTAAAAAGCAACTAAGTAGAAGCAAACAAAAATTTGAAAAAACTTTACACCAGAAGGAAAAAAAAAGAGGGTGAAGAGAAAACAATGAAAAGACATATCAATAACTGAAACATATTTCTTTAAAAGACTGTTTTTTAAGCCCATTTTTGCACTTTATTAGGAAAAACCTTGCTAAAATTGTACAGATTGCAATGAATAACATCAGACACACATAGACTAGAGAGAGAATTAAACCATAAATAGCATTACAACCATTGCCAGGCAGCCACCACAGGGCTTAACGTTTACAGCTTACTGTGATGCAAATTGCCACGCAATTTATTGAGCTATCAAAGAGCCAACTTCCATTCTGTATCTGATTAAACCAGTGTTACAATGTAGCTCGAATTACACGTAAACTTACCACGCTTTGAAAAAAGATATACCTACACCCACGCTTAATAGGTTCATGAAGTTCAGTCAATGTCCAAAAGCTGTAATTCAGCACATTTTAATAATTTAACTACTAGTTTAATAAGATTAACATGAAGGTCAATCATAAATAAAGGTAACTTATAAAAGAATTCCATTAGCAAAAATTCGGGTTGATGATTTGTTTTTAAGGTCATTAACACACACATTAGTGTACCTGCCTGATATTTTCTGTGGTTACATTGACCTTTTTTTGTTTTCGTACCAGTTGGTCAAAAAATCACACATCAATGGCGCACAAAGAACAATAAGGGTTAATTCAGTAAATTACTAAACGGTCGCTGTTCATTATAGGCTATTAAAGCATCTGCAATTACCCAGTTTGTTTAGGATATTACTCCACCTAACTTTAAATTGCCAGTTGCAGCTGCAGAATTATTGCTTTATGAAGATGCTAATCTCAATTTGACTGAGATAACCGAACAAATCTAGTATATCTCTTATCTTGTACAAAAAAATCACTTTAGTGGAGTAATTCTGTATATCATTCGATTCTGCCAATAATGTTAGTTAGTCATAGTTTAAAAAAAGCAGTTTGGTACACCTTGTCATTTTTTGCCTTGTTTTTCCTTAAGGGAAAAATACACCATAATACAGTTTTGTAGAGGATGAAGTTTTCTACAATTTTTCTTATTTACACTTTTTATTTACTCTTCAAATAACTGAGCTACAAGCAGATTGGTGGACCCTATCACTTTGTAACTCCCTACAGTTTGCTGTCAAATCAACTAAAATTTGTTCTTTTAATTCAGACGTGTTGTTTGTCAATACCTATTAAGTTTTCCAACTGACACTTCCTCGTTAGTTTACAGCAAACACCCTGTACATTTTAGAGTAATTGCATCAAGACGTCTTAAGGTACTGAGATACCAAAGAACAAAATTGTCGTTATTTTTGACAGAAAAGTCGAGTCTTTAAAGTCTGTAATATGTTAAACCGAACATTCCGTACATTTTTGGGTCATTCGAGTCTGCTTGACAATATTAATAACAAATTTGTTAGTGTTTTTGACAGAAAAATGTACTAATACTTCATTGTTATCTTAATGCAAAAAAGTTTTTAAAAAAATCCTTAAAGAAGAATGCATTTTTGTTAGTTATGGTTGTTCTAGATTTTCGTAAGCTTTTGAATAAGAACCATACTGTTTATACATACAATTTCTGTCAAGTTTTAAATTTGACTACTTTACCAATAGGTTTAGGCTATTTCCTTTCAGTATATTACCATTACCAATCTTGTAATCTAGACGTGTTTTATATTATGAATCTAAACAGCAAGATTGCATGAACGATGTAATTTACACCAGAAAGGGAAAGTGCTGAAGTGGAAATAAGAAAAACCCCGGGTACCCTTTTAAAATTCCGCAACGCCGAAAACCAATACGTGCACTTAATCTAAAGTAATCGATAAAATTGTTGAAAATGCAAACCCAAACAAAAACTCGATAATAAATTTAAAAATTATGCAAAACTATTTATAAACATTTCTTATCCCGGAGTTACGTTATGCGAATTGTATTTTTGATTCGATCAACCAGTGGCGTGTAAAGCACCCATGCAATGCATATTGTTATCTTTATGGTACCTTGTGCATATTTTTAGATATTTTTACGCTGAAATCACATAAAGGAACAGTAGCATGAGTTTTGTTTTGTAATCCAAAACGTAAATATACTGTTTAGGTTTGTTACAGCACTGATCAAAGGCGTCTGACCTTGTGCATCGCTCGTAAACTGTTCGCTAGACAATGCACATCCAGACATACTGAACCCGTTTTGGAACCTTGTCTCTGACTCAAGTTTAGCGTGGCCTTTAGCAACGCGACTTTTACATTGATACCGTAGATCGAGAGTCAGCCAAATTGAATTTATTGATTGTTTTTGAACTGAAAAATGCATTGATTTGATTTCTGAATACTTACACGGTGTGTCCATGAATAATTCACCATTTGAAGCTAATCATAAGTTGACTTGCATTATGTCATTTTTCTGAAAAACGTTTCTTGTGAAAGTCCAAATCTGAATAGTCTAAAAACTTTTTTACTACTAGGAATGGTCTTATGATGTCTGAAACTGGCATTCAAGAACTAAAAAAAGTCCGGAAATTTGTATTGTGCATGAAACTCATTTTTTACTACTAAAAATAGTATAAAAGTTGACTTTTAATGCTAGAACGGATCTTACTAGGACTAAAGAGAGTCCAAAAGTATATTTTCAAGACTTTAATTGGTGTACAACTCAATTTTCTTCAACTTTCAACAAGTCAAGAAGTAAATTAAATTTTCACTATTTTATTTCTAAAAATTAGTTCTCAAGACTGTAGACATTACTGAAGAAACTTGACTTTTGGAAATAGTCTTAAACTCGATTTTTTAGTCTTAAAAAGCTCTAAAAACAGTCTGAATTTCTTAGAGGTGCTACAATTTATTGCACCTACGAGTGTAGAAGTCAATTTAATAGTTAATAAGCTTGAAATAACATTTTCAAGATTATGGTCAATGGACAAACTGGCTTTTAGGCCTGATAAGTCAAAAACTTTGTAGTCTTGAAACTCGATTTGAGGCACTGAAAACAGCCTTAAAACACTAAAAACAGTCTAGTTTATTAAGAAATACCCCAATTTTTAGCACTGAGGTGTCTAGAAGTCGATTTAATAGTGACTTTAATAGTGTAAAAATTGTTTTTTAAGTTTGCTATGTCAATAACTTGGTGAATATAGTCTTGAAACTCGATTTTCCAAGCTGAAAGCAGTTTTGAAGCACTAAAAATAATCCAGAATTCGAAGAAAATGAAAAGCAAAGTGAATATTTAAGTGAATATGAATTTGTTGTAACAAATTCTTGAAAAAGTAGTTTTTATGTCTACAAGTCAATTTTCAGTATTAAAGTCTCTCGATTTGCATGAAAACTGGTTACAAACACAATTTTTAAGCTTCTGAAATTTTTATCTTTTCCAAGTCAATTTTCAAAACTAAAGTCTTTCAGTTTGTCTGGAAACTATGAAAACTGGCTACAATAATATTTTTTAAACTTCTTAAGTGAATTTTCCGTTTCTAATTTTTAAGTTGGGTTGGGTTAGTTTTGGGTTTTTCAAATGAGAACCCTCATTTTTTGTTGCATTTATGGATTTTACATAAATTTCTGGGTATTTTTCATGTAGCATATTCTATGTCGATATTAATCTGTTTTCGAAAAAATTCTTTGAAATTGAATGAATTGTTTGGTTTATTGGTGCAAAGTTTGTTTTTTTCCCAGACAGAATCCATTAGTATACAGGGTGTCCCAAATTTGACTAACAAACCAAAATTATAATTTCTTAAATGGGATGATCCATTTTTTATTTGATTTTTGGAATCTACGTCAAATTCTAGGCCTGCTTAATGTAAAATTTCTGTATCGATAACTGTATTTGCTCTAGCAGTCATGATTGGCCGCTTCGAGCAGACATTTTCGTGCATTTTTCCAGAAAATCGTGAATAAGTCGCTTATTTGAACCATCCTGTATATACGAGCCCTATAACAAAAGAAAACTAATGAATGGTGCTCTCATGTGACGTTGAGCGAACACGGCTAAGTTGTCCGGTTCGGCCGCTAGAGGACGTCAAAGTTGACTTTGATTTTTTGTAGTTTTTGCTAAATATATCAAGAACGCTTCAAGCAAAGTTGTCTGAAATTTTTACCACAAAGGCACCTCGAGGGAATGCAACTTTTAACTTCTATGCGCTTTTTTGGTACCAGGCCCGTTTGTCCTTAAAAATTTAAAAACAAGAATTGTCAAAAACTGTGTACTTATCTAAATTCAAAAAAAATTTTGAATTTTTAAAATAAACTCTTACTGCCCAAATTTCTTCACCTCAATGATACAAAAATGACGTAAGTGTCATTTGTTAAGGGTGCCAGTCGACAACCGTCAAAATTCAAATAATTTCCAGGTCATCCCCAAAACCGTGACAGTTGGGGCAAAAAGGATGTCAGGATGATACAGGGTGTCTCAGATTAGCGGCTGAATACAGGGTGTCCCAAAAAATTTAAAAAACAAGTTTGAGTTTCAGGGAAATATCTCAGGGTCAAAATTAGCAAAAAGCTTGACTTTGACGCCCTCTAGCGGTCAAACTATCACACCAATGACCTTTTTTAATACCGTGTTGAAAACCGTTTGGTTTGGACTATATTTTACTTGAAATACTTTGGTCATAACTGTTTTAAAATAACTGAGTTATTTTAGATTAAAGCAAAAGTGGTTAAATTACAGGTTTGTGAAGCTTGACTTTGACGCCCTCTAGCGGCCAAACGCTGCAACCGATTAACTTAAGTGAGCATATTTTTGGAAAGCTTACGATATGAGCTATCTTTTCACTTCAATCACTTTTGGTCGTCAACTGTCAAATAAGCAAGTTATGGAAAGTTTTTGGAAAAATTGCATGAAAATTTCCCTCACATTATCAATTTTATTTAATAATAATAAAAAATAATTTTTATTTATTTTTTTTTTAATTACTGTTTTTTATTATTATTGAACACTATTTTCAATAAAACATGTTATTTTCTCGAAAACAGCTGAATATCGACTACATGAAAAATACCCAGAACTTTCTAAAAGTATTCTATTTGTATAATACAATGAATGCCTATATGGTCCACATTCTTCAAAACCACGTCAATCACAGAGAAAGTATTTCTAAATTGTCGACTGAAGAAAGTAATGAGGCTGACGTGGTTTGATCGAAAACGTACAGGGTTGTTCACTGGAAACCTGTGTTTAACCCTTTATTTTAAGGTTAGAAATAGTTTCGTGGTCCACATGTTTTAAAATCACGTCAGCTGTACAGAAACTATATCTGAGTTAATAACTCAGATCAAGGATTATTGAGACTGACGTGGTTTTCTCTGAATGGTTGATTAAAGGAATTATTCAGACTGACGTGGTTTGGAAACATTTTGACAGTTACGATTGGAGATACTTTTTTGTAACAGTGCACTTTTGTGTAGTTGTCACCTTAATTATGTTTAATTTTGATCTAAAAATGCACTGTTGCTAAACTTCCTCCGTTGAAGATCCTAAAACGTTGTTCCTTAGGTCCAGAAACGAGAACAAACAAGTGGACAAAAGTAACTTTACGGGGTTACTATTCCACTATCTCCGTTCATAGCACTTGACAATCTGGACCAAAGTTTTGGCCGCTTCGCATCAGCTGCTCCGCGTGTCCCCCCTTTTGCGTTCATTAACTCCAAAGTAACTTTGTCTAATAAGAGGAAATAAAATTGGCCCGAAGGCCAGTTGCGCGCGCTATCCAGAAACAACAACAAGCAAAACAACAACGACTTTCTGGATGCAACCTTCCAAGTGCGACGTCCCGACGGCCGTGACGCAGCCGACGTCGAAACCCGGGTCAGTGATTCCTGCAGGAGTCGTGCACTCTCTGACGACGACGATTACTGACTCTGGACAAGTTGGTTGAGCTTTTGCTCGTTTGTTTATGCTTAGGTTTCAGTGAGAAGGTCAGTGAAGGCTGGATTTTTCCCGTGTTTGTCAGGCGTCGGCCATGTTTGATTTAAAAAGTGCACCGACAAAGAAAAATGCATTTCCCGGCCAGTTTTTCACACCTCCAAACGCTCGAAACGACGCTTTTTACCCGCATCGCGCATCCCTCTTTCGTCCAATCAATAAATATTGCAAAATTACGGGCTGTGTGGATGGCCAATAAAGCTCCGTTTTACGATCGCCTGGTTCTTTGCCCTTATCGAATATACATTTGAAATGTCGTCAATCTTTTTGTGGATTTCACTTTATTTATTTTACATTAATTTCATATAGCAACATTGAGCCATTGCATTTTAGATACAAATCCTTATAAGCCACGAAGATATGTTTGGTTCATAATCATAATTCCATCAGCCCATTGAAAAGTACTTTTAGACCAAAACCGGTCAAAAAGAAAAAAAAATCAATTCTTCACATTTCTGTATTCAGATCCCTTATCCTTTCTGTAAGTAACTAAAATCAGTTCAAATTATACCAATGTTATCATTTTCAACTGTCTTCATTATTAAGTCTTCCATAAGGCAATATTTTCAATTTTTAACTAAGACACAATCAACATCTGGTGTCTCATTAATGGAATTCACTCAAGTTACTAAATTTTCCAGTATGTCAAGCACTGGTTATTGTTTATGACTCTCTTCGAATAGAATATTATAATTTTCCTATATTAAGCAAACAATTCTAAATCATTGTCTCACCTCTAACTGACAAATATTGTTTTTGATTTAAAGGTCCAAAGTACCCAATTATACAATTTAACCAAACTAATGGTATTTTAAATTTTTAATGATTGTCCCAGATTAACAAATAACCAAAAAAACTAAATATGCAACAATAATTTCAATATTCGTAAATAAAAGTATCGTTAATATTTCCATACAATAATAAAAAACACTTAAATATGTGACGTGTGTAAACTGGTCACTACAACAAAAAGAGAATGTTTAAATATTTCTTTTATTTTAAAAGTACTGCCAAAACTTGATCTCTAGAAGCCTCAAACTTTGTTTTTTCTCTTTATTGGTCCAAGGTTCCCAATTGTGACAATACATTTCCACCAGACTACTGGAACCTATTATAAATTAATCGAGGAATTAATAATCATTGTCCCATATTAATGAATGTTCAAAAAAACTTAATTTACAACCATTCTCAGGTACAATGATATTAACATTTGGGAAGGTCAGTGTCGAAAATTACAACCAGTTTTGTGGTTGTAATTTTGAACGTTTTTCTACACTTAGTAGAAAACTGAACCGACCAATGATTTATTGCCAACCAGACGGGAAAAATCGAATTTTCCCGTCTGTTCCGCACGTTTGCCTCTCCCCCAGATTGCAATTTTCTTTTGGCTTTGATGCATGCAGAATTCACTGACCCGCACTCCACGGAAAACTTTGTGCGTAAGGGTCAGGATCGATAATCTGCCAGAGTTCCAGGGGCATCGATATACCCGATTACTTGTTGAGGTTCAAGATTTATAGCAAGCAGGATTTGGTCTCTAGATATGACCTGAATAGTAATGGACGTGTCATTTATGGTATGCACAAGCAGAATTTTATCTAAAGTGTAGATTGCTAAAAGTGAGTGACTGGAATTAATTTTGCCTCAGAGAAATATTAATTTCACTCTAGTTTTCTTGAAAGTAGGTCTTAGTGTTCTTATTTTTTTATTCTAAGATTATTATATTGCTTCAGAGCTTAACCTAGTGTTCGTTTAACTGAATTTTTAACTTTACCATGTCTTAGGATTATACTAAGTTTACATGTGCAGCATTTTGTGTAAAGCTCTTTTTCTGATTATCACAAATTCTAGTTATCACAAAAAAGTTGTATTTTAAGACGTTTTTAATACACAATTATGGTTTGGCTTGAAGAAGATATAAGATTTTGCTTTACTTTATGGTTGTGTTTCAAATGGCCAATCTGCTTCAAATATGTGAATAATATAATCTTCAATTTTCTTAAAGAAGTACTAGAAACTGTGTCTAAGATATATTAGAAGCTTAGAGGATTAAAGATTGTATTATTACTGAAATCATTGAAGATGAAAGAAAATTGGGCATTTGAAATTTAGGTATAAAACATAAAGTAGTTTTTGTGGTAATAGTAAATTGAATTTGTCAACTTTACAGGCAGTACATAGTGTAGAAAAATGCTACACTGTAAATCCCTCAAAGAAAAATACTATTTTGAGTATAAAACCTCGTTCAAAACAACCGCAATAGTTAAAAAAAGTTTAAAACAAATTAAAGTAGATGAGGCAATTGAAAAATACATAAAATTTAGGGTAGATTAGAGAGAAAAACATTTTAAAGTTGGAAAGGTGGTTTAAGTTAGAGTAGATGAGGAAATTGTTAAAAAAAATCATAAAACTTAGGTTATAACCAATAGAAAATTGCGAAAACATAAAAGGTTGGTTAGTGTAGATGAGAGAGTAGGGTTTGAAAGGTCGTTTTTTTTTTAAATCAAGTTTATATTCTTCCTTACCCTGTAGAACATACAGGGTAAGAAAGAGTACACTTGCAAATTAATTGTGTTTGACAGCTTTGTGACTGTGTTGATATCTCGGGACACGTTTTTCACAGATTGGTCTACAAGTTACAGGGTGTTTTCGAAAAAGTCACAATTTTTTGTTCTACAAGGACGACAAAAATGTAGTTTATCAAAACTTGTGTCACACTGTATAACGTTTGTTGTTAAAAGTTTAAGAGAAAAGTTAAAAGAACTTATTCCAGCTTTCCAATGCAGAGGATTAATTGAGAGTGTATAAAACTCATAAAACTGTACTAATTTTATTAATGTTAAAAATTTAGATACCTACACATATTTAGTAAGATTAAGAAGAGTCACTTACTATATTGTGCATTTATTGTTACCTCTATCTATTATTATTAAAATAACTGCAAATTTTGGTTTTAAAAGATCAAGAATTCAGTTTCAATCAAACTCATCAACTTTTGGTCGGAACGGAGGAAAATTGGCCAAGAAAAAGGCCAGAAAACACATTTCTGCTCATAATCTTCTTAAAGAAGGTTTTACACTGAAGTACCTTCTATTATTGCGCTGAACAATTCGTGTATCATTTTCCTGTATCACCGTGTATATCAACGGTTTTTGCAATAGCAACTTTTTTCAAAAATTTGAAAATATTTACATTCGACTCAAAAATCAGTCAATTTGACATATAAAAAAATAGGTATAATGGAAAACGTCTTCTATCACTAGTTATTTTGGTGAAATGCTAGTTTTTTGATTTATAAGGAAATTGTTTTGAAAGTGTTTAAAAGCGTATTCTAGTGTTACTATATACAGGGTGATGTATAAAAATGGGAAAAATCCTACCTTGCGAGATGCAATACATAATCTGCCTGGGTACTTTGAGTCCCGCAGCCAGACAAGCGGCGAACGAGGCCGAGAAGTTGATGGCCATCGTTCCCTCTGCGTCGATCACAAAATCACCAAACAGAAAAAAACAGAATCACTAGTCACATAGTGCGGATAATCACTGTTCACTTTGTGTTTGGCGCGAGAGTATGCCGCGCCGTTGCGACGCACCGCTGCACCGCCGAACGAGTTGCATACAAAATTTCGACAAACCGAGAAGAAGAAACGACTCCGAAGCGACGTCGGCGCGTCGAGAGCGACGGCGGCGTCGGGGTTGGTGGGGAAAAACGACGACGACGTCGCCCCCCCTGTTGCCGCTCTTTTCGGTAATTGCAGTGCCCGCCCGTTGTTGCCAATCCCACCACTCGATTCATCACGGTAGGACTTGTTCGCGAATCAGTAGATAAAAACTTACACTAAAAATCAAATCAAACTAAAATGACGTAATTTCAATTAGGCATTTGATTGGTAACAATCATCAATCACTAAAAACTCTTACTCCTTCACACTAACTAAATAGATATCAATGGGTGTCGTCAGCGAACAATTCCTTGGATCAACCCTGTACAGCATCAACAATATCATTGACACAATAAACATTACATGATAGGTTTGTTCGCAGAGAAACTCTCCAAAAAGTAGTCAGAAAATGTCATAGTCACATGGGCTTTAACCAATGATAGTTAGGAATGGCCTTTGTGAACAAGCTTAATATCTACAGCCTCTGTATTTATCCACCTAAATGTACCGCATAACCACTTCCTCCTGTTTGAAATTTGCTATTTTGTAGTAACTTGAGCCTCTTCCACATTTCACTAAGATTTGTCATAACATTTTTCAGTTTTATTTTCATTTGCTGTATAATTTTTCATTTGTTGGCTTCGTCGTAAGGAAACAATTACAGAATTGATTTCATAAAAGAAAATGACTGAAACTGACGTGGTTTTTTCTTAATATTTTGTCTTTCACTGACGTTTTTCTGCTTGACTCTTCAAAGAGTTGAAGTTGTTCAATTATCTTGTATTACGATTCTGAAATATAGTCCACATCGCTCAAAATCACGCCATAAGGGAACAATTACAGAGTTGTTTCCCTAAAATAGACAAAGACTTACTGTTTGATATTAAAAGCCAAACTTATTTTAAAGAAGAATTAAGTTTAGTCAATCTCAGAAAAGAAGAATAAACAAATTGAAAAGCTTGTGTTGGCTAATCGCCCAAAAACTTTGAAAGAAGACTGACTGATGGGTCAAAAGCCACACTTATGTTAAAGAAGAATTAAGTTCAATCAGTGTCAGAAAAGAAGAGTGAAATAAATGGAGCGTTTGAGAAAGATGACGTAGTCCAAAAAGTGATCTGCACAAAGATATGTAGATTTTGATGACGTTTTTGGACTAATTCTTTTGTTTTTATATGTTAGTACTTTACATTAATACATAATATCTGTCCTTACATTTTTAAGTGATTCGTGAATTTTAGTTTTTGGTCTAGTGCTACTTTCAAGAGAAAAGATTATTGCTCCAACGTTATTAATTCAACTGTCTAAGCTAATGCTTGTAGAACATTACCGGAAATCTTATGTTTTCAGATCCTACTTTTCGGTAGAATGTTTTATAAATTAGTAGAAACAGGGTGAAACAAGTAAGAATGGCAACAATGCCGCCTGCGATTCGGCAATGAATCTCCTGGTGCATCGACGGCGGGAACGTGGGGTGGTGCAGCAGGCAAGGCGTGAGTCAGGTAATGGCTCGAAGGACCGCGAACTCGACTTTATCAGCTCATTATGTGGGTACAGGTAGATTGATTGCGATTCGTTGTTCGCCTCTCTGGAGGTAGACGATCTTTCGAAGGCCGAGAAAGTCTAAATTTGCCCTCGAACAGTCGAAAGTAGTTGGGAACCTGGACAGAAGAATGTTAAAACTTTGAAGGATTAGGCAACGTTGCAGCCGCCCCCTTATCCCCCCAAAAGTGCACGTGCATTTCGCGCATCGGCGCAGGGTTGCTGCACCCGGATCGATATTGGACGGCGGCAAAAAAGGGACGCCGCCGACGCCGCGGGGGGACCCCCGAAGAGCATACACGACGCCGACGACCGGACCTGGTGACGATGACGGTGCACCCCATTAAAAAATTCAAATCACAGAAAATTTACATTATACTCTGACTTGACAAATTGCCTGCATATTGAGCCAAACGTCCCCTTTGCACGACCCTCACGCGTGTTTTCATTAACCCACTGCGGAGAGATAAGTAGCTCTGGCTGACTTCGAGAGGGGTGCATATGGCGCAGTCCTAAACTAGGGCACGAGTGCCACTTAGGAAACTTTTAGAATTAATTATGACGTCACACACACCTGTCTCAAAACTTTGGTGAACTTGAAATTTGAACGCTAATTATATAAACCCCTTTTTAGTGGGGATTAAAATCAAACAGTGGCGTTCATATCCAGTACATTATTTCTTGCAATTTCCAGATCAAAAATTTCTTATCACAGATACTTAAAATAATAATGCAAAGTGAAATCTAAATAAAGAAGGAGCTTACGATTAAGCTACACGATTTCTAGAAAAAAATAAACCAATGAAAGGACAAGAAGAAAAAACTTGACTGTTTCTGAATATCAAAAATTACTTAACACTAAAATGTAGGGAAAAATAGGAAATTACAAGAAAAAGTATAAAAAAAAGGGAGTTTAACAAATTCTGTCATTAAATTCTGTATATTCTGGTGGTGCTACATATTCACACTACACCAAAAGTAGACTCTTTCTGAGATATGGACAGTCAAAGTTGCACAACAAACAAAGTTGTCAACAGTTTGTTCTCAGATGTTAAATGTCAGACACGTCAAAATTGTCACATATCGTCATTTTCTCAAAATACACCGGTCTGAATAATTACTGAACAAGACAGCAGTAGCAGAAAGAAAAAAAACGATAAAATATTACAAACTGTATATCAGAATCTCCTAGAAGTGGTGAGAAAAATTTTTGGACGAGTTTGCTTTCACCCGAATTTCAATCGCGTTTACTCCAATGGTCAAGCGGTAAAATGACGTTTCTACAGAAACTCACCAGTCGGGCGCATCCTAACTGCTCTTGTAGCTATTATTTGCTTACATTAAGTTTCTTCTTATAATTTGCTTTACCTGTCATCCTTTCTTACTAACTGAAAATAGTGTCTTGTGTGAATATACAGGGTGGTCCAGTTTTAAATGTCAATAATTCACCATTCGATAGCCCATCAAAAAATAAGTTAACATACATTATGTCATTTTTCTGAAAAATGCTTCTCAAGTAAAATACAGTTCACAAAAGTTCAGTTTAAAAAATCGGTTTCTTGTCATAACTGTCAGACCGCTGGAGCAATTTAATCAAATTTTGAACAAATACATATGAAATTAATACTCATTATGTGATGTTAATGACGTTTGTCGAAACTGTCCAGAGGTGTAAATACAGAAAGATGGAATTTTTCTGCCTTATTCTCTACGTTACTAGATATTTTTCAAAAATTTCAGTTGTTTTTTACTTTACTTGTTCAATTTGACAAAATAAGTATCTTTTATAAAATTCTGGTTTGAAACTTTGTTTACGAGATAATTGAGTTATTACGTTCAAAGACTCAAAACCAACTTAAAAGTGCTCTTGAAAACGGCAAAAATTGACTTAAAATGCTTAAAAAATGTCTTTGTAGCCAGTTTTTATAGTTTCCAGACAAATTGAAAGACTTTAGTTTTGAAAATGGACTTATTAACCAGTAAATTTACTTTGAAACTGTGAAAATTGACTTGAGAGGCTTAAAAATTGTGTTTGTAACCAGTTTTCAGACAAATTGAAAGTTTTAGTCTTGAAAATAGTCTTAAATACAGGATATTGACATTAGATTTATGAAAATTGACTAACTTTTAATTTTTTTTAGTTTGCTTTTCATTTTCTTAGAACTCTGGACTATTTTTAGGGGTTTAAAACTGCTTTCAGCTTGGAAAATCGAGTTTTAGGGTTATCTTCACCAAATTTTTGACATAGCAGACTTAGAAAACTATTTTTAGCTTTTCCATAGGCTTAAACATGCCATTTTACGCTTTGTTAGTATTAAATTGACTTCTAGACGTTTCACTGTGCTTTAAGACTGAAAAATCGAATTTTAAACTATTTTTTATAGTAAAAGTAAAGTGTCAGATTCTTCCTTGACGAAATTAAACAATTTTGGCATTAAATGTTACGATATTAGTCTTGAACACTAATTTTTAGAATTAAGTTAGTTCGAAAATTCGGAGTGTTACCAGTGTTTAATTGAGTAAAAAAAAATTAATTTGAAAATCAGTTTTACAATACCTATAGTGTAAAAAATTGAACGTCAGTAAACATTAGTCCAAAAATCCTGTTTTTTGACTATTTTCAGTATCAAAAATTAACTCGTAAACCTCACAGATGACCAGATTTGAATCCTTTTGAACCATTTTAAAGTAAAAAATACAATAACCCAAGTAGACATTTTTGTCAATTTTGAGTAATATCCAGTGAGCGTAGAAAATAAAGACTATCCCCCTATATCGACGTGTCTAAACAATTTTGAAGAATGTAATTCTCATATAACGAGTACTCATTTCATAATTACTCGTTCCAAATTTGCTCAAAATTGGTCCAACGGTCTGACAGTTGTAGCAAAAAAACGAGTTTTTAAACTGAACTTTCACTTCAGGAAAATGACATAGTGTATGTCAACTTATTTTTTGATGGGCTATCGATTGGTGAATTATTGACATTTAAAACTGGACCACCCTGTATAATGTATAGTTTTTTTGGGAAGAAAATTGAGTAATTAGCAAGGCATAATGAACATTGGCGTGTTTTTTAAAGTGCTTTCAAAATCAAATTTTGAAAAAATTCCAGAAATAAAATTTCTTCTTCAACGACCGGCAGAAGTGGAAGAACGGATTTAAACACGGATAGAAGAAGGCTGAAGAAGAAGAAGATTCAGAATACGCAACTGTAATTCAGAAACCATCAAGTACAATTCGGAACAAATCAATTTAAATTCAGAAATCATCAAATGAAATTCAGAACATTGAAAAGCAATTCCATATAATACATTATCTGTGGATAAAATTACCAAAGCTAAAACTCCAAGGCATTTTAATAACTTAATAAACTTTATAATAGAATGAATGTTATGAAAAAAAAAACATAATTTAGGTTAAAAATTAAACTGAATTACACTTGACTCTTTCTAAATTACAGTTAGAAATGCTGTAGTTTAGTGAGGACTTATTTATCATAGTTTGAGAAGAATAGGATGCAGTAACGTCAACAGATTGACACTATACAACAGTTTCTCTCTTAATTCGTTAGTGTAAGAGGTTTGTGCTACTGGTTTTAGCAAGCAATATAAAGTTTTTCAAATGCATCTTCTATGTTTGCCATAGATGACGGTGTTAACAACACAACATGCGTGGATATCGTATGCAACCGTTAAAAGCCAATTGGAAGGAAACCGACCACTGCCAACGTCATTATACGTGCGATTCTTTGTGGAAAAACTATAAAAGGGCAGTAAAATTTTATAGAGTCATAAAGCTAACGACGACTATAAGTGCCAGTATAACATGGGACTTTTAATTTGAGAGCAAGTAATTGAGGTAATTTGAACTTATCACTTACGGCGATCGTCTCGTAAATACGGACTTTAAAATCAATTCGAGTAAAAAATGCGACAGAGACGGAAAGCAAACCAGATGGCACACGTCTCTTTGAATGAAAACTGTAACGGAAAGTTGGCAAACTCCTCCAACTTCTCTATGTTGTTTTGTTCAGCCCAGTTTCGCTCAAAACGGCGGCTCTTGCAATTTATTTTTATATCTCCACTTTCGCTGCCGTTCTGCTCAGCTTGCAGACAACACGAAATATGTTACGAGAGACCTGACTTGAACGATACAATCAAATCGTTTATTACGTTGCTGGTATTGATTTTGCTGTACTCTTTTGCAGTCTATTACCAAATTTTTTATGTTGCAGTTAAATAACGTCGGGGGGGTGTATTAGCACCTTTTTTAATAGAATTATTGTTGCACCGAATAAAAAGAAGCCAGACACCGATCATTAATCATGACCTGTGGAAAAAGGGACTGAACAATGGAGACAAAAGGGTCTCGTCCGGCCCTGACCGTCTTCGCCGATATTCGATTGAACCGTGGCTGGCCGCGATGCACCGATGCAATCGCGATTTTTCGTACACGGCGAATCGCGTGCGCCATGCACGTCACCACCCGAAAAACAAAAGCACCCTTTACACCCCCTTAAACAGGACCATCGATCTTTTTTTACCAGACATCCACCCTCTTGGAATTGCTCCACTATAAACCGTGCAAGATATATTTTAAGATTACAAAATTACCATTGCAATTTAAGCTAAATTTAAACGGTAATAAATGTCACTTTTTGTTTAAAGAACCTTTCAAGTAATTCCAGTTACAATATAGTGAAAATAAACACTAATTATTAAATAATTGTAAGAAAACAAATACATAGTTCTTTCCACCATTAAAAGATTCACTTCAAAATAACTTTTCCTGATTTTCAAAGATTTGAAGAACATACAGTACCAGACAAACATGCAGCAACAAAGTTCCTACTTTGCAGAAAAAAAATTAGAGGATTACTAGTTTATAAAATTATTTAAGCAAACAATGAAAATTAAATATTTTGCATCAAACTAATTCTTCTATTTATTTCTTTTGTTAATTGGGTTTACTGTCTCACCAAAAAAGGTTACTAAGTTGACAATTACAATAAGTCATCCCAACACCAAACCACTAACTTAGGCTCGGGCTTGGTACCTAAAAGATCTGACATTTTGTTGGAAAATCTATCACCGTCTTCAGAGAATCAAAAAAAGAAAACACAGAAAACAACAACTTAATAAATATTAAACCTGATAATGATTTTTGTGAATAAAAATTTACATTCATTTTGACTTTTGTCATTGGAGATGGGAAAAACATGGGGGAAAGGATTTAAGACACTTGTAGAGACCCATGGCATTGTTTGGGACGTTTTTAATAGTATTTAAAGACCTCTGGCAGTTTTAAAAAATCTGAGAATGCTTAAGACACTCCTTTGAAAATGTTTGGGACGATTTCAATAGTATTTAAAAAAGTCTGAATATTTTAAAGAAATTAGAAAAGTCTTGTAGAGAAAGACACTTGTAGAACCCCTCTGTCAATGTTTAGGATGTTTAGAGTAGCATTTAGGGGTCTCTGGCAGTTTTTAAAAATTCCTGAAAGGTTTAAAATACTTGTAGTATTTCTGTCAATGTTTGGGATGATTAGAGTACCAATTAGAGGTCTCTGGCTGTTTTAAAAATTAAAATTAGGCTTCTACATATTCTGGCAATGTTTTGGGACGTTTAGAGTAGCATTTAGTATTTTCTGGCAGTTTTTTTTAAATTCCTGCAAGGCGATAATTACTTATTATGCTTCCAGGACATTGCTTTCAAAGATGCTGAGCAATAGCTTCTGTTGTAGGTACTTTCGATTGCTGATCATCATTAATAATTGAAATTGTAGAGAAAAACTAAAATAATCTTGTGATTTTTCCATTTTTTTGCAGCATTGGATACTAAAGGAGGGCATATTCCGCAAAGCTGGTGCAGTTCCGCGTAGCCTCAAGCAGAATTCAACCATTGACCGTGTCGGCCTCGTTGGCGCCAAGTCTTCAATAACTTACTGATGATCATAGAACGACGTATCAAATGAATATTCAAACGAATCGGAAGAAGCTGAGATAAGACCAGAAAGTAGTTTGCGGCCCAGTTGATTGATATTTAACAGTCGGACGAATCGAGGAAACTCCGCCTTAATAATTAAAGCCTTTGCCATTAGTGATCTGGGTACAATAGCAGAATTTTACAGTTAGGAGAGGGCCGATTAAAGATATCAGAAGCTGGAATAAGAACTTGAGGCGAATTCCTTAATAGACTTCGTTTGCCTAATCACACGTCGAGATAATGATACCTTAGGTGACTGTTTGGCACCGTTAGGTTGTTACCACACAATCAACGCAACTAGATAATCCGGTTACGGACCTGGGGCGCATCTTCTGAGCACAATTAATCATCAATTTGACAGAAGTGGCGTCAGACCAAGTGCCACCAACCTTACTAAGAATAACTCGCTCGAACTTGGTAAATTTAGTGCACTTTTACGGATATATTTAACAAAAGCATTCAGATGCATCTCACGCAGAAACAGTTTGCTCTACAATTTCAAAAGCAATTTCGTAGAAAAAAATCACTGCAAAACGTGCTTATTTTGTCCGGTACAAGCCGCAGCAAAAACTATTGGTGCTGCAACTAGAAAAGTGAAAAAATTAACGGGTAACTGTTGCTTTAACACGCAAACTATTGAAGAATGTACTGGGGAGTTCCTCTTGGTCGTGATTGGGCCTTATTTACGTTCAGGTTCGACTATTCAGTCAGCTACCAGTTAATTATTCTTTGAATGTTTTTATTCCAATAAATTGAGTTGATACTGTATGTTATACAGGGTGGTCCAGTTTTAAATGTCAATAATTAACCATTCAATAGCCAATTCAAAAATAAGTTGACATTCATTATGTCAGTTTCGTGAAAAGTGCTTCCTAAGGAAAATACAACCCTTCAAATTTCTGTTTAAAAAATCGTTTTTTTTTGTCATAACTGTCAGACCGTTGGAGCAATATTGATCCAATTTGGAACAAGCACTTTATTACACGTTATTACGGTCAAAGACCCAAAACTAACCCAACCCAACTTAAAAATTGTCTTGGAAACGGAAAATTCACTTAAGAAGTTTAAAAAATATTATTGTAGCCAGTTTTCATAGTTTCCAGACAAACTAAAATACTTTGAAAATTGAATTAGAAAAGATAAAAATTTCAGAAGCTTAAAAGTTGTGTTTGTAACGAGTTTTCATGCAAATCGAGAGACTTTAATACTAAAAATTGACTTGTAGACATAAAAACTACTTTTTCAAGAATTTGTTACTACAAATTCATACATTTAAACATTAAAAATTGACTTGAACCCCAAAATGTGACTGAACTAATGAAAAGACATCAGAAGCTTAAAATTTGCATTTGAAGTAAGTTTTCATAATTTGAAGACAAATTTCAATATTTTAGTCTTGAAAATAGTCTTAGATGCAGGACATTGACATTAGATTCTTGAAATTTGTCTTGAAAACGAACTTTTCGTGCTTTTTACTTTGCTTTTCATTTTCTTCAAATTCTGGACTATTTTTAGTGCTTCAAAACTGCTTTCAGCTTGGAAAATCGAGTTTCAAGACTATCTTCACCAAGTTATTTACATAGCAAACTTAAAAAACAATTTTTACATTCTTCATAGACTTAAAATGACATTCCAAGCTTTGTCACTATTAAATCGACTTCTAGACACCTCAGTGCTAAAAATTCGGGTATTTCTTAATAAACTAGACTGTTTTTAGTGTTTGAAGGCTGTTTTCAGTGCCTCAAATCGAGTTTCAGGACTATCTTTACAAAGTTTTTGACTTATCAGGCCTAAAAGCCAGTTTGTCCACTGACCATAATCTTGAAAATGTCATTTCAAGCTTCTTCACTATTAAATTGACTTTTACACTCATAGGAGCAATGAACTGTAGCATCTCTAAGAAATTCAGACTGTTTTTAATGCTTTTTAAGACTGAAAAATCGAGTTTAAGACTATTTCCAAAAGTCAAGTTTCTTCAGTAATACAAGTAAAAAATTTTGGTACCAAATGCTACAATAATAGTCTTGAGAACTAATTTTTAGAAATAAAATAGTCCGAAAATGTAATTTACTTCTAGACTTGTTGTCCAGTCCAGAAAATTCAGTTGTACACCAATTAAAGTCTTGAAAATATACTTTTGGACTCTCTTTAGTCCTAGTAAAGTCAGTTCTAGCATTAAAAGTTAACTTTTATACTACTTTTAGTAGTAAAAAATGAGTTTCATGCACAATACAATCTTTGTCTTGATTTCCGGACTTTTTTTAGTTCTTGAATGCCAGTTTCAGACACTCAACCAGAATGGCAGTTGGAAAAAGCGAATCATAAGACCATTCCTAATAGTAAAAAGCAAGTTTTTAGACTATTCAGTACAAATTTGGACTTTCACAAGTCTTGGATGTTCAGTTTTAAACTATAAAACGATTTTTTAAATTGAAATTTGGAGGACTGTATCTTCCTTAGGAAACGTTTTTCAGAAAAATGACATAATGCAAGTCAACTTATTTGATTAGCTATCAAATGGTGAATTATTGAACCACCCTGTATACTTGGATAGTTAATTTCTGCTAATAAAAATTTATTTTATTTAAAGGAACTAAAATTGTAACAATACCATTTACATGCAAAAAATCAGCTTGACCAAACAGACTTTAAGACCAAAAAACATTCATCTCACTACTGTACTACAATACATTACAAATAGCTGAAAAACATTAATAATTTAGGGACAACAGAAGAAAAAGACAATTATTGTTTGGATAAAATTATTCAACAAATTGCTACACTATGGTCGTTGATAGGTTCATTTGCAATAACAACAAAAATGAATTAAAGTAACTTACCAAGTTTATACTGATTGAATTGCTAGATGATCAGTCAGGTTCTGATGAAGATCAACTTGCTTCCACTTTTGAAACTAAAATAAATGATGAATTAGAAATGCAGTCTGAAAATGTTTCCTACATACGTCATTTCAAGCAGCAGCAAACAAAATAGCTATTTATGAATGTTTGTAGAACACTGTGATGGTTGAAGATGATGTCACACTGAAATACACTCTATTCTCCAAAAATCACCATAAAACTGTATCATTTTGGATGCTCATCCATCAAGACCAAATCAATGATAATATCTAAAGAATCCATTAGAAACTATAGCTGGGAGTATGATAGAGAAAGCAGAAATTTATTATGGAGAATTGAGAAGATAAGAAAATAACGGATATGGTGTTCAAGCTGTAGTTAAATAGACAACAAAAAAAGACAAAGAGAATACATGACACTCTGGCAAAGACATGCAAAAGCAATATACGAAGAAGAAGAAAAGAAGGTAATATATAAGGTTAGTTTAATAGATAAATACTTGGTGATGATGATCAACTAAAAATGGGACCCAGATCCGGAAATAAAATGCAGAATCGAACAAGCTCGAACAACGTTCTTAGCACTCAGAAAATTTTGGATGGTAAAGTTGGTTGATACCTTCCAGATCAAAAGAAGAAAAACTTGAACTACGCAGACGTTATCATTTCCAACGGAATAGGTAGAAGGAAACTATCCTGGCTGCGATGCATACGACAATGGACAGGAATACGGGACTTTTAGACACTACAAAATGCTGCATATAATAGAATTATATGATGAGGGAAACGATGGACGCATGGCAAGAATGTGCATGGCACTTTAAGAAGAAGAAGAAGTTTGAAAACACTGGATTTTCTTCCTGTGTGCAATTCATACGAATTTCTTCCAATGAGTGCCAGTGTTGATGAACTCAAAAGGAAATTTAGTGTAAAATGATGATGCTGATGATTGATGAGTAGAGTGATAACTATAGTAATTTTCAAATACATTTAACGAATTTGAGTTAGTTACAGGTGAGATGAAACGAGTTTTGAGGAGATCTTTGAAAGTTTGGCAGCCAACTTTTTCTGAAACAAAATCGGAATAGAACAAAGAAAGTTTTACGTTAGAGAATGTCTTTGTCGAGTTTGCCGGCAAAGCAGTTGTCACTGTGAGTTATTTATGTGAAAACTTGCAAAGTGCAAGAATGCGTGTCTGCACCGAGACGCACGCGACGCCTATTTTCGGTCCTCGAGGGCACTGAACACGACGTCGATGCCCGCCTGAAGGTCCTTTCTACCATTCGAAAATCAGCGAAAATTGCTGAAAAAAAATTAATTTCAGCAGAAACCGCCAAACCGATTTTCTTTTCGGTCGATTTGTTTTGAAATTTTATTCGGGTTTTGAGATACGCTTGACGATACTTTCTCACTAAAAAAAAAATAGAGTCACATCATTCATTTCAAGGCACGTTCATTCAAACGTTCCGATCTAATAAAAAACAGAAATTTCGGTTTATATACGTGCCAATTCAACACTGACTGAACCATACAGTACTTAAAATCTGCAGAAGCTCACCCTTTTAATAATCGCTTCAAAACAACCAATCAATTAACTACGGCAGTTATCTTTATCGACTTTTTCTCTACTCTACATTGCAAATTGTCGGTGACATTGAAATCCGGGCCTTAATAAACGTTAATACGACAAGAACTGGTGTATTAAGTACCCTTGAGATTAAGCGTGACTCGAGATTGGATTGACAAGAAATGCGTGGAAGCGATACCTAATTACTTGACGTACCTGACGTAAATTGTTGTTTGGTTAGGTACTCTACAGGGTTCTTGTATTGAGTGTTTTTTCTTGGAAGTGTATAACAGTTAAATTGGTCAGTTTTTAATTAGCTTTCGCTTTCTGTAGTTGGACAAATTAGTTAGGTTAGTGGTGTAAGAATAAATGAACAGAGAGACAAAAATAGCTTAAAATAAGGTTTTCTTACCATCTAGCTCAAATTCTGATCATACAATATGGGACACTCTCTATGAAACCCGTTGGTTTTGTGAAAGTTATACTTTTTTTCATGTTTGCCCCTGGTCTCTGCTCTCTTTAATTTTATGTTGCCAGGGTGATGAAAGTAAGTGCTCTTCATTTAAAATTCATAAAAATGAGAAAATCCTGTTTATGAATATTCACTGTATTGCTAGTACATCTTTCCTATTGATAACTTTTCTGAACCTATTCTTTTGTTTTTTTCGCTCAGAGTAAATGACTTAATTAAAAGATAAGTGAAACCATTTAGAAAAACTGAAAAACTTTCTTAAAAACGTTTCTACTTGAGAAGGCAGTGAAGAAGATGAAACGCTGAGCCAGTCGATTTCTCGTTTATGACCGCGACCTTCTCAAGGGTTTCGTGTTCCCCTTGGTCTTCGGTCTGGTCCCACTACTTCATATTTTAATACTATTTACAGCAGAGACGGACTTGGCAATATCTCTAACGTTTTGGTAGAGTCTATAGCTACAATTTTTCCCCTTCAGATTAATTCTGAATTCTGTTAAAGAAAAGAAAACACAGAAGATTGAAATTGTTTTCAGATCTTGTCTTAGTTTGTTCTTTGTCTTTAATTTTCTACAATTTTTGTATCTTAACATTCCTCTAAATTTTGCCACGTGACTGAGAAGACATTTTGTTAAATACCATGAAAAACCAAACCAACCTAACCTAACTACCAATATAAGCAGAATAGAGTACAGATTATTTAGTTGATGATGACGTTTATGATTATTACACAGGGTGATTCAAAACTACGACCCCAAACGTTATATTATGAAAATAAAAGTTTGACAATTTTTCTAAAGTGTTTAGCAGACATTTTCCACATAGTTAAACCACACTATTTTCATTATTTTTTGATCACCTTGTATATTACTACTATACACATTATTTAATAAAAGCGTGAACATTTCTATAAAATTTTCCATATATCACTAAAAAGTATTTTAACCTGAATAGTTCCAGAAAGGCTTTCTGAGAAGTTCCAGCGGCCTTTACAACTGTCTTAAAATTGCCAGAGGCCTCTGGCATCATTTTGGAAGTCCTAAAAACCTCTAAATGTTATTGAGAACTTTCTAAGAAGTGCCAGAAGCTTCTACAAGTGTCTTAAACCATCCTAGAGTTATTTTAAATTGTCCGGTCCCTCTAGGACAGTTTTAAATGTGTCAAAGACTTCTAAATGCTATTGAGAATCCTCTAAAAAGTTCCAGAGCCCTCTAAAAATGTCTTATACTTTTCCAAAACTTTTTTTTTAAATTGCCAGAAGCTTCCAGGGTCATTTTGAAAGTTCCACAGACTTCTAAATGGTATTGAGAATCATCTAACAAGTGTCCTAAACCTTCTCAGAGCTGTTTCAAATTGCCAGAGGCCTCTAGGACCATTTTGAAAGTTTCATAGGCTTCTAAATGCTATTGAGAACTTTCTAAAAAGTACCAGAAGCTCTAGAACCATTTTGAATGTGGCAGAACTCTCTAAATAATACTGCAAACCCTCTAGAAATTGTCAGAGGCTTCTGCAAATGTCTTAAACAAAAGCTTAAAATTGAAGTTACCTTTGAAATGGTAAAAATTGCATTAGAAACGTGCAAATAGGTTTATCAGTAACGTTTTTGACACTCTCTTGTTCGTAGCCTTAGAAGCTTCAAATTAGGGCAAACTAGATGGTTTGAAAGCTTTGAAAGGTTAAAAATGGCTGCAAAACTTTGACTATCATTTTCCTGTTAAAGTTTTAAAAGAGATTTTTACATTTTCAGCTCAAAAAATGGCCTGCAAACTTGTCTTATAAGGTCAATTTTTAAATGTACCATTTTCTTGTTCCTAGCCTTACAATATGTCTCAAAAATCAAAAATTACGGTTTATTTTGTAAATTGTTCACGGTACAAAGAAGTCTACAGCAGGAATATCCATTTATCGCACCTTGGACAGTTTACCGGATTATTAATGAGACATGCACGGTTGAAATTTGAAACAATTTTAAATTGAATTTGTATTATTTAAACTTCTACAAGACAGGATTGGATTGCAAAGAATTTTTTGTTCAATTGATGTAAGTAAATAGCCCATCAAAGCTCGCTCAAAAAGCCTCTGAAGATTTGGATTATCTGTAATTTTGTTTAGCATTCTTGGGTGCAAAATTACCTTCTGAATTCTGCTTTGGATGAAATTTTTCAACGATTTGATAAATTCATATAGAACGAGTATCAAACCAACGTGCAGAAAATAAAGCGGAAACATTGAAAGTATTTTGTTGTCGCCTGCCAAATCTCTTCAAAGTAACAAGGCTGGTTTCCTGAGATATGGTGTTGCATTTAAGCAACCCCTGCAATTAAGTCCCTCAAAAATATGACACTGAACAGCGCAAAGGTTTAATAATAGAAGTGGCGTGCACAAAAACGGCTTTCAGTGGCAATATGGACCGTAATTGGCAACCAGCCCAAAACGTCTGGAGTGTACGTTACACGCTTTTCGCGTTTGACTGATGGGCTAATTCAGGGGCGGAACCCGACAAGGTTTAACAAAATGTCATCTTAATTATTACCAGAGTAACAAAAAAAAAGGAAGAAAATCAAAAAACGCCAACTTTCCACCTAAAAAGGGGTGAACGCTTGTTAATTATTCAGAATATGAAGGGTGGATGCTTTGCCAGTGCAAGTATCACTCTGAATTTGCATTAAACCTTAGTTGAACTAGATACGAAGGGCATTCTGAACTTGTAATTGAAATAGGTGACAAAAGAATGTACGAGTATTCCGATTAACTTCACCTAAGCCTTTATGTCCAACAGTCCTGAATAAAATGGCTTTATGTGTTTTATGCATCGTGAATATAACGAACAGAGGGTACAGTTTTTTTGTGCATTATATGTATACCTACGTCTGGTGTCCAGGAATAAACGAACTCAATTGACAGTGCAAAGAATAAAGGTAAAGCTTATTTGCAGAATACATAATACAAGTCAGTCTGACAGTACATTTGAGTCTGATTGGTTCAAACATTGATAATTTAAAGGCACGGTATTTAAAAAGCAAAAAACCTAAATTCACCTGATGAAAAAGATTTTTGGAGTTAAACATGGAGAGTCCTTGAAATCATGTTTTTCCGAAAACCTTAAGTAACATAGAATAAAAACAAAAATTGCATAAAACCATAAAACTATTAGTACAACATCTTTACTATTGACAAATTATCTCCGCTTAACTAATCGACATAACCTAAGACATTTTCCGAGAATCAAAATGAAAACCTAAGACACTTAGGTGGTATCTTATTAAAGTTAAAGGAAAAAAAAAACTTGCGTGTTACCGCGGTAAATTAGCGAGCGGTAAATCCGTTGAATCTGGTTTATTCCATTTATTCTTGTACTGACTTTACTAAAGGCCGCCATTTCTATTGGCCAGTGCTGCAAATGTGTTACAAGCCTCTGAAATTCGTCAAGCTTCTTTTTATTATCCAGAAAGTATGCGGTTGTAGATTATCGTTTCAATTTGTTAGTTTCAGTGCATTGCCAAACGCAGTATTAAATTCGTTTTGCTAATGGTTATGAGGTATGAAACGTGTTTACGCAATTGTTTGAACATCTTTGTGATTTCTTATTTTATGAAATCGGTGTTACACTTTTCGTTTTTTGTTTATAGTTTTAGGTGCAATGTACTCCATAGACAAATTGTAGCCATTTAAGTAAATTTTTTGATGATTTCAGTCTGTCTGGTGGTTTCCAAGTCAATTTTCAATGGTCAAATGTTGGAATTTAAGAGAAACAACTTGAAATTGTCCAGGTTAAGTCAGTATGCCATTTTCAAGTCTTGAAATTTGTTTGTTAATCATGAAAAGTGTTTTCAAAGACAAATTTCAGACCTTCAAACAATTCTTAACCACTTCAGAGTTTCTAAAAGTTTTCAAATCAATGGTCAAAGGTTGAAATTTAAGAAAAGCGACAGGAAACTGTTCAAGTCAAGTCAGTATACCTTCTATACCTTCTCCAAGTCTTGAAATTTGTCTAATAATCATAAAAACTCTCTCCCAAGACAAATTTTAGACATTTAAGTCAATTTTTCATGATTTCAGACTGTCTGGTGGTTTCCAAGTCAATTTTCAATGGTCAAATGTTGGAATTTAAGAGAAACAGCTTCAAATTTTTCAGGTTAAGTAAATATGCAATTTCCAAGTCTTGAAATTTGTTTGTTAATCATGAAAACTGTTTTTAAAGGCAAATTTCAGACCTTCAAAACAATTCCTAAGAGTTTCTAGTAGTTTCCAAATCAATTTTCAATGATCAAATGTTGGAATTTAAGAAAAGTGTCAAGTATACCATCTCCAAGTCTTGAAATTTGTCTAATAATCATGAAAACTCTCTCCAAAGACAAATTTTAGCCATTCAAGTCAATTTCTAATGAAATCATAGTTTCTAGTTATATTTTCAATGATCAAACATTGAAATTTCAGTAAAACAACTTGATAATTATGAAAGTAATCTTCAAAGGCAAATTTCAGCACTTCAAGTTAATTTTTCAAGATTTCAGACTGTCTGGTGGTTTTCAAGTCAAATTTTCAACCTTCAAGTGTTGAAATTTATGTCAAAACATCTGAAAATTGGCTTGTTTTAGGTCATCATGTTAATTATCAAGAATGTGAAGTTTTGAAAATCATGAAGATTCATTATAAACTCAAATTTTGCATAAAAGTAAATTATCATGGTTTTCAAGTCAATTTTCATGGTTCTTTTTGTTTAGGTTTTCAAGGCAATTTTCGACCTACAAACATGAAAATTAACTGAAAAAATGAATTTTTAAATCATTTTCACTAGTTTTAAGGTCAATTTTTGGTTTCCAAGACAATCTTAAATGGACAAATGTTGGAATATTTAATATCAAGTACTTGAAGTCTTAAACTTTGTGTGATTGTCATGCAAACTGTCTCTGAAGGTAAATCAATTTTTCATGATTTCACACTTCTTGGTGGTTTCCAGGTCAAATTTTTAACCTTCAAGTGTGGAAATGTTGAATGAGAATTTGCCATAGCTAAAAATTTTCCGTTAATGATTTTGACTATTGAATAAGACTGTACTGATGAAACAGATTTGATTAATGAGAAGGAGAAACTAATTCAGATAATTTATTTAGCATTAAATTACATTCCAAAATGGCAATTTATCTAAATCGGTCCTAATCACTCGTAATAATTTTTAAATGTTGCCTAAAAACTAGATTGCATTTACCACAAGTGTCTCAATATTATTAATAAAGCCATTAGCCACATCTTAATGTTAATACGTCTTTGATGTTAGCGGAATAAATGCGCCAACTAAAATTCCAAGCATCTTTGCTAAACGTAATTTAAAGGTTTTTGCCGTCGAGAATGTCGTCCCGCTTTACTTTACCTGTCTTTTTACTCGTCTTAATTGAGGAACGCAGTTTCGTGGATATCACAAACATTTCGCTCTAATTCAATGTTTAATCATTAATTCTGTCGTCTTTAATTACGTTCATTCTGTTCGGTACATGAATATTTAATGACAGGTCTGCGTATGGTTTTAATCGCCTTCGGGGGGCAGAGATCGGTTGTGAAGATCGTAGAGAAATACGGAAAGCTCTGGGGTAAATTCTACAAAAAGGAGAAGGAAGTTCGTCATATATCGTGGCGTTTATAGTTTAGAAATGAGCGGCGTTTCTAATCTTGGCGCATAATTTCATCCAGATTAATTATTCGCGCAATGGCGGCCATTTGTCCATGCCACCGGCTACCGGCTAGAAAAAGCAAAATGCATATTTAAGACTCTGTTGTAATTGTGTACACTCGCTCGAGAGAGCCAATTACACTGGATGATTTGTCGAATTAGCCTATGCGAATGTAAAAGGGGGGGCAAAACTACCTGGCAATGAGTTTTGCTTTTATAACCAGGTTCTTTCATTTCGAGTGGTTGCAGAAGACCCTAATTACTATTATCATTGTGTCATCTGCAAAAGTTGCAAAAATGTATCGATTTCAGTAAATGCACAAAAATGTTAATCCATGAATAAACAAATTGTGCAGTGCATTTTAACGGTTCACTTATTTTAACGTTTTTAAAGTAATTCAATATTGCAACTATTATGGTTTTATTGGACAAAAAGTAATACATTTTATCGGAGCTCTAAATGGATAATTAGACAGTGAGGACATTTAAAAGTACTTTTTTTATCTACACGAATGTTTTAAATAAAATAGCTGTCCAATACACAAAACCAATAACTTTCAACAAAAGTGATGATTCTTGATTTCTTCAGGCAATCTATTGCAGCATGTTCAACTTCTTTCCACAGTCTAAGTGTGTAAATATGTGAATTAAGCATTTGATTAGTACTATAGATAACATCTGGTTATTTTGACTGTGATGTTTTGCATCTGAACTGTCACATTCAAAATTTCAACTTAGCTTAAACTAACTTGACAGCTCTCAAGTGTGGTACACAGAACATCCTAGGTCTCCACATAGAAGAGAACACATTTTCACAACAAGAAGTACAGTCAATCTAACCTAGAATATTATATTTTTTCACTAATCATATGTTTTTCAACGTTGTCAAGCATTTCTAGCTGATATTCTAGGTTTGACAGCTGTCAACTGTCATGCAGAATATTCTAGAAGCATTCAGTTAACCCACGGAAGAAGCTAGAATGGACTATACCAGCAGAACAATCAATCTAAACTAAAATCTTATATTTTCTCACTAAGCCAGCTGTAAAACGTAGTGCAGAATATTCTAGAAGCATCCAGTTAACCCATAGAAGATTCTAAAATCAACCTAACCTAAAAAATTTCATTTTTTATTTCTCATTTGTTTTTCAACGCTGCTAAGCATTTCTAGCTGGTATTCTAAGTTTGACAGCTGCCAAATGTAGTGCAGAATAATTTAGAAGTGTCCAGTTAACCCCTAAAAAATTCTAGAATTGTTTATACAAGCAGAACAATCAATCTTACCTACAATCTTGTATTTTCTTACTAAGCATGTGTTTTTCAACACTTTTAACTATTTCTAGCTGGCACTTTAAGTTTAACGGCTGTCAAATGTGGCGCAGTATAATCTAGAAGCATCCAGTCAACTATAGAAGATTCTTGAATAGCTAACTAGTTGATTTACTTAATGCGTTCCAGCAAGCAAAAGAAAATGCAACTTCTAGGGTTCTTCAGAGAAGTAACTACTTCTACTGAACTACATGAAGTACATAGAATTCATGTCATAAGCAGACGATACCATACATATTGCCGGAATAATATAAGATTTACAAAGCTTTATTGGTTTGAGGGGACATACCTTAAATATCAAAAAGACCGAATGTATGAGCATTACACAATCAGTTCAGTAACAGGAAAAGTAAAGTAGAGAAAGTCAGTAAGTACAAATATTTAGGAACAACTGTCAATGGAGTACACTAAAGAAAGCCAAAACCATAATGAGTTGACTGGGGGGAAGACTGGATAACAAATGAGCAGATATCGTGAAGAATGAGAAAGAAAAAGAAAATATTGTACACAATGAAAATAAGGAAACTGCCATATCTGGGCCAAGTGATGACATATGCAGGGAAAAAGAAGCAGAAAAGGAAGACACATAAGAATATGGTACAACTGTATTTCTATTGAGTTGTTTAGAGCTGCAGCATCAAAAGTGAGAATAGTTATGATGATTACCAATGACCTTCTTGAAGAAGGAGAAGAATGATTTATCCGTCAGT
The DNA here is from genome assembly GCA_018691245.2 of Ips nitidus. Classification (NCBI taxonomy): domain Eukaryota; kingdom Metazoa; phylum Arthropoda; class Insecta; order Coleoptera; family Curculionidae; genus Ips; species Ips nitidus. Next base: position 4,160,082 of record CM042801.1, on the reverse strand, counting down.
GTTTCCAGATTGTTAGTTTAGTATTCCTCCCTTAGTTCAGTGCCTGTAATGTAAATGGTAGAATAAAACAGAACAATTGTTGTGTTATACTTTTTTTTTTGATACGTTTTTCAGGACAGGATTTGTATCTCGTCTGTTCAATTTTGCACTTATGTTCACTTAAATTTCGACCTCTAGCTACATTTTCTGGTATTTAGACTTGGTTACGATTTCATTGATGATCACTAATCATTCTGTAGTAGCAAACTGTCCTGTCCTGTGTACCCATCCCGTCGAAATAATTTATGTGAGTAACTAACGTTGTATAGCAAAATGTTGCTACTGCGCCGTAAATTTGTCGCGTTTTGTTTTTATTTCGGCTTTCGATTATGTTTAATGTCGCCCGATAAATATTAGATATGCCCCGTTGGGGCTAGGGATATGCGACAACCCCCATCTCCCCCCCGTGACATATTTTATGCATTTTTTTCGGCCAGACAAACGGAACAAAACGACCGCAGGGTTGGACCATTAACCAATTATTCTAATGGGTCCCTCTCGCGTTTTGCTTTTACATCAAACTGCAATCAGTCAAAAATATATGCGCGATACCGTCGGGCGTTTGTTTTGTTGCCAAATGAACGGAATCGATAATTAAAAATGGAAATGAACGGGTTTTGGTTTGAAAAGTTGTCTTTAGCATTTTTTCTGCGTTAGTTTCAATTAAAACTCGACGATTTCAAACTACCAACAATTTGTCTTTTTCGATTTATTATACTGGAAGCTTAAGTGTTCATTTATTACCCAGCATGATTAAAACACTCAACTAAAGTTATTACCTTCTAATATGGAGAAGATACATATATACTTTTTACCATCCCATCCATTTAAATACTCAGTATATTTGTTTCTTCAGTTACTAGATAAATGAAGAGACATAACTAAAACTGCTTAAATAGAACACTAATTAGCAATTAACCCTAATCATATATCTTATACTTTGTTGGATTAGCTTGAACTGACACAGATTTGTAATTGATAGCTGGCTTTACGTTTCTCGATCACTCATTGATTAACTAGTACACATAGTTTTACTAAACCCATTCAGTTTTCTTACCAAGTCATTAATTTAAATAGGATCTCTGATAAACTGGAAAAAGATGGGTTTTAAACAATTTTAAGCCAGAAAATCTGGATGAATAATTGTTTGAAACAGCTTCATCTTCTAAAAAAAACAGGATGCTCCAAACTTTACCAGACTTCTCCACCAGAAATAAATTTAGTGCATCTATATCTACATTTTTAGATTCAGAATTGTCAAACCTTGATTCATGGAAGTGTAAAGCCCACCGGGGCCTAATTCTTGAAAGCAGGAAATTCTCAACCGAAGTGTTGATAGAATGTGACAGAAGCAGCTGACAATAGCGGGCTCTTGTCACATTCTACAGGTCTTTTTCTTGATAACCCTTGTTTCAAGAACACCCAGAAGTGGGCTTCTGTACTGAATATTCTTTGAAATGTCACTTAATCAAAAAAACATCTACTTTACAGCTTCATAAAGCCCATTTGGCGGTTTTGACTTTGGACAATGTGGGAGTTAATTTCGGGCTTAGTTTGACGTTAAGCAGCTGTCACAACTGTCAAAATTACTCTCATTGTGGTATAAAAATCGTTTTTTGCCTAGACAGTTTTAAAAATGTCACTAAACCCAAAAAAAGGCATTTTATTTCTTTATGAAACCAATTTTGACAGTTTTGACGTTGGACAGTCAATTTGGGGCTTGGTTTGATGATAAGCAGCTGTCACAACTGTCAAAATTCCTCTAATTGTGGTATAAAAATCGTTTTTTGCCTAGACAATTTTAAAAATGTCACCAAACCCAAAAAAAGGCATTTTGTTTCTTTATGAAGCCAATTTTGGTTGGACAGTCAATTTGAGGCTTGATTTGATGTTAAGCAGCTGTCACAACTGTCAAAATTCCTCTAATTGTGGTATAAATAGCGTTTTTTGTCTAGACAGTTTTAAAAACGTCACTAAACCCCAAAAAAATTTATGAAACCAATTTTGACAGTTTTGACGTTGGACAGTCAATTTGGGGCTTGGTTTGATGTTAAGCAGCTGTCACAACTGTCAAAATTCCTCTAATCGTGGTATAAAAAGCGTTTTTTGCCTAGACAGTTTTAAAAACGTCACTAAACCCCAAAAAACTTTATGAAACCAATTTTGACAGTTTTGACATTGGACAGTCAATTTGGGGCTTGGTTTGATGTTAAGCAGCTGTCACAACTGTTAAAATTACTCTCATTGTGGTATAAATAGCGTTTGTTTTTTTAATTTGACAAAACTGAATTTTTTTTTTTTTATAGAATGTGACAGGAACAGCTACCAATGACTACTATATCTACTTCTACAGACCTTTCCCTTGATCACTCTCTTCCCTCGTTTAAACCTAAAATTATTCTATAAAATTCAATTCCGCCAATCAAATCATAGGTTTTAAAGGATAAAATAACCATTTCTTGATAATATCTCTCTCGTTGATTGACTGAAATTAGACAGAAGTTTTTCTCATTTTTAAAATACTCTAAAAAGTGTTCTCAATACATTAATTATACATAAAAATCACCGCTAGTACAATACAAACAATGCAACCATTATCAGCATAAATCCAATCAATAATGTTGCAGAAAAAAAAATGGTACAAATGGAAATGGCAACAGCGCCCTTACTTTGGCGGTGAGGAAAAGGGGGGTAGCAATTTTTGGGGGGGCTGCCGGTGCCCGGTGGGGGGAGCTGTTGGGAGGGTTGCATAGACATGCATAAAAACGCACCCCCTTATCGGAGTTGGGCGCAACGTTAACAACCCGACAAGCACATTCGGCATGCGGGCGCTCTTTGTCTTTTTTAAACTTTCATTTTGAAATCGATCCACGTGTCGCCTAACTTGGCCAAACTCAGACTTTCCGATGGTGCAAATGAAATATTATTTCAAGTCCAAACACTATAGCTTCTTCGTCTTATTAGAGTCTTCTGTGTTTACAATTCGAACCAATAAAGTATCTGGTCTATATCTGCATGTTTTACTCAATTCTCTTGAATAAATTATGGAAGAAGAAACAGGCTTTTTGACAAGAAGAAGCGTCATCCCATCAATTACTACATTGTATTGAAAGAAAAAAAGCCTTAATGGCAAGGAACGGTTTACGAAGCAGCAGCAGCAGCAGCTTCCAATAAAACCAATAACGAATAGGATAGAATGTTGGGAAGATCGACGGGCTACTGCCTTTCAATCTCATTTTACAAGTTCTTATTTAGATTCTAATCAATCGGAACAAGCAAAAATGCCGCTCTATCTGAATAATCGCACGGTCACTAATGGTTGCAGCCGGCCGCCATTTAAAACAGGTTGTTTCGTGTTTATTTTCTAGGCCGTTTCATATATGTTTATTTAAGTGTCTTTGAAACTTGAATTTTTCGCTATAATTCAGCCCTTGTTGCGAATCCAATTTTCACGGATTGAACCATATAGACGAAAGCAGGATACGTCAAAAGAACGTTAATTAAATCCCTCTTTGGCAGAATGCGTTCTGATTTTAATAGGATTGCATCGGCCATAACTAACTCACGAGCAATTTCGCGTTTGAAAGAGATCAGAACTGAACAGCACTAGTATGAAATTACGGTTTAATTAAAAGTCACTAATGACACACGAAAGGGTTTATTTAGTTAATATTAAAACAGCTTAGAGCTTAGACTTGTGTAGAAGTATCAAGAAACACTTTAACAAACTGGCAGTTTATTGATGGATATTGAAAAAATGCATCATATTTCTAGTAGTTTTAACTAACAGTTTTCTAAAAATCGTTTTTAATTAAAGTTTCCTATAATTACATACAAATAATGACAGTTTGATCAGTTTTTCTGTTTTTAACAGAATCACTATTATTTACCAAGCTACCTGAATAGTCTTCTTTCTCTCATAACAGTCTAAATCTGACTTAACCAATATGAATACAATGGTTTGTAGAATGATTTTGATTGTTCATGCTTTTGCAATTTTGCTCTAAATCAATAATTCTCTTGTTGCAATAAATGGTATATTAGTGGTGGAACACCAGATATGCAAAACTGTATTAGCAGTACAACAAAAATAGACAATGATGCAATGGTGTTTACAGAATTTTAGATAGAAGCGGACTTCCTAGAGTATCCTTAAATGTTAGTAAAAATGATATGAACTATGAGGACATTCACGGTGGATCCAATAGAAAAAGATCAGAGATTTTTAAACTTGAAGTTCTAATAGAAATCAATAGTGATGCTGATAATGGTGAAGAAATAAGTAATAGATCAGGAACGAGTCTAATAGTAGATAAGCATGTACTGCTTTTGATAATATAGAGCTAGTCAATATAAGACTGCAAAGAAAGAAAATGATGTAAAAGCATGGAACCACTGAGAAATTAGGCAATTGTGATGAGGAATTTCAACTAAAATCAGCAAGAGAAACTACGATTGGCTTTTCCAGGCCATAGAAATGTTTAATTAAGAGAGTGCAATGATACTGTTATGGACACAATGTTTATGGCAATTGATGGTGTTAAAGGAGAGTGGAGTAATGAAAATGTTACTCCACTCTCATTCAAACAAAAAACAACGCTCCGCAAAACACCTCTTAGAATACGCATGCTGAAGTGCTGAAGTATTCCTGCTAAATGTACGAAAGAAAAATAAAGACATTTGAGAGGTTAATCTACAGAAGAATGCTCAGAATATCGTGGGTGGAGCACACGACTACGCAGAAGTGCTTACCATATTGAATAAAGAGTTGGAGGTGTTACAGGAAGTAAAGAGAAGAAAAATTATCTATCTGAGTCACATAATGCGGGGTTCAAAATATGAGATACTCCACTTGATAGTCCCAAGGAAAGATTGTGGTTTAACATGTCTTCTGCAGATCTATTTAGAGCAGCAGTATGGATTGCCATGATGTTAGCAAACCTTCTTTGGCAAATCATATTGAAATTTAAGAAATGAGAGGAGAAATCAATACTGTTATGACTTGATTATCTCACAAGTAATAAATGCGTGAAGCATGTGATAACAAAAAGAGGAACCAGAAGGTAGTCAACAGTCTTCTAGAGATGAATAAAAGAAAATTGATCAGTCTGACACAAAAGCATGAATTCCTTTTTTAACTATCCAACTCTCTATATCATCAAAGCTTCAATAACTTTTTTTTGTTTAAAATATATTATTTTAATATTCCTACTGGTTCTTCAATTTCATCTTCCTTTTGATACTGATACAGTCACTTGCAAATATTCCTCAATTAATTGAATTCTTCAAATGCATAGAAACTCTCTAATTTGAATGACGTAATTTCCCATTTAAAATTCCGTTACTCTCCTTCTAGTTCCACATAGAACAGAATAACCAATTGGTCAAGCAACATGTTGGCACAATCTACCTCATTTCACCATCTCACCCTAAACAATGATTACATATCGATTACCCTAAAGACTTTTCGATTTGCAACCAAATTAAGTAGAGCTGATCGGATAACAGACGCAAACAGAATCAGAAGCCTTCAAAGGATGATAAATGATTTCCTATTGGCGGTAGCAAGAACCCATTACGCTAGTCCGCTACTTCCCCTTAGAAATAAACAAAACGGACAAAAGCGAAAAAAATGCAAAAAGAAGAAAAAACGAAGAAACTCGCGATGCGTGAAGATAGTAGCGTAGAGCGGAGTTGATTGGCTCCGCGAGCAATTAACATTGACCTTATTGCTAAGGCCGGACTTTTGCAAAAATATAACGAGGAGAACTTGCGGCAACGGCGAATAGCAAAGCCGTTTTACGGCTACTTTGCGAACGGGGGTGGGGTGGGGGGACGTGCGTTAGTTTGTATGTGGTCAGCCTTGAATGTAGACTTTGTTCTTGCAGACAGTCTTTTGGTTATCACCTTGTTCAGTTCAAAAAGTTCTCCTCTCAGTTTCACTCTTTAGAAATGCTAAATACCATCATTGGCTTTAACCTTTAATTTGGTAAATTTGCGAATTAGGGAAAAACTGCTTTTTGACTGAAGGAAGAGACTGTAGTGAAAGCCAAGCAACCTTTTGCTGGCATCGCCCTCGCAGGAGATGCTGTGTGATAATTTAGATTAGCTGCTGCAGGATGAACGTATGCATGAATATTTGACCTTGACGTACCGGAGGCAGCTGCACTAAACCTGCACCGGCCCTGTCTTGAGCAGAGGGTTTTTGGCAAAGTCCACCTTGAGCAAAATTGTACCTTCAATGCCATCTTCTAAAAGCTTCCTAAAAATAATGGTAATAGCTCTGCTAAATTATATTCTAGAAAGACTTTGAAAAAACATAAACAACCGTTTATTTGATAATACAAGGTGACCAGAAAACGAACAAAATGCCTTCCAAGTGAAAAGACCAACCAGAAATTAAAAATAACTAAAATGTAGAAGAGACTTTAAGAAGCTAACACACCATCCCTGTATATTTTGATTTTATTCCCCCAATTTTCTGTTATTTTCTGCTTCAAATATGTCTGTCATTTATTGAAACTACGTGAAATTTCCTTTAAAATGAGGTACAAGTCAATATTTTGACAGAAAATTCAAAATTGCGGCATACAGTTGACGTCTCGGTGTCATTTTATGTTAAAATTTCCCGGAAAAGACTCTGGTGCAGTCGGTTTTTTGATATCTCAAAAACTAACAGAGTTAGATCTAAAATTTAACATTTTAACTGTCTGTGTTAATTGTGTAAAATTTCTTTGCCAGGAACTCGGCCGGATTAAGAGACATGAAATCTGACTAAAAAATATTTACAATATAATATGTGATATTATGGTAAAGGAAATTTGATGCCCTCTAGCGGCCAAACGGTGTTATCAATCAGCTCATGTGGGGACATTTTTAGAATGCTTGAAATCTGCTCTATCTTTTGCTTTCTATGACATTTTGACGTAACTTGTCAAATAAGGGAGTAATTTAGGGTCAAAGCAAGGTGTGTCCCAAAATATGTGATTTTAGGGTGAAAGAATTTTGACGCCCTCTAGCGTCCAAACGGTGTCATCAATCAACTCATGTGGGGACATTTTTGGAAAGCTAGAAATTTGCTCTATCTTTTGCTTTCTATGACATTTTGACGTAACTTGTCAAATAAGGGAGTAATTTAGGGTCAAAGCAAGGTGTGTTCCAAAATATGTGATTTTAGGGTGAAAGAATTTTGACGCCCTCTAGCATCCAAACGGTGTCATCAATCAACTCATGTGGGGACATTTTTGGAAAGCTAGAAATTTGCTCTATCTTTTGCTTTCTCAGTTTTTTGTTTTGCTCCAGGAGGGTTAAAATGGCGGCCTGAAACACCTTTTTCCAGAACCTAACACTGCTTGGAATAATTAAGAATGAAATAAAATTACATATGAATTAAGGAATTTGATAGATTTATGAACGAAAATTGCCTGGTTCCTTTGTGACCAAGCCAACTATATTTGAAATGTCTGATCATTGGTAAAAACAGTTGATTAGCCAGGGGGAAGAATGATCAAACATATATAAAAAGGTGTTCAGAAAGTCATTTTGAACATTTTTGCACTCTAAACTCTAAACGTTTCTGAAATATTTGAGTTTTGTTACTTATTTATCAATATTTTGAAAATTCCGTATCTCTGCAATTTTTTTAGTTTCAGCTGCTGTAAAAAAATCTAAATGTTTGTTTTCAACTGCTCTTTGGCTCTGGTCGTATTACTTGCAATACGATTGAACCTATACAGGGTGTTCAAAAAAACCAAAAGAAAAACAGTTAAAAGTTGCTAATGCCTGTGTTATTTTTGTATGCATTGAAAGGTGGTTTAAGCAGGTTTTTTTGTTGTTTTGACTGTGATATTTATTACACGATCTGTCACAGTCAAAGCAACATTTAATCTAAAGGTGCTAAACGTTTAGCATACTATTTAACTTAAATATTTTATGAAATAAATTCTAAACCAAATTAGATTTAATTTTAAAATTAAAACCTTACAAGGAGAAGTATTAGTAATTTGATAATTTCAGAATATTGCTTAGTTGTAGCATTAAAAATAGCAAAACTTATTGGATATTCTAAATTGGAATAATCAAGTTAATTTTAAGTTTTTTTGGATGTTGAATAGTGTGAAAGTTGTGGGATAATCGCTTTATGTGGAATATATTGGCTTCACACGCAATACCTGATTGGTTTCTTTAAAATATTGAAATCTAAAGTTAACGCACTCTCACTTTGTCCTCTTTCCCACATTTATCATCACTCACTGGCATTAAAAATCGTTCATTATGTCCGCTGTTAACTTTGAGCAAAACGTGTTCAAGAGAAACACATTTGCGTTTATCGTAGACGTATCCGTGACCTTTCCCAAGCCGAAAATCGGTTATTGAACATTTATTGCTAAATTGCTTGCCCTTGAAAACGCCAGACACAACAATATTCTGAAACCAGTTTGGTACCGACGCGGTACCCGCCAATCTTGGTGGGTACGTTGCTGTAGCGACTGGTCAATTGCTGGAATTTCGGTGATTGGACTATTCAGTTGCATGCTTTAAACCACCAAAAAATAGCATTTCATTGCTAAATAAGCAACCCTGTTTGAAAGATGAAAAATTTGCTGATCGATTACTATTTGCTCTACCTTATTTCTTCTTATACTAAAACTGACTTGCTGTTCATTAATAATTATTATTAAACACGTTAATCTTAAGTGGTGTCAGTCTTGTAAGGTTTTTTTTCTTTCTGAGGTGCAATCAGGCATCTTCAATATCTTTGATCAGGAATCTTAAAAAGTAATGAGATTATGCAAGCTTTTAACTTAAAAAAAAATTACTTAAGCCAATCAAATTAGCACAATAAAATAATAAAGTAAAGCCACCTCTGTGTAGATGTTTGCATTGAAAACACTTGATAAACATGTCTGGTCGTTCTCATTACCCATGACCTGCCTCACAAAATTTACTTCCAAATTACGTGTCGTCATTCATGGTTTTTATTCAATTTCCATTTCATTTGATCGCTTTAAAATCAAGGTTGCTCGATCAGGTTTCCCACCTGTAAAAGGCGCCACACGATTGATGAACTGCAAACTGAAACTTGTGTGGATATCTATAAGAAGTGATTAGCAGAAAAACCAAACCAGATTAATAAAGTTATAAGCAATGAAACGAGTCGTAAATAGCCATTTGTCGTTGCAGCGCAATTTAACATTCTCGGTTCCAAAGAAGCGGTACCGGATGCAGCAGTCCTCCCGGACGACCAGATCTAAAATTACGAGTTCGAAAGAAATGCTATTTCCTGCCTTTTCAAGATCACCAACAACTGGAAATGAACGCACCAACTGCCATTATTTTATTATTAATTAGGAAATCTGGTTTTTCAAACGTTGGGCGCCATGAAATTCTTGCAAACCAACTTTTTCAGATTCAGAAGAAGTTTTAAGTAAAGAGTGATTATACACTCTGTATCAATCAAGTAATTATTTTACTATCCATGGCATTAACGTTGCTGTACGTTTGACAATAATTGCAATAACATAATTGTTAAGCATCTAGTGTCATAATATTTTAATTGTTATTTGTATCAGATTTTTACGAAAAAAAAAAGTTTTTTTGGACCATCCTGTATAGGGTTACAGTGGGACAAAGTCCGGAATCACCTTCTTTAGGGTTTTTTAGTCAAGTTTTGCTTTTTAAACTTTTTTCTTATCTCTGCTAGTTTAGGAGATATGCCACAAAATCCATTTTGGGCCCGAAAAACTACATTTTCTTTGTTTTTGTGAAAAAAGTCTCTCAAAACTTTGACTGTCTATAGCTCGGCTGTTTTTTGAGATACAACAACGTTAAACCACTCAAAAATGCTGCTTTTTCTCCTCTTTTCAAGAGAGTGTAAAAAAAAAGATTGTTAAAGTTTGGTCACCCTGTATGCAGTCCTCCTTTAGAGTCCAAATTCAGTTCCTTACACCTTTTTTATGCAATTTTTTCAAACTCTACTAGTTTAGGAGATATTCCACAAATTCTATTTTAAAGACCAGACAATCTATTGATGAATTGACGTCTATGGATAGCCAGTGAAACGGACTTTCCATCGACGTATAAAAGTTGGTTAGTTTTAGAGTTTGGCCGCTAGAGGACGTAAAAGTCAAGCGAGTTATCCAGCTCAACCATTTTGACACTCTTTGCTTTAATCTTGAGTTGCTTATTTTGGACAGTTGCTATATTGGATAGACACTGTTTTTATACCTTCATGGATAGATACCTCCAACACAGATTTTTGCAACATTAACAAGTTGTAAAATGATGACAGTTTACCATACAACTGCAAATGACAAAGTTCTGGCACTATCTGTCTCTAAAAGTCATTATTATACACTTGAACTGTTATAATAATGTTGATTTTTCAATTCTTCGACTTCGTGGATTAGAATTTCCTAAATCTTCTTTCTCACTGTATTAATGTCAACAATACTCAAATAACCAACAGCTCAAACTTACAAAACGTCAAACTATAATTTATTGTCAGAATATGCACTTTCTCAGCTACTTTCTAGCAATCATCAGTGTATTATCCGCAGCAAATCTGTTGGAAACATCGAATTTTACGATCACCGGTCAAATTCAGTGCGATAGCGGTCCTCACGTCTCCACTGTCACAGTTTTGGTCAATTCCCAGGAAAACTCAGTAAATCTAGAGCAATATGATTACTTCAGCATGAAGGTCCCACGCAATCAAACCTTAACAATCCAAGTGCAGCATCCTTTCTGTAAGTTTCTTCCTGTAACAGTCAAGACTGATTCACCTCACGAAATTCGGAAGTTTGTTTACCTTCATGGGATTTCAAAGGAGCAGAATTGCTGGTGGAAAACTCCTTCCGTTATGGTGTTTTTCATTTTAAATTTTTTGGTTGTGGTAGCTTTCTGGGCTATGGCAAAATATCGGCGCAAGGTGGTGTTGGTGCGTGAGGTTGATGTAGAAGATGGAATACGTCTCAGAAAGGATTAATTAGCTTTAGTTATATCAAAGCATTGTGTTGATTTCCAATAAATGTTTTTACTTATTGAAACATTTGGTCTTAAACAGGACAGGGTGAGTAAAACACCGGAAAATTGAGTGAGCATTTTTAAAGTGAGGGAATGATTGAACTAACCAAACTATAAACATTAGAAATTTGCTACTGAAAAGGGTTCTAGACTGCCTGGTTATATAAAAAGAAGTAGAAACAGTAGCTGCAGAAGCAGGGTTGAAAATACTGAAAAAAATCCTAAATTTTGACACTCTGTCTGTATCTCAGAAAGGAAGCCATTACTGATATTTATTTATCAGGAATTTGTATCTTAAAATAAGCTGCTCTATCGAATGCTGAGTAGTCCTGCTAGTATAAACCGATTCACCCTGTATATTCCACACTTTTTTGTCTTCTATTTTCCGGCTCCTAATTAACTATGCTTACCTATACAATCATTGTTCTTATGACTCGAAATATCTATTTTAAAAGTGCTTCACAGCTAGTATACTTATGAATTTAATAATAACTTCTGTAGCCTGCAGGTAAAATTTAATTCGCCTTCATACTGAACAGATATAAATAGGGAAAAGAAACTGGAGCCCCGTTAAAGACACCGTTTGTTAGTACGCATTTAAATATATAAAACTTTATTAGACATTAATGACGCTGAAATTATATTGCAGCGCCAATATCCTGATTGATGCAGGTTCTTTGCAGGCCTTGGGTTCTGCGGCCTTCGGTTTAATAACCTGCACTTAAGATGATAAGTTCTTGAATGGCAGATGAGGGTACCTTATACGGGCGTACTTTGGCAAAAAAAATGGCACCTTAAAACGCCTTTTACGAATAGTTTCACGTTCTATTGCACAATAGTACTCTATTATTTGCGTCCAGTTTTTTTATGGTATTTGTCGCAATTAAACGATGGTTAATTTCAACACTTCTCGATTCGATAACCATACCTTAGGTTTCCTACCGTGAATAATTAGTATGGCTTAATATGGTGATGGTACATGCGATAAATGACTTATCTGAAGCGTGGTTTTTTATTTCATTTTGTCAAATAAACCAAAAAGCTTTACGTCAAAAGACGCTTAGACTACTTTTACAATGATTCTGCTATTCCAACCATGAAGTTGTTTGACAGTTGACGTAATAATAACAGACCGAATCACATGTCTAATAAATTATACTGTTTTATAAACTGTCAAATAACGGTGTAAAACATTTTCATACTTTTCTACAAACATTCTGCTGTTCACTTTCAGGTTTAATTACCAGAAGAACTTTACAAGTGTAGCCAATATTACCTTCCCCCCAACCGCCTAAAAATCGTCAATCCGGCGCCTCTTAAAATGAATAAAAAGTAAAAAATAAAAACTTTTGACGCCGTCCCTGTTCGAGGCCCCACCATTCCCGGGGGTGCAAAGACAGGCACATTCATCATCGTCATCAGCGTTGCATTGAGACGAGGCTTCCCCGACCCGCCCCGCGAGTTCCTGGACCTGATAACAGCAGCAGGATGTGCACTGCCATGTTGCCACTATTCCTCATTCAGCCTTGATTACCCTGACAGAAAAACTACACCAAGATTTTTTTCTGATACAGCCTGGATCAACCAAACTGACTGTGACGTTGTTAAATTGAAATAACTTACGATTTTCAAAAGTTGACCATCAGGTGACAAAATTTGACAACCTGACAACTGACATTAGTTACGAAAAGAAAATGTCTCAGTTTCTTTGGTGACGTAATGGTCAACTTACAAGAATTAGACAGTAATTAATACTTTGTTGGAATTTGAACTTTGAAGTATGAGTTTTTCGATTATCTAAATTAATAAGTGGCAACGTCGCATTTTGAGATCGGCGAGATGCATTGGCGGCGTTGCCCAACCACCCGCAGCCGCATCACGTCATCCATCGCTCACTGGATGCTGCACGGCTGTCTGCCGGAAAAATAATTGATGAAGCCCTTGCCTGCTAGATGCAAGCCGTTCAGGGACGTACTCATTTTTTTCAGCCAAAATTCGACCTAAAATACTTAAATGATACAGGACAGGATTCAGCCAAAAAATCATATGTCATATTATCTAGAAGACACAATTACACATTCAATTGACATGATAAGAATGTACTTTCTAGCAAAAGAAATGTGATATTCATGTGAAACTCATTTGGTAGGCAGGTTCTTAGCAAAAATCCAATGGACTGATTTGAAGTGTAAAATTGGCAGTTTCCAGTTTGACAGTCAAGAACTTATAGAGTTGGGCAAATCGGGAAATTTTCGTATTTTTTCCGAAACTTTCCGGGAAGATAACCGAAACTTTCGAATTAGCAATTTTTGTTTGTGGTTATATGACGTATTTGGCATTGACAGTATTGACATTTGGTGAGTCAAAACTGTCCAACAAACCTTAAAGTTTTACAATAGTTTTGCACTAGACTTGCCACTTGCCAGTGGAAAACGCGAGTATTTACTGAACTGACAGGTAAAAATGACAATTGACACTTGACAAATGACGGTAAACGGAAAGTTTCCGATTTGGAAAAGATTCCAAGACGGAAAGTTTTTGCGTGCCCAACTCTAAGAACTCAGTTATTTTGACACTTACAGAGCGATTTAGTATACCATTTTGTAGCTCTTCAAATCCTTTTTTGATCACGCTGTATTGTTAGGTAGCATCACATATCAAATAACAGAATTATTGATTGACATTGACATTTGGTGAGTCAAACTGTCCAACAAACCTTAAATTTTTACAACAGTTTTGCACTAGACTTGCCACTTGCCAGTGGAAAACGCGAGTATTTACCGAACTGACAGGTAAAAATGACAGTTGGCACTTGACAAATGACGGTAAACGGAAAGTTTCCAATTTGGAAAAGATTCCAAGACTGAAAGTTTTTGCGTGCCCAACCCTAAGAACGCAGTTATTTTGACACTTACAGGACGATTTAGTATACCAATTTGTAGCTCTTCAAATCCTTTTTTGATCACCCTGTATTGTTAATAAGTAGCGTCACATATCAAATAACAGAATTATTCAACTGCAACATCCAAAGAACTGATTTGAAGTCTGAAACTGAAAATTACAAAATCAGTTAGTTTGACACTTACAGGGCGATTTAGTATACCAATTTGTAGCTCTTCAAATCCTCTTTTAATCACCCTGTATTGTTAATAAGTAGCGTCACATATCAAATCAGAATTATTCAACTGCAACATCCAAAAAACTGATTTGAAGTTTGAAACTGAAAATTACAAAATCAGTTATTTTGACACATACATATTTAGTATACCATTTTGTAGCCGTTGAGATCCTTTTTTGACCACCTTGTATTGTTAAGTAGCGTCATTTATCAAATTTTGATAGCCCATAACTCGGTTATTTTGACAATTATGACAGTTATTTTACAATTAAACAAAAAAAAAATGTAATGATAAAACTAAGGAGGTTGAAAGGCTTATTCTTATTTATAAATGATAATTATTATTAATTATTTATTACAAGATTTACAGTAGAATTAGAAGATTTGGAATTCTCAGATACTTCTAAGTATAACATCTGATAAAATATTAATTTATCTTATCAGAATCAAGAAGACCGAGTAATGTAACATACAAAAATTAAAGCAAGCAATTTAAAAAAGTTTTACATTTTTTTGTTACTGACACTGGTCACTTACTATACGTTGGCTCACTGACTAATCAACAATATTTGAAATGTTATATGTAAAACAAATTTTATTTTCTAATTTTCTTTTAAATTATTTGTGACTGGACTGATTTTTTAAAAGTAAAACGAATACGTAACTTTTAATTTCTATAAGTAGGTATATCTAAATGGTGGTGGTCTTTAAGTGGTTATGACAGAATTTGCGGCTATTCAACCGTTATGAAACACATCATTTGGGCACGTACTATTATTTTTTTCTTTTCCCGCAAACGGTTCCGATTTTGGTTGCAACGGTTTTTCTCTGCTTAACACTAAACTGTATCAATTTTCGGCTTAGATAATTCACAAAGCGTTAAATTGGAAAAATCAAATTAGAAATTTTTTACTACTCTACCCACCTCATTTAATTGTGGACATTCATTATGGTAAACGCTTCATTTGTTTCACCAAAATAAGCCATAGAGTCCACTTTTTTTGTCGTTTTTGAAATTCTTCCAACGATCTAGCGAAATAAAAGCAAATAAAATAAAAACGAACTGAAAACGGCAGTGTAGCAGCGGACGGTAAAGTTCTTTATTTGCGAAAGTGAGTTTGAAAATAAAGACAGCAAAACTATTTCATTCATAAGGTCGATCGTGAGGCAAATAGACGAACAAAACGCAACGATGCTGCCGATTCGAAGTTTTAAACTTGAGGCCGTCACTGGGACAAGAAAATAAGGGATCGTGCCAAAAGGATTGGCTTTGGGTGGTTTTGTTATCTCCTACAACAGGTTTTGACCTAAAGAAGTTTTTCTGATGAACCAAATTTGCAAATAACAAAGCTATTTGTATCTAAAGCTATTTCAATCTCTTAAGAATGGAAATTCTGTATTTTGTAAAGCAACATAGTTTTGAAAGTGGTATTTTACATCCAAACTCAGCTACGTAAATTGCAGGAAGAAATTTTCACTTCATTAAAAGAAAACTGTTGTGTATTTTATACATTTAAACCTATTTCCAGTATACGTTAATCAGAAGTTATTTCCTATTCACTTTTTTTTTTCTTTCTTTAGTTGATTTTTTGTTATGGAATTATTTGTTTATTCTGCTGTATTGTATATGCATCCAAAATGGTGTCTCACTTCCTAATTCCATTTTTATACCATTTTTAAAGCAGTTTTCGTTTAGTCTTACTTTACTTTATTGAAATTGTGGAAGTATTGCTGCACCATGCAGTCAAGGAAAAGTAGTGGACTAACAAATTGATTTAATGGTAGTATTAGCAAGGAAATTACTAGTAGTCCTAACATGCTAATTTTAGAATTAATCAAAATTAGTTCAGCTACACGTTTGTAATAAGAATGGGAAACTATAATATTTATACACAAAAAAAGTAATTGAATAACAGTTACTAGCACTTCTGTAAAGTAGCTGAACTACTCAATTAATTCAACTACTCACTAGAACTAGTTGTACATGAGTTAAATAATGGACATAATTAATTATTGGTAAAAATATAAGAAAAACATATTCTAAGTACCATAAATAAATATGGTAAAGGCGGTAAATTGTGTATATTTTAAAAATATATAGAGAGATTGAAAGTAAACACTTTAGGACACTTTGTCCCCATTTTAAACATTCCTAAGCAAATATCTCCTTTCTGACGTTCTTAAGAACAAAAAATTGATACAAATATAATGGCATGAAAGACCTTCAAGTACATTGAATACCGAATGCGGTAAAATCAGTACTTATTCTATTTACAACAATATAAATAGAAGTGTAATATCGATATAACTAACTCCTATTTTGGTCCTAGTACACTATACTATATTAGCCTTTTTCACAACCATTTATCACCTAAACTAAACCATAAATAGAATATTTTGATTAGCATAGATATAAAACTGTTATTTGTACGAAAAATTTACCATTATTAGCTTAACAAAATTTCTTTTGTAATAATATGTTTTTTGCTAAGACCAGAAACGTTTTTGACAATTCTCTCTGTAGCTTGAAATTAGACTGTAACTCTAGCTACATAAATATAGTATATTTCAGAACTTCCAGAATTGTGTTTATCAGACACAACAAAAACTTAATAATTGCTTAACTTCCACCTATTTTAAACTACCTCTGTATAATATTGTTCACTACTAAACGCAATTTTTGCTAATTTGCCCATTTTAGTACTTACCTCAATTTGCAGTAAGTATAATTAAACAAAACTCATAAGCTTAACTAAAAGTTGTTAATTACCTCCCTGATTTGCGTGTTTCTCTTAAGGTAATAATTACTAAAATGTTACTTGGTTGACTAAAATTCAGACCGTTTAAAGGTTTCAAATAATCAAAAATCCAAAGACAGAATAAGGCTATAGTAACCTTTGTGAAGTTCACGTATAGCCTTAGCTAAATATGCATGAACATAATTTAAGAAAGATATGTTGACTAAATTTTTAGAAAATACCAATGGATATCATCTAATTAATTGGATATCATTATACAACCATAAACTTTTAAAACTGTTTTGTTTGTATAGGAGAAAGAACAATAAAACTCATTAAAATACTTGTATCTAGTGAGTAAATAATACGTATTTATTAAAACTAATTTTTAAATAAATAGACAGCTTTACAATCCATAAAAATGTATAAAGTAGATTTGGACAAAAAAAAAACACGAAAACACTAAAGGCAAGAATAATTATTATAGAATTATCAAATTAGACTAAATATAGATTACTTATTTTTACTAAACTAAACTAGTTAGTTGGAAATTCAACTGTCAAGACCTTTTTTTAAGTAGCAACCTTTAGGCAAGAATAAGAGCAAGGAAACAAATATTTTACTAAATTTTGTTAGATCCACCAGTAAATTTTTGAAACAACTTTCAAACTTACCAATGTTGTGTATATGCGTCAAAAAGACTAGTCATTGTTAATGTTAAATTGGTCTTGACTGCAATGTGCGCTTTTCACCATTTTGTAAGTCAGTAAGTCAATTGCAAAGACAAAGCCTGGTTAACGCATTATAACAAATTACCTTACCTAATTTAACAACTATACTAACTTGTAAAAATGAGGTCCATCTAGTGAGTTTTATATGACTTTCTTTAACATTGTATGGCACTCAAGTCTTCCTTTAATCATATATTGCACACGTATTACATAAATAAATACAATCAACCTTTATAATATATCTCAGTGTTAGGAAACTGTAACAACTAAGTAACTCTTTTTGTACTTACAACAAGTCTACAAAATCAGTTTGATAATTACACAAAAAAGCAAAGTAAATCACAGTATAAAAAATAAAAGTATCACAATAATAAGTACTACAACTAGAATTATAATAGTAATCCATTGACTCCGGTCTATAAAAAAAATAATAAGAAATAAAAGTTTGTTATATTAAGTCTAAAGACTTACCATTAGAAATTTTCAAAACTTTCGCCATCTTCTTCATTGTGGTGTCCAATCTGGATTCTGTATGTTCCATCTCAGTTCCAAATTCATCCAACATGCTGCCAAGAAAACAATCAAACATACAGCAATAAAACAAAATATAATACTGTTTACCCTTGCTGTTCATCCAGTTCTATGCCAATATGTCGGGAAACCGTTTTCAAGTTTCCTAAACTACCCGAAATAGCTTCAAGTTGTTCTTCTTGATTTTGCAGCTCGTACATCTGTTGACGTTGCAAAAACTGGTGTTGCGGACTTTCGATTTCATTCTCCAACTTTGAGTATTTAGTGCCACCGTGCATGTTTGTCAATTTAACCGGACTATTGTTTTCTAGTAGAGGTTGTCTGGCAAATCGATCTTTGTCTTTCCCTCTATTCATACTAATCCTATCCTTCATTGATTGGATTTCATTTTTGGTTGATACAATGAAATGTTTCCTCTTGGTCAGTTCTTTATTGTCAATTTTAAATTTGAGAGGATTTTTTTCGACTATGTCTATAGTATCTTCAAGGTCTTCCAAGTCCCACTCAATGCTTCTCAATGAATTTTTCAGTTCAGTGTTTGTCCATTCAATTTCGTCTTTGGTTATCAGTTCAGGCTCAGTTTGAAAATCGGACCATCGGCGGTAAAGACCTCGAGTTTTTTTTAAAGCTTTAAAAACTTCACTAAAAACAAACTCTTATTGTAGTATATACAAACAGGAACCATTCAATCCTAATAATGCGTGATGATCAGATAACATGACTACAACTTTGAAAATTGCTTGCACCATAACATGCATGTTAAGTTATAGCAGAATAATTGAATAGTAAAAAACAAGATTTTAGTTTTGAAACAAGTTGCTAAAAAAAACTGTAAATAAATGTCTTATACTCCACAGACAGGGGTAATACAAAAGATAATCCTTAGGAAGCTAAATTGTAAATAAAAGTGAGAAAATAATATCCTGACTCCTGTATACCCTTAAAATTCTATACTGAGCACATTTAACACCCTAGCCTTGTTTTACAAAGTCCCATAAAGCTCTTATCAACCCAAGAAGGTTCCTCACTGTCTCCTGCAAGCATATATTGCAAAACAAGGAAATTGATTATGATGTATGGTTTGGAATATTCCTACAGTACCTTCCAGAAAAATAACATCCTATAACTCTGTTCTCTCTTAGTTCAAATGGTTATAAGGACTTGATCATTTAAAGTATGTCTATAAAACCAATCTGACCCTTAACAAGATCATATAGGTATATTATAAAAATAGACATAAATACAATAAAAAAACATCCAGATACATGAACTAGAGAATCATTTTCTGAATGACCCACTTACCATATTCACCAAACTGTCTCCAAAAGATTATCAAACCTAATTCCTACATAAGTAGCTTCATAGAAGGACAATAACACACACACCTGATGTTTATTTCAATTCAGTAAATTACAGATATTTCTTACATTACAAAAAATACTGTTACACAGAAAAACTACAATGTGACAATAAGTTTCTCAAGTATTTTGGATCATAACCAATTATTAATAAAATTAATTATTAAAAGCAATCCCAATTCCATATTATACTAATTTCAGCAAGATAGAACCCCAAAAATGTGTTTTTTAGACCAAGAATTATCCAATGAATTACCCCCTTTTCTATAAGTAGTCTGTTTCTTACAGGTACAAACATGACTGTCTGTGCTCCTGTATGGGTTAATTGGCAAACATTTAGGCATTTTTTAAACTTATGTGTAAAATAAATCTCTGTGCTTCTGTCAATACTATGCAGGGTTAATACATGAAGCATGAAGTCTACCTTAAATAATACAATATCAATCAAGTTTCTTCCTGTAAAAACATTCATTTGAAGCCACTGAGGCCCCCTCAATCTCTTTTAGTGTAAACAAGTTAAAGCAGTAATGTTACATGATATGTAGTTTAAAACGACATGCTAAAAACAATAATATACTAAAAATAAATCACTTACTACTAATGGCAAACAATAAACAACCAAATACACACTTTTCTGGGCGAAACGAAAGAAAACCCAGGGAGAAAACTGCATGCATAAAATGAGCAGACAAATCCTTACTCTTTGACGACAAAAAAAGGATCTTCCAGAGTCATTTGTATAGAAACTGAAGGCGAATGTTTTACACTAAATATTTATAGGTCTAAACTACCCCTTTTTAAGCGAATATTTAATTAAAAACATTGGAAAACATCTCTCTTTGTATTTATTTTTACCAAATTGGTAAAAAAAGATGATTAAAATGTCACATGTCACTGTCAGTTTACACATGAAAATCGAAACTACCATCAACATATAAAACTGCGTTTAATTTTTTTTTATATTATTTGAAAGTATAGAAAAATTGTTCAAGTAATGTGTGTTATTTATATTTATTCCAGTCCTATCGTTTCTTTTACATAGTCCAGAGTAAAACGTTATCAAACTGAATTAATTCTTGCTAATTTATATTGTATTGCTTATTGTGATATTTCAATGGTATGTACTGTCTTGAAGATTTGACAGTTGACATAATTGGCAGATTAAAAAAGTTTTGAAGTTTGAAGTTTTGAAGTTCTTTTCGTAAATGGCTGCCGTGGTGGCGTTTGCTTTGTAGCCGAAAATATAGTGTTTATCCTAAATAACTCGGTTTTTGCTGCAAAAACACTTAACAGTAAGTAATCCTTATGTTTATGGCTTAAACTAGTATTAGCTTTACTTAAAAATTGCCTAACTTTGAGCGTAAAAGCAAGAAAGGGGAAACCTAACCTCAAGCCTGTTAGTCTCATACACGTGTTTTATTTTCAACATCAAATAACTCTTTAAATTGCAAATACTATTTCAGCAAACACGTAAGCTCAAAATCGTGCAGTTACTTAAACCGTTTCATTTCCACAGTGATGATTCTATGATATTTCTGACACCTCTTGGCAGAATATTTCTTGTTGAGACAACACCTTGTCTGATGTGGCTCAGTAAACCAAACCTATAATATTAGTTATTGCATAGTGTAGTTTTTATGGTTTGATTTTCATTTCAGATAACAAACATGTCTGAAAATTGGGGAGATGATTCTGGGGTGGCTGCAGCCCCCAAAATTGCTGAACTACCCGAAATTAAATTATTCGCAAAATGGAATTGTGAAGATGTTCAAGTCTCTGACATGTCTTTACAGGTGAGTGGTATTTGAAGTCTTGAAGTTAAAATTTACAATTGTTTTCCTGGTGAGTAAGGTTTTATACTCCAGCATTCTGTTAAGACTAATTTTATTTATAAAATATAATAGAATATTGTAATTTTAGGGGTATTGCATGGGGTATGTTATTTAAGTAATTTTTGAGTATACTACTTTGGATAAGTGTCTTTAACAAGTCCTGTTGTTTTGTTTCTTATTCAAATTTGAATGCTATACCCTGTTGAACTGTTGAAATTATAACCCACTTAAATGCTTAGTACAAATTAATTCTTAGTTTGTTTTCAATGTTTTTTAAATAAAAATTATGAAACCTTTTATTATAGTCTTACTGTTTTTTTCTAATAGGGGATGGCTATTTTTATTATTCTCTGTAAAGTATAAGCTGTTTTAGCTAATATTCTGAGTTGTATAACATTATTAATTATGATTAATTATTATCATTTTGTTTAAAGTACCTTAAACATTTTGCAACAGAAAAGTTTTATTCTTGGACACAACATAAAACTTGTGTCTTAATCACTAAAATAAACCATTTTGATTGGTTTGTGTTGCCTCAATATAGAAACCAAGCTTTATTTATACCATGACTGATTTCATTGAATTTGTTTTAATATTAACTTGACTGTTGATTACATGATGATTTGATTTAGCATTACATATTTTCTGACACCTCTTCAGAACTACATTGTTGATTTGCTTATTGCTGACAGAAGCATTAAAATGTTACTATTTCTTTCTGCATTGTCTACAACACTAAAAAATTGCAAATTTGTCTGTCAGGATTACATTGCCGTCAAAGAAAAGAACGCGAAATACCTGCCTCATTCCGCTGGTCGTTATGCGGCTAAACGTTTCCGTAAGGCTCAGTGCCCCATCGTGGAACGTTTAACCAATTCTTTGATGATGCACGGCCGCAATAATGGAAAAAAACTGATGGCTGTGCGAATTGTTAAGCACGCTTTTGAGATCATCCATTTGCTGACTGGAGAAAACCCCCTTCAGGTAAGTTTTTACCCGATTGATCTGTATGAAACTTTAAAAAACATAAAATGATGAAATACACAACAATTTCTGACACCTCTTCAGACTGCTTTGTGGTGATTGTAATACTCTGAACTAAAAACTATTTTTTTGTACTTTAAAGAGTATCATTAAGTTAGGGATTGAGAAAAACAAGCAAATTTTAGATTCTGGTTACTGCTATCATCAATTCGGGACCCCGTGAAGACTCTACCCGTATTGGTAGGGCTGGTACCGTCAGGAGGCAGGCCGTGGACGTTTCTCCCTTAAGAAGGGTTAATCAAGCCATTTGGTTGCTTTGCACTGGGGCACGCGAGGCTGCTTTCAGAAACATTAAAACCATCGCCGAATGTTTGGCTGATGAGTTAATCAATGCTGCTAAGGTTAGTAAAACTGTTTATTTGGATTGGTAAAGTATTGTCTTTTGAATGATGATAAATTCGAATTTTTCTGACACCTCTTGTCAGAAAATAACCCTGTTGACTACACTTAAATCTGATTTTTTTTTCCAACAAATTTATTGAGATGTAATAATTGATTAGTCTTTAATTTGGAGCTTTTTTTTCTAGGGATCCTCAAACTCTTACGCCATCAAAAAGAAGGACGAATTGGAGAGAGTTGCCAAGAGTAACCGTTAAGGAAGTAATTATAAGATTTCTGTAATTATTTACGGAATTAAATGTTTTTTAAAAACCATTCTTAATGTTGTGTAATAACCCTCAATCCATCCCATAATGATACAAGAATACTAAGTACAAGTTTTATTACTAAAAAGATCATCAATGCAATTTTTTTTGGACTTTGACGTCAACTTAAATTAGTTTGAGTTTGAGTTCTTTTATAGTTCAGTCTGCACAATTCTAAAATAGGAAAAATCAAAATAGTTAGGGATGACGTCACAGAGAGAATTTTGGTTTTTAATGGCAATGCGCGTAATAAATGAAAAACAATACAGTGTGTTCTACTTTTAAAATATTTAAAAAAATCCTAGAAGGGTTACTTAACACCAGCAACTTCTAAAAACATGAGATTTATTTTAATTTTTAATTCATTATTAGCTGTAGAAACTATGCACTTATTTAAGGGTTAGTCTAAAACTAACTTTTAGCTAAAATCAGCATTTTACAGTTTTAAAACTTTGATTTTGCTTCATTAGATCAATGGACAGTGCAAGCAAAAAAAAAGCAATTATTATTCTGTTACAATCTTTAATGAAACAATCTATATTTTAATACTTGAATAAATGTAGGTTGATTAATACAAGCAGGTAAAATGCAATTTTTAACAATTTTATCTCCTCTTAAACACTACATAAAATAAAAGAGATTCAGACAAATAATACTCATTGCACATTTATTATTAAACCCATCAGAGCTTTCACATTTAACTGTACTGTTGTCTCCTTCGAGCTCTTTGTTTATCAAACCTTAGCTCCATCTCCTCTAAAACTTTTGGAGTGTATCTAACCACTAATTTGACAGAACCATGGGCTTGCTTCAACAGTTCCACAGCTTTTTCATGGTTCTCACCTTCAACAGACTGAAAACCACCACATTATCACATTTACCAATTTAGTGCCAGAAACATACAACTCCATTAACACTGAGCAACTGGTCGCCCCTTTTAAGACCTCCATGTCTGTCTGCAACCCCTCCAGGAATAATCCTGGATATGTAAATGGGTGAGTTCTGCTCTTTGCCTCCCATCACATTAAAACCTAAACCCTCTTCAGTTTTGGGTAGTTCTACCACTCTGGGATGCGCGTGTCCCTCACTTGCTGCAAAAGCTGCCACTGTAGCTTTGGCAGTAGCTGATGCTCTATAAAAATCAATCAGTAACGCTGTAACATAAATTATGTGAATGGATGAAAAACCTGACATCCTGAGAGCCTTGTATGTCAACAGTTTCATAAACATGTTCATACACTTCCCTTACAGCATTCAGGAAGTCGCTCTGCAGTACTTTTTGTAATGCTATGAGCTTGGTAGTTGGGACTTCTCCGCTTTTTTGCAGTTTTTCCAGTAGTTCTATTGATCTCTTTATGTCTAGAAGGCACAAAGTGGAATCAATAATCAGGTGTGACTTATTTTAATAAGGTTACCTTTAGCTAGTGTTAAGGGCTCCCCGATTTGTGCCATATTTCACTCTTTTTGCGATTTTAATTAAAAAATGCACTGAAAAGTAATATAATAAGAAATACAATGTAGTTTTGTTTACAATTACTACAATTAGCATGCAACGTCAAAAAGTATATTCTAATGTCAAAATTGAAGGTTAACACGTCAATCTTCTTTATAAATAGTCACATGGTTTGAAAAGAAGAAGACAGATATAACCATCATCATAACCTCACAAGCAACGTGTTTTCTTTTTAAGAGGTAAATAAAGTATTGCCTTTTTAATTAACATTATTAAAAACATACGAAATGTCTGGCACGGAAGCGGAAATGATTGAAGAACTTGACGACGAGGTTGAGGTGAAGGAGGAAGAAATTATAGAAGACCTCAAACCTTCCACTAGTGGTTCAGTCCTGTTTCCTACCGAAACCAAATTTTCCAACATAAAGAACAAACACGTCCGTATTCAGAAGTTTCAAAAAGCTAAAAAGGAACAGAAAAAGGCCAAAAAGGAGGCTAAGAAGAAGCTCCTGCAAGAGGGGGCACCTAAAAAGGTGCCTCACACTATTGAAAGTCTCCGCATTAAAGATGAGACCACTGTCACCAATTTGGAAGATGAAGCTAATGAATTGATTAGGGATGATTTGGAGAAAGATGAGTTTAATGAATATTACAAGCAGTCTTATGAACCTAAAGTGTTAATAACCTATGCTGACAATCCAATGAGAGTAAGTTGCATTATAAATTTTAATGCTTCATTTTATGGAGTTATTTTTTAGAAAACCCGAATTTTTGGAAGGGAACTTACAAGGATTATTCCTAATTCCATTTCACTTTACCGAAATCGTTCAGGAGTGAAAAAAATTGTTAGGAGTGCTATAGAGAAAGAATACACAGATATTTTAGTTATCAATGAAAATCGCAAAGAACCTGATGGTTTGTTGGTCATTCACTTGCCCAATGGCCCAACTGCACACTTTAAAATTAGTAATGTGAGGATTACTACTGAATTAAGGAAAAATCATAAAGATATCACAGCACATCGTCCTGAGGTGATTTTAAACAATTTTACAACCAGATTGGGTCTGAGTGTAGGCAGAATGTTGGGTGCTTTGTTCCATTATGATCCTGAATTTGTAGGGCAACGCGCCGTTACTTTTCATAATCAAAGAGATTACATTTTTTTCCGCCATTACCGGTAATTTTAATATTTGTAGCTTTTTTGGAGGTTTGAGAGGTTTTTTTTTTAGGTACGGTTTTGATTCTGAGGGTAAGAAAGCTAAGTTGAAGGAGTTGGGGCCCCGATTTACATTGAAACTCCGCTCCTTGCAGAAAGGAACTTTTGATAGCAAGTATGGGCAGTTTGAGTGGATTAAAGATGGCAGGAGGCATGCCATGGAGACCAGTAGGAGGAAGTTTGATTTGTAATTTGGTGTTTCTTTTAATAAACCCTTTATTTTATGTGTTTATTTTATTCATATGTACGTTCTTTGGTTGACAAGTAAAAGGTAAGTTGGTTTGGGTTTTCTGGTCCTTGTCTAACTGTCAGGGATTTTTGGATTTTAACATTTTAGTTTCAGTTCCGTTGAACCGAAGCGCAGTTGCGCGAAGAAGCACCAGATGGCGCTGACCGTCATTTGTCAAAAGAAAGTTAACATGGCGAGGTTATATTTATTTTGCAGTTTGTGAATTCAAAATTTATGTTATTTTGTTATTGTTCATTGTCAAAGTGGCTTAAAAAATTGCATTAAGGTGTCCCTAACGTTTGGTTGTACCATTTGCAAACAGTTGCAGTGATTTCAATAAGCGGGATTGGCTCAAAAGTTACTTTTAAACTACAGTGCAAAGGAATTCAAACTATTTTGGAAACTACACAGTGTTTTTTCTCTAGTTTTTGCTTCGGTAAGTAATAAATATCCCATATTAAAGGTGCCGGCAGTTACTAACTGATTTCCAGTACACTTTTCAGTACTTTGTAACCTTAAAAGTCAAAAATTTAATTCATGTATAGATATGAATATTAAAAAGATTAGTCTAGGTATGTGAATGATCAATGGACCCAATTAAAACCTCTTTCCATGTTAGTCACAAATCCGGTGTTTTTCTGCTTTAAAGACAGTAATATTGCGTCGGTAATTCCAAGTGAATGAGCCACCACAATTATGGAAAATCTGGAAATTTTGAATGTTCATATCAAGTGTCTAGGCTATGGTACAGCAGCCGAGTGGGTTATTCAGGTCATTCTGATTGTACTGAACTGAATTAGAATCTGAACTGCTTCTGAACCTTGTTACTGATGTGGCCCATAAAGACCACTTACACGATAGTGTCTAAAATATGTCTCTACTTCTCTAGGGGCACGTAACTGATTTTTGTACACAATTTATACTCCTTTTTACCTTGTATTACCTAGGTATTTGTTTTACCTTACATTTGATTGCTTTAAGTTGCCTATATTTCCTTTTATTTGCTAAGTGAGCAATCTACAAGTCATATACCTAACAATATTGTATATTCTAAAAATCATATCACAAATCAAGATTTTTTCATTTATCCTTTCCTGTAAATTCTTGTCAAAATGACTTGGGAGTTTTTGATAGTAAGGTGTGATCAAGCCTAAGACTACAAGGTTGATCACAATGGAACTGCCAATGGTATTCTCCCCAGTTTGATATTTCTGCTTCTTGTGTACACCCTGTAACAACATAGTTTTCCAATGTTCTGACTGAATATTGGTACCTTTTCTGTTTCACTTTTTAGCACTTCATTTTGGGATATCCTTCATATAATTTTTGGTAATTTTGGCAAACCTATTCTCTTTTACTTCTCAGCTTACTCTAATTTGAATGTCTCTCAACAAGTAGGTGTATTAAGTGTTATAAAGCAAGATTCATCCAGAGTACCTACTTACTTTGCTGAAGAACCTTCTATAAACAACAGGGATGAGAAAAACTTACAAACCATTCTGTTGTACTGTTTGTTAAAAGTTTAACCAGCTATGTGTTGTACATTTTTAATTTTAGTGCTTCACTTCGCACCTTCTACAAAAAAATAACCTGATTAATTAAACAGTTGACTAGGGACTTTCAGTTGATTATGAGCCATTAATTTTTCGAATTCTCTGGCTATTGGAGATTTAATTGGATTTTTGTGCATCAGCCTTGAAGGAGACCATTATAAAAGTGATCCTTATTAAAAAGATAAGCGAAAAATCAAATACACTGATTTTTAATTATGCGGATTTACCTTGCACTTATTACTTTTAATTAAAGTGAATTTTTTTGAACATTTAATTCGGCTATTTCGTGCAGTTTTACTCGTCATTATTTGCACGGAGTCTTAAGGATTAAAGTAAAAAAAACATATTTCAGTGTTATAAATTTAAGGGGCACCCCTTCACACTAAATAGGCATCAAAACCAAGATGACCTTCATAATTAACACCCCATATGCATGTTTCCATCCTTGGATACTTGCCAGACTGTTGCGTGTACTTTAGGTATGTCCCAAAGGGGTTCCTCCCTTACGACGGCCTTTCAAGGCTACAATTTGGGCTCGTCCAGACCTATAAACGTAAATTATATGTCCCTGGAATTCAACATTGGAATGAAATAACAATTTTGCTTGCCAGACTTCCAGTTCCATACAATATACAAGGAGTTTTTTGCTTTAATTGTTGCAGGACCCTCATTTTGCCTCACAATTGCAAGATTATTATTGATGCAATATAAATTTCATACACCTAACTAATATACCACATTCAGGGTTCATCAATTTGGTTCAAACTGAGGGAAACCAAAGCAGCTGTTTGCGGTTGTAGGCAATTGTAGTACAATACTACAGTTCAATAATTTTTATAATTTAAAAAAAATAGACATCTGCCTGTATTTAACGCTTTTATGCCCTTTGATGTTTGATTAATTATTAATTGAGCTACAAAGAAACCACCTTTGTGAAAAATTAGTGATTTACTAAAGGGATCAAACTTATTACTGTGGTTTTAATTTTTCAGGTGTCGAGGAGCCATGTCAGCAAGCCATCAATTAGTCGATGATCGAACGGTAAGTACGTCATTTTTGAATTCTTAATAAATCCTGTACGTTTCACATCATTGTTGGCAATCAAGCTAAACAAATACAAAGATGGTTTAACTTTACCATACTAGTGGTACTTAGAGTACCCTATAAAGTGTAATTGTGGTTTGCATTACCGAGTGAATGGGTGTGTATGAGTCACCGGATGCCTTCAGATGGCGCCTAGCCACTTCCTACTGCATCTTGAAAACCCATGAAACTACAACTAGCTTTACGCGGTACGTTCTAGTAGTACTTTTTCTGGTTTCAAGCAAAAAACTTTAAAACAGCTGTCAACCCACTCTGTGCGTATTATTTTGTTAACCGCCAAGAGTAGAAACAGCCCCCACAAGTTGTTTTTTCTGTTCTTTTTTCCTGGTGCCCCATGTAACGACCGTATAATTTGGATAATATTTATCCAAACACCCAAAGGGTGAGGTAACAAAAAGATAACTGCCCTGTTAGCCAAGAAATATGGCCACACGCGGTAAGGGTAGCGTTTTTTTGCCCTGAATTAAGATGCCTGTTAGATTAAGTGCTACTGACTTGTTTTTTTATTTTTTTTTGATATAGGCCTTGTATTGTCTACTTTTTTACTCGAAACCACTATGTAGTATTTAGTTTTTGTATGTGCTTAATATTTTTTTGAGCAACTTAAAAAGTTACATTAACCCCCAACTGGCTGTTAAGTTTAAGTTAAAAGGTTATTTAATATAAGTTTTATTTTAAATTTAGCATTGAAAAATTCTACGTCATATTATTTGTGTTTTTCCACGAGTGTGGCTTTAGTAAGTTTAAAATCAAAAAAATTATTTGTATCGATGCTTTTTAAGATTGCACTTACTTGCAATTACTTTTTGTTTGAAATATTGAATCGTAGATGTATGTTTTGAAGTATAGATTTAAGGGACTTAAATCTTAATATACAGGGTGGTCCAGTTTTAAATGTCAATAATTCACCATTCTATAGCCCATCAAAAAATAAGTTAACATACATCATATTTCCTGAAAAATGCTTCCCAAGGAAAATACAGTCCATAAATGTTCAGTTTAAAAAATCAGTTTCTTGTCATAACTCTCAGACCGCGAAATTAATACTTCCATTAATCGAAACTGTCCAGTGGTGTAAATACAAAAAGATGGTTTTTATTTTTCTGCCTTATATTCTATGTCACTGGATATTTTTCAAAATTTTCCGTTTTTTTTTACTTTTTCAATTTGACAAAATAAGTATCTCTTACAGAACTCTGATTTGAAGTTTTGTTTACGACAAAATTGAGTAATTACGTTTAAAGACCCAAAACCAACCCAACCCAACATAAAAATTGTCTTGAAAATGGTGAAAATTTACTTGAGAGGCTTAAAAACTGTCTTTGTAGTCAGATAAGTTGAAAAACTTGTGAAAACTGACTTGTAGCCATGAAAAACTACTTTTTCTAAAATTTATTACAACAAATTCACACATCAACCTTGAAAATTGACTTGGACACCAAAAAGTGACCCTGAACTAATGAAAAGTGACATCAAAGGCTTAAATTTTGCATTTGAAGTAAGTTTTCATAATTTCAAAATACATTTCAATATTTTAGTCTTCAAAATAGTCTTAAATACAGGATATTGATATTAGATTCATGAAAATTGACTTGAAGACTAACTTTTCAGGTTTTTTTACATTTTCTTAGAACTCTGAACTATTTTTAGGGCTTTGAAACTGCTTTCATCTTGGGAAATTGAGTTTTAGGCTTATCTTCACCAAGTTTTTGACACAGCAGACTTAAAAAACTATTTTTACATTTTTCGTAGGCTTAAATATGCCATTTCATGCTTTATCAGTATTAATTTGACTTCTAGACGCTTCACTGTGCTTTAAGACTGAAAAATCGAAATTGAAACTATTTTTTATAGTAAAAGTTAACTTTCAGACTCTTCATTAATGAAAGTAAACAATTTTGGCATTAAATGTTACGATATTAGTCTAAAACTTTAATTTTTAGAATAAAATTAGTCTGACTGTCTGACAGTTGTAGCAAAAAAAGATTTTCGAAACTGAATTTTGGAGGTCTGTGTTTTCCTTAGGAAGCGTTCTTCAGGAAAATGACATAATGCGTGTCAACTTATTTTTTGATGGGCTATCGATTGGTGAATTATTGACATTTAAAACTGGACCACCCTGTATTATTCTTAAAAGTCGAGTGACTGACGTAATTTAGTGTAATGTTTCATACTAAAGAAATGTTGACTAAAAGCAATTTTAGTCATTTTTAGGACACACAAAAAACTCAATTTATCACAAGTTTGATTTTGTTTTTAAGGATTATTTTAATTTTAAAGCGGCTTTTACTACTGCTCCAGTTGTTAGTCTCCATTATACCAACTTTTAGGTTAATGTGTGAGAGAAAAATGATTTTCAACAGTATTAAGTATACAACCACTAACAAGGAATGGTTAGCTGTTTTTGGTTTATGGAAAAAAACAAAAGACCACTTTTGACCTCTTTAGTTTGGTTGAATAGCTAGTTGCTGATAATAGCTAGCTGAATTCTTGAGAGGTTTGCTGTAAAAAATAAATCTAACCACCAAAACCCACCTAACCTAACCCAACTTTAGATAAATGGTATGATTGTTCAAGAGATTTTCTTGATTATGATTGATTGACTAAATTTGTACTTGTACACCTCTATGGCGAAAGCAACTACTAAAGTCGTAGTTAATTCCGAGTTTGCAAAGTTTTTTCCAATGTGACAAAGGAAGTCAATTTATTAATGAAGAATTTGAGAATGTTCAGAAAAAATACCTATAAACAATGCTCTATTATGATGGAGCAGTTTTAATTATAACACTCTGTTTCTGAGGGAATAGTCCCCTAGATTTAACTCTGGAAACCACGATGGCCAATCAATAGAACAACAACTACTACTGAATTAACTAACTCTAGTTTATCATTTTATAATCTGATTCCTACCCTGTTAAGTAAAGTAAAGTAGTTCTGATTTCACTGCCTTTCTTATGTAAATCCCAACTGATTTGAGATATAACCTGTAATCAATTTTGCTCTATAGTGTGCAGAAATGCGTTTGTCGAACTCTACACTCTCTGTTCTCGCGTGTCGGATTTTATTTCGCTTGTTTTTCCCTCTTTCCGTGATTTTTATCGGTCGAATTCATAAACAGAAAAAAAACCGAGCGTACTGCACTGATTTTTTTCAAGTTAATTAATCAAAAATTTCTACCAATTGGGTACCAAGTTCGGTACTTCTTGACGGGCTGCTGTGTGTTGTGAAACATCTGCCGATCGCGGCCCTAAGTGCCCTTTAATAACCGAAATGCTTTTGATGTCAGCCCAGACCGGAAAAGGCGTTTATTCAGATTCTCTTTCAGGCTGGTCCCCAGAAAACATATTGGATTATTTCGCGTGCTTGTAGAATCACGTCGAGATGCTTAATTGATCGTGGTTGGTGGGTTTAAATACCGTAGTTACCACTTCACTTGTCACGTGTACTAAGATTTATATGAGGTTCTTTTTGGTACCGTAAAAAAATCCATTAATATGCGACGCGCACACTGGGGGCACCATATAACAGAAACGCACCCCGAATTGGTGTTATCCCTCAATTTCCATACGGTTTTTACTTTTCAGATGGTAGAAGATCCCATTACAAGCGCCGGTATCGCACACAATACGGAGGTGACTGAAAAAATTAATTTAAATCCTTATCTGCGAGACAGGTAGTCGTTTTTGAGATAATTATCAAGGGAGCACCACTCTCCTTTTTATATGAATTTTTCATAAGTTCCATGGTGTCGGTAATTTACGAAAACCAACCTGTTTACAAAGTGATTACGTGAGTAACGCCTAATCAAATTCGCTATTAGAAAATTGAGGCCCCCAATTGAATGATTACACCACGATCATGTAATGGGGGCCATTTAGGTGTATGAATCAGGATTTGCAGAATAAATGTCACGATATAAATTCTAAGTAGAAATAGCACATTTCCGCTTTACTCTTTTACTTAGAGAAAATAGACAAAATCAAATTGTTGGAAGTTGATTTACAAAACCTTCTTTAAACCTTCAATTGGAATGAGTTCCTAAATTCAAGTAAAATAGCAAATTAACAGACGAATTTTGCACTTGGAAGTCAATTTTCATACATTTAAGGCAAATTTAGTATTTTTAAGTCAATTTTATATTGTCTTCCATGATTTTCGGAGTAAAATGTAGATTTTAATTAAATTTTTAAATAAAATACGTCCATTTTTCAGTTTAAAACCTTAAATATTGACTTTTTAAACGAAGTTAGTATTTTTAAGTCAATTTTCATGATTTTCAACTCAAAATTCACGTCAACGTTCAAGTCAAATTTTTAACTGAAATATATCGACTTGAATTTGAAAACTTTGAAACTTAACAACAAGAAAATTTTTCAATTAAATTTTCATTATTTTTAATTGAAAAAGTTCAACTCAAAATGCATTTGTATGTCAATTTTCAAGGTTTTCAAGTACTATGTGATGTTTAGGTCACCTTTTTACTCAAATACGTCGACTTCAAGCCGAAAATTAATTAGTAGACTAATTTTGCACTTTCAAGTCAATTTGTAAAGATTTTGAATTTATTTTTATTTAAAATTTACAATGATGGGAGAATAAAAATGAGGTAAAAAAAATAATTCTTAAAACCCTATGTTTTTCGAAAAAGAAACCAACATAACCTCAGAAAATACACATATTAACAACAATAAATTTTTTTATTTTTAAGTCAATTTTCATTATTTTTAATTGAAAAATATTGAAGTTCAAATGAAATCAAAATTCAGTTTTTAAATAAATTTTCCATAGAGATATGTCAAGTTAGAAACATTTTTGCACTTTTAAGTTAAAATCAGTTTTTAGCTAAAATATGTCGATTTCATGTCACAAACCGCGAAAATTTTGGCTTAACAGACAAATTTTGCATTTGTATGTCAATTTTCAAGGTTTTCAAGTTACTATGTGATGTTTAGGTCACATTTTAACTGAAATACGTCGACTTCAAGCCGAAAATGAAGCTAGTAGACTAATTTTGCACTTTCAAGTCAATTTGTAATGATTTTGAATTTATTTTTATCTAAAATTTACAATGATGGGAGAATAAAAATGAGGTAAAAACAATAATTTTTAAAACCCTACGTTTTTCGAAAAAGTAAGCAACATAACCTCAGAAAATACACATATTTGAATATTAGGCACTCCAATGAAATGTCAGAAACAGCTGATTTAAACTTTTGAAAGGGCAAACACGGCCATTAAAACACACTTTCTTATGAATTTGGCAGGCATTTTATGAAATATCAACTGAAAGTCTTTAGAAAATTGCAAAATTTAAGCTAAAACTCTATGTATTCACCATAAATGTGTTTTAATGGCCGTGTTTGCCCTTCCAAAAGTTTAATTCAGCTGTTTCTGACATTTCATTAAAGTGCCTAATATGTGTAAAAAAATTGATAAATTATTGACTTATGTCAACTTGGTGACATGCTGTCATATCAGAATATAAATAATACATAGTAACAAATAGTACATCAAAATATCTCAGCGATTTTCTCTTCGATATTTAAGTTTTTGGAAAAAATGTTAAAACACAAAAAAATAAGAACATGTCGGTTGTAAACTGAGTCAAGTGTCTTTTAAACCTATTAGCTACCAATAACTAGATTTACCTCGTCTTAATCATTACTAAACTGTTTTTTAACAATATGGCAAATAATGCATTTTTACCGTACATAAAGTAAACCATAAGTTAATTAATTATATAATTTTACTGCCTGCGTAGAAAGACTACATTGTCATATTATCATTTTTGAGGCATGATGAATGGGTTTGCGTGACATTGACATTTTGAGTTTGTGACATCATCTTAATTTTATTTGATTTTTGCTGTAGTATCTCAAATCATATTTCACGGTTTGCGTTTCATAATAAACGTGCGCGAACATCGAGAGACGTTTCGCCGAAAAGGGGCTCCTAGAAAAGGGCCCACCTGTCCATGGGCTTCCGGGCCGAGACACCGGGGCCCTTGTTGCGCACGGGATATTAGGAAAGTGCAACAATGATAAAATGGTTTTCAAATAAAAATATTAGGTTACACGCGCTCTAAGGGCATGTGCTCGGTCGAGGGATGATGCTGCAGGCGTGGAAGTTTGAATGAGATATAGCGCAGATAGCGGCCCTTTAAGGTGGGCAATTGTCTTTTTCGGGGGTGTTTGGTAGATAAGACGGGTGTGCAGTGAGGATCGTAAACTTTTATAAGTATTTACTTAAAATCATGATAAGGTTTCACTGGTTTTTGCCAGTCGGGAATCAAAATACGACTTGTTTACTGGATATTTAAATACTTTAAGGATAAAGTCTAAAGGGACTCCTTGTGGACCTTGAAGACAAATTGGGGTGAGCGCCCCCCAGGCACTGTTCCTGCTCTGGTTGAATGAAACCCCATTCTGCTAACATCTGCATACGCGTGGTAACTATACAGTACCGTACTCGCTAATTTTACACCACTTTTAAAATAACACAAAACACATTCACGTCAACCTAGAAAGTAGACACAATAAGGTCTATAAATATATTTTAATTATGTAAAACCATTTTAGGTTGTGACGTCATGGCTATTTTTGTTTTTTTTAGTAAAAACCTAGGTCAGAATTTGATTGTTGCGAAACCAGTGGTGGTACACTCTTTTTTTTCCTCAAAGATATAATAATTGTCATAGTAACATTGAAAACAGTTAAAGTCAGTGATTTAAAATGATTTTAATTTAGTAAGAATAATATCGAGGAATGTGACTGAAAAATGCCGCCAACAATGCCCGAAGGACAAATGTGTCTCAATCGGGGTGTATTTTTAGCCTGTTAGGCCATTTTAATCGGCAAACTGTTTATTTTCCCTTGAAAATGGATAAAAATCGGCCGTGGTATGTACAAAAGAACCGCACCGGAAATTGTGGTCTGGAAAGTCTTGGTATAAAAAGCTCCAGGCGTTAATAAGTTGTGTTGTAGTGTCGTCACCTGGAAGAACATATCCAGCTCGGAAAAGTAGTAAGTTTTTTTGCGTTATTTGCCACTTAAAATTAAGAACTTTAGGTTGATTATACCTGCCCTTTTTGCACCACATAATACGCGTAGTCACCCTCACGAATCCCATATGTTATCGTATCTGGTAACATCGGACGTGTGTTGATTATAACAGGCCATGACAAAAAAAAACAATTTTTTGCCAATTAATCCGACACTGGGGGTTTTAATGTAGGATTAGTCAAACCTCTACTATGTATATGCAGTCTACACTTAAAACTATCTCAAAAAGAATATTATTAGTTTTTGGATTAGGTTTACACCTAGGTAGAACCGTGTAAACGCAGTCCCAACTGGCAAAGCCCTAATTTCAAATTTAACTATTTTTCCTTTTGTTTTTTGAACATCCTGTTGCATGAGAGCAAAACATGTTCAAAATGACTTTCTTGCCCTCAGTCCCCCTGGTTCATCATTTGTTATTTGATTACTGCTGAACATGAAGCAATTTCTTCAATCAGAGTTAAAAAATATTGTTTATTTGTGTTTCTCTTACTGTTTACATTGGAAACCAACATTTTAATGCAGATGATCTACAGGGTGGTCCAGTTTTAAGTGTCAATAATTCACCATTTAATAGCCAATCAAAAAATAAGTTGACTTGCATTGTGTCATTTTTCTGAAAAACGTTTCCTAAGGAAGATATAGTCCTCCAAAGTTCCATTTAAAAAATCGTTTTATAGTTTAAAACTGAACATTCAAGACTTGTGAAAGTCCAAATTTGTACTGAATAGTCTAAAAACTTTTTTACTACTAGGAATGGTCTTATGATTCGCTTTCTCAGACTGCCATCCTGGTTGAGTGTCTGAAACTGGCATTCAAGAACTAAAAAAAGTCCGAAAATCAAGACAAAGATTGTATTGTGCATGAAACTCATTTTTTACTACTAAAAATAGTATAAAAGTTGACTTTTAATGCTAGAACGGACCTTACTAGGACTAAAGAGAGTCCAAAAGTATATTTTCAAGACTTTAATTGGTGTACAACTCAATTTTCTGGACTGGACAACAAGTCTAGAAGTAAATTAAATTTTCGGACTATTTTATTTCTAAAAATTAGTTCTCAAGACTATTATTGCAGCATTTGGTACCAAATTTTTTTACTTTTATTACTGAAGAAACTTGACTTTTGGAAATAGTCTTAAACACGATTTTTCAGTCTTAAAAAGCACTAAAAACAGTCTGAATTTCTTAGAGGTGCTACAATTTATTGCACCTATGAGTGTAGAAGTCAATTTAATAGTGAAGAAGCTTGAAATAACATTTTCAAGACTATGGTCAGTGGACAAACTGGCTTTTAGGCCTGATAAGTCAAAAACTTTGTAAAGATAGTCTTGAAACTCGATTTGAGGCACTGAAAACAGCCTTAAAACACTAAAAACAGTCTAGTTTATTAAGAAATACCCGAATTTTTAGCACTGAGGTGTCTAAAAGTCGATTTAATAGTGACAAAGCTTCGAATGCCATTTTAAGTCTATGAAGAATGTAAAAATTGTTTTTTAAGTTTGCTATGTCAATAACTTGGTGAAGATAGTCTTGAAACTCGAT
This sequence comes from Ips nitidus, assembly GCA_018691245.2. Taxonomy (NCBI): domain Eukaryota; kingdom Metazoa; phylum Arthropoda; class Insecta; order Coleoptera; family Curculionidae; genus Ips; species Ips nitidus. The sequence continues at coordinate 4,122,865 of CM042801.1, read as the reverse complement.
TTTCCAAGCTGAAAGCAGTTTTGAAGCACTAAAAATAGTCCAGAATTCGAAGAAAATCAAAAGCAAAGTAAAGCACGAAAGGTTAGTTTTCAAGACAATTATCATGAATCTAATGTCAATGTCCTGCATCTAAGACTATTTTCAAGACTAAAATATTGAAATTTGTCTTCAAATTATGAAAACTTACTTCAAATGCAAATTTTAAGCTTCTGACGTCACTTTTCATTAGTTCAGTTACATTTTGGGGTTCAAGTCAATTTTTAAGGTTTAAATGTATGAATTTGTAGTAACAAATTCTTGAAAAACTACTTAGTTTTTATGTCTACAAGTCAATTTTCAGTATTAAAGTCTCTCGATTTGCATGAAAAGTCAATTTTCAAAACTAAAGTCTTTTAGTTTGTCTGGAAACTATGAAAACTGGCTACAATAATATTTTTTAAACTTCTTAAGTGAATTTTCCGTTTCCAAGACAATTTTTAAGTTGGGTTGGGTTAGTTTTGGGTCTTTGACCGTAATAACGTGTAATAAAGTGCTTGTTCCAAATTTGATCAATATTGCTCCAACGGTCTGACAGTTATGACAAAAAAAAACGATTTTTTAAACAGAAATTTGAAGGACTGTATTTTCCTTAGGAAGCACTTTTCAGGAAAATGTTATAATGAATGTCAACTTATTTTTTAATTGGCTATGGATTGGTGAATTATTGACATTTAAAACTGGACCACCCTGTATAATGTTTTTACTGTTTTCCAGGTTTCAGATTGAATGTCTTGAACGTTACACTTTCTGGAAATATCAGGTCCTTTTTTCTAGTAATTTTGCTATTTTGATTTTTCTTTAGTTGATCAGTTGTGTTAATGATGGAAGAATGGAGAAATTGAAGTGGAAGAATGTGTAATAATATAGACTGGAAGGGAAAACAAGGGTGGTCTGGCACGCGCATCCCAAGAACCGATTAAAGCGATACAGGGTGTTCTACGGTATCCATTACTACTTCGAGTACGGAAAAAAGCTCTCTTAAGAAGAGGTTGAAGGCTCTCAGGATCGTAATTAAAAAATTCACGAACCGTGCGAAATGGGCGCGGGCCCCGTAACGGCAACACGCATTGTTGCCATGTTTTTCGATCTAATTGGCGATTCCGATACGGCGAAAATCGCCGCCAAATTGCCAGAAATTAACTATTAATCAGTTCGTCGCAGTTTAATTATCAGTTTTCAGGTTGTTGGCATTTTATGCATTTTAACGATAACGCCTGCTAGCCCGTCTTGGTACGAATATTTGCATCCACTCGACCAAATACTGATTAGATCGACTTTCAAGCAATTTCAACCACAATACCACTCCTGAATACTATTATATGTATATTCTGTTAATTTGGAGGGATAGAGCAATCCAAACCTACACAAATGCCATTTACAATCTGCAAGCCTTAGGATTATAACAATTTGAAAATTCACTCATTAATTGTTGAATAGAGACAGTCAAGAGCACCAGGTTGTTATGTGCAAATACTTTAGAGAAAACTGATCTATCAAAGATTATATCACCTTCTTCAGAAATTAAAAGTCTTTGTGGCTGTGTTAAATTGAAAATTTTAGAAGGAATTTCATTGCTGTTTTTCTCTGCACTAACATCCAGAAACTGTGACTATGGAAAATTTAGTAGCTTCTCATAAATCTGATGGATGAAGGTCTGGCCAACGTATGGTTGGTTTGCTGGCGATTCGTCTGAAAGATAAATCACGTGTTCGTTAATAAAATACGTCATCGTACCTGAAGAAGTGTGGTTCCGCGTTATTAACAACGGTTGCCAAACATCATTGGGGGATGCAGGGCTGCGGTCCGACAGCTGGTAGACGGTGGCAAATACACCTGCCCAAATAAGAGATTGGTGCGCGAGACCAGAGCCTCTCCTACCTTTGTGGGCCCCTCTGTTTACTTCCCCCGTGCCATAAATCGCGACCTCTTTAAATAACAAGGTGAATGGGCCCCATTTTGGCCGGTCTCGTGCCCCCCCACAAACTTATCCAGGACGGAAAAGTTTTGTTGTTTGCTTGCGATAATAAAATTGGCCATCTCGTGTGCTGACAGGCACACTAACATAATAATAGTATCAAAATAATTGTAGAATATCGTGACATACCTTCGAAATGTATTGTCCGAGACGGTCCTTTGGCTATTAAGAGATTAAGGCCCGGTGTCCCATGGGGTATTAGCGAATTACCGTTTACGGTTGTTTGTCACAGTTTCGACCATTGTCCGATTTTTCGCCATATTGTTACATTTTGGTCTAAATTGGGGTTTGCTACAGCCCCCGGAAACCCCTACTTGATAATACACATTCAAGGAATCTCAAAGGTGCTCGAATAAATGTTTGTAATTTGAAAGAGACTTTGTTAAAGTATGGATTTTAGTAGATTATGTGAAGAGACAGCTATAATACTATTTGTAAACTAAGCCAAGGATCAAAACATTGTAAATAATTTAGTTTAGAAGGTGTTGCCTGTAAAGGTCAGTTGCACTATGGATCATTACCGTTTGTCACCTCGTCTGTCAGTCACGTTTCATTTGCACCTATTATTTTCTAATAAACAGTGGTTATTAAATTTCAATAACTTTTATATGAGTCACAAAACCTAAGAGATATAGAGTCCAAAGAGATTTTGCTTCATTTACAAGTCTCCAAGGAGGATCTATTAATTTTGTCTTGTCCAGAATAAGGCAAATCGTCTTTAGACGATATGATCCACTTTTAAGTCTTCTAAATCTTAATGGAATTTTTGGTGTTATTAGGAGAAAAAGGTTACAGAAAAGTTACGTTTACAATTTTTCTAGTCTGCGGTGATTGTGTGTGTTTGTTATTTTTCACAATTTTTTTTTTTTTTAGTAAGTTTGGGTTTTTTTTGTATTGTGGCAAAGCATTTTCAAATTCGGTCTGGTTCCTGTCAAATTTCTTAACTTCCAGAATTATTTATTTTTCTTTTCTATTTACTGAAAAGCCATCCTCAGGAAGTCCAATACAGACCGAATTTATTATACTCCAAATACTTTTTACATCTTTGTGAATGGTTTTATCTTCATCATTCTCTGAATATTTTGATGCATTTTATTATAACGTAAGTGTCTGTTGTCGAATTGGTATTTTTAGTAGACTTTTGATGTTTTAGACTTGTTTGGTAATCCGCTGAGTAAAATTTTGTACACTAATTCCTAAAAATTCCCAATATCACCTCACAATACCCTTTAATTTTCTGAATTACCAAATCATTCAGTCTTCTCCTTCAAACAAAACTGTATCTAAAGACAACGTCGAGGTAAAACAAAATAAATTTTTTTAGTGTTTTGAGTATCATATCCCTATGAATTATGTTTGGTAAAGCTCATCTTGAGAACTTATGGCTTATCATCTAAATTATCCAAATTTGTATCCAAGATACACAATTTCCAATATAATTTTAGCTTCACTTTATTTGTGAAAAATTAGGAGTGATGGCACCTTCAAATCATTTTTTTACTTAAGATGTTTGGTTATTTTGTAAGGCAGATAATCAAGTAAATTAGCATTTATAATTAGTTGATTCAGTGGTGTGTCTGAACAATTGGTCCATTTTCCATGCAAAAATTGCAGACGCTGTCTTCCACACACATCAGACAATGTAAACACATTTCTTTATAAGCTTTTGTAGGCAAAACTGAACGGTTGTAGATGATTGACGAGTTCATATTAAAAGAGTTACTATTTGTTTCTTAACGTTTTCTCGCCGAATTTTAACCTACCCAAGCATCGTATTCACTTTAGGCACTGATCAGGCAACTGCGGAGGCCAGTAGAATTATCTAAATTAGCACCAAAGAAGCGAATTCTATCAGTTATTCTTCGTTTGTTGGCCATTGTGTGGGAAAGCAGTCACATTTAAATCGGTGCAGTGCAATTACCGTTCGCCACCTAATTGATGCCTTTTACCTCTAATTGATACTGCGCAGCGTCGATCTTATTATCATTGTTGTTATATTGCAACAATTGTGCCGAAAGCCAAATCGGTGGCTTAATTAATTATTTAGACGATTTACCTTTTACAGTTAAACCGTTACCGATCTGAGTTATGCCAATAATGTCCCAGACAGAAGTTAAACTTGAACAATGTGTATAAATTTTAATTTAGAACGCCGGAACTCTGTTCTTAATTATTGTGAAATTGTTATTTTGTTAATATAGTAATATGGATATTTGTAGGTCAACAATCTGTAATTAAAAAAAAGTGCTTAACTGTTATTAAGTAAGAGGAATTATTAAGATAGTCAGACAACTTTTGAAAAGCATTTCTTAAAAAAAAAAGGTTTTGACAAAATTAAATTAATTTTGAACTTTTCAAGGATAAAATAATTTTCAGCTTCTATATTTGGACAGTCTAGAAACATCCTGTATATTAATACTACGTTAGTTGAAGTTTTCGTCTATAACTAAATAACGTAATAAATCAAAACGTTAAATACATAGAAAATGCATCTGACAATTAACTTATTGAAACACTTAATAAAAAAAAACATTTAATAATATGACTACACCCATGCAATTTTAAATTATTTACTTTTCAGTTACGATAGCTCGTTAAGAAACACGCCAATATAGCAAAAAAAGGACAACTACATGATTAACTCATCAACACAGACATGTTGATAGTCAGACTGAAAATACATACTAGAGAACATGTTTTATTAAATTCAGGGTCAGATTAACTGCATCCAAACCTTGACCTTTTTGCATACATCCGTATTAATCAAATTAAATTATTATAGAAATTATATCAGTAATATCTATGGAAGTATTGACAGATAATCTAGGTATTTGAGTCACTTTTTGCCTTGTTACTTCTTAAAGAGGCTCGTAAGGACAAAAACTTTAAACAATCTTGTACAGGATAAAATGTACTATCACTTTTCTTATTTACACTAATTACTTAAATAACGGAGCTATGCTCAGTCGAAATGGAATTAGTTAAAAAAACCTTGTAACTAGTTATCTGAAATATTTTACAAATTTAACTTAATCTAAATGTAATTAGTTTAGACTGTGTTATTTAGCACCTGATCTGTCACATTTAAACCTCAATTTAGCTTAAGTTGTACTTAAAATCGGTAACTTGGAACACTCTATATTTCAAAAACAAAACATTTAAACAAATCTTCAGCTGAGCCAACCAAAGTAGCCAACATGGCAGATTTTATCTAGCACTCAACTTACTTTTAGACTATCTGATAAACCAGAGTAGGAAAGTAATCTATTTGACTATAATACGAAATTGCACGCAAACGAGTTTCAAACAAAAAATTAGTCTAAGGCCAATTTGTCTTGTGTAGAGGGACAAATGACCCAGATTTGTTCCCCCCCTGTTTTATTGACGTAAAAAAGAGCCAATCAGCTTTAATCCAGGCATAACAGGCGCCATTTAATGACTCTGATTGGATGATTACTTTTATCTGAAAGTCGCATTCCAGAATTCTAAGCTCAACTGGAAAATATTATTATATGAGTGACTCCCTAAAATACGTATAGTAGTTAAAAATAGACACCAGATAACCTGGTGACCTCCTGAATTTGTCACCGTTTCCTGTTTTTAAGGGGAAGACGATTTTTCCTGCCGCTACCTGAACAGATGCGATGCAACTGCACGCCAACTTCTGCCTTATTTCGGATCGTTCTTAAGTTTTATAGCGTAAAATTAATAAGCAGAAATTGCTACGCCCAGACTGACGTAATGGGATCTTAGATCCACGCGTCCCATATGCTACAGGCAGGTGGGCCAACCCCCGTTGCCTCGAGATAACTAGATACCGATAGTGTTTCTGTTTAAGCATTTTTCAACCCTCGGTATAGTTGAGTGATTCATTCAGATATCGATTTTTTTTACCATCCAGGGTATTATTTTGAAAGTTTGATACCTTCTCGTACAGAGGTGTTTGAGTAACGTGGACGTTGAAGCGTTTCATTCAGCATCATGGGACACTCTGTATATTTTTTCTAATCTAATTTTATAACCACAACTCTCTAATTTACTTGTCAGCTTCCTCCTTTCAGGGAATCTATGAAATGCAAATAGCAGCACCATAAACTGGTTTTAATTATCCACGAAAATATACAGAGTGTCTCAAATTGTATGCGACAGCAAGTATACGGGTGGTTTACTAGAAATTTGTTTTGTTACTGTCAGGAATGCTGAAGTTTTTAAAAACAAAAGGCTGGTATTGCCATTTTTTCCTTATCGCAAAAATGTACAAAATTGTTTTTACTCTTCATAAGTGCTTCAAAAATGTTGTTATGGATCAATCTACACCCTTCTAAGAGATTGACTATTTTACAGTAGGACAGTAGTTCTAATATCCTTATCCTTATTAGTATGATATTAACGATCTTTATTAGAGGTTTTTAAAAATACAAAAACATTTTAGAAAAACTTGGAAATTAAAAAAATGGAAAACTTTGGAGAGGGGTCACATAATTCTACATTGAGATCAAATTTAGAACAATTGCAGTAGTAAATTCAAATAGCTCAATAGCATTTTTAGTGTAAAGCAGATACATATTTGAATGCTTTTTAAGATTTTTCGACCTTGTAGATGTACACTCAAATTTGGAAGAGTTGTGGGAGAATTAATATACCAATCTTTCAGTGTACCTATTCCAAACAGTACAGAAATATAATAGAAAGAGAGGCTATGCCTCTTCATAACTAACATTCCTTAGTTAATTCGTCCTCAAGCAGGAATTTCTTCCTAGAAGTTTGACTCTCAGTATTTGTAGATTCAGACATTTTTTCCTCAAATCTATTGATCAACGGATCACAGTATGTTATTTAATCATGTGCTTCCTGGACACCCTTTAGCTTTTGTTGAAAAACTTTATTATATTGTCCTATCTTAAATTTAAAACCTTATCATTTTGCATTAACCGGAGGTAACATGTGATCAATTGACAAATTACAACACATTATTTTGGAAAAGGTTAAAACCACCCATATTTTCCCTCCATTTAACTTGCCTCTAACATTTTCTGATACTCCAATTTCCCCAATCAAGAAATATGAAATCAAAAGTACTTTAAATATCTTTGCAAAGAAATAAAAATGTACAGGATCATGGTTTCTGCCCTTAAGTTTCTTGAAGAATTTCTATAGAAAATAGTTCCTGTTTAAAGGTCCACTCTACCCTGTACAAACTATTCCAAGTAATCTACGTAAGAAAACAAGTTGTTCTAAAGAAGCTTTCAAAAACAGATCATTATACTTGAGTCGAATATCCTTTGGAATGCAGTTAAAAAAGCTTATTATACCCTCTAACTCACTGTAGAGTACTGCTTCCACAATAAATCCATCCATTGGCGGCAGTACCAAAAAAGACAGCCTAATTCGTTGATCTAATGTAAAAGCACGTACGAATAGGGCTTTTAAATGGCTTCCACTAAATAATATCTTTTCACCTATTTCGTAAAGTATTTATTGTCGTCAGGGTGGTTAAATTTTTTTTTTTTGTATTACTGTCGTCTCAGGTGAGAGAAGCCTTTTGATGATTTTGCCCACCCCGGACGTGCCGTTTCATCCCCGTCTGCTATTTGAACGCAACGGTTCAATTGCTTTGGGATACAAGTTTCTGCAGGTTCCCAACGATTAAACAAAACCCAACTTTCAATATGACAATTCGAAATGCGGTTTCGGAAGAAAATCAAAATTTGCGGTGTAAAGCGCAAGGTGGGCGCAACGGGGCGTGCCGCCCATTTTCACCTGCGCCACTGCGTTCCGGTCTGGCAAACGGCTATGATTTTTCTTTGGATCGATAAGTCGGATTTTTAATTGCCACAAACGGGGAGCATACACACCACACTTGTATACACAGAAAATTTAAAGTTTAGTTCACGGAATATCGCGTGTTTTAGGCCGCGTCTAATAAAAATTTATGGGCGACGTTCGCCCCAAATTTACCCCCGGTATTATGTATTTAGCGGGGGCGAAACCAAGAAAAAAACGATTGCCGAGTAGGTGAATGAATATTCAATTTGATTATGCAAGATAATCGATGTTTAAGTGTTTCTGGGTGTAATTCCAGGCCACTTAAGGGCCATGACCCATTCTATGTGAACTGGAAGCGAAAAATGCTTTTCTCACAAAAGCTAATTATTAATTTTGAACACTTTACTCAGTTTTTTTTTTGAAAAATTGGAGGGTTTCATTTAGTAAAAAAATTCACGTAAATACTGTATTACTGTGTTGAGCAATCAACGCCTTGATCCAATTCTACTGCATTCTTGCTATTCATCTAAAAAATCTTTCCCACGTTTTCCACATAAAAAATTTTGCATATCATTCCGTAGTTTACCTATTTGCTTCTTGAAGATTGTTAATCTTTTTATTCTTCGGTTTTCATTACCTACTCCAAATCACTTAAAAAATGTTTTTTTTTTATGTATATAACAGTTGAAGTTAATATACCTAAATGTGCTAATATTTGTTTTAACTTGCCAGAAGCCTCTAAGAAGGTCCTGAGCTGTCATAGAATTTTTCTAAATTAGCCAGAAGCCTCTATGGAGGTTCTTAAGTGTCTAAGAATTTTTTTAAATGGCCAGTAGCATCTAAGAAAGTTCTGAGCTGCCTCAGAATGTTTTTAATTTGCCAGAAGCCTCTAAGAAGGTCCTGAGCTGTCCTAGAATTTTTCTAAAATTGCCAGAAGCCTCTAAGAAGGTCCTGAGCTGTCCTAGAATTTTTCTAAATTTGCCAGAAGCCTCTAAGGAGGTTTTTAAGTGTCTAAGAATTTTTTTTAAATTGCCAGAAGCATCTAAGAAAGTTCTGAGCTGCCTCAGAATGTTTTTAATTTGCCAGAAGCCTCTAACAAGGTCCTGAGCTGTCCTAGAATTTTTCTAAATTTGCCAGAAGTCTCTAAGAAGGTCCTGAGCTGTCATAGAGTGTTTCTGAAATTGCCAGAAGCCTCTAAGAAGGTTCTTAAGTGTCTAAGAATTTTTTTAATTTGCCAGAAGCATCTAAGAAAGTTCTGAGCTGCCTCAGAATGTTTTTAATTTGCCAGAAGCCTCTAAGAAGGTCCTAAATGTGCGGAAAAAATGCTACCACAAACTTTCGAGGCTTAAATATGACCCAACCCAAGTTGGTCAGTAAGTTTGAACGATTTTTTACTGGAAAGATTGATTGATAATACATTTACCCCAGAGAAGAAACTTTTCTCCAAAATTAAAAAATATCTGCCAGATTTGGTGTTACGGTCAACTTGCAGTGCTGTATTAATGAAAATTCTTTAAAAACGATAAATTTAAAACTCCTTTTTCATTATCAAACTGAAAGTTCTTCAGTTGAATCATCGAATACGGTCCTGAAACTGACCAGTGAGTTACAGGAATTTCTAAAGTGACATGGAATATTTAAGCATATTTTTATACTCATTGTAGAGAAAATTTGGCGATTACTGTCCTAAAAGTGCAAGTAGGCAACAGGTCAGTACTACGGAAAATCTTAATTCCTGAAACTTACCTAGAATTAATGCAGGTGAAACATTTTATGGGAAATCAAATGTCAAAAAAAGTGAATATAATACATTCGCAAGATAAATAAACTGCGGGACGTCCAAAAAGTGCAAACACGACACAATAAAAGCGACCCTACCAACCGAAAACATTATTTCGTCCCAACGAAAATTAATCCTTTAAAGGAGGCTTTAATCAACCGCGTTCCCCTAATTTGGCTGTCACTGTCAATTGACGCATGCACCAATTATCCAGCCATGAAAACCATTAATACCGTAATGCGATTTACCCCCTGGAAACTACCCCTAGTCCGACAATCCGGTGCACAATATACTAATACCCTTACAAATGGCATTATTCCTCCCTCTCTTTTGCATCTGGTTGCTGCTGGTTAAGTATACGATGCAAATTCTCTGTCATTACACAACCATTTAAGGTCGTTTTGTTACAGTAGTAACTAATGATATTTCATTAGGTCTTTCAGGAAATTTAGGTTTGCATGACCGTTACAATAGTTAAGTTATTCATAGGTAAGGCTATTACCGTGGACTGATTTTTTTATTAAGAGAGCTAATTTTTGCCCATGACTTATGCAGACTGCTTTAGTTCAAGGACCTTTCATTAGAGAAAAAACGCCATTATACCACGTTTCCGGTTATTATTACCGGCTGAATCAGATCGATAAAAGACCGGCCTAAAGGAATCTAAAGAATGTCATTTCCAGCCCTGATTTGTCTGGTGGAATAGAAATTTTGACCGGAAAGTGCGTAAGAACGTAAAGATGTACCTATACCAGGAACCTGCCAATGCAAAGACGTCCCGCGGGGCTTTTATGTCCTTTCATCCTTTAAAAGGATCCTTGTCACGGCGATTCGAAACGTACCGACAGTTCATTGAGAACCAAATATTCACACACTCTGTTGTATAAATATTTTCTTAAATTTGTGGGAAAAAGAGTTGCAGATTAAACTAAGAAATGGGCCACCAAAAACTAACGCTGAAAAACCAGGTGGTTTGCCAGACTGCGAGCTGGTAATGCCCTTTGACCTTGATTCGAGATCGGCAGCTGCCGACCACCCTTGACACGTGCGGTTTATCCCCATTCCTTAAGTGCTTCCCACTTTACCCAACAACTTTAGACAATAAACCATAAGGAAGAAAATCGCCTTCTTTTTAGCTTGGGAACAAAAAAAAAACTCGATAGGACTCAGGTCTGGTGTGCCAGGCGGCCGGCGCGTGCCCCCGCGTCTCTATACGGCTTCCTGGGCTTAAACTGATCGGAAATTACCGGGAACTCTTCGCGATGGTAATCGCAACAGTGCGGTTCTTTAACCTGAAAGGTAATTGGATGAATATCGTTGATTATTTGCGCAAACGGTCCCAAAGGGACCAGCAAACACGTGGTGCTAATAACGCGGTAGCAGGAAAACATTTGGGGGTTTTAAAAACTATTTATTTTGACGGGCGACACCCTCTGATTTATTGGTGTCAAGTGACTGGAAGTGGTTGTCAAATCTGGCCGAGTTCCTTGCTGAGTGAATGCATATTTGTCTCCCATGTTTATACTGAAGAAATGTGGAACTGTCTAGAAAATTGCATAATTGTGATTTACATTTTTGGCTTAGTAGGCAGTTAAAAATGGTGAGGTTCTGTTTTTTTTGTTTATCAATCCCAATCCTCTGACCGGTTTCACCGTATTACGGCTCATCAGAGAAGCTGTAGGGCTTGATAACCAAAGAACAAAACCTTCATTCCATCAGTATAGTCAACTGGATGCCAGAAATGATAGTTGTTGTGCAACATCTGCTAACTCTATGAGTTATAAAGTACCGGTTAGCTTTCTTTCTCTATTTTTTTGACTACTAGTCTAGGCTGTTCCTAGATTTTGGAACTCCATTTGTACTTTCTAACTCATAGAGTTGAGTACAGATGTCATCAGATGTTGCACAACAACTATCATTAGTAGTCATTTTTAATTTCATATCAGTCTTTTCAATCTAAATTAGAAAATGAGGAACTGTAGTTTAAAACAATAGTTTTCCTAACAAGTGTGCAAAGTAAGTCTTACTAGTGCGGACAAGACACTTTGCACAAGAGTTAGGAACAATATTTTTTCTACGAGCAACCCTAGACTAAACTGTTAAGGAATTAACCCATATCTCTGTAGGAGTAGAAAAAAACATTCTTTGATGCAAATGCCAAGTTTGGCAATAACCATGAGTACCATGATTAAATGACTTCTTTAAAATTCTTAAATTCTAGCCATGCAACTTGAGAATTAAAGGATAATGTATGCAATTACATTAATAAATTTTGATAATGGATAAAAAGCGATTATCACGTCTCCTGACGAAAAATGTGGAAATTAACAGAATTTAAAAGGAATGATTATTGTTTCAAGACTTCATGACGAGAATCTTTATATGATTTTCTATTTCAATTCACTCGTTATTTACTTATAAGATATCTTTAGAAAATATGATAGACTATTGTTTTGGTTTATGTATTTTTTATGTGCCGTTAATCATTCTTAATTATTAATTTTTCTGAAATTTGTAATAACTGGTACATATATGATAGTTTTGCAAGTTTGCAATCTAAAGTTATTTGCCGTTTGTTATCTCATTAGTTTGCCATCGTTATCGCATGTTTGATTAATACTTTTAGTATAACCCCATAAACTAAATTTAAAATTGTCGAGCAAGCAAGATTATCAGCAAATATGGTGTTCTTGGACTTTTCAAAAGCTTTTGATTGCGTCAAACTAGAGAAGACTAAGAAGTGATCACTTTGTTTTAATTCACCGTACTGGTTATTCGAACTTTTGATATTGCTTCCTCTATGCTTTAGCCAGTTTAGTAAACTTCTTTGGTTTAGAGAACTCCTGCATCACGTTTCAAACTTGACTTGTCAGTCTTTTAAATTTACTGAGGTTATGTACTGTTCGATTGTACTCTCATCCTTTTTCAGCTGCCTTAATGTTAAACTCTTATCTTAGCAACCATTTTCAGGATGTTTATAATTAGTGAGACTTTGATCATCAGAATTACCTCTGAAATACTTTGCCGATGATACAACCATTATTTACGGCACTTAACAGAATCTTTGGGTAGAAGCTGAGTACAGAACATGTTCTCTGCAGCTCACAATCTCTTTTTAAATGTGAATACAACTTTAAAGTTAACGTTTTTTTGCTGTTAGGCATTGCCTAAACTTATACAGAGTGTTCCGTGAAGAATGCGCCAAAAAGCACGATTAGATTCTAGACGTCAAAATATTAGGATTCCACGAAACATGGTTTAATAAAATGTTCCTCTTCGATATACAGGGTGCCAAAGTTTTTCTGAAAGCTGTCAGCAGTCAAAACTTTTTTATAGGACGTCCTAGCAGTATTTGGAGTAACGCATTCGATAGATCGGTTATTTTTACGAAGAAATTTAACAATTTGTAAACCTAATGGATGGGATGCTGATTAAATACGAGTACATCACGCAAAATCTATCAATAAGTAATATTTTTTCAGACCTGAAAACAATAAGAATTGCGGTAGCTTCCTTTGTGGAAACTAGTTTTCAAGTTATAGAAATAAAGAACAACTTTGACACCCTGTATATCGAAGAAGAGCAACATTTTATTGTCTACTCTAGACTGTCTTTGACGTCTAGAATTTCACTTTGCTTGCTGTATAAAAAATACTAACTTATTGTCTGGTAAACTATGTTTGTACTTGTCTGTCCTGTAAAATCTACGATATCTTTTTTGAAAGCTCTTCAAGTAATCTTTAACATTTCCTCTTAAACTTGTAGAGTACATATTCCCTATCCAATATCCAATAGTTTCAAATTTATTATAACCATCTTAGACCAAAACGGGAAGGTATAAATGAATAATCAATGTATTGGACTTTTTGTCTATTTCAAGAAGCTGCAATTTTGCCTACCATTAACGTTGATGGTAAAAGATTGCAGATTAACAAGAGAAATAATCTTTGTCATTAAAGAGAATAAATGACATTTCGTTTATTTCCAGAAATTTGACTTAGAGAAACAGAGAGATTAGCTGATCTCTAGCAATAGGGAGGATAGCAATTTTAGAAACTAATAACGATTTTTTTGTTATACTATGACCGGAGTTTGTTTCCAGAGACCTTAGTCAACCAGTAAATTCCTTAATAATAAACACTTTTACATGATCAGGAAGTAATCTCAATAATTTGATAACATCCACTCTCTCACTTGAAGATCATTTGGTATATTTTTTTAGGCTACCATGGCGATTGGTTATATACGTTTATTTATAGCTACTTGTTAAAACTGATTGACTCATAAATGCTGCATATGATGAAGTAATCGACTAATAAAAGTGCGAAAACCCCATAGTTGTCGCAATAAGAAATCCGCAATGAAGTAACACTTAAAAAATCAAAATTCCGGTGATGATTGTTGCAATTTTAAGCACTGACATGGATTGTTACTAATCGTCTGTTGATTTTCATTAAAATCGTGTGTTCACCTGATAGACCGGAGGTGAAGGTGCTGTGACATTACCTAAAAACAATATTTATTGAAGTTGGTCATGTTCTGTCACCTTTTAGTCATGCCAGGTGATAGGGTCTCCCCACTTGAAAAAAATCCCTGGTCACTAATCACCACCACCTAATCCTGATAATGCCCCCAACCGTCCCCTCCTTCTTTTCTTGAACAGGTAATTCTCTCAGGTGTTCGGATCGTTTCGGTCTCGTTCGACTTGATGTTAGTCGCGAGACAGCAGCCTGCGATGTTGGCCGTATGTCGGTTTTTCGTATCGTAGTACGTCAACTGGTTTCGTCCGACTCTGTTTTCCCCCAGTTTTCCCAGCCTCCCTCTTGACAACACCAATCGCGTCCGCGAAAACTTTACCAGTCCGTCCCGTCCACCCGATCTGAATTTGGTCGATTTTTTTCCATTAAAACTTCAACAGCGGATCGTTTTGTATGGGGGGTGTTTGATATTTCGGGGTGTTTTTGTGAACGATGTTAAAGTTTATGACTTTAGTGTTACGACACTGCGACAACGAGGATTTCAGGAAGAAATGCAGGAATTTGACGTAATTTAAATGGCGATGCCCCGTGAAAAGGAATACATAAGGCCTTTTGGACCACGTATGTAGACGATCTTTGTGTGGGTGGTCAGTTTGAGTTTAGTTTGTGTGTGTTCTTTTAATAATGTCTCTTGTAGTTAGACGAGACAAATTCTTTTAGAATTTTTGGGTGTTTGGTTGTTGCCTTAAAAAATTATTATTGTTGTTGATGAAGTTGTTTATGACACTGCTTTTAACAGAATGACTATTATTATTGCTTACTTTCTCCTGCTTCAAGAGCGTATAGTCTAAATTTTGTTCCAACTAAAATCTGTACTAATAGCTGAAAGCTTACGCAATCCAAGAACATTTTAAAAAAATGTTTATTTTTTTATCTCCGATTTGCCTAAATACATTAAAATTTGATTTAAACGCACATTTGATCGTTAATATTCTAATTTGGACAAGTCTGAAACATAAAGTGCTACATGTACTTAATAATAGCCCACCTACAGAGTCACTGTCCAAGTTCTTCTGCACACATTCACGACACTCAAGATGCCGTTTTATACTCATCGCTAAATGAGTTGTAAAGTATGTTGAAATTGCTTATTACGATCATTTTATGGGAACTAGCTGTAGGATTACGTGTACATGATACATTTAGGTAGCAGCACCGTCATTGTTCCCCCAAACTATAGAAAAAAACCGATTGAAAGACCAAGAACGCAAATACCAACACACTCTATTGTTGGGGATATCATATTCAATTTTTAGGAATTCGAAATGGTTTGTGTTTTCCCATTTGATTCTGTAGGTAATTCAGAGCAACGTTTTCACTATTTCCATAGACGATTTAGCAATCAGTAATACAACTCGTAAATACCGGATGAGATTAAGTGAAATATTTCCGTAAAATAGTATTAAATTATCTGCATATTTACTCAAGTGGTTTGAATTTGTAGCTAGATTACGAGTAATATAGTAATCAACCAATGGTTTCAGAAATTCAAATTATTTTACATTTTCAAGATTCAGGAAAAATGACTTAAAACCATATTTTTTAGCTATATAGTAAAGTTGAATGAGAATTCCAAAAATGTGCTTAAAACTGTCAATTTCTCACTCCAAGTGAGTTTTATAGGCAATTTTGTGTATCACTGTCCTTTCAAACTGTGTTTCTGGCAGTGGAAAATTTGACATTGCTTTTCTCCCTGACTGTCCCAAATTTTGTAGTCTATTTTCAGGTTATTGAATAGGAAATTTAATGAGGATTCCAAAAATGTACTTAAAACTGTCATTTTGTTACTCCAAGTGGGTTTGACAAGCAGTTTTGTCCTTGACTGTCTTTTGAAATTGTGTTTCTGGCAGTTTAAACTTTGACCATTTTCTCCTTGACTCTATCAAATTGTGTGGTCTATTTTCAGGTTATTGAATAGGAAATTTAATGTGGATTCCAAAAATGTGCTTAAAACTGTAATTTTCCCACTTCAAGTAGGTTTGACAAGCAACTTTGTCCCTGACTATCCTTTCAAACTGTGTTTCTGGCAGTTCAAACTTTCACACCATTTTTCTCCTTGACTCTACCAAGTGTGTGGTCTATTTTCAGGTTATTGAATAGGAAATTTAATGAGGATTCCAAAAATGTGCTTAAAACTGTCAATATCTCACTTCAAGTGAGTTTTATAGGCAATTTTGAGCATCACTGTTCCTCAAACTGTGTTTCTGGCAGTTCAAATTTTGACACCGCTTTTCTCGCTGACTTTATCAAATTTTATAATGGTTTTTCAGGTTATTGGATAGGAAATTTAATGAGCTGCCTCACAAATATTCTAGGTTGTCAAAACTGTATTTTGGATAACTAGATTATCTATGGTCTTTTACAGAAAGGTCTTGTCCAGATATTTTAGTTGTATTGTCTTATTTTAGTGTCTAAACAAAGTTTTCTTTATATACTTTTTAGTAGGATTATAGTTAATCCAATATCGTCTAGTGAAAGGTTTTGTCTAGATATTTTAGTGTTATTGTCTTATTCTAGTGTTTAGTAGACAAAGTCTTCTTTAAATAGTTCATCCCTCAAAAGTGTCTAGGACTATAAATCTCAAGATCTAAAGTTGTATTCAGCCTTCTCCAGAATGTTTTAAGTCCCATAAGACGTTACTGAAGTGTCTTTGATTGCTTCAGCTAATTTTTATAATTGATTATTATTTGGGTTAGGTTAATTCATGTATATGTCTAAATCACTGTAGAAAATCTCTAGAGAGAATTCTTGATCTCCTCAAAATCTTGTTTAAATCGAAAAATCCCCTACAAAGCGTTTTCCAGGGTTTGTAAGGTCCTTCTGAAAATTTGGTGGTTTGGAACTCCTTTGATGCTATGATTGTAGTATTTTTGAAATATGAAAATTTACGATTTAAGTATACGATCATGAAATATTTGCCTTTAACCAAATAACCAAATGAGACTATACTAAGTAACTGCAATATTTCAACTTGCATTTGAAAGCTTCCAACATAATTGTTGTTATTATTGTTGTGTAACACTTCTATATCGCTGCAATACAATCTCAAATAATATCGGTTAGTAAAGCTTACTTAATTTTGCAAAGTCTCACGGACAATATGCAGGATGATTGGGATCCTAACGTTATTTTCTGTTCTAATGAAACTGGACTTTCATCACAATAATCGGCGAATAGGAATAACAAGTCTCGACCAGAACGGCACTCGGTTCGCGTGTTTTAGAAAAGAAAAAACCGAGGTGCATTAAACTTTGCAAGACATAAATGGATAAAGTATATGGGAACTGAAGCGTTTAGGCTTTGAACAAAGTTACGTGCGAACTGTGGCCAAGATCGCGGCCGATAATTTTTTCCTACAGATTTGCATTAATATTACGCTTCTATGTCTGTGCATTCTTTTAACCAAAACACACACACTGAAATTACGGAACGACCGAGTCAATTTCTCTTGCTGGAATTTGGTGATTTGTCACTTTTACGCCCTCGTGCATATTGAATGGAGATTAAGGAGGGTGAAAGTGAATAAGGAACTAACGATGACGATGCCAAAGAAATTCATTTTAGAGATTATGACGAGGAAAATGTTCCCTTTTTCCAAAATTGCTTTAATCTCCCATCTGACAAAACTAGAATTTTTCCCCCAAAAAGGCTATAGTATTTTAGACACCCGTTATAATATTTGCATCTAGATCCACAATTAGATTTGAAATTAGTTTCAAAATCAATCATTTTTTAATGGTTGCTCAACAATTTAATTGGGTTTAATGACTGAAACAAATTAGTAAAGCAAGTGACTTAACACTGGACAAGGGCAGTTAACTTTCTAATTATTTGTATTTTTTTTGTTGTTTTAATTTAGTAGAAAGTGGTAACATTTTTAAATATAAGTTTTATTGCTCTGTAACAGACTCCTGCAACGTTATTCCATTTGAACTAAAGTTACAGTCAAATTTGTATGAATGAAACCACTGTGGTAAATTACTGTGGCTCTTAGTATTCTTGAAAACATCAGTTTTCGTTGAAAATAAGGTTTCTTCACTATAACAATACATATAAATCAGGAGTTTTCCTAAATATTTATTTAACCCTGACCAAATATACAAATTTAAACAGTTATAGCTATGGTTATTTTTATTATAGTATTAGGGCTGGTCTCAATTATTGATTGGCAGAAGAGATCCCTGACTGTCTTTAATTGTTTTTCTTTGTCTTTTCTCTTCACCTTTGATTAATTTAAAAAATACTGTTGTTTTTCTTGAATTCAGATCAATGGAAAATTAAAAAAGTTCAATCTTCAACTCAAAAAACATTAAATGTGATGATGATTTCTGAATTGAGTTGTTTTCACTATATCAACTCGGATTGAAAAAACGACTTTAATCCAAGCTGAAACGATTTGCTCTAATTCAACTGGAATGTGTGTATAATCCAATTTTAATGTTAATTATCTTTTGTAATATGTTATTCATATTTACGATGCGTTCCTTCCTCAAAAAGAACCAAATGCACCGTTGATTTTTCTTGGTAAAATTGCATACATATTTATAAAGCATTCGCGTAGACTCAGACGTACAATATGTATGCTGGACCCTGTATGTCTGGCGAATAATGTTTCCATAAAGATTACGTTTGTTTATTAATAATAAGTGTCAACTAATGTAAATTGAATAGTTGTTGAAGGTTGTGCTGTTATTTGTTTAGTTTTACGTTTTAAGCAACAATAATTGTGACTTCAATGTCGTTGTTGGTACCATTGTTAGCACCTACTACTGTTGCAATCCTAGTAGTTTATTAACACAATCACCCACTGCAATTGGGTTCTTGGTATACTGCCGCCCCACAGCTTCTAATGGTCGGCGTATCATGTTTTTTTTTTTTAATAATTTTCTCCAAGGATTCAAAATAGCATACAGTTAAAAGCTTAGACGAGCGACCGCCATAAACACTGTTTAGTACCATATTTTAGTACCGCGACGAATCGAAAATAAGAGAAATGGGCGCCGTGAAAAGGTGCGCGCCGATGGGCCAAGGCTATGGGAAAACAACTGACGGTCGGCAGGTTCAAACGCACAGACACGTACTACAAACGAAACCGGTGCACCGGAGTACCACTCTCGGTACCACTTCATAAACCGGAGTGCGGTTTGCGCATTTACGTATATGTAACGTGTATATGGGGCCGTTTTCTTGGAGGTCAATCCGGGTTAATTTCAGACTGGAATTGGGGGGGTACCACAACATTGAGTACCACCATTCAGTTGTATAGCGTGTGTGGCGTTCATTAGTCTAGCAAATAATTATAACTTCCTAATTGTTCCTAGTGAGTTAGATTACTACAGAGTGGTCCACACACATTCTGGATTTCACATCCAAGAACCATCAAGTATTCAAATCTTAAAATATATATACAGTCAGTTGGGATCTCATACAGGGTGGTCCAGTTTTAAGTGTCAATAATTCACCATTTGATAGCTAATCAAAAAATAAGTTGACTTGCATTATTTCATTTTTCTGAAAAACGTTTCCTAAGGAAGATATAGTCCTCCAAATTTCAATTTAAAAAATCGTTTTATAGTTTAAAACTGAACATCCAAGACTTGTGAAAGTCCAAATTTGTACTGAATAGTCTAAAAACTTTTTTACTACTAGGAATGGTCTTATGATTCGCTTTCTCAGACTGCCATCCTGGTTGAGTGTCTGAAACTGGCATTCAAAAACTAAAAAAAGTCCGGAAATCAAGACAAAGATTGTATTGTGCATGAAACTCAATTTTTACTACTAAAAATAATATAAAAGTTGACTTTTAATGCTAGAACTGACTTTACTAGGACTAAAGAGAGTCCAAAAGTATATTTTCAAGACTTTAATTTGTGTACAACTCAATTTTCTGGACTGGACAACAAGTCTAGAAGTAAATTCAATTTTCGGACTATTTTATTTCTAAAAATTAGTTCTCAAGACTATTATTGCAGCATTTGGTACCAAATTTTTTTACTTTTATTACTGAAGAAACTTGACTTTTGGAAATAGTCTTAAACTCGATTTTTCAGTCTTAAAAAGTACTAAAAACAGTCTGAATATCTTAGAGGTGCTACAATTTATTGCACCTATGAGTGTAGAAGTCAATTTAATAGTGAAGAAGCTTGAAATAACATTTTCAAGACTATGGTCAGTGGACAAACTGGCTTTTAGGCCTGATAAGTCAAAAACTTTGTAAAGATAGTCTTGAAACTCGATTTGAGGCACTGAAAACAGTCTTAAAACACTAAAAACAGTCTAGTTTATTAAGAAATACACGAATTTTTAGCACTGAGGTGTCTAGAAGTCGATTTAATAGTGACAAAGCTTGGAATGCTATTTTAAGTCTATGAAGAATGTAAAAATTGTTTTTTAAGTTTGCTATGTCAATAACTTGGTGAAGATAGTCTTGAAACTCGATTTTCCAAGCTGAAAGCAGTTTTGAAGCACTAAAAATAGTCCAGAATTCGAAGAAAATTAAAAGCAAAGTAAAAAGCACGAAAAGTTCGTTTTCAAGACAATTTTCATGAATCTAATGTCAATGTCCTGCATCTAAGACTATTTTCAAGACTAAAATATTGAAATTTGTCTTCAAATTATGAAAACTTACTTCACATGCAAATTTTAAGCTTCTGATGTCACTTTTCATTAGTTCAGTCACATTTTGGGGTTCAAGTCAATTTTTAAGGTTTAAATGTATGAATTTGTAGTAACAAATTCTTGAAATAGTAGTTTTTATGTCTACAAGTCAATTTTTAGTATTAAAGTCTCTCGATTTGCATGAAAACTGGTTACAAACACAACTTTTAAGCTTCTGAAATTTTTATCTTTTCTAATTCAATTTTCAAAACTAAAGTATTTTAGTTTGTCTGGAAACTATGAAAACTGGCTACAATAATATTTTTTAAACTTCTTAAGTGAATTTTCCGTTTCCAAAATAATTTTTAAGTTAGGTTAGGTTAGTTTTAGGTCTTTGACCGTAATAACGTGTAATAAAGTGCTTGTTCCAAATTTGATCAATATTGCTCCAACGGTCTGACAGTTATGACAAAAAAAAACGATTTTTTAAACAGAAATTTGAAGGACTGTATTTTCCTTAAGAAGCACTTTTCAGGAAAATGACATAATGAATGTCAACTTATTTTTTAATTGGCTATGGATTGGTGAATTATTGACATTTAAAACTGGACCACCCTGTATAAGATATAATAAGATTATAAAAGATAAGGTCAATGTTAAAATTATTGTGTGATGTAACTAACTTACTCCTATTCGGGTTTTTGGTAAAACTGTCTGCTACTGGGTGTCCAAAGTATTGTCCTGGCTGAATCGTGCATAATAGTAGTTTCTGACCCAGAACGCTAAAATTGCTTTCCTTGTAGATGAAAAGTTACTAATTAACCAAAATTAATGATCAAATTATTTGACAAATATTTTTTTTTCAGAGGCGCACGTGATGGGCAATCGGCCCTGGGAGGGAGCGCGGGGCCTCTCGTTCCCGCGCAGCCTTCTGGCCCCCCTAGCAACTCCGTTCTACCGTTTCCTAGCCAGATTTTCCGGTAAGTCTTAACCTAGAATCGATATACCTTACCTTAAGTTCGTGATTGAACGGTAAAAACAGCTCTTATGTAGTATAAAGTGCCGCAGTGGCGCAACGATTAACTCGCAGCCCCCCCCACATGCAGGATGCATCTAATTACGAGTATATTTGCCGTGTTATTAGACTGTTTGGCGTCCAGGACCAGTTTTTTGTTGAAGCTTTCTCCCGTCATGCGTGCCACCCAGACTTAAGTCCTCGTGAGTTTTTCTTGACGCGTTGAAATGACACATAAATAAAATCGCAATTACCGCATAACGCCGTAAAATTATCTTGCACTTTATTGCGATCGTAATTAAAATACAGACGTTTCCCACGTTTTAATTGCCGATTGTTTTTTTTTCTTGGCTAAAAGTCGCCATTTTTTGCTTCACCCGTGCAGGCACGTAAATTATCAATTTCCCATCTAAGCTTTCCATGCTGCCTGGTTATCGTTTAAGGATTTCCTTGTGCCTTATACAGATTGGCCGCAAAAAGTGCTCGTATATGAATGTGATGCGTGCAATGCAGGTGCTTGTGGAATACATTGAAGATTATTTTAGCTCAAACGAAAATAGCCCCAGACGCGACCCGATGAATGAGACAAGTCTAAAAGCGTCAATGAATGTCCCTCGTTCACTTTTTCGTACTACTTCTTAAAAAACCTGAACAACAACGGTCACGCCACTGCACAATTAGCTTGGGAGCCCATGAAGTACTGTCTAAGTAGCAATCGTCTAATTATGGGAACTCACCCATGAATATGGGCTATTGGGGCATACAATGGCAAAAAATTAGTCCCAAATAGGCACCAGCGGCCGTTATGTTCATTAAAACAGTCGCACGAGCGTATACCCTTTACTATAACCAATTAGGAACGCCCTTAATTGGTCTTGTTGATGTTGGTTAGTGTGAAGGACTCGGAAATGATTTCTTAATTTTGCTGAAAGTTGTAAGCCATTAAGATGACAGAAAAGTTTATCTTTAGGCGACAAGGTGGAGCCCAGTTTCGTCAATATTGGCTTAAATGAGACACTTGTTTTACGTTAAAATGTTACAGCACCAAGCCCTAGTTCAGCTTTTAAATAATAATTCAGTCCCAGATTTACTGTGCTTAATGTTTGATTTGGAAAGTTGGAGAAACCAGATCAAAAAATTCAATATTTTGCGTTCTGCTATATTTGTGTACGTAATTATTCCAACAAACACGATAACTTAGGGATGTAAACTGACCATGTCTGGGCACTTAATTATCTGATTTGACGTCATTGCGCCACCTGTCTGGTATATTTACGCAATAACTTCCGTCCGCCAATGTTCATCATTTCCCAGAAAAAAAAACCAACAGCATTAGTCAAGTCAGCTACATCTACCATCAAAATTCGATAAGTCAACCCACTTGCACATCACGTAATCGACTTTTAAGCGAGAAATTAAGACGACAGCCGAATTTTTGCGGGTGGGATTATTCATCAAAGGCGGAATTCTGCAGGTCTCGGTGGGTGGCGACCATCTTCGACCAGTCCACCTCGCCGAAGGCAAGGTCGCCTTCTGGAGATGACCGGCGTGATTCGCGCCTACCACGGTGGCTTTTTCAAGTAGCTGTGAAAAGTATTCGCTTCCTCGATTTTGTTTTCGTTTACTACTGCATTATAGTTTTTTCATAATTTTCGGAAGAAAAACAGAACTTCCAGAGTATCATTCTTCACTGCTCAGCTCATCATTGAGAATTAACATCATCTTATATTTACACAATAATTATCCAATAACCTGTTTCATCAATAATTACTTCATGGAGTTTAATGACATGATGAGTGCATATTACGGTAAAAGTACATTTGTGGAAACTATTTGTAGATTTTAGGATATGTGATGTTTTGTCAAAAATCGTACTCTGAAGGTTCCAAGTACATTAGCTACCAATATAACAAGAAAACAAGACAGTATTTTAAAGATATTGAGGCATGAGAGAGAAAGGATTCTAGTAAAGTTGAATTGTACTTTGTTTATTCCAAAGTTCTAAATAGTGTTCAAGCGAAAGGAATATGCTTTGCAAATGTCACTCTAGAATGTCCTGCTTTGAAGGAAATACCGAAGTATTTAATAGCAGACTAGGTCCTCATCATAATAAAATATTTTAACAAATAACTTCGAGTCAAACTGTTCTAGTAACTACAGCTCGTGGTTTTTGGCAAAAGCATCAATGGTAAGTGAAACAGATCCAAGAGAGTGGCATTGATTTGAAACTTCTTAAAGGTTTTTTGAACTTTGTGACCAATGGCCTGGTTATCAATACCATAAAATAAAAAAATCGTTAATACGAAGATATGGGCGGAAGAATTTAAGGAGGAAGAAGCAGCAGGTTTTGACACAATCCTGGACAGAAGATAAACTCCAAATACAGAAAAGTTATACAAGATGAACTAGTGTGGTCTAGTAACATTAAGATTTCTGGCTACTGTCGTTACATTAAAATGTTACATAAGAATTGAAAATGCAACTTTGTAACCATTTTAGGGATTTCTTCACAACCAATGGTTTGTTGTGCACTGCATTAGTTTTCAAAAAGAGACCGCCTGATGAAGAAAAATTCATTACAAAACCTTTTTTGACATTTTGTCTAACGCAAAACTGTTACGCAGTGGCGTTATCAGTTCGATCTCATCTACCATGTGACATTACAATACCGAACATTGGTCAGTTTAATATTCAGAATATTAAATCCGGCATACTTGGTGACAGGAAGACATTACTATTCAGTATTAGAGCGAGTTTCCATTTTTGGATATGCATTTGAACAGTTCGCAGCAAATTACGCAAAATTGCGTATTTCCTCTCAAACAGTTAAGGAAACATTCGTTAAAGTCAAGATTAGGTAATTTCGTAGTGGGTGTTTGTTAATGATTGACCTTAATCTTGCCTTCTTTAAACATTGAACAGTCTGGCACGTGATTGTTAAAAAAAGCAAAATAACGGACGATCCTAATCTTTCGTTCCATTGAAATCCTGGCGTGGTTATGTATTACAAGTGCAGGAAAATGAATGTACCACGGGCACGATATTTCCTTTTTCCATTTTCCAGTCCAGGAAACTTAACATTCAGACCGGCTTCGTTAATAAACTGTGATGCAATATTGCTTAGTAAGTTTTTTTTTAGGCAAGGCCGTAGGAAATAGATTCGCCTAAATCGGTCACTGATCCGGCTGTCTGATTCATTTCGCCATTGTTTGACACACTTATTTAGATGTTCGTTGTTTTGTTAATGGCTTTTAACGTTTTGCATAATGATTTTTAAACAGCCATTCATGGAATGTTGGCATGTCTTGGCGTGTTTTGTATATTGAATGAATTTCTTAAAAGTTAACTAATATTCAGCTAAGAGATTTAGCATCAATTTGTTTATACACCAGTATATTTTGTTAATACTCTCGACTGGTTTTGAGCAGAAAATAAATACTCTTTCATGTTAGAGATTCACACTGTATAACATATAAACCACGATCCATAAAAATATCAAATAATCTTTATGGTTTATACAAAGATAGCTTTATGGTTTGACAGTTCCCACTGAAATGTTTTTTATAAGGCAAAATGGACAGTTTTCAGTTTAATCACAACCTAAGCAACGTCCCAAATAAACAATCGAACATCACAACAGTACGAATTCTGTTCATAAAGCTGACAAACTTTATTATTATATTTGATACTTCCATGGTATTATAAAGCAAATTTAGCACTTTAAGTATAAACTAAGTAACGTTTTAATCAGGCCATCGAACCGTACATCTGTGTAAATCCTGCCCATAGAGCCATCAAACATTATCAATGAGTTTGGTAATGCTTTTGATTTCATTGAAATAATTTTTATAGTTTTATGGTTTTCTGGAGCAAATTTGACAGTTTTCAGTTTAATTACAACACTAAACAACGTCCCAAATAAACAAGCAAATATCACTAAAGTCTATCAAACTTTAATCATGATTTGGTTTTTACTGAAGTGTTTTTTATAGTTTCGTGTTATTTTAACAGTTTCCATTTCAAGTGCAAAATAAGTCTCAAATAGACCATCGAACATTATTAATGAGTTTGGTAATGCTTTTGATTTCAGTTAAATGTCTTTTATAGTTTCGTGGTTTAATGGAGGAAATTTGACAGTTTTCACTTTAATTACAAGTCAAGCAAGGTTCAACATCACAACAGTCAAAATTGATAGATATTTGTGACTAATTTTGTTTTCACTAAAGAGTTTTTTTATATTTTTATAGTATTATGGAGTAAACTGTTAAGATTGTGAAAGTTCAGTCCATAGAGTTATGCTATAGGTTATTTGCACTGATTTTGTACCATTTAAATCTGTAAAACTTCATGGGATTAATTGTGCAGCAGCTGAAATTTGTGAAAAACTGTATGAGTAGTGAAATTACATACATTGAGTGAAACCTTCTAATGACTTAGCTTGAGCAGCAAAAACCGAATATTGAAGTTGTAAATGATAAACTGTAAATTTGATAACAGAGCAATATTCGATGGGTAATCAGATTAACCAGAATATTGTTACTAAGATTTGTTTAAACATCAGAGGAGCCATGAGAACAGCTTAATAACTGGTCTGACCCCCTCTGGACCTGTACGTTAAGGAAGTTGCGTTAATGGCCATGTTACGATTGCGCACAGCTGGTGTAAACACCGCAGTAGGAGCAGGTCAATTGAGGCTAAGCCTATGGCGAGAAGCAATCACTGCGCTGCCTCTGCTCTAGGTCACTAAGCCTAAGGATTAGTACTACCTGGCCAAAACCCTGAAAGAGGAGAGTCCCAAGAGTGCGGTTGAGGCGTTCCAGAAGGTGTTGGATCTCCAGGGAGACAGCAAAAGTGCTACACTCATGCTCAATCCCTAAAGAGATGGGATGGAATCAAAGGATGCAGTCCTGCCAGGATCACCCTGGAAAGCTGGCGCTGAAGAAATATTTGGCGATGACCAGGAAAAACGTACGTTTAACAGTAGGATTTCTGACTGGCCACTGTCAACTAAGGAAACACCTCCATACTATGGGGCTAGTGGACACACACTTCTATGCAGGATGTGTGAACAGGAAGATGAAACTGTCGGGCATGTCTTATGCGAGTTATCGTCAACAAGAGAGTGTGTGTTCGGTGAGTCTTGGCCTACACCTGCCGAAGTAAAAGAGATGTCCCCTAGTGACCTGTCCACCTTCCTGGGAAAGGCAGGATGGACGGTGACCTAGGAGGACAACTCGGAAGAATCTACAATGGGTCACATATGGCCTAAGTGCTGTGGGTCTACACTCACCCTCTCCACTCTACAGCACAATTTAGAAATATTGTCTTTTTTACTCCGATTTTTGGCCAATAAATTTACTGCCAGTTATTGGCTCTAACTGGTTTGTTAGTATCTCAATTTAAGCAAAACCCGTCAAAAATCAGCTCGTTTTAGTTAAAGTGGGCGTAATCGAAAAATTCCTCCTCGTACCAAAGCTCAGCCTTTAAAAAAAAAGAGAAGAAGACACCAAAAAAAGGTGAAATAGTTTCTTGCGGCGCTTTCGTTCTTATCTTATCTAAATGAGCCGAGTCATTTGAGTTGGTGTGAATATTTAATTAACGGAATTTGGGAAAATAAACGACCGCTGATAAGGTCCGTTGCTCTGACTAATAGTGGCATTTTTTACATTCCATAGGCGCAGCGTTTACCTCCGAAACTCATCGACTGGTACGGTTTTTAGCTCCCTCGGGTGTAAACCGATCCCAATCAGAGCTAAATTCTAGATTAGTCACCGTTCGCAAGACTTGATCAGTGTTCAATGAAATCTAATCAAATGGCGTACACTGGACGTTTGCAACAAGGCTGGTTCATGTAAAAGTTAATGATTTTTCCATTGAGTAATAATACACGACCAAGATGCAAATTAATTAATTATGCGCACGGCCTTTTATATCCGGTACGGCTTTTTTGCAGGTAGTACTACCTCCGTAATTGCAAAAAAATCTCATGGTCTACATAAAATAAATGCTCGACTGTTACTAGAAAACTGTTTAGTATTTTCCCCGTTCAATATCTATTCAGTTAATTGGAATAATAAAGACAGTGGCACAACGCTTTTGGATTGACCGTTCAGAACACTGATTCACCCTGTATTGTAACTGAACGTAAATCTGGCCGTCTGGAAGGCCGAAAAGAATTTTCCAAAACCCGGCTTGGTAAAATGTACAATTTGAATGTGTGGTTAGCGTAATTCTCGAGTTAAATATAACCTTGATTGAATTAAAGAGTGCATCTTTGGCTAAATGCCTTTTCGATTAAATAAACTTTATTAGAGACGTACTGCGTTGATTGGAACAGTGATCCGTAACCCCTCTCATCCTCCCCTGCAGTTTTGCCACCAAACCGCAGCAGAAACCCAAATACACATTGCATAAGGTTTCTATATCTATAGTAGGTCTCATGTTTTGTGTTATTGTAGTAGCGAGAGCTGCTTAGGGGTTTGTTGTCTTAAAAAGCTCAACTTTAATTTTTATTAAAATTTACTATTAAAGTGTAAGAAAAATAACGTTTAACGTTTACGTATAAACACGAACGGCAACTCTCTAAATTTAGTTGTAGTAAAGTGTTCAAAGTATAATTATATTTAGTTCAACGAACCCGCTCGGAGTTGATAGAAGCCGAAACATCCTGAAAAGCGTCCGATGGCGCCCTTTTCCCCGTTTTTTTTCCGGGAAAGTTTCCGGTCCGGAACAGTCATAAATCTTCCCGCCGTTTTCGGAGGGAAACTACCAAAAATAGTATAAGTGGTTATACCCTTCGGGGGGTCGATTTTTTCAAGCCCTTACGCTCGATGACGTTGTTTTTTTTTCTGTTTCAGGAAGGAGACGAACGACGATATCGTACCACAAAAAGTACCCGCCTCCCTGGCAGTTTTTAGTTTTACAAGTAGTCTTAGTTTCGTCGTTAGTTAATATAGTCGGTAAGTACTGTCATTTTACTTTTTTTTTCTACTAGTCGTAGATGGGCATTTGCATTGCATATCAACGTTGTTCTGGTTGGAGAACAAGCTTTACAGAGGCGGTTGTAACTAGTTTCATATACAGAAGACAAGTTGAATTGATGACAGGGATAAGGCACACAAGTGTTTTTTTGATGAATGAAATGCTATCCAGATTTACGTAACGTTAAATTTAGTCACCATATCTCAAAAACTATCAATAATTATTAACACATTAACATAAAACAAGTCAAAATACTTGCTTTCTTCAGAAGCTCTTAAGCCATTTGGACCTTTCTGGAAGCTTTTAGAACAATACAGCTGAATTTCTGTTTCTTTCTCCCTGAAATTTGCTTGAATGAAGTGTATGGTCCGTTCAGAACAACGCATGACCCTAATTTACCCTAACACAAGTACAAATAGAAAAAAATTGGCTATAACAAGTCGAAATACTTGGAAAACCTTAAATTGAATGCTTGTAAGACTCTCCAGAAGCTTTTAAGCCATTTTGCATTTTTCTGAAAGCTTCTGGGACATAAGGAAAGATTCTGAAAGCTTCTGGAAGCATTACAGCTAATTCTGTCTGTGTCTCTCTCGGAAAATTATTTGTTTAAGACTGCCAAAGCATTGATCAAAGGTTATGGACTGTTCAGAACATCGCACAACCCTAACCTAACCCAACACAAATACTAATAGAAACAAATTTACTATAACAAGTTGAAATACTTGGAAAACCTCTAATTAAACGCTGGTAAGACTCTTCAGAAAGCCATTCTGCACTTTTGTGGAACATTCTGAAAGCCTTCTAAAGTTTCTAGAATCATTAGAGCTGATTTGGTGAGTGTTTTTTCCTGAATTTTGCTTGTTTAAGTTTGCAGAACATCGCCCGACCTTAATTTTACCTAATGCAAGTCCAAATAGGAAAAAACTTTCTATAGCAAGTCAAATTACTTGGGAAAACATCAACCTGAACGCTTGTAAGACTGTCCAGAAGCTTTTAAGCCATTCTGCACTTTTCTGAAAGCTTCTGGGACATAAGGAAAGATTCTGAAAGCATTACAGCTAATTCTGTCTGTGTCTCTCTCGGAAATTTGTTTGTTTAAGACTGCCAAAGCGTTGATCAAAGATTATGGACTGTTCAGAACATCGCACAACCCTAACCTAACCCAACACAAATACTAATAGAAAAAAATTGGCTATAACAAGTTGAAATACTTGGAAAACCTCAAATTTAATGCTTGTAAGACTCTTCAGAAGCTTTTAAGCCATTCTGCACTTTTTTGGAACATTCTAAAAGCCTTCTGAAGCTTCTGGAATCATTAGAGCTGATTTGGTGCGCGTTTTTTCCTGAATTTTGCTTGTTTAAGTTTGCAGAACCTTAATTTTACCTAATGCAAGTCCAAATAGGAAAAAAACTTTCTATAGCAAGTCAAATTACTTTGGAAAATTCAACCTGAACGTTTCTAAGACTCTCCGGAATCGTTTAAGTCATTCTGCACCCTTCTGGAAGCTTTTAGGACTTCCTGGAACTCTTTTCAAAATTTGCTTGTTCAAAATACCGCACGACCATGATTTAACAACCCAAGACCAAATGAAGAACAACTTGCTCTAATAAGTCAAAATATTTGGAAAAACTTTTATTATTTTAAATACTTAGTGAATTTCTCAACAATTCATTGTCCATATGTTTTCAGAATCCAAGAATTTTAGAATATTGGCAGATACTTTTAAAATCAGTTTTGTTAGGTTAGGTTTAGGTTGACAGCCATTAAACGTCAAAACAACTGGATTTCAACGAAAATAACTATTTTAAAGTATGAACTTTAAAATATCAGTGACGTCATCCTAATTTAGTTTGATTTTCCTGTAGGTTTCAAATCAAATCAATTACTTGTACGTATTTTTGATTGAACACATGATTATTATTTAGCAGTTTCCTTAAAAAATGGTCAATACCAGCTCCATGGAGACAAATGGGACAAATGTGACAATACGTCACATGACAGAAGAACTGTTAAAATTATCTTAGATTTGCCATAAAGCTATAAAATCTCATAATTATGTACCATTTTGGTGGCTTACAGTTTGTACTAGACCAAGTTTTTCTGTGCAATTTCTTCGATTTATAACGGCTTACTATTATTTATTAAATAATTTTTCTAATTAGAGCTCTTAAAGTACCGCACTGCAATTCGTTTTATTCATACTAAACTAGTATTTTGATCCAGTAGTTGATAAATGAAAAGTATGTAACCGTACGTACATTCCATTTGCACTTCCTCAATTATTTTTATACCTGAAATTCTTCATATTTGTAGATATGCGATTGGAACGGAATGCTGGTACCACCTCAAAATAATTCATTCTAGATTAAATTAAAACGTTGATTTGAAATTCGTTATTCTTACACAAGATAGCAAAATTATTAGATAGATAATGAATTAAAGGGCATGTTCCGCCACTGGTTCCCCTTAGTTTCCTAGACACGATGAGAACCGTGTCTGCCTTTAGGGATAAAGTCGTATTATATTCAAATAAGGTGACAACTAAACTAATTCAAGCAATTAGTTACTGCCAAGACGTTATCGGTTGGTGTACTTCTGTAGTAGATGCGTTCCTTACCAGGTACTTGGCGAGGAAATAGTTAAAATATGCTCATATTATGTGAAACTGATAACAAAAAAGCGTAAGGAAGAACTTAGCGAGAATCCTCCGTAGAGGTCAGATCAGGTCGTTCTGCGGGCCGTCAACCATGAAGACGACCCTGTTCTGATTACTCAATGGTTATAATAACTGTTTGGAAGGAAAAAAAAAAAGATAATTAAACTGGGGCATCACCAGGAGAGATCCTTATCCTCAAAAGTGTCACCTCCGAAACTCTAATCGGCCAATTAAGCCTTTTCGGCATCTGACCGCCCCGATTTGAGCCCCAGTGACCGCTTAATGCGACTATCGTGTTATGTTTTGTCGCGGTCGATAAATTATTTTGGTCATCCCAGGGCAGTACCATGGAATCGAAAATTATTCGGATCGACAATCTTTGGCACTAGTACGGGAATGTCTGTCTTCTTCCGGCGTCTGGGCTATTTTTGGGGAGGGGCAAGGACAAACCTACTCTTCAGCACGTCTGTCCTTATAACCGATTAATATGTATATTTAATGTTTTGACTTGCTCAACTCTATAAAAAGTTGCTCTTTCACCCCGTAATTTGAATGAATCGAAATTGTACCGATTTTTGAATTAATCATGTCGCTCAAAGAAGGCGTGTCAATAAAAAGCACTAACGGATAATTTACGAGGACATCTCTCTCTCGAATTTCTCAAATTGCTGTTGTCTGCGAACGCGTCTGGATCGTTTTGGAGATTTGCCAACATGTCTTTGAAAGCGATGTCACCAGATCCGATATCAAGCCAAACCCAGACGATGTAATGTAGCTGCCTCTTATTATATCAATTTCAACCGAAGAAAAACTTTTTTTGAAGGAAAACTTCCTGCCAAATGAATTTTTAATCCGCAGACGGTCGCTTTCCGTGAAAAACCGCCTTCCCGAGCCGATCATTAAAGTGTTTATCATTGGGGAAAAGGTTTTGATGCACCCCTCATCGGTAAATGAAAAGGATTTGTCGTGCACCTATTTAAAAGCAATAATTTGCCTTAATGGCTGTTGGGAACTGTGTTTTGTAGTAGGATTCAGCAGTTTTCGACATTAATTACAGGACAAAAGTTTGTTGGAAACAACAGGAAGGTCATTGAACATTTTAGCATGGAATTATAATTATTAGAATTAGTAATGTTTGTGCACACAGTTAGTTTTACTGTAAAGAGGAATACTGAAAGTTGCCGTATGTTTAATAGAAGCACTAAAACAAGAACCAAGATTGTACTGCAGAAAATTCATTATTTAAGGAGCAAAGTCTTGTTCTTCTGAAATATTTTATTATGTTAGAAGCTTTCTTATTATCTTCAGATTCAGATCGTCCATAGTGTCTTAGAAGCCTTCTTAGTTCCTTAAATTAGTCAAAATGTATGCTAGAAGCTCTCTTTTGCGTTCAGATAGTCAACATTTATGTCGTAAGCTTGTTTACTGCCTTTATAGTGTCTTAGAAGCTTTCCTAATTCCTAGAGTTGTCCAATGATGGCAGAAAGTCTTTGTTTTGTCAAAATTTACGTTAGAAGGCATCTTATTACCTTCAGATAGTCAAAATTGATGTTGTAAGTTTATTCACTGCAGGCATAGTGTCTTAGAAGCCTTTTTAGTTTCTTAGATTAGTCAAAATTTATGTTAGAAGCTTTCTTTTGCGTTCAGATAGTCAACATTGATTTAGTAAGCTTGTTTATTGCCTTTATAGTGTCTTATAAGCTTTCTTAATTCCTTAGAATTGTCCAATAATGGCAGAAAGTCTTTGTTTTGTCAAAATTTACGTTAGAAGCTTTATTATTACCTTCAGATAGTCAAAATTGATGTTGTAAGTTTATTCACTGCAACCATAGTGTCTTAGAAGCCTTTTTAGTTTCTTAGAATTGTCCAATGATGGTAGAAAGTCTTTATTTAGTCAAATAACAAACCATAGAAATTATCCTTAGAATAAAGTTAGTCTGCAATGAAAGTACAGGAAATAGGTATTCTAAAATCAAACGGTACTTTGTGTGTTTTTCAAATTTCTGATCAATGAAAATGTACGGAAATATGTAAATTTCTGAATGTTTACATTGGTACAGTAAATGGATTATTACACGTTTGTCCCACTATCTTGTAAGCAAATCAATTATTCTTTAAAACTAATTAGAAAATGATAAAAAAAAACACCACTTAAACATATTAGAGCAATACACTTTTACTACTGATTGAAGACAGAGTTAGTATTCCTCACAACTACTCTCTTTAAAAGTAAGGTTAATGTTCACATGCTAATTCATCTCCTATCTCTTCTCATAGCTTATTGATTTCTTGTTCTAAACATAGGACATTCTTTGTTATCCCTTTTCTTAGCGGTACCACCTAAACAAAATAATATCAAAGAACTATATTGTTACTAAAGTAAACCTCTTTGAAATGTTGCAAATACTTGTCTTTTTGTACTGTTTTACACAGTTAGCAGCGATTGAAAGTATTGCACAATAAGTCAAAGGAAAAGCATAATATGCTGTAAAGAATGTATCGGTTAGTTAACGTTGCGCATCAATGTGCATTTCTAATTATTATCATTACCAGGGAAAAGCAAAATCCTATTCAAGTCATTAGATTCATCGTTTTTAATAGATGGTATAAAGCTAGCGAGAAAAAACCGGAACTACCATAGACCATGTATAATGCAATTGGGTAATTAGCGACATTTTATGTTAAAAACTGAATAATGCGAGTTTTAAAAAAAAACCCGACTAATTGTCTTCTTTAACTGACAACAAAAAAGTGACTTTTAGTTAATTCTTGATGATAATAATGGTACTGGTGTTCCCTTATCGCAAACCGATCTGGAGATATGTCAGTATTGAATCTAAAACACTCGTGGTAAAATATTTCTACTGTTGATTGTCTTTCTTCAACGTTGCGTTTACGTATCGTAGAAACGATCTCGTTTCCATTGATTTGCCACATATGAACTAAAATGAATTAGCTGGTGGTGATACCACTTCACAAAATAAGCATATTAATGACAGTGCCGTTGGCATGTTTCCATGACAATTCGACGAAGGATCGACTCGATCTTTATCTTGTTCACCGATTGTTAGTCCGGTATTGAGAAGTTATAGATTCTCTTCGAGGACATTTCTTCTTTTATTATTAAGTCGTCCAGACGAGGTCGAGCCGTGTGTTTTCGCGTTTGTTTCACTAACCCATAGGTTGCTCTGTACTGGTGTGATAGGCAAAAAAAAAATTGAAAAAGAGGCGTTACTTCTAATCTGATCGAAGAATCTTGCGGCCAAAATTCCGACACCATAAATTTCTTCAGCCCCGGCTCTTAATTAGGCCCTCGGCTCCGAAACAGCGAGCACGCGAAATTAATTCCGCAAACAGTTTTAACACCCGCTTAATTTCGGCAAATACAGATTCGAGGCAAACGATAACCCCGTTTCGAGAATCTGTTGTTGTCGCAAAAATATGGGGAAACTCTCGAAGACACGGCCGGCGCCAACCCATCCATTCTTGGAGGCTTTTAAAAGGGGGGAACGGTCTTTATCCGGCAGGCAATCTTGCGAATTTCGGCCCTTATACGATGTCGGCACGCATTTGTGCCGTTGAACCCTTCCGTACTCGCCGCCATTGCGTGATGCACGGCCTGACACGAGCACACTAAAGTAGAAAAGAAATGTTAAACCGTACACGACGACTAGGACCACCATTTTTCCCCAAATGAAATAGGACTAAATTACCATAATGGTATAATCGCGGGCGACGTTTCAAAAGCAACGCGATGGGCGTTAGGTCTGGTCTGCTCGGAGGCCAACTGCTCATTTTTACGTCGCAGTGCAGTACTATCTCCTAAATTTGATTCAGAAGTTACATACATGTTTTAAAATATTATTGACATCCATTCAGGGTTTGATGGGTTAATCTAATAAGATGAGAAAAATCATTGTAACCTAACCTATTTTGTACCAGTGGTGCACTTAGACTAGGTTGGGGTAAAATCATTCTAGAAACCATTCCTGGCAAATGTTTTCCATGATTTTCCAAGAGATCCAAATAATTCAAATCAACAAAATTAAACTTTGTGAACATGCAAGGTATGCAAGATACTTAATTGCTGCATCGTTTTTTAAATGAAGCAACATTTCTAAATTTTTAGATATTTTGGTTATTCGTACTTTCTAAAAATATTGTTTCGGAACGAAAACTTGAACTAACGTTATTAACAATAAGAATAACAATAATGTCCTTTGGTTAATTACTGGATAAGTACAATGAAAACAGTACTAAATAGAGTGTTTTAAGACTTTAATATGAAAGACAGAAAGATCTAGAAGACAGTAGTTTGGCCAGGCAGTTTTCTCAGCAGAAACAACAATTCTTCCAAATTTGTCAAGTTTTAAGTGTTTTACTTTGTAATCCATGAAAATTGTCCAAAAAATCCAAATTACACATCCAATTCTTGAAAAACTAATAATTGGAATAAGTCTAAAACATATGTGAGTTTTGACAATTGACTTGTAAACTAGAAATTTGCATTGAATTCATGAAAATTGACCAGAAAATCCAATCAAGTTCATGGTAATTGACTTAAATATTGAAAATTGCCATCAAATTCATGAAAAACTGATTTGATAATTGATATTTTGCCAGTTTCAGTGCTTGGCTATTGATGATTGATTTGAAAACTAGAAACTGACATCACAATGATGAAAATTTGTTTGTGAACTGGAAATTTAGACTTTTCTTCCTGACTGTACCAAATTTTGTAGTATTTGTTTGAGTTTTTGTATAGGAAATTGAATGAGGATTCCAAAAATGTGCTTAAAAATGTGATACGGTCACTACAAGTGAGTTTTACAGGCGATTTTGTCTCAGACAGTCTTTAAAACCGTGTTTCTGACAGTTGAAAGTTTGACAGCGCTTTTGTCTTTGACTGTATCGACTATTGTACTGTTTTTTTAGGTTAGTAAATAGGAAATTTAATGAGGATTTCAAAAATGTGCTTAAAAATGTGATCTGGTCACTACAAGTGAGTTTTACAGGCGATTTTGTCTCAGACTGTCTTTAAAACCGTGTTTCTGACAGTTGAAAGTTTGACAGCGCCTTTGTCTTTGACTGTATCGACTATTCTACTGTTTTTGCAGATTATTGGGTAGGAAATTTAATGAGGATTCCAAAAATGTGCTTTAGAATGTGATCCGGTGACTACAAGTGAGTTTTACAGGCGATTTTGTCTCAGACTGTCTTTAAAACCGTGTTTCTGACAGTTGAAAGTTTGACAGCGCTTTTCTCTTTGACTGTAACGACTATTGTACTGTTTTTTTAGGTTAGTGAATAGGAAATTGAATGAGAATTCCAAAAATGTGCTTAAAAATGTGATCTGGTCACTACAAGTGAGTTTTACAGACGATTTTGTCTCAGACTGTCTTTAAAACCGTGTTTCTGGCAGTTGAAGTTTGACAACGCTGTTCTCCCTGACTGTACAGACTATTTTACTGTTTTTTCAGATTATTGGGTAGGAAATTCAATGAGGATGCCAAAAATGTGCTTTAGAATGTGATACGGTCACTACAAGTGAGTTTTACAGGCGATAACTTGGAAGTTCTATAACCGAAAAAGTTAGAAAATTTCTTTAATGATATACAAACAGTCAATAGCAATAATAACAGCTTTACAATCTGGCAACAAAGCTGAGAGTACATCCAAGAATATGAAAAAAAAATTTCTCTACCTACCCACAAATGCCCTTCCTTCTAGATACAGGATGTTAAAATTGAAAAAGTGGTATTGTTTGTAAATATCTGCAGAATCGTTTGTCGTACTGAGAGCAATTTTTACAGGAACAATTCCTAGAAAACACAGTTTTTAGAGTAAATCTTTTAATTTTGCATAAAATGTGCTTCTATACCACTGAAAAAATGGGTGCTGCAAAAATGTTTTCTACAACCTTGAAGCTTTCTACATCAAAGTGCGTGAAGAAAATGACATTTTATGACAAAAAAAACATGGAATGTAAGGAAAAATCATTTAGGGAATTGGAAACATTGACACCATAAGCAAAGTAACATTTCAATAATTTTTAACAAAACTTTATGTTCAAACCTTTAAAAATTGTTTTTTTTTTCAAATTACATTTCAGAACATTCAACATCAGCACTATTACTGGAATACGTAAGAAGAGTTACGATCCGGCTTTCAGAGAGATTCTCATTTGAACTATTTTTTAATTTTTTTCGTGCTGAAACTAATTTTTTTGTTAAACCACGCTGTTGATACCACAAAACTGTAAATTTACATCGATGAACTGATAAAACTAACAGAACAATACATTTTGCTCTGATGATGAACTGCCATCTTTTGATTTCTAACGGATTTTGTGGATAACTAGAATCTCTTTAACCCAACAATGAGTTTTCAGTAATTATTATTAAAATCCTTCAAAACAAAAACAAAATACCATGAACTTAGCGATGCAAGCAACTCTTCCGTATTATGAAGTGAGTACCAAACATCTTGCGTGCAAGAACGCAAACCTCAAATAACTTCCTATAGTCTATGAATACGAAGGTCGAAGGTATTTATATTAATAATAAAGTGGTTAATTGGTAAAATTGTTGTCGTCTAATTTTCTGTATTGGCCTTGACCAGTTCGTAGTACATCAAATTGGCAAAAAATACGGATCGGATTCACCTTGACGTGGTGGTCCCCCGAAATCAATAATAAAAACCAAAGTTGGTCCGTAAATTACGAGAGACTCGTTATGGGTGGACTATAAAAAAGGATCCCCTGATACTCCCGACAAATTACGGCTTAATTGTCCGATATCGGCATGTTCATAAATTACTTGCTTATTCCGGTTCGGTGTCTTTTTCCACTAGAAACAGGTAAACGGGATATATTTTTATTTTTTACAATCCCTTATCGGACAAAAATGAGCAAAAAAATTCAACTTGTCAATGGTCCGACAAATACAGACACGTAATCGGTATTGCCTTCAATGGAGTTGTACGTGACCACCGATGACTTACGACGGCACAGGTGGCTGCCATTGTTTGTTGACTGCAGTATACAACAACGGTTGCACTGGTAGTACCAAGTTGCCAAATTGACCACAATCTCCCCAGTCTGAAGATCAGACCAACGCGCGGCCATTATTACTGTTTTCCAAGACCCCGGTGGGTATCCGAGCAAACGATTTTCATTAAACGCGCATAAAGAGCTAATTATTACGTTATATTATAAATAACCTTTTCTAACGGGCTTTATAAATTTATGCTCGGCGATTTCGAATTGTTCGTTCGGCTCGGTCTGAGATCTCGCTCTGGTCCGATTGGCAGGCCGCTCAAATTCGCACGATCCCGAATAGATTCGATTCGGTTTTCTGACTTCTTGCGTCGTCACTGCCCTCCCTCAATATCAAATTAAATAGGTAAAAACCCATTTAAAAAGAAAACATATGTCGGTTGACACCAGACTTTGCTCCACTAGATCAATCGACGATATTATAAAATGCAAATCAATCGTTGCGGTAATAGGAAATTATGCGGACGACAGCGAACAGGAATTCGTAATGACATCGTCGACCAACACGAGGAATGTCCGACGGGCACATGCAACGATGGCATGCACATTTTTCGTTCGAATTTCTCGTATTGATCGATAATTTTCAATTAGTCATCGTCTTGGTATTAGATTTTTATTAAGAAACACTGGAAAAACCTGGAGTCTGGTTCAAGATGGTGACAGTAGTTATCCTGAAATACCGTCCGTTTTTCTTCCAGAAAGTACATCATAGCTGTAAAGAATAATTTAGAATTCAAGTTGATGGAATATGTATATAAGATAATGGTAAGA
The DNA here is from genome assembly GCA_018691245.2 of Ips nitidus. Taxonomy (NCBI): domain Eukaryota; kingdom Metazoa; phylum Arthropoda; class Insecta; order Coleoptera; family Curculionidae; genus Ips; species Ips nitidus. The sequence continues at coordinate 4,083,689 of CM042801.1, read as the reverse complement.
AAATGTGTTCCAACTCCAGAAATATATCCTGGAATGTATGGACCTTCAAGGTAGTCAGGAATATAAAATCAAGTAAAACAGTCTTCTTCTTTAAGTGCCATCTCCTCTCAGAAGGTTGGCAATCATCATGGCTATCCTCACTTTCGATGCTGCAGCTCTAAACAACTCAGTGGAACTACAGTTATACCATCCTCTCAGGTTATTCAACCAAGAGATACGTCTTCTTCCTCTGCTTCTTTTCCCCTGTATCTTTCCCTGCATAATGTTCTGCAACAATACATATTTATCTCCCCTCATCACATGGCCCAGATATTGCAGCTTCCTTATTTTAATTGTGTTTAATATTTCCTTTTCTTTTCTCATTCTTCCCAGTACCTCCTCGTTTGTTACCATGTCCACCCAACTTATTCTCAAGATCCTTCTATATGACCACATCTCGAATGCTTCCAGTCGGTCGCTTATCTCTTTCTTTAACGTCCAGGATTCCATCCCGTACAGCAGCACCGAGAAAACATAGCATCTCAATATTCTGACTCTAAGGTGTAGATTAAGATCTCTACTGCATAACACATTCCTCATTTTATTGAATATGGTTCTGCCTGTCCAATTCTTGCTTTAATTTCTTCGGTGTACTCAAGTAAAACAGTACCCTCCTTTAATTTGCCCCTAAGGGTTTGTACAGTGTGTAATGGCAACAAAAACAACACTCACCTCGTTCTAACCTCAATTGTTCGCTAGCAGCTTCGTCGGCCGTAAGGTCGCCGGGGCGTAGCACCACAACCTGGGGCTGTTCCTCCTCGGTGTCGCGTAGATCGTCCTCTGTGGCAAGATCCAAATCCTCTCGCTGTACCCAAAAAATTGTGAGTAAAAACAAAGACGAACTTAAACCTAACCTACTTTCGTGTCAACAGTGGGCCCCTCTTTGTAGCCGATTTGGTCTTTGAGTTTTCTCAAGAAACTCGGTTCCTCGGGCTTAACGTACGCGACATTGTGCTTCTTTGGCATAGCTTATTAGCACTGAACGTGATTTGACCCCCTTTTGGGGTGGAAAAAGGCACTAAAATCACCCACGTATACACCGTAGCGGTAACGCATAAAGACTGACTAAGGAGGGGAGGGAAGTACTCCTCTTCTGGGGTATTTTCGCCCCGCGTTTATCTCGGCCCCAATTGGTGGTTCTTGGTCACGTGACCCCTTTAACGACACGGTAACTTGGTGGTTCCCCCATATAATTTTCTACAAACTCAGCTCTATCCCGTTTGATTTTTGCTACCACGTCGTAACTGACCATGTATTTTCATTAATTCTTATTCAGGATGACGTAAGCAGCTACAACTAGAGCTGTACTGATGATGTACTTTAGCAGGCTTCTGATTGATCGAAACTTTTGGGCTGTCAAAATGAAGGTTTTTCGACCAATCAGAATGTCTGTTTTTAAATAGTCCATTGCAACCAACCAAACAAACAATTAATTACTCCTTCTACTTAATTTGTGAAATTTGTTTTTTATACAGGACGTCCCTAAAAAATTCCATCACAGAAGTGGATAGTTTTGAAGGGTGGATAATTACAATAAAGGGGCGTCACCTCTCACAGATATTTAAAATATGTATCACTTTTCTGGGACACTCTGTATTTAAATTTTTAGAAAATCATCAGAAGTTTCTTGTATCATTTTGGAAACGTCAGAAATCTCTAAAACGGTCCTGAAAAATTTTAGGGGCCAAAAGCTTCTATAATTATTCCTGACATGCCATAAGGCTCTAAAATACTCTCCCAAGCTCCCAAAAGATGTCAGGGGCATCTACAAGTCTCCCAAACCTTCCAGAATTTTTTTAAAATTATCGGAAGCTTCTAGAATTATTTTAGAAATGCCAGAGGGCTCTAAATAGTTTAAGTCATCTACAAGTTTCCTAAACTTTTCGAGATTTTTTTAAAATTTGCCTGAATCCTTTAGAATTGGAAATATTCAAAAACCTACAAAAAGTATCTTCAATCTTCTAAAAAATGCCAAAACTTGCCAGAAGCTTCTAGAATAATTTAGAAAATGCCAGGAGGCCTTCACAAGTGTTCTAAATAATGAACATTTACCGAAAATCGTTAAAAAACTATACAGAGTGATTGAAAAAACTTTTGTTCAAATAATTAGAGTTTGTATTGACACAATTTTTCCATCAAACATATATGGTTCACCCTGTATTTTACTTGATATGAACTATCACAGTGTGAGTAGATCCAAGCTTAAGTATTCAGGTAATGCCTTTTAGGTATAAACAAATCTACTTCTTTAAGATGGTTAATGTCAATTAAAACTTTTTTTAACCAACTTTGTGTTGCAACTGACAAAATAACTAACTTTAAAACGTTTGTTATTAAGTTTCCTAAGTTTATAAGTTCTCTGGCAATCAATAAGTTGCAACTAGCTTTTTAAGTACATCCCACTTTTTATTGCCTGTAATTGCATAAATGTAAGAATTTTGCTAATACGGATATATCACACTTTCTCAATTGTTCTTGGTTGTACTGTAAAGTGGCAATTGGTTTTCGGTGGTATTTGAATAGTGTCACGTGATTTCTAAAGGCTGGACAAACCACTTAATTCGGTTTTTGTTGAACTTTTAAATGAACAAGCTGTTGGTCAGCTAAAAATTAGCATTTGTCAAAAACTAGAGACAACTGTTACAAATAAGTAACTTTTAAAAAGTCAAAATTAAAAACTACTTAATAATACCGAAATTCTATTAACCAAAATTGTAGTTTTTTGATATTACGAATATGGAAAAATGACCCTTAAATGTTTATTTTTAGGGCAGAATTTGATTGATTACTTTAAACGATTTTTAGGAAGTACTCAGGTCACGTGATTCTACCTAACAGTAACTTTAAACTTTATCTCCTTTTTTATTTACCACCAAGTTGTATTACTCTGGTAATATTAATGATACTGTACGGATTGTAGTCCAGTGACTTATTCGTAAAAGCGATTCTAATTTTGTTAATTCACTAAAACTGTAATCCAGTTGGAATGCAAATTAACCGCTCCAGACTGTGGCTCGTTCCAAAAGCACAACGCCCCTACAAACCCAACAATAACGGACTAATTAATCTACATTTTATATGTATTTTTTAAACTGTGTGTAATTTTTATTTGGGGCACAAAACGAGCCGAGTGACAAACAGGAAAAAGGCAATTTGACGCTGGCAGCGGGCGGAAACGTACGAGCCGGCCTCTTTGATTTTTCATCGCAAACAGCCACACTCTTAATGAATTTTCATATTTTTATAAGCTGCTACACTAGATTTTCGGACTGGATTAGCTAAAATAAAGGCCGGAACACGCCCCTAGCGGTGATAATTTGCGCAAATATTTGTTTTCGGTCCAAATGACAGGGAACCGAAGCCGACCCATCTAGCCCTGTTATTACTTTTTGCACCGATGACAGTTTAATTGGTTTCAAAGCACATAAAGATCGAGATTGGAATTGGCCCCTATTCGATGACTCAGTATATCCTTCATTTAGTTTCCCAATAGTAACTAGAAAAATCAACTTTGGATGAACCTTGAAACACTATCAGAAGCAAATAACCCACTATTATCGAATTATTGAATTTTTTTTTAGTGTCCCAGTTTAGTTTTTGTTAGGGGAAACTTTGAATTATTGAAAAATCAGCCAAGGAAACACGTACAATAGACTTACCACAACATTGATTAACCATCAACCATTTAAACAAACTTAACCTAAAGGTTATTTCAAGTTAGTATCCAATACTGTAATTTGAAGACTCCAAACCAGAATATGTCAGGCTTAGAAAGAGATTTTTAATATCCTGGAAAGCTTAACCAGAAAGTTAATATTAGTACAGAATATGCGATGCAAATGTTTTGCCTGAATCTCTAACACTAAAAACCCCATTAATAACTAATGTCTAACCTGAAAATTATTTCTGTTAGTGACAAACATAGTTTATCTTGAATTTGAGCTATGAAAACTAAGAATAATAGTTATCTAAACATGAACTAAAAAATGTTGCACATTTTTTGGTCATTAAGTACAAAATTCATTAAACTCTTTAAAAAAAGGAGAAAAAGTTGGATTTTTTCCCAAAAACCAAAAAACCTGTTAAGTTTGTATTTGAAACGTGAAGTATTTGACTTTAAAATGGGTTCAATTTAATTTTCCCAAATAGGAGAAACTGTCAAAATTGACTAGGACAGCAAAATTGCTGCTTTTGTTGTTCTTCAAATTTATTTTTGACTCGGTTTTAATAATTTTTTTTCTCTTTCTGATGAGCTTCCTGAGATATTCAAGAAAAACAGTTTTGACGTCACGTGATTGTTGATTTCAAACTAAACAGTCAAAAAGACTAGGACAGCTAAATTGTTGCTTTTGTTGTCTTCAAATTGATTGACTCGGTTTTAATAATTTTTTCTCTTTCTGATGGCTTAAATAATCTGTTTGGGAGTTGTGTTTCAAAAAATAGCAAGATTGCTGCTCAATTTAAGTAAACAAAGTATAATAATATAAAAGATAAAAAACTTGTTTTTGGTTGTTTTGGGATGCTTGTAAAAAAAACGGTCAATAAATTATTGTCGCGATTCGAACACCCAAGTAGCAAATTTAAATTTGCCAAATTTTTCGGAAAGTACCCGAGATATCTTGATCTGACGACACCTCCGGCCTCTGGCGGTACTACTCAAAGCTAATTTACAGCGTAATTAATTATAATTGTTAATTGTGGCTTTAAATTATTTTACGGTCTTCGCTTTCTTTTGTAACATAATTTATCAGGCGCTTAATAGAATTATCCGAGGAAGAAGAAAGGAGAAATTGCTTTTGTTCTCGGGCACGCTGAATTTACACGGCTTATCTCGAAAGTTTCAGTTTGTTTACTCGAATTTCTTCGGCTAGTTTCGAAAGTATAAAGACGTCGCTTGGGTGGTACCATCCCCTGTGAGAAAAAAGGTTTAATTTGAGGGAGGTAGCGCTTTTGGTTCTAGCGCCTCCATTATTAGCAAACCCACACTTTTTTATGTCCTTTGAGCGGTGCCGACCGTAAAATCATTAGGAAAACAGTTGGTTTTTGAGATATTGGACGTTTATTTACGACCAGGGCCACCGGTAGATTAGCACTACTTGCCTAATATATCACTATTTTATTGCCGAAATAGGGAAACGACATTTGGTCGCTCCATTCATCATTAGCTGACGTCATTTCAAGTTTTTTTTTTCCTGATAACTATTTTCATAATTTAGGTCAGGGACTGGAATATTTAATTTGAAAAGGTGAAGAGCGGTCACCCTTAGTTTTTTTTTTGTAGAATTAGGTGGCTTAATTATTCATCTACTTTAAATAATTATCTGTCCATTAGAGTTTTTCTGTCATGAAGGTGGATTAGCTGAATAACCTTAATATTCATATAATTCATCGTTTTATTTATAGGGAAATTTATCTAGTTTTAAAAGCTTTAGGCTAACCTAACCTAAAACTACGAAGAAATTAAGACAAAAATCATCAAACTGAGTTTGGTTAAGTTGCTTTTAACGCCCAGTTTCAAGTTTTAACTCGATTAACGACTTCTCTATTTGAAATAGATCTGCAACTCCATAATATGTAGAGAAAGCCTTTTTAATTTAAATTTAATAGGTTCCAGTCTATATTTGCCGTTTTACATTATTGCTGGATAGACATCAGAGGGGATTAAAAAATCATATAAAGTAAAAAAATTTAAAATTTGAAGTGCAATTATTTTAGTCCCACTTTGCTTCTGAAAAAAGAATCTTAAGAAATTGTTGATTTTAAAACAACAGGGAATAATTTTTGAAAATGGTAAACGTCTATAGACATGAATTTGAGTATTGAACAAATAGTGTGCTTTTTCAATGAAAGATATGTTTTTTTTGGGTCGCCCTGTATAACGCAGTTATTACAAGTTTAAAAAACAAAGGTAAAAATTTAAATATATAAATAAATCCCAGCAAAAGTTGTGGTGTTTCATAAAAGCTAGCAGAAAAAAGAAAAATGTACAGTGTATGAGTGTTAAAAATAAGTTGAATTAGTCAAAATATATTTAAAAATATTGAACTTCTAGTCAATTTTCAAAACCAAAACATTGGAAAACAGTCAAATTTTATCTTACTGGACCATTTGCAGGCTAAGTCAAGGCTAAACCGTCAAATTTAATAAAAATTGACTTACTGGGCCATGTGCAGTCATTCTAGTCAGTCAAAACGTTGAAAAACAGTCAAATTTCATGAAAGTTGACTTACTGGACGGGTTGCATTTATTGTAATAAATTTCCAAGGCTAAAACGTTTGAAAAAATTAAAAAACAGGCAAATTGAATGAATGAAATTGACTTACTGGTCTATTTGCAGTAATTTTAGTCAGAAAAACTGTTCAATTTCATGAAAATTTAATTACTGGACAATTTCCAATCATTCTAGTAAATATTTTGTGTTTGTAGTCTTGACAATTTTAGTTCTTTCAAAATTTTCGAAAATACTATCCACATGGTTATACAGGGTGTTTACGGAATATATTGCCAAAGTGAAGAAAGCTTTTTTCTTGAAAATTAGCAGAAATTTTTGTTTTTAACAGGGATCAGTAGCGTACGATTTTTTTAATGTTCAGATTGGTAAATGGATTGGCAAACTGTCTTATTTTTTTAGGATCTACCACTCATTTTGGTATCACTTTTTCCAAACACTTTGTATAACTATTTGAAGTACAATACTAGAGTAAAACTGAGTTTTAGAAAACAGTAATTGCCTACCAATAAGGCTCTCTATTCTTCGAAGCTTAATAGAAACCGACTACTTCCAGGTTGATTCTAAATCCAGTTTTTTCCCTGCATCCAAATTCTAAGCACAGATGCATCTAAAAATAAAATTTTTCAAGGAAAATGTCGTTTCCTTTTGAAAAATAAAAAAATCTGGCAGATGAATCACCACCTTTCCTTCTCTTCCGCAGGAAGTTAAGTGGTTTGGCGCTTGTAATACCGCGAGAGAGAGGAAGCCCAGCTGATTGGTATTCGTCGCCAGTACTTTAAACCGGTGTCGATATTACTGACCTTCCGAATGCACACGACGGGCGCTAATGCAGCCCAACAAAGGAAATCGATACTGTATAATATCTTTTTCAACACCTCCAGTCAAATATGACGTTATACTAACCGGCTGTGCGATAATACTGATTTTAGAACAGTAACGATGCAATTTTGGGTTATACTGAATTGTTTATGTTTTTTTCCAGAGGCGTGCTCGTCCCGGAGTACCCCAAAACCGCGGCCGCCGGCCCCAACCCCTCGCCCCAACATCACATTCCTGACGTACCCTTGCCCCCCCAACTACGCCGCTTGGTTTTGTCTCAACGGCGCCACCTGTTTCACCGTCAAGATACAGGACAGTCTGTTGTACAATTGCATGTAAGTACCATTTACAAAAATTGTTCCAACAAAATTAACTCGTTTGATTATGCGTAGGTGTGCAGAAGGTTATCAAGGGTCTCGATGCGAATACAAAGATCTGGACGGATCTTATATACGTGAGTATCCCGCTTAAACTGTCCTCAACATTATCCGAACAAAATTGTTTATTTTCAACAGCATCTCATCGACGTTACATGTTAGAAACTGCGTCGATAGCAGGTGGCGCCACTATCGCCGTCTTTTCCGCTGTTATCCTGTGCCTGGCCGCCTATCTGAGATGGCGCAGACGCAAGAAAAGCACCTCCGCCACTGATCAGGTCGACGGTTTACCCGGGGGCTTTCATCGACAAAAAATATTCGGTGTCAGACCACAGGGTAAGTTTTGATCATCTTAGTAGAAGTAAAACAGGGTCAAATCTGGTGATTGTGGTGGTTTCAATTTATATTTGATCTGGGACAGTCGTATATTAAGGAGATTTTGTTTTGGACATTTTTGACAGAACTTGTTGAAATTCTGCTAAGGCCGAGTTGTACAATCAGGGTTTTAAGACGGGTTCAGCTGAACTCGACTGGTAGTTGGACCTGCCCCAAAAAATAACATTGCTGTCAAATTATTTGGTTTGTGACAGCAACACTCTTCTTATGGGCCGGTTCAAGAACCAGTCGAATTTAGCTGTACCCCTCTTAAAACCAGAGAAAATCTCATTTGGCTTGACTATCAAAGTGGAGGTAAATGAATACAAAAGGGGTGAAGAACACTCAGCCTTCTCCACAACAAACTTAGGGCACGCTCGACCAGTTTCGAGTATATAAGTACGCATCCTGAGGAGCTTACGATGTAAAAGAGGGCGCCGATTGTCAGCGAGACCCAGGTTAAATTAAATTGGAACTTCAAAACACTGTTCTACAGGGTGGTCCAGTTGATAGTCCAAGGAAGATACAGTCCTCCAAATTTCAATTTAAAAAATCGTTTTATAGTTTAAAACTGAACATCCAAGACTTGTGAAAGTCCAAATTTGTACTGAATAGTCTAAAAACTTGCTTTTTACTACTAGGAATGGTCTTATGATTCGCTTTCTCAGATTGCCATCCTGGTTGAGTGTCTGAAACTGGCATTCAAGAACTAAAAAAAGTCCGTAAATCAAGACAAAGATTGTATTGTGCATGAAACTCATTTTTTACTACTAAAAATAGTATAAAACTTGACTTTTAATGCTAGAACTGACTTTACTAGGACTAAAGAGAGTCCAAAAGTATATTTTCAAGACTTTAATTAGTGTACAACTCAATTTTCTGGACTGGACAACAAGTCTAGAAGTAAATTAAATTTTCGGACTATTTTATTTCTAAAAATTAGTTCTCAAGACTATTATTGTAGCATTTGGTACATAAACATTTTTTACTTTTATTACTGAAGAAACTTGACTTTTGGAAATAGTCTTAAACTCGATTTTTCAGTCTTAAAAAGCACTAAAAACAGTCTGAATTTCTTAGAGATGCTGCAATTTATTGCACCTATGAGTGTAGAAGTCAATTTAATAGTGAAGAAGCTTGAAATAATATTTTCAAGACTATGGTCAGTGGACAAACTGGTTTTTAGGCCTGATAAGTCAAAAACTTTGTAAAGATAGTCTTGAAACTCGATTTGAGGCACTGAAAACAGCCTTAAAACACTAAATACAGTCTAGTTTATTAAGAAATACCCGAATTTTTAGCACTGAGATGTCTAGAAGTCGATTTAACAGTGACAAAGCTTGGAATGCTATTTTAAGTCTATGAAGAATGTAAAAATTGTTTTTTAATTTTGCTATGTCAATAACTTGGTGAAGATAGTCTTGAAACTCGATTTTCCAAGCTGAAAGCAGTTTTGAAGCACTAAAAATAGTCCAGAATTCGAAGAAAATGAAAAGCAAAGTAAAGAGCACGAAAAGTTCGTTTTCAAGACAATTTTCATGAATCTAATGTCAATGTCCTGCATCTAAGACTATTTTCAAGACTAAAATATTGAAATTTGTCTTCAAATTATGAAAACTTACTTCAAATGCAAATTTTAACCTTCTGATGTCACTTTTCATTAGTTCAGTCACATTTTGGGCTTCAAGTCAATTTTTAAGGTTTAAATGTATGAATTTGTAGTAACAAATTCTTGAAAAAGTAGTTTTTATGTCTACAAGTCAATTTTCAGTATTAAATCTCTCGATTTGCATGAAAACTGGTTACAAACACAATTTTTAAGCTTCTGAAATGTTTATCTTTTCTAATTCAATTTTCAAAACTAAAGTCTTTTAGTTTGTCTGGAAACTATGAAAACTGGCTACAATAATATTTTTTAAACTTCTTAAGTGAATTTTCCGTTTCCAAGACAATTTTTAAGTTGGGTTAGGTTAGTTTTGGGTCTTTGACCGTAATAACGTGTAATAAAGTGCTTGTTCCAAATTTGATCAATATTGCTTCAATGGTCTGACAGTTATGACAAAAAAAAAAAACGATTTTTTAAACAGTGCTTTTCAAAACGTTTTACACTTTCATTACTCAAAATATTGAATATTTGAACATCTAGAGCAATTTAAGTGCAGAAAATCTTGAAAACAGGTTCAGGAAAATCTGTATTGTTATCTTAAAAGCTTCAACAGGCTTATAGTGCTCAAAATATTATAAATGTGCTGTTTGAGCTCGTTTTTTAACATTTTTTGTTTACCTCCTTGTACTTTACCTTCTTAATGATGTACCCCCGTAAGTTGAATTACTGATCTCTCAGAACTACAGGATGATTCATAAAAAAGATCACACAGGACAGTTTCCTATTTAACACTCCATAATTCATTTATTTTGACAGCTACAGGGTAGACCAATATATCATTTTAATTCCCTAAAAACCCTCTTTTGATCATCCTTTATAGCATTTTTAGTGAAAATTGCATTATTAATAAAACATTGAACAATTCCAGGTCGTAATTTGGTACCAATCCGAGGTAATTCGAGTCCCTGTAGAAGCCATCGTCCAAGCAATAACTCAATAATGAGCAACAATAACGTCCAGACGCATCCACACGAGCCGAACCTGTTGCGCCCCGAGTTGCAAGTGTCCGAGACTCTGCCCCACGACAGGGGGGACCACCCCAAAAGGTTGCTGAGAGGCGAACCACCTTGGGGAGTGTGAATATTCGCGTTTAAAAACAATTTTTAGTGAAGTAATCGAAACTGGAAGAACTGTAATATATTTCTGAATGAAGAAGAAGAAGAAGAAGAAGAGGAAGCACTTTGTTATACGCAGCAGGTTTGCTCTTCGAAGTAGGATTTTTAAATTTGCGGTCAAAGGGTCGTCTGTTTTCCTTGTTTTTTTGTGAGTAAAATCGAGCGGAAAAATGTTTGTTTATTAACATTTTGTGTAAGTTTTATTATTATTTATTTATTTACCGTCTGTCTTTCTTTCTTTACAGCATTTTCGTTTTTTGCCCGCCCCTCTTTTACCGTTCACTAGAGGAATTTGAGTTTGCTTTAAAGCGTCGTTAACTCTTTAAAAATTTTTCGGCATTACGTGGCGGCGCTCCCCCTTTTTTTCGTCTCAGAGACAAACAATGTACAGCAAGTCTGATTAATGTAAGGCTGAATTAAACGGTAGGGTATTCAATTGTATATATGCATAGAACGTACCTTCAATGGTACTTTTAATGGCGGCGGTGTGATAATTATTGCAGGTCGTATTAATTATTATGATTTTCTTTAATTTTTTTTTAACACTTCAAAAATGTTGCAACATTGTGCGACTGCCTCGGATGAGACAATCAAATATCTCTTTTGAAGGATTTTACAGGTTACCTCAATTTGGTTTTTATATTTTTCTATTATCTCAAATAATAATGGTAAGAGGGATTATTTTTACGTCAGGTTAATTTATTAATCTGATGTGGAAATAAATGGAAAATTACCTGAAAACAGTGTGTATTAGACTAAATTATTTTGCAGTGTTGTCAGATCAACAAAAAAAAACCTATAAATGTCTTTAAAAATGTCGTCAACTTCTAGTCACTTGTCATAGAAAAATTGTGTTTTTAAAGTAAAAATTATTTACCCAGCTTTTTCAGAGCAGTTTTGACCGTCCCAAGTGGTTTTCAGGACTCTACAGGGTGTCCCTGAGAAATAGTCAATTTTGAGATATTTAGATTTAAAAATTTCGAATTTTTTAAACCCCAATACCTCAGAAAGAAAAGGTTTGTCACATATTGACCAAAAAAAATACATTTTCTTTGTAGAAGGAGTGTTGCAAGACATACAGCGACATTTTCGTTCATAACTCACGAACTGTCAAAGTTAGAAGAACAAAACTTGGTCACGTGAGTTTGTTAGGCTAATAGGCAACTTTTTCCAAGTTAGTCATTTTCACCTAAAATGACAAGTTTGTCACATATTGACAAAAAAAATACATTTTCTTTGTAGAAAGCGTGTTGCAAGACATACAGCGACATTTTCGTTCATAACTCACGAACTGTAAAAGTTAAAAGAATAAAACTTGGTCACGTGACTTTGTTAGGCTAATAGGCAACTTTGTCCAAGTTAGACATTTTCATCTAAAATGACAAGTTTGTCACATATTGACCAAAAAATACATTTTCTTTGTAGGAGACGGTTGCAAGACATACAGTGACATGCTAATTCATAAGTCACGAACTGTTAAAATTAGAACCGTAAAACTTGGTCATGTGACTGGCTAGTCCAATAGGAAACTTTTTCAAAGTTAGACGTTTTCCTCTAAAATAACCGGTTTGTGAGGTAATGACAAAAAAATACATCTTCTTTGTAAGCCAAGACATTTTGGTTCATAACTCACGAACTGTCAAAGTTAGGATAGTAAAACTTGGTCAGGTGACTGATTAGACCAATAGACAACTTTTACCAAGTTACTCATTTTTCTCTGTGTTTACATAGTGTCAAGTTTGATCCTGTCAAAGTTGCAATGCTTGGATACAAAAAAATTATGTTTTACAACCTAATTTCACAAAGACAGTTTTGAAAATGACACACGTCAAAAGTCACTTAATAAGTCATCCTTGCAAACGGTTTTATGACGTCAATAATCGTCAAGATCGTAAGAGGTTGCTGTCTTGACGTTTGGTAATAATATCAACGATGTAAACTAAATCACATGTTCATTTGTTTTGAAATAATTACCTCAAAATCAGCAATTAGCTATGTTTACTTGGTCACTAATTAGTATCCTGTGCTCTCAGAATAAAGCGGGCAATCGTAAATAAAAAAATCAATCTGATGTTGAGACGTCATCTTTATATTATCTGATTTCCTGTATAGGTTTGATTTGTTCAACAAAATCGTGTTTGTCTAGTCAAAAGTACCACAATGTAGAGTCTTTCAAAATTGTGAACGCAAAACAAAGCAAATTCAAATGAAATCATTTTGAAATTTCAAGTTTTGCCCGAATAAAGGTAATTTGATTGTTTCTCCCACCCGAAGGCATTAATTAGAATTCCTCCCTAAAAACTGGCTTGAATAGGATACAAAACGTAGAAACGTCTTTTTTTTTGTTACGTACATTCCCGGAGATGAACGAATGGAAAGCCTCGCTATTTGTTATGATTGTTAACTTGTTGTATTTGCCTATTATTTTTCAATATTTATTTCCACAGTTTTTCTGTCTAAAAACTGGGGAAAGTAGTAAATTATATGCTGTATAAATGTAGATAATGCCGATTAATAATCGTAATATTCCAATACTACAGGGTGTTCCGTTTAAAATTGCTTGGGACACCCGCACACACACACACACACACACACTAATGGCAATAACAAGTGTATTATTTAAATTTAAAAAATTATTACTTGTAAGCACCTGGTTCCTAATAAAAGAATTATTATTCTAGAAGCTAATATTATAATTAATAATGATACTACTAGGAATTTTCCCGTCGTTTCCCCTATTCGTTTGTATTTTGATAGACGATATTTTTTATAAGTTATTTTTATGTTCCCTTCTCTCACAGTATTTTTGCCAGATTTTAATAAGGAAGGCAAGTTTTTTTAGCCTTTTGTAAATACTTGCTCTCTTCTATTTCCTTCAACTTCAAAAAAAAAAACAAATGTTAGAATACTGGGTTATTATTTTCACACAGCAATTTGTAATGTTTAAATAAAAACAAACATAATTTACATTTATCAGGGTTTTTTTTTTTGTAGATTTTAGTAACAAAGACTGATGAAAGAAGAGCGGAGGAATGTGCTAAACTGATTGAGCTGTATGTAGAATTTTAAGGAATTTCCCGTTGTTTTTTGTTCTTGCAACGTTTTGACCTTATACAACTATTTTAGTTAAAAATCGTCTTAAAAATCAAATATTAAGTTGAAAATCATGAAAATTGACTTGCAAACAATAAATTCACCTTGAAAAATGACTTGATAGTACAAAATTGGTCTACTGAGTCAATTTTCAAAGTTTTTGACTTGAAATCAACATATTTTAGTTAAAAATTAACATAAAAACCAAATATTGAGTTAAAAATCATGAAAACGTACTAAAAAATTACAATTCCAGTTGAAAATCCTGAAAATTTACTTAAAAACGAGATTTTCAATAAAAAAAACCATAAAATTGACTTGAAAACACTAAATTCGTCTTTAAAACCTTGAAAATTGACTTGATAGTGCAAAATTCGTCTAGTAAGTTAATTTACAACGTTTTTGACTTGAAATCAACATATTTTCGTTAAAAATTGTCTTAAAAACTAAACATTGTTGAAAATCGTGAAAATTGACTTGCAAACATTAAATTCGTCTTTAAAACCTTGAAAATGGACTTGATAGTGCAAAATTGGTCACTGAAAATCAAGTCATCAATCAATCAATCAATCATCATTTCAAAAATCATGAAAACTGACTAAAAAATTACAATTCCAGTTGAAAATCCTGAAAATTTACTTAAAAGCGAGATTTTCAGTAAAAAACCATAAGAAATTGACTAGGAAACACTAAATTCGTCTTTAAAACCTTGAAAATTGACTTGATAGTGCAAAATTCGTCTAGTAAGTCAATAAAAAACACCATAATACATAATATATTATCAAACAAACTGGCAGTTCTCTTTATGAGTAAATCACTGAGGTGGTTTTCGTCCTCTCAGTCCTGTAAATCTGGATTTAAACTCCTCGTGAGTCAAATCAGCAAACTGGTTAACTCCTTGAGTGTACGTCACTTCTCCTCTAGCGAATTTTTCATTATGTTCTCTAATGTTTTTGAGGTTGTTTTGAAAAATTTGAAAACGTTCAGCTTCCTCTTCTGGATTGGTGTAGGACTTGTGAAAACCTTCCTACAAACGTTTATTATTACCAACTTCTATACTGTTTTTGTTAGGGTGTTACCTTGAATTTACTCCACTCCTCTTGATCATTTAGTGGCACTGGTGCAGACATACTCAAACTTGCTAAAAACCCTAATAAGAAAACCACATTGAAAATCATGTCTATACGGTGTAACGTTAGATTTGTCACTGGACATGCAAGATTGTTTTTATTAGATAATTAACATATAAAAACTTACCTGGCTGGTGTAAATGGCGGAAGATCGCAGTGACAATGAACAAATCAAGGAGAAATCGATTAAGTGATGGTTTTGCTTACCACGGTCACATTCACAAACAAAGCGTTACTAAGAATAGTATTTACTACACGACTCTATAAAAAATATTTTTAGAATTTGCATTTCATTGCTATTTGCACGTAAAACACTAAGATTTTTACTAATTTTCACCTTCTATTGATTCTCTTTTTCTAATTAAAGGAGTTTTAAATGGAAAAGTTGGCTTGGCGTACCCTGTATATTTAAAATCAAGAAAACCAAGCATAACTTTCTGGAAGTATGCCTATCCTGTAAATGTCTATTTAAGGTAAAAAGTTGTTGCGTTAACGTCCTCTATTTCTAGGACGCCCTGTATTATCTACAGCACACTGCGCTTATCTACAGGGTGAGTTACGTTTTAGTAGATTTGTCTTAATCTAGAAGTGGCCACGTTGTCTGATGGCTGATTGGTGGTTAATTTCATGTGAGGACCAATCTCAAAGAGTTTTACCAGGAGATGCCTTTTCCCGCACCTTTTGACTTTCCCTTTGTATATTGAACAACGTAAAAACAAAAAAAACAATGTTTTTTGGGAAAAAAAAAATTCTTTATACTGCACTTGTGAAAAATTAATTTATTCTGTGTCTGTGTTCCTGATAGAAAATTCAATTTTTGAAGAAAACCAACAAAAAATTTCTTGCAAATTGACAAATATCAAGAAAACCTTTTGTCATTCTAATAGACACATTCGCCAAATGTTAAGAAAAAAATGAGGGATTAGTATTAGAATTGCAGGGAGAATCATAAAAAAGGCACTAAAACCAATAAATAAAACAATATATTATTACATACAACTTTATTTTTTTTAGAAAAAAAAATTTTACATTTTAGTATCAACAATAATTTAAATCCGATTAAAATACTGTACATCCACTCTATTTGGCACAATTTAAATATATTTCTCGTAATGGACCTATGGTTAAAATCAAAGTAATGAATACGACAAGGAAATAGAACATTACGTCATCCCATTTTACCTTGATTTTCACTGTATAGTTAAATCCTTCCGAATTTATCTAAAATGGCCTTAGACCACTAAAATCTATACCTTAAGTAATAAATTATTCAGACTCAACAGATTGGATAAGACGTGTAACAAACACCGCAAAAAACACGATTAAGGGTCGATCTTTATCTTTCAGCTAACTTAACCGTTAGAGTTAAGTGAAAGATGAAAATCACCCTGATTTTGACTTAACTATACATTTTATAAAAATGCACGTTAGTTGCATTATATTGAGGAACGATCATTTTATTAGTTATTTTGGCCCCCACGACATACTTTTCCCTCACAATTCTTTTACGTGATTTAGGGTCAGTTTTATAGGTTACAGGTTAACCTGTAAAACTGACCCTTATGAGATCTACACGCTATTTGCGGGTTAAATTATTGTCAGTCACATGACCTAAATATCTACAAATAAAGTACTTCAGGCCTTAATTACTGCGACCAATGTCATTCAAACCGGCCTACCATAGCTCTCACCCAACTAGTTTGACCGTCGGTTTTTTTCAAATTTTGCTCGGTTTTCATTGGTTCGTTACGATTTTGCGCGCAACTCTTAGTCAGTCTTAACGGTTTGGCCGGAATTGGTGGAGGCGCTTTGATCGGTCGTCGCACGACATTAGGTCTGGCCTGTCTGGCGGCGTTGCCACTCATCGTTACCGCTATCCTGTCATTGTTCGTGAAACTGTCCGATTTAATGACCAATTTCCCCGTCACTTGATCAGTCTCGTATTCCTCGGTGAGGCTGTTCTCCAATATGCTTTCGTAGTAACTGTCCGAAGGAGAGTTTCTCACGTTTTCGCTCATTCTCTCCTCAATCTCCCTGAACACGTCCTTCTCGTTCAAAGTCATGTCGAGTTGAACTCGCTCTCCCATTATGTCGTCATCGAAGCTCCCACTGGCCACTCCACTGTCCAGACTTAGGCTAGCTTGACTGTTTTGCCGGGAATTGCTGAAGAGAGTGTGCGGATCGACGTAGTCAGGGTTGGCCAGTTTCTCCCCTGTTTTGCTACTCTGCTTGCAGACTTGTTTGGGGTAGAAACGTCGCTGTTCTTCCGAAATAATGTTGCGGATACGTTGCAGCATGCTCAGTCTTATGGGCGTTTTACGGTAGATTTTGTACTCCGGATGGTCAGTTTCGTCGAGGCGAGATGACATATCACTGGAAAGAAAATGGTTTTTTTTAAAAGTGAAAATTTTAAGATACTCTGAGGGATAATTGTTAGGTTAGGTACTACTGCAAAGAAAGGTATGTTTTGGAATTTGGAATATAAAACGTATTAATAAAGTTTAGGCAAAAAGCAAAAAGTGACAGGATTTCCAGCTTTGTTACTTGAGAAGTTACAAAAAAGTGTAAATAAGGAAATTTGTATAAAGTTGGGTTTTTGTCCTTAAGAGCCTCCTTAAGGCAAAAGTAACAGGGTGCACCAAACTGTTTTTTTTTTAACTAACTCCATTTTCACTAAGCATTTCTCCGTTATTTAAGGAGTTACAAAAAAGGGTTAATAAGAAAAGTTGTAGAAAATTTTCTTCTCCACAAGATTGTGTAAACATACTTCTGCCCTTAGGGGTTGCCTGAAGGAGTTACAAGGCAAAAGAGAGAGCAAAGAATTTTTGCCATTTTTGAACTCAAAAGTAGTGGAAATTTAAGGCAACATAGTCTACAAAGTAAGATATCTGAATATTTTAGAAGTTAGTTTTACAAAGAGTAACTTTTTACTAGGATTGCAGGTTATCAGCTTCATTTAGGGTCTCTCTGATTGGTCAACGCTGATTTTAGACCTATTTGACATATTAAAGGAGAATCCTCTACCACAAAATACCACCAACATATAAATTATGAAAAAATACTCTCAGGAAATGACTCCTACCTAACCTTGAATGAAACTACACAACATCCTTACACCAAGTGACCAAATCCTTACCCTTCACGTGGGGTTTCCCCAACTCGATCCTCCTCAGCGGGTGGTTCGTTAAGTTGGAAAGATCTTGGCAACGAATCAGCTTTGCTTGGAACCTGAGGCCGGTCCTCGTACCAAATTGGTCCTGGTTCGCTGGTCACGTTCCGTCTAGGATGGCGCTGGTTCTGATGCGGACTCCTATTGAACACCTGCAAGTCAGCCCGGAAAAAGGGGATGATTTAATGGTGACCCGGTTAGTGCCAGGCAGGATGAGGTTAATCACTTGAGCGTGCTTGCGACGACTATAAAGCGCAAGCGTCTGTGTCTCAACCAATCACACTAACCTTATTGAATTCCTGGTTTTGCATTAGCAATTCCGAGACTATTTTCTCCAGGTTGTTGCCAATGTTCTCCGCAGTGGGTTCTGGTTGCGGTTGAGTGGCCAAACTTTCCACAGACTCTGCGGCCAGGTCACAATTCTCCATGTCGGACAAGTCGGTGTAGAACGTGGAACTACCGCCACTCTCTTTGTATTTCTTCAGTTTGCTGATTTTTTTCGGGATCACTTTGGAGTCGTACTGTTGTGGGATCATTCCAGGTTCAGATTTGCGCCTCCAGCTTCCGAAAGTGGTAAACATTCTGTCTTGTGATGCGGCCCGTTCTTTGGATAAATCGCGAGTTTTTCGCACTCTTGATCTCCTCTCCAGGTAGTGTGGTGTGGTTGAGCTGTGCTTTAATGGAGACCAACCCACTGACGTCTCATCTAAGAATAACAAGTATATTATTCTCATAACAAGATTATTTACAACTTCTTATGTACTATATGTATAATGTCCTTGTGTGTATCTTGTGGAAATAATAATTAGAAATACACATATTGATTGTTCTGCAAACTCCTTCTGAATAGATCTTCTAGAGTCTATTAATTATTGAAAATAATGTACTGGGTCTTTGCAGTTCATTTAATCGTTTTTGTCAGTTCTTTCTTGTGAGATATTAGTGCTGTATCATCTGTATATTGTAAAATGCATAATATGCAGATGATACAGCACTAATATGCCACAATGTACAGCAACGGTGAACGGATGAAGAGATGTACATTTACTTTGACGTGCAAAGAACAATTTAATAAAAATTCCTTGGTGAGAAAAAGATATGAATCACATTTATGTTTGTACAACTTATAAAGCAGAAAATTTCAGCAATTGTCTTGTTGGATATTGGAAACTAATGCAGTGAGTGGAAAGAGTGGTTGAGCTTCCTTGTTTAAAGCCAAATTGAGTCAGTTTCCACTTTTCGGTCCACTAAATTTCCTTTCATTTGATATCAAACTAAACACATCAAAGAGTTAGTGACTTACTTTCATTATCCTGTACATCCTGTCCCAACTGCATCACCAACTGTCTAGCATGGTTCGGTATCACAGCGCTGTAATTCTCCAGTATAACCCGTTTAATCTGCAACGTCCACTCCCTTTTATGATGCAACGATCTGGCCCTTAAAGTGCACTGCAACCGGGGATTATCGAAGGGCAACACCTGGAAGGACAACGGTTCCCCCCTCACTTGTTCCACCAGCATCAAATTGGAGCAGTCGATGTGCATTTTGTACGTAAACGCCCCGTCGTTTTTGCTTTTGGCCAACAATAAGGTTTTCTCGAACAGAAACACGTGACGACGCCCTTTGGCGCCCTGCATCCGGAAGGTTCCTTCCGCTATAAGCTCTCCCAGCGTGGTAAGGTCAGCTCCAGTCCAACCATACAATTGTGATTGTATTTCCTGGATAAGTTGATAATTTAAAATCGAATTTAAAGTACATTAAGAGCTTGATTTACCTGCACTCTAACAGCATGTTCGTGCTTTCGTTTCATATTGTTGATATCTGAGGCTACGGAGGTCATGGTCGCCAAGGCCAGGTCCACAGTGGGTTTGTGCTGAGGTTCACATTGTTTTGATAATCGCTGAAAATACGAATTACTACATATTCAAATGTTACGAGGTCAAGAATCAGTAAAAGTGATAATAAGTTGGTTAAAGTGAAAAAGTTGTTTTTGGAGGGTTCAGGCAACAAAATGTACCAATGCAGCTAAAAACTTGGCTTAACAGACTAAGGAAAGTCTGAAGCTTGGCTTTCATGATGGAAAATTGTCAAGAAAACAAGCTTTGACAACACTTTCTGAAATTTAGTTGTTAAGACTAGCAAATGCGTAAATTTGGACTGTGGAGACTACAATGAGTTAAGCGAAAAAAGTATGAAACTTATTGACTTGACTGATTTAAAACTAAAACTTTAAATTCCCAATACTAAGAGAACTGAGAAGAGTCCTGAAATGTAATTTTTAGCACTAAAAGCAGAATAGATTCTTAGATCGATTTTTTGAGACTGAAAAACAACCAAACCTACTGAAAATAGTTTGATTTGTTAGACTGTTCTATGGATTGAATATTCCAAATCAGATTTCAAACTACTGAAAAGTTACAAGCATTAATATTTTCGATATAAAGCTTTTTGTTTATTTTAAAGAAATATTTAGTTGAAATTTTGTTTGGTTGAGTTTAGCTGGTGAAAGGCTCCTCCAAACTTTACCATCATACCGCTGTTTGAAATCCTTTTTAAACAAATTTCAGTAAATATTATTGCTAAAAATCAATATTAAAACCATCTAACATTCAGTAATCTGTTAATAGTTAAACGAGCAACTTAACGCCTTCACCCGTACATGTGGTCCTAAAATAAGCCTTTCTCAGATGATCAGTTACATCAAAAAACCGCAGACATTGTACACCATGCACTTGAAACCTTACAACAGGAATGGCGATTCTATTTATAGTCGCAATTACACTGTTAATACCCTTATCAAGAGCTAGTTACACTCAAAACTCACCTGTAAAAGTAAGTGATACTTTAAAATCCTCTGCACTGGTTTCAACAGGTAACTCCCTAAAGGTAGGGCGTGTCCTAGTTGGATTTGTTGTTCCCGGATTAGTGTTGACATTTTTGGGTCACTTTGTAAACTGCTTAATACTTCCATGGTGCGTGGGTACCTGGCGCAGTACTCGTTGTATACTTTAAAGTCGTTGTCGTGCTGGATGAACACGTTGGCTGTTTTGGTTGGGTCTGATATCACTTCACGGATTTCGTCCAAGATTTTTCTAAAAAAAAAACACAAAATTTAGTTGAAACAATATGATTATTTAATAAATTAGGGAACAGGAATGAGGGAAGTAAAAGTGACAAAAGCTTTGTACAGATTTTTAAAGATCATTTTGGAAAGACTTCCATTGTTAGTGACTTTTCCATGTACTGAAAGACAAAAACCTTGTCAAACAGTGGTAAATCTGGACAAAAACCCCATACACAGTCTCTGTGGAGGTGCTTTTATATTCAGAAAAGAGTTAAAAGAGACTCTTTTGTGTATGTCTCTTTGCAGACCTCTCTTGTGAACGACTGTCAGAGATATAAACCAGAAGAATTACGGAAATTAATGTCCCTGACAATGATTCTAAATTCTGCAATGATTTGAGAGCTCCCTGAAGAAAACTTCTCATGAAATTACAACTGTAAATGTCCTAGGGAAGATGAAAGTGACACGAACCTTGTGGGGAAGATGTTGACCAAAGGAATTACGGAAATTAGTGTCTTTGATGATGATTTTAGATTCTACAATAGTTTGAAGGCTGAAAAATAAATCTTCTTCTATTAATGTCAATTAAATGTCTTGATGAAGATGAAAGTGAGAAAAACCTTGTGGGGAAGATGTATCAAATTAAATCAAATAATAAACCAGAAGAATTACTGAAGTTAGTATCCAATTTTATTGTCCAATGATTTGGAAACTCCCTGAAAAAAACTTTTTTTGAAATGACTACTGTTAATCACTCACTTAACTGCCCTGAGAAAAGTAAGGAAAACCTTGCAGAAAAGATGTACCAAACTAGATTAACTGATAGACAGGGATCAGGGATGTAGCAAAGCAAATCAATTGGTAAAACTGAAAAAGAATTGACGAATTCTGTAATGATTTGGAGACTCCCTGAAAAACACTTACTCTCGAAAATGAAGATGCTTTGACATTCTACAATAATGTGGGAACTCCCTGAAAAAGAATTCTTCTTAAAATTACGAAAATTAGTGTCACTGAAGACGCTTTTACATTCTGTAATGATTTGGAGATTCCCTGAAAAAGACTTACTCTTAGAATTACGAAAATGAGTGTCTCTGAAGATGCTTTGTCTTTCTATAATGATGTGGGGACTTCCTGAAGAAAACTTCCTCTTAAAATTACAAAAATTAGTGTCACTGAAGATGCTTTTACATTCTACAATGATTCAGGAGCTGCCTAAAGAAGATTTCTGATGAAATCCCAACTGGAATTGTCTTGATAAAAATGAAAGTGACAAAATCCTTGTGGAAAGATGTAGCAAAGCAAATCAATTGGTAAACCAGAAGAATTACGGATATTAGTGTCTTTGAGAAAATAATGATGGAGCACCCTGAAGAAGATTTGTTTACGCAATTCCACCTGTTACAGTAATTTTAGCTGTTCTGGGGTAGGCAATAGTGACCAAATCCTTTAAAGCAGATGCTGTTTAATTCTGAATGGACTTTAGACTATGTAAACCTGCAGAAGAGAAAAAACTGGTATTTCTGAAAATACTTTTACATTGTAGAGTAACGTAGGAACTTCTCTGAAGCAGACTCTTTGTAAAATTCCAACTGACAGGATCACTTACATGTTAGAGTCGAATTTTGTACACCTCTATAAGGTGCCAAAAAGACTTGGTATCGTTCAGCAAGAGAATGTGAAACCTTTTGAAGATTCCACCAAAGTATACTAAAATCTCCTTAATTGCATGTTGTAAAAACCTTCTGGAGATGGTATTCTTTGAGTTAGGCACGATGAACTCATCAAAATGTATCTTAACTAAGGTAAACCAGAATATTTCTTTCTAAGTAAAACTCAGTGAAGATCAACTGTTGCTACACAAAAACAGAGACACTCTGTACACTGGATGATATATCAAAAATCAGCTCTTTTGACATACAAAACTGAGACTTTTAACCACTGTGCTACAAACTAAGCATATGTGAGCAGATATTTTCGAGCTTAGCCTTCAATTGAACGATTACCTAGACACCAACCGACTACCTACAATTAAGTAAAATGTGCAGCCGGTTGCCTTATCGTCTAAATCCATGAACGTATCAAATTGCAAATTATAAACTTAGGAAGATTGATAATGACACCTCTACCATGTCCAATGTTATGCCGGTGACAAGTCCAATTAAGTGAAGACGATTTGGCTTGCAAATTAGCTGCTAGACTGCTGGTAATTTTTTTTCACTAAAAGGGCGAACAATTTTTGCACTCACCTGTTAAAGTCGCAGATTTCTTCTAGATTGGTGAACAAGTCTTGTAAGTAGTCGTTTAGGGCACAATCCGACTGGGACCGCCACGGTTTCAAGTAACCCTGTAAACCAAGTAAATGTTTATGTTTTTTTTTTTCCCCCAGTTAATGTCAACAAATTAAAGTGCCGCTATCGTAAAAGAGGAAATTAGTGTATAAATCAGAGTGTTTTTAATCGAAAACGCCGCTAAACTGAGAAACGGATTATGATTACAAATTTCTTTGGTTTATTATTATTTATCCCGCAATTATGTGGATATTAATAATAATACTTTGGCGCCTGGCGTATGTTAGATAACCCATTATTCGATTTTTCCGTCTGTGCCGATTAAAATTAGAATAATCGTTGCCTACTGGCTACTGGTTCTTGCTCTGATATGGCCTTATTGGGCAGGGAAAATTACTTATCGATCGAATGCCGTATTTGCTAGCATTCCAACTTGTATACGGAATCAGGAAGAAAAATCATCGAATAACACAGAAAAAAAAATACAGTTAGCACAAAAAGAAGATCAACTTGCATTGATATTAATCGATTACGTATAATATTGAGTTTTCAGTGGATTTTTCTGCTGAATAAGTTACTATAGTAATTTAATTAAAATTTTCTAGTATAGACAACAGGAAACGTTGGCACCAGTCCTCGGGCTATGTAAGTCTGATATATTGAGTCATGTTGTTTCCAATAATTTACTTCTAATTGCACTTGCATAAGTGGTTTACTTGAAACGTTTCAAGAACGATTGGCATCTTCGTTCAGTGAAAAAAAAACTTAAAAAAAAAATTATTGTGTAAAGCCAAAAACCGCTGTAACCTAACCAGAAAGACTGTAATAACGTTGAATTTGAACAAAATACCATTGAATGCTAGAAAATACAATTTCAGCTAGAAATTCGGGTATTACGGACCTGAAACTCACTGTGGAGAGTAAATTGGGTCTAAAATCCAGAGCCGTACTGTATATTTTCCATAAATGAGCCGTACTTCAGTCAGACTGCATTAACATACATTGAAATTGAAGAAAATGTACTTGAATGCCATGAAATATAATTTTATGCAGCTATTCAGAAATTTTGGGTTACGACCCTGAAACTTTTTGGAGACAGTAAATTGTACCTAAAATCCAGGGACGTACTGGATTATGTCCATAAATAACCCGTACTTCAGTCAGACAGCAATAACATACATTGAAATTGAAGAAATTCACTCAAATGTTAGGAAACACAACTTCAGCTAGAAATTCGGGTTTACGGACCTGAAACTCACTGTGGAGACAGTAAATTGCATCTAAAATCCAGACTCGTACTGTATATTTTTGATAAATAACTAGTACTTCAGTCAACATACATTAAAATTCAAGAAAATGCACTTGAATGTCACGAAACACAATTTTAGGCAGCAATTCAGAAATTCGAGAATTACGAACCCGAAACTCGCTGAAAATACAATAAATTGCATCTAAAATCCAGAGTCGTACTTCATAATATTAATAAAAAAATTCAGACTTCAAGTCAGACTTTTGAGTCGGTTTGATAGCTTCATGGAACCAATTTAGACAATTGTCACGTTTTTGACAGATTTAGCAATATCTCAAAAACTACCGTCAGCACTGTAATCTGCCAAATACCTACCTATAAAGCTATAAAATTGAATTTAAGTTCTTTACACTGACTTTTCAGATACATGATACAGTTTAATAGCTCTGTAAAGCAAATTTTGACAGGTGCCATTTTAGTGACAGATCGTAAGTAACGTCACGAATAGGCGTGATTTATAGCTTTATGGAACAGTGCTTGACAGTATTTTTATGATAGGCTAAGTGAGGTCCTATATTGTACTGTCAAGTACTGCACCTGTTAAAATCCTAATAGCTCCATGGAAAAAATTTTGACAGGCCTCTGAAACCTTCTTAAGCTTACTATGAATTGTTTTTACCGTGCCAGAGGCCTCTGGCAGCCATTTTGAATTGCCAGAGGCCTCTGAAACCTTCTTAAGCTTACTAAAACTGTTTTTAACGAGCCAGAGGTCTCTGACAGCCATTTTGTATTGCCAGAGGCCTCTGAAACCTTCTTAAACTTACTATGAATTGTTTTTAACTTGCCAGACGCTTCTAGCAACCATTTTGTATTGCCAGAGGCCTCTGAAACCTTCTTAAGCTTACTATGAATTGTTTTTAACGTGCCAGAAGCCTCTAGCAGCCATTTTGAATTGCCAGAGGCCTCTGAAACCTTCTTAAGCTTAATAAAACTGTTTTTAACGTGCCAGAGGTCTCTGACAGCCATTTTGTATTGCCAGAGGCCTCTGAAACCTTCTTAAGCTTACTATGAATTGTTTTTAACGTGCCAGAGGCCTCTGGTAGCCATTTTGAATTGCCAGAGGCCTCTAAAACCTTCTTAAGCTTACTATGAATTGTTTTTAACGTGCCAGAGGCCTCTGGCAGCCATTTTGAATTGCCAGAGGCCTCTGAAACCTTCTTAAGCTTACTAAAACTGTTTTTAACGTGCCAGAGGTCTCTGACAGCCATTTTGTATTGCCAGAGGCCTCTGAAACTTTCTTAAGCTTACTAAAACTGTTTTTAACGTGCCAGAGGTCTCTGACAGCCATTTTGTATTGCCAGAGGCCTCTGAAACCTTCTTAAGCTTACTATGAATTGTTTTTAACGTGCCAGAAGCCTCTAGCAGCCATTTTGTATTGCCAGAGGCCTCTGAAACCTTCTTAAGCTTACTATGAATTGTTTTTAACGTGCCAGAGGCCTCTGGCAGCCATTTTGAATTGTCAGAGGCCTCTGAAACCTTCTTAAGCTTACTAAAACTGTTTTTAACGTGCCAGAGGTCTCTGACAGCCATTTTGTATTGCCAGAGGCCTCTGAAACCTTCTTAAGCTTACTATGAATTGTTTTTAACGTGCCAGAGGCCTCTGACAGCCATTTTGAATTGCCAGAGGCCTCTGAAACCTTCTTAAGCTTACTATGAATTGTTTTTAACGTGCCAGAGGCCTCTGACAGCCATTTTGTATTGCCAGAGGCCTCTGAAACCTTCTTAAGCTTACTATGAATTGTTTTTAACGTGCCAGAGGCCTCTGACAGCCATTTTGAATTGCCAGAGGCCTCTGAAACCTTCTTAAGCTTACTAAAACTGTTTTTAACGTGCCAGAGGTCTCTGACAGCCATTTTGTATTGCCAGAGGCCTCTGAAACCTTCTTAAGCTTACTATGAATTGTTTTTAACGTGCCAGAGGCCTCTGGCAGCCATTTTGAATTGCCAGAGGCCTCTGAAACCTTCTTAAGCTTACTAAAACTGTTTTTAACGTGCCAGAGGTCTCTGACAGCCATTTTGTATTGCCAGAGGCCTCTGAAACCTTCTTAAGCTTACTATGAATTGTTTTTAACGTGCCAGAGGCCTCTGACAGCCATTTTGTATTGCCAGAGGCCTCTGAAACCTTCTTAAGCTTACTATGAATTGTTTTTAACGTGCCAGAGGCCTCTGACAGCCATTTTGAATTGCCAGAGGCCTCTGAAACCTTCTTAAGCTTACTAAAACTGTTTTTAACGTGCCAGAGGTCTCTGACAGCCATTTTGTATTGCCAGAGGCCTCTGAAACCTTCTTAAGCTTACTATGAATTGTTTTTAACGTGCCAGAGGCCTCTGACAGCCATTTTGAATTGCCAGAGGCCTCTGAAACCTTCTTAAGCTTACTAAAACTGTTTTTAACGTGCCAGAGGTCTCTGACAGCCATTTTGTATTGCCAGACCCCTCTGAAACCTTCTTAAGCTTACTATGAATTGTTTTTAACGTGCCAGAGGCCTCTGACAGCCATTTTGAATTGCCAGAGGCCTCTGAAACCTTCTTAAGCTTACTATGAATTGTTTTTAACGTGCCAGAGGCCTCTGACAGCCATTTTGAATTGCCAGAGGCCTCTGAAACCTTCTTAAGCTTACTATGAATTGTTTTTAACGTGCCAGAGGTCTCTGACAGCCATTTTGTATTGCCAGACCCCTCTGAAACCTTCTTAAGCTTACTATGAATTGTTTTTAACGTGCCAGAGGCCTCTGACAGCCATTTTGAATTGCCAGAGGCCTCTGAAACCTTCTTAAGCTTACTAAAACTGTTTTTAACGTGCCAGAGGTCTCTGACAGCCATTTTGTATTGCCAGACCCCTCTGAAACCTTCTTAAGCTTACTATGAATTGTTTTTAACGCGCCAGAGGCCTCTGGCAGCCATTTTGTATTGCCAGAGGCCTCTAAAACCTTCTTAAGCTTACTATGAATTATTTTTAACGTGCCAGAGGCCTCTGGCAGCCATTTTGAATTGCCAAAGGCCTTTGAAACCTTCTTAAGCTTACTAAAACTGTTTTTAACGTGCCAGAGGTCTCTGACAGCCATTTTGTATTGCCAGACCCCTCTGAAACCTTCTTAAGCTTACTATGAATTGTTTTTAACGTGCCAGAGGCCTCTGGCAGCCATTTTGAATTGCCAGAGGCCTCTGAAACCTTCATAGAGTTTACCATAGAGAGGCTTGTATACTATGTGCAGGTTAACCTAATCTATTTAGTAACAGTAGTAAAACATAAATGAATCATATTATAGAGATTATTTATTCTAACAATATTTGTAGAGGAAGTAAATACAGTTCAACAGAT
This sequence comes from Ips nitidus, assembly GCA_018691245.2. Classification (NCBI taxonomy): domain Eukaryota; kingdom Metazoa; phylum Arthropoda; class Insecta; order Coleoptera; family Curculionidae; genus Ips; species Ips nitidus. Next base: position 4,055,687 of record CM042801.1, on the reverse strand, counting down.
TATAATAATTATTAAGAAGTAGTAAAATTTTCTGGTGGTAAACAAATGACTAATGACCTCACACATGCAACAGCGATAACACTGGAATGTTTTACAAAAAGTATCATTGAGTTGCCACACAATGAATTGGAAACCGCAAGACAATGAATGAACGTAATGGCTGTCTGCATAAGTTCCCACTGAATCACTTGTGTTGGAATCATCTAGATTAAGTGGCAAAGAAGCGAGAATGTTTGACTTTAGGCCAATTTGTAGGATGTGAAACAATCATTTTTTAACGATACACACCTTTATCGACAGTTAATCAAGTCTGTCACCGTTAAGATGTACAGTTAGTAGATTTTCTTACGGCCAAATGGCCAGCTTCCTTATATTTTGCATTCCATCTAAACGGTTATGATATTTGCTTGCGTTATTATTTATTTTATTGGCTGGTGGAATGCGCCTGGCCGTCAGCGGGCAATGCTGTATCATCCGCGAAAAGTGCCAATGAACTCCTTAAGGAAGTCTGGAATTATTTTGTATACTTATCCCACTGAAAACAAATCTGAGAAGATTTATCGGAGCGGGATTATGTTTCGCTCTTTTACACTCGACGGATGTAACTTTTCGTAACTTGTTTGCACAACCACAGGCGTGATTTCCTGATGGTTTTTCCTTTTTCAAAGTAGGAAACGTTCGATCTAGCTGGCGGCAACTGGTCGTTAAGACTTAAAAAGGATTGTAAGGCCCCACAGGAGAGGAAAATACAGTAAAACCAACCTAAGTTTGGGATGATGGTCGCATTGACCGTTGGTTTTTTAGAACAGGTTAAAAGACCAGTAGAACGATTTCTAGGCTTTAAGTCCATAATTGGAACTAAGCCCTAAAAAAAGTTAGTAATGTCACACATGATTGGGTTATTGTGGTTTTAACAATAAATCGATCACACACAAAATTATTATAATAATATTCGCAAAGTCGCTTTCTCTAATGTCTGTTCTTTTAATTTTCTAATTACGATTAAATTATTCTCTAGTACCGTGTGTTTTTATATCCGGCATCTTGCATACCACATTCCTGCATCTTAGTTGTTTTCTTGTAAAGTTAGAACTTTTCAAACTGTTCAAATTTACGCTTTTCTACTCTCTGGTATGTGCTATTTGCAGGCCAGCAAAATGTATGGAGATCCTTTGATTTCTAATTATCATAAAAGATTGAATTTTGTTTGCTAAGTTACAATGTAGAAAAATAGACCAATGAGTGTGCAGGAAAAGGAACATCTTGTGTACCATAATGGAGAAACAAGAAGAAGAAGGTCACTAAATAATTCAGATCTTCTAATATAGCAAAGTTGTGAAGAAATGTGGAAAGTTTCACAGACAAGCGGATAAAAGACAGAAATGCAATAATTTCAGTCAGTATTTTCAAAATCTAGGGGTATAAGTTTTTTGATATCTTGGATAGTTTTCAAAATATCCGCTCCAGAAACGCTCTATTTCTCTGCTTCCTAATATTAGCAAAGTTGTCAAAAAGGAGTTTCTTGGATAGTAGACCGTAGGTAAATGATTTTTTTGTTCATGTCTGCATGGATTTGTCTAACCTTTTGACCATGGTGCTGACAAAACTGAGTATATGTTTAACTTAATAAGGTCATATGGCACTTTAAAGCAGAATTCACAGAATATCACCTATCTAGAAACAATCCAAGTAGAAGATGGATTAAGCTCAATTTTAATTCTAATTCAGCAACTGAAACTGGCAAACTAAGAGGGGCAGGGCACCTGCAAAGAAGCTAAAACGATCGCCTATAATAAAACGGGTATGGAAAGAGGCACCAATAGGAAAAAGACCACTGGGAAGACCCAGGCTCAGATGAAGAGAAACATCATTAAGGATATGGTTATCCTTGGTGTAGACCAGCAAGAATGGAAGGAGATGACCACGAACGCTCCTGGTGGATGCAGATAGTCAAGACAGCCAAGACCCACAATAATGATCAGACTGGTGTTTTTCAACTTTCAATGAATCAATGAATTTGTCATCTTTAAGGACTTTGTCACATTCACTATGATGTTGTCACAATTCATTTTGTTCGTGATAATCTGATAATACAGTATTGTTTATTGTTGATTATGCTTTTGTAGCACTGAAGCAAAATTTAGTTCTTTGGTGTTAATTAATTGATAGTCCAAGTGGCTGTGTATGTGGGTGGCCAAAAGTGATTTACTGGTCACAATCGCGAACCTATCAAACAAAAGAACGCCTTGTGGTGTGATAAATAAGACTTATCGAGTCGTGTGTGGGGCCATTCACTAAGATTATCTCAAAAATGCGCTCGTAAACATGAAAAGCCTTAAGGGCCGGACTTAATTCGATTCCGAACGGCTCGTGCGGTCGTTTACCGAAAATCGAGCCGATGGTAATTAGGTCTGGTTTTTTGTCAGGATTGTTGTATAACCGCCGATCTCGACCTTGGACACCTTTTGCGCGGTCGGGTACCGCCCGAGGTTCGTGCCCCGGGCCACCAGCCGCAGATGACTCACCATCGGGGCATCCAACCAAGCAGAAGAAGACACGGGCCAGTCTGGGGCATTCTTTTGGTTCGGATAAGGCAATTTGTAACTACCGCCAGCAAAAGGTGATTTACTTCTGGGTGGATTAAGGGAGGATACCGCCGCCACTGGCGCCAAGGGACTGATGCCAGCAGTCATAAATAAAGCACGCACGAAGCCGCGGAGGTCTTTAATTATAGATTATGCAGGAACTTTGATCGCGAACGACTTATCTTGTCGACTGTGCAGGCAGAACGTCAATAATCTGCATAGGCTCGCATCCGTCCATATCCATGCTAATTGGCTGGGCGGGCCTTAATAACCATCACAATGAGGCTACGTATTGTTGCAAATTTTAAATTTCCTCATGCCCTTTCAATTCGTCTTCCTGGATATGTCCCCTCTCTTGTTTACAAATTTTTAGTTGTACTATCACCAAGGTGCGTATTCTCGAAACAAGGGAAGAATGTAAAAAGAACCCGCCATTGTCAACTTCTTCTGTCACATTCTATCAACCCTTCTCTGGAGAACTATGTTCCCTGCTTTTAAGACAGTTGGTCAAATTATAGTTTCAAGGAATAACGTCATCGTAACAGAGTATGCAGATGATACAGCTTTCTCAGATAAAGCTTTTTAAGACAGAAATTTCAAAATTACACAAAAAATCACGCAATTAGGGATCAATGGCTTAGACCAGAATTTCTTAGACATTTTGATCAATAGACTCTTTTTTGATGTCTACTTTACAGACAGATCAGTTCAGTTCCTTTAACTAGCACCATTCTTTAAATATAACCGCTTTTTGAAATTGAATATCTCGGTAACATGAAGAGCTAGAGAGGCCAGTTTTGGCTCATTTTGTAGTATTTTTTATCCTCTTTCTAATGGCGTTTTAGTAAAAACTATAAGAGTTTAAATAAAAAAGTTACAATTATTCCAAAACTGAAAAAATGCCGTTTTTGCTAAAAGTGCAATTTTTTATTTTGCTCCAGGAGGGTTCTAATGCACAGCAAAAAACATATTTATACCAAATCTTTTTTGAAAAAGCAAACATGATATATCAAAAAACTTTACACTGAACTTTTGAAAAACAGTTTTGAACTTTTAAATTAAATGCATAATCCTAAAAAAGGTTTCACAAAAATCATAAGGTCGACTTTACCTTGAAACGTATATCTGACATCCATTTTGGTTGTTACTGAAGAGATCAATATTATATCTGTTTAAGGATCAATTTAAAATGATGAGAAAGTAAATCATCTTATCGGCACTTTGTTTAACTGAAACCTGTTAAAATGGCCTTTAACAGGTTTATAACGTAATCTTCGTCTTAAGAGTACTAAAGACAGTTTTACACATTATTAACAAAATTGACAGTTAACTTTGGCAAAAATCACGTCAGTAAGGGCAAAGTTTACTATTTACCTTATTAGCATTTGTTAAAATAGGCAAAACATGCCTTCAAGAGTACTAAAAGTCAGTTTTACATAGTTTAGTTAAAGTTGTAATGGTTGTAGCTAACTAAAACATGTTTCTGCATCTCGAAATTGACAGTAAAGTTTAACAAAAATCGTGACAATAGGAACCTTAAAACAGTGATGAGAAACAAAATTTTACCTTATCGACTCAACTCAGAGTCAAACTTCTAGTTAACTCTATGTTAAGGATCTAACTATAGCCTATAAAACCGACCCTAACTCGGTTAAATCGACATGTTTCTATGTGATTTAAAAGTCAGTTTTACACAGTTTAGTAATTATACTTAACTAAACATGATTCTGCACCAATTTTAATGGGACTCCTTTGCAAATACATTGAAACCTTTACAGATACGAAAAAAAATGCAAAAAAACTGTTGAAAAATTTTGAAATTTTTATACCTGTACAGGGTGTACAGTCTGTCATCTTAGAATATTGATGATATTTTCTATTTTAATGTGATTATGAATTTTGACATTGCTTCAACTAGTTTTTGGTTTTGCACACTAGATGAATGGTTTTAAAAGCTACAAATTGACTGGTGGAGTAAAGTTTAAGATTAAGACCTTCGGCAAGCTTTTTTAGACATTTAAAACTCACGACAACCACTAGAAACAATTCTTTTAAAAATTCTCTTAGTTGACTGGTTTTGGTTTCTTACACCATCATCAGCAGCTCTTCAGCTTATTATGAAAATTTACCATATTAAAGACTTTGGGACACCTTGCAAATGTGAAATACTAAGCTTTGGTCAATAATAACCATTATACTGAGTGTTGTATTGTTTTGCAATTATTATAGTTAAGATTGCGTGAATAGAGGAAAATGCATCCTAGGTAAACTACATCAACCAGTATGGCGTCGTCCGCTTATGCAACTTTGACCGGTTTAGTTTATTGGCATCCATATTTGGCTTAATTAAGGCCACTCCGTGGGTTTCGTAAAGTTCTTTGTACAAGCCCGCAAATGCCTCTTTCGTGTACAAGGCAAGTTAGTGTGGACCTTCAAAACTGCCGCAGCTTCTTCAGGACACCGTTATCATGCAGAGCAAAAAGGAAAAAATTCAAAATGGCCCGTCGTAATCCCTTAATGCTGAATAATGGCATGCAAACGCATATATAAAAGGTCTTTCACCCATAATGACGATGGTTCCTTGAAACGGTTACGTCACCCAATAAGGACGCGAAAACCACTTCCTTTTCGGTACCATCGACAGTTTGTGACATTGCAGAGCAAACGGGGTGGTTCGGAAATGAAAAATGAAAGAAAGCTACGTGAAAGTATATGAAATAAAGTAATTATGAGTGGCATTAAGCGGCAATAACAGTACTGGCCCGGTAACCTTAGCCTAATTTGTACCTGAAAATGCATTGCATTGCGGTCAGAAGATAAATTGGATTTTGGCGGCCTTTAATTTTAGCTGCAGCTTGATGGATATGTGCCAGATGCGAAAACATGTCCAAAAGAATGTTATCATCTTTAAATATTAAGTGTTCTCACTTTGTTCCAGGTTTAAACAACAATTACAGCAAAGAACATTTTCTCAAATGTAATGTACAATTTAACGTTCAAGAATCAATTTAAAAACATTCAATGTGTGTGTTTTTAACTTTATCTTTTATATCCAGACATGTTTATTAGTCAATTTTCATCCATCATTCACAGTGCAAATGAACGAACGTTAGTTATTGGATTATAAAATTAGCAGGATGTTCAGTAAATTTCCGTTTTAAGAACAAACTAACTTTGAACAGTTTTAAATTTGTGTACAACGTTTTATCCTGTTTTTTTCAAAGTGCTAAATTTATACAGGGTGGTCCAGTTTTAAGTGTCAATAATTCATCATTCGATAGCCAATCAAAAAATAAGTTGTCTGGCATTATGACATTTTTCTGAAAAACGCTTCCTAAGGAAGATACAGTCCTCCAAATTTCAGTTTAAAAAATCGACACCATGTACAAATTTGAATAGTTTTTACTGTTTTAAGTTTATTTTAAAAATTTTGACAGTTTAAACTAACTAACTAACTTTTAAACACCCTGGAGTTCAATTCCAGGCACGGTTAGCACAAAGAATAAATTGCAGCAATTTCAATTGAATTTTTATACAGCAAAAAAGTGAAACAGCAAATTTCAACTTGCATGATAATAATTCCACCCTGTATATCTATTTAATTATATATATTACCAGTCTGGGGAAATTACCACAGCCTACCTGGGATAAAGTATCTTTTACTTTAAAATGGTTCAAAAGGATTCAAATCTGGTCAACTGGGAGGTTTACAAGTTAATTTATGACATTGAAAATAGTAAAAAAACAGGGTTTTTGGACTCATTTTTACTGACGTTCAATTTTTTAGACTAGAGGTCGTATAAAACTGAACGTATTACTTGTGACAGTCCAAATTTGAGCTGAATAGTCTAAACTTGTTATTACTTACAGGTATAGTCGTAAAATTCTTTTTTTTAGACTGCAATCCATTTTCGTGTGTCTGAAATTGGATTTCAATCACTAAAACAGTCTGGAAATCAAGACAAAGATTGTTGCGCATTAACTCATTTTTTACTACTAAAAATAGTCTAAAAGTTGACTTTTAAGGCTAATGGCTTTACTAAGACTAAAGAAAGTCTAAAAGTGTATTTTCACTTTAATTGGTGTACAGCTCAATTTCCTGGACTAAAACAAGTGTAGAATTCAATTAAACACTACTAACGGACTTTTTCATTTTTAAAAATTAGTTTTCAAGACTTATATTGTAGCATTTAATGCCAAAATGTTGTACTTTTATTACTGAAGAGTCTGAAACTCTCGCTTTTTCAGTCTTAAAGCACTAAAATCAGTCCGAATTTCTTAGAAACGCTCTAATTTTTTGCTTGAAATTACATTTTCAAGACTATGGACAATGTTCAAACTGATCTTCAGGCCTGATAAGTCTTGAAACTGGATTTTTCCGGCTGAAAACAGTCTTAAAGCAGTCTAGATTTTTAAGAAATGCTCGAATTTTTAGCATTGAGGTGTCTAAAAGTCAATTTAATAGTGACAAAGATTGAAGTGACATTTTTAGGCTTATGAAAAATTGTTTTTTAAGTCTGCTGTGTCAAAAACTTGGTGACGTAAGCCTTGAAACTCTATTTTCCCAGCTGAAAGCAGTTTTAAAGCACTAAAAATCGTCCAGAGTTCTATGAAAATGAAAAGCAAAGTAAAAAAACTTGAAAAGTTAGTCTTCAAGTGAATATTCATAAACCTAATGTCAATATCCTGTATTTAAGACGAAATTTGTCTTTTAAATGAAAATTTTAAACTTCTGATGTTACTTTGTTAGTTCAGAGTGACTTTTTCGTGTCCAAGTCAAGTTTTAAGGTTCAAATGTGTGAAATTGCTGTCAAAAATGTTAGAAAAAGTAGTTTTTTATGTTACAAGTTAATTTTCAATACCAAAAGCTTTTTAATTTATCTGAATAGTATGACGACTGACTACAAAGACAAAGTTTTTAAGCTTGTCAAATCAATTTTCACAGTTTCAAAGTCTATTTTCAAGACGTCTTTCCGGAAACTTGTTGTCAAGTTTCACCGTTTTCAAGACAATTTGCTTCAATCACAGCACAGTGAGATAATTTGTGATTAGTCAAAAAAAGCTGAAAACTGCTTTTTTTGACCAATCCTAAGCACTAAATTCACATTTATAGAATCATTACACGCCACTGTTCATCCAAATCCAACAAATAGGTTTTCAGGTTAAGGTTGCCACCCATAATCCGTCCGGTTATCAATTGATTATCAACTTACACGACATAAACCGCCCACGATTTATCACTACAACCACTTACATTTTGTAGGCTAATACCGGGACAAGCAGAACACGTGTGTGCAAGGTTGCTTTATGGAGATTAGCTTACCTGTATGACTTCCTGGAGATCGGCTACGTAGACGGTTTCAGTGTCCAACACTTCCTGGAGCACCCGTTGTTCGGGACTGATGGACGGTTGTTCCTGTTCGGCTATTCCACTGTCTGCTGATCCTAAAATCAGAAAAATATCTGATAATTTAAATTTCTTTTCGACCTACACACTTCTGACGATTCGGGGAAATATGATAAAACAGCTCCATTTATAACTATTTAATTTTTGTTCATAAATCTTTGGTTGAATGTATACATAATGAATTTTTTGGTACCTGTCCTTCCTACACTCCCAGAAGGAGTTATCGCCTTAATAAAAATGACCTTATAGAAAAGCGACAGAAACTGTGTGAGCCAAAATATCTAAACTTTAGCATTGTTATTGTAGCCTGATAATCAACAAACTTGTAGAATGTCAGATTGGTTTTCACTGTGGCATAAGCACCCAAAAATACCTGGGTTCGTGCGATAATTCCCAAAGAAATCTAAAGTGGGCAGACTGAATGGGCTGTTAAAAAAACTGTTGACTTTTACCGGCATCAAGTTTGATGTAGAATCAATTTTTATTCCCAAGTAGGACAAAAAATCAATTTTCATAATATGTTCGTATGTCCATTACAGTGGGTAGAATAACAAAAGTGTAGGTTTTCACTGTAGGCCAAGCCAATTATATTTAAAAAAAACATACTGGGTGTCTGTGCAGAGTGCTTGTTAAATATTTTGTTAAGTGACATACCTTGACTTCCAGCAGGTTCAGGATCACTGTCTAAACTTTCAGCTGATGCTAAATAAGCTGAACCAGGTTGATGCAAATGGCCGTTACTGCTTCCTGAAGACGAGCAGGAACCCAAACTGGTCAGGGACACTGGACGGGACACCTCGGAGGACGCAGTACTATTGGTCACGCCGGTAGAACCATCGCTAGGAACCTGAAAGTGTAAGTTATTTTTTTTTAGGAAAATTGCACGACAAAGCCAAGACATTTTATATGCCAATTTGCATCGGAAGATCGTTCTGGAGATATTGAGGCGAGAACCGCATTTAGCTATGCACACGGCGAGCGTGTCGCAGATAAGACATCTTCAATGTGCGGTCGAGAGAGGTGATTTTTTTACATAATTTTGCAATAAGGATTAGATCGGGATGGCGTGCAGTCCTGCGGCCATGTTTGACTCTACATAATTCAGCCATTCGACGCTTCAAAGGTATAAAGAAATTGAATGTGTGTGTGCAAGCAACAATCACCTCTCTATTGTTAATGTCTAGTCTAGAAGGCATTTTTTACAGGAAGCGCCTTATCACTTGAAGAACAATTGACGCTGTTTTACAATGAAAAGGACTGGATGTAATAAACAGTTGCATTGTGGTTGATTCAATTTGGTTAATCAAAAAATCTGTCATTGAATGGTTTTCAAACATCAATATGGTAACTTCGCTATTGTAAATAAAACAGCCTGATTGACAATAGAAAAATATGAAACTTGGGTTAGAGGTTAAGAAGAGTTAGCAAATTATTCCGACATGAAAAAGTTTACGATTATAAAAATTCATAATTTCGTCACATAAAATCCGTAAAATTCCGTTTTTTAATACACGATTCCGTATAATTATTTAAAAATCTGCCAAAGTAACCTACTTCTAACCTGTCAAAACATTTTTGGGTAAGTCTTTTACAGCCGAATGTCTAAAAACTGCAAAAAATAACTTTTTTTAAATTTTAGGGTTTACTATTTGCGTTGAATATTACCACTTTCGAGGTACCTCTGCAAGTAACTTTACTGTTCTAAATAGATCACCCTGTACATCCTGCATTCTTCTGGAAGCTTCTGAAACCTTGTAGAAGCTTCTTAGACTTTCTGTCAGTTTTAACTGTTGGTAACAATTTGAAGCCCTCTAGCGGTCAAACTGTATAACCGATCAACCAATGTTGCATATTGGTGGGAAGCCCATTTCATTAGCTATCCATCGACATATAAAAATCCATACCTTGTCACTCAAATAAGACAGTTGTTTAGGTTCAAACGAAACAGTGCATGAATGTTGGATGGTTAACATTGGTCATGTTTGAAGCCCCCTATTGGCCAAACTGTTTAATCAATCAACCAATGTTGCATATGGGTGTGGGAAGCCCATTTCATTAGCTATCCATCGACATATAAAAATCCATACCTTGTCACTCAAATAAGACAGTTTTTTAGGTTCAAACGGAACATGCATGAAAATTGGATGGTTAACAATGATCAAGTTTACTAAGACACTCCAGTAGCTTTTAATCAATTCTGCTTTTTTGTGGAACCTTTTGAGACTCTCTGGAAGCTTCTGGAACTTTCTGTCACTTTTTAGAACTTTCCGGAAACTTCTGAGACTTTTTGGAAAGTTTTGAAAGCTTCTAGAACCATTACAATTGATTTTGTTCGTGTTTCTTTATGAAATTTGCTTGTTTAAGGCTGCCAAAGCCTTAATTGAGGATTATTGACCGTTTAGAACACCGCACAACCCTAATTTAACCTAACCTGAATTGAATACGAGTTTTGTTTATAATTTGAACTGAAAGCTATTAATCAGATGAAAATAGAGCCAAACGGTTTGCATGCTCTATCTAAACTTTTTGAGATCTATCATCTGGTAACATTTTTAATTTTGACATTTTGAGTTAAAATATTGACACCTGTCAAACTTTGTAGTATGGCCTTGGCATAAATCAGAACAAGTTAAAAGATAGGTTCATGCAAACCATTTATCTCATTCTGGTTAGAAGCTATGACACTTCAAAATGTCAAAATTTCAAACGTTAAATATCTCGAAAACAGTTGAATATAGGTTATGATACATAAAACATACTTGAAATCTTTAGGAGAATCTAGAAATATAAGAATATACAAGGTGTTTTATTTAAAATTGTGAACTTTTGCTTCAAAACTGAAAATATTTTAAATGTGGAAGCCCCAAAAAAATTGTGCTAAACCCTGAATTTTTCAAAAAGTGATATTTTGCAGTTTTTGAAATATCGACCATCCTGTATAGGTCAGTTCAAAGAAAATTCTATGGGCTGTAATGTGGTTAAATGCTTGTCATTCTATCTGTCAATCTAACCGAATTATAAGTTGTTAAACCGCATTAAATCTAACTTTTCATGACAAGTTTTACCCCTTTGACTATTCTCTAGTTAGATGCATTTAAAGGGAATTACATAAGCTGCAATATGGTAAAATACTAGTCATTTTAACTGTCAAACTAACCGAGTTATGACCTGTCAAAACAAACTAAATTCAATTTTTTCTTTTTTAACGTCAAGTCTAACCAAAGCAATTAACGTTATTTTGAAATATGCATGGACTGCAATAACGGTGAAAATATACATATCTACAACTTATGTCTAAACTGTATGTTTTAATTTCTATTATTTTTAAGATAACCGAATGCTGTAGCTACATTAATTAACAAAAAGACACGAAATAAACATTTTTGCACTTTAAAATTCATCAGAGCAATCTCTCTTCCACTCCTATCATCTGCGCAAATATCAATTTTTTTGGAGTAAAACGTTATTTATTACTGACAGGATCAACGAATTGAAATTGGAGAGAGTATAGTGGACGTAGATAAGGCAAGATACAGATTTGAATCTTCCAAGTAAAAACTGGAATGCAATCAATCAAGCAAAACTCTCTACTATGCAAAGTAATCTAATCAACATCGGTGTAAAGGATTATTAATTAGAGAGAATGTTTGATTTCCACTAAATTCTTTATTACAAATTATGTACTTTGTAATGTTCTACTATTATTTCACGTCGTTATTATTGGTGTTTTCTAATGATTTCATTGTTCAACTAAATAAAGTCTGATGATTCTGTTAGGAAGTTAGAATGTGCCATAATTCCTTCTTTGTTTTATGGAAGTGATGAATTCAAAGGTTGCACGTAATAGTTTAGTCATGAATACTAAATAGATTAAACTATATAATTCTTAATTGTTAAATTGTTAATGCTGCATTGATATTTTGTTTGGCAGTGGTGTTTTGGTTGGGTTTAGACAATATCTAAATTTCATTAATTCCTGTCCACTCTACACTAATTCTTGCAATAATATCCAAAATAACAATGTTGGTTTATGACAGAATTGCAGAATATTAAAACAATTCTGACTCACTATTTCTCTGATTTACCTTGCCATCCACCCCCGAACGCATGGAATAATTAATGACAGACACTTAACTAAAAACCAAAACTAATTTGTTTACGTTCTCAAAATGCGAAGGTCAACCCATAAGCATCGTTCATTACCATAACAATTCCATCTCGAATATGACATAATTTCGACCAAAACTGTAGGTGGCGCAACTGGTCGTGGGTGTAACGCAATGCGGCTTACCTTTCTCCAACCATCTCCACCTCATAATTGTCTTTCAGAGTTAACTATTAATTCAATATAGACGAGGATGTGTGCGTATATTTAGGAATTACGAAAGGTGTTTGTATACATCACTGCAATGTTGCCGTAGGCCTTCTAATTAGACAGCGGCGCCAATCTTGGAGAATGTAAATTTGCCTATCCCACAAAAATTGATACAGTACAGAATGTATGGGTGCAAAAATGTAACAAACATTTACAATTAAGGTTAGGTTGAGCAATTAGTGCAAAACAAGTGTACTTTGGTTAAAAGTAAGCTACGTCATACACTCACCTGCAAATACTTTCCCAAATTCTTCCTACCGACCGGCGTTCTGGACACAATCCCTTTATCCGAGTGCAAGTAACTGCCCAAAGGTGTCGCCACATAATCTTCACTATTTCCGTCACTAGAGTTAACTGGTTCCACACTGTCATTCACTAAATTATTAGTTTCACTGCTGTCACTAGATTCGTTTTGATGGTGTTTTACCCGTACACTGGTGTTGCGCGAAAACAAATACGACTGATTCTTTTGCACCGAAGTGTTTTTGTTCAAACTGAGGTTACTAGTGCTGATCACCAGTTCGGAGTCTTGTAGATTGGACAGCATCTTGTGAACACCTGAAAAGTCACCACTAGTTTGATACAATGTCTCAAAAACTGGTTGGCGCAGAAGAAATTACTCAAAAATGTGTTATTTTTATACTTTTTTGGTAGCAGTTTGTGACATTTTTTAATATAAGCAGAGTTCGAAGTTTTCTGGTTGAGAATGTTTGGAAAATGCCAGAAATCTCCTAAATTATCTAAATTGAATTGTAAACTATAAATTATCTATTAAAATAATTTGGACAACTCAAGAAAGCTTTTAGAAATCTTCTCACCCCACTAATTTAGCTTTAAATGCTCAAATTTTGATTGAAAACTACAAATTTTCAACCGGATAGTTATTTAGAAATGTCAGAAGTCTCTAAATAGTCCTGAACTTTCAAAAAATCTTGAAAAAATGCTAAAATACTTGTAGAATCCCCGCCAACTTCCAATTTACTTGGAATGCTCAGATTTTGATTGAAAACTACAAATTTACAACCGGATAGTTATTTAGAAATGTCAGAAGCCTCTAAATAGTCCTGAACTTTCAAAAAATCTTGAAAAAATATGAAAATACTTGTAGAATCCTCGCCAACTTCCAATTTACTTGGAATGCTCAGATTTTGATTGAAAACTACAAATTTACAACCGGATAGTTATTTAGAAATGTTAGAAGTCTCTAAATAGTCCTGAACTTTCAAAAAATCTTGAAAAAATGCAAAAATATTTCTAGAATCCCCAGCAACTTTCAATTTACTTAGAATGCTCAGATTTTGTTCAAATTTACCACTGGGTAATTATTTAGAAATGCCAGAAATCTCTAAATAGTCCTGAACTGTCAAAAAAATTATGAAAAAAGGGCAAAATACTCCTAGAATCCTCTCCAACCTTCAGTTTAGCTTGGAATGTTCAAATTTTGATGGAAAACTACAAATTTACCACCGGACAGTTATTTAGAAATGTCAGAAGTCTCTAAATAGTCCTGAACTTTCAAAAAATCTTGAAAACATGCTAAAATACTTGTAGAATCACCACCAACTTCCAATTTACTTGGAATGCTCAGATTTTGATTGAAAACTACAAATTTACAACCGGATAGTTATTTAGAAATGTCAGAAGTCTCTAAATAGTCCTGAACTATCAAAAACATTATGATAAAGTGCCAAAATACTTGTGGAATAATCACCAACTTCCAATTTCCTTGGAATGCTCAGATTTTGATTGAAAACTACAAATTTACAACCGGATAGTTATTTAGAAATGCCAGAAGTCTCTAAATAGTCCTGAACTTTCAAAAAGTCTTGAAAAAATGCTAAAATACTTGTAGAATCTTCGCCAACTTCCAATTTACTTGGAATGCTCAGATTTTGATTGAAAACTACAAATTTACAACCGGATAGTTATTTAGAAATGCCAGAAGCCTCTAAATAGTCCTGAACTTTCAAAAAATCTTGAAAAAATGCTAAAATACTTGTAGAATAACCACCAACTTTTAATTTACTTGGAAGGCTCAGATTTTGATTGAAAACTACAAATTTACTACCGGAGAGTTATTTAGAAATGTCAGAAGTCTCTAAATAGTCCTGAACTTTCAAAAAATCTTGAAAAAATGCTAAAATACTTGTAGAATCACCACCAACTTCTAATTTACTTGGAATGCTCAAATTTTGATTGAAAACTACAAATTTATAACCGGATAGTTATTTAGAAATGTCAGAAGCCTCTAAATAGTCCTAAACTCTCAAAAAATCTTGAAAAAATGCTAAAATATTTCTAGAATCTCCGCCAACTTCGAATTTACTTATAATTCTCTGATTTTTATCAAATTTACCACTGGGTAATTATTTAGAAATGCTAGAAGTCTCTAAATAGTCCTGAACTGTCAAAAAAATATTGAAAAAAGGCAAAATACTCCTAGAATCCCCTCCAACCTTCAGTTTAGCTTGGAATGCTCAAATTTTGATTGAAAACTACAAATTTACCACTGGACAGTTATTTAGAAATGTCAGAAGCTTCTAAATACTTTTCAACTGAAAAAAACCTTAAAAAAATACCAAACTACATGTAGAATCTTTACCAACGTCCAATTTACCTTGAAATTTGCAGATCATAACTGTTTACTAATTTTTAAATGCCAGAAAAATTTTCCCAAATTTTTTTTTCAGATTCCTACCCTCGAAACATATTTTAACACAACGTAAACGTAATTTTAGTAAAATCATAACTGAAGATGGGTTAGACGAGAAGCTTTATAAATAGAAGAAATGCTTCCAAAGAAATAATAATAATAAGTTTAAACAGCTCAGAAGGAATACCAACCTGGTGAAATAATGTCCAAACTTTCGTTACTTCTATTCAAAGTGTTGTTCTTATCGCTGCTTCTCATACTCCGATAACTGAACCGATTCCTTCTCGGTCCGAGAGTTTCTTCTGAGCTGAACTTTTTGCTGATCTCCTGCTCAGGCACGTTGCTCAGAATTTTCTGAACGCACGGTGACAAATGGGCGAAATTATTCAGCTGATGTGAGCGTTTTGGCGTGGACGTTTTGTAGGAACGATTCGATTCTTTGTGGATGATGTACGCATCAAATACGCCCATAATACTTGGCATCAGATCGGGAGAAGATCCTGGAAAAAATGAGAAAAACTGAAAAAATGCAGTGTAATAGTAAACATACAGGTTTAGGTTAACATTCTTTAAAAGAATTTCTCTTAATGTCAACACTCGTGATATTAAATGGTTATTACGTTGCTGACCTCAGTTGCTCGGATTGGTAATACTTTCAAGAACATGTGTTTGTACTAAGAATGTGGTAAAGTGGTGAATTTTGCTTCATTGATATTTTGAAGTGAGTAAAAGGTTTAATGAAGAGGTATTAAAATAGGCTTCAATTGATAAAAATTTTTTTTAAAGTTTAGTTGTTCTATTCTTCAGTTTAAGGTTAAATTAAATTTAACGTAGTATTTTAAACAATCATTGAAGATTATAATATGTTTACTCGCTTTCTCATCCTTCGTCGATAATGAATGCCGGACGATCATTATAATTGAAAAATAGGCCTCCTGTTTTTGATCAATCAATTTAGGCTCTATTTAACTTGCGGTTCTTTACGGTCCACTCATAAATAATGAAAAATTTGAAGTGACAGCTTTAGATGTTTTATGTGGGTCAGATGATACGTTTCCTGCTTAAGAGCACGTCTTCTACCACTAGAAATAAAACATCGTTTGGTGATTGTGAGAAATTCGCGTAAATCGACACAAACAGCGTCCATATACGTTGTGTGTACTTGGACTTTAATAACAAAATCGCACTTAATAATGTGAGTAGTTAATTAGGTTGCACGAAGGTCATCGATTGGATATGGCGTGTATGTTCAACAAACTACATCATAATATAAAGCACAATCTTCATTAAAAACATTCCATAATTAACTGAGTGAACATCTGGACTAGAAGATGTCCGGTCAGTCGATGACTTTTGACTTGATTATTTACATTTCACACTGATTTTACGATTAATATTCCCAATGTTATGGTTAAACACTCAGGGTCAGATTCTATAGTAACAATATTAGTGCTTTCAAACAAAACTTGTCCTTATCAGCTTGTATGTTAGAATGTGTTGGTGTGGGTGGTGTAACTAACTACAAGTCTCTTGTTTACTAATATTTACTTAACCAGTGTCGGATGCCATAAAACTGGCGGCTGATTAAAAGGAAAACTACATTCAAATTCGTTAATGTATACCTGGAATTACGATATACCATGATATGGTATTTTAGTTGTTTTACATTAGAATTAATTAGGGGAATTTTCCAGAAAAATGGAACTTTTTTAATGCATAAACAACATTGACGTCACAGCAGTTTTAAACCGCGATAAGTTTATCAACCAATCTTTTTTTTTGCATTTGCTGCTTATTAAGAATCAAATTCCTGGTTTTCCTAATTACAGTAAAACAATTAATACAATGATCATTCTGGAAAAAACACATTAACACTAAGTAACCAAAATTTACTTCATAGAATCAGAATAAATGCACCTGGTGAGTTGTTGGTGAGTAATAACGAAAACTTACATTATTTTAGTTAAGCAAATTCAAGTTAATCATCTAAAACGACCAAAAATATTATTCCAAGAATGGTTTTCATCAATTCGTACTTTTTATAACCCTATTTGAAGGTATTGATCAGATTTTCAGAATGTTGGAAGGTTTATTTTAGCATTGTACAGATCACTTTGAAAGGTTCATTTCATTCTGAGAACGGTTTTCAGTATTTCGTATCCAAACTAATCTAAGTTTGGGTTAGAACCAAGTTCTTCTTTTAGGTATAATCTGTCAGTAATATTAATGTTGACAGATCAACGTCACGTGACCTGTTCCTAACCTAACCTAACTGGCTAAATTTTGAATTCTCAGTCAAATTTAACTTAAAAGTTCATATTTTTTAGGATAATTCAAAATTCTGAGAAATTCACCATTGAAAAAGCTAGAATTTCGGGTTTTGAACCAAAACTAATTTTAATAGAAATAATTTTGTAAAAATCACATTTGGGAAAGGCTATATTTTGAATTTTTAGTCAAAATATCAGTTAAAAATTATTTTTTTTTAATAAACTTTGACTAATTTGACGTGTTTTTCTAAAGATTTCTTCCTTCTCAATTCATACAGGTCTTATCAATTCTCTTATCATGTTATCCATCACAAAGAAACAATAACATTTAGATAATTTCTATCTTCTGAACAATCTTCTTCTTTTCCAGTTCCTATAGGTTTTATAAATATTGGTCAAGTTATCCATTACATGAAGAAACAATGACATTCTGTAGATTTCTACCATCTGAACAATATTCTTTCTTCTCAATTTTTACAGGTCTGAACAATTTTAGACAAATTCTGAAGATTTTTACCTTCTGAAGCATCTGTTTCCTTCTCTTATTTTAGACTCTCTATTCTAGATTCTAGACTATCACTTAAAGAAACAACAACATTCGAAGATTTCCACCTCCTGAAGCAGCCTCTTCCTTCACAGTCCCTACAGGTCTTATCAATGCTAGTCAAGGTATCCTTTACATGAAGAAACAATGAAATTCTGTAGATTTCTACCATCTGAACAATCTGCCTTCTTCTCAATTTTTACAGGTCTGAACAATTTTAGACAAATTCTGAAGATTTTCACGTTCTGAAATATCTGTTTCCTTTTCTCATTTTAGACTCTCTATTCTAGATTCTAGACCATCACTTAAAGAAATAACAACATTCGAAGATTTCTACCTTCTGAAGGGCCTTCTTCCTTCACAGTCCCTACAGGTCTTATCAATTCTAGTCAAGATATCCCTTACATGAAGAAACAATGACATTCTGTAAATGTGTACCATCTGAACCATTTTCTTTCTTCTCAATTTTTGCAGGTCTTAACAATTTTAGTCCAGTTATCTTTCACAATGGAGTTCTGAAGATTTTTACCTTCTGAAGTATCTGTTTCCTTCTCTCAGGTTAGTTACTCATCACTTGAAGGAATAATAACATTCAGAATATTTCTACCTTCTGAAAATCTTTTTCTCTTCTATCAGATCTTATCAATTCTAGTGATCCATCACTTGGAAAAACAACAACATTCGAAGATTCCCACCTCCTGAAGCGCCTTCTTCCTTCACAGTCCCTACAGGT
Organism: Ips nitidus; assembly: GCA_018691245.2. Classification (NCBI taxonomy): domain Eukaryota; kingdom Metazoa; phylum Arthropoda; class Insecta; order Coleoptera; family Curculionidae; genus Ips; species Ips nitidus. The sequence goes on along the minus strand of CM042801.1, from coordinate 4,037,120 downwards.
CTTATCAATTCTAGTCAAGGTATCTTTTACAAGAAGAAACAATGACATTCTGTAGATTTTTACTTTCTGAAGCATCTGTTTCCTTCTCTCAGGTCTTATTCTAGTCAAGTTATCCATCACTTGAAGAAACAACAACATTTGAAGATTTCCACCTCCTGAAGCAGAAGCATCCTCTTTTTTCACAGTCTTTCTAGGGTATCCTTTACATGAAGAAAAAATTTGTTTTTGTAGATTTCTTCCTTTCAAACAACCTTTTCTCTTCTCTCGGATCTTATCAATTCTAGTCAAATTATCCATCACTTGAAGAAACAATAAAATTCAGAATATTTCCACCTCCTGAAGCATCCTCTTCCTTCACAGTCTTTCTAGGGTATCCTTTACATGAAGAAAAAATTAGTTTTTGTAGATTTCTACCTTTTGAACAATATTCATCCTTCTTAGTTCCTACAAGATTTCTACCTTTGGAACAACCTTTTTCCTTCTCAGTTCCTACAAGTTTTATCAATTCTAGTCAAGACAAACCTAAGTCATCTTTATAGTAACATTTACTAAATGCTTAAATGGTTCTCTCTTTTGATTTCGACTTGATTAAACAGTAATTCTTTGTGTTGCCTAAAAGACATGGTTAAATTGTTAATAATAGTGCATTGGACTCACCCAAAGTCGATTCGAGACGGGTTAAAATTCACATGCAGGCACGTTTTTGTCGGTATCTATATCCGGTCTTAGAGGCGAGTGAACGTCACACCAAACCTTCGTTTTTTTTATTGTTTCTGGTAACCAAAAGCCAAAACGGCGTCGGTTGTTTGTTTTTTCGAACGCAATTAAACCCAAGCTGATATGCACATGTGGCGGAATAAATACAGAGAGAGAACGGGGTTTTTGGTTTAAACGTTGTTTCAGAAATTAATTTATGGTTGGATGAGGTGATTTTTATTGGAGCGTGGCTCGATGCTAATTTCTACGAGATGGTATAGTTGAATCGATTTGAATAGACTGGCTTAATTGGATATGGAGGACTAAAGTGTACGGAAGAACCTTTCACTGTTAACAAACTTATCAGCGTATAAGAGTGAATTGAAAAGTTGATGGGAAACTTTATTCAATTATCTTTTGTCGGCGAGCTGCATTATTTTTGGGGGAGTGACTGAAACTCCTCTTTGTTATATTAGTTAAGTTAGGGGTCAAAATTCTGGTTAATTTGGTAATAGACACACACACGTGAAATCTTGTATTTTATCACTTGTTGTGTATATAAAACCAAGAGACATAATAAAAACCGATCTGAGTTTATTTGTCGATAGGCGCCTCAAGATTTCCTTTACTCCACCGATAATATTGCACTTTTAATTGGTACTTGCACAGGATCAGTTGACAGTTTATAACAAATGTTATAGGCAACAGAAGGTAATAAAAACAAACGCCATTAAACCGCACAGTAGTTGGTAAGATTAAGTCGTTTACGTGAATCTCAGATTACTGCTTTTGCCTGAGCCGTTGGCCATTTCTGCTCAGGATATATTCCATGGCCGAGTTATCGGTTCATATAAATCTTTTTAACAGTAGCCGCCAGACTTTATATATTACCCAGCATGGGTTCAATTTTGATTTAAAGAAATGCTCAACCGCCGAGGCGCCACACTTCAACTATCTAGTTTAGTCGTGCAAATTATGGGACAGCCTAATGCAATTCGATTTATCATGTTCAGGTTGTGGATATGTAACCTAAATTCGATACAATAACAGGTTTACTTTTGGTCAGTCAAGTAAGTCTATTCCACAGATCACTTATAAGCCTGGAGGCACCGGGAAAAGCAGTTAGAGTTCCTCCATCAATTCAAGAAAGTAGGTAAAAAGCAAGTTTTCATCTTCTATCTTCAGTCTTTTTCAAGAATAAATCATTGTTTCATGATCTGACACTTTGCTGTATTATCTGTCTATTTCCTTTCTTCCCTTCTCATGTTAACAATATAAGTAGATCATTTTCCAGCATCAACCATAGTACACCTTTTACACACATATATGACGAAGTTTTCTGATAACTTGTGTGTAATCTGGGAAATCATCGTTATTCAAACAAATTTTTTTATAAAAATTCGTACAAATAAAGAAACGTAATGCTCAATTTGGCAACATTTATGAAATGCACCAGGAAGGTTATCTTATCTCTAAATCAACTAGGTAACTATTATGCCACTGTGCCATTTACCCAAATGCTTCACATGTGGATTCAGCATTAGTTTACTAAACCTGGCTCAAAAAATCAGTCAACCTATAAACGTAAATTTTGAAATTTTTGAATATAGATGACACAAACGTAGAACTTGAAGAATTTTGACAGTTGTAACGTGACTGTTTATCCAAGATAGAACCAAGTGTCACGTGACTATTGCCATTGATGGCAAAACCTAGAGCTTTAGAAAACAAATGCAATTTGCGTGCTTTGGTAATCTGAATTTGGACAATTATGACGTTACTGTCGATTTAAGATGGTGTCAAGTGTCACGTGATTTTACGACTAGCAAAATACGGTCAACCCAACCTAAAGTCTTTATCTGTACTTTATAGCTTCATAGACGGAACTTTGACATTTTTTGTAATCAAGACAGCTTGGAGCTTACATTTTGACAGCTGTAATGTTGCTATACTTATCTAATAGAGTCACGGTGACTACTAAAACTCCAAAGCCCACAGAAAACATAAGCAAATTTGCGACAACTCTGATACACCGGTAATTGTACTTTATAGTTTTATAGTCTGAACTTTGACAGTTGTGACGTTAATGTCTATCTAGGTCCAGTGTCACGTGACCTCTGTCACAACAGCTAAAACAAACTCAACAAGATCCAATTTACCCAAATACTGCACATGGGAACTTAGTTTACCAAACCTTGCTCAAAAGGTGTGCCAAACTATTAAAGNACGGTATCCGGCGCTTGCNCCCATCTTNTGTCGGTCATNCTTNCGGNCAGTCATNTNCANTNNTNCAACNANACTAGAGGGTTGANATTGCGCNNTCNGTAGANGNNCCCAGTTCCATCTTTTNNGAGNGGANNCCGATTCCAGTTCCNGNAGTCANTNCCNACGAACGAATNCNTGTNNGNGCTAGGTGNGGTNCNGACGNATATCTCCCCAGGAANNCCGGCTGTGNGCGTTTGGTANGNNNAACCAGTNTNGNCANCCGACTGNAANAAANGACCNAGTNNNCGGANACAACGNTCCGCCANNTGAAANACTNATTTNTNGCGTGAGCATCCTCGTANANNCNCCGAGCNNAGNAGCGANTTATGTGGCANTNNNCNCGANGCTACNCCGNCGTCTCNGGATCTAANTNAGTCAGCTGGAATTTNATTTNNCNAGNCTNTAGTCGNNTNNCGNTTTNGACCTNNGANAGTTCANAANGCNAAACCANGNNATGAGTGTGTGCAAGGTTGCTTTATGGAGATTAGCTTACCTGTATGACTTCCTGGAGATCGGCTACGTAGACGGTTTCAGTGTCCAACACTTCCTGGAGCACCCGTTGTTCGGGACTGATGGACGGTTGTTCCTGTTCGGCTATTCCACTGTCTGCTGATCCTAAAATCAGAAAAATATCTGATAATTTAAATTTCTTTTCGACCTACACACTTCTGACGATTCGGGGAAATATGATAAAACAGCTCCATTTATAACTATTTAATTTTTGTTCATAAATCTTTGGTTGAATGTATACATAATGAATTTTTTGGTACCTGTCCTTCCTACACTCCCAGAAGGAGTTATCGCCTTAATAAAAATGACCTTATAGAAAAGCGACAGAAACTGTGTGAGCCAAAATATCTAAACTTTAGCATTGTTATTGTAGCCTGATAATCAACAAACTTGTAGAATGTCAGATTGGTTTTCACTGTGGCATAAGCACCCAAAAATACCTGGGTTCGTGCGATAATTCCCAAAGAAATCTAAAGTGGGCAGACTGAATGGGCTGTTAAAAAAACTGTTGACTTTTACCGGCATCAAGTTTGATGTAGAATCAATTTTTATTCCCAAGTAGGACAAAAAATCAATTTTCATAATATGTTCGTATGTCCATTACAGTGGGTAGAATAACAAATGTGTAGGTTTTCACTGTAGGCCAAGCCAATTATATTTAAAAAAAACATACTGGGTGTCTGTGCAGAGTGCTTGTTAAATATTTTGTTAAGTGACATACCTTGACTTCCAGCAGGTTCAGGATCACTGTCTAAACTTTCAGCTGATGCTAAATAAGCTGAACCAGGTTGGTGCAAATGGCCGTTACTGCTTCCCGAAGACGAGCAGGAACCCAAACTGGTCAGGGACACTGGACGGGACACCTCGGAGGACGCAGTACTATTGGTCACGCCGGTAGAACCATCGCTAGGAACCTGAAAGTGTAAGTTATTTTTTTTTAGGAAAATTGCACGACAAAGCCAAGACATTTTATATGCCAATTTGCATCGGAAGATCGTTCTGGAGATATTGAGGCGAGAACCGCATTTAGCTATGCACACGGCGAGCGTGTCGCAGATAAGACATCTTCAATGTGCGGTCGAGAGAGGTGATTTTTTTTACATAATTTTGCAATAAGGATTAGATCGGGATGGCGTGCAGTCCTGCGGCCATGTTTGACTCTACATAATTCAGCCATTCGACGCTTCAAAGGTATAAAGAAATTGAATGTGTGTGTGCAAGCAACAATCACCTCTCTATTGTTAATGTCTAGTCTAGAAGGCATTTTTTACAGGAAGCGCCTTATCACTTGAAGAACAATTGACGCTGTTTTACAATGAAAAGGACTGGATGTAATAAACAGTTGCATTGTGGTTGATTCAATTTGGTTAATCAAAAAATCTGTCATTGAATGGTTTTCAAACATCAATATGGTAACTTCGCTATTGTAAATAAAACAGCCTGATTGACAATAGAAAAATATGAAACTTGGGTTAGAGGTTAAGAAGAGTTAGCAAATTATTCCGACATGAAAAAGTTTACGATTATAAAAATTCATAATTTCGTCACATAAAATCCGTAAAATTCCGTTTTTTAATACACGATTCCGTATAATTATTTAAAAATCTGCCAAAGTAACCTACTTCTAACCTGTCAAAACATTTTTGGGTAAGTCTTTTACAGCCGAATGTCTAAAAACTGCAAAAAATAACTTTTTTTAAATTTTAGGGTTTACTATTTGCGTTGAATATTACCACTTTCGAGGTACCTCTGCAAGTAACTTTACTGTTCTAAATAGATCACCCTGTACATCCTGCATTCTTCTGGAAGCTTCTGAAACCTTGTAGAAGCTTCTTAGACTTTCTGTCAGTTTTAACTGTTGGTAACAATTTGAAGCCCTCTAGCGGTCAAAGTGTATAACCGATCAACCAATGTTGCATATTGGTGGAAAGCCCATTGCAGTAGCTATCCATCGACATATAAAAATCCATACCTTGTCACTCAAATAAGACAGTTGTTTAGGTTCAAACGAAACAGTGCATGAATGTTGGATGGTTAACATTGGTCATGTTTGAAGCCCCCTATTGGCCAAACTGTTTAATCAATCAACCAATGTTGCATATGGGTGTGGGAAGCCCATTTCATTAGCTATCCATCGACATATAAAAATCCATACCTTGTCACTCAAATAAGACAGTTTTTTAGGTTCAAACGGAACATGCATGAAAATTGGATGGTTAACAATGATCAAGTTTACTAAGACACTCCAGTAGCTTTTAATCAATTCTGCTTTTTTGTGGAACCTTTTGAGACTCTCTGGAAGCTTCTGGAACTTTCTGTCACTTTTTAGAACTTTCCGGAAACTTCTGAGACTTTTTGGAAAGTTTTGAAAGCTTCTAGAACCATTACAATTGATTTTGTTCGTGTTTCTTTATGAAATTTGCTTGTTTAAGGCTGCCAAAGCCTTAATTGAGGATTATTGACCGTTTAGAACACCGCACAACCCTAATTTAACCTAACCTGAATTGAATACGAGTTTTGTTTATAATTTGAACTGAAAGCTATTAATCAGATGAAAATAGAGCCAAACGGTTTGCATGCTCTATCTAAACTTTTTGAGATCTATCATCTGGTAACATTTTTAATTTTGACATTTTGAGTTAAAATATTGACACCTGTCAAACTTTGTAGTATGGCCTTGGCATAAATCAGAACAAGTTAAAAGATAGGTTCATGCAAACCATTTATCTCATTCTGGTTAGAAGCTATGACACTTCAAAATGTCAAAATTTCAAACGTTAAATATCTCGAAAACAGTTGAATATAGGTTATGATACATAAAACATACTTGAAATCTTTAGGAGAATCTAGAAATATAAGAATATACAAGGTGTTTTATTTAAAATTGTGAACTTTTGCTTCAAAACTGAAAATATTTTAAATGTGGAAGCCCCAAAAAAATTGTGCTAAACCCTGAATTTTTCAAAAAGTGATATTTTGCAGTTTTTGAAATATCGACCATCCTGTATAGGTCAGTTCAAAGAAAATTCTATGGGCTGTAATGTGGTTAAATGCTTGTCATTCTATCTGTCAATCTAACCGAATTATAAGTTGTTAAACCGCATTAAATCTAACTTTTCATGACAAGTTTTACCCCTTTGACTATTCTCTAGTTAGATGCATTTAAAGGGAATTACATAAGCTGCAATATGGTAAAATACTAGTCATTTTAACTGTCAAACTAACCGAGTTATGACCTGTCAAAACAAACTAAATTCAATTTTTTCTTTTTTAACGTCAAGTCTAACCAAAGCAATTAACGTTATTTTGAAATATGCATGGACTGCAATAACGGTGAAAATATACATATCTACAACTTATGTCTAAACTGTATGTTTTAATTTCTATTATTTTTAAGATAACCGAATGCTGTAGCTACATTAATTAACAAAAAGACACGAAATAAACATTTTTGCACTTTAAAATTCATCAGAGCAATCTCTCTTCCACTCCTATCATCTGCGCAAATATCAATTTTTTTGGAGTAAAACGTTATTTATTACTGACAGGATCAACGAATTGAAATTGGAGAGAGTATAGTGGACGTAGATAAGGCAAGATACAGATTTGAATCTTCCAAGTAAAAACTGGAATGCAATCAATCAAGCAAAACTCTCTACTATGCAAAGTAATCTAATCAACATCGGTGTAAAGGATTATTAATTAGAGAGAATGTTTGATTTCCACTAAATTCTTTATTACAAATTATGTACTTTGTAATGTTCTACTATTATTTCACGTCGTTATTATTGGTGTTTTCTAATGATTTCATTGTTCAACTAAATAAAGTCTGATGATTCTGTTAGGAAGTTAGAATGTGCCATAATTCCTTCTTTGTTTTATGGAAGTGATGAATTCAAAGGTTGCACGTAATAGTTTAGTCATGAATACTAAATAGATTAAACTATATAATTCTTAATTGTTAAATTGTTAATGCTGCATTGATATTTTGTTTGGCAGTGGTGTTTTGGTTGGGTTTAGACAATATCTAAATTTCATTAATTCCTGTCCACTCTACACTAATTCTTGCAATAATATCCAAAATAACAATGTTGGTTTATGACAGAATTGCAGAATATTAAAACAATTCTGACTCACTATTTCTCTGATTTACCTTGCCATCCACCCCCGAACGCATGGAATAATTAATGACAGACACTTAACTAAAAACCAAAACTAATTTGTTTACGTTCTCAAAATGCGAAGGTCAACCCATAAGCATCGTTCATTACCATAACAATTCCATCTCGAATATGACATAATTTCGACCAAAACTGTAGGTGGCGCAACTGGTCGTGGGTGTAACGCAATGCGGCTTACCTTTCTCCAACCATCTCCACCTCATAATTGTCTTTCAGAGTTAACTATTAATTCAATATAGACGAGGATGTGTGCGTATATTTAGGAATTACGAAAGGTGTTTGTATACATCACTGCAATGTTGCCGTAGGCCTTCTAATTAGACAGCGGCGCCAATCTTGGAGAATGTAAATTTGCCTATCCCACAAAAATTGATACAGTACAGAATGTATGGGTGCAAAAATGTAACAAACATTTACAATTAAGGTTAGGTTGAGCAATTAGTGCAAAACAAGTGTACTTTGGTTAAAAGTAAGCTACGTCATACACTCACCTGCAAATACTTTCCCAAATTCTTCCTACCGACCGGCGTTCTGGACACAATCCCTTTATCCGAGTGCAAGTAACTGCCCAAAGGTGTCGCCACATAATCTTCACTATTTCCGTCACTAGAGTTAACTGGTTCCACACTGTCATTCACTAAATTATTAGTTTCACTGCTGTCACTAGATTCGTTTTGATGGTGTTTTACCCGTACACTGGTGTTGCGCGAAAACAAATACGACTGATTCTTTTGCACCGAAGTGTTTTTGTTCAAACTGAGGTTACTAGTGCTGATCACCAGTTCGGAGTCTTGTAGATTGGACAGCATCTTGTGAACACCTGAAAAGTCACCACTAGTTTGATACAATGTCTCAAAAACTGGTTGGCGCAGAAGAAATTACTCAAAAATGTGTTATTTTTATACTTTTTTGGTAGCAGTTTGTGACATTTTTTAATATAAGCAGAGTTCGAAGTTTTCTGGTTGAGAATGTTTGGAAAATGCCAGAAATCTCCTAAATTATCTAAATTGAATTGTAAACTATAAATTATCTATTAAAATAATTTGGACAACTCAAGAAAGCTTTTAGAAATCTTCTCACCCCACTAATTTAGCTTTAAATGCTCAAATTTTGATTGAAAACTACAAATTTTCAACCGGATAGTTATTTAGAAATGCCAGAAGTCTCTAAATAGTCCTGAACTTTCAAAAACTCTTGAAAAAATGCTAAAATACTTGTAGAATCACCACCAACTTCCAATTTACTTGGAATGCTCAGATTTTGATTGAAAACTACAAATTTACAACCGGAGAGTTATTTAGAAATGTCAGAAGGATCTAAATAGTCCTGAACTTTCAAAAAAATCTTAAAAAAATATCAAAATACTTGTAGAATCTTCGCCAACTTCCAATTTACTTGGAATGCTCAGATTTTGATTGAAAACTACAAATTTACAACCGGATAGTTATTTAGAAATGCCAGAAGTCTCTAAATAGTCCTGAACTTTCAAAAAATCTTGAAAAAATGCTAAAATACTTGTAGAATCACCACCAACTTCTAATTTACTTGGAATGCTCAGATTTTGATTGAAAACTACAAATTTACAACCGGATAGTTATTTAGAAATGTCAGAAGTCTCTAAATAGTCCTGAACTTTCAAAAAATCTTGAAAAAATGCTAAAATACTTGTAGAATCACCACCAACTTCTAATTTACTTGGAATGCTCAGATTTTGATTGAAAACTACAAATTTATAACCGGATAGTTATTTAGAAATGTCAGAAGTCTCTAAATAGTCCTGAACTCTCAAAAAATCTTGAAAAAATGCTAAAATATTTCTAGAATCTCCGCCAACTTCGAATTTACTTATAATTCTCTGATTTTTATCAAATTTACCACTGGGTAATTATTTAGAAATGCTAGAAGTCTCTAAATAGTCCTGAACTGTCAAAAAAATATTGAAAAAAGGCAAAAATACTCCTAGAATCCCCTCCAACCTTCAATTTAGCTTGAAATGTTCAGAATTTGATTTAAAACCACAAATTTACAACTGAATAGTCATTTGGAAATACCAGAAGCTTCTAAATACTTTTGAACTGAAAAAAACCTTAAAAAATACCAAACTACATGTAGAATCTTTACCAACGTCCAATTTACCTTGAAATTTGCAGATCATAACTGGTTACTAATTTTTAAATGTCAGAAAAATATTTTAACACAACGTAATTTTAGTAAAATCATAACTGAAGATGGGTTAGACGAGAAGCTTTATAAATAGAAGAAATGCTTCCAAAGAAATAATAATAATAAGTTTAAACAGCTCAGAAGGAATACCAACCTGGTGAAATAATGTCCAAACTTTCGTTACTTCTATTCAAAGCGTTGTTCTTATCGCTGCTTCTCATACTCCGATAACTGAACCGATTCCTTCTCGGTCCGAGAGTTTCTTCTGAGCTGAACTTTTTGCTGATCTCCTGCTCGGGCACGTTGCTCAGAATTTTCTGAACGCACGGTGACAAATGGGCGAAATTATTCAGCTGATGTGAGCGTTTTGGCGTGGACGTTTTGTAGGAACGATTCGATTCTTTGTGGATGATGTACGCATCAAATACGCCCATAATACTTGGCATCAGATCGGGAGAAGATCCTGGAAAAAATGAGAAAAACTGAAAAAATGCAGTGTAATAGTAAACATACAGGTTTAGGATAACATTCTTTAAAAGAATTTCTCTTAATGTCAACACTCGTGATATTAAATGGTTATTACGTTGCTGACCTCAGTTGCTCGGATTGGTAATACTTTCAAGAACATGTGTTTGTAATAAGAATGTGGTAAAGTGGTAGTTAGGCCAAGAAACTGAATTTTGCTTCATTGATATTTTTTTGGTTGTTAATTCTTCAGTTTAAGCCAAATTAAATTTAACGTAGTATTTTAAACAATCATTGAAGATTATAATATGTTTACTCGCTTTCTCATCCTTCGTCGATAATGAATGCCGGACGATCATTATAATTGAAAAATAGGCCTCCTGTTTTTGATCAATCAATTTAGGCTCTATTTAACTTGCGGTTCTTTACGGTCCACTCATAAATAATGAAAAATTTGAAGTGACAGCTTTAGATGTTTTATGTGGGTCAGATGATACGTTTCCTGCTTAAGAGCACGTCTTCTACCACTAGAAATAAAACATCGTTTGGTGATTGTGAGAAATTCGCGTAAATCGACACAAACAGCGTCCATATACGTTGTGTGTACTTGGACTTTAATAACAAAATCGCACTTAATAATGTGAGTAGTTAATTAGGTTGCACGAAGGTCATCGATTGGATATGGCGTGTATGTTCAACAAACTACATCATAATATAAAGCACAATCTTCATTAAAAACATTCCATAATTAACTGAGTGAACATCTGGACTAGAAGATGTCCGGTCAGTCGATGACTTTTGACTTGATTATTTACATTTCACACTGATTTTACGAATAATATTCCTAATGTTATGGTTAAACACTCAGGGTCAGATTCTATAGTAACAATATTAGTGCTTTCAAACAAAACTTGTCCTATCAGCTTGTATGTTAGAATGTGTTGGTGTGGGTGGTGTAACTAACTACAAGTCTCTTGTTTACTAATATTTACTTAACCAGTGTCGGATGCCATAAAACTGGCGGCTGATTAAAGGGAAAACTACAATCAAATTTGTATACCTGGAATTACGATATACCATGATATGGTATTTTAGTTGTTTTACATTAGAATTAATTAGGGAAATTTTCCAGAAAAATGGAACTTTTTTAATGCTTAAACAACATTGACGTCACAGCAGTTTTGAACCGCGATAAGTTTATCAACCAATCTTTTTTTTTGTATTTGCTGCTTATTAAGAATCAAATTCCTGGTTTTCCTAATTACAGTACAACAATTAATACAATGATCATTCTAGAAAAAACACATTAACACTAAATAACAAAATTTTACTTCATAAAATCAATTTCAAGTTCTTCTTTTAGGTATAATCTGTCGGTAATATTAATGTTGACAGATCAACGTCACGTGACCTGTTCAACAACGTAAAATAGAAAGTTGTAGGGAGTTACTGGCTGAAAACAGTCTGCTATGCACTCAAGTGTTTCAGTAATTCTCTAAAACTTTGATTTTTCCCTATATAATATTGATTTTTGTGCTTAGTGTATTTTCACAATTTTGTTTGCATTTACAAATAAAATTTAAGGTGAAAAAAATCTGGATTAGTTGTAAATGACTAAATGTTAAATTCCCATCCAAATTTTGAAAATTGGGTTGAATATAAAGTTTCTGATAAAGTTTTAGTTGAAACTTTTTCAATTAACTGTTCTAACTGGCTAAATTTTGAATTTCCAGTCAAATTTAACCTGAAAGTTATTTTTTATGATAATTCAAAATTCTGGAAAATTTACCAACGAACAAAAGCTAGAAATTTGGGTCTTGAACCAAAACTAATTTTAATAGAAATAATTTTGTAAATATCACATTTGAGAAAGACTATATTTTGAATTTTTAGTCAAAAATTATTATTTTTTTTAAATAAACGGTCGATAATTTCAGGAGATTGAATTTTTAGTCAAAATCTGATAAAAAAAATATAATTAAAAATAAAATATATAATTTAGTTAATTGCTAATATGACGTGTTTTTCTGAAAATTTTTACCTCCTGAAGCATCTTCTTCCTTCTCAATTCATACAGGTCTTATCAATTCTCTTATCATGTTATCCATCACAAAGAAACAATAACATTTAGATAATTTCTATCTTCTGAACAATCTTCTTCTTTTCCAGTTCCTATAGGTTTTATAAATATTGGTCAAGTTATCCATTACATGAAGAAACAATGACATTCTGTAGATTTCTACCATCTGAACAATATTCTTTCTTCTCAATTTTTACAGGTCTGAACAATTTTAGACAAATTCTGAAGATTTTTACCTTCTGAAGCATCTGTTTCCTTCTCTTATTTTAGACTCTCTATTCTAGATTCTAGACCATCACTTAAAGAAACAACAATATTCGAAGATTTCTACCATCTGAAGCATCCTCTTCCTTCACAGTCCCTACAGGTCTTATCAATTCTAGTCAAGGTACCCTTTACATGAAGAAACAATGACATTCTGGAAATGTCTACCATCTGAACAATTTTCTTTCTTCTCAATTTTTGCAGGTCTTAACAATTTTAGTCAAGTTATCTTTCACAAAGGAGTTCTGAAGATTTTCACCTTCTGAAGTATCTGTTTCTTTCTCTCAGGGTTTATTCTAGTCACGTTATCCATCACTTGAAGGAAGAACAACATTCAGAAAATGTCTAGCTTCTGAACATCTTTTTTTCTTCTCTCAGATCTTATCAATTCTAATCAAATTATCGATTACTTGAAGAAACAACAAAATTCAAAGATTTTCACCTCCTGAAGCATCTTCTTCCTTCACAGTCCCTACAGGTCTTATCAATTCTAGTCAAGGTATCTTTTACAAGAAGAAACAATGACATTCTGTAGATTTTTACCTTCTGAAGCATCTGTTTCCTTCTCTCAGGCCTTATTCTAGTCGAGTTATCCATCACTTGAAGAAACAACAACATTTGAAGATTTCCACCTCCTGAAGCAGAAACATCCTCTTCCTTCACAGTTTTTCTAGGGTATCCTTTACATGAAGAAAAAATTTGTTTTTGTAGAATTCTTTCTTTCAAACAACCTTTTCTCTTCTCCCAGATCTTATCAATTCTAGTCAAATTATCCATCATTTGAAGAAACAATAACATTCGAAGATTTTCACCTCCTGAAGCATTCTCTTCATTCATAGTTTTTCTAGGGTATCCTTTACATGAAGAAAAAATTAGTTTTTGTAGATTTCTACCTTTTGAACAATATTCATCCTTTTTAGTTCCTACAAGATTTCTACCTTTGGAACAACCTTTTTCCTTCTCAGTTCCTACAAGTTTTATCAATTATTCTAGTCAAGTCAAAACTAATTTTAATAGAAATAATTTTGTAAAAATCACATTTGGAAAAGGCTATATTTTGAATTTTTAGTCAAAATATCAGTTAAATTTTTTTTTAATAAACTTTCACTAATTTGACGTGTTTTTCTGAAGATTTCTACCTCCTGAAGCATCTTCTTCCTTCTCAATTCATACAGGTCTTATCAATTCTCTTATCATGTTATCCATCACAAATAAACAATAACATTTAGATGATTTCTATCTTCTGAACAATCTTCTTCTTTTCCAGTTCCTGTAGGTTTTATAAATATTGGTCAAGTTATCCATTACATGAAGAAACAATGACATTAACTGGATTTCTACCATCTGAACAATCTTCTTTCTTTTCAATCTATTTCCTTCTCTCATTTAAGACTCACTATTCTAGATTCTAGATTATCACTTGAAGGAACAATAATATTCAGATTATTTCTTCTGAACATCTTTTTTCCTTCTCCCAGATCTGATCAATTTTAGTCAAATTATCCATCACTTGAAAAAACAATCACACTCGAAGATTTCTATCACCTGAAGCATCCTCTTCCTTCACAGTCCCTACAGGTCTTATCAATTCTAGTCAAGGTATCCCTTACATGAAGAAACAATGACATTCTGTAAATGTCTACCATCTGAACAATTTTCTTTGTTCTCAATTTTTGCAGGTCTTAACAATTTTAGTCAAGTTATCTTTCACAATGGAGTTCTGAAGATTTTTACCTTCTGAAGTATCTGTTTCCTTCTCTCAGGTCTTATTTTTCTCAAGTCACTCATCACTTGAAGGAACAATAACATTCAGAATATTTCTACCTTCTGAAAATCTTTTTTCCTTCTATCAGATCTTATCAATTCTAGTGATCCATCACTTGGAAAAACAACAACATTCGAAGATTTTCACCTCCTGAGGCATCTTCTTCCTTCACAGTCCCTACAGGTCTTATCAATTCTATTCAAGGTACCCTTTACATGAAGAAACAATGACATTCTGTAGATTTCTATCATCTGAACAATCTTCTTTCTTCTCAATTTTTACAGGTCTTAACAATTTTAGTCAAGTTATCTTTCACAAAGGAGTTCTGAAGATTTTCACCTTCTGAAGTATCTGTTTCCTTCTCTCAGGTCTTATTCTTCTCAAGTTACTCATCACTTGAAGGAACAATAACATTCAGAATATTTCTACCTTCTGAAAATCCTTTTTCCTTCTATCAGATCTTATCAATTCTAGTGATCCATCACTTGGAAAAACAACAACATTCGAAGATTTTCACCTCCTGAGGCATCTTCTTCCTTCACAGTCCCTACAGGTCTTATCAATTCTAGTCAAGGTATCTTTTACAAGAAGAAACAATGACATTCTGTAGATTTTTACCTTCTGAAGCATCGTTTCCTTCTCGCTGGTCTTATTCTAGTCAAGTTATCCATCACTTGAAGGAAGAACCACATTCAGAATATTTCTAGCTTCTGAACATCTTTTTTTCTTCTCTCAGATCTTATCAATTCTAGTCAAATTATCCATCATTTGAAGAAACAATAACATTCGAACATTTTCACCTCCTGAAGCATCCTCTTCCTCCACAGCCTTTCTAGGGTATCCTTTACATGAAGAAAAAATTAGTTTTTGTAGATTTCTACCTTTTGAACAATCTTCATCCTTCTTAGTTCCTAACAAACTTATCAATTGTAGTCAAGTTGCACATCAATGACATTCAGAAGATTTCTACGTTTGGAACAACCTTTTTCCTTCTCAGTTCCTACAAGTTTTATCAATTATTCTAGTCAAGACAAACCTAAGTCATCTTTATAGTAACATTTAGTAAATGCTTAAATGGTTCTTTCTTTTGATTTCAACTTGATTAAACAGTAATTCTTTGTGTTGCCTAAAAGACATGGTTAAATTGTTAATAATAGTGCATTGGACTCACCCAAAGTCGATTCGAGACGGGTTAAAATTCACATGCAGGCACGTTTTTGTCGGTATCTATATCCGGTCTTAGAGGCGAGTGAACGTCACACCAAACCTTCGTTTTTTTTATTGTTTCTGGTAACCAAAAGCCAAAACGGCGTCGGTTGTTTGTTTTTTCGAACGCAATTAAACCCAAGCTGATATGCACATGTGGCGGAATAAATACAGAGAGAGAACGGGGTTTTTGGTTTAAACGTTGTTTCAGAAATTAATTTATGGTTGGATGAGGTGATTTTTATTGGAGCGTGGCTCGATGCTAATTTCTACGAGATGGTATAGTTGAATCGATTTGAATAGACTGGCTTAATTGGATATGGAGGACTAAAGTGTACGGAAGAACCTTTCACTGTTAACAAACTTATCAGCGTATAAGAGTGAATTGAAAAGTTGATGGGAAACCTTTATTCAATTATCTTTTGTCGGCGAGCTGCATTATTTTTGGGGGAGTGACTGAAACTCCTCTTTGTTATATTAGTTAAGTTAGGGGTCAAAATTCTGGTTAATTTGGTAATAGACACACACACGTGAAATCTTGTATTTTATCACTTGTTGTGTATATAAAACCAAGAGACATAATAAAAACCGATCTGAGTTTATTTGTCGATAGGCGCCTCAAGATTTCCTTTACTCCACCGATAATATTGCACTTTTAATTGGTACTTGCACAGGATCAGTTGACAGTTTATAACAAATGTTATAGGCAACAGAAGGTAATAAAAACAAACGCCATTAAACCGCACAGTAGTTGGTAAGATTAAGTCGTTTACGTGAATCTCAGATTACTGCTTTTGCCTGAGCCGTTGGCCATTTCTGCTCAGGATATATTCCATGGCCGAGTTATCGGTTCATATAAATCTTTTTAACAGTAGCCGCCAGACTTTATATATTACCCAGCATGGGTTCAATTTTGATTTAAAGAAATGCTCAACCGCCGAGGCGCCACACTTCAACTATCTAGTTTAGTCGTGCAAATTATGGGACAGCCTAATGCAATTCGATTTATCATGTTCAGGTTGTGGATATGTAACCTAAATTCGATACAATAACAGGTTTACTTTTGGTCAGTCAAGTAAGTCTATTCCACAGATCACTTATAAGCCTGGAGGCACCGGGAAAAGCAGTTAGAGTTCCTCCATCAATTCAAGAAAGTAGGTAAAAAGCAAGTTTTCATCTTCTATCTTCAGTCTTTTTCAAGAATAAATCATTGTTTCATGATCTGACACTTTGCTGTATTATCTGTCTATTTCCTTTCTTCCCTTCTCATGTTAACAATATAAGTAGATCATTTTCCAGCATCAACCATAGTACACCTTTTACACACATATATGACGAAGTTTTCTGATAACTTGTGTGTAATCTGGGAAATCATCGTTATTCAAACAAATTTTTTTATAAAAATTCGTACAAATAAAGAAACGTAATGCTCAATTTGGCAACATTTATGAAATGCACCAGGAAGGTTATCTTATCTCTAAATCAACTAGGTAACTATTATGCCACTGTGCCATTTACCCAAATGCTTCACATGTGGATTCAGCATTAGTTTACTAAACCTGGCTCAAAAAATCAGTCAACCTATAAACGTAAATTTTGAAATTTAACTTTTGAATATAGATGACACAAACGTAGAACTTGAAGAATTTTGACAGTTGTAACGTGACTGTTTATCCAAGATAGAACCAAGTGTCACGTGACTATTGCCATTGATGGCAAAACCTAGAGCTTTAGAAAACAAATGCAATTTGCGTCAACTAAGATGCTTTGGTAATCTGAATTTACGGACAATCATGACGTTACTGTCGATTTAGAGATGGTGTCCAGTGTCACGTGATTTTACGACTAGCAAAATACGGTCAACCCAACCTAAAGTCTTTATCTGTACTTTATAGCTTCATAGACGGAACTTTGACATTTTTTGTAATCAAGACAGCTTGGAGCTTACATTTTGACAGCTGTAATGTTGCTATACTTATCTAATAGAGTCACGGTGACTGCTAAAACTCCAAAGCCCAAAGAAAACATAAGCAAATTTGCGACAACTCTGATACATTAGTAATTGTACTTTATAATTTTATAGTCTGAACTTTGACAGTTGTGACGTTAATGTCTATCTAGGTCCAGTGTCACGTGACCTCTGTCACAACAACTAAAACAAACTCAACAAGATCCAAATCACATTCATTGTGCTAACATTTACCCAAATACTGCACATGGGAACTTAGTTCACCAAAACTTGCTTAAAAGGTGTGCCAAACTATAAACGTGTAAATATTTGCGAAATTTTGTGACCATAGATGACCCAGAATGATTAACAACTATTTGGATGGTTGTTTAAACACAAATCAATGGATTATTGTAAAAACGGAAGGTTACTCGAAACAGCATTAAACGGAAACCAACTAATTGATAGCAATTAAAGGTCTGGAAAAAACCAGCTGTAAACCAACCCACACCCATTAAACCGCAAAAAAATTAAAAATCCTACCTTGGGGATCTGCAACCCTCCGTTTGCCGTCACCATACATCCTATCAAGTAAACCGTGTTCGGCGACCATCCACCCTCCGAAACAAATTCGATCACCCTGTATACTGAGTACTACGATTACGACAATCAAGGTCGGCGACGAGAACTCGCTGGGTACGACCAGCAAGTACGCGAGATTAGTGGGCTACGACTGACTGTCGATTGTTTTTACGATTGAAAGCCGAGTGGAAGACGCAACGTGGCAACGTCGATGGTGGTACCGTTTTGACAACGTTGTAATAAAATCGAAGCAGGATTAGTTGGATTAGAGCTTGGTAGTACTTGCCGTGACAAAGACTTATGCCAATTTAAGCAAACATTCTTATTTTAATAGAAGAATATTTTTTGTATCTAATAATAGAATATATTGACAGTCGAGGCTTTTAAAATGTCACGTGACTGTTTGACAAGTTACCAACCTTTGTTTTCTGTCGTGACAGATGAAAGATGACAGGTCAAATAGTCTGATGTGTTTCTAAGGCATTTTGAGTGTCAACTGTAAAAGTTAATTTTGACAGGCATCAACAAAAGATGGCGCTTGCTGTGACTGAAAAAACTGTCTATTTTATATAGAACACTCCGTATGTCAACTACCTGAAACTTCAGCAGTTGTTAAACTTAAAAGTTGTATTTTATAAGTCAATTGTTTTTTCATTTGAGAGCTTTACACAGACTTTGACACGTATGACGTAGCTGAATCACAACTGTCAAAGTGTTCAAGTGTTGAATTTGAATGGGACTCTTAAAAGCAGCAACATAGTAGAGTGGTAGTCAAATGTGTTCATTTTTGACATGTCTGTTCTAATCTGCATTTATTAGTGGTACCCAGAATTGGTTCGTTCCAACCATTTCACCTTCGATAGCTAAACACTTGACTGGCCGGTTAAAATCAACCGCCAAGAATTACTCATGTATGAATCACTTCAGTTCTAAACATTATCGTCATTTGTCTAACAGTAGCTGATTGTCCTGATGATGATCATGACGGTGGTACCGGGCGGTACCTTACTACCTTTAAAATGCACTGTTTTGAACATTTTAGGCGAGAACCATCCAGATTCACTTTGAGGAAGAAGAAATAGTGAAAGTTAGATAATAGTAGACGATAAGGCATAATAGTGATTAAAATGGTCTGGTTGGCCGCCCACCGTTGGTACCGGGTGTTTAACCCGCATTATCTGATCGAACCATTTAGACCCACGAGACACGGTCGGCATCTGTCAATCTGAAGAACCTCGGGCTGTCGCAAAACAGTTCCTGAACCACTTTACGAATTCAAATTTCGTTACTTAACTACCACGTAATGGCAAATCGATGGATGGTTAACACAAAATAACAGGAAGCAATTATTTTTTTAGTTAAATTCAAAACGTACAGAGTGAGCAAAGGCATTTGTTGCATAGCTCTGGGTTTTGTTCAATTTGTTTTATTAGTAGTGGTAATAGTCACGTGACACTTGGTATCATCTTGAATAAACAGTCACGTTACAAGTGTCAAAATCCAAATCCACTAACTGTCCCGAATGTGAAAAATGACAAAATTCAGTCTATAAAGCTCTAAAGTACAAATAATGTCACAGACAGGTTTATATGACTTTGGCTTTTCCTGACCACGTTTTGGTAATCGTGACAGTGGTCACGTGACGCTTGACACCAATTTAAATAGACAGTAACGTCACAATTACCCAAATTCAGATAATAAAGCTTTAGTTGTCACAAATGGCATTTGTTGCATAGCTCTGGTTTTTGTTCAATTTGTTTTGCTAGTTGAATGGTCACGTGACACTTGGTCCCATCTTAGATAAATAGTCACGTTACAACTGTCTGTATCCTAAATGCGAAAAAAATCAGTTTATATGACTTTGGGTTTGGTTGACCCTCTTTTGGTAGGTAGGGTTGACAGTGCTCACGTGATACTTGACGCCCTCTGAGATAACCAATAAAAGTTAGTCACAATATGAAGCAATAATTTACTTTTGCTTAATGGTCTTAAATTATCTCTATAGTTTTGGGAATTGTTTGGCTTATCTTGGTAAATGTTGTAGTGGTCACATTTTGATAGATGTAACGTGTGAACATGTGACTTTAAATGACGTATTAGTTTACTAGTCACGTGATAATTGCATCTTTTTTTAATTAGGACACCACGTAATGTCTGAAGAAGAGCTCCACAAGTAAAAACATCCATAGAGTGTTACCTGGAGACGTATTCTAATGAAAACTAATTTAAAAAGGGTTTTCTAACAGTGAAATTATTTGAAAAGCATCAAATTTATACGTGGGGTAGTCATAATATTTGCATAGAAATTATTTTGAGATTGCACATTGCACAGCTGAAAGTGTGAATGCACAAACATTCTAAATACACTACACACCTTAAGTTTACTAGTTTTTTTTTTAAAAAAAGCGTTGTTTTCTTCTTAACAGACAATTTAATCCCAAAGAAATTTTGTATTCTGAAGCTTAAACTTTTAAAGAAAGCATTCTAATTAGAGAAAAACAAAGAGACATATGAATTGCTTGCTTGAGAAACCAAGAATATTATGATATCCTATTTGAGGAGACGTAGTTTGTAGGAAGTGTTTTTGATGGAATTATCTCACAATTAACTAACTAGGGTGACCAAAATTAACAAATGTAAAGTACTTACAGCATATTGTAATCCTTGATACCCACCCAAAAAACATTCACACCACACTAAAATTAAATAAAACGTTTCTGAGTGTGTGCACAAGGGATAATTAGTTTGCTGATAAGATAAGAAAAATGCAAAAATGCGTATTCAAATAGCAAGAGACAGTGGCTGAAAACAATAGCTTGATGATAAACTATCTTTGCAACATGTACACCAAGAAAAATATCTATTATTATCTAAGAGCGAATTATTAAAATTACACGGTTCCGTTGTAATTTATGGCTGGACGGGTACTTTTTTCATAAATCGATAATTGCCAGTTGGGGAACCCGCAGATCTAGTGAGAAGACCTGCCGGCTAATGAAGTGGTCAAACGCAGTGGCCAACCGACCAGAACCGTTTGTAAGGTGGCCAAACGTTGATTGAGTTACCATTTACAACTCCATGTTTATTACCAAAGTAACCAAGTTCTTTTAAAATGTCGCAACTCAGCAACAATAATCGTAAAGTAGAGCTGTTATCTTGCGCCCCTTTTGTACAGTCCATTTTGCTCTGAAATTATTATTGACAAACAGAAATTATGTACAATAAACAAGTTTGCAACACTGCGTGTATATGAAACCTTTCAAAATGTCGTCCATAAATCAGGCGAAATGCGTTTTTGCTCGCCCGATTTTGTAATCGTATTACCGGCCAGATCTATTGGCTATTGATTGGAAAAATTGTGACGATTTATGGGAATAGCTTAAGTTAAAACACACCATGGAAAGTTTAGACAGTTGGCGATCATTTGTCATGTTAAGATTATGCAGTGTTGAAGAAACTCTTAAGAATTAAAACAATTTTGAAACCTGGGAAAATACTGATTCACTTCTTCATTAAAAAGCAACAAAAATATTGATCTATATACTGAATTAGAAAAAAAAATGGACAGTTGTGTCTGTTTATTTCCACTGACTGTCAAATACCACTCCAGGAAGCTATAAATCTACAAAACTTGTTTGAAAACAATACAATCAGTGTAAGTGACGTGTAACTGTCTATTGTGGATATATTTCGATCTGTGAAATACAACGCCATAAAGCTATACAACTAGCTGTTTTCTTTAAAGCTAGTTCCATATGTCAAAATACTAAAAACTATCAAATACCAATCTATGAAGCTATAAAGTTTTAAAAAAGTCATGCACAAAAGCAATACAGTTCTAATTCATTTTAAGTAAATTTTATATGTTTATGAGTTGAATTTTGACGATTGTGACAATTTCCTAAAAGTCGAAAAACCAAATCCTGTTTTGTTTCGAGATTTAGTTAGAAAATTCTTAGTTAGTTAAAATTTTAAGTGGATACAGGGAGTTTTAGTGAAATTTGGCATCTTTAAGGAAAATTATATCATTTAAGGGTTTGCCTGACTGGGATTATGTTAATTCCGAATGATTAATGGCTGATTTGTCATTTATTAATTAAAAAATTGCAGTCACTTATTAATTTATCAAGTTTATCATCGGTCCTCCAAGATAAGTAAGGTATTATTTTATAAGTTTTAATAATGCACTTTACTAATAATAGTGATGACTGTATCATTGATTTACTATCATAATTCCCAGCCCAGTAAAATTAAAATTCCATTCAGTCACATGACATTACATTAAATCTAAGTAATACAATCATGTGACCTGTCAACCTTTTGACTTTGAATTAAAAGTATACAATCACTTTTGACAACAAAACTGTTAATTATTTATATTGGGGTTTAGTGGTATTTTTAAATTCGACGTTTTTACACTTTTTTAACCGAAAAAGTTTACAAATGCATTCTCTAGTAAATTTTCACAAAGAATGATTCAATTACTTTATACCTTCATTCAAGTATTTTAGTTCTATGGTAACGTCCTTTGTCCGACCATAAATAGCATTGTTCTATCTACCAACTTAATCAAAAGCTTCTTCTTTTCTCTTTTCTTCAAGCTTTTGCTGTGATTTCATCCTCTGATGGTTTATTCAGCTACATCACCAGTTTGCTATCTATTATTTTTTCAACTTCAGACTCTTTCTTCAACTATTCTTCTTCTATCTTCAACAACATTTTTCAAGGTTAGTAAACTGACAATTGACAGATGAGATTTTGCATCTTAGATGCCTTCTTCAATCAATTTTTCTAGTACAAACCAGTGTTTGCTTCTTTCTTAAAACCTTCACCAGTTTTTCTCATTTTCTGATATCCGCAAGCTACCTCAAAATGCTTTTCCTCCACTGGGTTTGCTGCGTTGAAATATTATTTTTATATTATCTTCTCTCTTCTGTTGAATTTGCTCTAGCAACTGTTGGATCGCAAGGTTAGCAATATTGCTTACCTCCTTCATCAAAACATAACCAACATTAAAGAAATACCAAAATATGTTCTTGATGCTCCTGAATGATTTAGCCACCTTTGGTCAGATATTTTCACATATTTGTGACTTCTTTCTTTCTATTGTATCTGATATGGTGAAACTTACTAACGGTGAAAGGTATACGACGATCCCAATCAAAGACAAAAGTTTTTCTTCCTGGTAACCTGGTCGATGGATATTTCCGAGACCCTCAGGGTCCACGGGCGTTTTTGATTGAATGATTGCAGCCTATAAATTCCAGCACAATGCACGGCTACGGGGCAGGTTGCACAATCAAAGGGGGGCAGGGCCCCCATTAAGTTGGATTTTTGTTGTTTTCGATTTTCTTTCTCTCGCTTCCTTGTTGTTTTCGGAATCGGTGCGGCTCCGTTTTTTTCGAGTTTGAATTGTTAATGCATCTTGTTTACTTTTGGCATAGGTGACAGTGTAATGGTACTGGGTGGGTGGTGGTCGCGATAAATCACCCCATTTTTAGGTTTTACGCAACCGTATTATTTCGCAATTATTAGAATTTATTTATCGTCAAAGTCTCCCAGTGAAAAAAGGTCCTCTTCGAAGTGAAAGCGGTCGTTTTCCATTTACCCACCAGTACTACCGACCTGACCGTAAAGTACTTAGTTATATATTTCCTAATTTACGGAGTATTTACATTCGATAAACGGGCATTACGTCTGCCCACTATCTTCTCGGGAATGATTTACACCCGATGACTTTCCTTCCTTTTCATTCAACAGTGGGCGGTACCGTCGCCGGTCAGAAATTCCGTATTCCTGGATGAATTACTGTCGAGGAAATAGGCGACAATAATACCATTCAAATGGTACAATTTAACATACCAACTGTAGATCAAATAATTCGTGTAAATTACTAAATGAAGTACGTGCATAAAATGACTCAAAAATGAGATAAAATAAGGTCAAATTAAACAACAATATCGATAGTGGTAAGTAGAATAAGTAGGATAAGTAGACTTGTTGAGATAATTATTGATAAAACACTACGTAAATGTCATAAATTGCATACTTAGTTATTATCAAAGTTTAAACATATCGCCTGTTTAAATTAAAAAGTTACAACGTAGTTTGAATGAATTTGACCAAAAAACGTCAAATTGTGTTGAAGAATTTTGACAGGAAGATGAATGATGAAAAAAAAGAAAATGTCAGAATTGATGTTGAAAACTGTCAAAAATGAAGTTAGAGACATTCTTACTAGCAGCAGATTGTCACTGTCTAGAAATTGTTATCATACATTGACGTTTTGTAATGTCTGTCTCCTGCCAAATAAGGTTTCAAACTTGTCAAAAGGAGTTTACAACAATCTTTCTGTCTTAGAATTGCCAGAATTAGAAGCAACAAATTGTCAAAACTGACGTTTGAAGTTTCTGGTCTAAAAATTGTTTTTATTGACGTTCGCAATGTTTGACAATTGTCAAAACAACTTAAAAACTTTCTGACATATACAGTTTTTAAAACTGACGTTAAAACACATTTTCACAAGGTTTCGTAATGTGTCAAACATGTCAAAAGGTGCTTGCAACTGTCTGTCCGTTTCAGAATTGTTAAATCATGTTAAAAACTGTTTTTCTGCCTTGGATTTGTCAAAATTGAAAGAGTTACTAGCAGCAAATTGTCAGAAATGAGGTTAGAAGCCTTTTTACTTTCTATAAATTGTTCTTATTGACGTTTGCTATGTCTGACAGTAGTCAAATCATCTTAAAAACTTTTTGACATATACAGTTTTTAAAACTGACTTAAAACATATTTTCAGAAGGTTTCAAACATGTCAAAAGGTGCTTGCAACTGTCTTTTTGTCTTAGAATTGTTAAATTCATGATAAATACTGTTTTATCGGCTTGGGAATGTGAGAATTTAGGTTAATATCGTTTTTACAGTGTCAAAAAACATCTGTCAAATCATGTTAAACACTGTGTTACTGTCCTTAGAATTGTCAAGGAAACTTGGTTATTGACGTTTTTAATGTCTGTCAGTTGTCAAATTATTATAAATTTCTGACACGAACAGCTTTTAAAATTGATGTTAGTACACATTTTGAAATGGTTTTGTAATGTTCCAGAGCTGAAATGTTGTGTAAAACCAGATTTTTGACTTAGATCAGTAAAAATTAATGTTAGAAGCATTTTTCCTGCCTAGAAAAGCGTTTTCAATCGCTGAAAATGAGTGTCGTTTGAGGAAATTGATAAAAAAACTGTAAAATGTTTCCCCCAAATCCTCTGAAAATTGACTAGAAGCTAAGAAACACCATACTGTAAGAATATTTTTTAAAAATTGAAGATAAAGCATCGAGAGATTTACACAGAAATATGGGGAATGGTTAGCGAGATGATTCACCTGCTTGTCCTAAAATCAGCAAAACCTACTGAAAAATTGTCAAAAAGACATTGAGTACTAAAGGCATGTATAACTGTCTCAAAATGAATTTGCAATTACTGTAAAATGCCAAAATATGTTAAAAAATACTTTCAATTCGAGTGTGGATAACAAAGCTATAAACTCAGATTATTAAGATATATTTATTATAGTTATTATGTGTAAAACTTGCATCAAATATGATATTTTTAAAGTTTCGTATTCAACTCGATAAATTCGTTGTTTACTCAGTAAACAGAGTGACATTGAAAAGCGAGTAACATACAGGAAATGAGCGTAATGTTTTGCTGTTCTCTAATGCGTTTTCTTGAATGCATACCGGTGTGCAATGTTATACCAAACGCTGACCCATTAATTGTCGTTTCTGCAATTTGCTGTATCCTTCGACGTTTTGTTGCTCACACAAGAACAAAACGGTTACTTTACTGTTTACGTTTTTAAGATCGTGAGAACGAACATCAAATTTGTAGTATTATTAAACTACTGGCATAAATATTGAATCAAGAATTGTGCAGCAAAAAGTTGTATTATCAAAGTTTAAAAAAATAATTTAATTTAATATAAGAATCAGAATATTTCTATGTATGCTTGAATCAAGTCTTATACACACCATACAAGATGACATTGACACAGTGGGTCAGTTGGTGTTCTTCTAACAAATACAACAAACAATTTCGACTAAAGTTTCATCAAAATCGATATCGTTGAATCGAAAATAAATGACCGATCGAATAAAATTTGATTTTTTGATCGATTCATCTAACGAAGCGCAACGACAGGTCGCTCGTTACCCGACCATATGGCTTGAACATTCCTGCTGGCTTCTGCCCCGTCAGGTTCCATCACTTTTTTTTGTTTGTTATGTCTTCGAACGTCTGGTACTACCTTTTCCTCAGTACTACCAGCCGATTGTTTTAGAACTCAGCCCGAATGCACGTCGTGTTACGAAATAGTTACGTGTCACAGCGCTTTGTGCATTATTATTGTCGTGACGATATCGATTGACCCACTGTGGATTATAATTGAATCAATTGCGCTAGATTAGGTTTTCCTGGAAGTTCATTAACAAAGAATTTGCTTTGACTAATGTTCCTGCACTTAATACAAGCTGTTGTAAAAATGTACCTCTATAAGTGTTTTCTATACTTGGTTTTGTTAAGTTGACTTATTAGCGCACAAATTTACCGCAGTGGCTTCATAGAATATTTTTCCACAAATTTTCGATATTGTGTCAATGACCACCCTATATATAAAGCGTCCTGTCAAAGTGATTAAGTCAATTTACACAAAAACAAGGACCAAAAGTCATTTTTGCATAAACAAAACGCTTTTATCCAAAATTGACCTGGAGACATCAACAGTCAACTAGATGAGAAACTTTTTCTGTAGTATTCCATGTTTGAATAGTGAATAATTGATTTTGAAGCGAAAAAATTAAATTTACTAATTAAAATACACATAGAAATGTAAAATAACGGAAAAATTACCATAAGGTTAGGTTAGGTTAGGCTTATTTGTGTTTTAAGAAGCCTGACAACGTGATTAGTAGATACGTGTGATTAACTAATTATTTTTAGAAAACCTCTAAAAATGGCAATTAGTAGAGATTTGTGAAGAATGAATTTGCATTGTTTCACCATCCGTTAGTAAATAATCATAGAGATATTAAATAAACAATTTTTGAACAGCTTGCAAATCTGTTCTTGTTGTTACAAAGACGTTTATGGTATGTTCCAAATTATAAAACTAAATCGCAGCACTGTTGGTAGTTTGTGATTGGTCAAGAAAAAGCTGTTTTTTGACCAATAAGCAAATAACAAGCTGTACTTAACAGACAGAGCTATTCTAAGTTTTCATATATTTACAATGTTTTTAATACAAACTGTACATTTTAAGTATATAAAAAACAAAATACAAAATGTGTACTAATCATTCAGACTACATTACTTTAAAAATTTTCTTTAATGAGAATTTGAAAAAATGCATAAAAGTAGCTATTTAAAATATCAAATTTAATAATACACTTGTGTATGTACACTCTTGTTTAAACTATTTGTGGCACAAAACACTACAGAGTGATCAAAACACTTGAAGATCAACAAAAAAGTTAAAGTAATAATTTTGATTACAAATTCAAACAAAGTCAAAAAATTCTTGTTTCAAGACAGAAAAACTAATAAAAAAACTACTAATTTAAGAGTATACGCGCTTTCGCCTAATAGTCCAGGCTGTCATTACTATACAGGGTGAGTCACGTCAGTTACTAGCCGTAACGCTCTTTATACCTGGAATAAATGGAACACACTGTGTATTTTTTAATTTTTTGAACCTCCTTAAGTTTCTAATAATGTTTGATTAACAGTCTTATCTCTCACTATTTTAGAGATTTTGATTAGTGTTTCTTAGGGAACAAAGAAAATCATTTCACTTAAGAAATGTCAAACCAAGTTACTAAAAGTATGGAAAAATACGTTTCGTAGGGCCAATGGGATGGTACAAAAAAAAGTTAATACTTACGTAACACTGGTACAATTTCTCACAAAACTGCCTTACCTAAAACAATGAGAAAGTTATTAATATCCAATATAATCACTCTAAACATTAACGTTAACAACACTCAATAAACGACCATATTAGTTTTAGATTAACAGTGAGCAATAAAATTGCAAAACATATCGATAACACAATAAGTTTTACTATTGTGTTCAAAGATTGCTCATCATTGCAAGAAAGGTGAATCAATAGAGTGTATCGGAAAGTTTATCTCTAGTAATAAGCTATCCCACACACAAATACGTTGCCTAATCAATACCCACAAAAACGAAAAATCACCCCCTGAAGATGTTTTCTGCATGTACAGGGGTGGAACACCCTTAAGCAATGTAATTTCCGTCCATTAATACGAATTGAGTTGCCCTCCTGCAAATTGCACCCTATTTTTGGTTCTTTCATTTTGGGAGGTTAAAGCTGCAAAACTAGTTTACTTCCTGCCCACTATTTGAATAACATTATAACTTAAATTTAGGTCTGATTTTCTAGGTTACGTATACTGCATCTCCGCATCTCTCCCATAGTAATTTATTTCAATAGACACTTCAACAAACAAACTAAAAAACAGCAACAATGCGCGGATGTACAATCAGTGACAGTGTTAATCATATTTACAACATATCGTAGTAAAATCGTACCACTTCCAACAATAAAGGCGAGGCTTTCTATTTAACTTGGAATTAAAATAAGACTTTCGATACTTACGGAGTCAAGTTGATCGGTGCCATCTGATTATCTCTTGGAGTTGTGTTGCAGCGATAACAATCTCAATGAATAGGATATCAAATGATTTTAAGAGTTTTTAGGTTTATTTGACTACGTGAAGACAGAGTAACGTTTTTACTGGGCGGTCAAGAAGATGTTTTCTAAAGAAAGAGAGAGATTGAGACAAGAGTAAAAAAGAGACCAATGAGAGTTAATTTGGGAGACATGGTACACAAGATTTTGAGGTTGGCGCAAGAGGAGGGAAAGCTCACTGAAATGATAGTAGAATTTTGATGAATTAAGTTGCAGAACAAAGGATAAGAGAAAATGGAAGAAAGGACAACATATCTTAAGAGAATTGGTAAAGTGTTTAAGTATGAGGATTATGAAGAAAGTGTGAGTACAGTGGATGTGGAGGAAGAAGAAAAAGAATACTTAACAAATCACAAAGCATATCTGATAAGTGACTCATCAAACCTTTTCCAATGGTTACTCTTGATTGCTAATGGGTAATAAAAAATAACAGGACTGATTCGTATGGGTGTGTGGTACCAGCCAGTTTCATTCATGAAGAGAGTTACATTATCTAAAAACTAGTCGTAAATTAGGCTCAAGCCTAATCGATTCAACTGAAACAACTTTATACAGCGTTGGATTGACCTATAAATAAACTGTTATGTTATTATTGGTGGTGTTTTGTAGTGCATCTTGTATCCAATTTGCTTAAAAGCGTCCGGAAATAAAGTTTAGTGTGAAATGTGTTAATTATCCCTTGATGTCCAGCCCTTAATGGGTTTTAAGGATGGGCCAATAAGTGACAAGACGGAATTAGATGATTAATGTGTGTGGTTTTTTAGGTATGAGGTCAAACCCCTCTTGCAGCCTATATGGAACCTGTAGCCGTAATAATATTATGAGATGGTTAAGATAATATTATGCATGCAGGTAAAAGTCAATAGAAGAAATGAGACCCCCTACGTTGGTGGTACTTAACGAGCGGCTAAGTTGCATGGTCACGGGCGCCGAACTCTCCGATTGTTGACTGCGATGAGACTAATCTCGGCGAAAACCAGCTTAACAAACAATGCTCATTAGATGTAGCACCACGCCCATCTTGTTAGCGTGCTACCGGAATAACCGATGTTAACACGAGACGATTCGAGGTAACCGAGATTATCTCACCTTCCCAGAAAATCTTTATCGGGAAAGCATTCGCCAGGTGACAATCAGACAGTTAAAAGCCTTGTGCGGATCAAGGATGACTCCATTTCAATAGCAGTGAATGAACTTTTTCAAGGATCGTCGCCATCTGGTTGATGACAGTTGAATGGTAACACACACTGTGTGTTCAGCGCCTTCACCAGCTCGTCAATGCCTCTGATCAATCATTATCTCAGAAAACTGGCACAAAACCAATCAAGTTTGATTTTATTACATTTAAACATAATTATTTCTCGAATTGTTTGTGCAACTAGCAATATAGTTACAAAAATTAGAAACTGTTAAAATGTGTTATATGCTTGATTTTTGTAAATAATAAAAAAAATTCATGTTTTTGTGCTTAATTTAGTTTTTTGCTGATATTTTTTGTATGGCTTTATTTTTGCAATAGCTATATTTGGGATATTGAAGGCGTCTGCGAGACAAAAACATACCAATTATCTGTTGCAAAATGGGCATCAATTTACAAATGTAAACTCACCAAAAAATTTCCAAATGTTCCTAAGAAAATATTCAACATTCTAAGCATTTAACTAAGCAAAACAACCTAGAAGCTTCTAAAAGCTTTTAGAACCGTCTACAAGGTTTCAAATGCCTTAAAAATAGTCCAGAACCTTCAATGCTCTTTTAATTGTTCAAACACTTTCCAAATGCTCCTAAAGTAGTCTGAAAATGTTGTATATAATATACATATTGGAGTTAATCGTGTCAAGATGGCTATTTTAACTAATTATGGCATGGACAAACGAATCTGGTGTCCGGTTTGCTGTAACTGTCGCCATTTTGTCATTGACTTTGAAACAACGTTGGACATTTTTGACGGTTTTCAAGATATGACACCCTTATAATAGTTATTTACCTAACAAGTGCGGAAAGTGGTACGGGAATACAGTTAAAGGGCGGGAAAGACGTTTTCCGCATGTGTTAGGTACAAAATGTTTCCTACGAGTATCAATTTTCATTAAATTGAAGGAAAGTGTTTAGTAAAATTACTAAAATGAAAGCCTCTGTTTGCGAAGATGCTTAAAAATGTATTCTTAATTGAGAAATCAAATAAACAGATTTTTTATTTAAATGTTCTTTTTTTTTTTTAAATAAAATGAATGCGGTAAAGTTACTTTTCCGCACTCATTTTTTCTTCGCAAATTTTTTCAAACTTCAAAATTGCAGGTTTATTATACATTTATTGTAAATTAATCTTGCAATGCGGAAAAGTAACTTTACCGCACTCAGTGCGGAAAAAATCTCATAAATTTTCCAAAATAAAAATTATAGGGTTACCCCCTTTAAAAATGTCAAAAATCTAATTTTTCAAGGTTGTACGGTAAAATGTTATAATTTATGAAAATTGCGTCAAACCATTTTCGAGATATTTAGAAAAATATTCGAAAAAACGTAATCAAGTCTGACGCCCTCTAGCGGCCAGACGGCTACTTACGATCATTTAATGTGTCTATACGGAACATTTCAAATAATCAAGTTATTCGCGATTTTTTGGGAAAATACACCGACATTTTGTCCAAATGAAGGTTTTTCCTAGCCTACTATACTGATTTAGTTAAAATCTCAAAAACATAAAAACTACAAGAGTGCAAAATTGTTCGTTTAATGGACCACTAAATCAAACTGCGTAACGTTTGAACTTCAATACAGTTCCCTGTATACAGGATGTCATTATTTTGCTCACCCTGTACACAATTTTTTGCTCTACACCACTGAAAAGAGCAGTTTAAGAGGATTTTTTTGAGTGGTTGAACCATCCTGAACGTCCCCAAATAATCAAGATACAGCGTGTTCAAATTCTCAACTAATTTTCAGTAAAAAGTGCATCAAATATCTGAAAAACAGTTAGATTTACAAAAAAACAGTGCAGAAACTCCAAAATGCTTCTCAAGAAGTCTTGCAAAACAGTCTAGAAGCTTACAAAAAATTTCAAAGCAGTCTAAAAGCTTCCTTATGCTTCTAGAAGAAATAGGGTTTCAAATGCTTTAAAGGCAGTCGAAAACCTTCAATGCTTTTTAAACTCTCCAGAAACCTTCCAAATGCTCCTAAACTAGTGTAAAAAAATTCAAAACACTACAGAAACTCCAAAATGCTTCTAAAGCAGCAAACCTTTAAAAACAATCTAGAAGCTTCCAAAAGCTTTTTAACTAGTCTCCCAAAAGATATCAAAACAGTCTAGAAGCCTCCAAAAAATTGTAGAACCGTCTAAGAATTTCCAAATGTCTCTAAAGCATTTCAGAACCTTCAATATGCTTTTTAAACTGTCCAAATACTATTTGGAACTTCCACACAGTTTTAAAATCTTCCGTATGCTTCTAAAGCAGTTTAAAAGCTTTCTAGAACTGTAACTCAAAAAAAAATGAAAAATTTTGAATCTCTGAAAGTGTTTTGTGCTTTTTAACAGATTTTTATGCTTTTTTGAGGAAAATAATTTTGCTTTTTAAGCGCTTTTTAATCCGGACTCTAGTTCTAGATCTTAAATAAGATAAGTTCGAACTATGTTTAGTTTGTATTAGAGTTTGCAGTTGATATCGTGTAATTTTTGGGCTGTCTAGTTTAAATTTCCTTTCTATCTTAAATAAAACGTTATTTCTCTGTTACTGATTAAAACTCAACACTTGATAGTATTCTCCCTATATCACATATACACCATATTCAATTGATATTGTCACATCCATCAGTACGTACTATCAATTTTGCAACTTTTATAAAAACCAGTAAAATATGATTGTCTTCACGTAGTCAAATTAATTTAAACCTAAAAACCACCACAAAATTACAATCTCAAAATAGTTTGATATCTTTCTCTTCTTTAACTCATATCTGTTTGTCATTTTTCAAAGAACTTCTTAATATTTGCTCTATAGTGTTCTACCAGCAATATTTGTTTGGACCTGACCAAGGCATTTGACAGTGTATCCCATAATGTTCTACAGTTCGTGTATCCTCCTTTTTATTGGACGTAAATTCTTCCAATTTCCACATGGCTTCGTGACCACATCGGAATGTAACTTAACTTGATATATATTATAAATTCATTATTCTTCCACATCTATTGGAGGTGTTGAAATGCAAGAAATCCTGGGTCGTATTGTTATAATGCGTTCCTGCCGTTTTCAATGTGCTGACCCGCTTGTTAGGCCTTCGAGAATGCCGGCCGGCGCCAAAAGCCCAGAGAGAAACAATCTTGAATCGATGCCCAAGTGGCCGCCTTCACCTCCCGACACGGTCCCACGTTATTTTTATCATACCACGCATTTTCAATGTGTCGGGAGCTATTTTCGAACCGAAACTGTGACGAAAACAAGTTTTAATATCATAGCAATTTATAATACCAAAAAATTGAGTAACAACAAAACAATCCCAAATACCAGAAAAAATTGCCAGAAATTCTATTGTGTTGCCAACAAATGTTAAGGTGTTACCCTTTTAATATCACTTTGCAATAAATAAAACATCAATAAACGAAATGTCAACACTTGGTAGATACGTGTGCATTTGAAATTGACGCAATATGCATAGACCTATTTTTCAATAGGATATCGAGAGCACAATGGGCCTGAGTTGCATTAATCTAGATGGCCTACATTAAAAGGCGCCATGTAATGCCTACATTTCTCTCTCTTAACGAGAAGGAATTTAATTAGGCAAGTTTTTCCTGCAATGTTTACAAGAAATTTCTATTTCTAGGCGGACATCTCCATTGAGACAAAGTTTGGATTGCTAATTAGCTCTTAAACCGTTATTCTGGTATCGTAAGCACTTTAACGCTTTTTTTTCGAGAAGCAATAAAACAACATTAAGAGGTACTTTCTGGTTAATTTCAGTTGGAGATTCTAGGAAGTTTGCCGCTAAAAATTAATACGTAAAAATTAGTCGGAAGTAATAAATTAGAGAACCATGTGGCCTTTTTTACTACAACCAACTGGTTACTACATGAGTAACTTTACTTAAATATGAATTTAATCAAAGTAAAATTTTTCAAGCTTATTTTAGTAGTTTTAAGTAGTTCAGAGAAAGACAAACCGGATCGGATACTTGCTTGATGAAGAATATTATTGATTAAAACCAAAAACAGTGTTGGTATTATTGTAGCCCTTTAAGTGTGTTTTTGATCACCCTATATACACACAATAATTACTAAAAAAATATATACACAATGACCTAGTTTGTAATCTGTCAAAGAATACACTTTTTTCATAAAGCCACATTTTTATTTTAGCTGTAATAGATTGTAGTGTTTTTCAAAATATTTTTAGTATTTTTAAGCTATTTTGCAGTAGGTTACTGTGTTTTGCAGTACTTTCAAGTATTTTTTTATATTATTTTAGTATTTGAAATATTTTTAAAGAATTATGCAGTATTTTGTAGTACTTTTAGGGTAGTTGTCAGAAGAATTTAGGTTGATAAAATTATATTGTCAAGTTACCAGTGTTTACTGTGACAGCTTGTCACTTAGATATTTTGACAGTTACAGAGTTTAATTTCGACCCTTTGAGGTTCTGTTTAAATTCTTTATTAGGGAGTTGCAGTAAATTTTAACGACTAGGGAGTTATTGCATGGAAAACATCAAACTGACTCATTAGTAGTGTCAAGTTAGACAGCTTGTAATTTGGCTATTCTGTTATAGTTTTTACCACTGCGTGGCTCTGAAAATTTGCTTTAAATCCCCTATTATAGTGTTGTACCGTTCTCCTACCGTTCTCCTGTTTTTTGTATATAATCTACCGTTTTTAATTACGTTATTTCCATTATGTTGATTGTGAAACTTTTTATATACTTTTTCAGTTTATTGAATAGGAAATTTAATAAGGATTCTAAAAATGTGCTTAAAACAGTCATCTTCTTACTCTAAATTATTCTCTAAAAAGACGTGATCTGTGCCACTAATGTCAGAATTGTCAAAATTTTACTAGAATTTGCAAAAATTACATTTCAACACAATTTTTGAAACCAGACTTTTTTGACAATTGTCACTTCATAGTCTAGCTAAATAGTCTTCTGAAATCACGTGACAACTGTCACTAACGTTAAAACTGTCAAACCATGCTCAAAAGTTGCAAAAATCAGGGTTTAAAAACGTTACCTTGCAGTATTTGTTATAAAACGTGTTTCTGAGAATTATGAAAGTTATATTGACAATTATCACGTGATTGTCTAGTTAAATAGTGTTCTACAATCCCGTGACAACTGCCATTAACGTCAAAACTGTCAAACTATGCTCAAAAGTTGCAAAAATCAGGATTTAGAAACGTTTTCTTGCAGTATTTGATATAAAACGTTTTTCTGAGATTTATGACAGTTATTTTGCCAATTGTCACGTGACCATCTAATTAAACAGTGTTCTACAAACACGTGACAACGGTCACTAACGTCAAAACTGTCGAACCATGCTCTAAAGTTGCAAAAATTAGTATTTAGAATCGTTTTCTTGCAGTGTTCGATATAAAGAGTTTTTGAGATTTAAGATTTTTGCCAATGGTCACGTGACTGCCTACTAAATTATTATTTAAAACCACGTGATATCTGTCACTAATGTCATAACCTAAAAAACAATTATTAATGAGAAAATAAAATTCTGTATTTTTGAAGTACAGTTTTTATAGCAAAATCAATGTTTAACATTTATTAAAAGACACCTTGTATAATAATATAACATTTTTTGATCTACCGTTATCTACCGTTTTTTGACTGATTATTCTACCGGCATTAAATATTTTGACTTGGCAACACTGCCTGGAGTAACCAATTAGGGAGTTATTGCATGAAGAACAGCAAACTTACTCTCATTAGTAGAATCAATTTTGACAGCTCGGAATTTGGTTACTCTGACAGTTACAAGCTTCTAGGTTTTACCACGGTGTGGCTCTGGAAATTTGCTTGAAAAATACTATTAAAGTATTATAGTACATAATGGAAATTAGAGAGTTATTGAAGGGAGATCAGCAAACTAATTCTAATTAGTAGAATCAAATTTGACAGCTCGTAATTTGGTTACTCTGACAGTTAAAAAGTTCTAGTTTTTACCACTGTGTGGCTCTCAAAGTTAGCTTTAAATTCCCTAGCAGATTGTTGTAGTACATGTTGTCAATTAGGTTTTAAGCACTTTCTGTGAGTCTCCAATTAGAACTTTATAGTAATTGGTAAAAAATAGAGAGTTGTTACATGAAAATCACCAAAGTATTGTCAAATTAACTGAAAAATATTTTAGTTAACTACCCAATTAGACACAAGTTTACACGCAGTAATCACTGGCTTATCTATTCATGAAATTTGTGAAAAACAGTGTTGGTATTAATGAATTGCCCAACAAAAATCTTAAAATGAGCAAATGTAGCTTTTCCAAGGCAATTTTGTTTGTTAAGACAGTAGAGAAGAAACACAGATTGACATGACAAACTAACGAAAATAAATCGTTTTGGACATTGACAACCTTAAAACAATAAAAACGCTGAAAGTACATTTTTGACAATCTGACGAAAATGAGAAAGCTTTAAAACAGTACCCACTTCAACTAATCAGGGAATTTTGTTTATTTGAAGACAATAAAAAGAGCATCAAATTTATGTCAAAATTATGAGAATAAAACCTTTTAAAAATCAATTTTGACAGTCTTAAGACATTAAGCTGGTTTTCTTGGCAAGACTTGGCCAATTTAAAATTTGACAATATAGCAATAAAACTTAAAAGTCAAATGCTGAAAATTTACACAAATACTAAAAGCAGCAATTATAACAACACATAATGACAATTTAGTTACTAAAATCGTCATTCTGCAATTTGTCATCCAGTTTCGATTGAAATCATCTTAAAATGACTAATTTATTGCTGAAATCGATGACATAAATGAAATTACAGATTTAATTACTTAAAATGCTGTGAAATTGGTAAGCAAAGCAATAAATGGTTAATCTGATTACTAAAATTAGTACTTTCTTGAGTGCCTACAAAAACACGTCCGTTTCAAGAATAGATTGATTTAAGAATCAGAAAATAGTAATTTATCATAGTTAAAATGATTATATCATCATCAACAAAAAAAAATCTAGAATATCTTCACACTTGAGCGTCTTCGTCTATTACCTCTAGCATCCTATCTATTCATCACTCGACTTCTTCACTGTTGCGGGTAATTTATCTCTATCTTCGTTGTAAAGTAACGTATAGTTTGCATTGATGAGCAGGTTCAAGGGAACCCATCAAGTATATTTGCCATGCAAAGTGACGGTGATTGAATGGTACCGGGAGGTCACTTCATTACCCTTTGGGTACCTTTTTGAATATTATTTGTCAGTCTGGTACTGTGCGGCCGAGATTAGAAGTCATTAGTACCATATTGCTTTGATGGACAGCAGCCCGAACCAGCAAATTGAATTTTGCAATTTGTAATTAACTGTCTGTTATCAGTTTGGTGGAGAACCACCCATTTTAGTCAATTCAGGAGTCGTTCGAGTGGTCGTGTGGGTTCTTTACGAGCCGTCGGTTCCCATAAGTTACCGATAATTGATTATGACTTTTCTTTTGGCTATCTCTTCGATTTATTTACATGAGCCGCCCGAAACGGCTCGAACAGCCAATAAAGTACCTTTGAATGGTCCACTTGGCTTGCTCGACCACGCCAACACGGAATTTTCAATGTCCAATAATCGTGGTACTGCTTTGAACCATCCATAAGTAATCGCGAGTGGCACCAGTACCGACACTGTTGGAATTTTTTCAACTTTTTTTTTCGGTTTTGGAAGTAAGCCTTGTTGATTTATTTGCTGTTTGTTTCGGTGTCGAGATTACGCCGAGATTTTTGAATTTACAGTGCAAGGTGGTTCTGGTACTCCTGTTGTTTTTTTAACATGTTTCAGCCAAAAAAAAATACATAATCTTGTCGAAAGGTCATTGCCTGACAGAGTTAACGTAAATTAGCAGGAAAATTTTTGCTTTACTGTACTATACAGGATTTAGGATTTAGGACCCAAAAACGTGCCGAGATATAGACTTATGCAAGAAAAAACAAATTTTTTAATTGAGAAATACTTAAAAATTTCCCTTTTAGCGCCCGCATCTTTTCCACCCTGTATAGTGTAGTTGCCGTGCATTAAAGTCACGAGTTTTTACATCAGCAAAACGCCAATAAATCAAGCCCAATGACAGTGCAAACCTCATTGAAATCCGTTGACTCGTGTCAAAATGGCAAGATATTTTTCTCTTTTATCTTATTTCTTCCGTTCTTATTCTTCCTACTTACTGCTTTTGTATTTTCTTTCTATCTCTTCTTTTTCGCGTTTGTCTTTTGTTTCGTAATTTTTCTTGTTCTACTTATTCATATTTAATTTTTTGTTTTCTTCTTTTATACATTTATTTCTTTTCATCCGCTTCTTCTTTCTTTTTTTCTAGACACTTTCTTATCAGTGATGTTTTGAGTTTGCTCACTCTTTTCCTCTCCTCTTGTATTTTTTGTTACCTTTCTGATATTCTCCATAATTCAATAGCAAAGTGTATATGCTTGCCTTTTATATGATTGAATAGTAAATAAGCTTAACAAAGTGTATACAAGGTGTCCCACCGATATTTCGAAAACTACACAAAATTTGAATCAACAGGTTATTTTGATAGTTCCAGGGTTCTAGTTTTGAACATTGTACAGGGTGTCCACGATAGAGTAAAGTTTATTATCTCATTTGTCTCTCAAATTACTTTTGGATATACAGGGTGATTCATAAAAATGAAATCTCCTATTTTTTAACATATTTTTAGATATATAATGGAAAATTGTCTGAATACCCATTCTTTCTAAAGGTAGAATACTCATATTTAGTGCAAACGTTCTGAAAAGTCGAGATTTCTTAAGCTGAATTAGTCACCTACAATCACCCTGTACATTTTTACTACAATGTGTACACTGTTATTGTGGAGATCCTAAAAACTAGTGAATGTAAAAAAAATAATCTTGATTTGTCAAGAAAAGAACTTTCTGCTTAAATTCCAATTGCCTAGACATGATATAGGTTTGGCCGTTTAACCCTGACTCACTCTGTATATTCAAAGTTGCTTTTAACTTCTACAGAGAATTGCAACAATTTTAAATGGGACACCATGTATATTATTAGGTCTGTCAATTTTGCTTGTCAAAAGTTACACGGAGACTCAAATATTGATATAGAAAAAGGTGATCGGTTCTGAGATATTTAAGGTCAGAGTTACTGTTAACTTAACTAACTTAAATGGAACACGTTACTAACCAACTGGTTAGTTGACTATTTTGCCTTTTTTTTTGACATTAGATTGACATGTGGTCATGTGACCCCTGTAATGCCAACGAGATGTCACTTGAACTGTCAATTAGTTAAAACAAATCAAACTTGTAGCAACGTTGTCGTTCTAACAGAACTAAGAATCTACAGTTAAAGTCCCATTCGGTATTCGGGCAAGAGTGAGTGTGTTGGCAACACTGTTGGTCGGTTGACGTTGGATGTCACGTGACCTGTCAATATGTACTTTGGTTGGTTTAAGCAGCGTTGCCGATTCGTCACTTAATCATACTTTATTTGCAATTACACTTCGGTTAAATTTACATTTATTTTAAAAACCGAGTTACTGCAGTTTATAAAGTCACGTGAACAACTGTCAAATCAAAGCTTACTTGATTCAGCAACGTTGCCGTTACAATCAAAAATCAAAATCCACTTAACACTATTTTCCAAGATTTTCTGAAAACCAGTCAGTGTTGGTCTTTTAACTTAGTTGTAAATAGTGCAAGTATCCATTTTGCCAACAAAATTTTTTGGTTTTGCTTTATGACAGGAAAGCTATAAGATAATGGGCTCATCCTACATAACGTAAAACTGTGTTTCAATGCTTGAGAAGCTTGGTTTGAAATGACGGAATTTGTAGTTTATTTACAAAAATGAAGGTTATTTGGTAATTTACAGGACTTATATATGACGTAGACGACTTTCAGCAGTTTTATTGGCTATGGCTGTCTGATGGTTGACAGCATCTTCCGATCAGCTGATTTATAACAAACAAACTGTAATGACAAAATGTAATTTGATGTCAATTTGACATAATGTCTTTAGTATAGTGTTATTGTTAGAAACTTAAAAACTGTAAACACTGAGATGTTAATAGAAATAAAGACTGTCTTTTATAGTTTCTAATTTGTCGTTTGAATCGGTAAAAGTTTACAAACTGGCAACACGAAAAAGCTGATGTTAGAGTGTCACCTCGCATCTAATTGGTTGAAAACCATCTACGTCATATCTAGCGGGCGTTTTAAATGTTACTATAAAGTTTGAATCTTTTTATTTTTAATTCTTGTTATGTTAG
Organism: Ips nitidus; assembly: GCA_018691245.2. NCBI lineage: Eukaryota > Metazoa > Arthropoda > Insecta > Coleoptera > Curculionidae > Ips > Ips nitidus. The sequence continues at coordinate 3,996,779 of CM042801.1, read as the reverse complement.
ACTTGTTCTAATCAAATATGAAATAAAAAAATATATGGAATGAGCCCATTACAGGTTTTCGGTGTTTGAAGAATCATCCTGTCAACAAAAGTACAGATTACAAGTAGGGCATGAAACAATCCAGTTTTTTCTTCGTCTAAAAATCTTGAGATGAGTAGGTCGAATTTATCGGTTCCGATACAAACTTTTAATTGGTCGAGTTAATGATAATCCCGACGATTTTCCACGGCTCCCAGAATAATCTGGTGCGTGGGTTCGTTTTATAAAGAGCGGCTATAAATTAGAATGTTTTAAAACTTTGAGATGTAAAAGCGGTGGCTCTCGATGGGGTTTAATAATAATTTTAATTGGTCAGTAGCGGCGTGCTGGCTACCGTGGGTGTTCTTAACAAATGTTATTAACCTTATTTTAATTTTGGGACTGAAGATCGAGGCCTTTTAAAATGCTCTTCAAGTAGCACTTTGGCTCTTAAAATTTTAATCGACAGATGTTGATTTAACTAGGTCAAAGCAAAACCAGGTTTGACTACCCTCTGTGCTTCATGCTTCACACAAATAGAGGGTGTTAATTATCCTAAAACGAGGTACGGCCAACACACACCCAAAGTAAATGTTTACTTTCCGGCTAAAATTTGAAAAGTGGTCACACGCCAGCGAGTGTAAACTATGTTGGTGTATAATTTTAGAACAAAAACGCTCGTTACAACGCCAAAATGCACCATGTAACGCGCAAATTAACGACCCTGTTACGAAACTGGATGCAGCGTTTTATTAGAGAGATTCGCGGATTTAAACCAAGGATACGTTAACCTTGCTTTTGGGGCCAAGATCTCGTTTTTAATCAATGTTTGTTACATTTGAGAGCCAAATACCGCACAGCGAGGATAGCAAATAGTTTTGTAATCCAAATAGTCAAAGAATGGACATTCCGAGGGACATTCTCAACAAAATTGAGATTTGCTGTAGTGGTAATCTTCTTAAGATAATATAGTGATGAAAGATGAAATTTGGACTCAAAATTGATTCCCCAAAAAAAATATCATCTGGATGAATATGTAACAATTTTGGCCACCAAATTTTAAGATTACCCTTAATAAAATGTCAAAAACACTTTTGGAAGGGTAAACACGTCCATTAGAACACACTTTCTTGTGTATATCAACTGAAAGTCTTTAGAAAATCGCTAAATTTAAGCTAAAACTATCAGTATTCATAAGAAAGTGTTTTAATGGCCGTGTTTGCCCTTCCAAAAGTTTCAATCAGCTGTTTTTGACATTTTATTAGAGTGCCTAATTATGAGGCATATTTTGGATTGCAAATGGAATTTAATTTAAAAACACAGGTAACCTATTTGGAAACTCTTCAAAGATTGACACTTGTATACTTGATAGGTTTGACGTAACTGTCTAATATCAAAAAAATGAATGTCGCATGAAACATCAAAATTTCGAAACGAATTCAATTCAATTTGAATCCTACGGAATGAAAACAGATAACCTGTTTTGAATTCAATTCGAATTGAAACAACATGAAAACGTGGTCATTATGTAACCTTTTGACGTTAAAAGTAACCTATACATTTCCTAATGTCAGCGTGGTAACTGTCACTTGTGTCATCTGCCAAAATTTGCTTGTCAAAATAATATAGAACAAAAATTGATTCTGGCGGCTTACAACCCAGGAACATAAATTTTTAGATAGTCCAATTAATGGTGTTTCAGTTACTAAAATCACATTTTTAAAACTAGAGACTTGGAATTAGTCTGAAAATCTTGAAAACTTAGTAAAAAGCACATTTTCAGCTTTCAAAGAAACTTTTTATTAGTTCGAAATCAATTTTTAGGTGTAGAGACTTGAAATTAGTCTGAAAACTGACTTGAAAGGCACATTTCAACCATTCAAGTCAATTTTCATGAAAGTGTAGGCAATTTTTTAAGACTTGAGACCTGGAATGAATCTGGAACTCATAAAAACTGATTTGAAAGGCACATTTCAAGCCTTCAAGTCAATTTTTAAAACTAGAGACTTGCGATTAGTCCGAAAACCATAAAAACTGACTTGAAAGGCACATTTTAAGCATTGAAGTCAATTTTCATGGAAACGTAGTCAATTTTTTAAGACTAGAACCTGGAATTAGTATGAAAGTCATGAAAACTGACTTGGAAAGCACATTATAAGCATTCAAGTAATTTTTATGGGTTTGATGTCAATTTTTAAAAACTACAGTCTTGGAATTAGTTTGAAACTCATGAAAACTGACTTGAAAGGCACATTTTGATCTTTCAAGTAAATTTTCATGGCTCTGAAGTTAATTGTCAAGATTGGAGACTTGGAGTTAGTCTGAAAACCATAAAAATTGATTTGAAAGGCACATTTTAAGTTTTCAAGTCAATTTTTATGGGTTTGAAGTTAATTTTAATTTTATGGATTTTATACCTTTATGGACATCCAATTAATTGGATATCCATAAAGGTATAAAAATGAATCAAGTAAACAAATTATTTCCATAAACCTATAAAAGGCAATTTTTGGTTCTTCTGAATGCACTGACATAAATCCATTACCAGTCTAAAACATCATTTTGTCCATCGAACTTAAAATTCGAGTTTTCGATTGCTAATCGATTTGTTGTTATCAATGCGGCCAATGACTGAGTGTCACATGATAATTGTCATTTACGTCATCTGTCAAAATTCTCTTATCAAGCTAAACTGCAACATAAATTAGTCAATTTTGGATCTACAACACATATTTATATAATTCAATTAATTGGGTATGAATGGAGATATAAAAGTAGATACTCAATAAATCAAGTAAATGAATTATTTTCATAAACCTATAAAATGCAATTAACGGATGGTCGTTAACGTCATCTGCCAAAATTCTACCTATAAACCTATAAAACACTTAATTAATGTTCTATTGTGGCTCAAATTTACTTTACAGTTTGATACCTTTATAAAACCAAGTTTTGACAGCTATTTGACTGTCATATGCGTTATCTGTCAAAATTGATCATTTTTCTGACAGTCAATTAGCTCGAAAGTTTTAATTTTAAATAGTTCAATTAACTGTCTATCCATATCTAGACGTATAAAAGTAACCTCACCTAACCTTAGTCATGTTAACACTTTGACAGCTCGTCACTTTAGGGTTTTGAAAGTTTTGACCACTGTGTAGCCTTTGGAATCCTCTATAAACAGCCTAATAAAATGTTTTTAAAAAATGTTAACAATTAGGAAGCTGGAGAATATCAAATTGTTATCAAGTGAGGTTGGAGGAACATTGACAGCACTTAACTCGGAAAATTTGACAGTTACAGAGTTGTAACTTTGACCACTGTGTCGTCCATGAAATCTTCTTCAAATGCCTGATCAGAATGTTTTACTAAATATCATCCATGAAGACGTTTAAATAGATGCCAACTATTAGAGGGCTATTGCATGGAGAACAAGAAACTGATGTCAACATTTTGACTGCTCGTAACTTGGAGATTTTAGCAGTTACAAGGTTCTAGTTTTGACCACTGTGTAGCCCTTGAAATCTTCTGTAAATATCCTATTAGAATGTTTCAGTAAATGTCAACAATTAGGAGCTATTGCATGGAGAAGAGGAAACTGAAAATTTCAGTGTGATGTGTTTTGATCACTTAAAACCTTTTCTGTTGGCATTCCCACGTTTAAAAACCTTAATGAAAAATACGTCATCATCAATTACTACTCCTAGACTGATTTGCAGATTTCAATTTCATATACAAGTATAGTTTTATCCGATCGTTTGTATAATGAAGCATATCGACAAAATCGTCCGCAAAAGCCTCATTACAGTCTAAGAAAATCAATATTAATGACACCGTAACTGGACTAATAACATAATTTGCCGACTACATCTTAATAATTCGTATAAATAACTCTCTGGTCAGTCCAGGAGAGTTAATTTTCTTGTGTGTCATTACCATTATGGTGTCTATCTTAAGGAGTATTAACGACAAAAATCAATAACTTGTGTGCAACAAGGAGTGGCTTTTGCATTGTTTTGTTGGGTAATTTAAGCTGTCTCAATTATAATTTTACGCCAATATTAGCGACTCTTATTGACAGGAAAAATTACCACTTTGCATAGAATGTCTAGTTATATGCTTATAATAGTTTTATGGCGTGTGTTTCTAGTGGTAATCGACAAGTTTCTTAGCTATTTATAGCGAAATGTCGTGCCGCATCGAAGAACGTAAAAATCTGAAGAAAACCAGAAATTGGTCCAGACGTAGAGAAACCGTTAGATCGGCGGCAAACATATCGTTTTATTTCCTACAATTTCCTATACATGGCTATGCACCGATAAATTAATTTGGTTTTTACGTAACTCAGCTCGATTTAATTCTGTTTTGGTGCTAAACCGTTAAAGATTTCATGGAAAGTAGAAGAACTTTACATCATCAAATTTGCTCTTAAAACCAACTAACAAGATAGTGTCATCCGCATAAAGTTAAACTATTATCGGATGAAGATTAATAAGTTAATAGTTATTTATACAGCAAGTGCCAAACACCTTTTTCAAAATCCAAAATACTATTTTCTACATCCGCCACTGTTAGTTGAACGCTTAAATTGGGCTTTCAAGTCAGTTTTCATGGTTTTCTGACTAATTCCAAGTCTGTAGTTTTTAAAATGGACTTCAAACCCACAAAAATTGACTTGAAAACTTAAAATGTGCCTTTCAAGTCAATTTTTATGGTTTTCCTACTAATTCCAAGTCTCTAGACCTAAAAATTGACTTCAAACTACTAAAGAATTTCGTTGAAGTCTTAAAATGTGCCCTTAAAGTCAGTTTTCAGAGTTTGCAGACTAACTACAAGTCTCCAATCTTGAAAATTAACTTCAGAGCCATGAACATTTACTTGAAAGATCAAAATGTGCCTTTCAAGTCAGTTTTCATGGGTTTAAAACTAATTTCAAGACTGTAGTCTTAAAAAATTCACATCAAATCCATAAAAAAATACTTGAATGCTTATAATGTGCTTTCCAAATCAGTTTTCATGACTTTCAGACTAATTCCAAGTCTCTAGTTTTAAAAATTGACTTGAAGGCTTGAAATGTGCCTTTCAAATCAGTTTTCATAGTTTTCAGACTAATTCCAAGTCTGTACTTTTTAAAATTGACTTCAAACCCATAAAAATGGACTTGAAAACTTAAAATGTGCCTTTCAAGTCAATTTTTATGGTTTTCAGACTAATTCCAAGTCTCTAGACCTAAAAATTGACTTCGAACTACTAAAAAATTTCCTTGAAGTCTCAAAATGTGCCCTCAAAGTCAGTTTTCAGGGTTTGCAGACTAATTCCAAGTCTCCAATCTTGACCATTAACTTCAGAGCCATGAAAATTTACTTGAAAGATCAAAATATGCCTTTCAAGTCAGTTTTCATGAGTTTCAAACTAATTCCAAGACAGTAGTTTTTAAAAATTGACATCAAACCCATAAAAATTACTTGAATACTTATAATGTGCTTTCCAAGTCAGTTTTCATGACTATCAGACTAATTCCAAGTCTCTAGTTTTAAAAATTGACTTGAAGGCTTGAAATGTGAATTTCAAGTCAGTTTTTATGGATTTCAGACTAATTCCAAGTCTCTAGACCTAAAAATTGACTTCAAACTACTAAAAAATGTCCTTGAAGTCTTAAAATGTGCCCTTAAAGTCAGTTTTCAGGGTTTGCAGACTAACTCCAAGTCTCCAATCTTGAAAATTAACTTCAGAGCCATGAAAATTTACTTGAAGTATGAAAATGTGCCCTTCAAGTCAGTTTTCATGAGTTTTACACTAATTACAAGATTGGTTTTTAAAAATTGACATCAAACCCATAAAAAATTACTTGAATGCTTATAATGTGCTTTCCAAGTCAGTTTTCATAACTTTCATACTAATTCCAGGTCTCTAGTCTTAAAAAATTAACTACGTTTCCATGAAAATTGACTTGAATGCTTAAAATGTTCCTTTCAAATTAGTTTTTATGGTTTTTGGACTAATCCCAAGTCTCTAGTTTTAAAAATTGACTTGAAGCCTTGAAATGTGCCTTTCAAAACAGTTTTTATAAGTTTCAGACTAATTCCAGGTCTCTAGTCTTAAAAAATTGACTACGTTTCCATGAAAATTGACTTGAATGGTTGAAATGTGCCTTTCAAGTCAGTTTTCAGACTAATTCCAAGTCTCTATACCTAAAAATTGACTTCGAACTTATAAAAAGTTTCTTTGAAAGCTTAAAATGTGCTTTTAACTTAGTTTTCAGGATTTTCAGACTAATTCCAAGTCTCTAGTTTTAAAAATGTGATTTTAGTACCTGAAACCATTTTGTCTGTCATTTCTTGATACTACGTGAAATTTCCTTTAAAATGAGATGCAAGTCAATATTTTGACAGAAAATTCAAAATGGCGGCCTGGAACGCCATTTTGTCTGTCATTTCTTGTCAATATTTTGACAGAAAATTCAAAATGGCGGCCTGGAATGCCATTTTGTTTGTCATTTCTTAAAACTACGTGAAATTTGCTTTAAAATGAGATGCAAGTCAATATTTTGACAGAAAATTCAAAATGGCGGCCTCGGACGCCATTTTGTCTGTCATTTCTTGAAACTACGTGAAATTTCCTTTAAAATGAGGTGCAAGTCAATATTTTGACAGAAAATTCAAAATGGCGGCCTGGGACGCCATTTTGTCAGTAATTTCTTAAAAACTACATGAAATTTCCTTCAGAATGAGGTGCAACTCAATATTTTGACAGAAAATTCAAAATGGCGGCCTGACGTTAACACGAACGTTCGTATTTACAATATAATATGTGATATTATGGCAAAGGAAATTTGATGCCCCCTAGCGGCCAAACGGTGTTATCAATCAGCTCATGTGGGGACATTTTTAGAAAGCTTGAAATCTGCTCTATCTTTTGTTTTCTATGACATTTTGGCGTAACTTGTCAAATAAGGAAGTAATTTAGGGTCAAAGCAAGGTGTGTCCCAAAATATGTGATTTTAGGGTGAAATAATTTTGACGCCTTCTAGCGTCCAAACGGTGTTATCAATCAGCTCATGTGGGGACATTTTTAGAAAGCTTGAAATCTGCTCTATCTTTTGCTTCCTATGACATTTTGACGTAACTTGTCAAATAAGGGAATAATTTAGGGTCAAAGCAAGGTGTGTCCAGAAATATGTGATTTTAGGGTGAAAGAATTTTGACGCCCTCTATCGTCCAAACGGTGTCATCAATCAACTCATGTGGGAGGAAAAGGAAAGCTTGAAATCTGCTCTATCTTTTGTTTTCTATGCTTGAAGGCTTTAAATGTGCCTTTCAAGTCAGTTTTCATGGATTTCAGACTAATTCCAAGTCTCTAGACCTAAAATTTGACTTCGAACTACTAAAAAATTTCCTTGAAGTCTTAAAATGTGCCCTTAAAGTCAGTTTTCAGGGTTTGCAGACTAACTCCAAGTCTCCAATCTTGACAATTAACTTCAGAGCCATGAAAATTGAGAGAATCCAAAATGAAGAGTACCCCTAACATCATTAATTAACCCTTAATTGGAAGACAATCATTCTGTTAACTATTTAATTAATTTCATAGAAAAAATGAGGGTTTCAGCTATACAGTTAAATATAACGGGCAAACATAGCTATGATGTCTATTTACGGATTACAGTGTCATGAATGGACCCATAAGGTATGAATAAGAATGAATTCAACGAGTGGGTTATGATTTACGCGTTCATAGGATTTTCGACGCCGTAAATTACAAAATCATTACCATAAGCTATGCGGCACGTTTGTTAATATGTTGTCACGATACAATGGACCATGCTATGACATATTTTATACCGACCACATATGTAGGTGATAAGGGATAATGGATACAACAATATTTCAGTTCAAAGGGTGTGAAATAGATCATGTTTGTACTTGCAATTGAATTTTAAAAACCGTTGCATCAACAAAGGAGTAATAGTAATCATAATGATTAGGATTGGTCGGAGGCAGATGTTGACGATGCATAACAGCTGAGACTTTTACCATTGGGGTCCCCATACAAGTGGGTTTTGACCATTTCCTCTGATTGTGTTTCAGTTTTATTGTCCCCGGCTCGAAGGTGGGCGTTACAGCGACCGCACTTTAACTGTTGGGCATTTTTCTTGCATTTTCATATTTTAAAATTCTTGTTGAACCCGATGATGGTAGAAAATCTCATCCGAGAGAGACGTTTTGTTTATTCAGTGTCGCCGGACGTCGCTGAATCCCACGTTAGCGAATAATCTCGTACACGATTAGTTTGCAGATTGCATACGCCGGAAACCAGAAGGTTTGGTACCATGGTATGGTACTTTCCGTGACCTTGGTCATGTCTGAGAAATGCATGCAAATCAATTTAGTTGAAATTTACATACAGTAAGTAAGTTCATGTTTTTTAGTTGAAAAAATCAACAACTTTGACCATTAAGAGATGCTGAAAACTGTTTTGTACACATTTTTGATGATATTTCTAGGAAGACTTTTGCAGCTAGAAAAAACTGTTAAAAAAGTTATTCTTCTCCTAAATCACCACAAAATATTATTAAATCAAAACTATTCCTGCTATTTCCATCCATATCTGTTTAAAATCCATACTGTTTGCTGAAGTAGTTAGATATACTCCTTTCTTTGAATAATCCTAAAAACAGTAATCGAGTGGTGTAAGGTCTGGTGATCGTGAGAACCACGTAAACCTATCCAGCTATTTAAGAAAATCGTTGGTTATAATGGTTAATCATTTAAAATAACGAATTGATAACTCAGAAGTTAGTAACATTTGGGTTAAGACTATTCAGATGATCGGTTCATCAGAAGTGTAACTGCGTGGTTCATTACACACAGGAGCTTCACACTGAAAAATGTGTAAATTTCAACTTGTTTAAAGGAATATCTCCCTGAAGAGACCTTTTAGGACACAACTGCCCTAATGCAATTTTGTAGAGGGTGAAATTCCCTACAACTTTCCCCTCTTACACTTTTTCGACATTTTACCAAATAACCGAGTTACGCGTGGTTGGACTTGTATAGGACCTTTTAGCACTTTTTTGTGCTTTGACACAGTTTTTAAGGGAATATCTGTCTGAGGAAGCCTTTTAGGACAAAAGTGCTTTAACGCAATCTTGTAGAGGATGAAATTTGCTACAACTTTCCCATTTACACTTTTTTGATATCTTTTGAAATAACCGAGTTACTCTTGGTTAACTGTGTTTTGGGTCGTTCACAGCATTTTTTTGTGCTTTAACACAGTTTTTAAGGGAATATCTGTCTGAGGAAGCCTTTTAGGACAAAAGTGCTTTTAGGACTTTTTTGATATCTTTTGAATCTTTTGAAATAACCGAGTTACTCTTGGTTAACTGTGTTTTGGGTCGTTCACAGCATTTTTTTGTGCTTTTACACAGTTTTTAAGGGAATATCTTCCTGAGGAAGCCTTTTAGGACAAAAGTGCTTTAACGCAATCTTGTAGAGGATGAAATTTGCTACAACTTGTCCCATTTACACTTTTTTGATATCTTTTCAAATAACCGAGTTACTCAAACTGTCATTTTTGGAATCGTCCTTAAATTTCTTATCTAATGACATAAAATACAATGCAAAATTGAGTACAGTCAGGGAGAAAAATGCTGTCCAAATTTGAATTGCTAAAAACACAGTTTGAAAGGACAGTCGGGGACAAAATCGTCTGTAAATTTTTGGAACATTAAATTTTCCACTATTGGAGTAATGCTGTCAAAATTTGACAGTTTTCAGAGACAAAAGCCTGTAAAACATTTTTGGAATCGTCTCATTAAATTTCCTATCTAGTGATATAAAAAACGCTGTAAAATCGAGTACAGTCAGGGAGAAAAACGCTGTCCAAATTTGAATTGCTAAAAACACAGTTTGAAAGGACAGTCGGGGACAAAATCGTCTGTAAAACCCATTTGGAGTAAGAAAATGACAGTTTTAAGGACATTTTTGGAATCCTCATTAAATTTCCTATCTAGTGACATAAAAAACACTATAAAATCGAGTACAGTCAGGGAGAAAAATGCTGTCAAAATTTGAATTGCTAAAAACACAGTTTGAAAGGACAGTCAGAGACAAAATCGCCTGTAAAACCCACTTGGAGTAAGAAAATGACAGTTTTAAGGACATTTTTGGAATCGTCCTTAAATTTCTTATCTAATGACATAAAATACAATGCAAAATCGAGTACAGTCAGGGAGAAAAACGCTGTCAAAATTTGAATTGCTAAAAACACAGTTTGAAAGGACAGTCAGAGACAAAATCGCCTGTAAAACCCACTTGGAGTAAGAAAATGACAGTTTTAAGGACATTTTTGGAATCGTCCTTAAATTTCTTATCTAATGACATAAAATACAATGCAAAATCGAGTACAGTCAGGGAGAAAAACGCTGTCAAAATTTGAATTGCTAAAAACACAGTTTGAAAGGACAGTCAGGGACAAAATCGCCTGTAAAACCCATTTGGAGTGAAAAAATGACAGTTTTAAGGACATTTTTGGAATCTTCATTAAATTTCCTATTTAGTGCCATATAAAACACTATAAAATTGAGTACAGTCCGAGAGAAAAGTTGTGTCAAAGTTTGAACTGACAGAAACACAGTTTGAAAGGCAAACCTAAATCCCTCAGAATTTTCGCATTTGTTTTGATTTACCACGTAAACAACACCCTTCGGCTTTATCTTTGGCAAACAAAATAGCAAAAAGAAACTCTATTAACATGGCAGTCATTAAATCTACGGGGTGATTTACGATCACTATAGAAGTGAAGCTAACTGCAGGCTTACCAAAGGTAATTCAATAATAAAAGTCACCTAACCTTGTCTGTCTGCATACCACTAGGTATGCCAGTAATTTATGGCAAATGAGATGCTTTTTGTGTATTTCCAACCAGTCACGTAAAAGTTTGCGGGGTTATTACACGGAAAACTGTGTCAAAACAGACGATAAGGCCCCTAAATATTTGTTTTGGTAGCGAGTTTAGCGACCTGGGCAATAGGATTCCGATCAGGCGACATAGCAGAATGGTATTCCAGTCACGTTGCGAAAAAAACGCCTTTGTTTGACCTGAGGTCAGTTCTCCATTCTGTCACGTACGACCATTGTGCGCCTTGTACCACCATTTGACTACCATGAAATCGCGGAAATATATGAGAATGTAAATTGGAAGTGGAAAAGTTTGGTTTAGTCCTCAAGTATGCAAAATAACCACGTTTCATAATATTACATAAATCCAATCTTCTTTTTGAACTGATTTGACAATTTTGGTTATTTAGAGCTTTATTTGCTCCTAAACAGCCAATTTTCTACATAAAAAAATGCCAAACATCACATTTTACTCAAAACAACAAAAATTCGAGATGAATCAAATAAGTGGGATTAGCAGACTATTTCGTTAAATTCACACAAATTTACATTTGAATGTCAAAGTGTAATTGTGGCATAATTGGCAAACGTAATTGTGAAACGATTTACACGAAATCGTGTGGAAAACAGGTTTATTAACCGATTACACGCATGATTCAATACAATTGCAAGCATAACGAGCATTGAAAAGTGTTTATTGTTATTGCGTAGGTGTAGATTTTTAGTGTAATTGTAATATTACTGTATAATAAATAATCATAAAGGTTTTTGGTAAGCAGAATGAAGAGAAATGAGCAGATTTTACATAAACTGCACTCAATAATAGACAATTCCCAAAACGTGCTTAAAACAGTCATTTTTTTACTCTGAGTGGGTTTTACAAACGATTTTGTCCCCGACTGTCCTTTCAAACTGTGTTTCTGTCAGTTCAAACTTTGACAAAGCTTTTCTCTCGGACTGTACTCAATTTTATAGTGTTTTATATGTCACTAAATAGGAAATTTAATGAGAATTCCAAAAATGTGCTTAAAACTGTCATTTTCTTACTCCAAGTGGGTTTTACAGTGAATTTTGTCTCTGACTGCCCTTTCAAACATGTTGTGTTTTTAGCAATTCAAATTTGGAAAGCGTTTTTCTCCCTGACTGTACTCGATTTTGCATTGAATTTTATGTCATTAGATAAGAAATTTAAGGACGATTCCAAAAATGTCCTTAAAACTGTCACTCCAAGTGGGTTTTACAGGCGATTTTGTCTCTGACTGTCCTTTCAAACTGTGTTTTTAGCAATTCAAATTTGACAGCGTTTTTCTCCCTGACTGTACTCGATTTTACAGCGTTTTTTATATCACTAGATAAAAAATTTAATGAGGATTCCAAAAATGTACTTGAAACTGTCATTTTCTTACTCCAAATGGGTTTTACAGACGATTTTGTCCCCGACTGTCCTTTCAAACTGTGTTTCTAACAGTTCAAACTTTGATACCGCTTTTCTCTCGGACTGTACTCAATTTTATAGTGTTTTTTTATGTCACTAAATAGGAAATTTAATGAGGATTCCAAAAATGTGCTTAAAACTGTCATTTTCTTACTCCAAGTGGGTTTTACAGACGATTTTGTCCCCGACTGTCCTTTCAAACTGTGTTTCTAACAGTTCAAACTTTGATACCGCTTTTCTCTCGGACTGTACTCAATTTTATAGTGTTTTTTTATGTCACTAAATAGGAAATTTAATGGGAATTCCAAAAATGTGCTTAAAACTGTCATTTTCTTACTCCAAGTGGACTTTACAGACGATTTTGTCCCTGACTGTCCTTTCAAACTGTGTTTTTAGCAATTCAAATTTTGACAGCGTTTTTCTCCCTGACTGTACCCGATTTTGCATTGTTTTTTATGTCACTAGATAATAAATTTAATGGGAATTCCAAAAATGTGCTTAAAACTGTCATTTTCTTACTCCAAGTGGGTTTTACAGACGATTTTGTCCCCGACTGTCCTTTCAAACTGTGTTTCTAACAGTTCAAACTTTGATACAGCTTTTCTCTCTGACTGTACTAAATTTTATAGTGTTTTTCTGTGTCACTAAATAGGAAATTTAATGGGGATTATAAAAATGAACTTAAAACTGTCATTTTTCAACTCCAAGTGAGCTTTACAAGCGATTTTCTTCCTGACTGTCCTTTAAACAGTGTTCAAATTTTAAAAATACAAATTTAACGGATTGTAATAATTAAGGGTGAACTTTAGTGACAGTTGTCACGTGATTTTAAAACACTATTCAACTAGACAGTCACGTGACAACTGTCAAAATAACTGTCATAAATCTCAGAGACGCGTTTTATATCGAATACTGCATGAAATGTTTGCTAAACTCTGATTTTTGCCACTTTTATGCACAGTTGGACAGTTTTGATGTTAGTGACACTTGTCACGTGATTTTAGAACACTATTTAACTAGACAGTCACGTGACAACTGTCAATATAATTGTCATAAATCTCAGAGACACGTTTTATATCGAATACTATTCAAGAAAACTTATCCAAACCTGATTTTTGCAACTTTTGAGCACAGTTTGACAGTTTTTGAAGAGGTAGAGGCTATTCTGATCGAAAAGTCTATCAAAAACTCAAAAGATGGTCTAGGTTACAGACCAATATATGCATTTTACAATGTAATACGAAAATTAATATTTTACACATTATTTGCTTTTTTATTTAAAAGTTTGTTCACTGGCATTTTACTCTCTTTTATTGCTAACAATTTCAGATAACTTGTCAAATAGTTTCAATAAGATTTTGCTGATTTATTCTCTTGAAATAACGTAGTATTTAAGTGCTTCTATATTCTGTGTAAACTAAAACTCAGACTGTTATACTGAATTGACTGAATACTCCAACAACTAAATAAAAGAGAAGGTAATACATAATATACACAGTTAAACGTAGAAAATTGGAGTATTTGGGGCACATCATGAGAAACGAACTACTAAAATGCATCTTACAGGAAAAAGTGCAGGGCAAAAGAAGCATTGGAAGAAGACAAATATTCTGACATGATTCTGACAAAGAACAGCTCATTGCTAAAATGATTTTGTAACTCTTCATAATTCTGCATTTTTTATAGTTTTCTTTCTTTTTAATATTTTAAGTGATTTTTTTTTTGTTTAAGTAATTTTTATTTAACATGTTTTAAATTTTAAGTTATTAATAAATTATTTGATACAACGTAAACTGGTACATCCTGAAATCAAATTTTTAAATTGAATCGATATTAGAAAATGCATTTTCTGACAAAATTTTACCTAAAATTGATAATTTAAACTGGATTTTTTTGTCTTAATGTCACGTGACTATTTTGACTATTTACATCTAAAAATTAGACATTGTTAACATAATTCTAAAACATTTAGGGTGTATTAGTTGGTTGTATTTTTTCTGTGTTTTTGAACATAATTCTTTTTGGCTAAATGTTATAATTTATGGTCTAGTAGTCTAAAGAGGAAGGATTTAAAGCTCGAGGCCGATTTAACCGGATCAGCTGTATCCCGACCTCGTCAATATTTTCATTGCCGGCCATCGACATTGTGATCAAAACAGAATGGCAGACTGAGATCGGGGTCAAAAACTGCATTAAATAATCCAGCAGACTCCCTTTTATACAGGGACGTCTCATTAATGTCGCCTAAAGTCCGTTTTAATGTGTGTTCAATTCAAAGCGGCTGCTACTCACTTTAATATTTTATTATTTATTACCGTCATTTTACCAATACGAATAAATGTTTATCGCTTTTATACGGTTTGGTTTATGTTAATTGTCTGGGTGGTTATTGATCGATCGGCTGCGAAACTATAATAATAACAATAATGCAGATTGAAAGTTAGGAAACGTGACCGTAAGAAGCCAGGGACCTTAATAAGAGTGGTTATATGCCTGGTTCTCATGTTGTTTTCCAAAACGGTTACACGAATGAATACCTCGACAAAGAACTTCGTGATTTTAATCCCAACTATAAATAATATGTTTGCTCTTATATTTTATATTAACTGCGCCAATAGTTTTCTTTAATGTCCTATTGACCTTTACGCTTTTATTTTTCTAAGTTAACTACAACCTGTTTCACTTGATATCGATTCTCTAGTTCCAGTATACTGCTTATATCATTAGGGATAAGCTTAGCTGTGACAAAACCTGTGATTTTGGTACATGTATGTTCTGTAAGTTGTTTGGATGGTTAATTTGTAATTATAGACAGAATTTTGCTTTTAATTTTTTTTTTCACTAGTTTTTACGAAGGCGTAGAAAGGCCACAAACGTTATTTTTTTTTAATTTTGATTTTAAACGCGGAAATTAACTAAATTCCGACTTCAAACTCGGAAATTAACTAAATTCTGACTTTGAACTCGGAATTTAGTTAAATTCCGACTTCGAACTCAGAATTTACATTGTCACATTGCAAAAGCTCTTCAAACCAAATTAGACAAAAATTTTCAGTTTGGCAACAATGCAAACATTCTTCGAATCAAATTAGTAAAATTTGTTAACTTTGGCAACATTGCTAACACACTTCAAAGAAATTAGTCGGACTTGTCAGTTTAGTTACATTACAAACACTCTTCGAACCAAAATTGTAGAATTTGTTAGTTTGATAACATTGCAAGGATTACTTTTGAACCAAATTACCAAATTTTGTCAGTTAGGCAACATTTCAAACAGTCTTCGATCTAAATTAGGAGAGTTTGTTAATTTGGCAACATTGCAAGCAAACACACTTCAAAGAAATTAATTGAACTTGTCAGTTTGGACAGATTGGAAACACTCTTCAAACCAAAATTGTAGAATTAGTCAGTTTGATAACATTGCATATACTCTTCAAACCAAATTAGTAAAATTAGTCAGTTTGGCAACATTGCAAACACTCTTTGATCTTAATTAGTAGATCTAAAATAGTAGAATTTGTCAGTTTGACAACATTGCAACTAAAGTCCGAGTTCAAATTCAGAATTTAACTAAATTCAGAGTTCGAAGTCGAAATTTATCTAAATTCTGAGTTTGAAGTCGGAATTTAACTAAATTCCGAGTTCAAAGTCAGAATTTAACTAAATTCCGAGTTCAAAGTCGAAATTTAACAAAATTCCGAGTTCAAAGTAAGAATTTAAGTAAATTCCGAGTTCAAAGTCGAAATTTAACAAAATTCCGAGTTCAAAGTAAGAATTTAAGTAAATTCCGAGTTAAAAGTCGGAATTTAAGAAATAAAATGTTTGTGGCCCTTCTACGCCTTCGTAAGTTTTTACTGAAAGTACAAATTTACTGATCATTTTTAATAAAAATTGTGTTCTCAGTTCAGTATCACTGAGTCAAAACCCGTCAGTGCTCACTATTTTACGCACAAATGGTTCTGTAATGTTGCTTTACCTTTAGGTTTGCAAGGCAAAAACAATGACTCTACGCCCTATAGTAGATTCAATCAGTTTCTGTCCCTCAGGACAACGGGCGGTAAATTTGCAAAATGAATCATACCAGTTGTTCCAACTTTACTATTCAAAGATAATTTGTGCGTAAAATATTGGACCAAAAGAAGAATTACACCGTTGACCGAAAAAAGATTCAAACTTCGGTCGCGAAAGTAATTTGTCTCTTTCAGCCCTTAATAATTTCAAAAAGTACAAATTGTAGATAATTTAGCGTTGAAAAACATACTCAAAATTTACTTTGATCACTCAGACTTTTCACAGAGTCAAAGACAAATAAATTGTCGATTTTTTACTTAAATTAGTATAATACAAGGAGAGATATCGATACCATTTTTAGTGTGATTTTTAGTAAATTTAATGTAGAATAACACATCAAAAACTCATTTTGTTTACTCTTCATATCAAATTTAGAAATTTTTCTCTATATTACGATATCTCAGCAATGGCTAAAGTACCAGACGCCATTTTGAATGTGATTTATAGTAAATTTTATATTGAATGACATACTAAAACTCAAAACTCACTTTTAGTTTACTGTGGCTTTTCATAGAGTCAAATATTACAATAATTATCGAAGTTCTAGTAAACGTTTTGTATTTTGTCAACTGTCAATTTTTGGATTTGTTCCTAACGAAACCAAATTATTTCCTTAACTGTCGTCTGTAAATCTTGAATTTATTGTTTTGTGTAAATCTTGTGATTGGTAAATCTGATAATAAGTAGTGATAAGAAGAAGGTTATAAAAGGTTTTATAAGGCTACAAAACCGTATGAGCAGTTACAGGCGTTTTATCTCTAACCGAGACTTCCTGGTTGCATATTATTAAATCAAAAGCATTTTTCAAATTTCTTGGTAAGATTAAGGGAATAGACACTCTATTTTTGGTTTGGAGACAAGACAAATTAATGACGGAGCAGAAAAATGGTGTAAACTGTCAGGATCAACGTGATAGACCAGATTACCAAAACTGTAGGCCCCAATTATAAATGTGTGAGACAACGTCCTCAATTACGAAGGTGTATCTTTGTAGATCGGCCGGTATAAAAGACGACATTGGCGGACCGTTCCCATAAGAGGTTTATTTATATCCATCGGCGAAAAAGGGACAAAAACCAGAAGGCCTATGTTTAGATCTCATACCGTGGACTGGAAATGCCGCATATGGCAATGGCGAGACGCATTGTTTCTTCGCTTGCGAATGCAAACATTGTCCAGTTGTCTGTCACTCGGTACAAATCGTCGTTTGTTCAGCAAGAGACGAGTACACTAGTACTTTTAACGATACACCGAATTCATGTAAATTGACACTGAAAAATGTTTTAAGTCAGCTTGTTATTTGCCTTTTTCAAGAAGACTCTAGCGAGTTTAAATTCCAGTTCACCAAAATGGATAAAACCCACCCTAAATGACTGCACAAGTTAGTTTGTCAACCTAATATAACAAAATTAAACTAAATCTACATGTGTACACCATTTTGAGTAAATATCAACAGTGGGTAGTGTGTATTTGGTCAAGAAAAAGCAGCTTTCAGCAAATTTTGCAAGAAACCACTAAAATTCAGCGTTTTCAGAGACAAAAAGGCATTAAAGTTGAAACCCAGATTTGCGATAATAATAAGCAGTTTCAGAGCCATGAATAAGTTTGAAAACCATCGGGACAAAGTTAATAGAAGGATTGAAGAATATTTTTGGTATTAAGTGACCTGAATAAATAGAAATCAAACATTCGCAACACCCAGAAGTTTATAAAATGTTATTTGCAAGCCTGCAATGTTTCTGTTTAGTTAATTTCCAAGTTTGTGGACCAGCTAACCTATCAAACAGTGTAAAATTCAGGAAAGTAAATTTCTTTGAAGTTGAGGGAAAAGAACAAATTCTTTAACATTGCGTAAAATTTCAGTTTATCTAACAGTCATTTGATCGAAAAAAGTTTCAAATTTATTATATACAGCACATTAGGTCCATATTGCCCCCCCAAAGATCACACAGGAACTGCCTCCCAGTGGATTTTAACATCAACAATCCAAACAAGAAACTGGGTAAAGCAAACAGAGAGCGATTTTTAATGCGAAACAGGTAAAAGTGGGTAATAAAGTAATTAGATCAAGGTTGATTTTTGTTTTGCTTATATTTTGGATAAACAGGAGGAAGTACTTTCAAATAAAAGAGGAAGGCCAAGTCCCTGACTGTTTAAGTCCATACTGGTGTCAAATTAACAATAAGAGTAAACATTTGGCTAGACCATAAACTGTTTTACCTGCTATTCAAAACATTTGTGTGAAATTTAATATTCTGTAAAGTCAGCTAAATTTGTTTTAAGTTACAGTAATGCATCAGTTACTGAACTTGCAAGGTTGTCGATCGAAACAATCGAATAAATTATAAAACGACTGTTATCTAACGATTCCCATTGGACTATTCGAGACGTAGATGTCGTAAACCAACTCCAGATAAGGAAGATTAGATAATGATCTGGGTACCATTGACCTGTAAGAGCTCTTGGTTGGGATAATATACGAGGGAACTGAAGAAGTCTAGAATGCAATTGCAGCATATTTTATATTTGATTACGTAAATGTATTTAACGTTTTTATTACCTTAAACACACTAGAAAATGGTTTAAATACCTTTAAAACAAGTCTTTTCTTTCTATATGGTTCACATAATAAAACTCATTTAACATTTTCCTGGATGTAAACTAGAGAAGTTTGTTTAGATATCTAAACCACCAAAGGTTTCTGATTCCTCCATGAAATGAGTTTGGATCTTATAATAATTTTTCTTCCCTGAAAATATTCTGTTGCTTCTAACTGAAATGCGAGTTAGTTATTTTAAAACACCGTCAAACTTTTTTAAAAAAATTTATATCTCCAAAACGGTTTTAAAATTAACTTTACCGGTAGAATCTACAATTTTTTAGTAGAAACTTAGCATATTTTTCTGAAAAATTGTACAAAATCAAGGGATTTTAGTGTAAAAAAAAAAACGTGAAAAAGATCAATGAACCAAAGAGTTGAACCCTGATGGATTTTTATTGTTTGTTTATGTTTGTAAGTCAACTTATTTCTGGCACGTCTATTTCAGTCTTCTAATAAAACATTTCAACGTAAACTACGGACAAGTCGTCCATATTCAATGAAATCAGTTAGGCAGAAGATTGGTTGACCACCAAGTTCATTACTGACTTGTATGTCGCAAACCACGTAATATATTAAAATACCATTAAGATTGTTTTACTTGCTGGGATTAAAAAGATGCCTAAATATTTTCAGGGATTAAAACGGTCACAACATTTGAAAAGAACAACAAATAGGCATATAGAAGCTTTTTAGTGTATATTTAAAGCTTTAATAACGTTGCCTCATTTATGCACTTGACTAAACACTTTGAGAGAAACGTGTTCAGTTAATTATAGTATCCAATATATCATCAGTAGTTATAACCATAATTATATCATCTCATCATACCTAAATTTACTGAAGAGGTAAAGAGTATTGCCCCGTTTGCTGTAATGACTTTCACAATCAACTAATTAAATACATTTTTTCTCGTTTAGCATTACGTAAAAGTGACATTTAAGGAGTTTTAAAATTTATAAAAGGACTTGGTTCCACTTGGTATGGTTTGTCCCCTTCAAAAATGAAATATTACACCCGCTACGCTTTCCCTCTTACGCCTTGTCAAATAACAAACCATTAATGTTATTTTTAACGTTACTATTTACATTTTTCTACTTGTACCAGCTGTTACAACTTGGATATTGTCTAGCCGGTAACTGGCGGATAAAAAATGGGGCTTTACAGGCCTGTCTATGATTTTTTTTCGATTAGAGGGTCGTCAGACCAGAAGGCTCTGTTACGATTAGGATTTAAAGGGAATAGTTGTCTGTTTTACCTCAATTAACCTAGAAAATTACTAATTATTCTCTACAATACCTTAACTCATGTTTTTGAGGTATTTTCATTAAACTGTAATAAAATAACTATATTTTACGACGAACAATTTATGAAGTCAATGAGACTGACCAACCCCCTTTTTCTGAGTTCCCTGTATGTAATTAAAAAAACTGAAATAGCCATTTAATGTAGTTTAAAAAGTTGAATCCAAAAATGACCACGAAATTTTTAAATTTTTATTGTTTTTTCTATTATTTCTTAATATTTTATTTTAGTTTGTTGTAAAATTGTAAAACATGTCTTATATTCTACCCTCATGTGTTAATGGCTATGATTCCAGAGTATAATTAATGAATGGTCCTCTCTATAATTTTTTTTAAGTTAGTCAAAAAACAAATTTCGAAAAATTAATATTTATTTTTTTTTTGTAAAAATATTTGCAGAATTTCGAGCATATTCCGAAAATAGTTAAATATACCGGGTGATCAATTAGAAAAAAACGCCATTATTGGCTGTAGCTCATCAAATGGTTTAGTTTATTTAATTACATACAGGGAAACCCAAAAAGGGGGGTTGAAAGACCCTGTACAAAAGAATTAAAAGTAATAAAGGTGATTAATTAAAATGAACCAAATCAATTAAAAAACTAGGAAAGCAACAAGAAAGTTGAGGACTATAAAACTGACTATAGTAATCCAAAATCTGGAAATAATTCAGAAAATTAAATTTGAATTATTGAAAAAATAAACAAAACATTGAAAATTTGAATTAGGGCTTGGAAACCAATAAAATAAAACTTAAACTTATTACTTTGCTAATTATTTACTAAATAGATTTAAGAATAGTAATTTGTTAATTAATTAAGATGATATAAAGTTTTTGATTTAGAAAATTGTAGTAATTCTGTAAAAGTGAATACAAAAATCTTGACAAACCTAGAAAGTTAAACTGATTTAAAATTGTAATTAATCAAGAAAAGCATTTCATTTTTTGCTTTTATTTTTTATTTGGAGATTGAAAAAGATCTAATTTGAATATGGATCAATAAGTTTGAAAACTTTTTCTTTTCTATACTTTTCCTCATCAGAGGTACAGTTTTCGTGCAACAAATTTTAGAAAGTCACTTTCAGATCCAAATACTAGAAAATTACGAACAATATGTTTCTGGCAGGTCAAATTTTGACACCGCTTTTCTCCCTGACTGTACCAAATTTTGTAGTGTTTTTTTTATGTTATTGAATAGGAAATTTAATGAGGATTCCAAAAATGTACTTAAAACAGGCATTTTCTCACTCCAAGTGGGTTTCACAAGCGATTTTGTCCGTGATTGTTTATTCAAACGGTATTACTAGCAGTTCAAACTTTGACACCCATTTTTCCACTGACTGTATTAAATTTTGTAGTGTTGTTTTATGTTATCAGATAGGAAATTTAATGAGGATTCTAAAAATGTGCTTAAAACAGTCATTTTCTTACTCCAAGTGGATTTTACAGGCGATTTTGTCCCTGACGTTTCTTTCAAATTGTGTCTCTGGCATTTTATATTTTGACACCCTTTTTCTCCCTGACTTTGCTTGATTTTGTGGTGATTTTTTATATCTTTAGATAGAAAATTTAATGAGAATTAGAAAAATGTGCTTAAAAATATAATTCGGTCACTCCAAGTGGGTTTTACAGGCAATTTAGTCCTTTAAACCGTGTTCAAAATTACTCGAAAACGGTGACTGTTGAAAAAATTGCAAGAGACCAAAAATGTTCCTAATTAACTTCTTAACTTGGCACTGTAAGGTTGCAGGACCGTTTTAGCTTCCAGTATACAGGGTGTGCATGAAAAGTAGGGTGATTGAATGTTTTCGGTCACCCTGTACACAATTTTTGAGATTTTTTGAAGACGGCTAATTTAAGCAATACAACTTCCCTGAACTTCCAAAAAATAACCGAATTACAGGCTGTTCAAATTTTAAACCAGAATTTCAACTGATTTGAAAATTTGTTGCACCAAAACCAGTTTTTCCTAAATAACTCGAAAAATTTGAAAGAAAGCTGAAATTTTCGTAAAAAACTGCTAAACTCATCCCTGGAGTTTCACAGTCCACTACTATACAGGGGGTGCATGAATATAGTGATTCAGATTTATGACTTTTCAAATTATATGACAGTCAGGACAGAAAAATTATATTTTTCAAGCAAATTTCAATTACTGGTTAAATTTCCTGTCACATTGAATTTTACTTTACCTTACCGGTAAATAACCGTTCATGGTAAATTTATGCCCATCACTACAATACGCTAAATAGGATCGACTGCAATGTTTGATTTTAAAATGACAACTGCGTCATAACTGTGAAAATGCTAATGGAGCTGGAAATAGCAGCAACCGAGTTAGTTTCATACCTCTATGACAGATGACACTTTAGTGCTAAAAATTACAATGATAAGCTCAATAGTTTGAAAACTGTTTTGTCTCTTTACTTTTTGTTCTCAGATTTACAGTTTTGTGAAAAAGATTTTAATTTAATTTTCCGTCTTCTTCTTAATGGCAACCAAAAACTCATATGTCTTAACGTTCTGGCCAATGTTATGAAACTCAAGATGATTCTTCTGATGACAAAGTTGGATTTAGGTTCAAAAGCTTTGAGAAATGGCATTTTTACGTACAATTTTAGACTAAATACCTAAGTCGTGCGTAATTTATCTAGCCAGATGCCCTGAAGTCGTATTTACTTAGTTACTTTGTTACTCATCCGTTTACTTTCGATCCACTTGTATGAAACTGAAAGTCACGCATGAACTTAGCTCTTGTTGGCATTCGTCCAGGCTTCACGACTTTTTACGTAACTCAAAAACCAGCTGCCACAGCCTACCTTGAAATACATCCAACTTTTTTTTTACGTTCAAAACAACTTTTAAATATCATCATAACAGCGATAATTAACCCTTTCGGATTAACTTAATTAACTGAAAGCGCAACGTCATCATTGGAATTTGTAACCGGTAATTGAACTGGTAAAGGGTCATGGTCAAAGTTGATTTTTTTTCTCCTTTAGGCCAAAAGTTTCATGTCAGTGTGCCAGGCTCTAATTACACTAATTTAATATTATTATTTCCCAGGATTGTTTTCAATGCGGTCAAACCCACCCTAATGCTCACCTCCGGACCTGTAATTTTCCGTTCCGTGAAATATCCGCCTTCGACGATATTGTCTAGACTTTTTCGGCTAATTGGCGTAACCTTAGTGCCCTGTTGACCTCAACAAGCCAAGACATGTCGCACCTTTATGCTAACACTCATTAGTAGACTCAAAATGATAATTACCATATAGTTTTCCAGTCCTAGAAACCACGAGAATGACACAAATTTTCTTTATTACAAAGTGATGTAAGTGAGTTAATTCCTTCTGATATAACACGCTAATGTCACTCATGAATCAATTTAATAGGACCTTAATACCTCGAGGGCACTTTTGGTTCCCTGGTCGGTTAACATTAATAAAAACGTCAAATCAAACAAAATTAATATTCCAGATGCCTGGTCAGATTGCATTCAGTATATTTTTAATGTATGCGTATCTAGTTGGTACTCTTGAACAAAAGGCAAGAACCCACCAGAACCATACATTATCTCAGCTAAATATATACTTGTTTGGTTGGGCGTTTAAAGCCATGAAACGTAACCAGATAGTGCCATATATCCCATCTTCACGGTAAATGTCTATTTAATAATTCTTTCTCCTTTTCAGCCTGTCAACCGGTTTTGTCTAATTATTTTGTTTCAGGGAAACGATAATCCTTTCATCGTGTATTATTCGGAACTTAAAATAATTAGTTCTTCATTAAGCATTCCGTGGAAGTGTTTGTGCCACTAAAAGAAAGAGAAAACCGCCTTTTTAGTAGTCCGTACACGTAACGCACCTTCCGTTTTGATTAAAAACTTTTCTGTTTTTGGCACCTGCATTTGGTCTTTTGTTTATCGGAGACACTGTATACAGAGTGTTCACAATATTTGTTCTGTTACTGTCGCTGCACAAACAGTTTATTCAAATAACAATATAGATCAAATACAGAAAATTGATTAAAACCCCTCAATAATTCAGGAACTAGTTAATAAATAAATAAGTTGACAAGAAAACTAAAAAAACACCTGAAAGAACAATTGAATGCAAAAGTCCGAAAAACACATTGGAATTAATCAAAATAGTTATTTTCCTAACAAGTGCGGAAAGTGTCTTTCCCGCACTCGACTGATGCCTAAACTCACAGCTTCAGTCACTTTCCGCACGTGGTAGGAAGTTTATTTCTTGCAGTGTTGAAAACAAAACGTGTTCGATAGCTTCATTATCCCTAATTTGACAGTTGACACTAACCTTTATAAGTAATGTTCCAGTATTTTGTGTCAGCTGTCAAAAACGTTAATACCGTCAAACTTTTAACTAGAATCTGTGAAAGTCACAGCTTAGAACAGTTTTCGAGCTCAGACGGAATTATTTTGACAGTTGTCACGTGACTTTGTTATTAAATTCTAGAATTACGTGGCAACTGTCACAAATGTCAATACTGACAAACTTTGCTCAGTCTGTGCTCGAATCTGTAAGACACACAGTTTTAATACTGATGGAGACAAGACGTGATTTTTAACTGCTTGACAATTATTTTGGCAGGTGTCACGAGTCTGTCTGATTAAATGGGATTTAAATATAATGTGACAGATGTCAAAACCGTCAAAAATTGCTCGGACCAAGCTAAAATCTGCGAGAGCCACAGTTTAGAACAGGTTTCTTACATTATTGAGACAAAACGTGGTTTCCAGCTTTTCGGCATTTTTTTGACAGCTGTCACGTAAGTAAATAGTGTTCTGGTAAAATGTGACAGTTGTCACAAACTTGAAAACCGTCAAACTTTGCTTAGCTTGAGCCAGAAACACAGTTTAGTACGTTTTTCTTACGATATTTCAGACAAGATATAGTGTGCAGCCGTTTGACAGTTATTTCCGCAGTTGTCACGTGACTGTCTATGTCAATAGTGTTTTAGTATTAGAAGACAATTGTCATAAATGTCAAAACTGTCACAGTTTTCTCAACCAAAGTATAAAAGTGTTGAAAGCAAAGTATAGTAAAGTTTTCTTGCATTGTTAAACCCGTGACGTGTTTGATAGCTTTATTATCCCTAATTTGACAGTTGACTCTTACCTGTATAAGTAAATGATGTTGCAGTATTTTGTGTCAGCTGTCAAAAACGTTAATATCGTCAAAATTTTAACTAGAATCTGTGAAAGTCACAGTTTTCGAGCTCAGACGTAGTTTCTAGCTGTTTAGAAAATTATTTTGACAGTTGTCACGTGACTTTGGTGAATTAAATGGTGTTCTAGAATTACGTGGCAACTGTCTCAAACTTTGATCTGTGCTAGAATCTGTAAGAACCACCACAAGACGTGAAATTCACACTTTCCCGCACGCTGACTGAAGTTGTGACTTTAGGCATCAATCGAGAGCGGGGAAGACACTTTCCGCACGTGATAGGAACATCATTTTTTTTCTACGGGCGTTTCCAATAATTGAAAAAATCAATAATAAATGATAATAATTCACCATTTCAAGATCTTGTACTATTCTTGAGAATTTTGCTGAATTAAGTATTTCATTATTGGATTAATATTCTATATGTTGTTTGTTATTAAAATTAAGCGTACTTTTTGCTACAATACATTTTATGGAAATCAAAATTCCTTTTGCCATGGTTCCCCATTGTGGTTCCTCTTCGCACCTCGTATATGCATCTAACTGTAAATCCAGCCATAAAATATTGTCCACAAAGATTATGCTAATAGAAGGCGATCATCCCGGGGGCATTATGGTGCCAAGCACCGAAAACCTTTTGGTACCATCGCGAACACCGGTCTACCTGGCGGTGGCGCCTCATAAGAAACCACACACACAGCACACCTGTCAATTTTTACAGTTATTAAGCAAAGCGAAAAATCGAACCTTCCAGGAAAAAAGCGGAAACAATACGGTGTCAGTTTAAATTATGACGGCTCGTATTTAATGCTGATTTTTAAGAGTGAACAGAGATATGAGAAACTGATCAGAAATCTAATTTGTACAGACTTTATATTACTAGTGATTTCAAATATGAGTTATAGAATGAATATTTTCTGTATTTTATATTGTCTCTGTACCTTTTTATCAAAATTCAAACTGGTTTGATATGTTACTAAAGAGCAGAAAAATCATTGATAATAAACAACGAGAACATTGTATTCTAAAAAATGTAAATCTTTTGTGTCAATAGACCTAGCACAGGAGTTATGACAACTAGAAGATAACAGATTGTAGTGAAATAAGATAAGCGCCGTTTGTATGCAAATCTTTGTTAAACTTGTTATTGTGTTCTTTTAATTATGTGTTAATGGATACTTTGTATGTTAACGTTATTTTATTATTACTCGCACCATGCACTCAACACTATGGGATTTATTCATAGTAATCGGTCATTCACTGCTTTAAGAGTAACAGAGGTTGTTCATTTGTATGGTTTGCTAGTACCTACATTTGTTTGGTTCTTCCGAGAAAAAGGTGGGTTGCAGCAATTTTGAAAGAAATTCAAAAGGCTCTTTCAATCCTACCTATTAATCAGGGAGAACCTTAGAACTGCCAAAAAGTCATTAAAATTGGTATTTCCTTTCTTTTTTCGGTCTTCTGTAACATAAAATGACCTGCTGTTTTTGGTACCAGTTAAATAAATGGTTTTCGTTTGTTCCAAGTTTCTCTAAACTTGAGTGACTCAATTTTAGTATTTTCGTTCTCCTTTAAAAGGTTCTTAAGTAAGTTTCCAGTAAATCGTGT
Organism: Ips nitidus; assembly: GCA_018691245.2. NCBI lineage: Eukaryota > Metazoa > Arthropoda > Insecta > Coleoptera > Curculionidae > Ips > Ips nitidus. Next base: position 3,969,660 of record CM042801.1, on the reverse strand, counting down.
ACAGGGTGTGACAGGTGTAGTCACAAAAATAAAAACTTTGGTAAAACAGTTTTGTCTACATCAAAATATAACCTTAATCAACTTTAGTGGTTGACTCTAGTATCTCTAAAAGTTTGACAAGTTAGAACTGTAATTTCAACATAATGCATACTCTGAAAGGAAAACACAAATTCGTAATAAAAATGAATTAATTAAAAAATAACTGTTGAACACATTTCCAATTTTGGGTTAAAACCAATACTGAAAATAACGGAATTAAAATTTGTTATTAATAAATTTTTTTAATGATACCGTGCGATTAAATCCACACGTGTGGGATTAAACAAGCTGCATTGGTAAACTATTGATTTATTTTTTTATTGACGATTTCCTAATTCGTGCTCAATCGCTTCTCATTATAACAGTATACAAGCAATCACTTTTAATCCAATACACAATTATTATGCACAGCACATTATTTTTGCTAAAATTTTCGGTTAACACAGTTTAACCTTACATTTGGTGACGTCAACAAAATTTTTACTAGTTTTTGAGTAAAACTGGCTGCTGGAACCCATTAACGTGTTTATTATAGAACACTCTGGCCCAGATCCCAATAAAATTTCTGCGTCCGCTTGAGCTTATTTTATATACACAAAATTGCAAAACGTGTAAATATTTTGATATCGCACACTGGGAAACTAGATATTTCGAAAAGGCGGTTCAGGAAACGTTTATAACCTCAATTTGATAACTCTTTCAAATTCATTGTTAAAAGAAATTATTTTTCAAAAATTTCAAGTGTACACCAAACAATAATCAAACTGCAACCTATTTTCTAGGATTATTTCAAAACTAACTTACAAATCAACAAAACCCATGTTAAGGTCCAATTTTCCAAAGTACGGTAAACTGAATAAGGTGAAATAAACCAAACTTGTAATAAGAAAAAACTAATACCAAGTTTTCCACAGTTTATTTAACCAAAAGCTAAATTAACAATTACAGTTATCGATCCTATACAATTTACCCTTACAAACCATGTTAAAGCTTTGATTTTTCAGTGTCTGGTTAACTAAATGTTAACAACAATGAAATTTGCCATTAAAACCCTTATGAACATTCAAAGCTGCTGCTAGTTAACTGAAGTTAACTCGGTTATCTTAAGTCTGTTCAACCAAAGGTTAAATTACCTTTACCTCGTAAAAGGTATCCTAAAAAAATACGATCCATACAATTAAGGTTTAAATAAATATTGAGGCCTGGTTTTCCACAATTTGCTCAACCCAAAGTTAAATTAACTCAAGTGTACCTCATCACCGTCCTTAAAAAAATGTTACGGTCTGGTTTTCCTAGCTATGGTTAACTTGAAAGAAAGCCAGTTTGAGCTAAAGTTAAATTAATTTTAGTCTATGACATTTATTCTTGCAACCTACGTTAAAACCGGTTTTCAGTGTCTGGTTAACTAGAAGTTAACATGACTCATATAATAGAGCATTAAACCAAATGTTAAATTAATATGATTTTTCCAATTTTCCAAATTTTTTGAATAACTTTAGGCGAGGTTTAGTAAATAAAATCAATGACATTGAGCCTTCAAGAACATGTTAAAGCCTAGTTTTAGTAGCTTTAGTTAATCAAAGGTTAAAATTACTCGACTCTATAAATTCACGCTTAAAAATGCATGGTTTTTGTAAAAGTTTGATTAACTTTAAGATTAACAAAACCCAAAAAATGTTTAGGTCTAATATTCCAAAGTATGGGAAACTAAAGGCTAAACTAAACCTGTAAAAATGGTTCTGTAATAAGAAAAAGCTAAAGCCAGGTTTTCCAGTCTTTTAAACCAAAGGTTAAGTAATTAAACACTGCACTAAAATTACTAGTCAATCTGATTTGCCATTTTGACAGCTCGTTTGTCCGTTATTTTGACAGTTACAGAGAGTTCCAGTTTTGACCAAATTACATCAGCCATGTAAATTTTCATTTGACTTTTCACCACCCTGTATCGCTCTAATGAAACTGTCATATGAAACGCCACAATTTGACGGTAAAGCGGTAAAGCACTAAAATTACTAGTTAATCTGGCTTGACATTTTGACAGCTCATTTCTCCGTCATTTTGAAAGTTACATGTGTCCAGTTTTAACGAAATTACAGCTTTGTAAATCCTCATTAGACCACCCTATATCACTCCAGTCAAATTGTCATATAAAACGTCTCAATTTGACTATAAAGACAACACTGTACTAAAATTAGTACTAAATTTGATTTGACATTTGGACAGCTCGTTTCTTCGTTATTTTGACAGTTACAGAGTTCTAGTTTTGACCAAATTACGGCCATGAAAATCCACATTTGACTACCCTGTATCACTCCAGTCAAATTGTAATATAAAACGTCTCAATTTGACTATCAAGAGAATACTGCACCAAAATTACTACTAAATTTGATTTGACATTTTGACAGCTCGTTTCTTCGTTATTTTGACAGTTACAGAGTTCCAGTTTTGACCAAATTACAGCTTGGTAAATCCTCATTAGACCACCCTATATAACTCCAGCCAAATTGTCATATAAAACGTATCAATTTGACTATCAAGAGAATACTGCACTAAAATTACTACTAAATTTGATTTGACATTTGGACAGCTCGTTTCTTCGTTATTTTGACAGTTACAGAGTTCCAGTTTGGACCAAATTACGGTCATGAAAATCCTCATTTGACTACCCTGTATCACTCCAGTTAAATTGTCATATAAAACGTCTCAATTTGACTATAAAGACAACACTGCACTAAAATTACTACTCAATTTTATTTGACATTTTGACTTTACTTTGACAGTTATACCAACTTGGTATAATGTCTCATTTGACCACCCTGTATCACTCAATTGTCACACAAACGGCAAGTGGTTGTCAGTAAATTATGGTGTCATTTATTATGCTCTTTATCTGGACAAGTAAATAAAGATTTACTGGTTTCCTTAATTTATTTCTTGATCAAACTTTTTGCACTAAAATAAATGTTTTGCTGGATTCTAAGAATAGTGTTCCAGATCGATGCACTCACTAGAGTAATAAGCACCATTTACAGTGCAACTAGCTTTACAATAAATAAACCTGAGCTAGTTGAAGCTCAAAGTTTAGTAGTAAAATTTTCTGGTTGCCTCCTAATATTAGCAATATCCCCACAAGATCCGGGTTCCTAAACACTTTCAAGTAAACACTGGTATTAAAACAAAACGCGAAATTTAACAGACACCACCGTCGACAAGTTAAAGTGGTTTTTGACTGGTATTTTTTCTTATTTAAACCACTTTCGATAAAAGCAGTTCATATGGACCACTCTCGAATTCCAACTAAGTAAAAGAAAGTGCGCGTTTTTATCCCTCTGAATTAATCATGTTCATATTAAAAATAATATATCCAGCAAATTCGTACAGGATGTCCCTTAATTGCTCCATGGTTCATAAAGTGTTTTTTTCGATTCGACCGTCGAAAAAAAATGGTTTGCATTAAACGACACCCATGCAATTTCGAGTGAAACAAATTAAATGTTAATATTGATGCCTCTGCCTACGTAGATGCCACCCAGAATGTTCAACAGGGTGATTTACTATACTCCCACGTCTCTTTTGATATCGAATGTTCGCAAATTGCCAAAAAGCTATTAAAGAAAAAATGTGTAGTGTCTCATGTATACGAAACTCACTCAAGATTGGCTTCTTCATCAGAGGAATTCGCAAACTTTTTTGATAAGTTGTTAAATTTAATTACCACTAAATACAGTTTTAAACGGATTGAAATCAAAACAAAATCGCCCTTGACCTGACGCAAAAGCATTTCAACGGCAAGAAAAACGCATCAAACTGGTTGCTCGACCAGCTTAATTACTATCAGGAATGGCAACACGCAATCGACCGCATTTTTTTCGAAATAGTGCGTTTTGATATGCAAATATAATGCTTGAACAAAATCTGATAATGTCTCTACAGAGTCACGAGAAGTTGCAATGCGGTGTCGTCTGCAAACAGACCGGTGTTTGCTTTGTAATAGAAAGGGATTAAGGACCAAAATTGCTGTCACTAGAGAAGTTTCGAAATAGCAGTAAAGTTTCTTGAAACACGAGGATTTATGTCACGTTTCGTTGAAATCGGTCCTATTTATAACACAGTCGTCTCAAAAGCTCTTGTCTGCTATCGACTTGTTTTACATTGTTTCCCTTTTTTTCTTGGAAATAGCAAGAACTAAACGCTTAAAATATACAGAATTAAGACCATTATTGCGCTTCCAGCACGTTTTTTTTTGAAAACATTTTGTATGACGTAAATCCACTCCACTAAAAAGAAAATACAAAAATAGTCGAGTAGTAGTGCATGAAGCTTATTGTAGTACAAAAGTAGAAATTGACCCTAACCAAACTGCTCTAATTTGAAAGTTGATGTTTTATCATCTGGAAAAGTTTCAAATTACTAGAGAAGACCTAGCAAAACTGCCTGAAAAACAACAAAAATCTCCTAAAATTGCCAGAGGCCTCTAATTACTAAAGAAAACCTCCTAAGAATTCTTAAAAGATGTCAGAGACATCAAAACCTCCCAACAATCTTTGAAGACTGTCAGAAAGATCTACAGGTGTCCTAAACACTCCTAGAAATTTCTAAAATGGTTATAGACACTAAAGAATCATTTCAGAGCTTCTAAGGACTACTGAAAACCTCTTAAACACAATTTGAAACTTCCATAGCTTCTTATACAAGTGTCTTAAACCACCCCTAATTTTTGGAAAAGCCATCAGAAGCCTAAATTTTCCAGGAATTTGCAAGATATTTCTAGAATCATGGTAACTCTAAGTACTTCTGAAAATATATCAAATATTTGTGTGTTCAAGACTTGCAGAGCCTTTTGCAAATGTCCTCAACCTTCCAGAAATTTGCTAAAATTGCCAGATGCCTCTAGAATCATGTTGAAAAGACTCTAAATACTTGCAAGACGTTCTATAAAAAATAATTTTGAAAACTCCAAACTACTGATGAGAACCTTCAAAAACCGTCTAGAATTTTTTATTTTTGTTAGACGGAATCCTTCAATAAAATAAATAACGTTGACGTTTATGTTGACAATTAATATTTTAATTCGTGACGTCATGTCAATTTTCTTTGAATAAGAGTATACCTACTAATTTACACTACCTGTATCAATTAAGTACTAGGAAAAAACCTGGGAAACTTAGCAAAAACTGCTTCTCTAATCATTTTACAGCCTATATAAACATCCCCAGGGTGCTGATGCCTAAACCAAATTTATGGTACTGTACCAGATGTTTTTCATGGTTCCTTGCAATGGGTTTTTATGATGGTACAGTTTGTTGATTCAGCCACCATCCTTTTAAGAAAAATAAGAATTTTGATCCCATAATATTTCCTGTACTGAAAGTAATAATATCAATTGGTTGGGCGCATTCAATGAACGTAACCAGGGGCAACAAGCATCGACCTTGAAATGTGGGGGTTGAATATAATTCATAGAAAAATCCATTTTTGTACTACCCTGACTGACAGACCCGCTTATTGCTATTTATTATACAAGTAAAAGCAAACAAAAGCATACCGAAAAAATCTTCCCATGAAGAATCATCTTGAAAGTCACTATCAGCGTCGGTCATATTCGTCAATCAACAAACAAACAAAAGTCACATTTCACAGAAAAACTGTTTCTACCTCCCATACAATACGAAAAAAACTACATTATCGTGTATGTTCGGGAGATATCGATGCGCGTCCGCTCCTTGCAGAAGCAGCCGGTAAACTACAGAAATTACAGAATACAGAATGCCCAGAAGAATCAAATATCCGCAGTTGGGCACGTATAGTGCGCACCATCGGAAAATGGTCTTTTGGTTTGGTTTAGTTTTACAGAACCCACCCTTATAGCACAAATGTGGGTTTTACCATTACCAACCCCCAAAAGGGCCTAAAAACTGTACAACCTAAATGCTTACCCTTTAACTTTAAAATAAAACTCTTCTAGACTACATATTGGTATATTACGTACAAGAACATCGAATATACTATAAGTCTCTATTACAACAGTAATCATCACAAATAAAGTGTCATAAAATATTTACCTGTATTATCCAATACTGCGCACATTTACTTACAACTATACTATTACCCAAACGACTCTCCCAATAAGCTAAAATATATGTTAATTGGAGGTCCATGTTTGGTAGTCTACCATTCACGAATCTTGGTGTAAGTGATGGGTATATAAGTTTCTAAATATGGAAGATATTCATAGACAGTGTGTATGTCGTTCCGCTGATGTTTCACACTATATTATTATACACAGTGAGAGGAAGTATAATTTATATAAAAGACAAATCTAAAATATCCCACAAAATACTTTAGTTATTTTGGTTGTGTTTCGTTCTTAATCACAGTTTATTTCGCTCAGTATAAGGATATATACAGGGTGTCTTACATTTTATGTGGCAGAGCTGATATACGACAGTTCTTTTAAAAAGGAGGCAATTCTGCTTTAAAAGCACATTTAATAGTTATTTGCGCAGCTAGGGAGGAAAGTGCAACTTTTGCTCTCGCGAACAAAGTTCATCAAAGTTCAAGGGTGCAAAAATCAGTTTACTCCAGAGTTGCGCATCTATTTTTCTACGACTAATGTTATGTTTTATGAAAAAAAAAACAGCAGTTAAATACTGTATGTTAATTTGTCAAGAAAGTGACAAACTGTCTTAAGACAGTGTGACTTTTACTGGTTTTCCTACCTAGGGAGGAAAATACTTTCAGTCTCTCTGGTAGCACCAAACACTGCAAAGAAACGCAAAAATGCCAATATAAGCTTCGTTAATTGTGTCAAGAACTATCAAAAATAAAAAAAATAGGAAGATAAACTAGTAATAACTAACAAATTAATTGTCTAGAAAAATTAAAATAGGCATTTTTGTGTCTAAGTGTCAATTGCACCAAAAAGTATTTTTAAGGGGGCTTAGTAAAGTTTTTTTCATTTTTGAACGTTTACGGTCACATTTAAACTTAAAAATGCCTTATACATAAAGAAATTGACTTTAAAAAGTTTTAAAATCTGCTTTTTTAGACCTTTGTAGCTTTCCTAATTTTCTGCAGCAAAAAATGGTTTTCCAACTTGATTTTGACTGTCCAACAACAGAAATTTGATTTTAAGCTCAAATTTCAGTTTGAAAATGCTAAATTGGTTTTAGAAAACAAATTTAACGTTTTTCGAGCTTCAAACTGTAAAAGTCAACCATCAATTTTTATTCCCATATCTTCAAAAATGGACTTCTTTCAAATTTTAGTTAAGCATATGAAAGTCTTTGACAATGACAATTTTCTTCCTTAAGTCCTTTTTCTTCATTTTGAACAGCAAGCAGGAAGCAAGGAATTTGACTGTCCAACTTTGTAGACTCAAAAAAGTAAATTCCGAACTTTCCTTAACTTCAAATTTAAGCTGAAAGTTCAGTTTTAAAATGCTAAATTAGCTTTATAGAAATAAAATTTTACCATTTTTCAAACTTCAAACAGTAATAACTGAAATTTCAATTTTAAAATACAAAAATAATGGAATACTTACTCTACATTCCAATACACCCTCCAAATCTCTCCCGTATATTGACTGTCATATAAAATTTCAAACACCCTGTACTACATATTTATATAGTATATAATATAAATCTTTAGTCTACTTTTATATATATTTTTTTTAAGACAGCATATTAAATGAACAGCTACAGTTTGAGGAAGCAGCGAGTAAAGGCATTTAAAGATAAGACTTTTTTTTAGAAGTAAAAGTTTCTGTTCAGTCACCCCTCATCAGGAAATTCTAAATTTCCGTTTCCGTATGCGAGCTTGTTCGGCTACCCTCCCTAGACAGTTTTGCTTTAGTTTTTTCACTGTCCTGGTAGCTTTTGTACTTTAATTTTCCGATTTCAACCGTTTTCCAAAAGTCGCTTTCCCCAAACAAGAATCGCTTGACGTTTTCCTCCATTTCAGCGTACCGAGCGCGGTCAATTTTGATTTCCATTTCGGTTTTAGCGTCGATTTTCAAGTCCTCCATTCGGGAATTGTCTGGGCTGCTCACGTTGTCGTTTTCTACAGTTACCTGTTTAGTTAACTGGACTCAATATCGAATTTGTACTAAATTATTTGTTTTAATTGGGTGGTTGTATACCTGAACCCAGTCGTCAATTCGCTTCTGATGTTGAGCGGAATTTTCGCTGACGACACTCATGTGTTTGCTTTCTGAGCTGCAAACTGACGAGGCGTCTTGGTGCTTTTTCAATGAATCTGATATCCTTTTGTCGTATTTCTGCGGGATATTTATAACTAATTTAAATCACCTACTCTAATTCTAGACTAATGCGACTAGGTTTAAGATTGGAGCCAATCTGCAGTTTAACTTTTGCCACTACAAGCATATAATAGAATTTAGCAACTAAATTAAAATGTTCCTAACTCTATTTTATTTGAAAGTGTAGTAAAGATTTTAATTGTGATAATGGTTTTTGCTTGCAGAAATACAACTTTTGTTTGTTTTTCAATCAACGAATTAATAAAAAGTACAGGAAACCAGCAAATTTTTAATAACAGGTCAAAATAGAAATATACTTGATTTTTAAAGATGAGCTGCTAGAACATAGACAGGATTGTTCCACCAGTTGATGATAAACTTTACAACTTCCTAAGATCTAAATTTTTTTTATATGTAAGAAAGAAGATCTTCTATATCTAGAAGAAGACCATTAAGTTAGTTTGTAACTTTTTTGTTTTTCAGAAACATGTCACTATTCTAAACTATAAGTTGAAAATATAACATCAACCTAGAGTCGTTCCAACAGAAAATACACTCACCACACTGTTCTACGATAATCTACACTTAACAGATTGGTCTACCTTTTGTAACCCTCTGTATGCATTTTTTAACGTTCATTTCCAAAATATTGCATATTATTTGTCCGGATATAACTCTAAACTTTTGCATATTTCCCCACAAAGACTCACGTTCAAATCATTTTAAGTTTAAACAAAAACTAATTGACACTCAAAAACCTCTTGCAAAAAGAGGTAAGGTGGAAGAGATAACAAAAGTCAAACTGTTTTTTAGGCAACATTTGGATTTGAGTATTAAATTGTAAAAACTGTAATAACTACAAAGAAACTGGTAAAAGGATATGGAGTACCTATTTGAAATATGTAAAATCCTCTAAAAATAGATTTGTTCAAACATGCATGTTTTTTTGGCAGTGATTTTCACATTTCCAGCTTATAAAATGGCTTGAGAGCTTTAAAATTGACTTTAAAACGTTGAAAATTGGTAATTGAAGTATAAAGATAATTTTCAGTGTTCTGACTGCCATCGTCACCATTTTAGCGTTAAAAATCAAGTAAGAAGAACTTAAAAACATTGATTTTTGGCTTAACAAATTAACTTTCAACTTCGGACTGCAATTTCCTCACTTGACTAAAAACCACCAAATTAGAGTTTTCAGTCAATTTTTTAAGTTCTTTAATTTTAATTTTCACCTTTTCAGCGTAAAAAGTGACCTGGAAGCTTTGAAATTGACTTTAAATTTTGGCTCAGAAACTGGTAATTGAACTATCAAGACAATTTTCAGTGTCTAGCATTTAAATTCTAAGTTGAAGACAAAAAATTTGAGTTTTTAACTTAATTTTAACGTTTCCAACCATGACTTCAACTTTTAAAATGTAAGTGAAGGATTGTTTTGTGGCCTAACAAATGTTACTGAAAACTACAAAATGACTTTTCAGGTTTCTTTATTTTGATCAAAAAATGAGCTTATAGTTTTGAAATTGACTTCCAAACATTGAAAGTTTAAAAACTTGCGATTGAAGTATCAAGTTAACTTTCAGGGTTTTCGACTGTTACTTCCATTGAAGAGTTTGATGAAACAGAGTGAAGATATTTCTTAGGAATTGTTTTTAACAAAAATACTAGAGGAACAACATATTTTTTTAATTGGTCACTAAACCGGTCTATCTTGGTAAAACGCCGAATATAGTATTAAAGAACCTTTAGTTCAGCTTTCTTACTAGCACAGGAATTGTACAAATACCCTGCACAGAAAACCGAAAAGTTTGAAAAATAATGTAAAAAGCAGTTTAAACCCTATTTTTGAATTACAATCTACAAAACTTGGTGATCCAATATAAGTTACTGGGATGATCTAGAGACAAACTTTTTTCAATGGATTTTATAGGCTTGATTTTGCCACTATTAGCTTGTCTACCCCACATGGTGCACAGAAGCCCAAGAAGATGGTATTTGATAACCTTCCTAGAATCTAGTATCTTTCCTTGAAGAGCAACCTCCTAAGTTTTTTATTGGAAGAGTTACAATTTAACATTTTTATGTAAATTTGAATAGTTATCATGTTTTGAAAACAGTAGAATATCCTCATTTATTGGAATGTTACACAAACATTATTAATCAGAATTCTTGGTGTGTAATTTAAAATAATAAAAGCGTGAATTTGCGTATAAATAATAATCATACTTGAATCGAGCTTAACAAAATACAATATTGTAAACCATAGTAAAAGCGGTCTAAACTAAGCTAGAAATAAAAAACAAACCATACATACACTTTATTACCTAAGAATGTGGCAACAAAATATACAGAGAGTATTCTTCAAAAATTCGGTCGGTGATGCATGCGCAAGAAATAAGGAACACACATGTATCACAGCATGCAGTAACTGGTAACCAAACATTCGCTTCCATGTCATACCTGAGAAGAATGCTGTCTGGCAATGTCAGCGCTACCCTGATACAACACCGGAGCGATACTGTCCGGTGCGCTGTCGAGTAAAATGTTTTTTGAGCCGCCCTGTAGACGCATCGCGGCTAGACTTTGAGTATCTGGATACCTTGAATTCATATGTTAGTAATATCATTCTAATTCTTTCAGAATATAACTTAAAATATTAAAGGTTGTGCTATTTTTTTAGTCTAAGTATGAGTTTTTTCTTGAAATTACAAATAACTGGGAAATACAGTTCAAATCCAAAACTGGCTTATAGTACAGCTTATTTTATGTCACTGATGAATCAAATGAATGCAAAATGGCTGTAACTGTCTGAAAACGCTTTACAGAAACCCGGATACAATTGTTTAAAGCAAAATTCAGAGATTTATGTCAATATAGCGCCAAATATATCTCAAATTCGACAATGGCAATGTTTAAACACACAAAACTCAGTTAATTGAGCTTGACAGCTCCTCACAAAGTGTCTCAGCATTTGCTCAATTTACTAGTTTCTGTTCAGGTCCGTAACTGCCCAAATACCAAAATTAACCAACAAATTGTGTTTCATGTCAGTTGAATGTGTTTTCTGTCACTTTTTTCAAGGTTAATGTCGTTTAACTAAATTTAGAATTTTTTGTGAATATTGTGCAGTACGTCCCTGGTTTTTGGGTTCAATTTGCCAGTCTCTGTGAAGATTTCAGGTCCGTAACTGCCCTAAATACCCAAATTAACCAACAAATTGTCTAACCGTTTTACTAACTGACGTTTACTGAAATGTTTAATAACCGTGACTTTCAGGACTTAAAAACTTCGAAAAGACTACATTTAAATTGGAATTAAACACTAAAAAACCCAGTTTTAGTCCCGCTAAAAGGAATAGCATTGAAAGACTAATTTCGGAACTTTTTTACTGTTTTTACTTCTTAAACTTTGATTTTTGTGTTCAAATCGAGTTTTAAGACTATTTTTACTAAGTTTCCGACTTGTAAGGCCTGGATAGCAACTTGTACACACTCGATAGTCTTGAAAATTACATTTCAGTTCTCTTTTACTATTAAATTGACTTATACATTCATCAATCCTAAAAATTCAAGTTTTTTAAGAATTCTAGACTTTTTTAGTGCTTTAAGACTGCTTTCAGCCTGAAAAATCGAGTTTCAAGACTATTTTCACTAATCGATTTCTGACTTCTTTCAACATTAAATTAAATTATACAGTCATCAATCCTAAAAATTCAAGTTTTTTTTCAAGACTATTTTCACTAAGTTTCAGACATGTAAGGACTGAATAACCATTTGTACACACTCCATAGTGTTGAAAATTCCATTTCTGACTTCTTTCAACATTAAATTAAATTATACAGTCATCAATCCTAAAAATTCAAGTTTTTTAAGAATTCTAGACTTTTTTAGTACTTTTAGACTGCTTTCAGCCTGAAAAATCGAGTTTCAAGACTATTTCCACTAAGTTTCAGACTTGTAAGGACTGAATAGCCATTTGTACACACTTCATAGTGTTGAAAACTCAATTTCTGACTTCTTTCAACATTAAATTAAATTATACAGTCATCAATCCTAAAAATTCAAGTTTTTTAAGAATTCTAGACTTTTTTAGTACTTTTAGACTGCTTTCAGCCTGAAAAATCGAGTTTCAAGACTATTTTCACTAAGTTTCAGACTTGTAAGGACTGAATAGCCATTTGTACACACTCCATAGTGTTGAAAACTCAATTTCTGACTTCTTTCAACATTAAATTAAATTATACAGTCATCAATCCTAAAAATTCAAGTTTTTTAAGAATTCTAGACTTTTTTAGTGCTTTAAGACTGCTTTCAGCCTGAAAAATCGAGTTTCAAGACTATTTTCACTAAGTTTCAGACTTGTAAGGACTGAATAGCCATTTGTACACACTCCATAGTGTTGAAAACTCCATTTCTGACTTCTTTCAACATTAAATTAAATTATACAGTCATCAATCCTAAAAATTCAAGTTTTTTAAGAATTCTAGACTTTTTTAGTGCTTTAAGACTGCTTTCAGCCTGAAAAATCGAGTTTCAAGACTATTTTCACTAAGTTTCAGACTTGTAAGGACTGAATAGCCATTTGTACACACTCCATAGTGTTGAAAACTGTCTCGGAGCATTTGCTTAGAAACCTTCTTTCTGTAATTACAAATACCTCAGATAATTATTAATCTCGTTAGAACCACTTGTGAATCATCTGCTAAAGACAAAACCAAACATTTTTACTTTAAAGGAAAATTGTCAAGTACAAAAATAAGTTCGATCTCAAAAGATTTTCTGAATACACTCCTGACTGTTAAGTTTCTTAGTTGATTTTATTTTTGTCCAATTTGCTCAAGACCTGTCCAAGTACAGACAGTTTTTTGTAGGACAAAATAACAATCACAATATTTTTCTGTATTATATCGTTACCTAATAGATTGTTTCTTTTTTGGACTTATCAAAGACCTAAGACAGTCTTAATAGAAGTATAATTTGCAAAAATGGTATGTAGGTAATAAAGAAACAATCAAAAATTTCTAAACATACTGTGTCTTCTTGGTAAATGTGCGGAGTTGGATTAGCTTTTATAGTCCAATAATATTGATGGAGCATTAAGCAGTAAAAAATACATTAACTTGAAAATGAATTTGTTAATGCTGTCTTTGGAGACAAACAACCCCAATGTCTCCATTTTAGAACAGTAAACAGCTACAGAACAACAATTTTACAAGTACCCATCTAAATCCACTGGAAAACGTTTAGAAAAAAAACTGTAAGTTGGAATTTTAGACTAAATAATACTGAAGAACTGTAACAAAAAATTGAAACTATCTGAATAAAACAATAGTTAAATACACATAATTCTTTGTGGTGTTGACTTTAGGTTTGTCCGAACCAACTGTATTTTAACCAAAAACAATTGGGATTTTAACCAGCTTTTATAGTTTTAAGTATCTCATGTGTATCTGTATAACAAATACAGAGTTTATATGCTTAAAACTTTTTAGAACCACTTGGACAAAGTAAGTTTAATATGTAACTTAGATATTTCATCTCATTACTCATTGTTTATATGTACAATTTACTTACCACTTTTACTTCAGTTTAGTTACTTATAACTACAGTAAACCCCCCATTTATCGTTAAAAAAAACTTACCTTTTTTCTTGGTCGCGCTTTTCCTCCTCCCCCAAAACCAGCCGATCAGCTCCATCCAGAACATCGACGAAATCAATAAAGTCTTTGGTTTCTGTTGCTGCTAAATTCAGCACAATATGATCACCGCCTTCCTTGGTTGTACTATCTAACGAAGGATTGGACATTGAACCAGCCAGACAGTAGTTGTTTGGTTGTACTTTAACGACATTCTGGCTGCTAAGATCTCCCGGTAAAGGTGGTACCAAATTTGGATAGGGCAGCACTTTCATCACTTTTTCCTCGACAGTTTTTACGATTTGCGGACCTGCCGTGTTTGGCAACGTGATTAGTTCGTTACACTTCAAACAGACGTTTTCCTTGTATTCGTTTCCAGTCTGAGTGCCCACGTGATGATGGGTTACTTCGTAGATTATTTTCAAGTTTTTGGCGCAGGTACAGGTGTCGCAATGTTTGGCGGTCGCTCGTTCTTTTTGTCTTTCTTCCAACACTTTTGCCATAATCGCGGCAGAAACAATGTCCACTTGAGGTTGTTGCTCGTCTTCGCTTGCATACTTTTCAGTTTTGGGCGATTTCGGCACCGAATACACCATTGCAGTGGGTGGAAATGTGGGAATAGGCACTTTGATGCTTTTGGGCTCTTGCAAAGTACGCGATTTTTCTTCCAGTGGTTTTCGTTTGTTGTTCATATAAGCGGAAACTTGCGTCTGAACCTCGGGAGGCAACTGTAAACAACCTGTTGTACACTTTATAAAAAAAAATTATGGAAAACATACTGAATCAAATCGATGAGCCACAAAGTTGGTTTGTTTGCACTGTAGAAATTGTATAGCCAAACTCACATCTTTTTTATATCTATCCTAAAATAATATTACTTAAGCATGTTGTATTTAAAAAGCAGCAATGAAGGCAGTCACTAAATAAAATTTGACTGAAAACACTGATTTACTCACTATTTCTTTAGCAAATTTTCTAATATAACAACTTCGGTAAGTTCAAGTAAATTATACACCTAAAGAATCTAAAAACCAAGAGATTTCCTGTAGATGCTTTTTACAAAACCCATCCTGACCTGGTGTAGTCTAAAACTAATCTCTCAGAGTGATTGCACACTCATATTTTGAGAAACTTGATTTAAGTCCAAAGAAAACCCCATAAAACTACAAATTATATGAGAGCAACTTGCAAGTACAGTCTGAATGATCAACCCAAACAAATATATACAGACAAGTCTTTAATATCATTCAAAAGTGAGTCAGGTTAAGCAGTTGAATGCATAACTGGCTGATTTCTCATTGGTCAAGTTTGAAGCCCTGTAGAAGCCAAACAATCAAAGTTCATCCATAGCCATAAAATGAAAGGTCTTTAAGCAATTAGCATTACATAATGAGCAAAGAGATTAAATATTCAATACATTTTTTTGGCTTAAAAGAGCAACTAAAATTACTTCAATAGCAAGGATGTAGTAAGGAAAATTTAGGTTAGTAACTCAGGGTATATTTAAAACAGATAATCCCAAAAAGACAAAGATGATTTCCAACTTACCTTGTTGCACCTGACCAATTTAAGCAAACCTGAAAAAGCACAAAAACATGGCAAACCTCTGATAATATAACTACCAAACTTATCAATAGACCTGAAAAATCTCAAGAAAAACTGCAAATCTACTGAAGATGATTTCCAAGTCCCAATAAATCGGACAAATGTAGATAAACTTGAAGAATTAAAAAAAAATGTATAAGATTCATAATAGAATAACAGTCAGTACTTAATAATTATAACTAAAGTTATTTATATTAGAAGAAACACTGTAGGTACTTTAGTGACTGCCCTTTTCTAGATTTAAACTCACATTATCCTCCATCAGCTTTTTGACAGCATAATTAGCCTCAGCCAGATTTCTAGACAATGTGGCCACATCCCTAGTCAAAGTACTCTTATCTGTCTCACACACATCAACAAGCTTGAGCAGTTTGTCTTCTAGACCTTGATTTACTCTTTGTACTCTTCTGTGAGCTTCATACAGTCTGAAAAACCATACTCAAATACTTCAAACTAATTTTTAATCAGCTATTTAATTAAACACAATATATTTCCCAGATTTCTGTGAACTTGTACAGAAAGGTGACATCACTAAACCTTGAAAGGTTACTTAAATATTCAACCATGTTTGTTATTTAAATTTTTAATTATCAAGGTCTATTTACTTGGTTAAATTTGTCTTTGACTTCTATGTCACAAAACTTTATTATTATTTAATATACACAATACACTTACCTTTTATACTTGTCTTGCCAAGTGAGCAATTCCTCTTTCAAAGCAACCAACTCACCACTAGGAAACTTATTAGCTTCATTCAGAAAATTGGTCTCCATCATCACAATATGGTTTTCCTTCTCCAGCAGCTGTTGCTTTAAGTTCTCTATTTCTACATGGAGTTGAATGTCTTGGTCTATGGGGAGGCACCGTTTACAGAAACAGCCACATTCCTAACAATAAATTATAAACAGTATTGTAGAGAACAAGAAGTTTTTAACTTACCTTGCACTGATTAGCCATTTCGCTGGTTTATACTAATTTAAACAAATTTGCAAGCTCTTAAGCTTAGTGATTTGGCAAAACACTTCCTGGTAATCTGTTGGTGATGAATTTTCTGCACGAACAAAGACGTTGCTACTACCTATTATGCATTGCAATGACTAGAATTGGTGTGGGGAAACCTGGTGACTGAAATTACCACATAAACTGCAAAACTTTTAGCTTTTTGTTTATTTTAAATGGTATAATTATTTATAAAAAATTTAGATTTGTTATTTTGTGTTGACACTGGTGGATGTCAACTGTCACTTGTCAGCCAAGAATTTCCCCAGTGCATGGTAACCACATGACTACTTAAACAGTTTGTTAACACCGGGTCACGTGGCTTTAAGTAATTTGTCACTGTCAAAAAACCATAGTGCGCAGAGAGCAGAAATGGTTTTCTATTGTCAAAAATTATCGAATTCCTGCAAAAATCAGTAGATTTTTTGTTTGCGTTGATGATGTGCTTTGAGAGAAATTTTATGAGGTTTTCTTGGAAATTATGCATTTCCCCTTTGATTTAGTACAATTCTGTGATCCAGTGACCAAGACAATTAACTAGTGACAGCCCTCAAGGACCACAATTTGATCACTACAAAATACCAAATTTGTTTCTAGCAGGTAAAGTTCCTACACCATATGTCCTGTTTCAGTGATATATTATTAATAATACCAAGTAAAATTAGATTGTCCTCGAAAATTTAATGGTTCTGGGTTGTCACTAACTTAACTAGAACACTGTCTAGTGATTTACAGTTACTGACTAATCTGGGCCACCAAAGAACACTTTATTTAATTTGCAAAACCATTGAATTGCAACAGAAACTACAATGACATCACAAGAAACCCCATCTTCAGTAGCAAGCACAGTGGCCAGTATTGCTGCTGCCTTTGTCGCTACTTCAAGCGATTCAGAGACAGCAGACCAGGTCCAGTCACAACCTTCTGAGCCTATTTTCTTGCAGACCAAGTTGGCACAGAGTATTGCTGGGCTGTTTGTTGGTTTTGCCTTGTTTTTGACCTGTTCACAGGTAAGGTTATTGTTAAAAAAACACACAACAATCACTTGCAAGGTTATATTATCAATTTTTTACACTTAATAACTGTTTAAAAGTGATTTAGCTCAACACTGTGGTGTTTGTAAGTTATAGTATAATTTGGTTGGTCAAAAAGAAGTCTAGTTGCTTCTTATTTTAACCTTTCATTCAGAGTATTGGCCCATCTCATTCAGTTCAAGGTTATACTCTTCTGCTCTTTGTTGCTTTGGGCTATAATCATTATTTATACAGTGAAAGGGATCTTTATGGGTTTTCTTTTCTAGTTTTGAGTATTTTAAATGCAAAAAAGGGAAAGCTATTTACTAATGATTCATGGTGTTGGGTTATGCTATCTAATCAGTTTGTTATCTTAATTATTGTTGTTTTTTGACTTTGCATTTTCTCACTGTGAAAAATCAGGTATTTCAAGTACCACAAGTTAAAAACCTCATTTTTTTATAACTGAATAAGGCATTTAAACTACTTAATGAAGCTTGAATGTCTGGTTTTACTTCTTCTACAGGCATGAAATTCTGTTGTGTTAATGCTAAAACAAATGTGCAACAGTGGGAACTGTTTAAATAACAAAAGCCTAGCTTGTTTATAAGAAACTGTAAAACTGGAAAATTGCTGTAATCAATTGAGTTGTTGTGATGCAACCACTTTCACATTGTTCAGTTTGGCCCATCACTTGCATTTGAAGAATATTGATTGCATGTTTGTGCCTGGGTTTGTGTATTTCTATTCTTTTAATGTGGAAAGAAATTTCAGTTTAAATCATAATGATAGTCTTGTAAAATGTTCTAAACAGATCAAAAATCCTTTTAGATTGCATTAAGAAAAAGTATTGTAATGAAGTGTATTCTGGGTGGGGTTTGTTTACCAAGTTTTTAATTGTAGAAACACTTGCAAAATCGCTAGTGTATGCAAAAATTGTAATGTTGAGGTACTGAATATTTAGATTCTAGGGTATTTAAAATTTCCATTACCACCAGGTATTTTAGAGGGTTAAAATAAGGATTTCATTTATTCAGCATTTTTTGAAACTCTTGAGAAAGCAATGTTTCTGTGAGAGAATTTTATAATACCTATTCAATTCGTGGGGATAAATAATTAGTAAATGCATGGTGACACACTAACTGGTAGAGTTCTACTAACAAGATTAACAGAAAATTTCACGTAAAATGTAGGTACATAAAAACAATTCCAGATTTATCATCACTTAAGGTGGTACACCAATCCTGCAGAACAAAGATGGATCGTTCGTATACTATTCATCGTACCGATTTACGCCACATATTCGTGGATAAGCCTTTTATTTTTCAATTCAGAGAGCTACTACGTATACTTTTTCACAGTCAGAGACTGCTACGAAGGTAATTAAGCAATTTGGGCTACCGAATATACTGAAAACATCATTTGCAGCCTTTGTAATCTACAATTTCTTGTCCCTCTGCTACGAGTACTTGGGGGGCGAGGGTAACATCATGTCGGAAATCAGGGGCAAACCAATCAGGTCCAGTTGCATGTACGGCACCTGTTGTTTGCAAGGCAAAACTTACACCATCGGATTTTTGAGGTTTTGCAAGCAGGCCACGTTGCAATTTTGCCTGGTTAAACCGCTGATGGCGTTTATTATCATATTTTTACAGGCGTTCGGTCATTATCACGACGGTGATTGGAGGTGAGTTTATCAGTATTTTAAGCAATTTATTGCTGGGATTAGCCTGGTTGTTTTGGTTTGCTGATAAGTAGATTTTTACAGCCCTGACGGTGGATACATTTACATAACAATCATCTACAATATTTCCGTGTCACTTGCCTTATATGGACTGTTCCTGTTCTATTTCGCCACGCGCGACTTGTTGACGCCCTTCGAGCCGGTCCTGAAGTTTTGCACTGTTAAATCTGTGATTTTCTTATCTTTCTGGCAAGGTATAACAATTTGCACTTTATGGCCTATTCTATAGGTCAAATTTTGAGTGGCACTAGAGAGAAATTTAGTTAAACACCTTTATTTTTATCTGAATACTTGTCAACTTATCAAATAGCTACATTTTATAGGGCAGTAACTTGTATCGGAAAACATCCTGTTTGCTATACAGGGAGTTCTTTAATTAGTATGTCATATGTTAGCTGCCTATTGAATGAAGGATCAAAAGTCGTATATTTAAAGTCATTTGAGTCAATTTTTGTGTATTTCTAGCCAATATCGCATCCAAGTCAATTTTCAACAGTAAAATCTTGAAACTTGTCTGAAAATCATGAAAACCAACTTAAAAGACGTAGCCTAAGCTTTCAAATCAAAATGGTACTTTGAACAGTCGATTAAGTCAATTTTGGAAAAGTCAATGATGAAAAATAATCCTGTTTTGAGGCACTCAATGATTGTCATTATAAACAGCAAACAAGGGTTGGTTTATACCAGTTTTAACAGTGAAAATAACTTTTGCCTAAACTGTGCAGAATGGGATTTTTTTCTGGCTGGCAAAACCCAATTAGAATTTTAGTTTAAAATGCAGGAAAACAAGTTTTTGACCTTCTAAAATCGGGAAACTCACCTGGTGCACAAAATTTGACCAACAGAATACGCTTTTACCGCTGTGAAAATGTACGGTAAAACTTTCTTTAGGTGTGGGTTTGGCTATTTTGGAAAAAGCGGACGTAATGTCGCCCGTAATTGACAGCAGTGGTACCCGTACTTCCGCCGGTACGGTTTCGGCCGGGTACCAAAACTTTTTGATTTGCATCGAGATGTTTTTCGCCGCCGTAGCTTTGCGTTACGCTTTTCCGCACCGGGTTTACGCTCAAGGTTGTGTGACCGATTCTAGAGGGCGCTCTGTCACTATGCAAAGCATTTCCAGCAGTCTTAAGGTTTGTTTGTTGTTTTATTCTGGTGAAGCTATTTTGATTGATTTGTATGGCGTGTAGGAAACTATGAATCCGAAAGATATTATGACCGATGCCATTCATAATTTCCATCCGCAGTACCAACAATACACTCAGTACAGTTCAGGTGAGTTTTGTTTAATTTTTGAAACATGTACGAGTATGTCGTTATCATTTTTTCGGGCTGAATTTGCAAGTTTGCATGAAAAAAAACCGCTTTTTACAGATGTCATATCACACCAGCCGTATGAGAGACTGTGATTCCGGCTAGCGCATGTCTTCTGCATGGATATCATTGTCGCTGGCTAGTGTGCCTTACATGTATATTAAACTAGACCTATATTATGTTTTGTTAGTTGTTTTTTCGTTTACTATCAGCTACCGATACTCTGGACAGTTTTTGACTTAATTGATTTTGACTTGTTCAAATTTGACAGCTTTGTTGACAGTTTCAGTAAATTGTACTGCATTTATAAGGCTTAATTCCTATTAATTTTGGTCTCAAGCACCCTTATTGTGTTGTGTGCTGAAATTAGTGTTCCATACATTAACTCTCTGTATTTTACAAGCATGAATAAAACAGAAAGTTTCTGTACTTCTTGTAGATACTTTTTTCTCTTGTTCAATCTTGTGTTCTGTTGGATTCCATTTGTTTTTGTTGGATTTTCCTGCGTTGTAGGATAATCATCAGGGGGTTCTTCAATCTGGATTACTCCATTTTAAGGGATATTTCATCAAACATTCAAAAATAGCAACAAGAAACACTGCACCCACTCTGGGCATTGTTTCTTGTTGCTACTTTCTGCCTCGTATTTATACAGTATTCTCTGTGTATGTTAGTGTTTCTCTCACCAAGAACTACGGAAGTTTAGACATTTAAAAACCATCTTTGAGGGTACACTTTATGCTTATAAAGCTCTAAAGGACATACAGGAACTTTTTGTTCTATTTTCACCTGTAGAATCTTTGGTTAGTTGATGGCAGGCTAATTTCAGAACAATCTATACAGGGTGCCCTTTTTACGAGCTTCACCATGAGGATTTTGGTACAAGAAAGTTTAAATTGGGGCCAAATTGAGCAGTTAGGGGTCGATTAAAATGCCTGGTGATGGATATCAAAATGGATATATCCGAATAGAGCCTATTTTTCTACAACAAAACAAACAAACATCTCAAAAATCCATCGAATTCCGTAATGTCATTTAACAGTGTCACATGCTCATCGGTTTGAAAATGTCAATAATGTCACGTGAAAAAGCGTCAAGAGACCCCTCTATTAAAACATAATTTTCGTTATTTTCAATAAACTGCCAATTTGAAGTTGATCCATATTATATGACACATCACCGTAATCAGCAAAAATAGCCCATTTCAAAAATGTAAAAATCCAAAATCAAAGTTGATGATGGTAACTAAATACCGAAATGTCAGAACTGAAATTTGATATTGTCACGTTGTAGAGGAGGAAAAGTGGCAATGGAAAAGTGTCTTTTGTTTTCAGTTATCTTATCATATAAATTAATAAAAACTAATTTCCAAAATTTCGTTTTTTTTTTCCGGATATCTCCGGAAGTACTAAGAATTTTTAAAGCGGCATTTTAATCAACTCGTAATTGCTCAAATTTGCCCCAATTTAAACTTCTTTGTCTCTTCTCTTCAAATAACTGAGTTTCCCATGGTGAGGCTCGTAAAAACTCTTGTACAGAATAACATACGTAAGCTGATAGTGTCTAATACTTAAATCATCTAGGATAAAAGTGAAACTTGCTAGTAAACCATTTTAACTCATTAAAGGTCAAATTGTATAGAGAGTGACCGAAAAAATGCACCTTAGACCGATCAATACACCCCTGTACATATACACTGGTTTAAAATCTTGATCTAGTACCTGTTCTACTGTTTGCCATGTTTTAAATGCACTTTAAATTAGTAGAAACGTGGTTTTTTTTTAATATACTTTTACTAGATTACAGAGTGATAGATAGTCTTTGCTGATATAGAGACTTTAATTTTTACCGTTTATTTTATAGTTATAGTGCATTGAAGTATTATCATTTTTGTATATATTTTAAGTATTACTTTAAAACTTTTCCAAAATAAACTCTTGGCTTGGTGTTTATGCTTCCTTCGTTTGTTTTTTTGTTGGAAACGCGAAATTTCAGGTGGTAAAAACGGGCGCGGGATACGACTTTCCCAGTACGATCCTGACGACCCGATGAGCCCCAGCGGGGGCACAGTGCCACACACTTACAACAGTCTCGATAATCCCGCGAAGCCGCCCCTGAGTCTTGGCTCTAAAGTGTCCACAATTTCACAGAGTTACACTGAAAAAACTATGCTTCTCAGTTCGGACGAGGACAATTAGTCTCGTTTATTGTACTTATTATTATTTTTGTCTATATAGTAGCTCTATTTAAATGTATATTTAAGGTTTAACAAAAATATATAGAATTAACGTTTTGTGGATGCTGTTTTTGTTTTTATAGACATTTTCGAAAGCAAAATACTGTCTTTTGGAGTGGTAATTATTGGGAAATTGAGGGAAAACTAACAACCCAACTGATTGGATATAATCGGGGGTAATATCCCTAGTGCATTTAATTTTTTCGGAAAAACGAGTTTCTAAGTAATTTGTTTTAACAAATAGCATAAGCGAGAGTGGTTTTAAG
Source organism: Ips nitidus (assembly GCA_018691245.2). NCBI lineage: Eukaryota > Metazoa > Arthropoda > Insecta > Coleoptera > Curculionidae > Ips > Ips nitidus. Next base: position 3,946,552 of record CM042801.1, on the reverse strand, counting down.
AATCATCCTCATGCTATTTGTTAAAACAAATTACTTAGAAACGAGTATTCCACAGGAAAAATTAGATGCACGAGGGATATTTGGTAAGATTATTTCCTGAGTTAAATAAACATTTTATTTTAATTAAAACAATAAGAACAATAATTAATAAGAACAATAACTTTCAAGCGAGAAAGGGTAACACTTATTCTTTATGTTGCTGTGAGGAGTGTGACATTTTTTCGATTTTTTTTCCGGAAAAACTGCTGACAGCTAAGTTGACAGTTGTTAAGTGATTTTTCCACTTAAAATTTACATTTGTTATACTAATTCTTGATAGCGATTGGTCAAAATTGATAGGAAGGAAATAATCAAAACTAGAAACTTGAAAATCAAGCTTTATTTGTTTTTTATTATTTCATGTAAGTAAGAGACTATATCATACTGTTACGGTTAGGGTTACACGCGAGAGAAAATATAATAATATTATTTGTAAATATAAAACAACTTATCGATTTATAAAGATGCTTTTCAAGACTTACAGCATACGATAATAAATATATTAGGAATCATAATTTTTTTATCAAAAAATCAACAACAAATTTGGTTTAACGTCTAAAACCGTCAAACCTATATATTTTATTTTAGAATAGGTACGTGCAAGGTAATACATTATTAGTGAATAGATTGCTTGTTTGTGCATCGATTAAACGATTAGTTTGCTCCCTCTATAATATTATTAATTTAATTAAGTATATATTGCTGAAGAATAAAAATCTGAAGACAGCTCAGAAGGCTTATCACAGTGGTATCCATTAAGTAACAAAGTGGTCGATACCCGCGTATGATGTATCCGAATGAATAATGGCAGGACGCTTTCTTATATTTTACTCACACTTAGAAAACGAAAAAGATTTTACACACATAGAAGCAAGAGAAAGTTTGTTTTAAAATGAACCTTAAAAGAAAGGGTTTGTTAGGTACAAGAAGGAAGGGAACTTAACAATAAATTTTAAGGTTGTCTTGTCCCTAAACTACATTGACTTTATCTATTTGCCATGGAAACTGTACAGCTGAACTAATTTATAAAATTGGAAAGACCCAAACCATTAAAAAAGTTAACCACACTTATAGAGAAATGGTTAAGAAATTTGACTTGAGAGCTCACTATGTACAATATGTATAAAGGACAATAAAGTGGAACACTAAGTTGTAGTAGAAAATCAGTCTCATGTACAAGCCTTAATATTCAATCCGTCCTTTTTCTTTGGTATATAAAAAGGACGACTCTCTACCACAGCTATATCGTATAAAATATAACATTCCCTCGATGTATTTTAAAATTTACACAACATGGACGATTCACATTCAACATTTTAAAAAAATGCCAAACAAAATTTTAGGCTACGAAGCTCGTAATTATACACACAAACATAATGGTTGAGCCTGTAGTTATTCGGAATTACCATGTTTCGTGGAGACCTCCTTAGGCCAACCACGTTCCTGTAAAGAGTCCCACCCTTTATACTTGGTGCCCTTATTAGTCTTGCTGGTTTGCAGTTTGCTTTTGTACAGGTCTTTGGTAGTTTGGTGGAGCAATGGTGAGGTGACCATCGGTGAGTCCTCCTCACTGTCCAGACTGTCGGTATCCGGACTAGCTGTGCGTTCTCGACGCTTTAAACTTTGTTCCAGTCTTTTCAAGAACCTTAAACACCACATTACTTAACTGTCCTAATTAGTAGGAGCGAAAATGGTACCTAATTTGGTTGCTGATTGCCCTAAGTCTGCTAATTTTCGGGTGTTTGGGAGGTTTTTTGGTAAAGTCCAGCGATCTGGACAACATCGGTGACGTAGCATTGGAATCATCCTAAAATATTTTTTTGCATGAAAATAAACTGGTTACAGAAAATATTTTAAAAGCTATTTTTAACGGACTGTACCTCCGAAATGCCTCAACAGAATTTAATGAATAAAAAAGGCAGAAAACAAGCTTAAAACATCAATTTTGAATATCTGAAGGCTTCTATCATTAATTTGACTAATCTGCCATCACTGGACAATTCTAAAGACACTAAGAATGCTTCTAAGACTCTATAAAAGCAGTAAACAAGCTTAAAACATCAATTTTGAATATCTGAAGGCTTCTATCATTAATTTGACTAAATCTGTCATCACTGGACAATTCTAAAGACACTAAGAATGCTTCTAAGACTCTATAAAAGCAGTAAACAAGCTTAAAACATCAATTTTGAATATCTGAAGGCTTCTATCATTAATTTGACTAATCTGCCATCACTGGACAATTCTAAAGACACTAAGAATGCTTCTAAGACTCTATAAAAGCAGTAAACAAGCTTAAAACATCAATTTTGTATATCTGAAGGCTTCTATCATTAATTTGACTAATATCTGTCATCACTGGACAATTCTAAAGACACTAAGAATGCTTCTAAGACTCTATAAAAGCAGTAAACAAGCTTAAAACATCAATTTTGAATATCTGAAGGCTTCTATCATTTTGAATTTGACTAATCTGCCATCACTGGACAATTCTAAAGACACTAAGAATGCTTCTAAGACTCTATAAAAGCAGTAAACAAGCTTAAAACATCAATTTTGAATATCTGAAGGCTTCTATCATTAATTTGACTAATCTGCCATCACTGGACAATTCTAAAGACACTAAGAATGCTTCTAAGACTCTATAAAAGCAGTAAACAAGCTTAAAACATCAATTTTGAATATCTGAAGGCTTCTATCATTAATTTGACTAATCTGCCATCACTGGACAATTCTAAAGACACTAAGAATGCTTCTAAGACTCTATAAAAGCAGTAAACAAGCTTAAAACATCAATTTTGAATATCTGAAGGCTTCTATCATTGATTTGACTAATCTGCCATCACTGGACAAGTCTAAAGACAGTAAGAATGCTTCTAAGACTCTATAAAAGCAGTAAACAAGCTTAAAACATCAATTTTGAATATCTGAAGGCTTCTATCATTAATTTGACTAATCTGCCATCACTGGACAATTCTAAAGACACTAAGAATGCTTCTAAGACTCTATAAAAGCAGTAAACAAGCTTAAAACATCAATTTTGAATATCTGAAGGCTTCTATCATTAATTTGACTAATCTGTCATCACTGGACAAGTCTAAAGACAGTAAGAATGCTTCTAAGACTCTATAAAAGCAGTAAACAAGCTTAAAACATCAATTTTGACTATTTGAAGGCAATAATTAAAAAGACTAGTTCTATTGTAGGCTGTCCCGAGATATCAACGCTAATAAAATGCCATAAAAATGTTCTAAAATAATTATTTCAGCTATCAAATACATTTTGGGTTGAAATTCAAAAAATGTACAACACATTTTTCTGTACCCTGTATATCTATGAAGAAATCACTTTTTGTTTATTAAATTCGGCTGAGGCATTCCGGAGATAGAGAAAAATGGCCAAAAATGTTGCTGTATCGATCTTTTCCGTCAGCAGTTTATACTTTGAAACATTTCTGGATATTGTGTGTTATACATACCTGATCATCCATAGAAGTCTTTTGGTTCTTATGGTCTATCCAACCAATAGGCGACGACCATCTTATAGTATCCGGACTGGGACTCGATGAGGAATGCTTCATCACTTCCCTGGTGGAGGCAACACTTTCCGAACTAGAGGAGGAACTAACCACCTGAGTGCGGGCCAATCTGCGTTTTGGGCTCAGTTTCCTAGGTGGTGGCACTTTATAGAACGCTTCCTTGCATCCAGGCACGTCCAAATGGTTCAGCCACGTTACATTCTGATGTTTGGTCGGACTGGGCGTTTTGCATGTACGCACTCTTTTCTCTCGTTTCCGGCCTACTTTTTTGTGCTGCGCTGCCGTTGACATTACGTTCACTTTATCGGAGCTCGGGAAGTCGTAGAGGCCGTCCGAGTCGGTAAAAGGCAAGAGATCTTTGTTTTTACCGTAAAATAAGGGCGAGAAACGTCCTATTCCGGTGGTTCGATCACTTAAAGGGCTTTCGCTTCTGGAGCTCATAGGGCTGAGGTACTTTTCACCAGCAGCATCCAACTGAACTACTATAGAAGGGAGCTGAAGACAGTTTTTGCTGTTGGAGGTAGGTAATGGTGGAAATAGTCGGTCCATGGAGCTTTCCACACTTACGCATTTAGCCACCCTTGGAAGTAATGCACTAGGTACTGGTAGGTCAAGGAGAAGAGTTTTGGTCTCACAATCCGAAGTCATGAAAACCTCTAGCTCTTTAGCACTTTTAACCTCACCCTCATCGATCTTTTCATCAATGTGGTCAGTGCCAATCCCTTCGTCATTTGACTCTAGCAAAGGATCATCGGACAAAGTTTCAGAGTCTGAACGTCCTCGTCTCTGATTACCTTGACCTGTCTTGACTTCACCACTTGCACTACTTCCTGAAGATGAGTTGGACCTTAACACAGGCGTCAATGACTGCCTCCTCAAACTGCCATGTCCAGATCCAGGATCCTCCATCTCAGAAGGACACAAAGGATTACTAGATCCACATCTAGAAGGTCCAGGACTAGCCATGGAACTATACCCTGACGAACTTAGATTAGACTCAGAAGCATGCTGCTCTGCTCTGTGTGCCATAGAGAAAGGACTCAAATACGTCATTCCTGGCTGGACTCCATGATGTCCTGACAGTTTCGTAGCAGGTGAAATCGGTTCAATATCGGATTCGGCTTCACTCATATTACAGGTAATGGTAATCAGTGGTGGGGCGCAGGGTAAGTCCAGCGAGCAGGGTTTTTCAAAATCCTTAAACATTCTCCTTCCGGATGGTCTGCTGGGAATCGGGAACTGAAAGGCGTTTTCCTGGTGATAAGGCTGAGCACGATGTGGAGGCGGTGAGCCGGGCACCAGGAGGTGTTGGGCTGGTTTGTGGGTCGGTGAAGGTGTTTGCACTGTTACTGTAGGTATTACTAAAGGTGGTGGGGGACTTACTTGACCCAGAGGAGGGGGCCGATTCTGGAAAACGTTACAAAAATTATAAAATACAATACCTATTGTGGGACAGCGTACTTTTGCTTTATATAAGGCACTTTGTTGCATTGCTGCTGCTTCTTCCATAATCAGTCCATCTTCAGCTTGAAGATCAATGGCAATATCCGGACACCTCACGTCTTCATCATCACTGTTGCTCACCGAAATATTAGGAATCTCCACTGAAATCCTATCATCACTATTGTCCAGGTCGTCCAGAGAAGACGCGGACATTTGCGCCCTCCTGGCAATTGGAGATTGACTCCTTCGCATGATGGGAGTAATAGCGGGGGAGGGCATGGGCGATGGTAAAGGGGTGGGCAACTCTCTTATAGGAGAAAGGCACTTGTTGATTGTGCTAGGTATTTCCAGTAAAATTGTAGGTGGGTGTAGTAAGTTTGTTCCGCTTCCTGATGATCTGTGGGCGCTCAACGGGTCCAACACCGGTACTTCTATAGTGCTCTGGGTGTAGCTGTGATGATGCATTACAGGACTTTCTGGAGCTCCACTGGAGAAAGACACTGGAGTGTGAATTGAAGAGGATGAAGATTCGTCGTCTCCTGCTATATCATCGTGGGGACTGGAGGCTGTTGGAGTTGTCGAAGGAGATACTTTCAACGAGTTAACTGCTGCTGATGTGGAAGAAAAATTGCGGAACATGGCTAAGATAGAGTCGGCGCTAGCAGGTTTTTGCTTCCCTATAGGATTTTTGCTATTGTTATGCCTGCGATTGATCAGCAAATCGCTGATGCTGGAGCTTAAAGCTGTGGGGATGGCTAAGTCTGAGCTGGTGAAGGAGTCACTTCCTGGAAAACAAAAACATGTATAGCACAACCACCTCAGACACCGACAGACAAACCCTGATTACTAGAAGTGCTGTTGGGGCTCCTGTTGACCACGCCAGGAGAAGGTGGAGTACTAGCAGGTCTCGGGAAAATACACCCCAGTCGGTTGGATTGCATGATCCCCATTTCCATATCCGAGCCAGAACTCATTTCGGCACTCACTTTATTCAACAACCTGGCAAAAGTCACCTTCTTCTCCAATTTGGGGTCGTTCAAAGCGGCCAAAGCCGGATCTTCTGAGAGTTTGGTTTCTTTGATGATAACGGAAGGTGCGGATTGGATGCCGCTAGCCTGACGATCGGTCATTTGGATTAACTCTCCCAGACTAACTCTTTTGGACACGTGTTTGTTGACTGGAGAAATTAACTGCTGCAAAATTTGTTTCTTCTCGGCTACGTTCTTTTTGGTTGGGGTCGAGTTGTTGCGCTTTTTTTTGGGCGATGGGCTACCTGGGAGCAGAGAGCGTGTGTCAGAGGTTGCAACACACCCAAAAGAAAAGACATTTACAGCCGAAAGCTACACCATTAAGTGCAGATTTCATGTGGTTACATGAAAAGTGCGGTTTATGTACAACAATTCAACTAATTAAATGTTCAGTGCAACCTACCAGCCACACGTGAGAAAGGGAGAGGGATAGTTAGTTTTGAGCTACAAAAAAAAAAGAGAAGAGTAGTTGTTTTTTAGTTTAGGACATGTACAAGTAAAGCAACGTTGATTTGCCTCAGTTTCATTATTCATGAGTCACTCAGTATGTTTACAACTGTGTTTTGTACTTTTGAGCAACAAAACAAATTACGGTAATGAAAATTTGGCAAATCCAAAGATAGAAAAAGACAGATCAAAGATAATACACGAGAGAAAAAACACAGGAGAGGCTTAGGCGCCTTACGTCTGGGAGGAGGTTTAAGTAAATCGTCCAAACTAAATGTACGGGCGGTGGCGGGCGAGTAGCCGCCGGAATTGTTGCCTCCGCCCGCGTGTGGACTGGTCAGGCTGAGGATGGACGGCTTGCGAATACCCAGGCGGCCGAAGATCGACCGGCCTTGAGCCGGACCTGGAGAAGGTGTCGCTGCTGCCGCCAACGCTGTGCCACCCGAAGCCGCAGCCAATTGCTCCCTGACTGACGTACTCCTCAAGGAATGACCTGGACAAGTCACAACTTCAGATCATCATCACACTTAAGCCTGCACTTACCTCTCCTGCTGTCTTCGTCAGCCAACAGCTTTTCAATTTTTTCTGGAAAGTGTCGTTTGGCACACCACACCAACCCAATCACCGCCATCACTACAAAAACCGTCATCAATCCCAACCAGAAGGGTTCGTGGAGCATGCGCTCGCTCAGTGGCTTGTACGGTATGTGGAGCATGCGCTTCTCGCACCTGGTGCCCTCCCACCAGGCGTGACACCTGCACTGGTACCCGCTACCTTTCTCGATACAGGTACCGCGACTCTCGCACGGATTTCCTTCGCAGGGTTTCTTCTTCTGCTCGCACGTGAATCCTACGTAACCACGTTTGCAGTGGCACTTGTAACTAGTTTCGGTCAGTTCGCAGGTACCAAATACGCACGGTTCCAGGTCGCATTGCGTGATTGCGCAGAAAAGACCTGACAGAAGCAGTGTTTATGTATAACTGATTTGGTATCAGTAATGCCTTAACTACTAAGATACAGTAGATATCTATCCAAGGAGGGACGCTATTAAACCAAAGATTTTACAATGGACTGATGCGTTTACATCAGCAAAATAAAAGTAAATTATATGTGTATGTTTGAGAAAAATACACTAGAAATCTAATAGTATCTTGTTACAGGTTGATTTTTCAAATGATAATGAAAATTGAAATATGATTCGCCCAATATTCCAAGGAGTTGTTAAGTGTATGTAATATTGCTCATATTTGCGTTGATCTAGATTTTGATTTTTTTTAGACATCTTTCTTTCTACTACTTTGACAGGTGATAACTCCGGTTCTAGGACAGTTGCAAAATACCAATTTGTAGCCCTTGAAATTCTCTTTTGATCACCGTGTCTACAAATAACAGAATGTAGAGAGCAGGTGGTTTTAAAATAGAAAAAAGTACTACTGCAAAGCCCTGCAGTACTATACCGCAAAACCATATTGAACAATTAAAGTTGCAAGTAGCAAGATAATGACCGTTATTCTTCTGATTAACGGCCAGAAGAATGTTGTTCCAGTTTATTCAACCGTAAACTCGATTTAATAATTGATTTACAATTGTCCAATCAGAGACCGCCTTAGAATTTTAGTGCAAACAAACCAGTGGACAGGAATTCGTTGCTGCCAGACATTGGTCAATATTTGGCCATTTTAGGCGGCCATTTTGATGATTTTACACGAGATTACATAACCGTGCTATTAATACAAGCTAAAATGACCTTTAGGACGTCTAATAGCCATTTTACCGAGTGTTAGATAAGTCTGACAGACATAGTTTTGCTAGGACGACTTTTAATTGAAAATTTGTTGAAACTGCCTTTTAAGTGTGCTTTATACTTTTATACCTCAATGGAACGGGTTTTGACAGTTGACACTTCCCTACCTAACCTAAAAACCTGCTCATGAAGGCGTAAAATGCAATTAAATGCCTTTAAGAAAATTTAGTAGTTTTTAAGTGTGTTTTACACTTTTATACCTCCATGGAACACGATTTGACAGTTGACACTTCCTTGGCAAACTAACCTACACGCTGAATAGACAGTTTTGACATAAAATCATCTAAAAACCTGCTCATGAAGGTGTAAAATGCAATTAAATGCCTTTAGGCAAATTCAGGGGTTTTTAAGTGTGTTTTACACTTTTATACTTCCATGGAACACGATTTGACAGTTGACACTTCCCTGGCACACTAACCTACACGCTCAATAGACAATTTTGACATAAAATAACCTAAAAACCTACTCATGAAGGTGTAAAATGCCTTTAAGCAAATTCAGTGACTTTTAAGTGTGTTTTACACTTTTATACTTCCATGGAACACGATTTGACAGTTGACACTTCCCTGGCACGCTAACCTGCACGCTGAATAGACAGTTTTGACATAAAATACGCATATTTGCGTTGTTCTAGATTTTGATTAATTTGGCAAAACCATGTTTTTGCTTAAAATTTCAGATTACCTTTATATTTTTTCTTGAAATTTTGATAATTAGATTTTAGATTTGAAACCTCCAACCACCATAGTCACCAATATGGTATCAATTTGATAACACTAACAGTCCGTTTGTTGCTCTGGAAGTACATGTAAAATCATTGAGCTTAACAGATTGTTAACCTTATCAGTTTGATAACAATTTGGTGAATATGGCCATAAGTAGAGTAGAGAACAAATTCAATGGATTACATTTTATCGTTCTATGAGTAGGATTTTGACAGTTGTGACGGTCTGTTGTAGAAAATGACAACTGTCAAAACACGTTTTATTAAGCTATAAAACAACAACAGGATGCGTATTCTGGAAACGAGGGAAAGGAATTATCAAGAGAAAGACCTGTAGAATGTGACAGGAACCCGCCATTGTCTGCTTCTTCTGTCACATTCTATCAACACTTCTCTTGAGAAGTCCGTTCCCTGCTTTCAAGAATTAGGCCCCTGGGCACCTTCAATCCTCTTATGCATTATTAATTAAACCAGCATGTAGTAAAGTTGAAAACTTGACTAATCTTTAAAGTGTCGTAAGAATTAAAACACGTGGCAATTGTTACAGCACCCAAAACAAATCTGGTATTGTGCTGATCGGAAATTCAGGTCGCGAAAAGGACTTTTCGCGTTGTTTGGCTTGCCTAATGACGTCACAAAGGGCTGGCGCGATGCAAAATAGGGCTGCAATTACAGTAGCAACGTTCCCGAACGATTCGGCCTTCTTTTATCCACAGGAATCGTTTGCGAAGACCCTCATTACCATCTTTTTGCTCTTTAATCAGTGTCTATTCATACACTTTTGTATAGTTTTGTTTAGACATTTTTGGTTTACATCTTCAAAGATCAGACTTACCAGTGAAATATCCCACGCATTGACAAATTTTCCGGTTCAACTTGTTAACGCACTTTCCCTCGTTTTGGCAAGGATTAGGGCTGCAAGCCTCCACTTCCTTGTTGCCATAATTGATCAGCTTTGTCTTGTAGCCCTCGTCCACCAGGACTCGCAGGGTTGCATTCAGAGGGTTTCCCAAAAGACCGCTCCTCTGACGCAACTGAATCGAGTTTAGGAACGATTTGATGTGAATCGTGGAACTCCCAAAGAAAATCCCTTCTTCGAAGGGCGATTGGTAACACAACCTCCACCAGGTGCCGTTGGTGTCCGAGTACCGATCAAACACTTCCAGCATTCCATTCTCGTCTTGACAAGGGAATTGGGAGAGTTTCACCGAGTGGAACGTTAAGGACACCACGTGACCTGTGGGGGCAATAAAACGCTGCAAAAAATCCAAGCTGGTGGGGGGTTGTTGAGGGTAGTTTAAGTAGAGCAGTGTGCCCGAAGTGTTGGTTTGGAGGATGATGACATTTTCGTCGGTGGAGGCCCGATCAGAAGTTCTGTAGGTCGCTTTAAAACCACGTTTTTTGGGACGTTTACCAGTTTGCAGTCTGATTTTTAGAGTTTCATCGTAGGACATGAAGTTACCTGCAAGATGAAAGAAATGTTTGGTCTTTTCAATAACATATTTTTGTTCTTAGAACAAAAGGACTGTTAAGATAAATATAAAGCTTTTAAAAGAGGGAAAACTTAATTGGGCTGGCCCTTAACTACCTGCCTAACTAAACCGGGGACAATTTCCCCCTTGGCTTATTAAGCGGTAGTGTAATTAGGGAAAACTGTCGCCAGTTTGAGAAGATTAAAAGCCCGGTTCGCTCTTAAGGAAGACAAATAACCGGTTATAAGTGGCAGAGTACTTGAGTTTTACCCTGTTTTTCCGTTAATTTTCGAGTGGAAAATTGTTGAAATGGAGGGTTAATTAAAAAAACAACCATTGCTATTATGTTTAAAAATGAAATTGTTTAATTAACATTGATTTATTTCAAGGATGTGATTTTTTTGGGTGCAGAAAGCCATTCAGAAGATTTTTCGTAAAATTTCCGTAACTCTAACTGTTTTCATGATATTCTACTTTTTTACTTTGTGATCTTGAAAATTCCGCATCTCGACCATTTTTGGGGTTTTAGCGACTGTAAAAAGCTCCAAATGTTCGTCTTGAACTGCTCTTTCTCGTGCCAATCACAATACGATTGAATATATACAGGGTGTTCAAAAAAAATAAGAAGGAAAGAGTTAAATTTAAAATTAGCAACCCGGTTCTGAGAGGGTGTGAATCTAGTTCACTGGAAGTGCAGGTTATTCTGATCATTTTTAAAATGTTCTAATTTCTAACTGTTTCTGAAATATTCGACCTTGCCATTTATGGGGTTGTAAGAAACTCAAAAAATGTATCTCAAACTGCCCTTTAATCTCGTACTAACCCCAAAAAGATTGGACATACACAGGGTGTTAAAAAAACAGCGAAACTGGTGTACTGCTGATCTATTGCTTTAATGGCATTGGATAAGACCATCAGGATACAAATACACTAGTTTTGCTACACATATTCTAGGTAAATGCTGCCAAAAGTGTAAAACTTGCGATACAAGTAAAAGAGATCAAATTTAATACAGTTTCTAGTTGAAATTACTCCCTTGAAACTTGATATGAACCTAATCAACCCTCATATTGTGTTCCGCCCCCTTTTTGATTGTAATAAACAATTTTCATTACCGGCGCTGTAATTTTAATTAAAAACCACGTTTCCACGTATAGAAGTTTTGTAATAAAACCCCCCGGAGGGCGGTTTCCGAATATAACCACCCTTACGACAATCAGCCAGAAATTGGCTCTAATCGCACAGAAAATTTACGACCCACGTGCAGATCTCTGTAATACCGCCACTTACCCTCGGTCAGAAGGTTGTTTTGGTGAAAAGGCCTGAAGTTTTCCGATTTTTTGCCCAGTTGCAGTTCGAACGTGACGTCGTGGTTATTTACGGCCTCCAGGTCGACGAGGTCGACGTCCTCGAACTCCAGCCAAATACGTTTTCCTGGGGGAGCTTGGATGACGATGGAACAATCGAGATGGGGTAGCAACGTGTCCGGATAGTTGGGGCTTTCAATAATGCCCTCTCGGGCTGTTAAGGTTTGTGTAGGGCAAGCAGAAACGTCCACGGCAGTCCACGTCATAGAAAATCTTTAAAAATTACGTCTTTAGATAAAAAAATTGAAGCACCTGGAATATTGGTCGTTAACCCTTAGCAAAACACCGCAAACCCATTATGCAGCTATAATAAAACCACCCTTTTTAAAGGTTATATCATTCCCTGGATAATATAAGCATATAATCTGGGTTCTAAGGCTTCATTTTACTTCCTGTTAAAACTTTTTCCACTCACCCACTTCCGGTTACCGAATAGTCAGAGTGAAACTTTACTTCTGCTTCGTTAGTTTGCGAGACAAAGTCGAAACGATCCATTTGCGTGGCGTGGAAACCACACGACCTGGTGCCGTCTTCCAGTAACTTTTCCCCCTTTGAAACCGATTTCAGCTCTACGTAATCGTAGAGACATTCCATTTGAAACTCCACGTCGATTTTCGAGAATCTGAGACACAAAGAGAATTCGACACTGCCCTTTTAAAAGGGGAATTAAAAGCATTTTACCGGATTTTCAGTCTGGTTCGTTCGGGACCGACGACACGCACTAAAAAATCCAGGTTGTTGTAGTAGTTTTCCGGGTAGTTGGGGGTGGTTAACACCCCTTCGGCACCCTCCATAGTGCGGTTGAAATCGAAAGTTGCGTCCAGGTTTTGACGTTTCTTTTTGCAAACGTAACCTCCGACTTGATCACAACTAACAAAAATACAATAAGTTATTTGACTGTCACGTTTGAATCATATCTGTAGAGTCCGGATTAAAAAGCACTAAAATCGTGAAAAAAAGCGCTTAAAAAGCAAAATTATTTTCTTCAAAAAAACATAACAATCTGTAAAAAAGCTTTAAAAAAGCAAAAAACTCTTTCAGAGATGCAAAATTTGTTTGAGTTCAACTTTTTTGAAGATTTCAAATTGCTTTAGAAGCATACGGAAGATTTTAGACTGTTTTGAAAACTTTCAAAAGTGTTTTGAACTACTTGAGAGTATTTGGAAGCTTTTTAGACTGTTTAAACAACATATTGAAGGTTCTGGAATGCTTTAGAGGCATTTGGAACCTCTTACACGGTTCACAACATTTTTTGGAAGCTTCTAAACTGCTTTAATATCTTCTGGGAGCTTCTAGACTAGTTGAAAAGCGTTTGAAATCTTTTAGACTGCTCTAAATGATTTTGAAAGCTTCTAAACTGTTTTGAAAGACTTCCGACTGCTTTAGAAGCATTTTGGACTTTCTGTAGTGTTTTGAAATCTTTTTAGACTACTTTAAGAGCATTGAAGATTCTGGACTGCTTTTAAGACATGTGAATTTGAACTTTTGAAAGCTTTGAAACTGCTTAAGAAGTTTTTAGATTGCCTTGAAATTTTTTGAGAGCTTCTAGACTAGTTGAAAATTATTTGGAAGCCTTTAGCGGGTTTTAAAAGCTTTTGGAAGCTTCTAGACTGTTTTGAAAGACTTCCGACTGCTTTAGAAGCATTTTGGAGTTTCTGTAGTGTTTTGAAATCTTTTTAGATTACTTTAGGAGCATTGATGGTTCTGGACTTCTGTTAAGACATGTGAATTTGAAGTTTTGGAAGCTTTTAAACTGCTTTAGAAGCATACGGAAGCTTTTAGACTACCTTGAATTTTTTTGAGAACTTTTAGACTAGTTAATGATTATTTGGAAGCCTTTAGAGTGTTCTAAAAGCTTTTGGAAGCTTCTAGACTATTTTGAAAGGCTTTAGACATATTTTGGAGTTTCTGTAGTGTGTACCTTTTTAGACTACTTAAGAAGCATTTGGAAGGTGTTTGGACAGTTTAAAGAGCCTTGAAGGTTCTGGACTGCCTTTAAGACATTTGAAACCTTGTAGACGGTTTTAGAAACTTTTGGAAGCTGTTAACTGCTTTAGAAGCATACGGAAGCTTTTAGACTCTTCTAAAAGCCTTTAGAAGCTTCTAGGCTGCTTTGTAAGCTTTGCAAGGCATTTTAGAGGTTTTGGAATGTTTTTACATTTTTTTAAACCTTCTCAGGTGTATTTTGCAACATGTTTTTGTCGTTCAGAAGCCCTCAAAAATAGCAGTAAATAAGCACAAAAAACTAAAATAAGCACAAAACGAAGAAAAAAGCAAAAAAAGCATCAACAAAATCTGTCAAATGACGTGTTTTTGCATAGATCGTTCACATTAGATGTCAAAGGTTGGGTTGCTTTTATTATTTACAAAAAGCAAAATTTCTAGAAATCCGGACTCTACATATCTGCATTCATTAAATCACTGCGTGTGAGAAAGAGAGCGGAATAGCCCGCAACTAATCTCTTTTGCAGTTTGGAAACGTCAAACTCATTGATGACGTTTTTTTAGCTAAATATAGGCTGCATTCGTTTTCAGGCTCCATGGAGCGAGCAGAGCTTTTTTGACGTCACAATGACGTAGTTTGACAATTGTTCAATCTATGGTTGTGCGAAATTACGTCATAGTGACGTCAAACACGCTCCATGGAGCTTGAAAACGAATTCGCTCTTCGATTCTATTTTAATTACCTCTGAGACTTCCAGTAAATTCCACTGGGTAAAGTGAGGGTAGGGGAGGGAGTCCATTGTAAACCTAAACACTTTGTTTCTGTATGCGTTTGCACCAAATCATTTTCCGAAGGTTTTTCACCGGGAAGCCATCCTTGAAAATCGGTAGGACTACCATCCACCCATTTAAAATCCTTTGACGAGGACGTTGTGGTTGCTCCTAACCTAGTTTGTTGTGTAAATAAGTCTGTTTTTCCCAGCGACAGCTATTCCCTACCAATATAAAGCGCTGGTTCTATATTCAGGGCTTTTTCTTATAGTGGAGGTAACGAATCGCTCCTCCTCTGCAGTGGTTATGGAAGCCAAAAGTGCTTTGATACCACGACAAATTTGCTGGGCTGTAGACCACGTGACCTCTGGATAATTGACCACCAAATAACAGGCATCATTGAACATCTGCAGTCTTTCATCTCCGCACTGCATTGCTAAAATTCTGTTATTAGCCAACAAACTTTTGGAGATGCTTTTAAGTACCATTTTTCATGGAAACCCTGGCCTTATAACCTCCAAAATGGTGGCTGTAATCCGAACTGAATCTTAAAACTAACCGAGAACCGTGACTGACATAACGAAGAAGTTTCAGTTTCATACTCCAATCTCCACAAATTCTTCTGGATGTGTTTGCCACCGATCCACTTGGGGTTTCTTCGATTATTTCCAGATAATCGTAGCTACAACTGATAGGAAACTATTACACCACAATTTCCCACTGAGTTTGAAAATGTCAACCAACCTAGGCTCATTTTCGATAACGAGCTCATCAAAATCCAAAACCACCCTAAACCCCGCAGGGGCAATTATCGTAGTATCACAGTCTGCATTGTCAGGATAATGTCTAGGAAATCCAGGGCTGGATATGGACGCCCTGGGTGATTGTCTCGATAAAGTCAGGGTGCGATTACAGTCAGGTGACCAGGTTTCCTCCAGAGGTTCTTTGGAAAATCTCGTTTCAACCACAATTACCGTATAATACAAGGTACCTACCGTCGTTCGGGGTTTTCTCACATATGAAATGATTGAGGGTGGAACAGTCCCGGTCGTTCCACATGAAATCGTCGGCCAACCCCGTGGAGGAGGTGGGGAGGGTGAAGGTACGTCTCATTTCCACGCAGTCTTGATCACTTAGGCCGTCATCGTTGGGTTGTTTGTTGTAGTGCTGGTGTTCGGGCCAACCAGGAAACCAATCTAAAAGCAGATCCAGAAGTTAATTTTATAATATCTTACTAACAGTTGGCAAATTAAAATAGTTATTAAGTTAAGAAGGTTGTATGATTAGTATCAATAATAGTACCTTTTTGGGAGTCTGTTAAAATAATCGAATTATTACGTTGACAACCTTAATAAGCTAGCTTTCTGAAATTATCTCTATATTTGGTGACCAATATTCCATTTCTTTACGGGGTTAGATAGAAGGCTTCAAAAGTAACATTTCCTATTTTTCGGTCACTCACAAATCCTACAATTAACGGAATTAGGGTCTTGTAAACATTGAAGAATAGTCAAGTTAGTCAAAGGACTATTTACTATTTGAGAAACCCTCAGTATATTTGTTAATCGATTTTCTGGTGATAGGGAAGATTAAAATTGGACGGTTTACACACATTTTTGATTGTTTTTTAATCAAAAGATTAGATTACAACTACAAATATATAAAATAACGTCTGCTAACTCCAAAAATGACGGTTTAACAAACAGAATTCTTTCTTTGGGTGTTTAACCTATAAAGTTTGCTGTATTGCTCTTGAGCAACTTTTATAGCTTCATAGCTGGCATTTGGCAGTTTATAACATTTTGAACTCCAAAGAAAACAACTTAATCTGCCAAAAATCCTTCGCATGGAACTGTAAAATACATTTAATGTGAATTTTATTTCTATCTTCTTAAAGATTAGTTAAAATTGCTAGTTAAAATAACCGTTATGATAAATGTAATTAAAGGTCAAAGTCGCTTAACATGTTGTGCGTTCTAACTACTTTTAAGCCAATTTGTGGTAAGGTAGGTTAACACCGATTTTAGGGCTTTAATTACCCGAAACTAACGGAAATGGTAGTTTCTAGGGTTAAATGTACCCCATAAAGCTGGCTTTGATTAAAATTGCCAATTTACTCGAACAAAGTATAGGCTTTTAGCGTCTGGTTCGCGTAACCCAGCAGGAATTTTGTGCTAGATAATCCGGGCCAGTTTAAAGTATCTAATTTATTTGACGGTTAAAGTTCAGGCGTTTGAAGAGGTTTAAAATACTTTAACCACCGAGCTATTTTCGCTTGATTTATTGCTACAAAGCCGATTCTCCTACGCATTCAATCATCGCAAAATTCAGCATTTTCGGATTTAATCAACAAGCAAGTATAAATTTATGCAGGCGCCTTTAGGGGCCGACAAGAGAAGAACAAAAACTATTTCGAGAATTGTACGGATTCGCGCTTAAAACGAAGGAAAAGACGCTGACTCTTGATTTAGAACTTTCGAAGAAGAAGTTCTGTTGGAAAAGTCACACCGGATGTTATGAATAGACTAGTTATTTGCTGCCCGGCTCGGATTTTCTTTTATTTCAACCCGGGAGAAAATGATGCTTTTAAGTGTTGCTGCACTGCAGAGAAATGTCCACTTTTACCGACCAAGGCTAAAATATTACACCTTTTAAGTTGTATATTATTTTTCAGCTTGAAATCCTTGTCCTTTGTTATATTTTTGAATTATTATTATAACTTTTTTGTTAGCACAAGTATTCTTTTCCACTGAAACGGTTGAAATGTTAATACCACTAAAATTCAAGGAAAGAAGGCAAAACACTTTTTATTTTTTCAAACCAAGACTTAAAATTAACAAACTACACCAAAATAAAGGTAAAATGGCTAACAAAACAAAAACTATAATTATTTTGTATAGTTTACTATTTTCAACCTTCACTATTTAGACTCCGGTACACCAAAATCCACCAAAGTGATTTTGAGTCACACCACTGGAAAGAAGAGAAAAAACGGAATTTTTTGAGTGGTTTAACGTTGCTGTAGCTCAATAAACAGCCCAGCTATAGACAGTCAAAATTTTGCTTAAAAAGGTTAAAGAAACTGAATCCTGATTTTAAGCTGACAAATTCCTACTAAAACTGCATGCAGAGTGGCCAAAATCTTTTTGACTTAAGAATAATTGGATTTGATAAAATGTGATACAATTGCTCATATCTGCAGAAATTGCTACTCTGCCATGCAAAAATATCAGATTCAGACAATGCATATAAACTGTGTGGATTTCCTAAAAAAGTTTCAAATTAAGCAAAATATCCAAAGTATGACCTGAAGAGGCTTAAAACATACTACAATCAACTTAATTGTGAATAGTCGCAACAGAATACAAATCATATTACGTAAGTATCTGTAAGTTATTTAGATGCGTTACAACTGAATGATGACTGAATTTGGAACGGTTTAGGTTGATTGAAAATTGAATGGACGATCATAGCGAAACGTGGAAATATTTTTGGTATTTCCCCCACACAAAGAGGTGAGGTGCTTGAACCGTCAGGAATCGCTACCATATAAGTTGTTTCGATCCAAGAATAGCCCAGCGTAAATATTACAAAATTCCTAGTTCTTACTGCCAGATGGGTTATTTTGATCCGGATCGAAAATAGATCCAGTGACGTGGGATGGCTCCCGCATGGCCTTAAATGGTACTGGTACTAAATATAGACTAGGCGGTGTGTGTATCCACTTTGGTGCTAAATTTAGACGAGAGGTGTAATAACCCAAAAAAAGTGTTTATTAAAAAAAGTTACATAATATAACATAATAATAACATCAAAGTGGATGGTAAAAGAATCCTAAAAGAAATGAAAGGCAGGCATTTTATTACTAAGAGGTTTTATTGACCTGCCTGGTAATAAAAGTAATATAATTACATAAAGTAAATAGTATTAACAAATAAAGTAAAATATAGAGTCGAAAGATGTTAAAATATATACAAGATGTTCTTGTTTGTCGAATTTGAAAGTCTGTCTGGCAGTACAACCACGGTCGCATTAAAATAACTGCAGATGGAACACAGTAGAAACAACATGTCGAAAATGCATTCAGCCAATAGCTTAGAAGCACTTGCGGTGGACAATTCCAGGGCCGGATTCGTCGTATTCTTGTTTGGAGATCCACATCTGTTGGAAGGTGGACAAGGAAGCCAAGATGGATCCACCGATCCATACGGAGTATTTCCTTTCAGGGGGAGCGATGATCTTGATCTTGATGGTGGATGGAGCCAAAGCGGTGATTTCCTTCTGCATACGGTCAGCAATACCGGGGTACATGGTGGTACCACCAGACAAGACAGTGTTGGCGTACAAGTCCTTCCTGATGTCCACGTCGCACTTCATGATGGAGTTGTAGACGGTTTCGTGGATACCGCAAGATTCCATACCCAAGAAGGAAGGTTGGAACAAAGCTTCGGGGCAACGGAATCTTTCGTTACCGATGGTGATGACCTGTCCATCAGGCAATTCGTAGCTCTTTTCCAAAGAGGTGGAGGCAGCAGCGGTGGCCATTTCCTGTTCAAAGTCGAGGGCGACATAGCAAAGTTTTTCCTTGATGTCACGGACAATTTCCCTTTCAGCGGTGGTGGTGAATGAGTAACCCCTTTCGGTCAAGATCTTCATCAAGTAGTCGGTCAAGTCACGACCAGCCAAGTCCAAACGGAGGATGGCGTGGGGAAGAGCGTAACCTTCGTAGATGGGTACGGTGTGGGTGACACCATCTCCGGAGTCCAAGACGATACCGGTGGTACGACCGGAAGCGTACAAGGAGAGTACGGCCTGGATGGCAACATACATGGCGGGGGTGTTGAAGGTTTCAAACATGATTTGGGTCATCTTTTCTCTGTTGGCCTTGGGGTTCAATGGGGCTTCGGTCAAGAGGACGGGGTGCTCTTCAGGGGCCACACGCAATTCATTGTAGAAGGTGTGATGCCAGATCTTTTCCATGTCATCCCAGTTGGTGATGATACCGTGTTCAATGGGGTATTTCAAAGTCAAGATACCTCTTTTGCTTTGGGCTTCATCTCCTACGTATGAGTCCTTTTGACCCATACCGACCATCACTCCCTGATGCCTGGGGCGACCCACGATGGATGGGAAGACGGCACGGGGTGCGTCATCACCGGCGAAACCGGCTTTGCACATACCGGAACCGTTGTCAACGACAAGAGCCGCAACATCGTCGTCACACATGTTGTCTGATGTGGTTGATCACTACTGCTCACACAAGACAGAATATACACAGCTTAAAAGCTTGAATGCGACTGAGGCTCCGTTATTTTCAACTATGCTTTTATAGATGTCCGCTTCCAGTGGCGCCGCTTCCCCTCCATTCTATTCCTATTCACGCATATCTACGTTACACTTACCAAGTCTCGTTCCCACCTCCCAAAATGGCAATTTCACTTTGACTCACTTTTTTTTAAACACTTAACAAAGTTACACTTGTTTCCACACTTAGCACCCTCCAAAGCTACAATTACACTTACAGCACAAAACCAATCAATCATACACAATCAAACAGAAAACTCATTTAACCTAACCAGAAATTTTCCCATAAACATTCCTAAGGGTGGGCCCTTTGGGCCTACGCCGATGTGTGTATATGGAATCTAAAAATAGCCGGTACCATCCATGTATGGCTCGGGGCGTTGGGGCCCCAAAATAAGACATGGCGGCGCGAAACGGTGGGAGGCGTCGGGACGCGCAGCGTCTCCGCAATTTCACAAAGCCGGACGCTTCCTAAAAATAGCGTCCCGAAACCAAAAATGCACGTAGCGCCCGGATTCGACGTTTCGAAAATTCCTACGGCTTGTTTTTCACTCCAAAGTGGATCCAGATAATATATTTTTTGCTCTAACTAACGCTACTCTCTTTGGTTTTTGTGTGGTTTGTTACACGTAAGTAAAACCTTTTTGACCATCAATTATTTCCCAAAAAAAATTTAATTTTTTAGAGATTTGCTCTAAATTTACTGTTCAGCATTTTTTTACATTATCCTCTCTATTTGACAACTGTTGAAATGGTGTGAAAATGGTCATAAAGACAGTTTGTCATTATTGAATTATTAGTCCAAATATAATATATAGGGTGTTTTATTTCACCTAACATGAATCAAGAATTTGACAAGTAATGGGTATATGTTATTTTTGATGTTTAGTGGCAGAAACTCTTTCCAAACACTGCAGCTTTAATAACATTAAAAATATCAACTGTTTCGCTCTAAGTCACCTTCATCAGACTTAAACAGTGTGACAAACAACATAAGACCAGGTTTTTTAAAATTTGACATTTTGATACAAATGCTAGTGGTTTTGGTGATTTTTATTGGTTTATTGTCAAAGTCTGAAGATGGTATCATTTAAATCATTGAATTCCAATTATTATTAATAAAGACTAAATCAATACTTTTACTAACTAGTTTTCCTATAGTAATTATTTGACAATTTTATTGATTGTTAAGAGCCTTTTAAGATAACTAGTAATAATTGTAACTAACTTCTTTTTCAGTTAGTTTTATGAAAAAACTCACTTAACCTAACCTAACTTAATAATTTTTTGGACCTCTGATGATACCTTGATTAGGCGAAACTCCAATATAAAATGTAAGACTTCACTTTCTGTTTTTTTTTTTTCATAAAACCAGCTAATTTAATGAATTCTAAATCACTCTTCCGAGTAACTTTTATCTGCTCTTTTTTGGTGTTTTCTGTGTAGTGCATCTCTATACTGACAGTGAAAAAAATCTTTACATTTATACTTAAGCATAACCTAAATTTAAGAGAAACCCTACTTAGACACTTTTAAGCATAAAAATTAGTGATTCACGGTGATGGTTTATTAGAAACTTTTTTTTATTAGAAATAAAGGGCAAATCAACCCGTTCCAACATGTATTTTCAAATAGAACTGTATTGATTATATTTTATTACTGTTCAACGGTGGAAAATTGTCATTTTTACATTTTTGGACTGTCATTGCTCCTAACCAGATTGAAACAGAACAAAACGGTTTGCAGTTTAAATTTCAACTTTTCTAGATCTATCACCAAGTGATATTTTTATTTTTAATATAAAATGTCATGCTTGAAAAAAAAATTAATATTTTAGGAAATAATAAAGGTATAAAGATGATTTTTTTTTGTTGAATTACCCGGCACACTCTGGGCTATAATATATCCAAAAATCACGGTCAGCGATTGAGTCGTTCATGGTTTTCAGAGAAACTATTAAATTTAAGAAAAAGACAGTAAAAGAGAAAAAAAAAATATTTCAGGAAATAATAGAGGTATAACGATGATTTTTTCTGATAACATATCCAAAAATCACGGTAAGGGAGTCCTTGATGGTTTTCACTTAGAGTTTTGGTACTTCACTCACGGTTTTTGGCTGGAATGAAGCAAACATCTAAATCTAGAGCATCAAATTGATGTCAGAATTCTTCCCGCTGTCTTCAAGTTAGTCAAAAATGCTGTCTGAACCGTTTGGATAGTCCCAATAAACGCTAGAAGCCTTTTTACTGTCCTTGTAATGCAAAATTAAAGCCAGACAGCTAGTCCCTGTCTTTGAATAGTCAAAAATGCTACCAGAAACTTGTGAATTGATGTCTGAGTGCTTCTTTGGTGTCTAAGACTTGTCAAATTACATCTGGATGCTTCTTCCTGTCCCTAAAGTATTAAACTGAAGCCAGAAAGCTAGTCCCTGTGTTTCAATAGTCGAAAATGTTACCAGAAGCCTGTGGATTGTCAAAACTAATACAGAAAGCTTCTTTACACTCTCTAGAGCATCAAATTGATGTCAGAATGCTTCCCGCTGTCTTCAAGTTAGTCAAAAATGCTGTCTGAACCGTTTGGATAGTCCCAATAAATGCTAGAAGCCTTTTTACTGTCCTCGTAATGCAAAATTAAAACCAGATAGCTAGTCCCTGTCTTTGAATAGTCAAAAATGCTACCAGAAACTTGTGAATTGATGTCTGAGTGCTTCTTTGGTGTCTAAGACTTGTCAAATTACATCTGGATGCTTCTTCCTGTCCCTAAAGTATTAAACTGAAGCCAGAAAGCTAGTCCCTGTGTTTCAATAGTCGAAAATGTTACCAGAAGCCTGTGGATTGTCAAAACTAATACAGGAAACTTCTTTACACTCTCTAGATTCTAAATTGAAGAAAATCCGGTGTGAATATTTTAACAGTTAAATATTGCTATAGGGTGTACCAAATAAAAACTATACTGAACATTCGTTTGAAGCTTCAATTTAGAATAGGAGGAATTTTTCTTTTTCTTTAGACACAGGCACAATTTAGACACAGATTAGGCAAAAATTTAAATGAAACAGTATTAAACCGTTTTCTAGATAGTTACTAGATGGTATATTATTTTACATCCAGAATTTCCCTAGACAACCAGTATTATTATTAATAAAACTTCTTTCTTGTCTGATGCAAAAATCAGGGTGTCCCAAGCCAAGAACAATGAAATTGTAAAAATATCCAATAATTCCAATATTGGTGACATAAATCCACACTGGACAAGTTGTTACTTTAAAAAAAAATCGTACATAACCAAAATATAACAATTATAAAAATTAATTATTAAATACTTTTTTTAAGTGTAAACCTTTGGAGTAATAATTGGATTTTGCTTCTCACATCCAATTTTAGAGCATACAAATGAGCCATTACAATCGATGTATAGAGCCTGTTGAGCCTCGACTAATAAACGAGGTTTTCAACCTACTTTCTCGTCTTCTTCGAGTCCTTAGAGCTCTTTTTACTCCTCGACCGGTCTAGTAAATAATTTATATGGAAGGGCGCTTTATCAACGTCACACTCTATGTGCACTTGACTTTTTCCATACCGCGATCGAGGAAAAAGTTTGAGGTTATATATAGAGAGAGAGTTTGGCATGGGTCAAGTAATACACAAGCAGTGGTCAAGTTTCATACTAAATTATTTGGCAAAATCCAGTTTATTTACCCGTGTGATTCATTTAATTTCGAACTTGTTACTCATGGTTGTTTTGCAGTTTGATATTTGGTAATTACGCAACCTTAAGTGGGTGTGCAGGTGTATGCGACCAAAATCAGAGAAAATCAAGAAATTTCCCTAAAAATAGACCAGTCGAACGGAATAAGGCAATCGAGACATTCACATGCATGCCGGGCATTTTTAGGCCGTGACTCTAAATTTAGTTGGCCCCCCTCTAAGTCCTTGAACGATATTTTTATTAGAATTTTTCGAAAAAAAGTTATTTCTATTTATTAATCCTTATCAATAAACTGTAAATTGTAAGTTTTTGTTCAAAATCCTTTTGTTAATTTAGAGTTATTTTTTTTAGCTTTTCATCTCTTGAAAACCATCAAGAACTCAATTTAAAACCGTAATTTTTGGATATATTATAGCTCAGAGTTTGCAGGGTAGTTCAAGAGAAAAAATCACCTTGATATCTCTCTTAATTTTTCCTGTTCAGGTGCTTGTTTGTCATTTTTGTCCTCATTCCAGCCCAAGGACTCTAAATTTGAATAATTCAGGTTAATGGTAGAGATTTTTTTTCTAGCAGACGAGATACAATCAGTTGAAAGTATATCACTTTTAAAAAATATGATATTTTATAGGTTCTATTTGTAGGGATTTTTAGGAGTAAAAGTAAAAAAAATACAGGTGTTTGATGTATTTTAATTAAACACACTTACTTGTGTAGGAAAAGGTAAGTCCATCCGACCATCGAAAATCACTCTCCTGAGTTTTATCAGATGCCCCAATCCAGTAAGCGTTGCCATCTCGATATCCAGGACTGGAAAAGAAAATCCAGGATTAGTGGATGTTTGGAATTCCCTTTAAGTACTCTTTTCCTTCCCCTCCATCCCTCAGGAAATGGAGTTGATCGATTTATCTCTGGTCAAAGCACTTTTGCACGTTTAAGTAAAATGGTTTCCTGTGTCCGTTGGTTATTTGATTTCTTTCATACTTTTCAACAATTTCGACACTTGAGGATGATTTTGAGGGATTATCAAATTTAAAAGACCATGTTACATTTGAAATTTTTTTTCTAAAAAACTGTCTTTTTTAATAAAAAAAAAGAATTTTTTTCAAGAATTTTATTGATTTTACTTCAATTTATTATTTCAAATTAACAATAAAATATCTATATAACATAAATCAACTTTTTCAGCAAAAATATTGTTTTTTTTTTCAGTAAGAAATACAATTCAAAGTTTGGACTGATTTCCTGTAAAAATAACCCTCAAAAAGTGGGTAAAGTATAAATTTAGTTTGATTTGTTGGAGGTGGTCACCTTTTGGAGACAAAAGTAAAAATTAGCGGTTTGACCTCTTTGAATTTCGTGTTATTTTGAAGTAGTTCCACCAGATGTGGGTTTCACTAGTCTATTTTTATTGTAGTCCTATAAATAAAGTCACAGTTTGAGCGAAAAATACACGACTTTCTATAGGTTTTACATAGAGATTTAATATTCTATTAATGGATCGTTGTTTGCCTTTAAAGGCTTGGTTTCTGTATTGGTAATTAAATATTTTGGTTGTTATTAGGTTCAAAAAAACATCTAAAAGGTCCTAACCAAAGAAGAATGAAGCCATATCGTGCAGATAGTAAGTTTGAAGGGTTGTAACAATTTTCAGTTGAATAAATTGGGTTTTTAAAAAAACTGTGGTTTTATTGCTTAACTAATTAAACTAGAATTATTGAGAAAAGTCTGAATTAAAATATTTTTTTAAAAAGTATTTATGCAGTTTTTTTAATAATATAAATTAAAAAAAAAACCGCAGTCGGTAGGATTCGAACCTACGCTCCCAGAGGGAATCTGATTTCTAGTCAGACGCCTTAACCGCTCGGCCACGACTGCTACAAGATAACTTAGATCAAACCTCTTTACTACCAACTGAACAGTACATGTCACTATACAGAGTGGTTTAAAAAATCTGTAATGGTGGACATTTTAACAATTCTCAAAATTGTGACCGCAATAAAAAATTAATTAACATCTCCATAACCATAAAATTATCAAAAGCAATTAATAACTCTTGTTTTCAAATTTGTTTTTATATTGGAGTGCTTTTCATAGTTTCATGGTACGATAAAAGAAAATTTAACAGTTTCCGCATTGAACTACAGTCTAAACGACGATTTAAACAGTTAAAATCCAAGTTTAGAGCTATCAAAGTAAATTCAAGCTGTCAAAGAAAATTATACTGCTTTTGATACTAAATACAAGGTTTTTATAGTTTTATAGAAGACATTTTGACAGCTGTCACTTTTATTGTAATATGAATAGTGTCCCAACTAAACCGTCACAAAAATACCATAAAATCACAATTATTATTAACGTATAGGTACTTGTCACTATACGTTTCATTCTTTGATCAATTGTTACAAAAGCTTGAATTACAGTGGGAAAGTTCATTGAATCAGTATTTCTATAAATTAAAAACTATTGAGGTTACAAAGAACAATTATCACTATTTGTAAGTAGTTACTAAACATAGGTACTATTATCAAGATCAAAGCAAACATTTTCAATAACAAACAATGCAAAAGTGCAGCAATCAATTAATTTTAAGTACTTTTTATCAGCACTTGCATAGGTATTAAAGGTAGGCCTGTCTTAATCTAGTTTCAAAACAACCATGAACACCAAAGTGATCATTTTCTTCACTGTAGCAGGTAATTGATATTATTCCATATACTACAGCCAATTAATGTTTGTCTGTAGCTTTTGTAGCGAATTTAGCAGAAGGAAAAGTCTACAGCCAATGCGAGGTGGCTGCAGCTTTAAGGAATAAAGGTGTCCCCGAAGACCAGGTGGCCACCTGGGTATGCATTGCTCATGCCGAATCAAACTTTGACACAACAGCCATTAATAAGAATACCTGGGATTATGGAATATTCCAAATCAGTTCTTTGTATTGGTGCGAATCTGGTGACTCTCCTGGTATGTGTTTTGCTGGTAGTTTTATAGTGTTTAATTTTAGTGTTTTCCAGGTAATGGATGTGACATAAGCTGCAACAGTTTACTGTCAGATGACATCAGCGAGGACATTGACTGTGTCCAGTACATTTACCAACAAACCGAAGCTATAGGACAAGTGCCTGGATTTAAGGCTTGGACCACTTATTCTTCTTGCAGTGGGGATAACAGTGGATGGATTTCCGGTTGTTAAGTCAAAAAAAATTGTAAAATAAAACGTGCATCTCAAAGCGTAGTTTTATTCTCGATTTGCCTCCGGGAAGCAACAGGAAAAACTGGATTTCGCAACGTTCCTCCGGGACTTGCTTTAATCAAGGTTGGAAGCAGTGAAAGCAAGCACGAAATTATGTTCGGAAAGTGCAATTGAATTTCTGGAACTAAAATCATCTGGATAAGTGCACCTCCTTGTGATGGATTTGAGGAAAAGTACAAGTTTTTGCCTGGAATATTCTCTATTAAAACTCGCAAACAATGTGGGAGCAAAAACTTAATGAACCACTTTAAATTCACGTTAGGTGGGCACCTAAATATGTACTTAATTTTCAAGGAATTTCCAGGTTTTTTAAATTATTTTTTAGTTGTTTTCTACGTTCAAAGGTTGGTAATTATGTGGGAGTGAATTTTGCGGAGCTGCAACATCAAACGACCCACCAATTTACCAGGGCAAAATTAGTTTGCTCTACAAGGTGCCATTTTAAACTGAAAAGTCCATTTAAGTTTCTATGCAAATTTAAATTTCACATTCATGAGTCAAATTATAAGCTTGTACAAGTTAATTTCTTCAAAATTTTTAAATGGAAGTTTGATGGTCTAGTTTTGAATGTCAAAGACAGTTTTTTAGTCAAATTTAAAGCTACCAAGTCAATTTTCAAGGCGAAAGTGTTGATATACAACTTTACAACTTGACGCTACAAGTTTTCAAGTAATTTGTAGAACTGTAAATACAAATATAATAAAATACAGAAAATGTATGACAAATTTTTAAGCTTAAGCCAGAAAGTTAAAGCCAGAATACTTAACCACCAATTTTTGACTGATTAACTCAGTTTTCCAAATTTATAAGTCAAATTTTGCAGTTTAAAGTCAATTTTTAGTGGGGAAGTGTTGAAATGACTTCCATAAACGTGACTAATGGCTTGCACTCAATTTCCAGACAGTAAAAGTCACTTTTTAAGTTTTCCCAAGTCAAAACCTTGAAACAAGTCAATAGTTTAGTCAAACTTTGAATTCCTTACCTATTCAACAGAAGTTGATTCAAAATCTTCTGGTCCCGTTCACTCCTCACACTAACCAAATGTCCCCCACGTCCCGCGCACTCTTCCTCAGCTTTCGGCCACGTCATCCTCACCGAATCAAAGGCGGCGACGCAGAACTGCCTCATTGCCACCCACCCAAAATCGCACACCCCCACCACGTCCACGACCGGTTCTGCGCGGTACGTGATGCGCAGCACCGTCACTCCCGACGTTTCGGCCGGTCGCGACACCTTCACCAGGAATTTGTTGGCCTTGGACACGGTCTCGATTTGACGGCGCTCGTCCCCCGGATTGGTGCAGAACGATTTTGCGGTGTTGCCGTCGTGCAGTTCGGCCAGCAGTCCGGTGCAGGTGGTGTTTGTTGTTTGCGCAGGCGTTGAAATTTGCCCTGCAATAATTATTCATTATAATGTAATTCTGAAACAGTTTTTAAGTTTAAAATGTTAAAAACCGTAACAAGTAACATGGAAGTTGCTTTAAAACTTTAATTTTTGGGTTTCTAAGGTAGAATGTGTGGGACCTAAAAATAAAAAGAATACTTTTTAAGTTTAAAATGAGAAAAACCACAACAAGGAGCATACAAATTTGCCTTAAAACCCTTTTACAGTTTTCAAGTTAGATTTTGTGGCTAGAAGTGGAAAATTGATAGTCAGGACCTAAAAATAGGCTGTGAAATCTTTATTCAACGTGTAAAACTCAAAATAAAATTTCAAAACACTTTTTAAGTTTATAGTAAAAACCTGTAACAAGGAACATGAAAATTGCCTTAAAACACTACTTTTGGCTGTGTAAGTCAGATTTTGCTACTAAAAACGTAAAACTGATAGTCAAGAACCTAAAAATAGGTCTCCAAGCCTACATTCAACCTCTAAAACTCAAATTTAGAGCTTCCAAAACAGTTTTGAAGTTTCAAATATAAAAAACTGCAACCAGTGACCTAAAACTTGCCTTAAAATCCTAACTTTGTCTTTTTAAGTCACATTTTGCAACTAAAAGTGTATAAATGATAGTCAAGAACCTAAAAATAAGTCTCCAAGTCTACATTCAACCTCTAAAACTTAAATTTAGAGCTTCCAAAACAGTTTTGAAGTTTCAAATATAAAAAACTGCAACCAGTGACCTAAAACTTGCCTTAAAATCCTAACTTTGTTTTTTTAAGTCACATTTTGCAACTAAAAGTGTATAAACGATAGTCAAGAACCTAAAAATAAGTCTCCCTTAAAAGCTTTCCAAAACAGTTTTTGAAGTTTAAAATATTTTTTAAAACCCAAAGTTTTTAACATTTTGTGCAACTAAAACTGTATAAATGATAGTCAAGAACCTAAAAATAAGTCTCCAAGTCTATATTCAACCTCTAAAACTTAAATTTAGAACTTTCAAAACATTTTTGAAGTTTCAATTGTGAAAAACTGCAAACAGCCACCTGAAACTTGCCTTACAATCTTAATTTTGTCTTTTTAAGTCACATTGTGCAACTAAAAGTGTATAAATGATAGTCAAGAACCTAAAAATAAGTCTCCAAGCTACATTCAACCTCTAAAACTCAAATTGTAAGCTTTCAAAACACTTTTAAAGTTTCAATTGTGAGAAACTGCAAACAGTTACCCGAAACTTGCCTTAAAATTTTAATTTTGACTTATTAAGTCACATTTTGCAACTAAAAGTGTACAAATCTACCAACAAAGTCTAAAATTAAAATTAAAAGCTTTCAGTACACTTCTTAAGTTTCAGAACATGAAATTTAGCCTTAAAACCCTAACTTTGAGTTTTCAACTTAGATTTTGCGGCTAGAAGTGAAAAATTGATAGTCAGGGTCCTAAAAATAGGCTGTCAATGTTAGATTCAACGTGTAAAACTCAAAATGAAAGTTAAAATGTAAAAAACAGTAACCAAAAATGTGAATGTTGCCTTAAAACCTTAGTTTTGTATGGTTAAGTCAGATTTTATAGTCAAGAACCTAAAAATAGGACTCAGGTAAACAGGTAAATATGAATTTTCAAGTCAAAAGTTTACTTAAAGGCCTAATTTTGCGATTTTAAGTCATACTTAATGACAAGGTGTGTGGAACGGTCAAAATAGCCTAAACTGTCCAATTAGAGGTGTCCAAGTCGATTTTTCATGTTTAAAGTCACATTCAAAGCTTTCAGTCCACTTTTTCAGCTTTAAATCTAAAAATCAAAGGAAACCCACATAACAGTTGGCTTTTAAAGTAAAATTTAGAACTTTTTCACTCTATAAAAATTAAATATCCCAAATTAGCGACAGATACATTATTCTAATATGTCCCTAAGTGCAAAAGTCGATTTGCACTTAGGGACCCACATTAAAGGGTTATTTTCAAAGATGTTAATTATTAAATTCGTTAATGGTAAAGGTCAAACGTTGAAGCAATTTTCGTTAATAAAATAACGAAATTTGAAACTAAATGTCCCAGGTAGGGTTTTCAACAAAAAACTGTTTATTGAAAAACTTTTTTAATTTACCTTCTTTTTGTCTTTATCAGTATTCTGAGTGAACGTTTTTTTTTATTATTTTCTCTGATAATGGCAAAGATCTAAGATTTTGATGCTTTTCTAGAACAAACTCACATAATTTCATCAAATATTTACGCGTTCATAAACCAACGGAAAAATGCTTCACTAAATTTAATAAACGTTATACGTGTGAAAGTACGGTATTACGAAACTTTTATGGAAGGAAAATATGCTTTATTTTATGATATTCAGCTGGAAAAAGTGCCTGCAGCTGTTTTTTCTCTTGGGTAAATATATACGAACCTTCCGAATCGTTTTCGTCTCCCGTTTGTAATTTAAGGGCCACTCGATTCCCGTAGGGCATGTAAATCCTGAAAGTACACTGAAGTGATCCTGGTGGTTTCAGTTCCACAGTTCCCTCACTGTTTACCAAGGTGATGTTGTAGCAAAAGTCTACTAGACGATACGATAGTGAAAAAGTCGGATTTCCTTGCACGTGCATTACTGGGTGCGATTTGCTTGTTTCCGGAAAATAGATTTTCCGGTCGATTTCTGGAAGTTCTTCCAGTTTTCCTGCAATAAAAACATCAATTTATACGCCATTTATTTTATACAAAAATATTTTAGTTTATATTTAATGTTTTCAAAGTTTTCAGGTCCTGAAAGTTATAGTTTGGACTTTTAATCATGAAATCACAGTTTCAGCACTGAAAACTGTTTGCATGTCTTGAAATAATTAGACTTTCAATGATTTTCTAATATTGAGCTTTTCTGCATTGAAATGTACTGTTTTCAAGATTTTTTAGGACCTAAAATTTGGAATTTTTACTATAAGACACGAAATCAAGAAGTTTTAGGACTGAAAACAATTTGAAAGACTTGAAATTAGATTTTCAATAAAAATTTCTTATGATTTTCTTAGACTGGACATTTCTGCATTGAAATGTTTTTGAACTGAAGTGCTTTTGGCACCTAAAAGGTGTAATTTTGTCTGTAAGACACCAAATCATAGAATTTCAGGACTTAACACAGTTTGAAAGTCTTGAAATTAAACTCTCTTAATGTTATTTCTTTACTAATTTCTAAAATTGAAATTCTCTGCATTGAATTTAATTGAAATATCATGTTTAAAAGTCTCTGAAAATTATAGTTTTTACTAAAAAACACGAAACTAGAGAATTTTACAACTGAGCACAGTTTGAAAGTGTTGAAATTAGACTTCCTATGTTAATTCTTTACGAAT
Source organism: Ips nitidus (assembly GCA_018691245.2). Taxonomy (NCBI): domain Eukaryota; kingdom Metazoa; phylum Arthropoda; class Insecta; order Coleoptera; family Curculionidae; genus Ips; species Ips nitidus. Next base: position 3,914,993 of record CM042801.1, on the reverse strand, counting down.
TTCTCAAATTAGGACTTTCTGCATAGAATTTTGATCGAAGTGGAGTGTTTTAAAGTTTTCAGGTCCTGAAACTTATAATTTTGACTGTAAAACACGATATCAGAGAGTTTCAGCACTAAACACAGTTTGAAAGTTGAAATTATTCTTTCATTGTTATTGCTTACTGTTTGTTTTCATCGATTTAATGTAAAACTGGGTTTTTCTGCATAGAATTTTAATTGAAATGTAGTGTTTCAGAAGATCGAGTTTCTGAAAATTACAGTTTTGACTAAAAAACACGAAATCACAAAGTTTCACGACTGAACACAGTTTGAATGTTTTGAAATCAGACTTTCAATGGTATTTTTAGAGTTTTCTTAAAACAGAGCTCCTTTGCATTGAACTGCAACTAGAATGTAGTGTTTTCAAAGTTTTTAGAACCTAAAATTTGGAATTTTAACTTTTTAAGTAACGAAATCAGATTGTTTTAACACTAAAATTGTTTTTATTCAAAACTAATATAAACGTTTCTTTTTAGAGTTTAAGTGGTTTTATTATTTGTACATTCAATTCGTTATCACTTTCTAAAATTTCAAGATATCCAAATAGCACGAAAACTACTTCTCTTGAAACTTTTGCACATTTCCCTGGAACTATAAAACTAAATCAAACAAAGACTGAAAACTGGAGTGATTTTTAATAAATTCAGAGACAGTGTTGCTGTTTAAACCAAAAAAAATCACAGTTTTATCTCCGGAGATCAGTCGTTCAAAGTTTGGTTTGCTTCCGACTTTTAATAGATTTTATATGGAAACTCTACTGATAAGTTCAGGTTGACGAAACTTTTGCCATTTAAATTTGAATAAATACTGATAAAACCGCCTCGAAGTAGTCCGGAAAGGCCTCCGGATGTTTAAAGCCACTTTCCATCATAGTTTGTCCTAGTCACGTCACTGGAAAATTAAAACTAAAGCTACAGTAAACCATAGCAAGGTTTTTCAATATTATTTTGAATTAGTAACTTCCAAACTCAAATTAATAGACTTTGGAGAATCTGCTTGAAAATTCTACTGCTTCTTTTGAAGATATTCTCTTTTGGTGTTGCTTCATCCATGTCTTTAGAGAAATGTGCTATGCTGATGTTTCTGTATTTCTTCACTTTGTGGAAAGCGTTGTTTGTAATATTCTGTCATTTCCTCATTTTTTTAATCTGATTGTTTGTTTCTTCTTTTAACAGTTCAGTTGTTTCTGCAATCTCTTCAATTATTGCTTTTCAGTCTTAGCAGTTTGATGAGTAAGGTACTTAAAACTAAGTTTGCTGTCTTTCAAATGAGTTGTGCAATTGTACAGCTTTATGGAAGAGATTGTGACAGTTGACAATTTAATTATAAAATAAAATACAGGCCAATTAGACTACTTTACTTTAAAATCAGCCCAAACTCTATCCATTGAGGTCCAAAATACAGTTAAAGCACTTTAAACTGAGTTTCTGGTTTTTCAAATGGATTTTACAGTTGCATAGGCTTCATGGAGTGGATTATAAAAGTGGACGTGTTAATGACAGATTAAACTACACGTCAAATAGACAGGTTGAGAAAAAACTTTACTGATTATTCTTAAGAAAATAGCTGAAAATTTTACCTTTTCTATTGGTCAAAGATAACATTTTCTGCCTCCTAAATTACTCCAGACTAGCAGAATTAAAATTGCCCAAACTAATTTGAATTTAAAAGTGAATGCCAGAATTAATCCAGTTTTTCCATGCGTAATCAAGTTCGTTCATGAGCATTTAATTGAAACACGAACAAACGGATTGGTTTTTCTGGGGTTACTGTGAAAGCGCATTTGATTGAATTCCAATCAAAACAATGTTTGTTATTTTTGGTAGAGACTATCCTAGTTTTAGTTGTGTAGGTTTAATTTTGTACACCAATCTCATCCAACTAATTAGGAATCTAAGTCCTTTCTTTACATACACGTAAACTAATATCAAAACCTTCGCAGATGACAAGTTTCCACCCCAATCGGAAAGTTACTTAGGGAGCTATTACAGTTAAAGCCCTAACATAAATCTAATAAACAAACATACGCTCCAAGGCAAACACACAAAAGCTGTTTTGAGGTTCTGTTAAATCCCTTGTTGTTTCAGCTCTAAACTAAACACTCTGTATAGTTTGAGTGGTCATAAAAAACAATTTTCTTACCGCATAACTTGTGGAGCAATTTACCATCATGGGTATACTGGGTGTGGTTCAAGCCGGCGAAATGCAAATAGCCCTTATTGCAAGGAACGTTAAGTCGTGTCAATTCGGCAACAATGCCGTGTCCATCGTTGGGTGATGGGAACCAAACTTGGCAACGTGCAGTTCTTGGTAGATCCGAATTGGTTATGGTGCTCGAATCTGGATGCAGGCGCAGATTACAATCTAAAGACCAGTTTACTGTAGATGGTTTAACATAACCGGAGGTTAAACTTACCTAGTGAAACATCGAAAGTAAATATTGCTCTATGGATTGTCGGGTTGTTTTCTTTTCTGTAGTTTATGCTGAAAAAAAAAACAGCAATTTTAATATTTTATTTTTTTGTGATTTTCTATTTACATCCAAATTAGTATGAAAAGGGTTTTTTAAGATTTACAAACTTGAAACAAGATTATTTTTAAACAGGATGGACCAAAATGAACTGCTATGATTTAGCATAATTTCCAATATTACATGGAACAGTTAAAGCAATTTTTTTGTTTGTTTTTAAGGTGTGTAAAAGCAGTTTTGCAACTCATCTAATAAAGATATATGTCGGTTTTCAACTAAAAGCCGCTATTTACAAATACTTAATTAATTAAACCTAATTTGGTGACATAGGCTTAGTAATAGTTTAGTATATTGCTTTTACGAAAAATGTATATAATAGAGGATTTTCTCAAACGCGTCACTTTCTAAGAGTTTTAATGAAAAATTGGGGCCAATCAAACGTTATCATACAGGCTCAATAATCATATGCTCGTATGGTACTTAAATACAAAGTTGTTGCAATCATGACGAGGTAAAAGCAGCCTTGATTCCATCCAACATTTCGATAAACAGTCCTGCAATCTTGACCGAAGAGACCAGTAAATTATTAATAGTTAATCCGGTGTTTGTGCGTGGTTTACGGTGAAGATGTCGAGCAATATGCAGCAAATGGACCTGGAGGAACCCAAAACAGGTACACACGATAACTAGGTCAAAGTGTAATGCACTCTAGTTTTCAATTGATTTATCAAAAACTAGTTTATCGGAATAGTTTAAAACCATCACAATTACTAGGAACCCAATGCTTGAAAATCCGCTACATTCAACTGATTTTGCTCTTTTTTATGCTGGTGATCTGTATCAGTTTAAGGCTTGGCATCTCCGTGGCCATCATTGCCATGACCTCAAATTCTACTTCCAGTAATCCTGACGTACCAGTAAGTATTGTTTTCTAGTATTTTATTTATACCAGGTGACCAAATAAACTTGGAGTTATCCACTGACATTTCTAAAATTTTTATTGAAACACCTTATATATTTTTGGATAATTGTTACCAATTGACAAAATGTTCTAACTAGGAAAAAACATACATTTTTGCTATCGACCACAATTACCAAATAACTAAAATTGACCTAAAGGAAGTCAAATCAGTAAGGTAGGTTAGGTTAGGAGTGCTCAGGTTGAAAATTTTTGAAACTAAAAAATCAAAGCCAAATTGACTAATTAAAAATATCAGATGACTCTACAAATTTCAAAGAATCGATTTCATCCACTTTTCAAAAATTGGACAGGACATGCCTAAATAAAATCACAGTCACAAATGATATGATACTTTTAAATGCTATAAAAATTTCCACAAAAAAAACAGAAATTTTTTGAACATTTTTAAAAATGGAAAAATAGAACAAAAAGGACAAATTATATTAAACATTGCAAATCAAACTCAGATGACTTTGAGAATTAAGTTCCATAAAAAAAACAGATTTTCTTAGTGTTTTTAAGAAGAAAATAGTATTAGCGTAAAGGAGGTCTATGTAATACTAGCAGAGTAAAAGTATTCTTTTTTGTTTCTATTTTATAGCCCTGAAGAAGAAAACAACAATTACTATTATTTATTTCAAAAGCCTAGAAAACAATAACAACCCATTCTATATCCTACTTCCAGTATTACGAATGGAACAATTCAAACATCATCCTCTCAGCCTTCTACTGGAGTTACGCCGTTCTGCAGTTCGTTGCAGGCAACTTTGTGCACCGATTCGGAGCCAAAAACCTCCTCCTGGCATCCATCTTCGTGAACTCCATCTGTTCAGTTCTGGTAAACCATCCATTAAATTCTAATCCAATTCTTCTAAAGTTAAGTAGATACCGGCAGCAGCAAAATACGCCGGCGCTGAGGGTGTGATGGCACTGCGCGTAATCCAAGGACTATTCCAAGGCTTCATGTTACCATGCTTGAATGGTATCCTGGGAAAGTGGCTACCACCTAGTGAATTGTCGTACTGGAACTCTATAGTGCATTCCGGTTTGTGGAAACCAAATTAATAGTTTGAATGACTATAGTTTTTGTTTTGCAGGTTTTCAGGTTGGGGCAGTGGTGTCCATCATTCTAACCGGTTACCTGTCAGCGTCATCATGGGGCTGGCCTTCGGCCTTTTACTTGTTTGGTGCACTAGGTCTAGTTTGGTGCATCTTCTGGTGGTGGTTGAGCGCAGAAAATCCTTCAGTGCATTCCAGCATCTCCATGGCAGAGCGGCAGTATATAGAAAAGTCTCTAGGACAACAGGATGACCACTTGGTATAAATTTTACTAACAGTCTAGTTCATCTTAAAAATTTTAAACTTGAAGATTGACAAGCGGAGCATCCCTTGGAGGGCTATAGCCAAGTCGTTGCCCTACTGGGCTATTATTGTGGCAGCTGTAGGAGAATCCTGGACTTCAACCTTTTTAAATGCAGAATTGCCAAGTTACTTGAGCTACGCTGTAGGACTTGACATTACAGATGTAAGTTGAAATTATTAGAAAGTGTACAGTCTAAAGGGTGATTTGAACAGAGCAGCCTATTTACTGCAATCCCTACAGTAGGGGCTTTAGTAGGGTCGTTAATCTACAGCCCTATTGCTGGCTACACCATTTCAAAAGGCTGGTTAACCATTGCAGGCACTAGAAGAATTTTCCAAGGGTTTAGTAAGTAACTTTTAACTGGTTATTCTAGCTTTAATGGTCAAATTTTAGGTATGTTTTCCATTGCAATAGGGCTGATAATTCTCTCCTACTTGGAGAGTACAGTACCTATAGCTTCAGTGTTAATAGCTTTGAACACAGCTTCTTCAGCCGTAACTTCAGGACATATAGTGAACCACCTGGACCTGTCTCCCAGATATGCAGCCATTTTATCAGGGATTTCTAACGGAATAGGGCAGCTAATTGCCATTTTAGCACCAGTTTTAGTGCAATTCATTGTCACTAATGAGGTGGGATAAACGGTGAAAACTAATTTGATATGAACTATACAGAATCTGTTGTAGAATGATAAAACATTATGGAGGTACACGTTCATTCTGTCTGCTGTGATTGGGTCAGTTACGACCCTGTTTTTTATCGTTTTCTGCTCAGCTGATCGACAATGGTGGGACGATATCGACAGAATCAAAAAAGAAGAGAAAACGCATCGACAATTTGATGGAAAAGTTAATAAAAGCTATAAAGAAGATGAGTGACAATAACTTTAGTGTATAATTTTTGTTTTAAGAATATACAGTTTCTGTAAATATGTCAGTAACTTTTTTTACCACCCAACTAGATTTGAATAGCAGATACAATTAGAATATAAAATTGTTTTAAGCTACTTTGGTCTTTACGTATAAAAAAGACAATTTTGACACTGGAAATGTCAAAAACCTACCCATGAAGTTACAAAGTGACATTCATTAAATTTATATTAATTTCCAGTATTTCAGAAATTGCATATTAAAACTAGCATAAAGCTAAAAAATGGAATAATGGAATAGTGGCAGCTGTCACTTAAATAAAAATCTGTCAAAAAAATATCAAAGCACGTCTCTAATGTAGAATCTTTAGTTTTGTCATCCAGAAAATGTTTACGTGCCATATCTCAGACACCAGTAAAAAAATTAAGCTAAAATGTTTGACAGCTGTCAAACTAACCTATGACAATCACGGTGCCAAGTTTGACAGCTATCACTTGTCTACAAATCTGTCAAGACTTTGTTGAAGCACTTTTTTGGAATAGAATCTTGCCTAATAGAGGAACTCGGCTCTTGGAACAGGAATTTTCTAAAATAAAGTATACCAATAAGAACTATTTTCCCTTCCCATTCAATCTAATTTAAATAGTACATAACGTTACAATTCTAAATGGTTTCAAGCTAATCTGGTCTTTACGTACAAAAACGAAACCATCAAATACCTAACAGGTTAATACTGTAAAGGAACAAATTTGCATTTTTTTAGCAAATAAAATTAATTTTGCGGTACAAATTCTATTAAAACTTTTAATAGAAAGGCAGTTTGAAGTAATTTAAGTGGATTCTAACTTAATTAGTTTTGAAATTGTTTGGAAAGGTAAATTTTTAATAAAAAAAGGTGTAGTTGAGCAGTTTGGCAAAACTTTGTATACGAAATACTTTCATGCTGTTTTACTATTTGTATTAACTTGTATCGTTAAGTTTTAATCTTCTTCAGTAAATTCTACAATTGTTAGGTCTGCTAAGGATAATTTGTACACTTTTTTAGTTCTGCAAATGTCATTTCAAGCCTTTTTCAGTGTCAAATTATCCTGCAAATTCTGACTGTCTTCCATTCTGTTTACGTGTTTATTCCAGTATTTTGGATGATCATCAGAATTTTTTCATTCGTAAAACTGTCCAGGTGACTGCGAAAATATCATTTAAACCTTGAAAATTACATTTTTGATAACAAAATAGTCACATAATCTTTAAAAAAATTATTTAAACGTTCAAAGGAGTCACGTAAGCATAAAAACACATTTTAGAAAAGTTGGTTTAATTTTAAAAAGTGGCACTCACACTGTTTTATGCCTAACATAACCTGTTGACTGTTTTCATCTAGAAATTGTCAGAATTGACGTCATAAATACTGAAAAATGTCCAAAAATCGTCAAATACATTTAATCACAGTTTTTCTGTTTTGGAATTGTCAAAATTGACTTTTTAGGCATTTCTGCTGTCTTTAAGTAGTCAAACGACGTCACAGAGACTATTTTCGTCTAAAAATTGTCAGAATTAATGTCATAAGGACTGAAAATGTCCGAAAAGTGTCAAATACAGTCAATCATTGTTTTTCGGTGTTAAAATAGTCAAAATTGACGTTTGAAGCCTTTCAAATACCGAAAAATGTCCGATACAGCAAAAAATTATTTTCTGTCTAGAATTGTCAAAATTGACGTTTAAAGTATTTCTGGTGTCTTGAAATAGTCAAATGACGTCACAGAGACTGTTTTCATCTAGAAATTTTCAGAAATGACATCATAAAGACTGAAAATTGTCCGAAAAGTGTCAAATACAGTAAACAATGTTTTTCTGTGTTAGAGTTGTCAAAATTGACTTTTCAGGCATTTCTGGTGTCTTAAAGTAGTCAAACGACGTCACAGAGACTGTTTTCATCTAGAAATTGTCAGAAATGACGTCATAAAGGCTGAAAAATGTCCGAAAATTGTCAAATACAGTCAATTACAGTTTTTCTGTTTTGGAGTTGTTAAAATTGACTTTTTAGGCATTTCTGCTGTCTTAAAGTAGTCAAACGACGTCACAGAGACTGTTTGTATCTAGAAATTGACAGAAATTACGTCATAAGGAGTGAAAATGGTCAAAAATGTTAAAAATTATTTGTCTGAAATTAAAGAAAAAAAAATTTGCATTGTTTCCTTATCATGATAAAGAAGAAGAGTACTTGGATTAACAGGATTAACTCATAAACAGTTATTTACAAAATATTCCTTTAATATCGAATACAATGTATTGTGAATTACAACGTCATAAAAATATATTGTATTATAATTAAGATCTATATAATTATTTATCAAGTTTGATAATTTGGAAGTGGTCTCTATCACACAAATCACGCCACTTAAACTATTTATTACAGTCTAGTAAATACCAAAAAAATTACTGATTTGGAGTATCAGTCTCCTTTTCTCGATCATCTTCCTTCTTTCCTTTGCCCACCTCATCCCACCACTGTCTCTCACCAGAACAAAAAACAATAAAAATCGTCACTGCCACACCACCAACTGCCGAAGCCAGATAAAAGGTGTTCCTCCATTGATCTCTGTTAGTCTGGACGTTTATGTTACTTTTGTTGTCTACTAAACTTCTACCATACTGACCTTATCGATCACCATGTACTGCACCAATAGGGGAGCCAAAATGGCAATTAGCTGGCCAATCCCGTTGGCTATACCGGTCATGCTTGATGCAAATCTTGGAGACAAATCTACAGAATTGACTAAGTGTCCTGAGGGTAAAGCACCCGAAAACAGACTTCCCATTATGTACAAGCCTACAACGATCCCAGGACTTTCGATAAAGGACAACGTCAGTAACATAATTATGTACATGTATTGAGCTGAAATTGGTGTTAAAATTGAATTTTTCTCCACTGGTTTTACTTACATAAAGCTTGGAATACACGTCTGCTGTTAACTACACTGAGCCAACCTTTTTTCAACGTGTACGAAGCTAGAGAACCAAAAGCTACTACACTTATTATAGTAACTCCTGTTGAAGCAGCAGAAACCAAACTGTTCTATCAATTTATACAAATTACCAACTAGGAACTGTACTGTTGTGTCAACTAACCTTAATAATATCCAAACCTACAGCATAACTCAGATAACTTGATATTTGGGTAGAGGCATAGGTACTCAACCATGACTCTCCAATTGAAGCCACGATAACAGCCCAATAAGGTACAGAACGAAAGATTTCCCACCATGGTATGGAAGGTTTCTCCTTTAACTACAGGACTACGTGACTGACAATTTACCAGAAGTTTAACTCTTACCATATGGTCTTTCTCCTGATCCAAAGCAAGTTCAATGTATCTTCTCTCCTCTAACCGAATATATGGATGATTTCCAGGTGTATCAGAAGATAGAAACAACCAACACAAACACCAAATCAAACCAGTACCCCCAGAAATGTAGAATGATATAGTCCAACCCCAAGAAGAGGCTGACAGATAACCTATCATAACTTTGGTCACAATAACTCCAAATGTAGAACCTTAAATCCACAACTCCTGTACAACTACTACCAAAATTGTCCTTCAAACCTACCAGCATACACTATAGAGTTCAAAATTGACAGCTCGTTTGGTGGAAGCCACCTCCCTAAGAAACCATTCAAACATGGTATCATAAATCCTTGGAAAAGCCCTTGGACCACCCGAAGGGCTATCACTCCTTCTGAACCAGTGTAAGCTGCAGCAAGAGGAATCTACGAAGAAGCTAAAGAGCTGTTTCTAAATAAGCAACTTACCAGAAGATGAGCCAAAGAGGTAACGAATACAGAGCTTAAAAGAAGTTTTTTGCTGCCAAAATAGTGCACCAGGTGGCCTGCCACAAACTGAAGAATCGCATACGACCAGTAGAAAGATGAGAGGATGATGCTGGAGTTATCCCAGTCGTAGTACTTTAAATTTGTTTACATAACTTGAAGATGAAGATTTGTGGTCACTTACTGGAACATCCGGATTACTGGAAGTGCCTTCAGTGGTCATGGCAATTATGGACAAGGACAATCCCACTCTGATGCCATACTGGACACTAAACATGCAGAATAACAGTCCAACTATAACGAAACGTGTAGAACCCTTTCGGGTATTCTGGCAGGTTTCTTCAGTATTTTCAGCGATTTTCATCATGTTCAAATAGTCAAGTGAAGTCAGTTCGACTGAATGAGATATGTGAATCAGTTTTAGGTTTAATAAAATTAATAGAAGCAGATTAATTGAATAATAAAAGTTAATCGTGGAATTAAAAAGTTTATTAGTTTTAAAAAAAAATTTAATGAAACAATTGCTAAATATTTTATAGATTTAATGATACTAATATAATTATTTAACATACAGAGGATAGGCACAAATCGAAGTAAAATGAGATGACATAGCTGAATAACAGTCAAACCTGTGCTACAGCATTATTGTCCTGATTACTTTCTTCATCATCTTTCTTCTCATTTTTGCCTATATCATCCCACCATTGTCTCTCACCAGAACAGAAAACAATAAAAAACGTCACTGCCACACCACCAACTGCCGAAGCCAGATAAAAGGTGTTCCTCCATTGATCTCTGTTAGTCTGCACGTTTATGTTACTTTTATTGATTAACTGGGTTCTATTATACTGACCTTATCGGTCACCATGTATTGCACCAATAGGGGAGCCAAAATGGCGATAATTTGACCGGTCCCATTCGCCATACCGCTCAAACTGGATGCAAACCTTGGGGACAAGTCCACAGAATTGACTAAATGTCCTGAAAACATACCGCCAGTACCCAAATTAGAGGCTATGAACAGTCCAATCACAATTTCTGGTGTTTCTATGAAGGACAACGTTAACAGCACAGTTATGAAAGTGTACTGGGCTGTGGAATTACATCAAGGAGTTACATAAAAGTTAAGACTGTAATGGATGTTTACATAAAGCCTGGAACAACCTTCTGCTGTTAACCACACTCATCCAACCCATTTTCAAAGTGAATGAGGCTATTCCACCAATAATTAAAGAGCTAACTACTGTAACTCCTGTTGAAGCTGCAGAAACCATACCATTCTGTACCAGAGTAATGCTAAATATTTAATAAAGCAGTGTAACTGTCTTACCTTAACAATATCCAAACCTACAGCGTAACTCAAATAACTTGGTAATTGAGTGGAGGAATAGGTGCTCAACCAAGATTCCCCTATAGAAGCCACCATAATAGCCCAGTAAGGTTTAGAACGAAAAATTTCCCACCATGGTATAGCAGGTTTCCCTACCAACTAAGTTACTACTTACGTCTCTCTGTTACTAACTTAACACTTTTACCATGTGATCTGCCTCCTGTCCTAGAGCCTGCTCTATGTACTTTCTCTCCTCCAAACAAATATAAGGATGATTAGCTGGACAATCAGCACTTAAAACCACCCAACCTAGGCACCAAACCAAACCACCCACCCCAGAAAGGTAGAAATACCCCGGCCAACCCCAGGAAGATTCCGACAAGTACCCAATCAAGATGTTACACAAAATTTGTCCGAAAAATGCTCCTAAAAGTTACTTTTGCCTTCAAGTCTACACAAATCACAACTTACCAGCATGTACTATAGAATTCATAATTGAAAGTTCGTTAGGTGGCAGCCATCTACCTAGAAGACCATTCAAGCATGGAAGCATAAAACCTTGAAAAAGTCCTTGAAGCACCCGAAGGGCAATCACACCATAAGAACCACCGTAAGCAACAGACCAAGGAACCTACAAACTAATTTGACACTTGGTCAACCAGTACTACCCACAACATACCAGAATGTTAGCCAGTGAACTGACAAACATCGAACTGAAGAGCAGTTTCTTGCACCCAAAATACAGCACCAGGTGTCCTGCGAAGAACTGTAGAATCGCATAAGACCAGTAGAAAGATGAGAGTATGATGCTGGAGTTATCCCAAGCGTAAAACTGAATAGAAATTTAGATTAAAAGTTTTCGAAAATAAAAACTACTTACTGGAACATCAGGATTACTGGAAATGCCCTCAGTGGTCATAGCAATTATGGCCAGGGATAAACTAACCCTGATACCAAACAGAATAACTAGCATACAGAATAACAGCCCGACTATAATGAAACGAATGCATCCAATTGTAGACTTTGTGGCAGTTTGATCAACATTTTGTGTAGACATCTTAAGTGCATTTGAATTCATTTTCAACAATTCAAGGAGGTTTTGTAGATAAGAGTCCAGGCAGCAAATATAATTATTATTTTATTGTGAAGGTTAATTATAGCAATAACTGCAAGTTTTAAACCATTGACATATAAAAGTTCATAAATTGCCACTCAAATCAAAAAACAGTGAAGAGAAAACACCAGAAATTACCAGATTATAACTGTAAGATAGCCCCCACAGAGTTTTGCCCCCATTTTGTTGCAATATCTGCGGAACGGTAAGAGCTAGAAATTTGAAAAAAATACTGACATAACTGTCAAGGTCATGGCTACCTTCAGTAAGAAAATTAAGGCTGTAACTTTGAAACTGTCAATTTAGCGCCATTTTGAATCTTCCGTTGTCAAGCCAAGCGAAACGTTCAGTAGTACCGCCATTTTGTTGCAATATCTGCGGAACGGTAAGAGCTAGAATTTTGAAAAAAATACTGACATAACTGTCAAGATCATGGCTACCTTTAACAAAATAAATCAAGGCCGTAACCTTGAAACTGTCAATTTGGCGCCATTTTAAAAGTCAAAAGACTTAATAGTTAAGTTTCTAGGCTATTAAAGCAGTTTTTAAAGTTTTGAAGTTAATTTTAAGGCTCAGGTAGAAGAAACGTTAAAATTGACTTGGTGGTCATGTTTTCAAGCATACAGGCCAGTTTTCTATGTTTTAAAGGCAATTTTTAGGTTAGGTTAGGCAGTTTTTACTTTATCTATCGCAAAGATAATGGAAAGTTGTATCATTGATTAATCTTCCTGGCTTGAAGAATACAAGCAAAAATCATCGTATTGAAGCAAGTTTATTGGTGTTATATCAGCAGATTACAACACGAGAATGGCCTTTATGGCCTTCAATAAAGGTTATGGCGCTTCCTAGTGATGTGACTCTCTGATACCGCTTCTTGTAGCAGAGAACCCGAAGATCTTCACCAGAAGGTGAACGGCCGGTGCGGTTATTCCACTTTTGTCAAAGGGGGGCCCCCGGGGGCCTTACCGCCAGCAGAATACCCGAGAAAGGACTAGTTGGACGAGATAGGTCCCGATGGACTGACTACCACTGTATTACAATGGTTCTTTCTGGAAGAGAATGGTTGTTTTTTTTTAAATTAGGTAAATTTTGACGCCCTCTAGCGGACAAACCATTCAACCAACCAACCAATGTTGTCATATCGTTGGAAAGGTCATTTTATTAGCTATCCATAGACGTATAAAAGTCTATACAGTGTGTATCAAATAAGAATGTTATTTAGGTTTGAATGGAAGAGTGCACCAAAAATGCTCAAAATGTTTAGGTTAACTTTGACGCCCTCTAGCGGACAAACCATTCAACCAACCAACCAATGTTGTCATATCGTCGAAAAGCCCATTTGATTAGCTATCCATAGAGGTATAAAAGTCTAGACTGTGTTTATCAAATAAGAGAGTTATTTAGGTTGGAATGGAAGAGTGTACAAAAAATTTTTAAAATTATTTAAGTCAACTTTGACGTCCTCTAGTGGTCAAACCATTCAACCAACCAACCAATGTTGTCATATCGTTGGAAAGCTCATTTCATTAGCTATCCATAGAGGTATAAAAGTCTAGACTGTGTTTATCAAATAAGAGAGTTATTTAGGTTTGAATTGAAGAGTGCACCAAAAATGGTCAAAATTGTTTAGGTTAACTTTGACGCCCTCTAGCGGACAAACCATTTAACCAACCAACCAATATTGTCATATCGTTGGGAAGGCCATTTCATTAGCTATCCATAGACGTATAAAAGTCTAGACTAGGTTTACCAAATGAGAGTTATTTAGGTTTGAATTGAAGAGTGCACCAAAAATGCTCAAAATTGTTTAGGTTAACTTTGACGCCCTCTAGCGGCCAAATCATTCAACCAACCAACTAATGTTGCATATCGGTGGCAAGACTATTTCATTAGCTATCCATCGACATATAAAAATCCGTACCTTGTCAGTTAAATAAGGGAGTTTCTTAGGTACAAACAAAACACTGCATGAAAAACAGACATTCATTCAATTCAATCCTGCAAAGCACCAGGGTGAGGAAAAATTAAGATGAGACAAATTTAACAAATATCCTACTTTTTTTAAATTTTTGAGCATTTTGTTTAACTTTATCCAGGTTTGTATTAAAAATTATATTAACAATTATCACAAAGATCTAAAAAACAAATTACTCTTTAATCTCGCAAAGATTCTAAATTATGCAACTCATTTAATTCACTACCGTCTGCTAAACATTGAATGAAGCTTGATAAGGCTGTGGTAAAAGTAATAATAGACTGAACCCGATATTATTGGACTAACCAGTTTCTGACTTGATGTTCTCGTTAACAGTGCATTTAACCTTAACAACCGCGATCTAAATAATCCACGTGGTCTGGTAAATAACTGTGATAACTAGAACCAACAATTTAAGATAATAAAGAAATTTGAATGTTTTGTCTATATCGCGGATTTGTGGATTAAATAATAACAAATCGTCTACGTTATTAAGTGATATAGTTTCAGTAGATTATGTTGTGGGGATTTAGTGGTAAAGATTGTTTTAAGTGTTGGAATGTTGTATGATTTACATTATGATGGATGAAGTTAATGGGAAAATATCGTCCAAAGGTGAGCGTACATTGAATTTAAAAATATTGTAACTAAATGGATTTTTAGGGACAGAATCATGCCTCAAAATTCGGTATATACAAATGGTATTGCTGTTCTTCTTGATGGGGATGGCGTACGCCATCCGCACCATCCTGTCAGTGGCTATAGTAGCCATGGTGTCTACAGATACTTCAAGTAACGCTTCAGTACCTGTAAGTACCTATTATGTACAATTTAAGATCACATGACCTCTCTGAAGACCTTTAACTGGACCAATACAGGGATCATCCTATCTTCATTCTACTGGAGCTACGCTGCTTTGCAGTTTTTTGCTGGTCGGATTGCCCATTCTTTCTCTCCCAAGCTTATTCTGACTATTGCTATGTTGGTCAATTCAGGTGAGGCATATTAGTTTTATTCACCCTGTATATCGATTAGGTTTGTATACACCAAAATAATTGTTAAACTGGGTGTCCCACTATGAAAGATGTCTTAAAAACTATTCAAATATTCTCTCTTCAGTCTTTTCCTCTTCGAAAATATCTAAATATGCATGGTATGCCTCAACATGTTTCTAGATAATTTTCTTATGAATGCACTGAAATAAATCGATTACTGATCGAAAAAGCATTACTTAAACGTCATTTTGCTCATCGAATTCAAAATCCGATTTTTCGATTACTAATCGATTTGTTCTTATCAATGTGACCAATGTTAGACTTGTCCAAACATTGGAAAACACATTGTTAACTGTCTATTTCCTTCTAAAAGTGTCTAAACATGAATAGTATGCCTCAACATGTTTCACTTTTATCTAATTTAGGTTAGTAATGTCTAAATATGTTGTCAGACTAGTTCAAACATTGGAAAACACATGTCTATTATCTCTTAAAAGTGTCTAAAGATGATCTAATACGCCTGAACATGTTGCACATTGTCTAAATTAGTTTAGAATCGTCTAAATATGTTTCAATTCATCTATTTGTCTTCAAAAATTTCTAAACTTGCATGATATGTATGAATATGTTTCATTTTTAACTAATTTGACTTAGAAATGTCTAATCATGTTGTCAAACTACATCAAACCTTTATAATTATTATTTTTTTATAGGATTATGTAGATATTGGTAATAAAGCAGTCAACGAAGTAAAAAAATATTTTAGAAAGCTCAAATTTGTTGCAGATAGTCTAAAAATGTGAAAAAGTGTCTAAACATGCCAATTTCTGATTTAAAAAATTTCAAAAAGTGTGTTTCTGTTATGAAATTTTATATTTTAGAATTTTTGGACAACTCTTAAAGTTGTCCAAAATTTTTTAGAATCTTCTGAGATTAATTTGCAATTTTTATCTCTATTAAACATTTTTAAAAAGTCAAAACTACTTTTAGCTGTTATAATTGTCAATTTGCGTTATTTTTCGTCAAATACAGTCAATCACAGTTTTTCTGTTTTGGAGTTGTCAAAATTGACTTTTTAGGCATTTCTGGTGTCTTAAAGTAGTCAAACGACGTCACAGAGACTGTTTTCATCTAGAATTTGTCAAAATTGACGTCATAAATACTGAAAAATGTCCGAAAATCGTCAAATACATTCAATCACGTTATTAAGCATAGTTGAGACTGTGACTTGAAAACCAAACTTAAAATATGACAATGTCAATAAACTATGTTTCAGTGGCCTGCTTTCTGATCCCTATTCTGAGCGTCCATTTGGGTTCAAGCGGTGTGATAGCGTGCAGAATTTTACAAGGTATCGCCCAAGGTTTCATCGTACCATTAACCCATACCATGCTGGGTAAATGGGCGCCTACAGAAGAACGGTCCTGGATTAATACCACAGTTTACTCAGGTTTGAATAATTGTTGTTGATTTTTTTCTGATGTTAAGTAAGACGTAGGTTGCAGTTTTGGTACCATCATTTCCATGCCCATCACTGGGTATTTGTCGACATCGTCGTGGGGTTGGCCTGCCTCGTTTTATGTCTTTGGAGTGTTGGGCGTGGTTTGGTGCGGATTTTGGTGGGTGTTGAGTGCTGACAGACCATCCACCCATAGAGGAATTAGTATGGAGGAGAAAAGGTATATTGAGACATCTTTGGGACAGGAAAATGATGATGATTATATGGTTAGTATTTTGATTCATTTGGGAGAAACAATTGCTTACATTTGTCTAGAAAGTGAAAATACCATGGAAGGCAATCTTCACATCACTCCCCTACTGGGCGATCATAGTAGGAGCAATTGGAGAGAGTTGGGGTAGCACTTTCCTCATCACAGAAATCCCCACGTACCTTAGCAACGTCACTGACATCGACATTGACCAAGTTAGTAACAGTTTTCTGGTGGAAAATACCATAATTTCAAAAAATTTAATCCAGAACAGCCTTTACTCGTCAGCTCCGTATGTTGTCGCGGCTGTAGCCACTGTAGCTTATGGTCCATTAGCCGATTACTTTATAGTGAAAAAGGTTACGTCTAGAAGAAGATCCAGACAGATTTTTCATGGAATAGGTATGACATTTAGTTTAGTAAACAAAGGCGACGTCAATCAGCAATGTTTGTGGTAATTATGTTAAAAGGGGTGTGAGGAGGGTTTTAGAAGTAAATTCCATTAGAATTCCTGACAGTAATAGTTTCGAATACATTAAAGCTCTTTGTTTTAACGAATTTCCTATTGCGGGCAAATTCAACCTCGTATTGGGGTGGTTTATCAAATTAGCGTGCTTTACAGCTATTCGATCTGAAATTATACGGTTTTAGTACTGGACGAAATATTTCACGTAAATGTTGTCAATTTCCATCTGCACTAGGACTCTGTGTGATTTAAGTAGAATAGAATTCTATTTATCGACTATTTTCTAGGTGTCGCACATTCTATGCACAAAGAGCTAGAAAGCCAAAACATGACAAGAATTAGAGGCCTTTTTACTAGTAGTTAAGAATGTTGTGGCTTCCTACCGGTTTGAGCACAAAAGGCCCAATACCAAGAATATGGTAGACAAATAGAATAATTCTACTCTACCTACATTAAGTTCCATACTGATATATTCATTAAGTTATGCCATTCAAATTAAAGGAAAATTGTTAATGAGACTTTTGACTATATCTAGTATAATCTGGGTTTGTTTAATTTTCATTAAAATAGTACATTTTAACAGACAAAAAAATAAAATTACAGTCGTTTTATTAAGAAAGAAAGTAACAGTAAATAGAGCAAAATTTGCCTATAGGCCTAACCAGTCACGTGACGAACTTCTACTCTTCTAACTTTAACAGTTTGTGACTTATGAACCAAAATTCTGCTAGAAATAAGTCAAATACCATGAAAACCCAAATCAACCTAACTGATGACTTTTTTGATTTAAATCACTCTAAACTAAAGCAGGCATTACACGAAGGAATTAATTGCGCAAATTTTTGTTTTGAGCAAATATTTTTTCTATGCCATTACACGTTAACAAGTATTTCCTCAAAACCTGTTTGCTAAACGAGTAGTGTTTGATAAACAGGCCAGCAAATATTTTATTATTACACGGACAAGCAAAACTACGACCCTCCCTTTAGCTCATATTTGAATTTTTTAATTTGGCACGCCACTGCTCAGTCCCCCCTTAACCGATCGGTTTGAACAAAAAGTGGTTTGAAAGGCCCAACATTTCTCTACAAAAGGTTTCAAGTCGTAAATCTCTACTTCCAACCATTTTCGAGTTATTAAAACAAATAGGACTAAACAAAAAGCCAGACTTGCTAAGTCTGGCTTCCATCAGTTTTTCGCTTTTTGGAAAATTAGTAATACATAAAAATGTTTTAGTTTAAAGTATTTTATATTAGTCAGTATTTGCAATATTTTTAAAGTATTATGCCGTATTTTGTAGTAGTTTTAGGATATTTTTCAGAAGAATTTAGGTTGATAAAATTATATTGACAGCTTGTCAATTAGATATTTTGACAAGCATAATTTTTGATATTTTTCTTGCAGTATTTAATATAAAACGTGTTTCTGAGAATTTAACAGTTATTTTGACAATTATCACGTGACCGTCTAGCTAAACAGTGTTCTACAATCACGTGACAACTGTCACTAACGTCAAAACTGTCGAACTCTGCTCTAAAGTTGCAAAAATCAGGATTTAGAAACTTGAGAATTATGACAGTTATTTTGACAATTATCACGTGACCGTCTAGCTAAACAGTGTTCTACAATCACGTGACAACTGTCACTAACGTCAAAACTGTCAAACTATGCTCTAAAGTTGCAAAAATCTGGATTTAGAAACGTTTTCTTGCAGTATTTGATATAAAACGTGTTTTGAGAATTATGACAGTTATTTTGACAATTATCACGTGACCGTCTCGCTAAACAGTGTTCTACAATCACGTGACAACTGTCACTAACGTCAAAACTGTCAAACTATGCTCTAAAGTTGCAAAAATCTGGATTTAGAAACGTTTTCTTGCAGTATTTGATATAAAACGTGTTTTGAGAATTATGACAGTTATTTTGACAATTATCACGTGACCGTCTCGCTAAACAGTGTTCTACAATCACGTGACAACTGTCACTAACGTCAAAACTGTCAAACTATGCTCTAAAGTTGCAAAAATCTGGATTTAGAAACGTTTTCTTGCAGTATTTGATATAAAACGTGTGCTCTAAAGTTGCAAAAATCTGGATTTAGAAACGTTTTCTTGCAGTATTTGATATAAAACGTGTTTTGAGAATTATGACAGTTATTTTGACAATTATCACGTGACCGTCTAGCTAAATAGTGTTCTACAATCACGTGACAACTGTTACTAACGTCAAAACTGTCAAACTATGCTCTAAAGTTGCAAAAATCAGGATTTAGAAACGTTTTCTTGCAGTATTTGATATAAAACGTGTTTCTGAGATTTATGACAGTTATTTTGACAATTATCACGTGACCGTCTAGCTAAATAGTGTTCTACAATCACGTGACAACTGTTACTAACGTCAAAACTGTCAAACCATGCTCTAAAGTTGCAAAAATCAGGATTTAGAAACGTTTTTTTGCAGTATTTGATATAAAACGTGTTTCTGAGATTTATGACAGTTATTTTAACAATTACCACGTGACCGTCTAGCTAAATAGTGTTCTACAATCACGTGACAACTGTCACTAACGTCAAAACTGTCAAACTATGCTCTAAAGTTGCAAAAATCAAAGTTTAGAAACGTTTTTTTGCAGTATTTGATATAAAACGTGTTTCTGGGAATTATGACAGTTATTTTAACAATTACCACGTGACTGCTTAGCTGAATAGTGTTCTACAATCACGTGACAACTGTCACTAACGTCAAAACTGTCAAACTATGCTCTAAAGTTGCAAAAATCAGGATTTAGAAACATTTTCTTGCAGTATTTAATATAAAACGTGTTTCTGAGATTTATGACCGTTATTTTGACAATTATCACGTGACCGTCTAACTAAACAGTGTTCTACAATCACGTGACAATTGTCACTAACGTCAAAACTGTCCAACCATGATCTAAAGTTGCAAAAATCAGGGTTTAAAAATGTTTTCTTGCATTATTTGATATAAAACGTGTTTCTGAGATATATGACAGTTATTTTGACAATTATCACGTGACCTTCTAGCTAAATAGTGTTCTACAACAAGATTGATGTTAGGTTGATAATTTCGTAATTAGAGACTTTTTAAAAATTCTCCACATTACCCACTTATTTCGTATATTGAGTATGTAACGCTAATTGTACATTTGAAAAACGTGTTAATACCAGAAGATTTTATAAAGTTTCACCCATTTTTACTCTAAAAACTAACTAAATTGTTTTTTAGGGGCGTTTCTTCCTGCTGCTGCCTTAATCTGGCTGGCTTTCGAAGAAAACCGTTGGGCCATTGCAGCCCTACTAATAGTGGCAATATCCCTAAACGGGCCATGTTTTGCGGCTATAACGTCAATCATATTGACATATCACCCCGTTTTTCGGGGCTCCTTTTCGGAATTTCCAATGGAATTGGACAAACGTTGGCTATTCTAGCTCCAATGCTCGTCCAGTTTATCGTATACGAAGAGGTGAGTGCTTTAATCTAGAATTCCACTTAATAAATGAAATTTGTGACTGTGATTTAAAAGAAGTCTATTAGTATAGCTCTAAGCAGCTTTGGGGAGCTATTGTTGCGAAATTGGGGCATTAGAAATGTAGAAGAAACTAGGGAACTGGGAAATAAATCGATTCACTCTATTTAGGGTAAATGCCTTTAGGGCCCACAATATAAATCCATATTGGAAATTTGGAATCTCAGAGGCGTACTATTTTATTTTTATGGCAAATTTCAGACTGACAAGCTGTTATGGAGGATAATGTTCATCATAGCTGCCGTAATTTACGCAGGAACTGCAGCATTTTTCGTCACTTTCCTATCGGCTGAACGACAATGGTGGGACGCCAAAAACCAACCAAACATCCTGGACGAGGAAGAAAAACTCTAGTAATTTGGTTGTGAATAAAACTTAAAAGAAATGGTCTTTTTCTCAAATCCGACAGCAATAGTCCTGTAAAATCCCAAAGGACTTTCCTCGAAACGTTATTATTTATCCTAGTGGTTTGTTGAAGAAGCTTACCTTAAAGTAACGTTGTTCACATTCATATTTTCTGTAAAACTCCACTGGAAACTTGCAGGCAAACTGGTCCTTAAAGTGTTTGCACCGCAATTATTGCTTTGGGGTGAAAAGGTGCTGTAAACGGATGCTTCCAGCACTAGGTCCGTAAGCGTTCCATGGTTAGTGATATGAACTGCAAAAAAACAACAACAATGCGTTATTTTCTACCAAAATTGTTTGGAGCAATTACTCAAACTCCAACTTCTGGATCAACTTTAAATAGGAACAGCTAATGGCTTTACGGTTGGTTTAATTGGGCTTACCAGGGAAACGTTAGATCCGATTTGGAGTTCAGTGTTTTTGTGGCAAACACCTAAAAAGTTTCGTAAATGGGAGTGCTTTTATAGTTTGTCAGTGAAATTAGGACAAATTGCACACAACAGTAATTATTTACTTATATTTTAACAAAAGAGTAAATATGATGTAATTATATTGAGAGGCATTCTTGCCTTTCCAGTCTTAAAACTGCCAGAATAAATTTTGAATGCATCTCGACGACAATTACTCCCCTAGCTGGAAGGTAATTACCCACTTTACTCACGATGTAGCATTGCTTTCAGCGTGGAAATCTCGTCGGAAAATATCGAATTTCCATGCTTGATATGAAAATGGC
Organism: Ips nitidus; assembly: GCA_018691245.2. Lineage (NCBI taxonomy): Eukaryota > Metazoa > Arthropoda > Insecta > Coleoptera > Curculionidae > Ips > Ips nitidus. Next base: position 3,893,184 of record CM042801.1, on the reverse strand, counting down.
TGCGAACTACGGTGTTCTAAAATTTATACGTTTTTGAGTAGCTTTGATGTTTCTAAAAAAACTTCGTTGCAATAGCAACAATAGAGATACTGTATACTTAGTAAGCTTCAAAAGAATAGAATACTGTTAGTGTAGACTGTCTGTCTAAAAAATTTTAAAGGAAAAACGCTTCTAAAACTTTATTATTATTATATAGATTGATGTAGGTTAGGAGTTTTGTAATTATATTATACAGTACGAAGATTCTAACTGTAAAACTATCCACGTAATCAATCCGTGTCTATCGCCTAGACTAAAAGGACAAAATTGCAAAGTAAACAATGACACGTTTATGATGATGTTTAAACGGTTGCGTGTTTGCGGGAGAATTGAAACTCAAATGGAAAACATGACGATAAATATAGGGGCGTCGCCAGACTAAGGGTGCGCGACCTATATTTCTGATATTTTGCCCCTCAAAATGTATGGGAAAAATTTAGGTTACAACTTTCACTCTAACGAGTTTCTTATGGAAGTTTGAGGGATCGTTTTTGAACCGGAAAGCAATCAAATATATATGGTAAAATCTGTTGATGTTTCCAGTCTCTGTAGTTGGTAATTAATGCATGTCTCCACAGGGATGGGATTAATAATTAACCAACCACATGGTGGTCGTCAGTGTGCTCTTATGCAAATTTCATGAATAGATAAGCCAGTGATTACTGCGTGTAAACTTGTGTCTGATTGGGTAGTTAACTGAAATATTTTTCAGTTAATTTGACAATTCTTTGGTGATTTTCATGTAACAACTCTCTATTTTTTACCAATTACTATAAAGTTCTAATTGGAGACTCACCGAAAGTGCTTAAAATCTAATTGACAACATGTACTACAACAATGTGCTAGGGAATTTAAAGCTAACTTTGAGAGCAACAGAGTGGTAAAAACTAGAACTTTTTAACTGTCAGAGTAACCAAATTACGAGCTGTCAAACTTGATTCTACTGATTTGAGTAAGTTTGCTGTTATTCCTGCAATAACTCCCTAATTCCTACTATGTACTATAATACTTTAATAGTATTTTTCAAGCAAATTTCCAGAGCCACACCGTGGTAAAGCATAGAAGCTTGTAACTGTCAGAGTAATCAAATTACGAGGTGTCAAATTTGATTCTACTAATTAGAGTAAGTTTGCTGTTCTTCATGCAGTAACTCCCTAATTGGCTACTACAACCAGTCTTGCCAAGTCAAAATATTTAATGGCGGTAGAATAATCAGTCAAAAAACGGTAGATAACGGTAGATCAAATGAAATTCATCATTTTACATTATTATACAAGGTGTCTTTTAATAGTTGTTAATCATTGATTTTGCTATAAAAACCGTACTTTTATTTAAATTTTTCATTTTCTCATTAATAATTGTTTTTTAGGTTATGACATTAGTGACAGATATCACGTGGTTTTAAAGTTTTAAATAACTGTCATAAATCTCAGAAAAACGTTTTATATCAAATATTGCAAGATAACGTTTTTAAATCCTGATTTTTGCAACTTTTGAGCATGGTTTGACAGTTTTGACGTTAGTGACAGTTGTCACGTGATTGTAGAACACTGTTTAGTTAGACGGTCACGTGACAAGTGGCAAAATATCAGTCATAAATCTCACAAATACGTTTTATATCAAATACTGCAAGTAAACGTTTTTAAATCCTGATTTTTGCAACTTTTGAGCATGATTTGACAGTTTTGACGTTAGTGACAGTTGTCACGTGATTGTAGAACACTGTTTAGTTGAACGGTCACGTGATAATTGTTAATATAACTTTGATAATTCTCAGAAACACGTTTTATAACAAATACTGCAAGATAACGTTTTTAAATACTGATTTTTGCAACTTTAGAGCATTGTTTGACAGTTTTGACGTTAGTGACAGTTGTCACGTGATTTCAGAAGACTATTTAGCAAGACTATGTGGTGACAATTGTCAAAATAACTGTCATAAATCTCAGAAACACGTTTTATATCAAATATTGTAAGAAAACGTTTCTAAATCCTGATTTTTGCAACTTTAGAGCATGGTTTGACAGTTTTGACGTTAGTGACAGTTGTCACGTGATGGTAGAACACTATTTAGTTAGACGGTCACGTGACAATTGGCAAAATAACTGTCATAATTCTCAGAAACACGTTTTATATTAAATATTACAAAAAACGATTCTAAACTTTGATTTTTGTAACTTTAGAGCATGGTTTGACGTTAATGGCAGTTGTCACGGGATTGTAGAACACTATTTAGCTAGACAATCACGTGATAATTGTCAATATAACTTTCATAATTCTCACAAACACGTTTTATATCAAATACTGGAAGAAAACGTTTCTAAATCCTGATTTTTGCAACTTTAGAGCATGGTTTGACAGTTTTGACGTTATTGACAGTTGTCACGTGAATTCAGAAGACTATTTAGCTAGACTATGAAGTGACAATTGTCAAAAAAGTCTGGTTTCGAAAATTGTGTTGAAATGTAATTTTTGCAAATTCTAGTAAAATTTTGACAATTCTGACATTAGTGACAGACATCACGTGGTTTTAGAGAATAATTTAGAGTAATAAGATGACTGTTTTAAGCACATTTTTAGAATCCTTATTAAATTTCCTATTCAATAAACTGAAAAAGTATATAAAAAGTTTCACTACCAACATAATGGTAATAACGTAATTTAAAACTGGTAGAAGAACTACAAAAACGTTAGATATCGTGTTTTAACGGTAGACCTGGCAACATTGACTACAACACTCTAATAGGGGATTTAAAGCAAATTTTCAGAGCCACACAATGGTAAGAACTATAACAGAATAGCCAAATTACAAGCTATCCAACTTGATACTACTAATTAGAGTCAGTTTAATGTTTTCCATGCAATAACTCCCTAATCGTTAAAATTTACTGCAACTCCCTAATAAAGGATTTAAACAGAACCTTAAAGGGTACATACTGGTCGAAATTAAAACTCGATAACTGTCAAAATATCTAATTGACAAGCTGTCACAGTAAACACTGGTAACTTGACAATATAATTTAATCAACCAATTCTTCTGACAAATACCCTAAAAGTACTACAAAATACTGCATTATATTTTTAAAAATATTTCAAATACTGACTAATATAAAATACTTAAAAGTACTGCAAAACACAGTAACATACTGCAAAATAGCTTAAAAATTCTAAAAATATTTTGAAAAACACTACAATCTATTACAGCTAAAATAAAAATGTTGCTTTATGAAAAAAGTGTATTCTTTGACAGATACATATTACAAACTAGGTCATTGTGCATATATTTTTTTAGTAATTATTGTGTGTATATAGCGTGATCAAAAACACATTTAACGGGCTACAAATTAATATATTGAACCACCCTGTAAGTGTTAAAATAATCGAGTTAGGGTCTGTTCAAATGGACACAGCATTAAATAAGTCACTTTTTTATATACTTATAAGCCAGTATACAGTGTGATCAAAAGAAAATTTAAAAACACACACTCTAATTAGGGATATACACAGTGGTCGAAATTACTTATACTTACAAAGAAAAGTGAGAAACCTTATCAGCCATTTATTTCCAGACCTTCAGGTCGAAAATTGCTCTAAATTCTAATTAGAGCAGATTGAGCTCAAACTCTAAACTGAAAATTTACGAGAAAAAATATGGCAAGGCGCAAAAGGGCTAAATTAAGTTCCTTTAGTGGAATTTATAGGCCCTCTATATTCGTAAAGTAAAAACCCAAACAATTTGTCCTCGCTGAACAAAGCGAAACTGCTAACTTATTCAATAAATCCTACCATATGGTAGTGTGTTACGCTTATCTATTTGTCTTTTCTAGTGAAATTCAGTGGCGTGCTGACAGATTTAAAGACAAAGTAATAAATGCACATTTCCTTTTCAAATCTCAGAAACCAATGATATATGATCTTGGGACTTTGCCAGTTAGAGATTTGTGGTTTTGGGTCAAGGTTGTGGTCTTGGAGCTTCCAACTTGAACTTCCAACTCATCAATTACAAAATAAAACCGGTTTACGTAATTTCTGGGGTTAGAAACTCCTGGCCTAGGTCAACTTGAAGGGCATTCATGCAAAAGGCTCTATTTTTAGCTTGATATTTACACGTCTCCAGTATGTCCGGGTTTGCAAATGGATTTTTGCCAAATGTTTGCTGTGGATCGATTTGAGGCTGGCAAAGTGTTAAATTAGGGAGACAAACTTGCTCTAAAACTGTTTGTATTTAATTAAGCTCCCTTCCAAAAGCTCTAATTCGAAATATTAAAACCCTCCAAATTCCACTGGGACCAAACAAGTGGATCTTTTAACGCAATTTGCCAGCATCCGTCTCTAATCGTTTCACTTAAACCTCTATTTCCACGGGAACACCACATTTTTTGTTGTACTGGGCAATTAAAACTTTCCAGTGAATTATGATGGTGATATTACGTTTCACCGGACTATAGTCGTTTATTATGGTTTGCGCAATTCATTTGCTCCCTTAACTTTTCTGGTAAAGATTAATCGTTTTCGATCCCAAAATTTGGTGGCAAAAACGGTTTTCATGGTGATTTACCTTGCGTAAACCAGTTAAGAATTAAATATTTAGTCCCTATTAGCCACGGTGATCGATACTTTACGTAGGAGAGCTGATAAGAAAGCAACAAGTTTAGGTTGGTTTATTTTGAGCTCATTTTCAAGCAAATATTCCTTGCAACTAGTAACACCTTGTAGATTTTTATTCAATTTGATTTCAGTGTTCTTTTTTATAATTTTCAACTTTTCTGCATTAAAAAGTAACGGAAAAAGTGTTTGAATTATACTTTCAATGTTATTTGTTATGATATTCTAAAACTGTGGTGTAAGATATTTTAGTACCCGAAATCAGAGAGATTCAGGACTAAAAATGTGCCCTAAAATCTAAAAATTATACTTTCCATGTTACGTGGAAGAATGTTTAAATTTGGAGTTTTTATTCTCAAATTCTCAAAGTTTTCTGGACGTTTTAAAATCTAAAATCAGAAAAACGTAGAACTGAAAACTGTTCCAAAGTCTTGAAATTAAGCTTTCCATGTTACTTCTTGAAGAATTCTTCTAATAGAGTCCTTCTGCATTGATAGTATTTTTAATGTTTTCTGGATCAGAAAGTTATTAAGACGTTTAAGGGCCCAAAACTAGAAAAATTCAGGACGTTTTGAATTTTCTGACAAAATATTGACTTGCATCTCATTTTAAACGAAATTTCACGTAGTTTCAATGAATGACAGACAAAATGGCGTTCCAGGCGGCCAAATATCTAATAATCATTAATTGGCAGAGAACTTGAGGTTTTATTTAGTTATTTCAGGAAATCTTCTTGACTTAATTTTCCTAATATGTCCCAGATATTCAAATTAGTTTCAGTTATTTTAAATTAATATCGGCCAGTGGAAACGTACCAGAAACGAAAAGGTAATTAATTACCGAAAGCCTGTCTGGCGGGTACTGTAAGAATCTTTTTCCATTATTCCATTACAGGTGGGAAGATAAATTGCCATCCGGCGTTAATAGCACCAACGATGAATGGTAGTCTTGTCAAAAGAGCCTTGCACCGAAAGTAATTACTTTCAGCTTGTTTTATGCAGTTTTCTGAACTGTGTGTCATTAGTCGAATAAACAAAAAATGCATCAATATGTACAGCGACGAGGAAAACGAGTTTTCAAATTTGTTATCTGTTAACCACCACCATATTGTATATTATTAATTGTAGATTAAAATTCTAAATTATATTTCTCCAAATATTTAAATAATTTATGATTTATCAGTTTAATTAATGGGGTTTTCATTTTTAAATTGATGTTAATTGCCTAAATAAATGCAAACAAACTTTTTTGTGTGTTTTGAGTAAGGAAATTTTATACAATTTGAACCAGAGAATAATCTAAAACATCCTGATCGCATTTATATTAAAACATAATAATATTAAAAATACAAACCTTTACTTTTCCAAGTGATAAAAGAACGAAAAGGGCACATGCCACGAACAAAAGAGTTTCCTAAAAATGGAAACGTTCAATCTGGGAAATATGATAAACGATCGTACGTTTCAAAGCGAATGTTTTAAATATACAATCTTTATGGCAGTAAGACGATGTTTCTTTATGTTTCTGCCAGTGGTTTTCAGTTGAATAAATTTGTTTTGCATGTGAGTAAAACAACCGTTTAGACTGATCAAGAAGAGGAATTTTCAAAACCACTTAGCAACATTTCTTTGAAAATTCTGGTATCACTTACGAGGTAAATACGACTATTTTAAGTGCAATTTCAAGCTAGACACGATTATGTAAATAACTCACTTGTAACACATATAATACACACGCAAAATGCAGTTCTTAGAAGGTTTTGACATGGAAGGTAATTTAAATATTACTAGCGTGAAATAGGTTAGTGCCTTAACCTTTGTTGACTGAAAATGGTTGTAAATTCACATCTGAAGGGAGGAAAAACACTCTCTCCCAATTTGTAATTACTTTACCTAGTTCGAAAACACATTATTCAAGTAAGCTCTAATGAAAATGTTTTGCCAGTCGAGGAAGTTTTCCAAGATTTATGCGGTCGAAAATTGTGCATTTTAATTTGGAATGATAACTAAATTAAGTTATTTTTCCAGCCAAAAGTTAAGAAAGTTTGTGTTACTAATTGACTTTAAATTAAAATTACATTTGCACTTGAAACGTTTATCCTGCAAGCAAACTACTAAAACAAGCTGAATTCTTGTTTGTAGAGTAAATAATATAATAAATTGACATTAATTTGTAAGTGGGTTTTACCATTTTTAATAAATTTTAATGTTTGTTAAAGTCACAATATTGTTCTAGTTTCATTTTTCAGGTTTATTTTTGCCAGATTTAATTTTAACACAATTATACCGGGTGATTTATGTCACAAAGTTCAACCCTGTATTCTATTATTTTATGGCAAGTTTGTGATAAAACAATTATTTAGTGCTTTTCCCCTAATAATACTGAGTGAAAATGACAAGTTTGAATCTAAATAATCAACTAGAAATTTTAAAATGTAGTAACTATAAATTAAAAAGGAGCAAGTTTTTGTAAGTCTTTGAATCAATGCAAAAAAGATGAAAATCAAGTAAATAGTCAAATTTGTATGCTTTTAACACAGTTTTCATAGTGTCAAAGTATATCTGTAAGTTTCTAGGTCAATTTTAAGGCTTAAAGACTTTGAATCCAAGTAGTTTCCATCAAAACTGACTTTATAGTCAAATTTCTAGGCTTTAAAGTTAGATTTCAGAGTTTTTAAGTCACTGAGCAAGTTTTTAAGTCAATTTTAGGGCTTAAAGTCTTTGAATCAAGGCAAAAACATAAAAATCAAGTAAATAGTCAAATTTTTAAGCTTTTAAGACAGTTTTCAAAGTGTCAAAGTATATCTGTAAGTTTCTAGGTCAATTTTAAGGCTTAAAGTCTTTGAATCTAAGTAGTTTCCATCAAAACTGGCTTTATAGTCAAATTTCTAGGCTTTAAAGCCAATTTTCAGAGTTTTCAAGTCACTGAGCAAGTTTTTAAGTCAATTTTAGGGCTTAAAGTCTTTGAATCAAGGCAAAAATTTCAAAGTAGGGCTTATTTTAGGGCTTAAAGTCTTTGAATCAAGTCAAGAAATAGTCAAATTTTTAAGCTTTTAAGACAGTTTTTTCTGTAGTGTCTAGGTCAATTTTAGGTAAATTTTAAGGCATAAAGTCTTTGAATCAAGTAGTTTCCATCAAAAAGTGTATTTGGAAGCTTTATAGTGAAAAAATTTTTTAGGCAATTTTAAAGTAACTGAGCAAGTTTTTAAGTCAATTTTAGAGCTTAAAGTCTTTGAATTCAAATAGTTTCCATCAAAACTGCTTTATAGTCAATATTCTAGGCTTTAAAGTTAGATTTTAGTCAAAGTCAATTTTAGGGCTTGAATCTTTTAATCAAGACAGAAAACATAAAAATTGAGTAATTAGTCAAATGTGTAAGCTTTAAAGACAGTTTTCATAGTGTCAAAGTGTATTTGGAGATTCCTAGGTCAATTTTAGGGCTTAAAGGCTTTGAATCAAGGCAAAAAACAAGAAAATCAAGTAAATACTCAAATTTTTAAGTTTCTAAGACAGTTTCCAAAGTGTTAAAGTATATCTGTAAGTATCTAGGTCAATTTTAAGGCTTAAAGTCTTTGAATCTAAGTAGTTTCCATGAAAACTGGCTTTATAGTCAATATTTTAGGCTTTAAAGTTAGATTTCAGAGTTTTCAAGTCACTGAGCAAGTTTTTAAGTCAATTTTAGGGCTTAAAGTGATTGAATCAAGACAGAAAACATGAAAATCAAGTAAATAGTCATATTTGTATACTTTTAAGACAGTTTTCATAATGTCAAAGTGTATTTGGAAGTTCCTAGGTTAATTTTAAGGCTTAAAGTCTTTGAATCAAAGTAGTTTCCACCAAAACTCATTTTATAGACACATTTGTATGCTTTTAAGCTAATTTCCAAGACTTTCAAGTTAATTAGTGAGTTTCTACGTCAATTTAAAAGCTTGAAATCTTTGATTGATCAAAATCAAGTGAATAGTCCATATTCTAAGCTTTAAAGACAGTTTTCATAGCGCCAAAGTGTATTTAGAAGTTTCTAGGTCTAATTACTAGATGTAAACCGAGTTTTAGGCCTGATTTTGCGTCCTTCTAACAACAAACTGCCTCCTATCATACTATTCGATTATACTTTATTAAGTGGAAGTAATTTTACGGCAAAAATCGGAAGTGACACCGCATAAAAACAAAAGTCTCAATCTAGCCGCCATTTAATTAATTTTTATGGTTCAGGTGTTGGGTCGTAAAAAGCCGAAGGTCGCACTTTCCGCTCTCCCTCCATTAACCCCCGCACTATTGAGCTGTAAAGGTGAGGGGTCAAAGTATGTGCGTGCATTATCCATTTAACAGTTTTAAACTGATAGTTCCTTTCACCCTCAAGTCATGAAATGGTATAGGTTTTCCTTATCGCTATGCCAGGCTTTGTATATAATAGGAACTTTTACGGGAAAGTAGGTAAAGAAAACAATACCATCGATCGCTTAAGGGATTATTGAAAGTGCTTAGAAAGGTAGTCTTTTTTGCGGTTTGTATGGGAGGTTCATGAAGACGTTTGTTTTTGTGATGGATTTCAGTTGGCAATAAAGTGAGCTGTCATGGACGAGGGTAAACCCTAAAAAACGACACAAAACCACTCGAAATAAAATGGAAAACGTCTTGTCGACGTAGGGAAATTGAATAAACGGATTTCCACTTTTTCTCTTTGTTTCCATTTGTTTGCTTCAATGCCTGGGGAATGTGGCAAATATGCCTGTTGATAACAGATATAAAGAGTGCAATATCAGATAATAAATTTAGTTTTTTTTTTAAGGAACAAACTGTGTCAGTTACAGCAAAAAGAACATCAAATTTGAGTTTCTGAGATTGAAATTAGTTAGGAATGTTAGTTTGGTTTGGTCTAAATCCAATATGGCGTAACTCTATTAAAAACACTGGTCAAAACCATCATTTGGAATACATTTTTTACATTTTTGACCCTAATTAACTTTTTAAAACTTTTAGTACAAAAATATAATATGATTAAAAGTAGCTAAAGAATGCACTTTGCATACTTTTCATGTTTGACATTTGTGTTGACCAATTTACTTTGGCTGTCCAAATGTCTTTGGGGTGAAGGTAAATATTTGTGTTAACAGTCAGTATCTACTCTTATAACATAGAAATTAGTGGATGAAAATAGAAAATAAAATTATATTTTCAGTTAGTGCAAAAATGATTAAAATTTCTAATGAAATTCAGTTCCTCCTCAAAAAATGTTAAGAAAGATTTAAGCTATTTATATTAATAAATTAGCTATTATTATAATAAATTAACACTGAAACCCCTTAAATTTCAAAAGAGAAGGAAAAACGACTTTTAAGTATAACAGACAAAAATACCTAAAATTTCTAGTAACTTTCACCGTTTCTGAGTTATTTAGCAAAAACTAGTTTGATGCAACAATTTTTCAAATCAGTTGAAATTGTGGTTTTGAAACTTTAACACCCTGTAACTCGGTTATTTTTGGGAGTTTGGAGAGGTTCAACCACTCAAATTAACCGTCTTGAGCTCCTCTTTCCATTGGTGTAAAGCAAAATATTCTATCTGAAAAATTGCCTACAGGGTGACCAAAAACAATCAGTTACCATAATCTTCATGCAGACCCTGTATACTGGAAGCAAAAACGGTCTAGCAAACTTACGGTGCTGAGTTAAGAAGTTTATTACGAATATTTTTGGTCTTTGGCAAACTTTTTGTAACTTTCACCGTTTTTGAGTTATTTAGCAAAAACTGGTTTGATGCAACAAATTTTCAAATCAGTTGAAATTGTGGTTTGAAATTTGAACACCCTGTAACTCGGTTATTTTTGGGAGTTTGGAGAGGTTCAACCACTCAAATTAACCGTCTTGAGCTCCTCTTTCCAGTGGTGCAAAGCAAAAAATTCTATCTGAAAAATTTCGTACAGGGTGACCAAGAACAATCAATCACCATAATTTTTATGCACACCCTGTATACTGGAAGCAAAAACGGTCCAGCAAACTTACGGTGCTGAGTTAAGGAGTTGATTACGAATATTTTTGGTCTTTGGCAAACTTTTTGTAACTTTCACCGTTTTTGAGTTATTTAGCAAAAACTGGTTTGATGCAACAAATTTTCAAATCAGTTGAAATTGTGGTTTGAAATTTGAACACCCTGTAACTCGGTTATTTTTGGGAGTTTGGAGAGGTTCAACCACTCAAATTAACCGTCTTGAGCTCCTCTTTCCAGTGGTGCAAAGCAAAAAATTCTATCTGAAAAATTTCGTACAGGGTGACCAAAAACAATCAATCACCATAATTTTTATGCACACCCTGTATACTGGAAGCAAAAACGGTCCAGCAAACTTACGGTGCTGAGTTAAGGAGTTGATTACGAATATTTTTGGTATTTGGCAAACTTTTTGCAACTTTCACCGTTTTCGAGTTATTAAGCAAAAACTGGTTTGATGCAACAAATTTTCAAATCAGTTGTAATTTTGGTTTGAAACTTAAACACTCTGTAACTCGGTTATTTTTGGGAGTTTGGAGAGGTTCAACCACTCAAATTAACCGTCTTGAGCTCCTCTTTTCAGTGGTGTAAAGCAAAAAATTCTAACTTAAAAATTGCCTACAGGGTGACCAAAAACAATCAGTTACCATAATCTTCATGCACACCCTGTATACTGGAAGCAAAAACGGTCCAGCAAACTTACGGTGCTGAGTTAAGGAGTCGATTAGGAACATTTTTGGTCCTCTGCAAATTTTTCGTAACTTTCACCGTTTTCGAGTTATTTAAAAAAAATGGGTTTGATGCCACAAATTTTCAAATCATTTGAAATTTGAACACCCTGTAACTCAGTTATTTTTGGGAGTTTGGAGAGGTTCAACCACTCAAATTAACCGTCTTGATCTCCTCTTTCCAATGGTGTAAAGCAAAAAATTCTATCTGAAAAATTGCATACAAAAACAATCTTGTTTATAAGTACATGAGTAGAAGTTAAAGAGTCGTGACGTGTATCTGTCTATTTGAAGGATATTAACAAAAATAACACTCCCATGAAGCTATAAAATGACAAAACTTTCTTAAAACTCGTAAATCAGTTCTTGACAAATGTAACGTGAAGCTGTTTTCTTTGGTATTAGTCGCATATGTCAAAGTGTATCAAACTGTCAAATATCAGTCTATAAAGCTATAAAAGTAAAAAAAATCTGAGGATTTTTACTGAAATCTGGCAACTGCGCTGCTCTTAAGAGACATTTTTGACACCGAAGAATAGACAACCACGGTAAGTGATTCTGTTACTTAAAGTTTGACAAAATGAGTGTCAGGGTGATACAGGGTGACCAAAAAAGTGAAAAACAACTTTTAGTTTGCGCAAAATATCTCCAAAACTGTGTAAAAAGAAAAAACGGTCAAGATTGTCAAAAAGCTTGTAAGCGTGTGTCAAGCGGCTGTCACAATTGTCAAAATTAGCTTTATTTTGATTTTATTATTTATTATTTTATTTTTTATTTATTAAAAGTTTGATTACTTTAGAGCTTCTGCTGTCTATTAGATAGAAAGTCCAGATAACTTTTATGCACTTTACTTATCCCTAATCCATTTATAACCTTTTCCAGCTGGATATATTTAAACGATCGATTGCCCACGTGTCCAGGGTTTGCTCTATGTAACTAGTAATTTTCTAGCAAAGCTGATTAAAGCCTTTTCACTCTTACACTCTTACAGTAGTCAATTTAGCATGGAAACTTCCTGCTTGTTAGCATTTATAACAATAGAAACAAATTCTATTTTTCTTTTATTGAAGACTGGAAAATTGAGAGTTTTCTGGGTGAAAGCAGATTGTTGCACTATTCTGCGTAGAAATCATAAAGTGAACAAGGTAAGACTGTTGTTAAAATCCAAAGACAAACTAATAAAACCTTGTTTTGCTGGTTGAGTTCGTAACAATAAGTCGTCTGAAATATTTTTTTAGATTAATTTCCATAGTTATCTAGGTCAGAATAGGGTAGAAACTGGCACTCATCGTTCACAACGTTGTTTGTTAACTTAAACCCCAATATAACAAGCGAAACAAGTTTCGAAATCCCTAAACTGAAGCAGAATTATAGGAAACTCTTAACCTGCATCACTGTAATAATTTAACAGTTTCATGTAACAAATTTCCTACACGCAGGAATGTCTCTCCATTCTCCCATGCACGTAAATTCCTCTCCCCTCCAGAAACCCCTTTGATAATAAACAGGATGGTATCGAACACGATACAAACAACAAAGCCATCAAGGATAACAAATATGTTCGACCTGATTCGGAAACCTTTGGCCAGGAATTCAAATTGGGATCGAGTCGTTAAGTTACAGATTATGGCAATGCGGCAATGCAACTGCCAAAACTGGCAAAAATATGCTTGTTTTGTCCGCATTGGAGATGTTTTAAAGGGATTAAACCGGAAGTTTTAACGAAAATTAGTTATAAGCAAGTTATAAGCAAACTCTTATCCTTCATCACATCAATACAATTACAATATTCTATTTTAAGCCCTAAACTACCTTGAAACTTGAATTACCCTCGTCACACTGATTACCATCAATCATCCAATAACTCATTCGAACAAAAACCACAATAATAGACTTGGGTTTGAATTTAGGGCAGTTCAATGCCGCCTCCAGTTAATATTTACCAAACACAAAACATCATGTAACCTCTAGTGGATAAACGCCAATACATTATTCATGGACATTGCTTGGCACTGCAGTCTTTCACTTATTCATTCACGACCTATTTTTGTTACATTTTTTCACTTACCTTCGTATAAAACTCCTGGTATTAAAACGTCAGTTTCAAATAAACTGTGAGTCAACTGAACATCAATTAAGTCACTATCAAGCTCGTAACTATTGGTAAAATCACATAAATCGTCTGATGGGGGACCGGGAGAACCCCCTTCGTACCCCATGCTCAATCCTTTAACGAACCCAACTAAAACTACCATCAAAAATGCTTGTTTCAATCCAACTTTCATTGTATTAAAATTTTAGAATTACGTTGTTGATTATCACATATGAGGTAAGCACATCAAACAGTGTTGAAACGGAAAAAAACTGAAGAAGCAGACGCGGCGTTCGAAACTGAGGACGACAACATAGCGAGCGTTTTAAAAGTTTGGTTATTTTCTCAGGGGGTTGCCATCGGGGGTAGAGACGCGCACAAACTGAGGGTTGAAATTTCGGAGCTTAGCCTGCTGGCGCATTAGCTTGCGCGATCGATTTAAGCCTCAATTCGTACAACACCTGTGTGTTTTAAATTTGTTGTTTTAGACAAATAATACAACCTTAGTAAGGTGCAATTCAATAAAAATTTCCTAAAAAAACTATTACAGTGACGAATGTTGGGAGTTTTCTAACATTTTTCATCACCACACAGAATTAAGCCTTAATTAGTGTGTGTAAATTCCTGTAATGAATTTAGGAAGATTGCTCAGGATACTTGTAGTTTATTGTAGTTTAGGGTTGGAAGGTTGAGTAAGAACCGCTGTTGGATTAATACTGATTTTTATTTAACAGTTAACAACTATTTATGCACATTTACAAACGTTATAAACAAATGAAAATAATAATTGCTGACCAATAGTTTTGTTCTGTGCATCCACAGAATTCGAAGGTTTGGTGCCTGCTGACGCTGCGTTTGGTACCTGTTGCCCGGTGACCTGCTGGCGGTGCATTAGCCGCAATAACCTAGTTAATTACCTTTGTGTTGTTTATGAAATATATAAAAAAACTGATAATATTTTTTATGACTCACCAATGTGAGTTTAGACAGTGTGTTTTAAATTTGTTGTAGGCAAATTCTACCTTAATAAGGTGCAATTCAATAAAAATTTCTTAAAAAAACTATTACAGTGACGAGTGTTGGGAGTTTTCTAACATTTTTCATCACCACACAGAATTAAGCCTTAATTTGTGTGTTTTAAATTTGTTGTAGGCAAATTCTACCTTAATAAGTGCAATTCAATAAAAATTTCCTAAAAAAACTATTACAGTGACGAGTGTTGGGAGTTTTCTAACATTTTTCATCACCACACAGAATTAAGCCTTAATTTGTGTGTTTTAAATTTGTTGTAGGCAAATTCTACCTTAATAAGGTGCAATTCAATAAAAATTTACAACAAAAATGTTTTAGTAAAAAATGGAAATGCAACGTGTATTACAGTAATAAGGGTGAAGAGTTTTCAAACATTTTGTTTTTTTCCTTGTCCACTGAATTAATATATTAATCGAAAAACTGAGTGATTTATTATCAATTAGGCAGAAATGCCTATGGTTTAGTGCTTTTTAAAAAACAACCGATACTGCTAAAAAATGCAAAATATTCACATCCTAAACCTAACTCACTAATTTAAAGCTTTCCAATTTGTAAAATCGGTTCAAAAAGTGCATTGAGGCTTTTCAAATATTCAATAGGAGGAAATTGAAATGCGCAAATTAAGGTCGTTGCATGGCAACTCACCTAGCTTTACTAATAATGCTACTTGGGGTCAAAATCCTTGATTTATGTGCTTTTATTCAGTTGAAGAGAAATTTACATAGAAAATTAAAAATATGGTCCATTTTCAAAAGTTGTTTTTCTGCACTGCTTCGTTTGAACCTCCATAACTCCCTTATTTGCCTTGCATAGTACTTAATTGTATATGTCGATGGATCGGCAATGAAATGAGCTTTCCACCAATATGCAACATGAATTGATTGGTTGGATAGTTTGGCCGCTAGAGGGCTTTTATATGTCGATGGATAGCCATTGAAATAGGTTTTCCAACTATACATCAACATTGATTGATTCACAAAAAAAAACAAATCCAGTGGTGTACGTTATTTAATAAAATTGAAGCTTTTTATTAAAAAAATACTCTTAAACGTTTATACACAAAAACTTTAATTTTAACTTTTTATTATTAATATTCCAGCAAAATTAAGTAGGTAACAAAACTTTGATGCACTTTTACAAGGAAATATTAAGTTTCTGGTCCCTAAAATGAGTTTTGTGCCATATCTTCCAAACTAGTAAAGAAACGGAACAAATTCAACAAATAAAACTTGAATACTAAATCCGGACTTTAAACGGCAAATTTCCCACTTAAACTGTATACAAAATATCCCAACTTAGCCACCATTCCAATTTTTGGCTCACCCTGTACGCCAGAGGGATTTTTGAGCACTCTAGGAGAAAAACACAAATTTTTTGACGGGTTTAACGTCAGTGTAGGCCAAAAACTAGCTGAGATATTGACAGTCAAAGTTTTGAAGCACTTTTTCAAGGAAATATTAAGTTTCTGGTTCCTAAAATGAGTTTTGTGCCATCTCCCAAACTAGTGAAGATACAGAAAAAATTCAACAAATAAAACTGGAGTAAAAAAGTCAAAAATACTGAATCCAGACTTTAAACGGCAAATTTCCCACTCAAACTGTATACAAAGTGTCCCAACTTAACCACCATTCCAATTTTTGGCTCACCCTGTACGCCAGAGGGATTTTTGAGCACTCTAGGAGAAAGAGGAGAAAAAAATCATTTTTTTTGAGGGGTTTAACGTCACTGTAGGCCAAAAACTAGCTGAGATATTTACAGTCAAAGTTTTGAAGCACTTTTTCAAGGGAAAGTTGAGTTTTTCAAGGAAAAGTTGAGTTTTTCAAGGGAAAGTTGAGTTTTTCAAGAAAAAGTTGTTGAGAAAACACATACAGAATAAAACTGGCGTTGAAATGGTTAAAAAATTGAATCTGGACTTTGAACGGCAAATTTCCCACAGAAACTGTATACAGAGTGTCTCAACTCTAGCACCAGCGACATTTTTGGCTCACCCTGTACGCCAAAGACCGCAAAAATAATTTTCAATCACGCCACTAGAAAGAGGAGAAAAAACTGATTTTTTTGAGTAGTTTAACGTCACTGTAGGCCAAAAACTAGCTGAGATATTGACAGTCAAAGTTTTGAAGCACTTTTACAAGGAAATATTAAGTTTCTGGTTCCTAAAATGAGTTTTGTGGCATCTCCCAAACTAGTAAAAAACTAGTGAAAAAATTCAAAGAATGAAACATGTTTATTTTAAGTTTTTATTTATTTTAATCCAGTACAACCCTGTATCCCCGCTTATACTAAATGATATTAATACAATAAGTATAATACTTTTAAGTAAAGTAAGTAAATAATTCTAATTCTAGAAACATAATAATATAACTTATAAATATACGGTTTGTACCACTAAATAATACTGTAATTTACTACTAAAGTTAACCAAATTTGTGATTATTATTTGTTATTATCGGTCAATTGCTGAATAATCGAAAAATCCCGTTCGATTTCGTTCTTGATTTGTCCCTCATAACGAAAATACATATTTTTTAGAGTTTGCCAAAACTGTTCTTTGTCCATTTGGTTCATGTCCACCTTGTCATCAACTGAAGAGGTAGAGGGTTGTGGTTGACTGTTGGAGCAACTTGGAACTGCTTCATTCACTTCACTGATATCCGGAAGTTCCACTATACTGATTTTTTTGTTCCTCTTACGTGGTTCTAATTGAGTTTTAGTGGAGTTTACGTTACCCTCCAAGGCGAACAGATTGTTATTGGTTCTGTTGGTGTTGTCTACAATGTTGTTAGAGAACACCTGGTGGTAGGAGTTGTCAACTTGGTTCACTGGGTAGCTTGGTTGCCTTGGTACCAGGCTAGTTAAAGTGTTCCTGACTTGGTTGGTTGTTGCCAAACCGACCTGGAGGAATTCAGAAGAATGGTAGATAGGCAAGTTGACTTCTTGTAGTACCAAGGTAAAGCGGGGCATATTATCTGCGGTTACGGTGTAGTAACTGTTAGTTCTGTCTGGTAGAAAGGACACAAAAGGTTCTCTAGCTTTCAGCAAATCAGGAAAAATGCTACCGTAGCATTCGTGGTAGAATGGAGTGGGTTGGAACATCATAGATCGCCAATTTGCATAGTACTCTCTCTGAAGATTGTATCTAGAGCAAGAAATGTATTTTGAGTCACTTGACAAATACAAAGTTAACCCTCATGTTTTCAATAATTACCTGCAACTGATGTAAACATTAAAAGGTCGATGAGGATGAAATTTTGGTGTTCTAATGTTCATGTTCCTATGCTTCTTGCTCTCCTTGATGGGATGGTTAATCTGGTATTGCATGGTCAAGTTGATGCTTATGGAGTACCCCAAAATGTCCGCAGTGTGAGGAGTAACGTCCACTCGGTAGTTCTGTGAAATTTCAATACATTTTTTATGCTTAAACCATGGAAAATTCATACCAAAATAGCGAGTTCCCCAATACGAGAACTGAAAGTCATGCTGGTGTCGTTGCAGATCATCTCCAAGTCCAACCAATGACAGTTATTGTGGTTGGAGTGACGACAGTCGATGCCAAAACGACTACAAACGCAGATAGACTGCTTTTTGTTCGTGTTGAAGAATGGCCAAAAACCGGTTTGGAGCACGAATCCAGTGGGGAGGATTTGAGAAAATACGTCAAAAATCTGTCAGAGAAAACACCGGACAGTATGTTAGAATACTTCTTCTTTATGGAAATGTTAAGAACAAACCAATTTAAAGTATTTGAATCAATTTACTCACCTTGGCAATGGTGTACTCCCCCAACTCTGCTTTGCACACCATAAAACTCACCTCCAAACTCTCCAAGACGATACGATAGAGTTGTTCGTGGTAGTACCACAAATTTTGAGTACTCATTTTTACGGACAAACATCAACTAATACGAATCAATAGTGTATGTACAGTGATTTTATAGACGATTGTTTTAAACAAAAGCCAGTGGCGCACCACCTAATTTCAACACCCATTGGGTAAAGTCACGTGGTTTCCATCCAATCCGATCAGTGACACACCCTTTTCCGACTTAATTCAAGTAATTGGCACGCCAATGATCAATAATACTAATCACCTGGCTGGCCAATCGTAGTGTTATCAAAACTGCATACTGGAAAGGCTTACGTAGCCATGATTGCAAGAGAATTCAATAAGTCGTAATGGGTTTAGTTGGAACCTTTAAAACAAAGAGCTCTTTTACTTAACATAACAATATTATCGCGTTTGTGCTGCTTATCATTTTTTAAATACCTGCAAACTGAAGAATTTATGAGTTGCTCAGCAATTTCGTGTCATAAAACAATTTTTGATATGCCCACTGGTTATCGATATTATTGTTTTAACGATTGGATGAAATTGCATGAGTCAACAATTTTAGACCTAAAAGTTGAAGTTAGATGTTTTTATACCAAATAGTGGACATTTGAAATGAGACACTTTTTGTATATTACCTACTGAATTATTTTGGTTTGCAACAACATTTTCTCTTACCTAGTTCTAATAGTAAAATAAAGCTTTAAAACTTGCCATGCCATCATAATAGTAGCTGTCTCATTTACCATCACCCTGTATATTGACAATAAATTAGTCCCAAAAAAAGAAAATCTTTCATAAAACTTTTATAAAAAAGGAAAATAAAACAACAAATTAATTTTTAATAACATTTACTTAAATCAAATTATTACGTCACAACCAAGTGGTTTTTTCGGTCAACAATTTTACTTAATGCAGCTATATAACATTGTTAAATAAAATAAAACATTATTTTAAATGTTCATCATGTATTGCTACGTTTAGTATAATCGTTATATGTATGTATAATAATATGTTTTATTTTTGATACGTTATTGTCACGGGTTTGATTTTTGGCTTTATTCCATCCCTCTAAAAGCTACCACTAATCGGGATCTGACATTTATACAGGGTGTTTCAATTGACTGTTGGAACTCTATAATGTATGGATGTGTTCTTATTTGCAGAACACCAAAATCTAATTGTCACGTAATATAGCGTTGTGTAATTTGTGCTTCTATGTTATTTATCACACGATAATGATTCTCCTAAAGCTTATTTCCTCAGACAGCTTTCATTTAAATTGATATGCAATAAATAATATGTAAAATCTTAACCTAGTATTGTCAATAGTTCCTTTATCATTCTATTACTATTTTTTTTAGTTAAGTTACGAAGTACAATATCTCCAAAAGTAACAGAGAAAAATTATTGTCTTTCCAGTTGGCTAGTATGATACAGGATACACACCCTGTATCTCCAAAAAGAGACCCTTTCTTATAGAATTAGGGCCAGAATTTGTTGTTTGAATATTATACAGAGTATTGAAAATACTCTGCAAATTTGCTGAATCAGACAAATTTTAGAACAGTACTACTTATACCATATTTGGTGGACTTTTTCAAAAACATCCCATTATATGACACAAATATCCTAAAATGTTTCCATTTTTCCCACCAAACCAAACCAGTCTATAAGAATATACAGGGTGCTGAAATTTAAAACTGAACATTATGGAGTGATCCTGTATCATTTAAATGTTTGTTATGATATTAGCTTAACTAAGAAATTTAAACAAAGACTCACTCATTATTTTATGCGGATGGCAGCTAGGATTTAAATTTAAGTCAACAATCTTAAAAGTAGTCGCAATCCAACAAGATATGTGGCGTTTTAATTTTGACTCAGTGCTGGTTAACACGATTTTGTGCGTAAAAATCACAATTTTACTCGTCTTCAGTTACATCGTCATAAGAATGATACGTTGGACAGCAAAGACCTTCCGAACCATCTGGTCGGATGCAAAACAGCAACGTTTCGGCTGTGGTAATTTCGTGCGGCATTATACCGTGGAAGTCTTTGAGATCGCTGGCTGGAAACCAAGCCTTCTCGTTGTCGTCCACCAGGAGATAACCAAAACACCTGGCCAAAGCGATACCGGGAATCCACAGAACAGACACGAGAACCAAAGTGCATATGAGTAGAATAGCCCACACAGGCCACTGATGTTTTTCAGTTGCTCCTTTTTGCGGTACCCAGGCATCGTACCAAGAACCATCCACCGCAATTTCAATAAAACTGGCAGCCAAAATGGAAATCATCGCCAAAGGCGACAGGTACTTCCAGCAAATCATCCAGTACAGTCCAGGCCTGGACCCGGTCATCATTTCTATATCATCCGCGAACCTTTTCAATCCATACACGTAAGACACTGCAACACACTCGCAGAAGGCGATAATCAACAAAGGAAAATTCCCACTAAAATTGTCGAAAAGCACAAAAACATAACTGCCAGCCCCATGGGCAAAACCCATCGAAATCAGGCAGCAGATAAGGCAAAGAACCCCAGTTAGAATCTCTTTGGGTAAATTAGGAAACAATTTCATATCCACAATGGAAGTGACCACTCCTTCAAGAGTACCAAACTGCGAATCAATTCCGAGGGTAAACAGCATGAGAAAGAAGAGAACCGACCAGAATTGGGCACCTGGAAACTGATTTATAGCTTCCGTGAAGATGATGAATGCCAATCCAGTCCCAGAGGCTGACTGCAAGATAATCAAAATCAACAATCACTCTACAAAGAACAGAAAACTTACATTCCCCAGCTCCTTTTCCAAATCGCAAACCTGCAAAGCTGGCACTATAACGCTTCGGAAAGTACCACCAGCATCGGTGAAGTTAAAGATGGTACCGTTTTCTGGTAGAGCGGCCGTAGGGTCGTAATATCCCAACAGGTCAGTCAAGGTGCGGTTACGGTCGTCTAGGCACTTTTCGTAGGTCATGGTAGCTTTGAAACCGATCACCGAAAATACCACAATACCAGCAAACATGGAAGTAAAGCAGTTGGTCATGGATACCATGATTGCATCCCTGTAGCAGTTGTTATTTACCTGAAAACATCGTTCTTGTGTTTGTGTTTTTTTTTTGAGACAACTTACCGGGTTGTATGAAGAAAAAGCAATCAATCCACCAAAAGCTAATCCCAAAGAAAAGAAAATTTGAGTACCGGCTTCAAGCCACACCACCGGGTCAAGTATAATATGCCAGGAAGGAGTGAAAAGGTGTCTCAAACCATCAAAAGCTCCTTTCAGAGTAATACCACGAAAAAAGAAAATAATCAGCACTATGTAAGGAAAAGTGGCCGTGACATAGACCACTTTCCCTGAAGACGCTATTCCTTTGATCATACATAAGTAGACCAAAATCCAGGCCACCACTAAAGCCAGAGCAATTTTCCAGTTGAACGCCTGAGGAGTGTTGATATCCTCCGAAATCATTAAGGTGGTTCGATACCAGAAGAATTGAGTAGGGCTGCTGGCCTGGAATTAACTTCATTAAGCCACAAAAAGGTGGTGGAAAGGGAGACTTACCACACATTCAGGTTCTGGCATGTAGGATCCGTTACGGAAATATACATTGGGGCATTCTGCCCAAGGCAACTCGGATTGGAAGCTTTGCACAAAATAAAACAGGCACCAGGCTATAATAGTGTTGTAGTACAAAGCCACGTTGAAGGACACCACTGCACTACTGATTCCAATACCTGAAATCAAGTTCAGTAACCTGAAAGGGTTAACTATGCTGAACTTACCGGCTAAGTATGGTGAAACCTGATTCCAAACTCCAATAGCGCCTTTTCTGAGTCTCTGGCCTATGGCCAGCTCCAGGTAGAAAATGGGGATACCCTCTATGGCCAGCATGACGAAGTACGGGATCAGAAAGGCTCCCCCACCATTTTTCTGAGCCAGATAAGGGAATCTCCAAACGTTTCCCAATCCAACAGCGTAACCCACAGTCGCCAATAGGAATGTGAGTTTGCTGTCCCAGGATTCGCGTTCCTCTTCCTCGCATTCAGGCTTGAAAATTCCTTTACCATCCTAAATTAAAGTTCAATTAGGGCAAAGTAAGTCTAGTTTCTATAGTTTATAAGTCAGTGTGAAAAGTGTATCGACACAAGTAGCTTGAGAGAGATTTAAGATGACTTTTTACCCAATCAAAATGCAAAGTAACTTTCTGCTCTTTTCCATTTCAAATGCAAAGTAGTTTTTAACGAATTTTCAAATCAATATGGTGACTGTTTTACAACAGAGAATTATACAGGGCGTCCTGTATACATTTTGGTAAGGCTTCAGTAATAGTTAAACAGGATTTTGAGTTACCCGTGTGTAAATAAAACAAACCAGAAGATTTACTAAATAGAACTACCTGGGATCCTCTTTTGCTGCTACACACCGATTTAATCTTGGTACCAGGACTTGAATCTTCAAAGGCAACATTGGTAGCCCCGTAAGTACCAGCACCACCATTTTCAATGGTAGGCATCAATCGGCCCTTCATTTCCTTCAGCTCGAGCCGATCCAACGATCTTTGACTGTTCAAGTCTCTTGAACTTTGCCTTCTCACCAAATGTGCGGTATTGGCCATTTTTGTTGAATTTTCCGCTCTTTTTTTTTTGGGGAGATACAAGGGTTCTATGTGCTATTTGTTGCTGACGTCATGATCTGAAAACAAAAGTTTTTCTAATCTTTTGGAAAACTGAGATTAAAAAATCCTGTATTAAAACGACAATTTTACCTAAAACAAAGTTTGTTTGTCCTCCAAGAGATTTATAGTTCAAGTCAATATGGTGGCTGGAGGACAAGTTTGAGTGACGTTTCCCCTGATATTAAAAGCCATTTTAATTAAAAACATCTTGAAGCAAATTGTACCAAAATGAGTAATATGTAAACTGGGATTAAAAAGTATTCCAGGGATATTAAAGGCTGTGTAGGATGGGACATCACACATGACTGTGAATGTTGATAGTTGCAGAAATGCAGGGTGTTGATTAAAAAGTTAATTAAGAAGTAAAATATCGGTTACAAAATAATTTGTGTGAAACTTAACCTAAAACAAAGTTTGTTTGTCCTCCAAGAGATTTATAGTTGAAGTCAATATGACTGCTGGAGGACAAGTTTGAGTAACGTTTTCACTGGCATTAAATAACCATTTTGATTAGAAACGTTTTGAAACAAACCAAATTGTACCAACATTTTTTTTTTGTTTAAATGCATTTTATCTGATAAAATTAGAAATATCGCAACACTTCTTTCCTGTGATGTAAAGTGAAAAATAACACTTTTCAGCAACAATCAAAGCGTAAAAGAGAATTTTCCAGTCTGAAAACTTTTGAAAAGTTTGATCGGATAAAATCCCTTCAGAGTGATGTTTTCCTCAAAAACTTTTAAAAGCAAGGACAAAGAAAACAGTCGAGAAATTGAGCCATTTTCTTGAATTTGTAAGTGGAACTGCAAATATACGTATTGTTCACTTTTTTGATCAGGTTATACTGTGAACATCTGGTAAATCTAAGTGTCAAAACCTTTGGATGATTAATCACAAAACGATTTAGCTGAATCAGATTTGAAAAGCCATATTAGATAGAACTTTGGGGGTTATAACACCCTTAGCCCTTTTCATCCCCCTTCCAGATTGTTTTGGGCTGTTTATCAATAATTGTACAATATTTTAAGAAAAAACTAAATCCAATATACAAACACTTTATAAAAGGTGTTTAATTTAATCAAGCTTTTTAATTATTAACCATTTTACCAACCAATAATTTGTAACTTAAATATGATGGTTTTAAGGGCAAATTTACATTGAATTGTTACAAAAATTTTACGTTACCTTAGAAAAAGGACGAACGAGGCGTCCCGACGTCACACAGCACTCACACAAACTCACGATTCTGGACGAATCAATAACGACGCAGGCGCCTTGAGCGGCCATTTTTACGTGACGTCGTTAAAAAATTTGTGAAATCCACCACTGTAATCGAACAATGAAAAAATCGCTTTGAAATTTACTTATACTGGGTGTTTTTTGTTTTTCTGTCATTTTGTACTTCTGTAGCCTTTTTAGGCAACCCTGTATTGCTTTCAGTTGAAAGGGTTGGAAATTTGTGTATCCCTGAGATTTTTTTTTACATTTCCTTCAATTTCCTGAAGCAGCAAAAGAGTGTCACTAGCGACATCTAGCGGACAACGGCAACACCGTACCAGCTGGCCTGTAATACATCCGGTGTGTAACCGACTTTATATAGGGGAAGGTCGATAGGTACCGTTGTTTAAAGCGCATTGTTATGGCGCAAAAGTGAAATTATTGAACGGGACTAGCCTGCTTTGCTTTCGCCCAGCTTTCTTCATGCAACGTTGCCACTGTTCGTTTGTATTCTGGGTTCTAAGTTTAATGAATTTCAATTAGATTTGACATCCCGTAGGAAAAACACTTAGGGGTGACAGTTCAATGTCACGTGATCAGATTCTATTATATGTTTATAGTAAATGTTTTAAATAACTAAGGGATTTACGATCGCA
This sequence comes from Ips nitidus, assembly GCA_018691245.2. Classification (NCBI taxonomy): domain Eukaryota; kingdom Metazoa; phylum Arthropoda; class Insecta; order Coleoptera; family Curculionidae; genus Ips; species Ips nitidus. The sequence goes on along the minus strand of CM042801.1, from coordinate 3,868,313 downwards.
TGGAAGTGTTCTAAAATGTTGTAAAATATACAATTTTAACTATTTTTAGCTGCTGAAAATGACGGATTTTGTTTTTTAGCACCCTACGTCAAATTTTTACCAATAATTTACTCAGATAAAGTTGATTCTAAAGTTTGAAATTTTTTCCCCAAAAAATCGATAGGGATGTGAAAATTGATTTTTTGAGGTTATACGATGCGAATGGTAAAAGTTGCGTCTTATTGAGGTAGGTAAATGGTAAAAATTAAGAACCCCTAAGTTGAGTCGTTTTAGAGATATTGACAAAAAGGCACGAAAACTATTAATCATTTTTGAAAACCTCTAGCGGCCAAACTCCATCCTCCAAAGTCACGTGATAGCCCCCATTATATGTTTATAGTTAAATAATCATGTTATTAACCATTGATTGGAAAAGTGCACCAGAATTTGGTCCAAGTGAGGAGTTTCTGGAGTTTTAACAAAATTGTCTCTAATATACTAATTTTGACTTTAGGAACACGTTTCCAAATAAACATAAAAATTGAGCACATTTTCGAGCACTTTTTAGAGAAAAGCTGAAGAAAACCCACAATAAAAAGTTACCAAACACTCCTTAAAAAAATCTGATGCTAAAATGGGACTTTATGTAGAAGATACTTTAGATATGAAACAGTTTGGCAACGTCGCATACCAGATGTACTACATTCTACGTAGGTGCCGAGTCGATTCAGAAAAGTCGGTTCCCATTCAATTTGCGGTACGACAACGGTGTTTGAGTGTTTTCTGGTCGGAAAAAAATGTGCATCGGACACTGATTTCTTCCATTGACCATCATCAGGGCAAAAACGATGAACGGGAAATTTGCGGCCGGTATTTCGCAGGTGGGGTGCGACGATGGCGAACCCTTAATCAACCCTTTCGTGCATCGACTCGAGTTGAATGGCACTTACGAAAAGATCAAAGTAAGTTTTGCAATTACAACTCAAAAACCTTTGTTTACAAAATTTTAAAAATAGACTGGGAATGTTTGGCTGCCCGCTGAATTCCAGCCAATCTCTTAAATAAAAAAAAACAAAAATAAAAACAGTTTGGCAACTCCGCTGAGGTACTTCTTCTAGTGCAATAAGCGGTACTAAGTACTAATTATATTCTTTTTACTTTCTCCAGTTTGGTTTCAATTTTTTTTTATTTTGTGATATTTGATTTAACTCTTTAGAAGAGATTGAAATAAGTGCTATTTATTAGAATCAAATAAAAAAAAACGCTACTGATAAAACAATGTAAATTGCGTGATTATAATTCAATAACAGCTCTATTGCTAATCATTGGCGTAGATTTAATAATGTTTCCTCAAAAAAAACACATACACTAAATGGGTAGTACTAGTAAGCACACCACTGGTAACATTCTTGTTTTACTGGAATGATAACAGAGAGTACATGCCTGCAAAACAAATCACATTGCCTACATAAATCATTCACAAAACACAAAATTTGATTGAAGTCTAAAATGCAATAATAATTAGAAAGTAACTCAGCTTTCCACTGATTAAACTCATCAAATTTATAAGTCGATGACAAAGACACACTTTATAAATAGTGTGTTAAATTTCAATGTTGGCCATTGGCCAACACCTCTAAAACCAATATTTATCATTGAATAATTTATTAGAACAACAAACCACACTAACAGCCATAAAAGAATATTCAAATTCAAGACGCAAAAAAAGTGAAACCACACTTCCTTGTAGTAAACTTTCTTTTTTTATTACTTGCACATCCCTCAGAAAATTTAATTGTCTATATTAAAACAGCACACCACTGTACTTTGATTAATTGCCATTATAAGATTACAGCTAAAACAATGGGTTATTAACCAGTAGCGCACTTTTTTTTTAAATTGCTTTTTTCCAGACAATCATCCTGACCTTAATCCTGCTGCCTGTTAGGGTGGGACTGATATGTTTCTTTGTCGTTACTGGATGGTTTTTGGCCACCATTGGTCTTTATGGTGTCACCGAACAGGAATTACATGAAAAACCTTTGGAAGGTTGGAGAAAGTAAGTTACTAACATGTTTTGTACATAATGTCCTACTAATCTAATTAAATCTAAGCGGACTAAAGTCGTAAAGAGTAATTAAATTATTTTCGAGATTAAATTACTCAACGTAATTTAATTGTAAAAAAACACTGGGTATGTCAAAGTAATTTACTCACATAGTTTACAGTTTTTGGTGAATTACGATATAGTAATTTAAAGCTTGATTTAATTGAATTACTACTTTTTTGAGGCTTTATTCATAACCTACTTTTAGGCAAAAGTAATGTTACTACAACAGGTATTTGTATAAATGTCCAACATTTTAGGATTTATACAGGGTGGTCCAGTTTTAAATGTCAATAATTCACCAATCCATAGCCAATTAAAAAATAAGTTGACATTTATTATGTCATTTTCCTGAAAAGTGCTTCCTAAGGAAAACACAGTCCTTCAAATTTCTGTTTAAAAAATCGTTTTTTTGTCATAACTGTCAGACCGTTGGAGCAATATTGATCAAATTTGGAACAAGCATTTTATTACACGTTATTACAGTCAAAGACCAAAAACTAACCTAACCCAACTTAAAAATTGTCTTGGAAACGGAAAATTCACTTAAGAAGTTTAAAAAATATTATTGTAGCCAGTTTTCATAGTTTCCAGACAAACTAAAAGACTTTAGTTTTGAAAATTGAATTAGAAAAGATAAAAATTTCAGTAGCTTAAAAATTGTGTTTGTAACCAGTTTTCATGCAAATCGAGAGACTTTAATACTAAAAATTGACTTGTAGACATAAAAACTATATTTTCAAGAATTTGTTACTACAAATTCATACATTTAAACCTTAAAAATTGACTTGAACCCCAAAATGTAACTGAACTAATGAAAAGTGACATCAGAAGCTTAAAATTTGCATTTGAAGTAAGTTTTCATAATTTGAAGACAAATTTCAATATTTTAGTCTTGAAAATAGTCTTAGATGCAGGACATTGACATTAGATTCATGAAAACTGTCTTGAAAACGAACTTTTCGTGCTTTTTACTTTGCTTTTCATTTTCTTCGACTTCTGGACTATTTTTAGTGCTTCAAAACTGCTTTCAGCTTGGAAAATCGAGTTTCAAGACTATCTTCACCAAGTTATTGACATAGCAAACTTAAAAAACATTTTTTACATTCTTCATAGACTTAAAATGGCATTCGAAGCTTTGTCACTATTAAATCGATTTCTAGACACCTCAGTGCTAAAAATTCGGGTATTTCTTAATAAACTAGACTGTTTTTAGTGTTTTAAGGCTTTTTTCAGTGCGTCAAATCGAGTTTCAAGACTATCTTTACCAAGTTTTTGACTTATCAGGCCTAAAAGCCAGTGTGTCCACTGACCATAATCTTGAAAATATTATTTCAAGCTTCTTCACTATTAAATTGACTTCTACACTCATAGGTGCAATAAATTGAAGCACCTCTAAGAAATTCAGACTGTTTTTAGTACTTTTTAAGACTGAAAAATCGAGTTTAAGACTATTTCTAAAAGTCAAGTTTCTTCAGTAATAAAAGTAAAAAATTTTGGTACCAAATGCTACAATAATAGTCTTGAGAACTAATTTTTAGAAATAAAATAGTCCGAAAATTTAATTTACTTCTAGACTTGTTGTCCAGTCCAGAAAATTGAGTTGTACACCAATTAAAGTCTTGAAAATATACTTTTGGACTCTCTTTAGTCCTAGTAAACTCAGTTCTAGCATTAAAAGTCAACTTTTATATTATTTTTAGTAGTAAAAAATGAGTTTCATGCACAATACAATCTTTGTCTTGATTTCCGGACTTTTTTTAGTTCTTGAATGCCAGTTTCAGACACTCAACCAGGATGGCAGTCTGAGAAAGCGAATCATAAGACCATTCCTAATAGTAAAAAGCAAGTTTTTAGACTATTCAGTACAAATTTGGACTTTCACAAGTCTTGGATGTTCAGTTTTAAACTATAAAACGATTTTTTAAATTGAAATTTGGAGGACTGTATCTTCCTTAGGAAACATTTTTCAGAAAAATGACACAATGCAAGTCAACTTATTTTTTGATTGGCTATCAAATGGTGAATTATTGACCCTTAAAACTGGACCACCCTGTATAGTTACTATCTTGCTTGTAGTAATTTACTTAAATTACTTAACCAACTTCTTTTGTTTTTACTAAAATCCACACACCTGTTTTTTGAGTGAGAAAAGCAACCAGGCACTTAATTAACCTCTCTGGTTCGCAGATCGCTAAAGTCGGTAATCGCCAAATTAATTTTCTGCATTTACACCATCGGTGGAGTGCGCTTGAAGGTGATTGGTCGGCCAACGACGCGGGCTGAAGCTCCATTGGTCGCGCTCGCCCCCCACTCCTCCTTTATGGACAGTATTGCCATGGTTTACTTGGGAGCGCCCTCTATCGTGGCCAAAGGAGAAACGGCATCTATACCTTTCTTTGGGAGTAGGTTCTTTAAAATGCGGCAACGTCGCCTCAATTTGAGGCGACGTTGCCGTTTTGTGTAAATAGCTGGAAGTGCATGTTGATTGTTGCTTGTTGGTGTTTGGTTGTGAGGGTTGCAGGTGGGGGGATGAGTGAGGTTGTAGACCAGGTTAATGAGGTTGCAACTTTCAAACAGGAAATTAAAAAACATCATAAGCCTGTTGGGGCAAAGCAGCCTGATGGCGGGGGGGATGCACTTTACCATTAAGGGGAGACAGGCTTCGAGGGCGGAAGCCCCAATTTTGGTAGCCGCCCCCCATTCCACCTTTTTGGACGCGGGGTTGGTCTACGTCACTGGATTTCCCTCCACCATTGTTCGTACGGAAAGCGTGAGCTTTCACATAGGAAGTAGGTTGTTTTTTATTTTTGAAAGGTGCTGTGTGTTGATGACGTGCTGTAGTAGTACCAGTACAGTGGCGTACCCTTCAACCTAACCCAAAAAACAATTTCCAGAACTAATCAACTATACCCAACCGATTTACGTGTGGAGGGACGATCCGGACTCGAGACAGAAATCTGTAAAGGAAATCGTAAAACGAGCCACCTCTGACATGGACTGGCCTCAGATTTTGATTTTCCCAGAAGGAACCTGCACAAACCGATCCTGCTTGATCAGTTTCAAAAATGGCGCCTTTTATCCGGGAGTTCCAATCCAACCTGTTTGCATTCGATACCCCAACAAGTTAGATACAGTCACCTGGACTTGGGAGGGACCTAGCGCGTAAGTGAATTTGGGATGTAGGCAAAAGTTCAATTCTATTTAAGTACATAAAACGCCCTGAAAACTAATTCCATTAGGAAATAGCGGGGCAAATAGGCTTTTCTACTTTCAAGGGGATGGCAATAATCCAATTTGATCTTTATAGGCGGTTAAATTGAAAAAACTACTACAAACTGTTTAATCAGGAGTTTTATAATAACCACACACAAATTTAGAATCACATTAACAGTTGTTTACACTTAAAAGGCTTAAATATGTGGTAAATAACTAAAATAAAAAGCTTAAACTTTCAGAGCGATTAAGGCTGGGAGTTTTACAATTTATCTGGTTTAACTTTACAATTTAAGAATGAAAATATTTCTCCTTTTCCAGTATAAATCAAATGACTTAAACCTTAAATTTACCAAACATCTCAAACAAAAAGATACCCCACAAGGAAAAAAGCGGTCTATTAGTATTATACTGAAGGCTTTACAATTAACTGTATTACCACAATTGCTATAAATTGACTTACATTAGCAGAAATTCAGTCAAGTACACTACTTGCTACTGAGGAAACCTAGTCAAACGCTAAAAAGACTGCGTTTACACAAGAAAATCTAGTTTTTACAATGTGAAAGTTATGGAATATTCCTTCTTCAGGGCGGTTTGTTCCAGTCTTAAAAATATTTGACAGTCACCTAGTTAAGCCTGGTTTATAAAACAAAATTTAACTTTAACATTAAGAATAGAGGTAGTGGTTTTAAATTGTGATGTTCATAAACAAAATTTAACTTTAACTGTAAATTTAGCTGTAACTGCTGACCTTGGTTTTACATAAAATTCTAAATTTTCTTACAGCTAATACTAAAGTTAAATCTCCAATGTTTAAACTTCCTCTAAGATTGAATTTTTGTTTTATTTATGAAATTTCTAAACAGAAATTCAAAGAATATCCTTTTGCTATTGATTTAGTGCAGTAATGTGGCATTAGGCAACAAAACTTGAAAAAAATAACACCCTTTTTTTTAGGGTTAATACTAAATTTATTACTAATGCTAAAGTTACAGCTAAAGTTAAAATTTCTTTTATAAACTAGGCTTTATTCAATTACTTCATTTTGCAGGTTAAAATTGTTGTGGTTAACTTTAACCCAACCATCCAGCAACTGTGAGGTAGAGTTCCTCCCTGTATACCACCCCAACGAGGAGGAGAAACGCGATCCCAAGTTATTTGCCAACAATGTTAGAGCCGTTATGGCCAAGTAAGATTTGTGTAATTTTTTTGAGTAAAGTTTTTGACTGTAAGTGGTGTAAACAGAGCTTTAGGGGTTCCGGTAGTAGACTACTCGTACAGCGACTGTAAAATGATGACCAAAGCTAAAGAGATGCACTTGCCTTTCGCCAACCATTTGGTGGAGGTTAGGAAGCTGAGAAAGAAGTTAGGGTTAGTTTTAACCACAATAAAACTTAGCTTATTTTAAGGGTGGTTTCTTGGTAGATTGAATGGTACTGAAAGGGAAGAAGCTTTAGTAAAGGCTAACAATTACACCTGCAGGGATTGCAGTAAAGTGACCTTTATAGAGTTTGTGGAAATTATGAGGTTGCAATCTAACGAGCAGGTTGCACTGCAACTCTTCCGAATCTACGATAAGGTTTGTATACTGTGTACTTTAAAAGAACACCCTGTAAAATTTTGAAATAGAACAACACAGGCTTGATGGACATCCGGGAGTACCTTTTAGGAGTTCTGGCCACCGAGGAGGATAAAACCACTGAAGAAATTGTGGTTCTGGCTTTCATGGTAAGATTTCACTCGCTCTAGAACCTGTCTTGCTCTAACACACTCAAGCAGATATACGACGTGAAGAGAAATGGTAAACTACAAGCCGACAACTTTTGCCGGGCAATCTGCCAAACTTTAGGAGTGACTCAAGAGTACGCTTTGCAGATTTTTGATCAAGTGGACCGAAAACAGTTAGGATTTGTACGTCTTGGTATGTTTATTAATTTGTGATGATATAGAACTAATTGTGGGGGGTTGATAGAGGATTTCCTGACCTGGGCAGCCAAATACATCCCCCATCTGATCTACCCCGGATCAAACGATCGACCAAACTGGCAAAATCTGGGATTTACCAGAACCACGACAAGAAGATTGACTGATCTTCGTGTACAGTCCATATGTAAATTTTGGATATGGAGCTTATACGTTAACTTTAAAAGGGCAGATCACTGCATATGTACTCTCTATATCGAGGTTAAAAGCACCTGATGTACATATAAATATATAGCAAAACCTTTGCGGCCAAGTACTTAAAACCTTACCATCTCTTTTTACATATCTAGATGCAGTCTTTGATATTTCTGTGCTTATCTACAACTTGAAGCCATCAAATTTCCATAGTTTGTGCAAAGAAAAATTTCTAATTATTCTAAAAATATAGAAAAATGTTTTTATTAATTATTTGTTGAATTATGAGTATTTATTGTAACATACTATATAGTAGTATATTGCATCTTCATTATAAATATATGTATAGTTTTTTGAGTATTATCAGATATTTTATTAAATTATAGATTTAAGGGGTTTAACCTGACCTGAAATAGATTTTCAATTAATAATTACTGTTTTTTTCGTGGTTTAATAAATAAATTAGAGAAACAGCGCAAATCTATACACTCCAACTACTTGATTTACCAAAAAATTATCTACAATCTTAAAATCGTCTCCTGAAACAGTTTAGAGTGATAAATAGTCTCTCTCTAAGTTAAAGTAATGCAACCAAAGTATTACAAAACTGCATCAATATCCATGGGGCAGACTTTGCTTATTTTTTTGGAGTAACCTGTGTAGGGAAATGTATTACGGGTTGCCTCAAACTTATTCAAAGTTAGGCAACCAAGCTTTCAGCATGTAATACAACAATAACAGTTTGCTTGACAGGCTGTATATCATGTTTACTTGTTCACTATAAAATCCAGGAGAAAAGAAAGTATAATAAAACGAAACTTGATATCAAACAATTGCGTTCTTCTATCACATATGAAAAGAGAGAAAACAGGTTAATTTAAGAATAAAACTTTTAATTTAAATAATTTCATTTATACTCATCACTTTAGATTATTCTATTTCCATCAGTCACCAGTTTTATCTGTATGGTTTAATAAAGGCCTCAACATATTTTTCTCCAAACTCCTCTAACCATTGAAACACAGGAGCATTATCCACAAAAAATCTTATAATCCACTGTACCAAAAATTTTAAATATATTTATTGATCACCAAATTATAAAAATATAATAAATAAATGTTGTAGCAATAAATAAGACAGTATAGAGCTAATTTTTCTTCGTCCTTAAACTGTTTTTGTAACTTCGACATCTTCGTACCATCTCCAGCTTCCTATATCGCATACAATGCCATTGAGGTACTTGAAGCATCGCAGTGAAAACCTGTTATTATTTTCACTCTTAACAAAAAACGCGTATTAACCACATAACTTACTGGGTCTAGATCTGGAACGGGCGACGTCCAACACGTGCACCAAAAAGCGATAAATATCAACCACACCTGGAATAACTTCATCATCACTACGAAGGAAAATACCGTGTTCAGAGCTGCGTCACTACGTCGAATACCCCTTCGAAACGTTTGCGGTGCACTTATGTCCAGTTTATACTAAATTCCTTTAATTAAATAATCATGGACTGGCTCTATCTGCATATCTGACCTGGATTTCGACGGTTAAGATGATTTTTCCAAACACCTTGCGCTCAATTAGTTGTTTACCTTTTGACCCCATTTGGTTAATTGTTGGTGCCTTGAATTGTTTAGTTTTTTACAGGTTTAACTTGTTTAATCAGGTTAAAACGACATCAGATTGACTCAAAGCAAAATGTTTGGTTTAATACGGGTTTTGAACCAAATTTCTATTTGGTTGATATATTAGCGTATAGATTGTTTAGAACCAATAGCAAATTCACAAAAAAATATTTCGTATCTAAAAGGACTAAAAGTCATCTGCTCTTACGTCATGAGGCACGTCCCGTCGTCTAGAACTCCTACTATAGAATCATGTTTGTAATATTTTGAATATATTCTCCATGAAAAAAAGTGTCCTCAAAATGAGTGGGATTTGTCAAAAACCCAATCTAATATTACATTGATTGATTTTGAATTCAATACAAAATGTTAGTGATTATTAATTTCCTGAATGTATTACATATCAATACTTTTTCTCCAGCATGTAAATTCTTGTAAAATGGCCAGAAGTCTCTAAATGTTATCAAAAATCTCCCAAAAAATTACGATGTCCTAAACTTTAGAAAAATCGTTTGTATTGACCAGAGTTCAGAGGTCTCTAAATACAATCGAAAAGAGTCGGTTAAATGGGGAAAGTTTTAGAGAATTTTATGTGAAACTTATTTCCGGTTTCCAATGTAAATTATCTTTCTCCATTTTCCGGAAAATTGGGAAAACGTCAAAGGCTGCATTTTAAACACTCTTTAACAAAGCCAAAGAGAGTTTAGAAACTAAGACATTATTAAGGCACTTTTTTACGTAGAACACGATGACGTAATTAGAAAAAATCTATCGTCATTGGTTTCCGAGATATGGATGATAATATTGACCAACCCTTTTCCCTTATAATCCCAATAATAATTGTGAAACAAGCAAAGGAAAAATTAATAATCACACTAAGTATCAGTTATCAGCACTCATCACTTTCTGAATAGATCTGATTTCACATGCCACCAATTTTACACCACTTAAATCAAAGGTGAGAAAAAAACAAGATAATTTTATCAAAATCATTAATTTCTATTTTAAATCCAAGTGGCCAAAGTGTATTGGATACACTGAAAACATCCACCACAACCGTAAATATACCATCAAAGGAGATTAATAATACTCTGTAATTCTAGTCTAATACAATCTGGCAGAATAAAGTAAATTTGTCAGTTTCTAATAAAGTTTATAAAAAGTAATGTTAAGATATTTGTACATTTACAAATAGCCGAAACAAAAATGTCTATACAAAGTAGACACTACAATTACGAGAGTGCAAAACAGGATACTGTTTCAAACTATGTACACATAAAAGTTTGCATTAGTGAGGTTATTTTTACTAAAAAAAAAACAATATTTCAAAAACAAAAAAAATTATACATATCTCTGTTTGAAAAGATGAGAACTTTACTGTCGTTTCTGAAACGAAGAATAAGCATGATTTAACTGGATAGTTTGAAGAAAACAAACGCACTCACCTGATGATTTCCCCAACCTTGCTGTTGTCCGTAATAGTTCCAATTGTCAGAATATCCGCCACCTTGTTGATTATCGTACCAATTTTGGGAATAACCACTCTGAGATCCGTAAGACTGATTGTTACCATAACCTATAAAGAACGTGAACAAAATGGCTCACAAAAAAAAACAGAGATGGCTCACCCTGTGATCCACCACCGTAACTACGCTGACCTTGACCGTTACCATAAGTGCTCTGAGTAGCTCCGTACTTCCAAGCTGCGGTTTGTTGCGCGTTTGCGCTATTTTGGTTCCAGGCGCCGTATCCATGCGATCCGTACAACGACGCGTTCCAACCTCCTGTTTGATTCCAAAAAAAAAAATTAATAAAAAGATTTAAAATGTGCACAAATCTACCTTGATTGTTACCACCCCAATTTGAGGTGGCGCCATTCTGCCAATTGTTTCGTCCTCCCTGACCACGTCCACCTCCATAACCGGCAGCGTTACGATTGTAACGCCCTCTGTTCTGTTCAGGAGCCCTCGGCGGACCTACAACAACCGATTAAAACTCAAGTTTACTAAAAAGAACATCAAAACCTCTTTGTGGTGGTTTCCAAGGTGCTCCGCCTTGACGGAATGAAGAAGGCGGTCCTCTCAAGTCCTTCCTGCCACCCCAGCTCGGTGGTGGACGATTCCAACCCGGTCCTTGAGGTGGAAACCGGCCGAAACGAGCTCCTCTAGGTCCGAAACCACCTGGACGTCTCGCACCCGGCCGGAAGTTTCTGGGATGTCCTTTTTATGTAAGTAAAAAAATAATAGTAAGTTGTTTTTTTTTTGGGGCTAAAATAGGCAAATCAAAGTTTTCATCAAATCAAAAAGTCCAAAATAAGAGATGAAAACACAAAAATATACAGGGCAGCAAATGACAGGACATTTGCATGTACTAGCACCATCTTTCGGCCGATCCATTCCCTTAATATGTCAATGGTCTAAACTTACTTCTGTTGTCATTCATCCAGCGTTTGTAGAAGCCCTTTTTGTTGGCTTCTTCGTTATAAACTTTAACCTTTTCCCTGGCTTCTTCCTCTCCCAAATCAGTGAAGATTAGCTCTTCCACCCATTCGCACTTTTTGGGCAGCTCCATTTGCGCTAGAAAATTACCAGAGATGATGGAGTAGTTCTAGTACAGCATTCTACGGCTTCTGAGAGGCTAATTATCCATGCCAACTGCGTACTATTCTAAATTCTTAAATTCAGATTCAAACAGTACTTTTTGAACCTGTTGCAATGTCACCCAAACCCATAAATGAAATTTGGAGGTGTTTTTGGTAACTTTTGCTTGTGTATGTCAGGCTTCTTCAAATCCGTTTTTATTAATATTTTAGAAAATAGTGGAGATAAATTTATAAAACTATATACAGGGTGGTCCAGTTTTAAATGTCAATAATTCACCAATCCATAGCCAATTAAAAAATAAGTTGACATTCATTATGTCATTTTCCTGAAAAGTTAAGGAAAACACAGTCTTTCAAATTTCTGTTTAAAAAATAGTTTTTTTTGTCATAACTGTCAGACCGTTGGAGCAATATTGATCAAATTTGGAACAAGCACTTTATTACACGTTATTACGGTCAAAGACCCAAAACTAACCTAACCCAACTTAAAAATTGTCTTGGAAACGGAAAATTCACTTAAGTTTAAAAAATATTATTGTAGCCAGTTTTCATAGTTTCCAGACAAACTAAAAGACTTTTGAAAATTGAATTAGAAAAGATAAAAATTTCAGAAGCTTAAAAATTGTGCTTGTAACCAGTTTTCATGCAAATCGAGAGACTTTAATACTAAAAATTGACTTGTAGACATAAAAACTACTTTTTCAAGAACTTGTTACTACAAATTCGTACATTTAAACCTTAAAAATTGACTTGAACCCCAAAATGTGACTGAACTAATGAAAAGTGACATCAGAAGCTTAAAATTTGCATTTGAAGTAAGTTTTCATAATTTGAAGACAAATTTCAATATTTTAGTCTTGAAAATAGTCTTAGATGCAGGACATTGACATTAGATTCATGAAAATTGTCTTGAAAACGAACTTTTCGTGCTTTTTACTTTGCTTTTCATTTTCTTCGACTTCTGGACTATTTTTAGTGCTTCAAAACTGCTTTCAGCTTGGAAAATCGAGTTTCAAGACTATCTTCACCAAGTTATTGACATAGCAAACTTAAAAAACAATTTTTACATTCTTCATAGACTTAAAATGGCATTCCAAGCTTTGTCACTATTAAATCGACTTCTAGACACCTCAGTGCTAAAAATTCGGGTATTTCTTAATAAACTAGACTGTTTTTAGTGTTTTAAGGCTGTTTTCAGTGCCTCAAATCGAGTTTCAAGACTATCTTTACAAAGTGTTTGACTTATCAGGCCTAAAAGCCAGTGTGTCCACTGACCATAGTCTTGAAAATGTTATTTCAAGCTTCTTCACTATTAAATTGACTTCTACACTCATAGGTGCAATAAATTGTAGCACCTCTAAGAAATTCAGACTGTTTTTAGTGCTTTTTAAGACTGAAAAATCGAGTTTAAGACTATTTCCAAAAGTCAAGTTTCTTCAGTAATAAAAGTAAAAAATTTTGGTACCAAATGCTACAATAATAGTCTTGAGAACTAATTTTTAGAAATAAAATAGTCCGAAAATTTAATTTACTTCTAGACTTGTTGTCCAGTCCAGAAAATTCAGTTGTACACCAATTAAAGTCTTGAAAATGTACTTTTGGACTCTCTTTAGTCCTAGTAAAGTCAGTTCTAGCATTAAAAGTCAACTTTTATATTATTTTTAGTAGTAAAAAATGAGTTTCATGCACAATACAATCTTTGTCTTGATTTCCGGACTTTTTTTAGTTTTTGAATGCCAGTTTCAGACACTCAACCAGGATGACAGTCTGAGAAAGCGAATCATAAGACCATTCCTAATAGTAAAAAGCAAGTTTTTAGACTATTCAGTACAAATTTGGACTTTCACAAGTCTTGAATGTTCAGTTTTAAACTATAAAACGATTTTTTAAATGGAAATTTGGAGGACTGTATCTTCCTTAGGAAACGTTTTTCAGAAAAATGACACAATGCAAGTCAACTTATTTTTTGATTAGCTGTCAAATGGTGAATTATTGACACTTAAAACTGGACCACCCTGTATTATTGAAATCAGCTTTAAGAAAGCTATCTAGTGAACCAATAATATAACGAGTGTTCTATAAGAAAAAAAGTGACTTATGTCAACAACTTCCACATTAAAAACTTTACGCCACTGCGACTACGCCAATGGAACGTACATAAAAAGCCCTACAAGTGACCGTTTTCACTTTTTTGTTAACTACTTAAATGACAGATATCGCAGAATATTCCAAAAATCCTCTGTATACCAGAAACAAATGATGACAGCCCAATTCTGTCTTCCTTGAATAACAATTTTTGAAATTTCTAATGTTTGAACAATTCTAAAAAATAGCATTATTAAAGAAGAAAGTTTGTTGGATAGTGACATTTAAATTCAAAATGGTTTATTAAACTTTTTTTCTAACGATTCAACGTTGGCATGGATAATAAGATTAATTGAAGAAATTCAATTTTTACTAGATTAACCGTTGTATGCACCAAAGGTATTTAAGCAGGTTTAGGTTAAATGTTAATTAGACTATGACAGATCAAAGTAACATTTAACCTAAACTTGTTTAAATACCTTCGATTCATACTATGGTATGATTAATTAGGTTTAGTGTCCATAAAGATCAATTGTTATTTGATCGTGGACACTGCACCTTTTTTGTGAGTGTTGTTAACCAATCAAGCTAATATATGACTGATAAAGACCCAAAAGTGTAAAATTATGAATATAATGGTCGCTTTAATTCTTCAAAACAGCTGTCATTAACAAACAAATTGCATGACAAATGTAGAGAAGAAAGTAACGGACATAACGCAAGTCAAGATACCTTTGAGGTCGTACATGGTGCTTTCGGGTACAGTTTTACCATAGTCGTTCTGTTGGTCCTTTTGCCTACGGGCGTGCTCCTCGTCATCGCACACTACGATAACCGCCTTTCGGTTGAAACCTTCGAAGGAGCGCAGTTTGCGCCTCTGTGCGTTCGGGAACACGTTCGTCTGCCACAATACACGCTCAGAATTTAGTTATCGCCCATTTTAGGGTACAATATGTCAGCCCACCCCCACGTCCCACCCACTAGCGCGGTCACGAAAGTGCACGAAACGGGCGCATCGCAGCTTTAAAGGTTAAACCCAACGCGTTTACGTCTCACAAACCAGCCCCCCCCCTTCCCAAACTACCCCTATCTGCCATTTCATTACTATAAAAAGTCGATATGCCACAACTATTTATTACTATAAAATAATAAAGTTTTTTGGTTCGAACATTTCCGTCCGAACTCATACTTACGGCTGCATACTGCGTATGCGCACGCTCTTATCAATTACGACTAAGTGCGGATTAATTATTATGGAACTTTGTTGTCTGCTATTCCAAGAATTAGTTACAGTTGTGGCCGGCCCCTGCAGGGCTAAATGGTCGATGTTCCTACAAAAGCACTAATAGACAAAATTAATTATCATTATTAGAAAATCGTGTTGACTTGGGTTATTTTTTAACCAGGTAAATGGTGGATTTGGAAGAGATTCAATAGCTCAATAAGATTACGCCCAAGACAAAGTTACTTATTATGTTTTTTTTTATAACACTACAGTAGGCAAGTTAACCACTATTAGTAACTTAATTAGATCCTCTGCGATTAAACTGTGCTTTGCCTTCAATTAACACAACATAACACTGACTTGACATTTGATTACTACAAATTTGATACTTGTTTCTTTTAGGGTTTAACTGCCTTACACAGTTAACCAAAAGTTAGGCTTTTTCTGTGTAAATTGATTCCTAAACAGACAGTTTTACCAAGTAAAGCTGTCACGTGCTGTTAAAATTGCCTGCATAGAGCTGTGACGTGCTGCGTTGGTTTTATGGTTTGACAGTTGTGACACTGCTACGTAGTCAGGATGTGGTTGGACAGCTGTCAAAGTTGCTACTATGGAGCTGTAAGTGCTGTATTTGTTTCACTTCAATTTTTCCCAACTAGCGAGTTTTTGAATCCGCAAAACCACCTTGGCTGTATTATAACCATTACAACACAAGAGTAGGGTGTAAAAGAGCATTTCCACTGTTTTATTTGCAGAGTCACGCAATTCTGATTTAAACCAAACAGGTGTGACAATCGAATTAGTAGCAATAGCCGTACCCCTGTCAGTTGATTAGAAACAAATGAGTTAACCAGCAAAGAGGTATATTCAAAGAAAATAACTGTTTTTCACGCTTTTTTCAACACCCAGAGCTAATTAGAATACTCTTCCATATCACTTGTGTAAACCATTTGCCCGGCAAAATCAAAAGGGTTGTCGAACATGAACAAATCCTTTTTCTGTTGCAACATTCAAAAATAATGACGCGCTCTAAAGCAGAGTCATCACAACCAACGAGTTTGTGACTTACACAGCCCCATTTTAAGTTTAAATCCTCCTAGTGGGTGTAATAAACACGGCTGCACCGCCCAACTGGTTTAACCTGGACAAATAAATTATTTAATTAAACACCACGCAACCGGTCTGGCCCCTTGATTATGCTGCGATGCTACCGTCCCGAACACGTCCCCGTTTTCGTTTTTAAATTGCGAACGTGGCAGATTTCTTAACATAAAAGCGCCTTATAAACTAAAATTTAAGGAAACAAAATTGGGCAGTATGGATAACATGGAATCCCTAGAATTATAATAATGTACAAATGTTTTGTTTCAATGGTGTTGACTAGTTCCAACTTTGTGGATTTGATAGTCCATGTTAACTGCCATGGTAAATTTAGAAAACCTACCTGTTTCAATGAGATGAGGGTCGATTTACTTGGCAAGTACCAACAAGGCGTAGGTGATACAAAATTGACGATCAAAGAATAAACTACAAAAAGTAGAAATTGCTAATGATTTGATCCGATATAACATATCTAACAAGTTCTTAAGCGTCTTTACCACACTCTTTTCATGTTTAACTTTAAATTCTTTTGTTATAGTCTGTTCCGTGACTATTGTGTCACAATCACCAGCAAAAAAAAACGTATGTCGGTGATAATGTAATATGGATTGATTGTCAAAATGATTATAGTTTCAGGTTACAACTTAAGGCATGGACTACAATAAATTTTATAATATATGACCAACTGATCAAAGCTTATAAACCAACAATTAAACAATTCTTAGAAGGTTTATGACAAATTATGCTTTGAGTGTGTCAGATCATGTGCAAAATGTCACAGTCAAATGAAAACTTAGCTAGAGTGCCTTTGTTTTTTCAATTCAGCTATAATAAGTTATTAAACATTAGATTTTCCAAGCACAATTAATAAAATTCTTAGTCTTTTCAGCTTCTGGAATTTGAGGGTTTTGTTGTTTGTAGATATACTGAAACAGACAATAACAACAATAGACCTTTTGAATTTCCCAAATACAGTATAAAATTAATTTTGCATGTGCAAAATCGTTATCCACATATCATAAACAACTAATGTGGCTCCTCAACCAGAAATGCTGTAAACCCCAGAAAATTGACTACCAAATAACTCCATGTAATTATTTTTTGTTTATATCTAGCAACCGTCGATATTTGCCAACTAAATCAAACCATTTCCGTCCTAGACAACCTGGCGCTGGGTGACTTTTTTAAAGTTAAACTTACCGACCCTGCCGTGCCCATCTCGATCCATAGTAATCCACATACTTACTCTTTAAACATACCAAATACCTCAAACCTCCCCCCTTGCGTGCTTTCCAACCTAAGTCTAAAAAGTTACCTGATCGATGATGTAATTGCGGCGTCGTAGCGCCGCCCTATCTGTCAACTGGTTCAGACACTTTTGGATGCGATCCACCAGGATTTTCCAAGAGCCCCGAAAACGCGATTTCATCGACTGACCTTCCACCTGTCGAACAAACAATTTTAGAAAAAAAAAACAGAAAGTTTAGGCAGCTAACTCACAGTCATTCTGTCAAACAACGGATGATTTCCTATTACTGTATAGTTCTTATCAGGGTTGGCTGTAATCTGGTTTTTAACCCACTGGGTTTTGCCCGAACCGGGAAGTCCGATCATCAGAAGAACCTGAATGTTAAACAAAAAGCTAAAAATATCAAAAGAAATCTTGATCGATTCGATTTTGGAAAATTTAAGTGTCTTTTTTCTAAAGTCATTTACAATCCAAATGCACCTTTATATTGGTTAATTACCTCACAGTCTTCGCGTTTTTCTGGCCGTCTGGGACCCTCGACTTTCTGTTCGATTTGCTGTAAAAACTGATAAGTTTTTAGCTCTTCAGGTTGGGGGAACCAAGGCTCCTCCAAGGCGCCGAAATTCAATTCGTAGGCGTAGTTGCGACACAAAACATGTGGAAACAAGCTGAATTGGTCTTGCGGTAATTCAGAACGGGGCACCGTGATTGCTGTCGGTTGTAGAGCACCATTTACTGTGTAAGTTATGGTCACGTTTTCGTTATCAATGGCCTAAAAAAAAAAAAAAATACTATTAAGATCAAAAAACGAGAGGCCCTCTGACAATTTAAAACAACTCTGGGAAGATTTAAGACACTTATAGAGGTGTCTGGCACCTTTTAGAAGGTTTTTAATAACATTTAGAGGTCTATTGAACTTTCAAAATGGTCCTAGAGGCCTCTGGCAATTTAAAACAACTCTGGGAAGGTTTAAGACAGTTGTAGAAGGCTTTGGAACTTTTCAGAAAGTTCTTACTACTATTTAAAGGTTAATGGCACATTCAAAACAGTCCTAGAGGCCCCTGACAATTTAAAACAACTCTGGGAAGGTTTAAGACACTTATAGCGGTGTCTGGCACTTTTTGGAAGGTTTTCAATAACATTTAGAGGTCTATGGAACTCTCAAAATGGTTCTAGTGGCCTCTGGCAATTTAAAACTGCTCTGGGAAAGTTTAAGACAGTTGTAGAAGGCTCTGGAACTTTTCAGAAAGTTGTTAGTAGTATTTAAAGGTTAATGGCACATTCAAAACAGTTCTAGAGGCCCCTGACAATTTAAAACAACTCTGGGAAGGTTTAAGACACTTGTCTGGCACCTTTTGAAAGTTTTCAATAACATTTAGAGGTCTATGAAACTTTCAAAACGGTCCTAGAGGCCTCTGGCAATTTAAAACAACTCTAGGAAGGTTTAAGACAGTTGTAGAAGGCTCTGGAACTTTTCAGAAAGTTGTTAGTAGTATTTAAAGGTTAATGGCACATTCAAAACAGTCCTAGAGGCCCCTGACAATTTAAAACAACTCTGGGAAGGTTTAAGACACTTGTAGAGATGTCTGGCACTTTTTAGAAAGTTTTTAATAACATTTAGAGGTCTATGAACTTTCAAAATGGTCCTAGAGGCCTCTGGCAATTTAAAACAACTCTGGGAAAGTTTAAGACAGTTGTAGAAGGCTCTGGAACTTTTCAGAAAGTTGTTAGTAGTATTTAAAGGTTAATGGCACATTCAAAACAGTTCTAGAGGCCCCTGACAATTTAAAACAACTCTGGGAAGATTTAAGACACTTGTAGAGGTGTCTGGCACCTTTTAGAAAGTTTTCAATAACATTTAGAGGTCTATGGAACTTTCAAAATGGTCCTAGAGGCCTCTGGCAGTTTAAAATAGTTCTAGGAAAGTTTGAGAGTTGTATAATGCTCTGAAATTTTTCACAAAATTTTCAGTAGCATTTAGACGTCTTTGGCGCATTCAAAAAATGGTTCTAGAGACCTCTGACAGTTTAAAACAACTCTGGGAAGATTTAAGACTAAAAAACTTACCAAATAAGCTCCAATAACGTCGCCCACTCCGAAAGTTACGCCATAATCTTCAAACCTGCCCTCAGTAACAAACTTTCCAGTCGATTCGTAGGCGTACGAATATTTGACCTCGCCCAATTGTAGAGACGTGCCGGGCATAGAGAACCAACACGGAAAAAATGAGTGGGGATTGGAGGAAGTGCAGGTTTTTCTTTTTCCTCTTCTGGTTCGGCGGTCTCGTCCTCCTTTTTCTATTAGTAACAATGTAGTGACTTGCAGTGCTGCAAAACCTTACTTACTTCTTCATTATTAGAACCATCATTTTGCACTTCTTCCAGTTCTCCAGCAGCTACTTCTTCCTTTTTATCCTCTGTATTTTCAGTGGTTTCACCTTCAGGCTTTTCATCAGCCTTAACTTCATTTTCCTCAGAAGTTGGTTCTTCAGTCTATAACAATCAACTTAAACTACAAACTTTTCTCACAAGACACAATGTTACCTTTTCCTTTACTTCTTCATTTTCAGTTTTTTCATCATCATTGTCATTTGTCTCTTTGGGTTCCTCATTGCGCTCTTTACGTCGGTCAATTCGGTACTTCAATTGTCTGTCAACTTTCTCCTGCATCCTATCAGACAAGTCTTCCCACTTTAATTCTTCAGTTATTTTCACCTCAAAGCATATCTAGAACCCAATTTAACAGAGTTAGTATTTTCAAGACTTTTAAATATTGAAACTGACCTTTCCTGCTGATATACCATGTGTGGCCCTGGCTCCCGCCCAAATATACCCAAAACATCCATCATTGAGTGGTGCGGCCGAAAGGAAAGTTTTATTATCAATTTTCAGATGAAGATCCGAATCAACTAACATTAAAGAAGAAAGTGTCAAATTCAGTTCACTCTGTTTTTACACTTAAATAACTCAATAATTCTTTGACATTTCACTACAGACACTATACAGGGTGGTCTAAAGATTTTAGGGGCTACAAAATGGTCTAGGAAACCACTCTGTATGTAACTGTTAAAATAACCCATTTATCACCTCATTATGAGTAAAAAAATAAATATACAAAAAAAAAAAAACTTACACCAACTTAACTGAGGTTTTTCATAGTCCAATTCAGGCTCATCTTCTTTGGGAGGCGCACGTTCTTTTACCAGAGCTGGAGCTTCCGTGTCCGCAGTTTCAGCAGGTGCCACCTCTTCTGATTCATCCTGATTATCTTCGCGACGCTTCTTCTCTTGTAATTCAACTTCCTCAGGATCGTCGTCATCTTCGCGCTTCCTCTTTTCACCGCGACTTTCCGTCTCCATTGGTTCCACCTTAAAAACCAAAAAAATGCAAAAAAAAATACTAAAAGGCAATAAAAAGCACACCTCATCAGTGATTGGTTGAGTTGGAGGTTCTTCTGCTTCAGGGGTGGCAGCTTTAATGGGTGTGGCTTCTTTTTTGATAGGAGAAGCATCTTTTTTTGGAGTGGAAGGGGGTTCTTTCTTGGGACTAACAGGTTTGGGTGGATCTTTTACTGGGCTGGTCTCTTCTGATTCTTCCTCAGCTTCTTTTTCTTCTTCTGCCTCCTCTTGAGCTTGAGGTTGGACTTCACTTGGTTTAGAGTCTAGAAGGAAATATTACTAAGCCTAACAGACTACTTTAAACCATCTTTTACATCAGAAAATTGCATTGAAAGCACTTTTTGTCTAAGTGAGAACATGTTTATTTCTGACAGTGACCTGGTCCCATTCCCTTGCAAACTGAACAAGCAAAACCACTATGTAGCGGGAAATACCCTTACTATTAGGTATTATTCTCAATTGTAGAAAAAAACTAAGCAAATCTTGTTTATCATACCCTGGATTCGGCGTCCAAGGCGTCCTTCAAACGTTTCACCAATGCCGCTTTAACACCTTTGGTGTCCAGCCCTCGCTGTTGTAGCTCTTTACGTAAATCGACTACTTTCAATTTGTCCAGATCCATCTTAGGGGCACGTTACACACTTCAAGCAATTCAAAAATTACAATTTTTTTTTAATTTAACACAAAATCCCTCTGAGAATAACAACACACGACCACAAAAACGAATAATTGCAAATGGCGGTCGATCGCGATCGGTCGATTGATAAATGCCGTCGGCGTTACAATTGACGTTTGACAGAGTTATGTCTCTCCTTTTCTTACACATAGCAAAATGTTAAGACACTGATGTTGCTGTCAGCCAAGAACTAGGCTACGACATTCGCCAACTGACAGAACTTAAAATGCCAAATCAAACCATAACCTAAGATTTGATTGGTTTACTTTTTTGTTGTCTGTTCAACTGTTGTGTTTACTAGTTTATTAGGTGGTTTTTCCTTGTTTAGACTTTTTGATAAAGTTTTAAACTAATTGGTGTGGATATGGATCTCTCTCTATGCTGATAATGGTACAGGTTAACAGAGGTAAACGTAAACATAACAAGGCACCTAGAGCACTGTATCCTTTGATGTTAAATAGTGGTTTATGGGGGAACTTTCAATAAATCTCTGAATACAAGTGATCTAGCATTTGATTCTTATGTTTTATTACGGACCACAACCCAATAAACAACCTACAGTTAATAAGTTTGACTCCTGTCTATACCATGCAATACTACTAGAAAATTGCAACAACAAATGCTTAGTTTTTGTAAAAACCAACTACTAAAGTTAATAATAAGTGATGACCTAGTTTTAGAGTTTTTTTGATTCCTAGGAAGAATATTGTGAATCTGAAAGATGCTTTACTAAGTATACCTATACATCACAGAAAGACTGGATATTGTATTATTGCTTTAGTACTAGTATACCAAGGACCTAATTCTTGAAAGCAGGGAACAGAATTGTCAAGAGAATTGTTGGTAGAATGTGACAGAAGTAGCTGACAATGGTGGGTTTCTGTCACATTCTACAGGTCTTTCTCTTGATTATTTGTTTCCCTCGTTTCAAGAATACGCTCTTTGTAAGTATTATTTATTTTATATTAATACATGTACAGGGTTGCTAAGAATGTGAGGTACTCTATCCAGGAAACCACAAATTATGTAAGGATGATATAATACATAAGAAACACATCTAAAATCTTTTTGTGATTTTCTCTCTAATGAGAAAGAAAGTTGTGGTTTTTGACATTGGAATTTTCACTATTTAAAGGGCAAATGGTTGAAGGTAGAGCAAAATGATTTATATGTTTCTATCATACTTTTATCTAGGATTTTTATCTTTTAAAAAACTGTCAAAAAATACTCATTTTGAGGTTGCATTTTTGGTTTCCTTGATACAGTAGACTATATTATTTTAATATAAAGACAACCTCAGTATGCAAGTCTAGCATTTGTTTTTTTTAGGTTGTAACTATCACCAGTGGACATGTAGATTAACATTCCAAGTTGATTTTATTTAATTTCTAACCCTCTAATAGCTTGATGAATAAGTGTTGTGGAAGCACATTTTTAGCTATAAGACCCATTTTTAGCATTAAAGTTTTTGTGTTTTTTTACTTGTTTTGTGACTCTCCTGAACACCCAACATGTTAATTAATCATTTTCCATATAGCAGAAGAGCCAACTGAATTAACCAAAGATCTGTTTTAGGTTTTTTTTTGATAATGAATTTGATCCTTTGGCAGAAATTGAGGATGAACTTGAAGCTTTGCTGGATGAAGCTATTCACATAGTAGATGCAGACAGAAGTTCTTCTCTTTCTGAAGATGTTGAGTTGCAGTTAGCAAACCCCTCCAAGGGTCAAGAGATTGCTTCTCAAGAACGACCTACAGTGGCTCAGTTTATAAAACAGAAAAAGTTGCAAAGTGAAATGTATTGTACGAAATGCGGACTGTTTTTTACAATCTACGATAATTACGAACAGCACATTTTGAGCAATCCGTCGCATCATTCGTTTAGCTGTTGGCGTTGCGATCGAATTGCAAAGAGTTGGCAAGAATTGAAATTGCATGGGAAGAAATCGCACGGTGCGTTCCAGTTTGCATTGGCTGAAAATCAAAGAGAAAACCGGTATTTTTGTCATTTTTGCGGTCAATTAGAGGTCAGCATCCAGCAGATCAGCAGTCACATTCAAGAGAAACACTTTAAATGGTTGTTGAAGTGTCCTCTATGCCCGGAAGTATGGAATCATCCTGAACTACTGTTTACCCACTTTAAACTTGGACATTCGCTTTCTAATAATGTTAGTTTGATTTGTAAAGAGTGCCAATACACTTTTTACGATCCTTCCGCTTATACTAACCATATCAGTATGTTCCATCTGAAAAAAACTGAAACTATAGGCTACACTTGTGTGTTATGTTCAAGTGAAGTAACTGGAGAATCTGAATTTTTGCGACATGTACAGCAACATGGTAATTATCAAATTAAACTTACCGAGAACGAACGTCCAGGGATATCAATGTGGAAGAAACAGTGCTTTATATGTAGTAGAACTTATCCAACTCGAGACGATGTTAATTTCCACTTAAAGAAAATTCACTTCAATGGTAGTCAATGTCCTTTATGCAAAGCTAAAGTTATCAGTCAGGAAATGTACTGCCACTTAAAAGATATACATCAACTTTGCCTTAACAGCAAAGTGATTCCTGCTGTTAACAGAGTAGTTAGTCGTAAAGACGTCTGCGAGGTTTGTTATGCCGTTTTTGACGTAAGAATGTACGCCGAACATTTGGAAAGCCACGAAAAAGGTGGAACTATAAATTTGCAATCACAGAATCAAAAATTGAATAGAATTCCCGATGACAAACATTGCACCAAGTGTCGTGAATGCAACCTGAAAGTGGTATCCACTTTCTTAAAATGGCATAGACGTGTTCATGACAAGGAAAAACTTAACTTGGAAAAGAAGAAAGAACCCATGCTTAAATTTGAACCACCTCCATGGTGCAACAGAGAAGCTAGTAAAAGTGAAATTGAGTTTGTTCCTCCTCCAAATGTAGATATACTAAACAATCAGCTTCCCGTTGATAACCCCTTAACTGTGATTTGGCAGGATCCTATAAGCCTCAGGAGACCCCCCGATTCTAATTTCGGATCTTTTTGAGTGTTTGACAGTAATTTTTAAAGTATGTTAAAGTTATCCAATAAATCATTAAAAAAAACTAACATCCAGTTTTAATACGTGTCCAGTAGTCCAGTTTTTTTTACCCCACAAATAAACTAATTCAAATTGTATTTTAGATTTGATGCGCAATGCAAAATAGAATGGGACGAAATCGTCAAAGAAGAACCTTTAGTGGCATTTGACGAGTCAGACTCAGATAGTGCGGAAATTGCCTACCAATGCTTAGAGTGTTATGCAGAATTTGAGGAATTGAAGGAAGTGAGGTGCCACCAGAAGACCTGCAGCCAAACGTGGGTCCATGAAGCAGTAGAAAGAAGAGAGGATTTAATATTGCCGTCTACAATTAAATTTGAATCAAATGACGGGCAAAATTTACCATCAAATTGTATTAGGGATGAAAGTGATTTAATGCAAAATCCGGTATCAAAAAGTGGGATTGAAAATGAGACAGTAAACGTTAATTTAAAGGACAATTTACAGAACACTACTGCTGGTAACCATAAAGAACCGTCCAAAGTTGTTAATAAGGCAATCAATAATTATAATCATCAAAATGTAACGATACTTTACCGGAAACTTTCTGATAAACTAAACTCTTATTTGTCTAAAGGTAGCAAAACAACTGAGTCGAGACAACCAGCAGACAGTATAGATCCATATGAGTTTGTTGATGACGAAGTGAACCAGTCAGTTTCTCATAATCCCAAGTTATATCGTCGCAATGTAGGGAAAAAACCTAAAAGGTTGACTACCAAACCATGCTTTGCAGCTAGTCCAAAACGCCATAAGAAAACTCATCCTGTAAGAAAATTAGGTCATAAAACTGACAAAACTAGACTGATGAGCATGGAGAAATTAGTAGGATATACGTCTGAAGGTGTAAGAAATCCTACTAATACATTATGTCCTGTAAATCCCATTACCCCTAGTAATGGTAAAGATTCTACACCAACAGTTGTAAGTAACGATGTGGAGAGTGGTAAATTAATGACGTTTAAAGAGTACAGAATCGCTCTTAAAGCTTGTTTAGAGAAATCGTACTCAGAACTAAAAGCAAATAGAGGTGTTACTGTAACTCATACTGAAACGACAGTCATAAGACCAAAATCGCGGAGTAAGTCTAAAGAAACTGTTGAAACGGAGCAATCTATTGGGATGAATCTAACATCAGATACCTCAAGAGGTCATGAAGTGGTTAAGGTTCTTAATAAGGAACCGGAAAAACCTGAATCATTGATTGTAAAGAGAGATGCTGATGTGAACAATTCTGATACTGTCAGGAAAAAACGATTAGATGCGCAAGTTGTAAGTAACAGTGTGGATAGTGGTAAAGCAGTGGCGTCTAAAGTTGATCGTTCTGAGCAACCGGAATCAGTGTTAATAGCAAATAAAGGTCTTGATGTGACTAAACCTGAAAGTATTATTATAAGAAGACGAAAGTCCCGATGTAAATCTAAGGATAGTATGAAACTATCGGTTGGAATGAAAAATCATGAAGTAGTAGTAAAGAATAGTATTGGTAGAACTAGAAAAAAACGATCTGATTGCAAGAGAGCTGATAGAGACGCAAAGACTGAGATAAAAACAGTGCAATTAAAGAACCAGACATGGTTAGGAATAATCAACCTGAACTGAATAACATATTTATGAAGGAAGAGAAACATGTAAATGATCGCACTATTAAACGAAGAAAAGCGAAGATCAGCAAAGTGGACGTTCTAGATAAAGAAGTTATCATCAAGCAACAGGTAACGACTGATAGAGTTGTTAATGAAGTCACCTCTGAAGATACCAATGATTTAAACAAAACGAATAAATGGCAGGTACCAAGTGACACAATAAATGTTAGTAAAGCTTCTACTGACAATGATTTATGTAAATTAGTGAATAATCCTGTAAAATACTTAAGGTGTAGCAGCGATACCGGTGGTTCTCTCATAGACCAAAAAGCAGACAAGCATTTGACGGTTAAACTGCCAAACCTAAGACATTTTTCCAGTAGAAGTAGTTTAAAACTAGTTGATGACACGAAAAAGCAGTGTCCTGAACTTGAAAAAAAAATGGATAACAAGAAACTGGCTGTTGTAATTAAACTGGAACGTCTTAATTATAAAAAGCTGAAAGCTTTAAAACGGAAAATGGCAAAAGGTAGAAAAGGCAATGCCAATTAGTAACATAGTTTTGTTGGTTTTGTAGTGAAGCTTATCCTACTGACTGTGCCAACAGATCAATCTTCTAGTAAAACAAGTTAGCACGTATGAATTATCCAATCCACTCTCTACTTATTAAATTATACGCTAATTCTTCATTCTATTATAGTGCATAAGTTAGTATAAAAAATTTATTTACACTGTTTTTTATTCATCTTTAGAGCTCAATGGTGTTGAGCGTCAAATGTCACTTTTTTATTATATCTGTCAACAGTGTGTCAGTGACAGTTTGTAGGTTAGGAGTGTTTGTCAATCTTTGTTGTGATTGTTTTTATATTGTTTTTATCTGCTATTTTAATTATTTACGTGTACTTTGTGGAGTCTAATGACCCTTAGATAGTTAAAATTATTACGTTCTTACCGAGTTTCAATAATTAACAATCAAACGACATTCTGGAATTTTTTTTGCTTCCCCACCTGTGTGAAAAGTGTCCCTCAAACTCAATGGAGCAAGGACTATGCTACTGAACAAACGGAGGCTTATCAAAAGGTAAAGAATTCGCCTACTATAAAGTTCAAGGTTTTGCTAAACTTTTTCATGATCAATATCATCAGAAACTCTTAAGGTCAAGTTGTTACTTAACTAGTTCAAATAGCAGAAAGTGCGTTTAAATTTAACGCCTCTATGGCAGCTAGCCAGGACGAAAGTGAATATCTGAGCGATGAGATTATTGTCTATGGTATCACTTCTATTGCTGCCTATTTCATACCTTCCATTCCAGTGGTGCTGTGTGCTTTAACATTCTTCAATGTGTAAGTACCTTTCTTTGTTATCCACTCTATGCACTGCCATTTCATGATTCTCAGAATAATAAAAGTGTATTGAATGTTGTTAGCTTACTTATGCAAATGTTTACTACACTTCTAGAAAATTTTAGTCAGTTAGGTAAAACCCTTCAAGTACACTGATAATTCGTAAACATCCACATGCTACACAGATCAATCAACTATTAAGTGACAATTTCTACACATTTATGACCATATCATAAACCAACATAGTGGAGCAGTGCAATTAAATTGCACCTTCCAAACATTACAGCAGGGTATAAGTGGGAAACAGGTCTGAAAGGTTCAGTTCCTATTTACCATGAGCAAAGTGAACACATTTTCGGACATTGAGTACAGTGTGGTGGTGTGTGATGATGAAAAAAAGTCTAAGGGGAAACAGTTCCAAAAATTACTTCTCAGGTACTTGCTTGTAGTTTTTTAGTGTTGAGTGAGTACCCTCTTCCACAAAAGTAGTGCAATTTCCTGTTTGTTTAGGGCAGCAATGTCCATTATTGTGTTGAGGTGGTTTGTAGTGGGTTATGACTGCAAATTTGACTGGTTTGGAATTAGAGTAGCTGTCAAATTGTAAATTATGATTGGTCTGACAAATTATATCCCCAGATTAGGGGATTTTTCCCAACCAAATAGGGTTTATTTTTTTCTTTGGGGATATTTTTTCCTGGGAGAAAAATAAGGAACACACTATACTTTCAAAACTCAGTTATTTGTTTATTTTCTGAATTGACTGACTGATTCCTTCACTTAAACAGAAGGTTTAGGTTAATATTTCCCTAATGGTTTAACTTAATATAAATACAGGGTGGATTAGATGAAGTATTATAGTATCTTAACCTTACATGATTAAATTTCCCCCTGGTATTTTTTGAAATTACAAATTTCACCTTTACCATTAGATTTTTATAGCTAATAGCAATTTTCAATAATTTTGCACCATGTGTAAACTGTAATGTTTTTAAAATATGACCTACCTACTTACACATGTTTAAACCTTGAATAATTGTCCTTTTTATGATTATTACTATGTAAATTTGAGGGGCATCATAATTTAATATTTTTGTTTTTGGAAACTTTAATTGAACTAAATTAACTGAACTGTGTTTACTTTTAGTTTAATTTTTTTATCAAATAGGTAAAAGTGTTGTTATTTACTAGAACCCAGCAAGATGCAGAATAAAGTTAGAAGATCAAACAAACTTAAGTGAAGTTTGATGTTAATTATGAGAAGGCTTTATTGAAATAAATAAAGTGGTGTAGTATCTCCTTTTCTATACACCACTTTATTTATGAGCTGATCATAATTAATTATTTATTAAATAATAGAACAATGAATAAGCAGAATGGAAGATCAAGTTTGGTTTATAGTGGACAATCATAATTTTGTGACCTTGGAGGGCAGGAGTTAGAATACAAATTTGCCTTTCTCGCAATTATGCACTATTTTACTCGATTATAAAAATATAGTGGGTTTCCTATAATTAGCGGAACTAACAATAGAAGCTTGCATCCATGCTTATTATTGCGAGTGCAAAAACACTTTATAATACAGGGTGGCTCAATGAATGTCTTAATATACCATTTACTGAACAAGTACAGAAATTTGAAGAAAGAAATTTCAATTTGTTTCAGAATCACCTTTAACACCTTCAAAGTCGCCATTTTGGCCTGTATCATTCTGTTCGTAGTATTGCCGATCATTTACAGATACTCTTATAACTTTCAAAGGGCTGCCGTGTTTTTGAACTTTGGTTAGTACAGTCAAACACATTATTGACCGTTCGAAAACTGAATATAACTTGCAGTTAACGTGCCAGCTACCGCAGACTATGAACACCCAGAAAAGTACGGTTTACTTGGTGCTAGAAACTTCTACATTACCTCCGAAGAAGACGGCGTCAGATTGGGAACATGGCAAATCCTTCATAAGGATTTGGAGGACAGTAACGGGACGGGAGTGGAATTTTTCGACCGTGTCTTAAATGACGGTCGCAATATTGTCATTTACAATCATGGAAATGGGGGCTGTAGATTGACCGCTCATCGTATTGAAATATACAAAGTGTTGAGGCGGTTTTTTCATGTTATAGCCTACGATTATCGCAGTATGTTAGCTGTTAATTAAGATATACAAGGAAAATACAAATATTGATTAAAGGTTACGGGGACTCATCAAATCAGCCACCTAGTGAACAGGCACTCGTCGACGACGTACTGCTGGTATACCAGTGGGTGAGGAACCGTACCAATAGTCACGTGTTTATCTGGGGCCATTCCTTAGGGACTAGTATTTCCAGTCATGCACTGCTTAACATTCAAACCTTAAAAACTCTTCAACCTTCCGGCTTAATTTTGGAGAGTCCTTTTAATAATATGAAGGAGGAAATCAGCGAGTTTCCTTTAGCTAAAGTGAGTCAAACACGTTTTGTTATGATTGTTGTGATACATATAAGTTCTGGGTAGTTTTTTAAGTTTCTGCCCTGGTTCCGAATCACCATTTTGGAACCAATGTCCGACAATTTCCGGTTCGAAACCGACAAGTACATCTGCGATATCAATTTACCCGTTATGATTTTGCACGCCGAAGATGACGGGGTGGTACCCTACAGGTTGGGATACAAGGTAAAGTTGGGGGGTTGGTTTGTTTAATACGGGATTTTAATTGGCCGCTGTTTCAGCTGTATCAGGCGGCCCTTAAGTGCCGTAACGCCAATCAGGGTCAAGTGATATTTCACCCTTTTAAGGGCCAATACAAATTTGGGCATAAGTTTATATGCAGGGCGGTTGATCTTCCTGATAAAATAAGGTAAGACAGAGAGAAAAAAGCTAGGAACATTTAAAGTATGATTATTGGTTTACAGCAATTTCATTCAAGGAGCCTTAGAGTGGAAAAACTGACAATTTGCTCTGGTATTTAGTTATTAGAAAATTCTCTTCTGTTCAGGGTGCCATTTCAGTTTAGGTGCCAATTTGCATTGTTGTAAGTATTTTTTCACTACATATGCCTGTATTTTCACGTTTAATACTCAACACAAATATGGCAACGGTGCAAAAAAGGCACCCTGTAGATTATTACGATGATAAGTTGCATGACCTACTGTGATTTCTGTTTATTTTATTTACAAATAGTTATTGATTTAAGAGTGTTTGCCGCATATTAAATGCAAAATAGTATTGGTGTAGTGTGTTCAGTGACTTCTGACTGTTGCGTCACAGTAACTAGTGAAAAAACATACTTAAGTCAGTGGTTACAATTTATATCGTATATGACCAACCAATCAAAGTTTATATACTAACAAATAAACAATGTTTTCAATTTAAGACCATGCTTGGAAGGTTTAAGCCTCTGGTACTTTTTAGAAGGTTCTCAATAGTATTTAGAGGTTTATAGAAATTTCAAAATGGTCTGACAATTTAAAACAATTATGGGAAGGTTTAAAAGTCTTGTAAATGCCTCTGGTACTCTTTAGAAGGTTCTCAATAGCATTTAGAGGTCTTCAGAACTTTCAAAATGGTTCTAGAGGTTTCTGGCCATTTAAAACAAGTCTGGGAAGGTTTAAAATGCTTGTAAAGGCCTCTGGTACTCTTTAGAAGGTTCTCAATAGCATTTAGAGGTTTATGGAAATTTAAGAATGGTCTTAGACTCGTCTGGCAATTTAAAACAATTTTGGGAAGGTTTAAAACTCTTATAAAGGCCTCTGGTACTTTTTAGAAGGTTCTCAGTAGCATTTAGAGGTTTATGAACGTTTCCAAATTTTCTTAGAGGCGTCTGGCAATTTAAAATAATTCTGGGAAGGTTTAAAACTCTTGTAAAGGCCTCTGGTACTTTTTAGAAAGTTCTCAATAGCATTTAGAGGTTTATAGAAATTGTAGAAGTTAGGGTTTAGTAAAGAAGCTTGAAAGGCCTCTGGTAACATTTCCAAGACTATGGTGGACACACTGGCCTTTAGGCCTGATATTCAAAAACTTTGTGAAGATAGTTCTTGAAACTCGATTTGAGGCACTAAAAAACAGTCTGTTTATTAAGAAATACCCGAATTTTTAGCACTGAGATGTCTAGAAGTCGATTTAATAGTGACAATGCTTGGAATGCTATGCTTTAAAGGCCTCTGGTACTCTTTAGAAGGTTCTCAATAGCATTTAGAGGTTTATGGAAATTTCAAAATGGTCTTAGAGGCGTCTGGCAATTTGAAACAATTCTGGGAAGGTTTAAAATGCTTGGAAAGGCCTCTGGCACTTTTTAGAAAGTTCTCAATAGCATTTAGAGGTTTATAGAAATTTCAAAATGGTCTGACAATTTAAAACAATTCTGGGAAGGTTTAAAATGCTTGTAAAGGCCTCTGGCAATTTTTAGAAGGTTCTCAATAGCATTTAGAGGTTTATAGAAATTTCAAAATGGTCTGACAATTTAAAACAATTTTGGGAAGGTTTAAAACTCTTGTAAAGGCCTCTGGTACTCTTTAGAAGGTTCTCAATAGCATTTAGAGGTTTATGGAAATTTCAAAATGGTCTTAGAGGCGTTTGGCAATTTGAAACAATTCTGGGAAGGTTTAAAATGCTTGTAAAGGCCTCTGGTACTTTTTAGAAAGTTCTCAATAGCATTTAGAGGTTTATAGAAATTTCAAAATGGTCTGACGTCTGTGAATGAAAACTCTTTACAAACTCTGGTACTTTTTAAGGTTCTCAAAGCATTTAGAGGTTTATCTTCAAAATGGTCTAATTGGCAATTTTCAACAACTAGTCTCTTTAAAGGTGTCTGGAAACTTTTGAAAACTGGTTCTACAATAGCATTTAGAGGTTTTAGAAATTTCAAAATGGTCTGACAATTTTCCGTTTGGGAAGGAAAATTCTTGTAAAGGTCTGGTACTTTTTAGAAGGTTCTCAATAGCATTTTGGGTTTATGACCGAAATCAAAATGGTCTTAGAGTGCGTGTTCCAAATTTAAATCAATATTGCTCCAAAACTCTTGTAAAGGACTGTATTTTCCTTAGGAAGCACTTTTCAATAGCATTTAAAGGTTTATGAATGTCAACTTATTTTTTAATTGGCTATGGATTGGTAAAACAATTATGGGACATTTAAAACTCTTGAAACCCTGTATCTTTAGAACCAATAGCATTTAAAGTTTATATTTCAAAATGGTCTTAGACCCGTTTACAATTTAAAACAATTCTTGGAAGGTTTAAAATACTTGTAGAAGCCTCTGGTACTTTTTAGAAGGTCAATAGCATTTAGAGGTTTATGGAAGTTTTAAAATGGTCTTAGAGGCATCTGGCAATTTAAAACGATTCTGGGAAAGTTTAAAACTCTTGTAAAGTCCTCTGGTATTTTTTAGAAGGTTGTCAATAGCATTTAGAGGTTTATAAAAGTTTCAAAATGGTCTTAAAGGCGTCTGGCAGGTTTAAAACAGTTCTGGAAAAGTTTTTGGCACATTCAAAACGGTCCTAGAAGCCTCTAACAATATAAAACAACTCTGGGAAGGTTTAAGACAGTTTTAGAAGCTTCTGGCACTAAAATGTCTGAAATTTAATCTGCTAATTCTTTGAACGTTTAAGTTTAAACTTGAAGAAGCCATAGAACATGACCAACCAAAGTTTATATACCGTTGGAAAACCAATTTCGATAGTTCCGTTTCTAGTATAATGTTATAAAACATATTTCGTCTAATGAAATAAGATAATTGATGTGACGCAACAGTCAAAAGTCACTGAACAGAGACTTAAATACGCTCTCTAACGTAGAAAAGTGAATTTCATAATGATATTAAGCGCTGTTTTAGTATCAACTCAAAAACACAATAAAACAAAATGTAAAAAAGTAATTTAATCATAATTTAAATCTTATAATAAAAAAAAATCAATGTTTTTTAATACTATAAGATCGCCCTTTGGGATTCATTATTGGGGTCCTACAGGGCGATTCCAAGCACCATTCGTACCACACTTTGTCCACGGACTCTTCCCGCCAAAATGACACTCGAACCACGTCACCCGCTTTCAAATGAACAGGAATCAACAACGAGAAAACAATCGGAAACCAAGAAACCTGCAAATCGAATTATAATGACCTTTACTAAGTAAAATGTCAGAAAACTCACCATATCGGGAGTGTGAGTATCAGGGTTCGTGGATAACGTGACGTTGCCGTGTAGAATCGTTTCGAAGAAGCCCGCAAATCCGGTAAGAACGGCCGCTTTCTTTATCGGCGGGAATCTGATAGATTTGTAGCGCGTGTTGTCCGGTTTATCCCCCTCTTTGGGGAAGTTAGGATGGTCAAATACGAATAAAGGTTCGGTGGCCGCTAGCTGGTAGTAATTGGCCAAATGGACCTAAACAAAAAAAACCAACAACATACAGGGAGAAGCAAAATAAATCCACTTACCACGTACGGAGTTTCGTAACACTGTCTCAAAGTCTTCTCAATCGAACTGCTATTCCTAACTTCATTATAAATTTTAATGGACTGTAAAGGGGCTATAAAAGAGGTGTATTGTCGCGGTATTGAGATTCCAGTATCACGTTTTAGGAACCTTTGAGCCCCATCCAAGCACTCTGGGGACAGTTCATTGTCTCCGAATGATCCTTTAAAAAAAAAACAGAATAAAATAATCCTGAATGATTCAATCATCAAACAAACCGAGTAGTTCTGATATGAGAATATCAGCCAATTCGGGGGCTTGCCAGTTCCTCATGTCGTCTTTAACTAAAGTAACCTGAGAGTCCCACTCGTATTTGTTGCGATGCACTAAAGTGTTCATGGCGTATGGGTTTTTCTCTACAGCGTACACTTTGACCTGTTTTTAAGACAATTTATCAAGGTTTGGTTAAATTTGAGCAAGTTAACCTGTTTTTCTAAAATCTTGGACACATTGAGAACTGCTTGGACTAAAGGTCCGCGTCCTGCTCCCACCACCATCACCACAGGCACCTCCTCAGACGTCCATTGTTCTAGAACTTCATGGAAAGCTTTTTGGTAAGTGTCATACTTTACTTGGTCCCCTTCAAATACCTATTCAATCTTAAAATTGCTTGATAGTGTATAACAACTAAACAGTCGGCATACCTCATAAATGGTGCTTTCCAAATGTTCAGTAAGTGGTTGTAGGGGCTTTTGTAGGTAATCTTCACAACTGGAAATTCACAAATATCACCTCAAGTCCCTCAGCGGAATTTAATGAATGAAAAAGGTTTAAAAAATCTTTTTTTTGTGGAATTTATTTTAACTACAGTGATTTCTTCATAGATATACAGGTGCTGCAAATTTATTGAATTTCAAACCAGTACATTTGACAGTTGGGCATTATTTTTTTTCTTAATTAAAAATTATGCTGTATGGATCTTTTCCATGAAAAATTTATTCTATCAAACAACTTTTTGGACTTACCCTTGCACGTACTCGGCCATGGCGTCGCAAACATACAGTTTTTTTCCCAGAAAGTTCATATATTTAACATACAGACTGTGATCCCCTTCGGGGACATCTAAGTGCAGTACATACTGCACATCAATGGTCATAAACCGTTTGATTAACTCTTGATGCAGTTTAGAAAGTACTGGTTTTCCATATTGATTTTGTAGGAAATAGGAAGCTTTAATTACTAAAGCTTTAACAGGTTCACCAACCTAACAATATGTTATTAGTTAAATACTAGTTGTTTGTATCCTGTACAAACCCAGCGGTCTATTTCCTCATCAGAAGGCAGGTGTTTAACATCTGGCAATTCAAGAACAAGGCCCAGATGCTTGTTATAATCACAAAAGGTACGAAAATCATTCCACCAGTCCCAAGTGTCATCCTCCATCTCCCCCATTGGATTATCCCTGGATATGTGCACCATTGGAATCTAGACCCAAACATCCAAGTACTGCTAAAGTTTAAAAGTGACTCTCACTAACCTGAACCCAAAAGGCACACATAAGCCCTCCAGTCAACTTATCATTAATTATTTGGGCTAACTGAATGTTTCTAGGCTTGGTCAAATAAATTAGTATGGCAGGCAGTCCAAGATGTGAAGCAAAACCTAACTCTCTTTCTAGAATCTTTTTGCTGCTGGTTTGGATATCCAGATTTTCACTGTCTACATTTATATTGGTGCTCAGTTCACCCACTATTAACCGGCCCCATTCATTAGCTTTCAGTATACGATCTGTCCGACCAATCACATGTTTGGCATCTGGCCCATCAAAATCTTTGATAAAGTCTGTATGGGTCAGCTGGGTGACAATAAAGTGAAACCCAAAACCCATTGCTGTTTGGATGGACAGTTTAAGATCTTCTGGACAGTCCCAGTACACACCACAAGACATTCCTTTGCGTTTTTCTCCACTTTGATTCTTGTCATCCATGTTGGTTACTTTCAAACATAATATTATTATCACTACGCTTTCTTTGCTCAGAAAGTGATAAAAAATTAAAATTTGCATCACCAAACATAATTGTGTTAAATAGGGTTACTTACCTTTGAAACAAAAATTGGAAATGTTGACTTAACACACACTACGTAGGCTCTTCACAAGGTTCTGACAAACCTTGAGCAATTCAAAGCCTAATAAAAAGCAGTAAAAAGGCAATGGGAAATACAGGGGCACAGGGACAAAAGCAAATTACCGGAACCGCGGAAAACGTATTACGTTTATTTTTTGAGGTTATGTGCCAATTTAAAGGATTAGAGACAAGTAGGTTAAGGTTTCACGGTTAGACGAAGCAGACTTAATTTTACCAATTGTCACGTGACACTCTATTGTGTACGATTAGCTCAGTCACGTGATAAATGTAGAGCAGAGGAATAACCAAACTTAGTTGAACTAGTCAAAGTGATGTCAGTTGTTTATGGAAAAACTGTTTACTTGAAACGTCAGGGCTATGCGTTTTGGATTGAAGGTGAAACTCGGTTAAGTGAAACTCAATTTGATTAAAGCATGATTAATACCACTTATTGGATATCCTTCTTGAAAATTAGGTAAGATTAGAAGTAAGATTTTTATTTAAAACGTACTGAAAATTTGAATTTTTCGAACTATACTGTGGCGCCCTCTGTATAACGCTAACGGTGTATAAGTAAAGTAACCATAACCGCACTTCCTGTGAACTCTACTGTTTACAAATAATTATAACATAACACTGTTATTTCCTTTATTAGACCACTTATATTTGTAAATTGGTGGATTTAGTTGTAAATGTGCACATAAGTCTGTGATACACTGTGAGCCATGGAGTATTTAATAGCCAATGTGGAACATTTTAAATTTGATATTGAAATAGCTCTAGAAGAGCAGTATGGGGCTTTGCCCCTTCCATTTCCCGGCATGGACAGTATGTATTCTGCAATTTGTTTTATTAGTAGTGATTCAGTGATTACTTGACTGTGTTTTTTTAGAATCCACATCAGCAGTGTGTCAGTTTTATACCTCACAATTTGGGTGTGCTAAAGGCAACAATTGCCCTTTTCGGCATGTCAAGGGTGATCGCACTATTGTGTGCAAGCACTGGCTTAGAGGGCTGTGCAAAAAAGGTACTACAGAACTTAACACTTAACTTTGTCTTGACCAATTACTTCCTGTAGGTGACCAATGTGAATTTTTACATGAATATGACATGACTAAAATGCCTGAGTGTTATTTCTACTCGCGTTTCAACGCTTGTCATAATAAAGAGTGCCCATTCCTCCACATTGACCCTGAGAGTAAAATTAAAGATTGTCCCTGGTATGATCGTGGATTTTGTAGACATGGACCACACTGCCGTCATCGGTAACTTAATCTCACTTCACACTTAAATAGAAACTAATAAAAAATTTCAGGCATGTCCGGAGGGTGCTGTGTACAAATTATCTTGCTGGATTTTGTCCTGAAGGACCCAAGTGCAAATACATGCATCCAAGATTTGAACTGCCAGCTCCACCTGATCAAAAGCAACAAGACAAAAGCAAACCGCCGGTTATAATTTGTCATTTTTGTGGTGAACACGGTCACAAGGCGATACATTGCAATAAAATGTCTGAACACCATCACCAGAAAGAGTTGCAGGCTATGATCAATAATGATGATGGCAAAACTAAGGAGCTGTTTGCTCCCAGACAACAATTGAAGAAACTGGAAGATGTGACATGTTATAAATGTGGTTCAAAGGGGCATTATGCCAATAAGTGTCCTAAAGGACATTTGGCTTTCTTGTCACAAAAGGCCAATCAATTGAAGAATGAGCAGCTTGCTAATCAAGTTCAAAAAATGCCAGGAGACATGTCCTGAAACTTTCTATTATTTTTAAAGCTGTTAATAAAGTGATTTTTTTTTATCAATTTGTTTGTGTTCAGTACAAAAATTCGCCATATTTATATAGCCCTTGCAATTCCCCTTCCCTCAAACTCACTGATACAAAAGTCGATTTAATGCCGACGACTATAGTTTGTAAGGTGCACAAATAAAACACTCAAAGCATTAAATGAAACATTTTGTTTATCCATCTCTTGTAGGTCTAATATAAACAACACATTTATAGCATTTATATCAGTGATATAACAAAAATAATTCGGTTTAACACATTTATATATATTTTCTCTAAACATGAATATCAATAGCATATATAATTTGTAATTTTATTGTAAATAGGTAATAAACCTATTTACAAGATAATCTATGACTAAAAATATTTCATTTTCAGTTAATTATACTGTAGGGATAATAGTAATACATATTTAAATCTAACAGCATAATATACTTTAACACTAAAATTTCCTTTCCTTGATTGTGTATGGTCAATTATTATTCCTATATATTTAGCTGCAAAACTGTAGATAATTTTGAATTTAATTGAATAATAAAAATGGAGTGTTTTCCACATAAAACGGTCACGTTGTGAATAACCAATATACAGGATGTCCGAGTTAGAAGAAATGCTTTATAATCACGTCTTCTACATTCAAAAATAAGCCTACTTTGCTATGTAACCAAACTCAAAAAATGCTTCGTTAAGGAAATACATAATCTATTTATTATTATTAATTCTGTAATTACGTTTCTTAAGTTAAACTTACTTTATTACTAAGTTTTTAACAGTACTTTTTTATTAGTAGATAGTCTAACTTTAACAAATCTGCCTGAGGAGCTGAGAAGCTGCTTTAGCACAGTTTTTAAGGAATTAGGGTCTTGTAGACTTTCCCACAACTTTGTGTGAGGAAAGTGTATAGTGTATTCCAAAAAAAAAAAAAAACAAAAATCCAAATCCAGAGCAGTTAGAGAAAGAAAGAAAGTTATAGAAAACAAGTCAAAATTTCGGTCAATAGGAAAGTTATAGAGTAGAAGTAGGATTATTTTTGGACGTAGAGAGTCTTCTGCTACAAAAAACTTGGACACCCTGTATATAAAATCTTCATTTTTCAAGTATCTAAGATCTATTTACATTAATTCTGTCTTTAATAGTTAACACACATAAAGTGCTGGATACATCACATGACAAAGATTGTCACTAGCTAAAACATATACAAATATGAGATATGTCCACACTGATGATTATTTATATACGTATATAATAACTGCTAATCTTATATGTGTAGATAGACAAAAGCGTAAACAGTTTTGGCACTCTTTTATATTAAACAAGAGTATAGAAAGTTCTAAATAGTAAAAGATTGTCATTCGGTTAAGTCGTTAGGCCATAAATAGAATGTACATGGGTTTTGTTTTAGAAATGACGCTATATTTTTTGTTTGGTACAGGGTGGAACTCCTGTACCGTATGTACAAACCTTACGTGGCTACAAATTTCCTTATACCTATATCTTGTAAATAAATGTTAATGTGCGTTGATTAATTTGGATTCGAAAAATTTGGTGAATAAGGCTTGTCTATTGAATTTTTTTTTTAAAGGACACCCTGTATGTTTGGCACGATATTTTTAAACAGTATTTGGCTTGATTTTTAGTGCTTTAACTTATAATTTTAGATGTAAACTAAACATTCATATACCATAATACCCTTATATTTTATACTGTTATGAGTATAATATACATTTATTATAATATTAATGATAATAAATAATGATGAGGCAATTTACTACTTTAAACTCGAGTTTACAGCTCCAAACAGATAAACAAAAGGACATTTTTATAGTTTGTTAATAATTTCTTTAATAAGAAAGTATATAAAATTGGTTCAAAAACTAAAAAATTAGCAAAATCATGAAAATTGGGTTAAAAACTAATAAATGAGCAAAATTATGAAAATTGGTTCAAAAACTATAAAAAATGAGCAAAATCATGAAAATTGGTTTATAAACAAAAAAATTAGCAACATTATGAAAATTGATCAAAATCATAAAAATCGGTTTACAAACTAAAAAATGAGCAAAATCATGAAAATTGATCAAAATCATGAAAATTGGTTTAAAAACTAAAAAATGAGCAAAATCATGAAAATTGATCAAAACATGAAAATTGGGTTAAAAACTAAAAAAAGAGGAAAATTATGAAAATGGGTTCAAAAACTAAAAAATTAGCAAAATTATGAAAATTGATCAAAATCATGAAAATTGGTTTACAAACTAAAAAATTAGCAAAATTATGAAAATTGATCAAAATCATGAAAATCAGTTTACAAACTAAAAAATTAGCAAAATCATGAAAATTGATCAAAACATGAAAATTGGGTTAAAAACTAAAAAAAGAGGAAAATTATGAAAATGGGTTCAAAAACTAAAAAATTAGCAAAATTATGAAAATTGATCAAAATCATGAAAATTGGTTTATAAATTAAAAAATGAGCAAAATTATGAAAATTGGTTACTTTCTTAATCCTCAATCTTTATATGACTTTCTTAATTACTGCTTTTTCTATTGGTCTCTTTTGGAATTACTGAATTATCAAACAACGAATAATAAAGACTGTCTATTACAAGCAGGAAAATAACAGAAAACTAACTAGTTATACATTTTCATTAAGATTACTGTATAAGGTATTTTTCATATTTTTAGATCTAAGATTTGGTGTTTGTCCTTACAGTAAAGTGTTCTTTGAAGGTATCGCACAACCGTGTATATTTTTCCACCCTTGCAGGATGACAAAATATATACCGTTGCAGAAAAAGAACAGGAACGACTAAACTTATAAAGTACACGAGTAACAAGGAATATTGAACACATTAAGAAGTTTAAATTAAAGGGAGGATGGTTCAGTCGTTTTAAGTCATAAACCACCCTCAATACGAGAATCTTTTTACAGTTAAAATAGAAAAAATTTGGTCCTCGCCCTAGAGTTGAAGCCTCGCGAGGCTTAAGTTACAATTTAATGTACAATAAACAGTGTTTTTGTTTAGAGAAATGTACAGTGTATTTGACACAGACTTTATATAACGTAGAATAATTATCTTTTTATGTGTTTGATTCCTTTAATCAGTGGGAGAATCATCCCCAGAGTCTCCAGCAACCGGTCAAGGCGAATCATTTGAATCGCTTCCAAGGGAATGAATCGGAAATAACGGGTACCAACCTATGTTCAAGTGAGCTAGAGTCAAAGAATCCAGTGTGATTTCGGCTCCGCCCAAACCTTGATTGTGCTCGAATCCGCTTTGACGTTCCCAAAGCATTACCACCTGGACAAGTTGTGATTCCAACTAGTTTACAGTGAAATTAGTCAAAACTTACCAGACTACGTCCCAAAACGTCACAAGCTTGATACTTTAACGTTTGTCTGAATTGGGGCTCGCAAGAATGCCGATACACTCTGGTTTTCTTCTTCTGCAGCCACCTCTCACCGTCACGCAAGTAACATTTGACGTAGGTGTCAGGAGGTGACTCTTTGGAGGGGATGTGACGAGCACAAACCACCTGTACACTCAAACACCTCAAAAACAACCCCCCGAAACAATCAACAAGACCTACATCCACTTCGAGTTGTCCTTTGGTCATTAGGAGCCCCAATTTGATCTCCACCGGTTTGTTGCTGGACAGTTTGAAGCCCCTAGGCTTGATTTGTCCAGGACCTAGTCTAGGAGGGGATGATCTCTCCGGACTACTCGGTGGAGATGGTTCTTTTTCTTTGGTTTCGGCCACCACCAGGACGCTGTTCTTTCTTGTGTCGTGACGGGTGGAGGCGCTTGATCCTGTTTTTCAAGAAAATGGAATAATGTTTGTAAAATATCCTGTATAAGAAGTTTTATACAACCGTGGGATTCTTGGAAACGAGAAAGGGGTAAAGTTGCGCAATTTAAAGCCGTTTTAAAAATGTCGTAACAATCTAGTTGTTTATTTTTTAAGGTCAAATACGGTAAAATGTTATACTTGACAAAAATTGAGTCTCTTTAAAGGGCATACATGATAAAAATTAATGCTAACTCAAACCGTTTTCGAGATATTTAGAAAAAAGGTAATCACGTTTAACGCCCTTTAGTGGCCAAAGGGCACTTGTTCCAAAGGCATTTAGAAGCTTCTAGACACTGTTTTGGAAGCTTTTGGAGTTCTGAAATGTTTTTAGGCTTAAATACTTCAGAAGTCAGAAGCATTTGGAAAGTTTTTCAAACAGTTTAAAAAGCAAGTTACAGGACTGCTTTAGAGGCATTAGGTTCTAGAAGTTGTTAGCTAGAAACTTTTAAACTGCTCTAGAAACATACGGAAGCTTTTAGACTGATCCAAAAGCGTTTGGAAACTTCTAGGCTGTTCCTGCAGCATTTGGAACCGTCTAGACTTATTTTGGAAGGTTTATATGATTATTTTGGAAGCATATTTTAAACTTGTATGATCCAGACAGTTTTTCTTGATGATATTTACGTCAAATCCTCATCTTCCAATCTAAAGAATGTCACAGTACTCTTGATCATGTAATTATGGGACACACCCTGTATAACTAAGCGCAATAAGCCACGTCCAAATATAAAGGGTGGTCCAGTTTTAAGTGTCAATAATTCACCATTTGAAGGCTAATCAAAAAATAAGTTGACATGCATTATTTCATTTTTCTGAAAAACGTTTCCTAAGGAAGATACAGGTCCTCCAAATTTCAATTTAAAAAATCGTTTTATATTTTAAAACTGAACATCCAAGACTTGTGAAAGTCCAAATTTGTACTGAATAATCTAAAAACTTTTTTACTACTAGGAATGGTCTTATGATTCGCTTTCTCAGACTGCCATCCTGGTTGAGTGTCTGAAACTGGCATTCAAGAACTAAAAAAAGTGCGGAAATCAAGACAAAGACTGTATTGTGCATGAAACTCATTTTTTACTACTAAAAATAATATAAAAGTTGACTTTTAATGCTAGAACTGTCTTTACTAAGACTGA
The DNA here is from genome assembly GCA_018691245.2 of Ips nitidus. Classification (NCBI taxonomy): domain Eukaryota; kingdom Metazoa; phylum Arthropoda; class Insecta; order Coleoptera; family Curculionidae; genus Ips; species Ips nitidus. Next base: position 3,825,610 of record CM042801.1, on the reverse strand, counting down.
AGAGAGTCCAAAAGTATATTTCCAAGACTTTAATTGGTGTACAACTCAATTTTCTGGACTGGACAACAAGTCTAGAAGTAAATTAAATTTTCGGACTATTTTATTTCTAAAAATTAGTTCTCAAGACTATTATTGTAGCATTTGGTACCAAATTTTTTTACTTTTATTACTGAAGAAACTAGACTTTTGGAAATAGTCTTAAACTCGATTTTTCAGTCTTAAAAAGCATTAAAAACGGTCTGAATTTCTTAGAGATTCTACAATTTATTGCACCTATGAGTGTAGAAGTCAATTTAATAGTGAAGAAGCTTGAAATAACATTTTGAAGACTATACTCGGTGGACACACTGGCTTTTAGGCCTGATAAGTCAAAAACTTTGTAAAGATAGCCTTGAAACTCGATTTGAGGCACTGAAAACAGCCTTAAAACACTAAAAACAGTCTAGTTTATTAAGAAATACTCGAATTTTTAGCACTGAGGTGTCTAAAAGTCGATTTAATAGTGACAAAGCTTGGAATGCCATTTTAAGTCTATGAAGAATGTAAAAATTGTTTTTTAAGTTTGCTATGTCAATAACTTGGTGAAGATAATCTTGAAACTCGATTTTCCAAGCTGAAAGCAGTTTTGAAGCACTAAAAATAGTCCAGAATTCGAAGAAAATCAAAAGCAAAGTAAAAAGCACCAAAAGTTAGTTTTCAAGACAATTTTCATGAATCTAATGTCAATGTCCTGCATCTAAGACTATTTTCAAGACTAAAATATTGAAATTTGTCTTCAAATTATGAAAACTTACTTCAAATGCAAATTTTAAGCTTCTGATGTCACTTTTCATTAATTCAGTCACATTTTGGGGTTCAAGTCAATTTTTAAGGGCTAAATGTATGAATTTGTAGTAACAAATTCTTGAAAAAGTAGTTTTTATGTCTACAAGTCAATTTTTAGTATTAAAGTCTCTCGATTTGCATGAAAACTGGTTACAAACACAATGTTTAAGCTTCTGAAATTTTTATCTTCACTTTTCAAAACTAAAGTCTTTTAGTTTGTCTGGACACTATAAAAACTGGCTACAATAATATTTTTTAAACTTCTTAAGTGAATTTTCCGTTTCCAAGACAATTTTTAAGTTGGGTTGGGTTAGTTTTGGGTCTTTGACCGTAATAATGTGTAATAAAGTGCTTATTCCAAATTTGATCGATATTGCTTCAACGGTCTGATAGTTTTTAGACGATTTTTTAAACAGAAATTTGAAGGACTGTGTTTTCCTTAGGAAGCACTTTTCAGGAAAATGACATAATGAATGTCAACTTATTTTTTAATTGGCTATGGATTGGTGAATTATTGACATTTAAAACTAGACCACCCTGTATAATACAGTGTGGTCAAAAAATCAGTTCTAAAAAAGGACAGAAAGTCTAGTTTTTCAAACGGAACACATTCTTATAATTCTATCTGATTCTTTCAAAATAATTTAAAAAAAATTGTATTACGCCAATTATTTAAAAATCACTTTTTAAATTAATTAATACATTAAACCACCTTGTAACTGTCATCATGAAAACAAAAAATCAAACTTTCAGTTTTTTTAAATATCTTTGGAACTCAAAAACATTTGTTTCAGCTTTAAATTGCGCAACAGTAGTATCTCTTATAGTTTCTAATATCCCAATGGTGAGGGTTAAATTTGAATTACTTTGTGTAGTTAACCTGACTTTAGGTTTAAAAGAGTTCTATGACAGAAAAATTGAAATAATTTGGGTGTGATACAGAAGTTGCTAAAATTGTTTGATCTCTCACTCGACTACTTCTGAATCACCCTGTAAATAAACATACAGATACAGACCAAAAAAGCTGAAATTATAGAAATGTGCGTGAGAATGCAAGAGTATATAGATCCTTACCAATAGCATGCGGCTATAGATCCGCTAAAATGATACGTGAAAATAGTTCAAAACAAACAATTATTATTGATTAGTAAAAACAGTACAAAAGCAAAAGGAGAATAGAGAAACTTAGTATTGAATCAAGCTGAAGAATGGACTTTTTTTGCTATAAAGGTACTTACGTCGTCTTTTATCCGCTGTCAAGCTCATGGTTCTGCCCAATTCTCCTTTGACCGCTTTAAGGGATTTCAGGATCTCCTCGGGGTCCCGAAGCATTCTGGTGCAACTGCTACGCCTACGATCCCGACTGTAGGACACTGGAGGAGGCACAGCCGCCTGTTCCTTCGTTAAAATCTGAGTTAACTTGTTTTGAACTTGGTGTGATTTTTACGTACCTGTTCGGCAGCTTGTTGTTCTTGAGCACTTTGGAATGACGATCTTCTGGATCCGGGCAACGACCTGGAGAAGTCTTTTCCTAGTTGGTACACTTCCGCTTCTAGTTGTTCGGATTGGGAGGATCCTCGACGAGAGCCCCACGCGTGGTCTGGGTGGAGTAAACTGGCACATTCACCTGAAAAAAATTGATTGTATTGATTTTATATGAGAACTGCACATTTATTCGCAGAGTGGCTTTATTTCCAGTTAACAAAACAAAGCTATGCCGACCTAATTCTCTGGACAATTACTTAGTTTCATATAGTTGCCAGGAACTAATGTTTGCCATTTTCAAACGATTGTGCCACCAAAGTCTCTTTGTATCCACGTTGCGAACATAACTTCAAACATTACCGGGGAAGAGAATGCCACTGACAATGATTGTGTTTCGAATAGTTCGGTTAGAATAGCATTTATAAACGGTTTACCGATGGAATCCACGTCATCGGACACGCTCCTTTGGTCCCCGAACGTGTTTCTTTTGCCCGCTCCCGCAATCGAACCCCTGGGGGACGTGTGGGGCGATTTACCCCTCAATTGTCGCGGATCCTCCAAACGACACCACACTGCTCTATCGTCCAGGAATGCCTTAAACCGTATTCAGTTTTAATAATAATCAACGGACAATTCAATTACACAGGAAACAGCAGAATTCTGAAAACTGGATGAACTTGCATATACAGGGTGGTCCAGTTTTAAATGTCAATAATTCACCAATCCATAGCCAATTAAAAAATAAGTTGACATTCATTATGTCATTTTCCTGAAAAGTGCTTCCTAAGGAAAATACAGTCCTACAAATTTCTGTTTAAAAAATCGTTTTTTTTTTTGTCATAACTGTCAGACCGTTGGAGCAATATTGATCAAATTTGGAACAAGCACTTTATTACACGTTATTACGGTCAAAGACCCAAAACTAACCCAACCCAACTTAAAAATTGTGTTGGAAACGGAAAATTCACTTAAGAAGTTTAAAAAATATTATTGTAGCCAGTTTTCATAGTTTCCAGACAAACTAAAAGACTTTAGTTTTGAAAATTGATTTAGAAAAGATACAAATTTCAGAAGCTTAAAAATTGTGTTGTTTTTTGTCTTTAATACTAAAAATTGACTTGTAGACATAAAAACTACTTTTTCAAGAACTTGTTACTACAAATTCATACATTTAAACCTTAAAAAATGACTTGAACCCCAAAATGTGACTGAACTAATGAAAAGTGACATCAGAAGCTTAAAATTTCCATTTGAAGTAAGTTTTCATAATTTGAAGACAAATTTCAATATTTTAGTCTTGAAAATAGTCTTAGATGCAGGACATTGACATTAGATTCATGAAAATTGTCTTGAAAACGAACTTTTCGTGCTTTTTACTTCACTTTTCATTTTCTTCGAATTGTGGACTATTTTTAGTGCTTCAAAACTGCTTTCAGCTGGGAAAATCGAGTTTCAAGACTATCTTTACCAAGTTATTGACATAGCAAACTTAAAAAACAATTTTTACATTCTTCATAGACTTAAAATGGAATTCGAAGCTTTGTCACTATTAAATCGACTTCTAGACACCTCAGTGCTAAAAATTCGGGTATTTCTTAATAAACTAGACTGTTTTTAGTGTTTTAAGGCTGTTTTCAGTGCCCCAAATCGAGTTTTTGACTTATCAGGCCTAAAAGCCAGTTTGTCCACTGACCATAATCTTGAAAATGTTATTTCAAGCTTCTTCACTATTAAATTGACTTCTACACTCATAGGTGCAATAAATTGTAGCATCTCTAAGAAATTCAGACTGTTTTTAGTGCTTTTTAAGACTGAAAAATCGAGTTTAAGACGTCCAAAAGTCAAGTTTTTTCAGTAACAACTACAATAATAGTCTTGAGAATTAATTTTTAGAAATAAAATAGTCCGAAAATTTAATTTACTTCTAGACTTGTTGTCCAGTCCAGAAAATTGAGTTGTACACCAATTAAAGTCTTGAAAATATACTTTTGGACTCTCTTTAGTCCTAGTGAAGTCAGTTCTAGCATTAAAAGTCAACTTTTATACTATTTTTAGTAGTAAAAAATGAGTTTCATGCACAATACAATCTTTGTCTTGATTTCCGGACTTTTTTTAGTTCTTGAATGCCAGTTTCAGACACTCAACCAGGATGGCAGTCTGAGAAAGCGAATCATAAGACCATTCCTAGTAGTAAAAAAGTTTTTAGACTATTCAGTACAAATTTGGACTTTTACAAGTCTTGGATGTTCAGTTTTAAACTATAAAACGATTTTTTAAATTGAAATTTGAAGGACTGTATCTTCCTTAGGAAACGTTTTTTTAGAAAAATGACATAATGCAAGTCAACTTATTTTTTGATTGGCTATGAAATGGTGAATTATTGACACTTAAAACTGGACCACCCTGTACGTAGAGCTGGAATAAAAAATGGCGGAAATACAAAATTTTCAAAATTTTTAGATAACTTCGAAAATAAAAGTTAAAATAGTCGAATATCTCAGATACGGTAGGAGTTACAAGAATTTTGCTAGTGACCAAAAATGTTTAGAATGACTTTCTGCACCTAATGGATTAGGTTTACACCTACTTCAAGCGGGTAAACGCGGCCTGCCAGAGCGTTAGTATTAAAATTAACTGTTTTTTCTTTAATTTTTTTTGAACACTCTGTCTATGTTCAATCGTATTGCGGATAACATGAGGTGGAAGATCAGTTCAAAATTCCCTACAATTAACTACAAATTTCCACGTTTAACCCGACTGACTCGCGACAGGTCAGTTTGTGTTTGTTATGATTTCTTTCACTTATTTCCTTAAAATTACTTAATAAGTAGAATAAAAACTTTCCAATACAAATTAGTTTGTCTTTAACAGACATTTTTAAGTAATTTACAAACTACTTAAAGTAGCAAAACTGCTTATTACTTTACTTCCAAGTAGATTTTGGTACCAATAAGTAATCCAGCTCTGATGATATGAAAACTGCGAAAATGTCTAAATTTTTCTAAATTCTGCTCTTTCTAGTTTTTCTATAATATTGTAACCATACTTTTTGCAAATCAACCGAACATTCTCCAAGAAAAGCGTGCTCGTTATGGGGGATCAAGTCCCAAAGGGTGATTTCCAGGGCGCGTTCCATTAGTTCATCACCAGGAACGTTCATAAAACTGAGATTTGCGTTCCATATCGGGTTCTGGCTGCCCGGTGCCACTTCGGTTTGTTGACAATGATCTTCGGTCCTACAATTTAATATTTAGAAAGATTAGATATGGATTTTCTAATCTGAACATGTGCAGATAATCTCTTGCAGAATAAATTTCTGCCTAATCCTCTACTTAATTAGAATCCCCAAGCATTCGAGGCGGGGGTAATTTCAACTTTTTGTCGCTCCTATCTCGTTAGTTATTTTAATTAGTCGAGGCTTTTTTAATGAAAAACTTACGTTAAGGGCATTAAACAGAGCCGGGCGTAAGCCTCCGGTAGGGAACCAAAGCCCAGGCTATCGTCTCTGGGTGCCAAATCGTCTGCTGCCAAAACGGCCACCACCAGTTCTTTTCGTTCGTCGTGGTACCAAACTTGGATCTGGATACGACCGGTTACGGTACGTTCTTTGGCTAACTGTTCCTGGAATTAAATTGTATCAAAACTTCCATGCATAAGTAATTGTAAGTGATCATTCCAAAGAAAATCTTCATTAAAGTGAAAGTTATGCCCGGTTTATACCTCCAAATTAACAATTAAACTAATTTTGCATTAAAGTCAAATTCTTTTTCTTCTCGTCACTTTTTGTTGTGGTAAAATGTGAAACATTGTTTTGTCAAGAATACACCTATTCCTAGTGTGATTATTTTATAGCTGAACTTTTTCATGAATGAAATTATAAATTTTTCACACACTCTTTAGGTTATAATATGTCTAAAACACGTCAAAGTCAAAATTTAATTTGGACTTATAAACCGGACATTAGGGACTAACACGTTTTTGACAACTTATGGTACCGTGTAAATTAGGTTACACTATCGGTCAGTTAACTTCTAAGACTTAAAACTAAAAGGACAAACTGTACATGCCAGGATCTATTAACAAATATATACAGAGTGAGAACAAATGTCCTAGTTGAAGTATCTTCCTCGCTGTTTTGTTTATTAACAATCACAAAGCAGTAAACTCTACGGACTATACGCAAGCAACAAGCAAACAAGACAAGAGGAGGTGACAGTAGCGGTTCAACACGTGCCAGTTGGGACAGAGAATAGCGGGTTACAAAAGTGAAAAATGCGTAGGGGAGGCACCACCCACCTAAAAATTAGGTGTGTGGCTCCTCCACCAAAAAAAAGAAAATAATTAAAATTCGCGTACCTAATCAAAGAGTCTCCTTGGGTTGTTCCAGTCTCGAGTTGAAGGATGAAAGAAACAATGCAACTTTGTTTGAACGGATTTTAATTTATGATATATAACTAGATAGATTGCATACATATTATGTTTCAATTCAGTAGTAGAGCACCTACGATTGAGACACAAACTGTCCCAGCTGACACATATTTTTTTGTTTATAATTACTTAGTTAACATTTAATAAAAAATGCATTAAACTGCAATTAAATCGGTTTAATGCAGTTTTACATCTAGCTAAAACCCACATTTATTTCAACGCTAAACATTTATTCTAAAACATTGATTTGTTAATTCTTTCCTCCCTAAAGGAAAAACGACACTGATTTGTCCTAACATATTGTCTCCTCGCGGTATAAAACTGATTCTACAAAAACAGTGAAAGTGTGAAAATCAGTTCCAGTTTTCAGAAAATTAAAGGCCAATAGGTAAGTGTCCGCATTGTACTACAAGAACACACATACAGTAACGGACACTTACCAAAATCGTTGTCCTACTGCAAACTAAAACTAACCTAGAAGGTAATCTTATCTAGGAATTCAATGTAACATATTTACAAAAGTAACTTCAAAATTTTGGTGGGTTTACTGTCATGTGACACACTTAGATTAGTATATGAAGAAGTCATCCAAATTTCTGACGTTAATTTTGTTTGGGATGTTGATATGTGCCTTTTGGATCTTTTCAGTCTTGTGAGCAAGTCCAAATCATGGCAAATGACGGTTCATCCGCGCAGTCAACCAAAAAGGTATAGGAAATTTGATTTCGTAACTTTGTTTGGACTTTGGACAAAAGTCCCTATCCGTAACCCTTGAGCCAAAGGGGAGAGGGGTTTTAAAAATCTCACTTTCCAGATTTTTTGTTTCATATCTTGGAAACTGATTGTTCTACCGACATTTCATTCAGTCAAGTTGATATTTTTTATAGTTTTCAAGATATCCACTTTTGAATGTTTGTAAGCTCGACAGACATGACAAACAAGAATGATCACTATTTTAGTAAAGTTAGATTTGCTTATAGAAAGAATACACTACATCTCTGGATTGTAAGGTCGATTTACTGTTTACAGCAAATTTCAGTGCCGTAATCCCCAGATTTCGAAAATACCGACTGCAATTCTGACTTTCCTCCAGCAAAAACCGTAGAAATGTGATTTGCGTTCTTGAAAAGCAAATATCTTCAAAACTATAAAATATATATAAAATCGAACCGAGCGGCATAAGCACATGTAATTATTATGGGAAAATTTTTGTTACATTATATTGATTTGAAACAATATTCATTATAAATTATTATAATAATTTACCAATTTTTCAACGTTTAAACTACATTTTTAAGATCACGTGACTGTTTTTGACAATTTCAACTGGCTTTTACAGTGTTGCAAGCTCAACAATTAAATTATCAAAGTCACGTGACGTGTATTTTGCAATTTAAGTTTGAACAACTGTCTAAATTTAATTTATCAGTTTTCCAAAGTTTAAACTACATTTTTAAGGTCACGTGACCGTTTTTGACAATGTCAATTGACCTTCACAGTGTCAATTTACTGGCTCTACAGCTCATTCTCTTTATTAAAAAAAAAATACAGTACGTCTCTGAGTTTTTTAAGGTCAATTTACTGTTTACAGCAAATTTCAGTGCCGTTACCCTCAGATTTCGAAAATACTGACTTTCCTCCAGCAAAAACCGTAGAAATGTGATTTGCGTTCTTGAAAAGCAAATATCTCGAAAACTATAAAATATAGTGTGTCCTGGCGATCTTGGAAACGGTTAGAGATACAGATTTGGTTAAAGGGGAGAAAAGTTGCGTAATCACGGCCTTATTAATAAAATTACATTTAGAAAACATCAAAATATTTTTTGGTTTTTGAGATATTTTGAAAAAAAGTGAATTTTTTGATTTTGCAATTTTTTTGTGACGTTAATATTGGACCTAGACCAAAACTAATGACTCTTCTCCACCACAACTTTAAAGTGGCATTATCAGATTTTTATTTCGACGTTTTGTCTTTGCGGAATCATCATCAACCTTTTTTTTAATATCAAATTCTGAAAGTCCTTTTTATTCCAAATTCAATATCGTATGACGGATCTGAAAATTATTTTTTTAAATTAAAAATTGCTTATGCCAATTAATTGTTTAGGTTATTTAGATTGTTATTATTCATTTATACTTAAAAACAAGACAAAAAAACAGTTTTCTCCAATTCTAAAAGTAAAGTGTCATACATTTGGAATGGAAAGGGTTTTCAGAATGTAACATAAAAACAACAGGACCGTATTTAAAATAATGAAGTTGATGATGGTTTCTTTAGTTACGTTAATTTAAGTTACGAAACCAAAAATTGTGTTCCAAGGCATTTCCCTGTTGTAGCCAAATTTGAAATAAGTTTTATTACAAAATTGTAATCTTATAATAGATCAAACGTAACCGCCAAATACGTTGGTTTGCTCTATACATTCTGATAAACCATTCAGTTTACTGACTTGAGTAAATATCTACAAAACTACAATAAACAGAGTTGACGATTTTCTTACAGATCTAAAACTAATTATTTATTGGTAAGTAGTAGAAAACAGACGAAGACAGGATATAGAAACAATGTGATTAAAATACACACGTATCAAAAATAACGTTTAACGTAGTGATTGTAAAGTTGTTAAGCAGCAGTCAGTATTTTTTTGGAGAAAAGTCCCTACAAACTATATTCCCTTACACTTGTTTATATTTTTGGGTTTTACTTTATATACACATAGAGGCTACTGATGGTATGTACAGAAGTTTGTACTCGACTTTGAATATTTAATTAATGGAATTGAAGTTAAAATCAAAGAGTAACAGAAGGAAGAGATTAGGGAGCGCAAACCGATAATAATGTATAAAAGTTTATACCGGAGTTTTAGGTAGTTTCCTTCTCGTGGGTGACGATGGTGTCTTGTCGTTTTCAGGATCTGAAACAAAACAGTTAAATTAAAATACAAACAGAACAATATTATATAAATTCATTAAATGAAATAACTCTCATCCTATCATCATTTCTGTCCGTGACACTCTGTACACAAGAACAACAGCACATACAGAGAGATGGGAAATTTTTAAATGATTCACTCTGTGTATCGCCACTCCCATGCAAATTAAACGCCGGTCTCTCATATCTGCGGTTTCCATTTCTGGAATTGGTACTGATTGCATTAGCATTTCCTATTCAATTAAGATTTAAGAAGGCCTTCTGACTGGTTCAAGATTCCAGGACATTTTAATTAAACCTGATTGGTATAGGGATATCAAAAGTCAGTCGAAGAGACATTTCTCATGCCCTTCTTTGCAACTGTATCATTAATCTCGTTCGAGGGAAAAACGCGTTTTCTTCAACGATCCCGGAAAAACTATATTTTATTGCTTTTTTAAGCTCAGGAAGGTTTTTACGGGACTTACCGACATGTAATGCAGTTATATTGGCCTCTGAAGGTTTGCGCACCGAAGGTGGTGGAAGTGGTGGTTCATCCAAAAAGTCGCACATACGCAAATCAGTGGCGTGCTCCACCAGCAGTTCCACTGTATCCCCAGTGTGGTCCATGATGGCGCAGACTTCCTCAAAATTCCGATCGATCAGTGACACTCCACCCCACTCCAAAACCTGTTAATGAGTAGAAAAAAGAGTAAAAAACTGCGGAAGAGGTAGAGAGGAGCGGGACCTTGTCTCCTTGTTGCAATCCTCCTTTTTCTGCAGGTCCTCCAGGCACCGTCCATACTATGTAGGCGAAAAGATGGCCATCCGGACTAGTTTTGCCTCCTACAACTCTCATACCAAAACCACGAGCTGAAACAAGAAATAGTAAACAGTGTCCAGGATATAGTAATCTTGAAAACGGATATAAAGATCGATATACAGGGTGATTCCAAAGTTGGGGCTTTCCTTTCACCTGCGAATAGGGCATCAAAAAATAGAATTTTTTTTCGTTTGAAGATTTTTTGAAATATGAACAATAACGAAGATACAGGGTGTATACTATCGACCTTTTATAGCATTTTTTATCATCTTTTCAACGATATATAGAAAATCTAGATTGGAGAACAAATTACAGCGTCACAAGGCTTCAAACCTGGCAACATCGCTGCAAACTCACAAAAAGTGACAATTTTTGAATTAATATTTTCATCCCCTTGCAAATTTTCATCCTCTTTCTAATGATATAAAAAAAATCTAGATTGGAGTGCAAATTACAGCTTCACAAGGCTTCAAANCNNGCGGTGTTGTGCCCCTTANTCGGNTANTTACGCCCTACCAGCACGAGAANGTGTTCNAATNNATNTCTCGGANNACGTTAGGTTTNGGANTACNANCATTCGCCANACGACTTNCGTCTNTGGCAANGGGAANTNGNATNTANTTTTAAGTTCTACTCGGANCTTNCNGTGNCGCCGCCGAAGGNCGTNTCCAANNAAAGNGCTTCTACCGGNNNCCTNNNNGCATTTACTCCGGCNANGNTTNNATTGCANNCNCTCTTGAANCATAGNNCCCAGCACNATCTCNGCTCNGAACGCTNATTNTCTGTGTTACNGCCATGTNTNTAATNGNNNGACGANCCGCCACTANGGAANGCCCGGNGTCNNGNNACCTCAATGCCTCNCTCGAACGTTTGATNTNNNTGTGANNAGANCAACANTTTTANTNNANAAATATCTGAGTNCTCTGTTAGNGGTTTGTCCAGTATGCNNTCCANCTGCGCCTNCCNTAGANNCTTTAGAGGTTTATGGAAATTTCAAAATGGTCTTAGAGGCGTCTGGCAATTTGAAACAATTCTGGGAAGGTTTAAAACTCTTGTAAAGACCTCTGGTACTCTTTAGAAGGTTCTCAATAGCATTTAGAGGTTTATGGAAGTTTTCAAATGGTCTTAGAGGCGTCTGGCAATTTAAAACAATTCTGGGAGGGTTTAAAAGTCTTGTAAAGGCCTCTGGTACTCTTTAGAAGGTTCTCAATAGCATTTAGAGGTTTATGGATATTTCAAAATGGTCTTGGAGGCGTCTGGTAAGGTTTAAGTCAGTTGCAGAAGTCTTTGGCACATTCAAAACGGCCCTAGAAGCCTCTAACAATATAAAACAACTCTGGGAAGGTTTAAGACACTTTTAGAAGCTTCTGGCCCTAAAAATGTCTGCTAATTTAATTCAATTCTTTGAACGTTTAAGTTTAAACTCTGAAGAAGCCATAGTACATGACCAACCAATCAAAGTTTATATACCGTTGGAAAACCCATTTCGATAGTTCCGTTTCTAGTATAATTTTGTATTCAATTTTCGTCTAATGAAATAAGGGATGTGACGCAACAGTCAGAAGTCACTGAACAGAGACTTAAATGCGCTCTCTAAGGTAAAAAAGTGAATTTCATAATGATATTAAGCGCTGTTTTAGTATCAATTCAAAAACACAAATGTAAAAAAATTTAATCATAATTTAAATCTTATAATAAAAAAATTAATGTTTTTTAATACTATAAGATCGCCCTTTGGGATTCATTATTGGGGTCCTACAGGGCGATTCCAAGCACCATTCGTACCACACTTTGTCCACGGACTCTTCCCGCCAAAATGACACTCGAACCACGTCACCCGCTTTCAAATGAACAGGAACCAACAACGAGAACACAATCGGAAACCAAGAAACCTGCAAATCAAACTATAATGACCTTTACTAAGTAAAATGTCAGAAAACTCACCATATCGGGAGTGTGAGTATCAGGGTTCGTGGATAACGTGACGTTGCCGTGTAGAATCGTTTCGAAGAAGCCCGCAAAACCGGTAAGAACGGCCGCTTTCTTTATCGGCGGGAATCTGATAGATTTGTAGCGCGTGTTGTCCGGTTTATCCCCGTCTTTTGGGAAGTTAGGATGGTCAAATACGAATAAAGGTTCGGTGCCCGCTAGCTGGTAGTAATTGGCCAAATGGACCTAAACAAAAACACAACAACATACAGGGAGAAGCAAAATAAATCCACTTACCACGTACGGAGTTTCGTAACACTGTCTCAAAGTCTTCTCAATCGAACTGCTATTCCTAACTTCATTATAAATTTTAATGGACTGTAAAGGGGCTATAAAAGAGGTGTATTGTCGCGGTATTGAGATTCCAGTATCACGTTTTAGGAACCTTTGAGCCCCATCCAAGCACTCTGGGGACAGTTCATTGTCTCCGAATGATCCTTTAAAAAAAAAACAGAATAAAATAATCCTGAATGATTCAATCATCAAACAAACCGAGTAGTTCTGATATGAGAATATCAGCCAATTCAGGGGCTTGCCAGTTCCTCATGTCGTCTTTAACTAAAGTAACCTGAGCGTCCCACTCGTATTTGTTGCGATGCACTAAAGTGTTCATGGCGTATGGGTTTTTCTCTACAGCGTACACTTTGACCTGTTTTTAAGACAATTTATCAAGGTTGGGTTAAATTTGAGCAAGTTAACCTGTTTTTCTAAAATTTTGGACACATTGAGAACTGCTTGGACTAAAGGTCCCGTCCTGCTCCCACCACCATCACCACAGGCACTTCTCAGACGTCCATTGTTCTAGAACTTCATGGAAAGCTTTTTGGTAAGTGTCATACTTTACTTGGTCCCCTTCAAATACCTATTCAATCTTAAAATTGCTTGATAGTGTATAACAACTAAACAGTCGGCATACCTCATAAATGGTGCTTTCCAAATGTTCAGTAAGTGGTTGTAGGGGCTTTTGTAGGTAATCTTCACAACTGGAAATTCACAAATATCACCTCAAGTCCCTCAGCGGAATTTAATGAATGAAAAAGGTTTAAAAAATCTTTTTTTTGTGGAATTTATTTTAACTACAGTGATTTCTTCATAGATATACAGGTGCTGCAAATTTATTGAATTTCAAACCAGTACATTTGACAGTTGGGCATTATTTTTTTTCTTAATTAAAAATTATGCTGTATGGATCTTTTCCATGAAAAATTTATTTTATTAAACAACTTTTTGGACTTACCCTTGCACGTACTCGGCCATGGCGTCGCAAACATACAGTTTTTTTCCCAGAAAGTTCATATATTTAACATACAGACTGTGATCCCCTTCGGGGACATCTAAATGCAGTACATACTGCACATCAATGGTCATAAACCGTTTGATTAACTCTTGATGCAGTTTAGAAAGTACTGGTTTTCCATATTGATTTTGTAGGAAATAGGAAGCTTTAATTACTAAAGCTTTAACAGGTTCACCAACCTAACAATATGTTATTAGTTAAATACTAGTTGTTTGTATCCTGTACAAACCCAGCGGTCAATTTCCTCATCAGAAGGCAGGTGTTTAACATCTGGCAATTCAAGAACAAGGCCCAGATGCTTGTTATAATCACAAAAGGTACGAAAATCATTCCACCAGTCCCAAGTGTCATCCTCCATCTCTCCCATTGGATTATCCCTGGATATGTGCACCATTGGAATCTAGACCCAAACATGCAAGTACTGCTAAAGTTTAAAAGTGACTCTCACTAACCTGAACCCAAAAGGCACACATAAGCCCTCCAGTCAACTTATCATTAATTATTTGGGCTAACTGAATGTTTCTAGGCTTGGTCAAATAAATTAGTATGGCAGGCAGTCCAAGATGTGAAGCAAAACCTAACTCTCTTTCTAGAATCTTTTTGCTGCTGGTTTGGATATCCAGATTTTCACTGTCTACATTTATATTGGTGCTCAGTTCACCCACTATTAACCGGCCCCATTCATTAGCTTTCAGTATACGATCTGTCCGACCAATCACATGTTTGGCATCTGGCCCATCAAAATCTTTGATAAAGTCTGTATGGGTCAGCTGGGTGACAATAAAGTGAAACCCAAAACCCATTGCTGTTTGGATGGACAGTTTAAGATCTTCTGGACAGTCCCAGTACACACCACAAGACATTCCTTTGCGTTTTTCTCCACTTTGATTCTTGTCATCCATGTTGGTTACTTTCAAACATAATATTATTATCACTACGCTTTCTTTGCTCAGAAAGTGATAAAAAATTAAAATTTGCATCACCAAACATAATTGTGTTAAATAGGGTTACTTACCTTTGAAACAAAAATTGGAAATGTTGACTTAACACACACTACGTAGGCTCTTCACAAGGTTCTGACAAACCTTGAGCAATTCAAAGCCTAATAAAAAGCAGTAAAAAGGCAATGGGAAATACAGGGGCACAGGGACAAAAGCAAATTACCGGAACCGCGGAAAACGTATTACGTTTATTTTTTGAGGTTATGTGCCAATTTAAAGGATTAGAGACAAGTAGGTTAAGGTTTCACGGTTTAGACGAAGCAGACTTAATTTTACCAATTGTCACGTGACACTCTATTGTGTACGATTAGCTCAGTCACGTGATAAATGTAGAGCAGAGGAATAACCAAACTTAGTTGAACTAGTCAAAGTGATGTCAGTTGTTTATGGAAAAACTGTTTACTTGAAACGTCAGGGCTATGCGTTTTGGATTGAAGGTGAAACTCGGTTAAGTGAAACTCAATTTGATTAAAGCATGATTAATACCACTTATTGATATCCTTCTTGAAAATTAGGTAAGATTAGAAGTAAGATTTTTATTTAAAACGTACTGAAAATTTGAATTTTTCGAACTATACTGTGGCGCCCTCTGTATAACGCTAACGGTGTATAAGTAAAGTAACCATAACCGCACTTCCTGTAAACTCTACTGTTTACAAATAATTATAACATAACACTGTTATTTCCTTTATTAGACCACTTATATTTGTAAATTGGTGGATTTAGTTGTAAATGTGCACATAATTCTGTGATACACTGTGAGCCATGGAGTATTTAATAGCCAATGTGGAACATTTTAAATTTGATATTGAAATAGCTCTAGAAGAGCAGTATGGGGCTTTGCCCCTTCCATTTCCCGGCATGGACAGTATGTATTCTGCAATTTGTTTTATTAGTAGTGATTCAGTGATTACTTGACTGTGTTTTTTTAGAATCCACATCAGCAGTGTGTCAGTTTTATACCTCACAATTTGGGTGTGCTAAAGGCAACAATTGCCCTTTTCGGCATGTCAAGGGTGATCGCACTATTGTGTGCAAGCACTGGCTTAGAGGGCTGTGCAAAAAAGGTACTACAGAACTTAACACTTAACTTTGTCTTGACCAATTACTTCCTGTAGGTGACCAATGTGAATTTTTACATGAATATGACATGACTAAAATGCCTGAGTGTTATTTCTACTCGCGTTTCAACGCTTGTCATAATAAAGAGTGCCCATTCCTCCACATTGACCCTGAGAGTAAAATTAAAGATTGTCCCTGGTATGATCGTGGATTTTGTAGACATGGACCACACTGCCGTCATCGGTAACTTAATCTCACTTCACACTTAAATAGAAACTAATAAAAAATTTCAGGCATGTCCGGAGGGTGCTGTGTACAAATTATCTTGCTGGATTTTGTCCTGAAGGACCCAAGTGCAAATACATGCATCCAAGATTTGAACTGCCAGCTCCACCTGATCAAAAACAACAAGACAAAAGCAAACCGCCGGTTATAATTTGTCATTTTTGTGGTGAACACGGTCACAAGGCGATACATTGCAATAAAATGTCTGAACACCATCACCAGAAAGAGTTGCAGGCTATGATCAATAATGATGATGGCAAAACTAAGGAACTGTTTGCTCCCAGACAACAATTGAAGAAACTGGAAGATGTGACATGTTATAAATGTGGTTCAAAGGGGCATTATGCCAATAAGTGTCCTAAAGGACATTTGGCTTTCTTGTCACAAAAGGCCAATCAATTGAAGAATGAGCAGCTTGCTAATCAAGTTCAAAAAATGCCAGGAGACATGTCCTGAAACTTTCTATTATTTTTAAAGCTGTTAATAAAGTGATTTTTTTTTATCAATTTGTTTGTGTTCAGGAACAAAAATTCGCCATATTTATATATGACTGCAGCTTAAAAGCCTCAAATTCACTGATACAACAGTTGAATTAATGCCGACAATTATAGTTTGTAAGGTGCACAAATAAAACACTCAAAGCATTAAATGAAACATTTTGTTTATCCATCTCTTGTAGGTCTAATATAAACAACACATTTATAGCATTTATATCAGTAATATAACAAAAATAATTCGGTTTAACACATTTATATATATTTTTTCTAAAGTTTCATATGAATATCAATAGCATATATAATTTGTAATTTTATTGTAAATAGGTAATAAACCTATTTACAAGATAATCTATGACTAAAAATATTTCATTTTCAGTTAATTATACTGTAGGGATAATAGTGATACATTTAAATCTAACAGCATACTACTTTTACACTAAAATTTCCTTTCCTTGATTGTGTATGGTCAATTATTATTCCTATATATTTTGCTGCAAAACTGTAGATAAATTTAAAATTAATTGAATAATAAAAATGGAGTGTTTTCCTCATTTAACGGTCACGTTGTGAATAACCAATATACAGGATGTCCGAGTTTCTTCTAGCAGGACTTTAATCAAGTCTTCTACATTCAAAAATAAGCCTACTCTTTGTTATGTAACCAATACTCAAAAAATGCTTCGTTAAGGAAATACATAATCTTTACATTATTATTAAATAGTGTTTATTTATTATTAGTACTTCTTTATTACTAAAATCAACGTTTTTTCAAACAGTCTACTTTGAGCTATCCCAAAACGATTGGGACTTACATATATTGGAAAAAATTATGAGTTTTTAACACCCTGTTATTTCAAACAAAAATCCGAATACCAGAGCAGTTAGAGAAAGTTATAGACAACAAGTCAAAATTTCTATCAAGAAAAAACGGTCAGTAGGAGTAGGATTATTTTTGGACGTAGAGAGTCTTCTGCTACAAAAAACTTGGACACCCTGTATAAAAAAATTAAATCTTCATTTTTCAAGTATATCTAAGACGTCTACAAATTTACATTAATTCTTGTCTTTAATAGTTAACACACATAAAGTGCTGGATACATCACATGACAAAGATTGTCACTAGCTAAAACATATACAAATATGAGATATGTCCACACTGATGATTATTTATATACGTATTTAATAACTGCTAATCTTAAGTGTAGATAGACAAAAGCGTAAACAGTTTTGGCACTCTTTTATATTAAACAAGAGTATAGAAAGTTCTAAATAGTAAAAGATTGTCATTCGGTTAAGTCGTTAGGCCATAAATAGAATGTACATGGGTTTTGTTTTAGAAATGACGCTATATTTTTTGTTTGGTACAGGGTGGAACTCCTGTACCGTATGTACAAACCTTACGTGGCTACAAATTTCCTTATACCTATATCTTGTAAATAAATGTTAATGTGCGTTGATTAATTTGGATTCGAAAAATTTGGTGAATAAGGCTTGTCTATTGAATTTTTTTTTTAAAGGACACCCTGTATGTTTGGCACGATATTTTTAAACAGTATTTGGCTTGATTTTTAGTGCTTTAACTTATAATTTTAGATGTAAACTAAACATTCATATACCATAATACCCTTATATTTTATACTGTTATGAGTATAATATACATTTATTATAATATTAATGATAATAAATAATGATGAGGCAATTTACTACTTTAAACTCGAGTTTACAGCTCCAAACAGATAAACAAAAGGACATTTTTATAGTTTGTTAATAATTTCTTTAATAAGAAAGTATATAAAATTGGTTCAAAAACTAAAAAATTAGCAAAATCATGAAAATTGGGTTAAAAACTAATAAATGAGCAAAATTATGAAAATTGGTTCAAAAACTATAAAAAATGAGCAAAATCATGAAAATTGGTTTATAAACAAAAAAATTAGCAACATTATGAAAATTGATCAAAATCATAAAAATCGGTTTACAAACTAAAAAATTGAGCAAAATTATGAAAATTGATCAAAATCATGAAAATCAGTTTACAAACTAAAAAATTAGCAAAATCATGAAAATTGATCAAAACATGAAAATTGGGTTAAAAACTAAAAAAAGAGGAAAATTATGAAAATGGGTTCAAAAACTAAAAAATTAGCAAAATTATGAAAATTGATCAAAATCATGAAAATTGGTTTATAAATTAAAAAATGAGCAAAATTATGAAAATTGATCAAAATCATGAAAATTGGTTACTTTCTTAATCCTCAATCTTTATATTACTTTCTTAATTACTGCTTTTTCTATTGGTCTCTTTTGGAATTACTGAATTATCAAACAACGAATAATAAAGACTGTCTATTACAAGCAGGAAAATAACAGAAAACTAACTAGTTATACATTTTCATTAAGATTACTGTATAAGGTATTTTTCATATTTTTAGATCTAAGATTTGGTGTTTGTCCTTACAGTAAAGTGTTCTTTGAAGGTATCGCACAACCGTGTATATTTTTCCACCCTTGCAGGATGACAAAATATATACCGTTGCAGAAAAAGAACAGGAACGACTAAACTTATAAAGTACACGAGTAACAAGGAATATTGAACACATTAAGAAGTTTAAATTAAAGGGAGGATGGTTCAGTCGTTTTAAGTCATAAACCACCCTCAATACGAGAATCTTTTTACAGTTAAAATAGAAAAAATTTGGTCCTCGCCCTAGAGTTGAAGCCTCGCGAGGCTTAAGTTACAATTTAATGTACAATAAACAGTGTTTTTGTTTAGAGAAATGTACAGTGTATTTGACACAGACTTTATATAACGTAGAATAATTATCTTTTTATGTGTTTGATTCCTTTAATCAGTGGGAGAATCATCCCCAGAGTCTCCAGCAACCGGTCAAGGCGAATCATTTGAATCGCTTCCAAGGGAATGAATCGGAAATAACGGGTACCAACCTATGTTCAAGTGAGCTAGAGTCAAAGAATCCAGTGTGATTTCGGCTCCGCCCAAACCTTGATTGTGCTCGAATCCGCTTTGACGTTCCCAAAGCATTACCACCTGGACAAGTTGTGATTCCAACTAGTTTACAGTGAAATTAGTCAAAACTTACCAGACTACGTCCCAAAACGTCACAAGCTTGATACTTTAACGTTTGTCTGAATTGGGGCTCGCAAGAATGCCGATACACTCTGGTTTTCTTCTTCTGCAGCCACCTTTCACCGTCACGCAAGTAACATTTGACGTAGGTGTCAGGAGGTGACTCTTTGGAGGGGATGTGACGAGCACAAACCACCTGTACACTCAAACACCTCAAAAACAACCCCCGAAACAATCAACAAGACCTACATCCACTTCGAGTTGTCCTTTGGTCATTAGGAGCCCCAATTTGATCTCCACCGGTTTGTTGCTGGACAGTTTGAAGCCCCTAGGCTTGATTTGTCCAGGACCTAGTCTAGGAGGGGATGATCTCTCCGGACTACTCGGTGGAGATGGTTCTTTTTCTTTGGTTTCGGCCACCACCAGGACGCTGTTCTTTCTTGTGTCGTGACGGGTGGAGGCGCTTGATCCTGTTTTTCAAGAAAATGGAATAATGTTTGTAAAATATCCTGTATAAGAAGTTTTATACAACCGTGGGATTCTTGGAAACGAGAAAGGGGTAAAGTTGCGCAATTTAAAGCCGTTTTAAAAATGTCGTAACAATCTAGTTGTTTATTTTTTAAGGTCAAATACGGTAAAATGTTATACTTGACAAAAATTGAGTCTCTTTAAAGGGCATACATGATAAAAATTAATGCTAACTCAAACCGTTTTCGAGATATTTAGAAAAAAGGTAATCACGTTTAACGCCCTTTAGTGGCCAAAGGGCACTTGTTCCAAAGGCATTTAGAAGCTTCTAGACACTGT
This sequence comes from Ips nitidus, assembly GCA_018691245.2. Taxonomy (NCBI): domain Eukaryota; kingdom Metazoa; phylum Arthropoda; class Insecta; order Coleoptera; family Curculionidae; genus Ips; species Ips nitidus. The sequence continues at coordinate 3,805,112 of CM042801.1, read as the reverse complement.
TTTGGAAGCTTTTGGAGTTCTGAAATGTTTTTAGGCTTAAATACTTCAGAAGTCAGAAGCATTTGGAAAGTTTTTCAAACAGTTTAAAAAGCAAGTTACAGGACTGCTTTAGAGGCATTAGGTTCTAGAAGTTGTTAGCTAGAAACTTTTAAACTGCTCTAGAAACATACGGAAGCTTTTAGACTGATCCAAAAGCGTTTGGAAACTTCTAGGCTGTTCCTGCAGCATTTGGAACCGTCTAGACTTCTTTTGGAAGGTTTATATGATTATTTTGGAAGCATATTTTAAACTTGTATGATCCAGACAGTTTTTCTTGATGTTGCGTCAAATCCTCATCTTCCAATCTAAAGAATGTCACAGTACTCTTGATCATGTAATTATGGGACACACCCTGTATAACTAAGCGCAATAAGCCACGTCCAAATATACAGGGTGGTCCAGTTTTAAGTGTCAATAATTCACCATTTGATAGCTAATCAAAAAATAAGTTGACTTGAAAAACGTTTCCTAAGGAAGATACAGTCCTCCAAATTTCAATTTAAAAAATCGTTTTAAATTTTAAAACTGAACATCCAAGACTTGTGAAAGTCCAAATTTGTACTGAATAGTCTAAAAACTTTTTTACTACTAGGAATGGTCTTATGATTCGCTTTCTCAGACTGCCATCCTGGTTGAGTGTCTGAAACTGGCATTCAAGAACTAAAAAAAGTGCGGAAATCAAGACAAAGATTGTATTGTGCATGAAACTCATTTTTTACTACTAAAAATAATATAAAAGTTGACTTTTAATGCTAGAACTGTCTTTACTAAGACTGAAGAGAGTCCAAAAGTATATTTTCAAGACTTTAATTGGTGTACAACTCAATTTTCTGGACTGGACAACAAGTCTAGAAGTAAATTAAATTTTCGGACTATTTTATTTCTAAAAATTAGTTCTCAAGACTATTATTGTAGCATTTGGTACCAAATTTTTTTACTTTTATTACTGAAGAAACTTGACTTTTCGAAATAGTCTTAAACTCGATTTTTCAGTCTTAAAAAGCATTAAAAACAGTCTGAATTTCTTAGAGATGCTACAATTTATTGCTCCTATTAGTGTAGAAGCCAATTTAATAGGGAAGAAGCTTGAAATGATATTTTCAAGACTATAGTCAGTGGACACACCGGCTTTTAGGCCTGATAAGTCAAAAACTTGGTAAAGATAGTCTTGAAACTCGATTTGAGGCACTGAAAACAGCCTTAAAACACTAAAAACAGTCTAGTTTATTAAGAAATACCCGAATTTTTAGCACTGAGGTGTCTAGAAGTCGATTTAATAGTGACAAAGCTTGGAATGCCATTTTAAGTCTATGAAGAATGTAAAAATTGTTTTTTAAGTTTGCTATGTCAATAACTTGGTGAAGATAGTCTTGAAACTCGATTTTCCAAGCTGAAAGCAGTTTTGAAGCACTAAAAATAGTCCAGAATTCGAAGAAAATCAAAAGCACGAAAAGTTAGTTTTCAAGACAATTTTCATGAATCTAATGTCAATGTCCTGCATCTAAGACTATTTCCAAGACTAAAATATTAAAATTTGTCTTCAAATTATGAAAACTTACTTCAAATGCAAATTTTAAGCTTCTGATGTCACTTTTCATTAGTTCAGTCACATTTTGGGGTTCAAGTCAATTTTTAAGGGCTAAATGTATGAATTTGTAGTAACAAATTCTTGAAAAAGTAGTTTTTATGTCTACAAGTCAATTTTTAGTATTAAAGTCTCTCGATTTGCATGAAAACTGGTTACAAACACAATTTTTGAGCTTCTGAAATTTTTATCTTTTCTAATTCACTTTTCAAAACTAAAGTCTTTTAGTTTGTCTGGAAACTATGAAAACTGGCTACAATAATATTCTTTAAACTTCTTAAGTGAATTTTCCGTTTCCAAGACAATTTTTAAGTTGGGTTGGGTTAGTTTTGGGTCTTTGACCGTAATAACGTGTAATAAAGTGCTTATTCCAAATTTGATCGATATTGCTCCAACGGTCTGATAGTTATGACAAAAAAAAACGATTTTTTAAACAGGAATTTGAAGGACTGTATTTTCCTTAGCAAGCACTTTTCAGGAAAATGACATAATGAATGTCAACTTATTTTTTAAATGGCTATGGATTGGTGAATTATTGACATTTAAAACTGGACCACCCTGTATAATACAGTCTGGTCAAAAAATCAGTTCTAAAAAAGGACAGAAAGTCTAGTTTTTGAAACGGAACACATTCTTATAATTCTATCTAATTCTTTCAAAATAATTTAAAAAAAATTGTATTACGCCAATTATTTAAAAAATCACTTTTTAAATTAATACATTGAATGTATTTTTTTAAATATCTTTGGAACTCAAAAACATTTGTTTCAGCTTTAAGTTGCGCAACTAGTACGCAACAGTAGTATCTCTTATAGTTTCTAATATCCCAATGGTGAGGGTTAAATTTGAATTACTTTGTGTAGTTAACCTGACTTTAGGTTAAGTAAAAGAGTTCTAGGACAGAAAAATTGAAATAATTTGGGTGTGATACAGAAGGTGGTAAAATTGTTTGATTTCTCACTCGACTACTTCTGAATCACCCTGTAAATAAACATACAGATACAGACCAAAAAAGCTGAAATTATAGAAATGTGCGTGAGAATGCAAGAGTATAGATCCTTACCAATAGCATGCGGCTATAGATCCGCTAAAATGATACGTGAAAATAGTTCAAAACAAACAATTATTATTGATTAGTAAAAACAGTACAAAAGCAAAAGGAGAATAGAGAAACTTAGTATTGAATCAAGCTGAAGAATGGACTTTTTTTGCTATAAAGGCACTTACGTCGTCTTTTATCCGCTGTCAAGCTCATGGTTCTGCCCAATTCTCCTTTGACCGCTTTAAGGGATTTCAGGATCTCCTCGGGGTCCCGAAGCATTCTGGTGCAACTGCTACGCCTACGATCCCGACTGTAGGACACTGGAGGAGGCACAGCCGCCTGTTCCTTCGTTAAAATCTGAGTTAACTTGTTTTGAACTTGGTGTGATTTTTACGTACCTGTTCGGCAGCTTGTTGTTCTTGAGCACTTTGGAATGACGATCTTCTGGATCCGGGCAACGACCTGGAGAAGTCTTTTCCTAGTTGGTACACTTCCGCTTCTAGTTGTTCGGATTGGGAGGATCCTCGACGAGAGCCCCACGCGTGGTCTGGGTGGAGTAAACTGGCACATTCACCTAAAGAAACACTTTTTTGTTGTTTTTTCTTCAAATTAGATTGTATTGCACATTTATTCGCAGAGTGGCTTATTTCCCGTTAACAGAACAAAGCTATGCCGACCTAATTCTCTGGACAATTACTTAGTTTCATATAGTTGCCAGGAACTAATGTTTGCCATTTTCAAACGATTGTGCCACCAAAGTCTCTTTGTATCCACGTTGCGAACATAACTTCAAACATTACCGGGGAAGAGAATGCCACTGACAATGATTGTGTTTCGAATAGTTCGGTTAGAATAGCATTTATAAACGGTTTACCGATGGAATCCACGTCATCGGACACGCTCCTTTGGTCCCCGAACGTGTTTCTTTTGCCCGCTCCCGCAATCGAACCCCTCGGGGACGTGTGGGGCGATTTACCCCTCAATTGTCGCGGATCCTCCAAACGACACCACACTGCTCTATCGTCCAGGAATGCCTTAAACCGTATTCAGTTTTAATAATAATCAACGGACAATTCAATTACACAGGAAACAGAGCAGAATTCTGAAAACTGGATATACTTGCAAACTTGCATATACAGGGTGGTCTAGTTTTAAATGTCAATAATTCACCAATCCATAGCCAATTAAAAAATAAGTTGACATTCATTATGTCATTTTCCTGAAAAGTGCTTCCTAAGGAAAATACAGTCCTACAAATTTCTGTTTAAAAAATCGTTTTTTTTTTGTCATAACTGTCAGACCGTTGGAGCAATATTAATCAAATTTGGAACAAGCACTTTATTACACGTTATTACGGTCAAAGACCCAAAACTAACCCAACCCAACTTAAAAATTGTGTTGGAAACGGAAAATTCACTTAAGAAGTTTAAAAAATATTATTGTAGCCAGTTTTCATAGTTTCCAGACAAACTAAAAGACTTTAGTTTTGAAAATTGATTTAGAAAAGATACAAATTTCAGAAGCTTAAAAATTGTGTTGTTTTTTGTCTTTAATACTAAAAATTGACTTGTAGACATAAAAACTACTTTTTCAAGAACTTGTTACTACAAATTCATACATTTAAACCTTAAAAAATGACTTGAACCCCAAAATGTGACTGAACTAATGAAAAGTGACATCAGAAGCTTAAAATTTCCATTTGAAGTAAGTTTTCATAATTTGAAGACAAATTTCAATATTTTAGTCTTGAAAATAGTCTTAGATGCAGGACATTGACATTAGATTCATGAAAATTGTCTTGAAAACGAACTTTTCGTGCTTTTTACTTCACTTTTCATTTTCTTCGAATTGTGGACTATTTTTAGTGCTTCAAAACTGCTTTCAGCTGGGAAAATCGAGTTTCAAGACTATCTTTACCAAGTTATTGACATAGCAAACTTAAAAAACAATTTTTACATTCTTCATAGACTTAAAATGGAATTCGAAGCTTTGTCACTATTAAATCGACTTCTAGACACCTCAGTGCTAAAAATTCGGGTATTTCTTAATAAACTAGACTGTTTTTAGTGTTTTAAGGCTGTTTTCAGTGCCCCAAATCGAGTTTTTGACTTATCAGGCCTAAAAGCCAGTTTGTCCACTGACCATAATCTTGAAAATGTTATTTCAAGCTTCTTCACTATTAAATTGACTTCTACACTCATAGGTGCAATAAATTGTAGCATCTCTAAGAAATTCAGACTGTTTTTAGTGCTTTTTAAGACTGAAAAATCGAGTTTAAGACGTCCAAAAGTCAAGTTTTTTCAGTAACAACTACAATAATAGTCTTGAGAATTAATTTTTAGAAATAAAATAGTCCGAAAATTTAATTTACTTCTAGACTTGTTGTCCAGTCCAGAAAATTGAGTTGTACACCAATTAAAGTCTTGAAAATATACTTTTGGACTCTCTTTAGTCCTAGTGAAGTCAGTTCTAGCATTAAAAGTCAACTTTTATACTATTTTTAGTAGTAAAAAATGAGTTTCATGCACAATACAATCTTTGTCTTGATTTCCGGACTTTTTTTAGTTCTTGAATGCCAGTTTCAGACACTCAACCAGGATGGCAGTCTGAGAAAGCGAATCATAAGACCATTCCTAGTAGTAAAAAAGTTTTTAGACTATTCAGTACAAATTTGGACTTTTACAAGTCTTGGATGTTCAGTTTTAAACTATAAAACGATTTTTTAAATTGAAATTTGAAGGACTGTATCTTCCTTAGGAAACGTTTTTTTAGAAAAATGACATAATGCAAGTCAACTTATTTTTTGATTGGCTATGAAATGGTGAATTATTGACACTTAAAACTGGACCACCCTGTACGTAGAGCTGGAATAAAAAATGGCGGAAATACAAAATTTTCAAAATTTTTAGATAACTTCGAAAATAAAAGTTAAAATAGTCGAATATCTCAGATACGGTAGGAGTTACAAGAATTTTGCTAGTGACCAAAAATGTTTAGAATGACTTTCTGCACCTAATGGATTAGGTTTACACCTACTTCAAGCGGGTAAACGCGGCCTGCCAGAGCGTTAGTATTAAAATTAACTGTTTTTTCTTTAATTTTTTTTGAACACTCTGTCTATGTTCAATCGTATTGCGGATAACATGAGGTGGAAGATCAGTTCAAAATTCCCTACAATTAACTACAAATTTCCACGTTTAACCCGACTGACTCGCGACAGGTCAGTTTGTGTTTGTTATGATTTCTTTCACTTATTTCCTTAAAATTACTTAATAAGTAGAATAAAAACTTTCCAATACAAATTAGTTTGTCTTTAACAGACATTTTTAAGTAATTTACAAACTACTTAAAGTAGCAAAACTGCTTATTACTTTACTTCCAAGTAGATTTTGGTACCAATAAGTAATCCAGCTCTGATGATATGAAAACTGCGAAAATGTCTAAATTTTTCTAAATTCTGCTCTTTCTAGTTTTTCTATAATATTGTAACCATACTTTTTGCAAATCAACCGAACATTCTCCAAGAAAAGCGTGCTCGTTATGGGGGATCAAGTCCCAAAGGGTGATTTCCAGGGCGCGTTCCATTAGTTCATCACCAGGAACGTTCATAAAACTGAGATTTGCGTTCCATATCGGGTTCTGGCTGCCCGGTGCCACTTCGGTTTGTTGACAATGATCTTCGGTCCTACAATTTAATATTTAGAAAGATTAGATATGGATTTTCTAATCTGAACATGTGCAGATAATCTCTTGCAGAATAAATTTCTGCCTAATCCTCTACTTAATTAGAATCCCCAAGCATTCGAGGCGGGGGTAATTTCAACTTTTTGTCGCTCCTATCTCGTTAGTTATTTTAATTAGTCGAGGCTTTTTTAATGAAAAACTTACGTTAAGGGCATTAAACAGAGCCGGGCGTAAGCCTCCGGTAGGGAACCAAAGCCCAGGCTATCGTCTCTGGGTGCCAAATCGTCTGCTGCCAAAACGGCCACCACCAGTTCTTTTCGTTCGTCGTGGTACCAAACTTGGATCTGGATACGACCGGTTACGGTACGTTCTTTGGCTAACTGTTCCTGGAATTAAATTGTATCAAAACTTCCATGCATAAGTAATTGTAAGTGATCATTCCAAAGAAAATCTTCATTAAAGTGAAAGTTATGCCCGGTTTATACCTCCAAATTAACAATTAAACTAATTTTGCATTAAAGTCAAATTCTTTTTCTTCTCGTCACTTTTTGTTGTGGTAAAATGTGAAACATTGTTTTGTCAAGAATACACCTATTCCTAGTGTGATTATTTTATAGCTGAACTTTTTCATGAATGAAATTATAAATTTTTCACACACTCTTTAGGTTATAATATGTCTAAAACACGTCAAAGTCAAAATTTAATTTGGACTTATAAACCGGACATTAGGGACTAACACGTTTTTGACAACTTATGGTACCGTGTAAATTAGGTTACACTATCGGTCAGTTAACTTCTAAGACTTAAAACTAAAAGGACAAACTGTACATGCCAGGATCTATTAACAAATATATACAGAGTGAGAACAAATTTCCTAGTTGAAGTATCTTGTATCTCGCTGTTTAGTTTATTAACAATCACAAAGCAGTAAACTCTACAGACTATACGCAAGCAACAAGCAAACAAGACAAGAGGAGGTGACAGTAGCGGTTCAACACGTGCCAGTTGGGACAGAGAATAGCGGGTTACAAAAGTGAAAAATGCGTAGGGGAGGCACCACCCACCTAAAAATTAGGTGTGTGGCTCCTCCACCAAAAAAAAGAAAATAATTAAAATTCGCGTACCTAATCAAAGAGTCTCCTTGGGTTGTTCCAGTCTCGAGTTGAAGGATGAAAGAAACAATGCAACTTTGTTTGAACGGATTTTAATTTATGATATATAACTAGATAGATTGCATACATATTATGTTTCAATTCAGTAGTAGAGCACCTACGATTGAGACACAAACTGTCCCAGCTGACACATATTTTTTTGTTTATAATTACTTAGTTAACATTTAATAAAAAATGCATTAAACTGCAATTAAATCGGTTTAATGCAGTTTTACATCTAGCTAAAACCCACATTTATTTCAACGCTAAACATTTATTCTAAAACATTGATTTGTTAATTCTTTCCTCCCTAAAGGAAAAACGACACTGATTTGTCCTAACATATTGTCTCCTCGCGGTATAAAACTGATTCTACAAAAACAGTGAAAGTGTGAAAATCAGTTCCAGTTTTCAGAAAATTAAAGGCCAATAGGTAAGTGTCCGCATTGTACTACAAGAACACACATACAGTAACGGACACTTACCAAAATCGTTGTCCTACTGCAAACTAAAACTAACCTAGAAGGTAATCTTATCTAGGAATTCAATGTAACATATTTACAAAAGTAACTTCAAAATTTTGGTGGGTTTACTGTCATGTGACACACTTAGATTAGTATATGAAGAAGTCATCCAAATTTCTGACGTTAATTTTGTTTGGGATGTTGATATGTGCCTTTTGGATCTTTTCAGTCTTGTGAGCAAGTCCAAATCATGGCAAATGACGGTTCATCCGCGCAGTCAACCAAAAAGGTATAGGAAATTTGATTTCGTAACTTTGTTTGGACTTTGGACAAAAGTCCCTATCCGTAACCCTTGAGCCAAAGGGGAGAGGGGTTTTAAAAATCTCACTTTCCAGATTTTTTGTTTCATATCTTGGAAACTGATTGTTCTACCGACATTTCATTCAGTCAAGTTGGTATTTTTTATAGTTTTCAAGATATCCACTTTTGAATGTTTGTAAGCTCGACAGACATGACAAACAAGAATGATCACTATTTTAGTAAAGTTAGATTTGCTTATAGAAAGAATACACTACATCTCTGGATTGTAAGGTCGATTTACTGTTTACAGCAAATTTCAGTGCCGTAATCCCCAGATTTCGAAAATACCGACTGCAATTCTGACTTTCCTCCAGCAAAAACCGTAGAAATGTGATTTGCGTTCTTGAAAAGCAAATATCTTCAAAACTATAAAATATATATAAAATCGAACCGAGCGGCATAAGCACATGTAATTATTATGGGAAAATTTTTGTTACATTATATTGATTTGAAACAATATTCATTATAAATTATTATAATAATTTACCAATTTTTCAACGTTTAAACTACATTTTTAAGATCACGTGACTGTTTTTGACAATTTCAACTGGCTTTTACAGTGTTGCAAGCTCAACAATTAAATTATCAAAGTCACGTGACGTGTATTTTGCAATTTAAGTTTGAACAACTGTCTAAATTTAATTTATCAGTTTTCCAAAGTTTAAACTACATTTTTAAGGTCACGTGACCGTTTTTGACAATGTCAATTGACCTTCACAGTGTCAATTTACTGGCTCTACAGCTCATTCTCTTTATTAAAAAAAAAATACAGTACGTCTCTGAGTTTTTTAAGGTCAATTTACTGTTTACAGCAAATTTCAGTGCCGTTACCCTCAGATTTCGAAAATACTGACTTTCCTCCAGCAAAAACCGTAGAAATGTGATTTGCGTTCTTGAAAAGCAAATATCTCGAAAACTATAAAATATAGTGTGTCCTGGCGATCTTGGAAACGGTTAGAGATACAGATTTGGTTAAAGGGGAGAAAAGTTGCGTAATCACGGCCTTATTAATAAAATTACATTTAGAAAACATCAAAATATTTTTTGGTTTTTGAGATATTTTGAAAAAAAGTGAATTTTTTGATTTTGCAATTTTTTTGTGACGTTAATATTGGACCTAGACCAAAACTAATGACTCTTCTCCACCACAACTTTAAAGTGGCATTATCAGATTTTTATTTCGACGTTTTGTCTTTGCGGAATCATCATCAACCTTTTTTTTAATATCAAATTCTGAAAGTCCTTTTTATTCCAAATTCAATATCGTATGACGGATCTGAAAATTATTTTTTTAAATTAAAAATTGCTTATGCCAATTAATTGTTTAGGTTATTTAGATTGTTATTATTCATTTATACTTAAAAACAAGACAAAAAAACAGTTTTCTCCAATTCTAAAAGTAAAGTGTCATACATTTGGAATGGAAAGGGTTTTCAGAATGTAACATAAAAACAACAGGACCGTATTTAAAATAATGAAGTTGATGATGGTTTCTTTAGTTACGTTAATTTAAGTTACGAAACCAAAAATTGTGTTCCAAGGCATTTCCCTGTTGTAGCCAAATTTGAAATAAGTTTTATTACAAAATTGTAATCTTATAATAGATCAAACGTAACCGCCAAATACGTTGGTTTGCTCTATACATTCTGATAAACCATTCAGTTTACTGACTTGAGTAAATATCTACAAAACTACAATAAACAGAGTTGACGATTTTCTTACAGATCTAAAACTAATTATTTATTGGTAAGTAGTAGAAAACAGACGAAGACAGGATATAGAAACAATGTGATTAAAATACACACGTATCAAAAATAACGTTTAACGTAGTGATTGTAAAGTTGTTAAGCAGCAGTCAGTATTTTTTTGGAGAAAAGTCCCTACAAACTATATTCCCTTACACTTGTTTATATTTTTGGGTTTTACTTTATATACACATAGAGGCTACTGATGGTATGTACAGAAGTTTGTACTCGACTTTGAATATTTAATTAATGGAATTGAAGTTAAAATCAAAGAGTAACAGAAGGAAGAGATTAGGGAGCGCAAACCGATAATAATGTATAAAAGTTTATACCGGAGTTTTAGGTAGTTTCCTTCTCGTGGGTGACGATGGTGTCTTGTCGTTTTCAGGATCTGAAACAAAACAGTTAAATTAAAATACAAACAGAACAATATTATATAAATTCATTAAATGAAATAACTCTCATCCTATCATCATTTCTGTCCGTGACACTCTGTACACAAGAACAACAGCACATACAGAGAGATGGGAAATTTTTAAATGATTCACTCTGTGTATCGCCACTCCCATGCAAATTAAACGCCGGTCTCTCATATCTGCGGTTTCCATTTCTGGAATTGGTACTGATTGCATTAGCATTTCCTATTCAATTAAGATTTAAGAAGGGCCTTCTGACTGGTTCAAGATTCCAGGACATTTTAATTAAACCTGATTGTTACACGGGATATCAAAAGTCAGTCGAAGAGACATTTCTCATGCCCTTCTTTGCAACTGTATCATTAATCTCGTTCGAGGGAAAAACGCGTTTTCTTCAACGATCCCGGAAAAACTATATTTTATTGCTTTTTTAAGCTCAGGAAGGTTTTTACGGGACTTACCGACATGTAATGCAGTTATATTGGCCTCTGAAGGTTTGCGCACCGAAGGTGGTGGAAGTGGTGGTTCATCCAAAAAGTCGCACATACGCAAATCAGTGGCGTGCTCCACCAGCAGTTCCACTGTATCCCCAGTGTGGTCCATGATGGCGCAGACTTCCTCAAAATTCCGATCGATCAGTGACACTCCACCCCACTCCAAAACCTGTTTTTGAGTAGAAAAAAGCAAAGTAAAATAGCCGCGAAAGAGGTGGGGAGGAGCGGGACCTTGTCTCCTTGTTGCAATCCTCCTTTTTCTGCAGGTCCTCCAGGCACCGTCCATACTATGTAGGCGAAAAGATGACCGTCCGGACTAGTTTTGCCTCCTACAACTCTCATACCAAAACCACGAGCTAAAACAAGAAATAGTATACAGTGTATCCAGGATATAGTAATCCTGATTACAGGGTGATTCCAACGTTGGGGCTTTCCTTTCACCTGCGAATAGGGCTTCAAAAAATAGGGTTTTTTTTTCGTTTGAAGCTTTTTTGAAATATGAACAATAACGAAGATACAGGGTGTATACTATCGACATTTTATAGCATTTTTTATCATCTTTTCAACGATATATAGAAAATCTAGATTGGAGAACAAATTACAGCGTCACAAGGCTTCAAACCTGGCAACAACGCTGCAAACTCACAAAAAGTGACACAATTTTTGAATTAAAATATCTGAAAAACTGTAAAAGTTAAAAAACTCTCTCAAGCACCATTTTGAAGCATTTTGCATCTTTTTTCCAATTGAGTGCAAATTACAGCGTCACAAGGGTATAATCCTGCCAACAACTCTTTCAAGTCACAAGAAGTGACATAATTTTTAAATTAAAATAACTCAAAAACTGAAAAAGCTAGACAGTTTGTTCAAACGCCATATTGTGGCATTTTCTATCTTCTTCCCAATGACATATAGACAATGTAAATTGGAGTGAAAATTACAGCTTCACAAGGCTTCAAACCTAGCAACAATGCTGCAAACTCACAAAAAGTGACACAATTTTCGAATTGAAATTTCTCAAAAACTGAAAAAGTTAGAAAATTCGCTCAACCGACATTTTGTAACATTTTTCATCCTCTTTCTATTGATATATAAAAAAATCTAGATTGGAGTGCAAATTACAGCTTCACAAGGCTTCAAACCTGGCAACAACGCTGCAAACTCACAAAAAGTGACACAATTTTCGAATTGAAATTTCTCAAAAACTGAAAAAGTTAGAAAATTCGCTCAACCGACATTTTGTAACATTTTTCATCCTCTTTCTAATGATATAAAAAAAATCTAGATTGGAGTGCAAATTACAGCTTCACAAGGCTTCAAACCTGGCAACAACGCTGCAAACTCACAAAAAGTGACACAATTTTCGAATTGAAATTTCTCAAAAACTTAAAAAGTTAGAAAATTCGCTCAACCGACATTTTGTAACATTTTTCATCCTCTTTCTAATGATATAAAAAAAATCTAGATTGGAGTGCAAATTACAGCTTCACAAGGCTTCAAACCTGGCAACAACGCTGCAAACTCACAAAAAGTGACACAATTTTCGAATTGAAATTTCTCAAAAACTTAAAAAGTTAGAAAATTCGCTCAACCGACATTTTGTAACATTTTTCATCCTCTTTCTAATGATATAAAAAAAATCTAGATTGGAGTGCAAATTACAGCTTCACAAGGCTTCAAACCTGGCAACAACGCTGCAAACTCACAAAAAGTGACACAATTTTCGAATTGAAATTTCTCAAAAACTGAAAAAGTTAGAAAATTCGCTCAACCGACATTTTGTAACATTTTTCATCCTCTTTCTAATGATATATAAAAAATCTAGATTGGAGTGCAAATTACAGCTTCACAAGGCTTCAAACCTGGCAACTTCAAAAGTGAAACAATTTTCGACTCACAAAAAATCTCAAAAACTAAAGAAGTTAGAAAATTTAGAAAAAAAAATTGTTAATGTGTGTTGATAGGAAATAACCTGTCAGTTAGTTAAAATTAAGTTAAAGTTATTTTTTATTTTCGTTTTTTCAGTAAAACTTTGACACCCTGTATCTTCGTTATTGTTCACATTTCGAAAAAATTTTATTTAACCTTGAAGCCCTATTCGCAGGTGAAAGGAAAGCCCCAACTTTGGAATCACCCTGTATAAATATACAAATCGAAAGAATAGGGAGGGTATTAGGGGTGTTTTTTTACTACTTTTTGAAATCCAATATCTCGGCAACATGAAGAGCTAGAGAGGCCAGTTTTGTCTCATTTTGTAGTATTTTTTATCCTCTTTTTAATGGCGTTTCAGTGAATATAAGAGTTAAAAAAGTTACAATCATTCAAAAATTTAAAAAATGCCATTTTTGCAATTTTTTATTTTGCTCCAGAAGGGTTCCAATGCACAACAAAGGGCATATTTATACCAAAGGGCCTTAAATTAGGTGAAATAAGTACAAAAAAAGCACTTTTTTCATTTTTCAAAAAAATCGAAAGAGTATAGGGGGGTTATTATATATTATCTTCCCTTATAAAATTTCTGTTTGTTTGATGTTGATTTTTGACGACAAGTATATTAAACCGAGTTTAGGTCCCCCGAAGGATTTATCCCCCAGCCCTATTCAGGTTTTATGGTGCCAAGAACGACACCCAATCGAGCATTCTTGAGTTATGGAATTTCCCTTTTCGGTACGTGACTCTTAACTAGGATATCTCCTCTGGCATTCGTCGACCTCAATTTGCCGTCTCGCGGGACTTATTTGCCCTTTTAGCCCTTCGACGCTCCCGGAAATTAAAAATGCAACGTACTAGGAGACAAATTGAGAATCACCACAAAACCATTAAAAATGTACGATTATTGATTTAGTGCATGGTACCTGGATGGATTTAAAAATAAGTTGTTACAGATTAAATTTGAACTGTTAAATGTGGATTTTTCCAGTTTGAATGCGCCCCAGGAAACAATGGAGCTGAATAAACGTTTAGCAAATTTCCACTTCGCAGGCGGAAAATTTCGTTATCGGCCAAACTTTGCATTGTCTCAAATTCTGTTTCAACTTGATAACGTTATTAGTCAATTTTTTCTGCCTCCCAGAGGAATTCATTTATCAAATTTTTCTCAATATGCCCGGTGTGTATAAATGTGGGGAGTTGAACAGTCACGTACCCTCGAAGGAAATTCCATAACTCAAGAATGCCCGGCCGTCTTGTTGGGGCCGATATTGAGGGAACTCGACGGGAAGAGGAATAGGCAAATAAGTTTTACATAAATTTCCCTTTTTCTTTAAAAACGATCTTTTTTTCCACTTACACTTACTTCTGTGAGCTTTATCGCTTGGATCCCGTCGCAAAATAACGCGTTTTTGCGCTGCAGACGCTGATCCACTGTCCACATCATGGATCACAATACGAATGGCCTCAGCGTCCACCGAGGCTTGTCGACGTGGCATGGCCTCCAGGTCTTCCAGAGCTGGTGTCGGTCGAGGTGGTACGATAGTTCTTAAACCACCACCCATGTCTGGTCTGAAATGATGGTGAATATTACTTTATTATGGAGTAAAACTCGATTTAATAAAAATCAATGATTTCTCTAGCTGGGACGTGATTTCCTAACAATTGAACAATCTGGACCTGGATGAAATCTCCGGCGGAAAATCCTACGTGTCTATTGGTTATCATTGCCCTCTTTTTTGGTTTGTTATACTTTGTGGTAGTAACAATAACTCATTCAATTCTCGTTTGTATGCAGTTTACTTTGGTACACGTGAATATAACCCCACAAGTACAGCGTAGTAATAGCCTTGGCTAGGATTCTGGGAAAAGTTTTCATTAAACCTGGATTAACCATAAAAACTGCACAATCACGTTTCGAATTCATTCCGGGGTAAATACTGACAGAAATTCCAGTAAATTCGTCATTTATAATGATTTTAATAATAAATGTGTGAATCGTGCATATTTTGTTACCAATAATATCCATTAACAAACACTACATTACTTTACGTAGGCTGTCACTTTGACATTTATCGTGTAGGTGAAACTTTTCATTCAAAATGTCTGACACGTTAACTTTGGCACTTTTCCGGTATTACGAAGCAGTTTGAGGTATTTTTATATTTATGAGACATTTAAAAGTATTTTCTCGAGTATTTTGAGGAATTATCTGAATATTTCAAAATGTTTTGTGGTATTTTCAATATTCAATATACCGTGTATCAAAATAACTGAAAATCGAACCGAGCAGCATAAACACATGTAATTATTATGGGAAAATTTTCGTTACATTATATTAGATTGAAACAATATTCATTATAAATTATTATAATAATTTACCAATTTTTCAACGTTTAAACTACATTTTTAAAGTCACGTAACCGTTTTTGACAATGTCAATTGGCCTTTACAGTGTTGCAAGCTCCAAAATTGAATTATCCAAGTCACGTGACGTGTATTTTGCAATTTAAGTTTAAACAACTGTCTAAATTTAATTTATCAATTTTCCAAAGTTTAAATTACATTTTTAAAGTCACATAACCGTTTTTGACAATGTCAATTGGCCTTTACAGTGTTGCAAGCTCAACAATTGAATTATCAAAGTCACGTGATGTGTATTTTGCAATTTTAGTTTGAACAACTGTCTAAATTTAATTTATCAATTTTCCAAAGTTTAAACTACATTTTTAAGGTCACGTGACCGTTTTTAACAATGTCAATTGGCCTTTACAGTGTTGCCAGCTCAACAATTGAATTATCAAAGTCACGTGACGTATATTTTGCAATTTAAGTTTGAACAACTGTCTAAATTTAATTTATCAATTTTCCAAAGTTTAAACTACATTTTTAAGGTCACGTGACCGTTTTTAACAATGTCAATTTTTACAGTGTTGCCAGTATCAAAGTCACGTGACGTATATTTTGCAATTTAAGTTTGAACAACTGTCTAAATTTAATTTATCAATTTTCCAAAGTTTAAACTACATTTTTAAGGTCACGTGACCGTTTTTGACAATGTCAATTGGCCTTTACAGTGTTGCAAGCTCCAAAATTGAATTATCAAAGTCACGTGATGTGTATTTTGCAATTTTAGTTTGTACAACTGTCTAAATTTAATTTATCAAATTTCCAAAGTTTAAACTACATTTTTAAGGTCACGTGACCGTTTTTGACAATGTCAATTGGCCTTTACACTATTGCAAGCTCTAAAATTGAATTATAAAAGTCACGTGATGTGTATTTTGCAATTTTAGTTTGTACAACTGTCTAAATTTAATTTATCAATTTTATAAAGTTTAAACTACATTTTTAAGATGACTGTTTTTGACAGGTCTCAACTGGCTTTTACAGAGTTGCAAGCTCTAAAATTATATAATAAGTCACGTGATGTGTCTCTTGCAATTTCAGCTTTTACAACTTTTAAAAAATGTTGAAAATTTAAATCACATTTTCACGTGATTAATTTTGACAGATGTCAACTGGCCTTTACAGTGTTGCAAGAACATGCAGAATTGGAAATTTGCAGAATTTTTTACAACTGTCTAAATTTAATTTACCAATTTTTCAAAGTTTTTTTCAAGTCACGTGATGTAATTCTTACAATTATACCACTGTCTATATTTAAGTTACCAATTTTTCTAGTGTTTCTTTTTGAATGATAGGTGTCTTTATTTGACAAGTGCTAACTTGGTTACTATGACAGTTAGAAGATTCGTTCAAACGTCAAAAATATCACCGGTAATTTCAGACAACCGTACAAAAAATATTTGTGGTTTGTCAGAATTTGGAAAAACAGTCACCTGACCTTAGAAATTTTCAATTTTAAGCATTCGGCCATCAAGTGTCAAAAATCGGGAAAAACCTTTACGTTGTCATTTTTAACTTAACCTAAAACCTGTCACGTGACTTTAAAAAAAAAATCAATTTTAAACTTTTGGGTCTTCAAAATTTGGAAAAGCAATTACATATCCTGAGGTAGTAATTTTTATTGATTATAAATAATTTAAAGGTATTTCGATGTATTTCAAGGCAATTTGAGGCATTTTAGACAGTTTTAAGGCAATATATTACTATGAGACATCTTGAGCAATAATAGAAGCATTGTGAGGTATTTTAAAGGTATTTTGTATGCAAAAAGGCATTTCAGAAGTCATTATTTCAGTTTCAGAGGGGAATAATGGCGGACATTTTACACTTCAGTCATTTACTTTTGTATGTCAATATTTTAATAAAAAAAAATAAAAACCTAAAAGTATATTGTCACTGTAACTGGTTGGCAGGCATTATTGACGTCCTTTTTTGTTTCTTCATAAGTCTTTTCTAAAGTTCAATTATTGCCTAGTAAATAATCGGTTTGAAACAATCACCATGGAGGATCATGTGACAATTGTCAAATTTAAGTCTTCTTGTAGTAAGTGTAATAATTGTAAACGTTCTAACATTGCAAAAGTTGCAAACTCCTTTAAGAGATTAATTTACTTTGTAATAATTAAATAAAAAATTCTTAGTATCGACGATTCAACACAGTCATTGTAATTTGCAGTGGTTTTGCCACTCAAAGTTGGCGAAACTCGGATTATTTACTTAGGATTTTCTCCTCGGTCCCCCGAAAGTAATCTCCTACTTGGAGAGGCTCCGTTTAATAGCTCCGGTCCACTAATTGTTGGAGAACTAAGGCAAGACATAGTTCTCGAAAGGAACCTAGGTTGGAGTAGGATAGTTTGAAACAGGCAACTTTGGGTAAATTCTTGTTAAGAGTGATTTAACATCACTTGACCGAACAATGTTTTACTTTTGTTAATGAAATTCAGTTTTTAGATAGAAAGCTTTTTGAAAGTAATATTAGTAACAGGTTTTTCCGTTTAACGGGCTGAGTTATCGATGAGGAAAAGACCTAAAAGCATCCTTTATGCAAAATGCTTTTTGGAGAAGCAATATCCGTAAAAGGGTCTATAAAATCGAGGAGAAAATAGTTTGCATATCGAGGAGAGAAATCATTAAATGGCAAACAAATCGCGCCAAGAATCGACCAAATTATCCTTTGGGGGGAAAAAAAACGTTTCAGGGCAAAAAGTAAACAACAGTTTAACCAGCAGAATTGCAAAAATGTAAATGGGACATGTGAGCGAGAGCAAATACAGTGGCGTTTGAGCAATTTCCTGAGGGACGCGTTCCCATCCAAAATAGAGATTAGTTCGTGCCGAAAAAATCGAGTAACCAAGTCTAAGGTGATTTTAGACGACACTTTTATGAATCTTCTAAATCGGTTTTAAAGAATTAATGAGCCGGAACGAACGTGGTCCGACTTTTCGAGAAGAAAATGAAAATTGAGAAATTGATCATCCAGATGCCACGCTATTTTACGAGCCGTTGTTCCTGAAAGAATTTTTCTAATGTTTAAATTTTATGACTGGATCAGCCATAAAAAAATGATTTAATTTGATGGAGGTCTGGACTAAAAATGCTAGTAACTTAAGTGCTAATTTATTTCTATGTTATAAAACACGACGAAAAATGCAGGTACTAAAACAGTTTACTTTAGTTGGAAACGTATTTAAAGCAAATTGACGATAGCAATACACAAATTTAGTAGACTTAATGGGACGTGCTCATTTCGGGGCCCATTTGGCTTTAGGCAAGGCATAAAGATCGTTCAAATGGGAAAAACATACAACAAAACCTAAATAAGCACTCTTTTTTGAATTGGAAATGTTTTTGGTTTACTATTTATAGGGGATTCTGGCATTTTTTAGGTTTAGAACACTTGTAGAGGTTTCTGGCATCTTTTAGAAAATTTTGAATAGTATGCCAAGGCCTCTGACAATTCTAAGTAATGCTTAGAGGGGTAAAACAATTTTTAGAGGACAATTCTAAGCAATTTTTAGTAGGTTTTGAACACTTGTAGAACAAAATTCAAATTTTGGCAATTTTTAGAACATTATCAGTAGTATTTAGGGGTCTCTGGCAATTCTAAGCAATTCGTAGAAGGTTTAGAACACTTGTAGAAAGCTCTGGCAATTCCAATATGATTCCAGAGGCTTCTGGTAAATTTGAAAAGGTTTTCTGTAGTAATTAAAGGCTTCTGGCATTCCAAAAAATGACTCTAAAGGTCTGAGGCATTTTCAAAAAATTCGTTTTGGTAAACCATTTTTACCATTTTTCTGCACTTTCGCCTATGACCAGTGTTGCCAAGTCACAATACTTAATGACGGTAAAATAACCATAAAAAAAATTAAAACAAAATATTGTTCATTTTACATTATTATACAGGGTTTCTTTTAATAGTTGCCAAAAATTTGATGATTTTATTTGATCATTGATTCTTGCTATAAAAATCAAATGGAATGAATGTAGTATCAATAGAAAAAGTACTTTAAAAATACAGTTGTTTATTTTTTTATTAATGATTGGTTTTCTAAGTTTTGATATTAGTGACAGATATCACGTGGTTTTAAAGGATAATTTAGCTAGGCAGTCACGTGACCGTTATGTGTGTGACCTCTTTATATCAAATACTGCAAGGAAACTTTTCTAAGCCCTGATTTTGGCAACTTTTGAACACAGTTGGTCAGTTTTGACGTTAGTAGCAGTTGTCACGTGATTGTAGAACACTATTTAGCTAGACGGTCACGTGACAATTGTCAAAATAACTGTCATAAATCTCAGAAACACGTTTTATATCAAATATTGCAAGAAAACGTTTCTAAACCCTGATTTTTGCAACTTTTGAACACAGTTTGTCAGTTTTAACGTTAGTAGCAGTTGTCACGTGATTTTGAACACTATTTTGCTAGACGGTCACGTGACAATTGTCAAAATAACTGTCATAAATCTCAGAAACACGTTTTATACCAAATATTGCAAGAAAACGTTTCTAAACCCTGATTTTTGCAAATTTTGAGAACAGTTTGGCAGTTTTGTCATTAATGACAGATGTCACGTGATATTTAACACTATTTTGCTAGACGGTCACGTGACAATTGTCAAAATAAATATCATAAATCTTAGAAATGCGTTTTATATCAAATACTGCTAGAAAACGTTTCTAAAGCCTGATTTTTGCAACTTTTGAGCACAGTTTGTCAGTTTTAACGTTAGTGGCAGTTGTCACGTGATTTTAGAACACTATTTTGCTAGACGGTCACGTGACAATTGTCAAAATAACTGTCATAAATCTCAGACACACTTCATGTTCCGAAAACTGTGTTAAAATATAATTCATGCAAATTCTACTCAAATTTTGACATTAGTGACAGACATCACGTGGTTTTAGAGGATAATTTATAGTAAGAAAATGACTGTTTTAAGCGCATTTTTAGAATCCTCATTAAATGTCCTATTCAATAAACTGAAAAAGTATAAAAAAAGTTTCACACCCAACATAATGGCAATGTAATTAAAAACGGTAGACCTGTCAACATTGTGACGTCATACCAATTTAGTTTGATTTTCGGTATAGAGCTATACATTTTCTCTAGATTTTTTTAGCATGAGAAAGCATTAATTATTTAACGTCCATCTTAATTTTACGGCTGTTCTTCTTAAGGCCCTAAATTACTATTGAAGGGATAAGCTAAAATTAGTATTATTCTGTTAGGGTTAACCGTTAAAATGTCTACAAGATAAAGCTCTTATTATAGTAGGGTGCCTTCCCTTGCGACTAGATTTACGTCGGAGCCCTTGAAATTATAATTAAGCTTCAACCTTACAAAGCTTTTGTTCTTAGAGTCATAATTTAATAATTGCTAGTTGTAGAAACAAAAAAATGGATTTATTTAACTAGCTCAGAGAGGCAATTTTTCTGTTTTATACACACAATTAGGTAAGGGCGATCTCCAAAATCCTGAAATAAAACTGAAGGGCTTTGAAAAGGCTTCGGTATGCAGCTTTCCTTTGGCCGGGAAAGTTCGGTCTGGAATAGGGGCAGGGAGGGCGAAAGGAGAAGGAAAATGGGGACGCAACAGGGCTTTATTGAGACGCTTTGGGATTTGCTCGAGGCGAAACGGAAGTTTTAACCAATTCTAGATTTTTCTTTATATTCTGTTATTACTTTACGACTCGTATAGTTTTTATCATCGTGTGATGTGACAGCTGTTTCCTTCGGTTTATATCCACTTTTTTGTTCGAGCAGAAAAGCAACAATTCTCTTCTTCTTTAATCGGGTTTTTATCCGTCTGCCAGACTGGATTTCGAGGATTAAGAAGCCCGATTGGATTCTCGCGGTTTCCTACAATTTCGTTCAATAAATGCCCGTTATCTGGCACGCGTTTAACCCAACTTCACGTCACTTTTGAAAGCTGAACAACCTTCGTTAACTTAGTTTATGACGTGGCAAAGCCCTAATATACTCGGTTGCTTTATGTGGTGAGTAAAGGAATTTTCTAATGAGCTTTGAGGTTAACTTACATGTGAGATCCTCTTCTCCGAATTCGTCTATCGTCTTCTGGGGCTGCAAGGGCTATGGTGGGGGCGGTGTCTGGGCTAGGCGGACTAGAGGGTTCTGGAGGTGGTACTCGGAATGAAGCTCTTCTTCCAGTGTTACTGGGCTGGGTAACCGTGCTAAGGCCAGGCACTTTGAGAAAAAAAAACATTGTCAATTTATTCGTTAACTCAAGGACTTATACAGGGTGTCCCACGACGAAAGACATCGATTGATATTGAAAAAAGTATAAATAGGAGAGTTTTGAAAATTTGGCGGAATACTGATGTGGGCATTCCCAATCTAACTAAAACATTTTCAAGATGGTTGCACTTCCGTTTATACCAGAAGTCGATCACAACTTTCTGATTTTAAATAGAACACCCTATATATTATTACATATTTGGATTCCTCACAAAATTCTGATCAACTTTTGTGTACAATGCCCTATGCCTATCTCTAGCTGTTTTCGAAATATTTGATGTTTTTCCAAAAAAGTGACAGTTGCAACGCTCAACATATTTTTGTATTCTGTCAAAACCGTATTTCATTTTGCAATGAAACTTTGGGTTATTGTAAATAAAGGATCGTTTTATTAAACTGAGGGTGCGTAATGACTCATTTGTATACAGGGTCCTCAAAAAAAAATCATAAACTTGCCACTAAAAAGATTGAAAAATTTCTCTGAAGGTTTAAGACACTTGTAGAGGCCTCTGGCAATTTCAGAAGATTCTGGGAAGGTTTAAGAAACTTGTAGAGGCCTCTGGGAATTTTAGAAGATTCTGGAAAGGTTTAAGACACTTGTAGAGGCTTCTGGCAATTTCAGAAGATTCTCTGAAGATTTAAGACACTTGTAGGGGCCTCTGGCAATTTTAGAAGATTCTGACTGTACAAAAAGTTGCCAGATGCCTCTAAAATCATTATTAGCAAATCTGTATTCATGTTCAGCATTTAAAACTTTGTTTGTAACAATTTTATGTTTATACTATGCATTGTCACATAATTCTCAACGCTTAACCGCACTTTAAACTTAGTTTAAACCAAGTTGTAATTGTGGTTCAGATTGTGATTTTTTTTATCTCTATTGTAACAGTCTCAACCACCTTTAACTTAAACTAGGTTTGTGCTGTGAAATACCCCCTAAGGAAAGAAAGCAAATTTAATTTCATTATACAGGATACTTATTAAGTTTTTGTATTAGAATCGTTGACAAATTTTAACCAGAAGTTTTCAGATACAGAGTGATAAAGTTTTATTTTTGTTGTCCAGTTTTTTCTACACAAAATGTCTAGTTTAATATGACGTACAAGGTGATACAGCAAGAATCAAATGGGGCCTGATTTTTGGATTTATTGCTTAAGTTACTAAATTCAAAGTAGTAAAGCAACTTTTTGGCAGATTTAAAAAAGAGAGAAGAAAGTCAATTACAAAAGCAAACTAGTAGCGACTAAATTATATGTATTTTTTAAGGAAAAGTATGGTTTTTGGTTTGAGATGACTTTTTTTAAGATGTTTTTCGAAGAAAACTGCATTAAAAATGAGCTCAACAGAGATAATCAGTAGGTTTGGCAGCAAAAACCATCACTTTCTGAAGTTGTATTGGATTGTTAATAAGTTTCACGTATGTAGCTTATTTGTCCTGATATGGACTGTAGCAATTAACCCTTTAATTTTAACCCCAAAATATCATCACAATAATTCAATTCCACCAAAAGGTTGTCAATTCTATCCATTGAAAGTTAGTTAAAAAAGTTAATGTTTTTTAAATAGAAACCCACATTTTTTATGACGGAATCATTTTGAGCATTAAAAATTACTATACGTTTCAATTTATTTGCCTATACCTAAATCCAACCCATTTCGTTTTATTTGAGAATTAACCTTTTTTTATTAAGCTGCATGGTTGGGATTAGCTGGTACTCTAGTTGGTCATGCTTTTGACACACCAAAAGGTGTCAAGCAAATAAATGGAAATTTTAAAAATACGGGATCTGTGAAGAGAAAAGCTATTAAAACAAAACCAATCCTTAATAATACAAATGTAGAAATTGCAATTTTGGGCTATTTTGTTGCAAATCCAACTTCGTCAATAAGACAAGTTTCTGTAGAATTAGGCATATCCAAAAGCTCAATTCAAAAGATCCTGAAGAAACATAAATTTCACCCTTTTTCATTTAAATTAGTGCAACACTTAAAAGAGGTTGACTTTCCGAAGAGAGTGGTTTTTAGTGAGTTTTTGTGACTAGTCACTATGGAGAAAAATTGTTTTTGAATAATATTATTTAGAGCGACGAGGCCAAATTCACTAAAAATGGAATGTTCAATAGACATAATTTACACTACTGGTGTGACATAAATCCACACGTAATTAGAGAGAGAAATTTTCAAGAAATCTGGAGTTTTAATAATAAAAAATGTTTATTCTCAAATAAAACGAAATAGGTTGGATTTAGGTATGGGCAAGTAAATTGAAACGTATAGTGATTTTTAATGCTCAAAATCCGTTATAAAAAATTTGGGTTTTTATTTAAAAAACTTGTGATTTTTCATTTTTTTTAGTGGCAAGTTTATGATTTTTTTTTGACGACCCTGTATACAAATGGGTTATTACGCACCCTCAGTTTAATAAAACGATCCTTTATTTACAATAACCCAAAGTATCATTGCAAAATGAAATACGGTTTTGACAGAATACAAAAATATGTTGAGCGTTGCAACTGTCACTTTTTTGGAAAAACATCAAATATTTTGAAAACGGCTAAACGAAAACGGGTACATAAAAGTTGGTCAAAATTTTGTGAGGAATCCAAATATGTAATAATATATAGGGTGTTTATTAACAAAGCTAATTCATTATTTAAACCAACTAAAATAGTTACCAGAAAATACATCATAAGCAGAGGCTCTTCTGGGCATGGGGGCGGGCAACCCCAAACCACCTTCGCCACCGCCACTGCCTCCACCTCCAGGTAGTAAAGCGGCTTTGACTTCGTCATCGTAGCTGTGCTGTCGAGACACCCTGGAAGCCCTTCTAGACCTGGGGGCCGCTGGAAGAACGTCGGAACTCTTCGGTGGGCTGTTTGCCCTAGAACCAGCTCTGGAACGGCCACCTCCACGAGTCCAATCTGAGTCGGGTGTTTTAGAACCACCGCCCTTTAGCTGAAAATGCTGTTCCATTCATATCATCTGGTCAAAAAATACGTGAAGCTTAACTACCTTTTCGAGTTCCTTGAGAGAAGCGGGGGAGACGTCTGAGTGTCGTCGAGTTTCTGGACTCCTGGGGGGCGCCAAGCCACTACCCACGCTCCCTGCTGTTAAACCACCTCCCGATGATCCCACCCGAGCCTCTGAGTGTCTTCGTTGTAGTTCATGTAGTGGAATTTCCAGCAGGCTTTCGTTGGAGTCTTGTGCTATTACTGCAGCTCTTGATTGCATTTTTCTGTTTCATAAATTCTACTATAACGAATGGAGAAAACAGACAAATTCTTACCTTCTGCAAACGCTACAACTCCAAGCTGGATCTTCTTTTTCGTCTTTTCCACTGTAGCTGTGACAGTCATCGCAAACCTTCTGGGTGCAGGTGGAGCAAGTTCTGGTCTTTTCGTCCGGCTGCAATACCTTCAAACAAACGCGACAAGCACCCGCCCTGCTGGTCGGCTTTCCTGGTTCGCTTTTCTGGGCGGCTGGTTGGGTGGTTTGAATCGTTTTATCATCGGGCGGAGATGCTTGATCTGTCGGTGTTAAGTCCGGTATCAGGGAAGGCCGCGGTCCCATTTTTGTTACAACTGAAAAACGTTTTAATGGAGTTAAAGAAATTGTACTGAATACAGAATGTATTGGACTCTATAGTATAGCCCATTAGGACAAAGTAGTTCATTTCCGATTCGAAGCCATCAAAAGTCGATGATTGGGATTTGGGGGCCGAAAACGTGACGTTCATGTAATGCTGATGGCTTTTGGTTTAAGTGTCCATTTACCCTTGACCCTCTAAAAAATTCCATACAGGCAGGTATCATTGTTTTGATATTCCCATAATACTAAAGCCATGAATTGTCACGATAGAAAAGAGGAATCTAATTAATTACGCCCTCTGCTGAGTTTAATCAATATTCCGATACTATGCCAAGAAATTTTGATGGAATTTTTCGGGGGTAATATCCCTAGTGCATTTAATTTTTCCGGAAAAATTCGGAAAAACGAGTTTCTAAGAAACGAGTATTCCAATTTTTCCACAGGAAAAATTAGATGCACGAGGGATATTTGGTAAGATTATTTCCTGAGCTAAATAAACATTTTATTTTAATTAAAACAATAAGAACAATAACTTTCAAGCTAGAAAGGGTAACACTATTCTTTATGTTGCTGTGAGGAGTGTGAAATTTTTTCGATTTTTTTTCCGGAAAAACTGCTGACAGCTAAGTTGACAGTTGTCAAGTAATTTTTCCACTTAAAATTTACATTTGTTATACTAATTCTTGATAGTGATTGGTCAAAATTGATAGGAAGGAAATAATCGCTTTAATTGCAACCTTTTGTAAATCGTACATTCTCTATACTTTAATTTTATATCAATTAACTCAGAGAATTCGATTCAGGTCAAAACTTTTGGGATTAAAAAACTTTTATTGCATCCGTACGAATCTAGCGGATTTGTGTGTAGAAACGACCGGGAAAACCTTTCAAGTTTTCCCGGACGAAAGTTAAAAAGATTTAATTTTGGGGTGGAAAATTCGTAGGGAAAACAGGCCTGAATAAACATTTTCCAAGGTTAAACTAACAGTCCCTTTCACGTGTGTGTTCAGCTCGAGTTTGAACGCAAATGACAGGCCGAATCTAATTCGAAAGCAAATATAATACGTTCTAAGCTCTTTAGAGCAGTCCCGTCTCAAAAGCGTTTAAGTACAGCTGTTGAAATAATTTCCCGGGGGAAACTTGTCAACGTTTTCGCGTTCATAAATCCCTCCCACCTTTACAAAGGGTGCATCAACGATCTGATAACGTTGTGACCCTTTGTTGTTCAAAGAAAAAGCATTTATATTATAGAAGTCAGAAAGTACACTAAAATGTTAAATTGAAAAGTGACTATTGCTTGATTTGAGAGAGTGAAAACAATTTATATTAATCACTGTTTTTGTGGAACTGGAATGGAAGAGAAAATTAATTTTTAACTCAGTTTTTCCCTTCGGGCTTCGAGGTGAGACGATAAATCATAATTGTAAGACGGGTTAAGTCGAGGGATTTTTCTAAATCAGAAAACTTTTTCCTTTGATTTTAATTGCTGCACCTTCCAAATCAAACCGTGTTGTGATGTGACAAGGGGATCAGGCAAATATCAGTCCGAACCCATTTCCTCCCTCGTTTATGTCACGTCCAAAAGGACTAGAATCGATATCTCAAGGGACTCTTTTTAATAGATGTTTGCCCGATATCGTGTTTTCCTTATTAAATTGTTTTTCAAGCATACCCAACTTCAAACAACACTGGTATGACGTTATAAGTTTGAAAAGGGAGGAAAGTGCAACTTTTGCACCCTTGAACTGAAATTGTTCCTGGAAGCAGTTTATTTAATTTTTCCCTTAAATGGTCCTTTAGGGCAAAGTTACTTGAAATCAATCTTATAGAGCGTGAAATTCCCTACAACTCTCTCTAATATACACTTTTACTGTAATTTTAAATAACGGAGCTACGCTCTGTTCAATCTACACTTTGGAGTTACTGAAGCACTTGAGTGCATTGCAGGCATATTTTGGCTTGTAACTCCCTTAAACGGCCCTTTAAGGCAAAGTTACTTGAAAGTAATCTTATAGAGCCTAAAAAAATTCTCTACAACTCTCTAATAATATACTTTTGTTGTAACTCCTCAAATAAGAGAGTGACTCAATTTCCTGAAAAGTGCTTCCTAAGGAAAATATAGTCCTTCAAATTTCTGTTTAAAAAATCGTTTTTTTTTGTCATAACTGTCAGACCGTTGGAGCAATATTGATCAAATTTGGAACAAACACTTTATTACACGTTATTACGGTCAAAGACCCAAAACTAACCCAACCCAACTTAAAAATTGTCTTGGAAACGGAAAATTCACTTAAGAAGTTTAAAAAATATTATTTTAGCCAGTTTTCATAGTTTCCAGACAAACTAAAAGACTTTAGTTTTGAAAATTGAATTAGAAAAGATAAAAATTTCAGAAGCTTATAAATTGTGTTTGTAACCAGTTTTCATGCAAATCGAGAGACTTTAATACTAAAAATTGACTTGTAGACATAAAAACTACTTTTTCAAGAATTTGTTACTACAAATTCATACATTTAAACCTTAAAAATTGACTTGAACCCCAAAATGTGACTGAACTAATGAAAATCAGAATCTTAAAATTTGCATTTGAAGTAAGTTTTCATAATTTGAAGACAAATTTCAATATTTTAGTCTTGAAAATAGTCTTAGATGCAGGACATTGACATTAGATTCATGAAAATTGTCTTGAAAACGAACTTTTCGTGCTTTTTACTTTGCTTTTCATTTTCTTCGAATTCTGGACTATTTTTAGTGCTTCAAAACTGGTTTCAGCTTGGAAAATCGAGTTTCAAGACTATCTTCACCAAGTTATTGACATAGCAAACTTAAAAAACAATTTTTACATTCTTCATACACTTAAAATAGCATTCCAAGCTTTGTCACTATTAAACTCGACTTCTAGACACCTCAGTGCTAAAAATTCGGGTATTTCTTAATAAACTAGACTGTTTTTAGTGTTTTAAGGCTGTTTTCAGTGCCTCAAATCGAGTTTCAAGACTATCTTTACAAAGTTTTTGACTTATCAGGCCTAAAAGCCAGTTTGTCCACTGACCATAATCTTGAAAATGTTATTTCAAGCTTCTTCACTATTAAATTGACTTCTACATTCAAAGGAACAATAAATTGTAGCATCTCTAAGAAATTCAGACTGTTTTTAGTGCTTTTTAAGACTGAAAAATCGAGTTTAAGACTATTTCCAAAAGTCAAGTTTCTTCAGTAATAAAAGTAAAAAAATTTGGTACCAAATGCTACAATAATACGTCTTGAGAACTAATTTTTAGAAATAAAATAGTCCGAAAATTTAATTTACTTCTAGACTTGTTGTCCAGTCCAGAAAATTGAGTTGTACACCAATTAAAGTCTTGAAAATATACTTTTGGACTCTCTTCAGTCCTAGTAAAGTCAGTTCTAGCATTAAAAGTCAACTTTTATATTATTTTTAGTAGTAAAAAATGAGTTTCATGCACAATACAATCTTTGTCTTGATTTCCGGACTTTTTTTAGTTCTTGAATGCCAGTTTCAGACACTCAACCAGGATGGCAGTCTGAGAAAGCGAATCATAAGACCATTTCTAGTAGTAAAAAAGTTTTTAGACTATTCAGTACAAATTTGGACTTTCACAAGTCTTGGATGTTCAGTTTTAAACTATAAAACGATTTTTTAAATTGAAATTTGGAGGACTGTATCTTCCTTAGGAAACGTTTTTTAGAAAAATGACACAATGCAAGTCAACTTATTTTTTGATTGGCTATGAAATGGTGAATTATTGACACTTAAAACTGGACCACCCTGTATAATATTCACTAATATTTTCTGGCATTCAAAAAGATTCTACTGCCCTTGAACCGATCACTGGATATTTTAAATTCTTGATGACCTGTTTTTAAAAAAGAATAGCTGTTTTGGGCAGGTTGAATGTTTGCTACTATACAAACAGTGGTCGAAACAACAACAATAATTGTACAAAACTTGCAAATCCTCCAACACTAGATAAGATAAAGGGCGGAACAGTCTGCTTTTGAAATATGGCGTCGTCGTTTCAAAGATCAGGGGGGCGACAGTTAATAAATGTCACTTTAGCAAAACTAAGTATGAATTTGGGGCTGACGAGTGTCCTCGTATAAATCATTTCGACGACCCGATATTACTGACTATACTGACGGCTCAAATCTGTCTGGAAACTGGAAGAGAAATTTCTGCGTTTAGCGGCCCGAAGGGAAATTTATGGCCTTATTGGGGGCAACTTAACCAGACAGATAAACCGAACCAGTTCTAATAAAATGTCCGCAAGGCACATCACAACCATGTTAGTTAGATTATTGGGAGTTGCCTAATTATTGATTGGAATTAAGCAATTCCCAATACAGTGGATCAAATAAAAATTACCTTTATCTTGAGCCGTTAGCAGTGAAGATGACAAAGTTTGTCTGAGTTTTCCGAACGTCGTCCCACCTTCTGGACTGTCCGAGGCAGGATTGGGAGGACCTGCTTCTGTAGCCACCATCTGAAACCAAATTCGTTTTCAAACATCACATTCCAGCAAAGCTAAGGACTATTTTAGAACAGTTAATTAGGACGTAAGTGTCAAACCGACTAGGAAGAGAAATCCCTTTAAGTCTTGCGGGCGCTTTACCAAGCCCCATATAATGCACTTTCAGGCTTTTTCCCCCTCGAAAAACGGATCTGAATACGAAACACAGTGTGTGTGCATAAATAACTATGCAAAATACACGGGACGTGCTTAAAGCCGTCGGGATAGAGAAAGGGACGGTCCTGGTTCAATGAGATTCAGCGATTTTGGGAAGATTCGCGAGCTGTCTTCGTGTACGATTCGCGAAAAAATTTCTCGCACTGAAACATAAATGTATATGGATATTTGGGTGGTGATTTATGGCTTGTGCCGATATAAATCTTTTTTAGGTGGAGATATTCGACAGATGGCAATGTGGCAAATGGTGCGTTTTTTTTAACAGAACGCTTGAGGAAACAGTAGGAAACGTGACTTATGGATACTTAATCCATCAACAATATCAGTTTTAAAATTCAATAAAATATCTCAACTAATAAAGTTATGAAAACCTAAATCTTCCAAGAACATTTAAAAAATTCTAAAAGCATCACCAAGTGTCCTACAGCTTCCAAGAATTTTTGAAAATTTCGAAAAACCTCTACAAGTGTTCTAAACCAATCAGAATTTGTTCAGAAATTTGCCAAAATGTTCTACTTAAATCTTTTTGTTTTATCTAAACCTTTTTGGAATTCTTGGAATTTGCCAAAAGCCTCTACAAGTGTTCTAAACTTTCCAAAAATTTTCTAAAATTGCCAGAAGCTTCTAAGAGTGTTTTGAAAATTAGTTTTTAGAAATTTTTGAAAATTGCCAGAAATCTCTTAAAAAGTGATTCTAAACCTTTCAGAAATTTGTGAGAAGCTTCTAAAAGTGTTCTAAACCTTCCAGAAATTTTCTAAAGTTACCAGAAACTTCTAAAAGTGTTCTAATCCTAGAAACTTTTGAAATTTGCCAGAAGCCTCTAAAAGTGCACTAAACCACCTTCCAGAAATTTTTTAAAATTGACAGAAATCTATAAAATTATTCTAAATCTTTCAGACATTTTTGAAAATTATCAGAAGCCTCTAAAAGGGTTCTAAACCTTCCAGAAATTTTTGAAAATTGCCAAAAACATCTAAAAGTGTTCTAAGCTACTAAGCTAAAGTTCTAAACCTTACCAGAATTGCCTCTAGACGTGTTCTAAACCTTCTAGAAACTTTTGAAAATTGCCAGAAGTCTTTCAAAGTGTTCTAAGCTTTCTGGAAACTTTTAAAAATTTGTCAGAAGTTTTTTAAAGTGTCCTAAACCTTCTAGAAACTTTTGAAAATAGCCAGAAACATCTAGAAATGTTCTAAACTTTCTAGAAACCTTAGAAAATTACCAGAAGTCTCTAAAAGTGTTCTCAACCTTCTAATAACTTTTGAAAATTGCCAGAAGGCTCTAAAAGTATTCTAAACCTTCTAGAAACTTTTGAAAATTACCAGATGGGTCTGAAAGAGTTGTAAATCTTCAAGAAATCTTTAAAAATCGCCAAAAGCCTTTAAAAAAGTCCTAAACCTTCTATAAACTTTTGAAAATTACCAGAAATCTCTAAAAGTGTTGTAAACCTTCTAATAACTTTTGAAAATCGCCAGAAGACTTTAAAAGTGATCTAAACTTTCTAGAAACCTTTGAAAATTACCAGAAGTCTCTAAAAGTGTTGTAAACCTTCTAATAACTTTTGAAAATCGCCAGAAGACTTTAAAAGTGATCTAAACTTTCTAGAAACCTTTGAAAATTACCAGAAGTCTCTAAAAGTGTTCTAAACCGTCTAGAAACTTTTGAAAATAGCCAGAAGCATCTAGAAATGTTCTAAACTTTCTAGAAACCTTAGAAAATTACCTGAAGTCTCTGAAGTGTTCTAAACCTTCAAGAAACTTTTGAAAATTGCCAAAAGCCTTTAAAAGTCTTAAACCTTCTAGAAATCTTTGAAAATTACCAGAAGGGTCTAAAAGTGTTGTAAATCTTCAAGAAACCTTTAAAAATCCCCAAAAGCCTTTAAAAAGGTCCTAAACCTAAACTTTTGAAAATTACCAGAACTCTCTAAAAGTGTTGTAAGCTTTTTAGAAACTTTTGAAAATTACCAGAAGATTCTAAAAGTGTTCTAAACCTTCTAGAAACTTTTAAAAATTGCCAAAAAGCTTTAAAAGTGCTCTAAGCTTTCTAGAAACTTTTTAAAATGGCTAGAAGACTTTAAAAGTGTTCTAAACCTTCCAGAAACTTTTGAAAACCGCTAGAAGGATTTCAGAAATTAAAAAAAAAATTCCAAATACATCTGTCAGTGTTCTAAACCTTCTCGAAAATTTTTGAAAAATTGCCAAAAACCTTTAAATGCCACTGAAAACCTGTCAAAACTTTCCAAAAGCCTCTAGACAGTAGTAAAAAACCTTAAAAACCCTGTCAGAAATAAATTTGACAGAAACACAGCAATGACATCCCAATATGGCGTTTCTTTTGCAAAAAGTCAAAATCGTTGCCAAATTCCTTCAAATCAGACTTTTCCTAAATGATCACCTAAAATGGCACCTTCCCAAAGTTATAATTGCACTGTCCAGACGTTTTTATGTGGATAGTTTATTGGCACGGCGTGTGGAAATTGTCGTTTCCAAATTTTCCACATAAAACTTCCGTTTTTATATTAAACGGAACGTGCTACGCAGCTTGAAAGAAAGTCTTTCGGGGGGCGACACGCCCTCGTAATTTCCTGGCCACCATAATAGGGGGGGTGATTTTTTTCTTGACTTTTCCACTGGGAACAAGGGGTGGTTTTTCTTTTTCACTGTAATTCTTCAGAAAATTGCTTGTAACAGAGTAACTATGTGGGTGTGATGTCGATACATTTTCATTCATTGTAAAACATTTCTATCGTTGTTTTGATATTATCTGGAAAAATGTAGGACCCTGTATACTAAATGTTATTTAGGTTAACGGCCATTCAATTTACGATTGATGTTTATGACGTAAATGGGCCTCATCCAAAAACTATAACGATAATTAGGGTCAAGTTCAATTTATGTAATTTTGAAAGGAAAATCCACTAAACATTACACTTCTTGTTACTCTCTAATAAACTAAAAAGTAAAACGGTTTTTAATAGGTTGAAGATAGCTTTCTTTCTCCAGATTTCCATTCGTTAACCGAGTTCAGGAAAAAGCAGATCTGGATCTCTGCCAACTGATAAAAAAGTCTATACAACTGAAACGTATAAGCCAGGAAAATCCGTAAAAAGGATTATGAAATGTCCGGTTCGATGTATTTGATATACCTGACCCATTTTTGATAGTCCTGGACGGATTTATTCGACTTTTCTAGGTTGGAATTGCGATATAACCAAATCCAGTTGCAGGGTATTATTACCAGCCATTAATGCATTATTAAAGTATGAGCAGCGAACAAATTAATGCAACAAGTGCGGAAATTGCAGCCGCAATTAAAAACAACCCCGAAAGAGTGAAAATAAAAAATCGACCTGACATTTAAAAGCCAAAGCCGGGGAAAACGAAAATGGAAATCTCCTTCCTGTCAGATAACGTGAAATATTGTTTTAGTATCCAGAATTTTCCAAGAAATATTTTACTCTACCGAGTGTCAAATTAAATTAAAAACACAAACACACACACATGCAGTGGACCCCTTTACATTTACGCTGGCGTGTTAAAAATAAAAAAAATACTAAAAAAAGTGATAAACAAAAGCGTGAAGCATACACAATTTAAGAATCTTACCCTTCTTTGAAAGGTGGACGCCATGTTATAAATGTTAAGGGGAAACTCACAGCATGAAGTAAAATTACTCCAGCTCATCTCGCTTTTTGCTTATTCAATACCTAGAAAAACGAAAATTTAGTTACTTTGAACCATGAAGAAAGTAATAAATTACAGACTTTGTGGACTGTTTTTTTAAATGAAATTGATCGTTTATAGAGACATTATACTGGTTTTTGCTTTAAAGCTTTTAGGCACACGATGATCGACGTTTTCCAGGTTACCAGTTTGATTTTCCAGGCTTGGAAAACGTGTTGCTTTGAACTTTCACCGGGTCACACCTGTACGTGCTCTATTAACTAATTTGCTACTTGTTAGAGGTAGCCAATCAAATGCTACTTCAGAACGGAAAAACATCAGCAACACACACACGTCTCCAACTCTTTTTCGAGCAGGAAATAAGTCAACTTTGGATTTCCATTAGAGTGCAATTTGCCTGCCGGCATACCTGCTCTATAGTTTGTTAATTATTTCCCTGGCGATAATGAATTCGACAAAGTTAGGAAGTGGCTTAAATTAGGGCCGTACACTAGGCGAGGGATCGAATTTTAAAGTTTCGAATATCGTTAGTTTGGTCCTGGATTACTTTACCTAAACCCCCGTTCTGTCGTTTTAGGGAGGAAAAATTGGATTACATGATTACTGTTGACAGATTGCTTCCGGCTTAGACCACTTTAAAATGTTTACTTTTTTATTATTTAATCTCAAAAATTACATTTTTGGTCAATTTTACCGGTTCTCCAATAATATTAATTTTCTGGCAAAGCAACTCTAGTTCTATCACAAGTGAGTTCATTGATTATCCTTGTTTTGCTGGAACTCCTCTTTTTAGCAATTTTCTCATTGTGATTTCTCAAAAGGGACAGTTTTGAGACCCCTAGAGGGTCCTTGATAATTCAGGGCAAAATTGACCTTGATACCTTGTTTACTTCCTGAGATATTCAGTGTTTTCTCTTACAGTGTCATATTTCGCTTTTTTCCCCAACAAAACTCAAATGGTGGAGGTGCCAACTTTGTTAATTATATCCTCAAAAACTGTACAGAGAAAACTGTTTGTGACCAGTTTTCATACACATCGAGAGATTAATATTGATAATTGACTTGTAGATATAAAACTACTTTTTTTAGAATTTTTGACTACAAATTCGTACATTTAAACCTTAAAAATTGACTTGAACACCAAAAAGTTACTCTGAACTAATGAAAAGTGACATCAGAAGCTTAAAATTTGCATTTGAAGTAAGTTTTCATAATTTGAAGACAAAATTCAATATTTTAGTCTTGAAAATAGTCTTAGATACAGGACATTGACATTAGATTCACGAAAATTGTCTTGAAAACTAACTTTTCGTGCTTTTTACTTTGCTTTTCATTTTCTTACAATTCTGGACTATTTTAGTGCTTCAAAACTGCTTTCAGCTTGGAAAATCCTATTTCAAGACTATCTTCACCAAGTTATGGACATAGCAAACTTAAAAAACATTTTTACATTCTCCATAGACTTAAAATGTCATTCCAAGCTTGGTTACTATTAAATCGACTTCTAGACACCTCAGTGCTAAAAATTCGAGTATTTCTTAAAAATTTAGACGGTTTTTAGTGCTTTAAGGCTATTTTCAAGACTATCTTGACAAATTTTTTGACTTATCAGGCCTAAATGCCAGTTTGTACACTGTCCATAGTCTTGAAAGTGTAATTTCAAGCTTCTTCACTATTAAATTGGCTTCTACACTCATAGGTGCAATTAATTGTAGCATCTCTAAGAAATTCAGACTGTTTTTAGTGCTTTTTAAGACTGAAAAATTGAGACTCAAAAAATTGAGTTTAAGACTATTTTCAATACTCAAGAAACACAATTTTTGAGTAGTTACGGACCTGAAATTTTTTTTTTAAAATTTCAGAAAAAATCCTGTTTTTTTTTAAACTTGAAAAATCAAACTGAAAATGACAGAAAACCTACTCAACTAACTTGAAACACAATTTGGACCATAATTTGGGTAATTGGGCAGTTACGGACCTGAAATTTTCACTGAATATACAAAATTGAACCAAAAAAGCAGCGCCGTACTGGAACATTTTCAGAAAAAATCCTGTTTTTTGTTAAACTTGAAAAATCAAACTGGACAGATTTGGGTATTTGGGCGGTTACGGACCTGAAATTTTCATTGAATTTATAAAATTCAGTGCCGTACTGGAAAATTTTCAGAAAAAATCCTGTTTTTTGTTAAACTTGGAAAACCAAATTTAGAAAACCCACTCAACTCACTTGAAACACAATTTGGACCATAATTTGGGTAATTGGGCAGTTACGGACCTGAAATTTTCACTGAATGTACTAAATTGAACCAAAAAACCAGCGCCGTAGTGGAATATTTTCAGAAAAAATCCTGAAAACCAAACTGAAAATGACAGAAAACCCACTCAACTAACTTTTTGTTAAACTTGGAAAACCAAACTGAAAATGACAGAAAACCGACTCAACTAACTTGAAACACAATTTGGGCCATAATTTGGGTATTTGGGCAGTTACGGACCTGAAATTTTCACTGAATGTACTAAATTGAACCTAAAAACCTGCGCCGTACTGGAAAATTTTCAGAAAAAATCAGTGATTTCAGTGAAAACTGCTTTCAGCTTGAAAATCGAGTTTCAAGACTATCTTCACCCAAGTTATGGACATAGCAAACTTAAAAAACAATTTTTACATTCTCCATAGACTAAAATGTCATTTCAAGCTTGGTTACTATTAAATCGACTTCTAGACACCTCAGTGCTAAAAATTCGAGTATTTCTTAAAAATCTAGACTGTTTTTAGTGCTTTAAGGCTATTTTCAAGACTATCTTTACAAAGTTTTTGACTTATCGGGCCTAAAAGCCAGTTTGTACACTGTCCATAGTCTTGAAAATGTCATTTCAAGCTTCTTGACTATTAAATTAGCTTCTACACAAATAGGTGCAATAAATTGTAGCATCTCTAAGAAATTCAGACTGTTTTTAGTGCTTTTTAAGACTGAAAAATTGAGTTAAAGACTATTTTCAAAAATCAAGTTTCTTCAGTAATAAAAGTAAAAAATTTTGGTACCAAATGCTACGATATTAGTATTGAGAACAAATTTTTACAAATGAAATAGTCCGATAATTTAATGTACTTCTAGACTTGTTTCAGTCCAGAAAATTGAGTTGTACACCAATTAAAATCTTGAAAATAGTCTTTTGGACTCTCTTTAGTCCTAGTAAAGTCAGTTCTAGTTTTTACAGGGCTGGAATGAAAGAAAGTGCAATTTAGGCTACTTTACAGGAAAAAAATCCATATTTCAAGAACCAAATAAGTTCCTCAACCAGAGAGCCTAAATTATGAAGCACTTGAGTGTATTGCAGACAGTTTTCGGCTTGTAACTACCTTAATTGACCTTTTAGGACAAAATTGCTTGGAAACAATCTTATAAACCGTGAAATTCCCTACAACTCTCTAATTTACAGAGCCAAATACTATTTTTTACATTGACTTAGAAGACGTGTACGCTTCTTAATTTTTAAAAGGCACAAAAGCCTTTTGATACCACAATGATGAGGGTCCTAACAAAGCTCTTTGTCGGTTAATTTCCACCACGGAGTTATAAACCCCATTCAACTTAAGGTGCTTTATTACGTGCCGGATTTTCCTACAGTGGTCAGATGACAAATATTTGGTTTTTAAACCGATTAAGTTAATTAACTGGGAAAAAAGTTCCAATAAAAAATAGTGACACTTTTATTAATGGCATTTTAATCGCGCTAATGTTCCATCATCCAATTTTTTTGAACCTTTATTAACGCGGAATTATGGATTTGCCTTTGGGCGCCCAGAAACATCGTTAATAACCCAGCAAAATGTTTCCATAGAGCAAAAAATTGGTAAATAATAATTCAATTTCACATTGAGTTTACAGTTTTTAATATTAAGGGACTAGAAATAGACTGGGTTTGACGTTTTAATTAAAACTACATTACTCCATTAATGTGTCCATCAATATGGCGGACGTGGAATGTAAACTATGTGCTTTTCCAGTTAAAACTCGAAAGGGAAAAACACCCTCTGAATTCGATATTCACTGGCACGCCAGGGGGGGAATTATCTTTAATTCCGTTTGGATCTTGGTGTCGTTAAAAACGAAGTTATTTCTCGGCTAAAAGCCCTCTTATCCTTAAAAAAGGTGTTTGGGTCCGGAAAATTATGTTGGTTGTATTTGGTCCCTTTTTAAGAACGAGAGTTTGGGAAAACCCTTGAAATAATGCACATAGTCCGGTCAAATTAGTTGTTGGACAATTAATTGTTTTTTTTTCGAAAAATTACCGGAAACTTTCTGAAAAATGTCAACACTTTTCAAAATAATATGAAATTTTAAAAATATAGTAGTCTGATTTAATTGAACAGATGTTCTGTATGATCTCCCTTCTGGACAACACATTCCCGGTATAAAAGCTTCAATCTTTCGGTAGCGTGACATTTCTACTATATGTGGTATACAGGGTGATCAAAAGACAATTTCAAGGGCTACAAATTGGTATATTGAACCACCTTATAATTGTCAAAATAACCGAGTTATTGACAATACAATGGAGTAGTTTACAGGGTGATTCAATGAATGTTTAACATCCTTGTAACTTGTTTAATTTTTATTTTATAAAAAAAAATACCAAATATGAATCTTGTAGATATTTGCATATACAGGGTGTCCCAAATTTGAGCAATAAACCAAACTTATAATTTTTTTATTCGATTTTTGGAATCCACGTCAAATTCTAGGCCTACTTGATGTAAAATGTTTGAATCGATATTCAATTGTTTTTGCTCTAACAGCCTTACTTTGACCACCCTCCTCGAAAGCAGAAATTCCGAATTTGAGCGAAATTTTGGTGCACTTTTCCAGAAAATCGTCCATAACTCGCTTATTTGAAACACCCTGTATAAACACACCGTATAACAAGAGAAAGCGAATGAATGGAGCTATCACGTGAAGTTGAGTGGGCATGGCTAAGTTGTCCCGTTTAGCCGCTAGAGGGCGTCAAAGTTGACTCTCGTTTTTTGCAGTTTTTGCTCAATATCTCAGAAACGTTTCAGGTTAGAGGTCTGAAATTTTTATCACAAATGCTCCTCGATGGTATACAACTTTTAGCTTCTATACACTTTTTTGGTACCATGCACCGTTTGACCTTGAAAAATTAAAAACTAGAATTGTCAAGAATTTTCAAGGGATACCTTCTGATTTTTTTCAGAAAATTTTTTATTTTCAAAATTAACCTCAACTGCTTAAATACCTTCAAGTTAATAGTACAAAAATGACTTTGAGTGTCATTTGTCAAAATGTCATTTTGCAAAGGTGCCACGCCCTAAAGTGTCAAAATTGACATAATTTCAAGGTCATCTTCGAAACGGTGCCAGTTAGAGCAAAATGGACGTCAGATTTGTGTTCCCCAGGTTCAACTTAGCTGAAAAATTCACTTTGATTGAAGAAAATCCAAAATAGTCGCCGTTAGTATAGTAGGCCCAAAAAATACCTAATTTGAGCGAAATTTTGGTGCACTTTTCCAGAAAATCGTCCATAACTCGCTTATTTGAAACACCCTGTATAAACACACCGTATAACAAGAGAAAGCGAATGAATGGAGCTATCACGTAAAGTTGAGTGGGCATGGCTAAGTTGTCCCGTTTAGCCGCTAGAGGGCGTCAAAGTTGACTCTCGTTTTTTGCAGTTTTTGCTCAATATCTCAGAAACGTTTCAGGTTAGAGGTCTGAAATTTTTTATCACAAATGCACCTCGATGGTATCTAACTTTTAGCTTCTATACACTTTTTTGGTACCATGCACCGTTTTACCTTGAAAAATTAAAAACTAGAATTGTCAAGAATTTTCTAAGGGTGATACCTTCTGATTTTTTTCAGAAAATTTTTAATTTTCAAAATTAACCTCAACTGCTTAAATACCTTCAAGTTAATAGTACAAAAATGACTTAAAGTGTCATTTGTCAAAATGTCATTTTGCAAAGGTGCCACGCCCTAAAGTGTCAAAATTGACATAATTTCAAGGTCATCTTCGAAACGGTGCCAGTTAGGGCAAAATGGACGTCAGATTTGTGTTCCTCAGGTTCAAGTTAGTTAAAAAAATCACTTTGATTGAAGAAAATCCAAAATGGTCGCCGTTAGTATAGTAGGCCCAAAAAATCCCTAATTTAGATTAAATTTGTGTGCACTTTTCCAGAAAATCGTTTATAACTCACTTATTTGAAACATCCTGTATAAAACCACAGTATAACAAAAGAAAGCTAATGAACGGGGCTATCACGTGACGTTGAGCGGGCACGGCTAAGTTGCCCCGTTTAGCCGCTAGAGGTCGTCAAAGTTGACTCTCGTTTTTTGCTCAATATTTCAGGAACAAAAAAGTAGAGTTACGTTAGTGGCATTTGGTTCAGGTTTATTTTGTGCCAATTTAAACTTTTTGTATCTCTTATAGTTTCGTGAATAAAATTTGAATCAACCTGCGTACAAACTGTGGTTTTGAATATCAAATTAGTTTAACTCAAACTATCTCACCTCGTCAAAAGACTGGCAAGCAGGGCTGTTCATTATCACGACGAGAGTCTTTTGTGAAAGTTGATACGAAAAAGTTCCAAACAGAAAACTTTCTTGATTACACTCGGCGAATTGAAATGACCCGAGCAAAACAAAACTTGTTTTTTGCGATGCTAAGAGTTAATTGAAACGAAAACCTCTTGGAACAACTCCGGAGGCGAATTATATATCCAGGTTTCATTATGGCAAAAACCAACTTATTTACATTGTTACTTTGATTTGCGCTCTTGTAATGTTAAAATTACCCAAACGAAAAAGAGAGAAATATTGCAAAACAATGCTGTTGACAATGATGATGAATAAAAGCCTGTTTAACCATTTTTGTCTTGATAGATTTCCTTTGCTAGGACTGTATTGTTTCCATTCATTTATCCAGAATAAATTTCTTAGGTTTTTCTCGTGAATAAGTAATAGGTAATGTTCCTTATGTTAATACGAAGGGTATGAGGGCCAGTAGTTGCTGGAAAAGCACTTTAAGATATTGCAGGGTTGGAATATTGCCCCGTTAGGGCGTTCAAACTTTGCAAGTTTATACATTAATGAACCCATCAATAAGCAATTTATGTGTGCCGTTAAATGTTAGTTTAATTTTACCCCTTAAAACTAAGAGCAGAAAGTATCAGCAGATGGTAATTTTTTGCAGGAAAAGTGTGTTTTGCTTTGCGACACCCTTTATTATCAATTTGACCCTTCACGAAGGAAACAACCCCAATATGATTTTTTGCTTCCCGTTAAGTGGGGCGATAAAATAAAGCGCACGGTTCTAAAAGAATAAAAGAAAACTGGCGAGGATCCCTGACATAAAAATGATTTTTATCGCATATTTTCCCAACTGTTGTACACACTAAAGAAAAACTCCAACAATTACGGTTTACCATTGAATTTTACCCACATGAGTTTTAGTGTGGTTCCAGTTTGACGTATCCATCACTAATTAATAAATCGAGTACTTTTTGGGCCACGAACAGTGCTTTGATGTAGCTAATAAAAAACTGTTATTAAGTAAACTTTTGATTTGATTCAGTGACATTGAAATTTGAGCACCCTGTAACTCGGTTATTTTTGGGAGTTCAGGGAGGTTGAACCACTCAAATTAATAGTTTTGAACTCCTCTTTCCAGTGGTGTAGAGCAAAATAGTATATTTAAAAAAATGCATACAAGGTGGCCAAAAACAGTCAATCACCGTACTTTTCATGCACGCCCTGTATACTGGAAGCAAAAACGGTGCTTCAAACTTACGGTGGTTAGTTAACGAGTTGATTAGGAATATTTTTGTTCTTTAGCAAATTTTTCGTCGCACTCACCGTTTTTAAGTTATTTACCAAAAACTGGTGTCATACAAAAAAATCAGTTGAAATTGTGGTTTGAAATTTGAGCACCCTGTAACTCGGTTATTTTTGGGAGTTCAGGAAGGTTAAACAACTCAAATTAACAATTTTGAGCTCCTCTTTCCAGTGGTGTAGAGCAAAATAGTATATTTAAAAAAATGCATACAAGGTGGTCAAAAACAGTCAATCACCGTACTTTTCATGCACACCCTGTCACTGGAAGCAAAAACGTTTTATATGCTGATTTTGCTACAAACTTGACAAGTTTGGTAACAGTTAAGGTTAGTTAACATTAGGAATTATTTTTTGTTCTCGTACAGATTTTTATGTCACACTCACCGTGTTTTAAGTTAAAATTTAGCATGAAAAAAACTTTGACGCCCTCTAGCGGCCAAACGGCGCAATTTACCTTAAACGTGATAACACATTACAGGATGTTTCAAAAAGTTATCAGTTGGAAAAGTGCACGATAAATTAGTTTTTAGATTCGTCGCCCAAAACCTAGACAACCTCCCTCACGCCCTTCTAGCCCACAGTGCATCAAGCTATTCAACCCTTAATAACTTCCTTATTTTCAAATTAAGGGAAAAAATCACTGAAGCAAAAAAGATAGAGCAAATAAAGGGCTTTCCAAAAATACCATTGCACGGGTGGATTGGTTGTACGGTTTGACCGCTAGAGGGCGTTGAAATTTCAAATTCAAATATCTCCAAAACCGCTAAAAGTAAAAGGTTTTAAATTTGCCGGGTGGTTAGAGTGTTTAAAGGGTTTAAAATAGGCATTTTTGACATTTTGACGTCAAACGCTTAGTTTGGACGTAAAACGCCCAAAACCTAGACAACCTCCCTCCCGCCCTTCTAGCCCACAGTGCACCACTCCGTTCAACCCTTAATAACTCCCTTATTTTCAAATTAAGGGAAAAAATCACTGAAATAAAAATGATATTTGACAGTTACCACCGCTGTGACAGATCGAAATAGACAGATACACGTCACAACTAACCAATTTCTACTCATCGACCTATAAATAAGTATTTAATATGATCTACTACTAGATTAACTATAACAGTGCTTTTAAGCAGGTTTTGACAGTTACCAGCACTGTGACAGATACAATAGACGTCACAACTACCAAAAAACAACTCATGAAACTATAATATTGTCTGATACTTTAAACGGAACAGTTACATACAAAAAACTGTCACAGTGGTCACGTGACAGACCAATAGAGGTTACTTTCCGCTAAGTAAGTAGAAATTTGTTTGTCCTCCAGGAGATTCATTATTGATAATCACAATTATTGGTAAACGATTAATTGCGTAAGTTTTCTTTATCTTCTGGTCAATTTGGAGGTTAAACTTTAAAATTGACCTGACAAGACTGTTTGACGTTAAACCGTAATCCATAAAATGGCGACTGGAGGACATGTTTGAATGGCATTAAACAGCCGTTAAGTCTGTCAAAATGCAGCAAGTTTAAGTGATTGTTTAGTAAATGCGTTTTCCAGTTTCACTCCCGCTTGAAATTGTTTACTTTGGTTATTATTTAGCTGAAGCCGCGTTGTTAATCGATTTTCCCCCGGCCCAGTTTACAATTACCCGTTTATTAAAGAGCCGAAGCGCACGTAATTACCGACTGATCTTGCAGACTTTGTAATAGTCGACAATCATCTCAGTTTAGCAGGAATTGCATAAATATTCACTGCCAAACACTGAATTTTACAATCTGACTAAATTAAACGTGGATATATCAAAGTGATGCGGGTTAGGAAATTTCAAATTATTGCTCGAGGGGTCGTAAAAGAAAGTTTAAACCAATAAATTATTGATCTATTCTTGCGGTGTGTTTCCCTGGTTTCCAATTCCATCAACTGTGTTAAACGGACTCAAAGTAATCTTTTAAGATGTAGTATATAGAAAAACCTACTCTACTCGAGGCTTGCAAGAAGTTATATCGCTTGTACAGTCTGGCCTGGTTACGATTATAGTTGGCCTACTATGAACATCAAGCAGGTTAGACAACTAAATTTCATAATTCACTGCTTTTGACACGTCAATTTATTATACTAACCCAGTGGATAATATTTATTAATATATTATCTGGCAAACTTTGACGTGAGTCTTTTCCACTCTTTTATCAAAAAAAGGGCCGAAAAGGTTCTTTAGGGGATTTCCGGTTTGGTGACCTACTAAGGGAGGTTATGACAATTATTAAGAACATATTAAAATCTTGGAGGCATTATCTAGATAGTATGGACCTTACCATATTTGAATTGTCTGGTATCTAATTATTTTTTAGGATGGATTTCTGGTTGAAAATTACGTTTTTTTCTACTTGTAATTTAAGGCAATTGGATCGAAAACAAGTAGAGGAAACAAAAAATATCAAAACAAGAATATTTTCCACTTTAATCATAAAATATGCAGCTCATTTCTTTGGCTCAAGGGAATAAATTTAAAATAACCTTCCAGGACGGTAGAATTAGGTCAAGGAATGTTTATACGGTGAGGGAATTTCCATGGTACAATTATTGGTGAATGTGTCGTTATGTATTCCGTTAAAAGCTTTCACTGTAGAAACCCAAGTAGTAATTCAATAACAGAAGTGAATGTCACTGGCGCAATATTAATATCCTTCTCGAATATAGGACTTA
Organism: Ips nitidus; assembly: GCA_018691245.2. Classification (NCBI taxonomy): domain Eukaryota; kingdom Metazoa; phylum Arthropoda; class Insecta; order Coleoptera; family Curculionidae; genus Ips; species Ips nitidus. The sequence goes on along the minus strand of CM042801.1, from coordinate 3,761,010 downwards.
ATGCGGGTTTGCATTATTAATGAGGGGTTTCTCCCTAAAAAAAACGTATCGAGAGGAACAAACACACAAATGTACGCTCTGTCCACCACTTACGAGAATAAGGGTGAACAATTTGTCTTAAGCCACCCCGAAGTCTTAACGAGATAGTGCCGACTAATCTATTAACAATACAGGGTAATTTTCGGTTATGGTAGCTGTAAGACCTACATTTTGGCTGGTTTGATTAATGATGATTTACCGAGTAACACTTGAAATACTCAAATCGAGCCCAATAGACTAAATAGAAAATTATCTAAAAGGTAATACAGTAAAGTACCTAAAAATTAAGATTATCTCAAATATGGTACCAGAGTTAGCGTCATTCAGATAGTACAGTACCAATATGGTGCTTTAAAAGGTACCCTAATCTAATTTTTTTTTACACAATTTTGGTGTAAAAAAGCTCCTAGATGAGGCATCAAAGATAACCCAGTTTTTGTTTGCAGTGTTGCCAAATTTTCCTGCCTTTGTTAAATCATCATTCTGCAACGTTGCCAAAAAGATGTTAATTTAATAATATTTTTTGCCATGCTACCAAGTTATCATTACTGTTCTAACCCATTAACACGTGACTTAATTAGTTTTGGCTTGCAATGTTGCCAAACTGTCAATCTATTTTTTTTTAGAAAATTTACTTGTCAATTGTCAGACTGATCCTAATTTACCAGCAAATTTGTTTGCAATGTTGCCAAATTTGTCCATATTACTAATATCACGTTTGTTATATTACTTTTGTGCAACGCTGTCAAGCTGGCGTTAATTTAGCAGCAAAATTGTATGCAATGTTGCCAAAATTAATTTTAACTATTTTGATAAGAAAATTGACGATTTGAAGTTTTTTTTCATGTTTTTACTTTAGTTTCATCATTTCCAACTAAAAAATTCAATCAAAAATTGCAATTTCCAAGACAATTTTGAAATTTCCAAAATTAATCTGATAGGAAAATTGACCATTTTAAGTCAATTTTTTCTTTAGTGTCGTCATTTTCAATTAAAGAATTCACTTAAAAGCTACAAGTTTGATTAAGAAACCTTGAAATGTAGCTTCCAAGTCAACATTCAAATTTTGAAAATTAATTCCAATCATCTTTTCGATTTTATGTCAATTTTTACTGTCGTTTCATCATTTTCAACTAATAAATTCACTCAAATGCTTTCTAGAAGTGAAATTAATTTCAACAACAGTTTTGATTTGCTAAGAAACTTGCCATTTTAAAGTCAATTTTTACTTTAGTTTCATTATTTTCAATCAAGCAAATTCAAAAGCTCAAAAGCTATAAACTTGATTAAGAAACCTTGAAATGTAGGTACTAAATACATTTTCAAGTTTCAAAATTAATTTCAACAATTCTGATAAGAAAATTGCCAATTTAAAGTCAGTCTTAATGTTTTTACTTTAGTTTCATCATCTTCAATCAAAAAATTCACTGAAATACTGCAAATTAAATTCAGAAACCTTGAAATGTAATTTTCAAGTCAATTTTCGCGTTTTCAAAATTAGTTTTAACTATTCTGATAAGAAAATTGGCAATTTTAAGTCAATTTTTAAATTTTCACTTTAGTTTCACTATTTTCAACTAGCAAATTCACTCAAAAGCTATACACTTGATTAAGAAACCTTGAAATGTAGCTAATAAATGAATTTTCAAGTTTTCAACAATTCTGATAAGAAAATTGCCAATACAAAGTCAGTCTTAATGTTTTTACTTTAGTTTCATCATTTTCAATCAAAAAATTCACTTAAAAGCTGCAAATTTAATTCAGAAACCTTAAAATCTAATTTCCATGTCAATTTTCAAGTTTTCAATTTGGATTAAGAAATATTAATTTCAACTATTTTGTGATCAAGGAAAATAGGTCATTATTTAAGTCAATTTTCAGGTTTTTACATTAGTTTTATCATTTTCAACCAAAAAATTCACTGAAAAGCTACAAATTTAATTCAGAAACCTTAAAATCTAATTTCCATGTCAATTTTCAAGTTTTCAATATTAATTTCAACTATTCTGATAGGAAAATGTGTATTTTTAAGTCAATTTTCAGGTTTTTACCTGAGTTTCATCATTTTCAACTAGCAAATTAACTCAAAAGCTATAAACTTGATTAAGAAACCTTGAAATGTAGCTACTAAGTGAATTTTCAAGTTTTCAAAATTAATTTCAACTATTCTGACAGGAAAATTGACAATTTAAAGTCAGTCTTATTGTTTTCAATCAAAAAATTCACTGATAAACTACAAATTTAATTCAGAACCCTTAAAATGTAATTTTCACGTTTTCAAAATTAGTTTTAACTATTCTGAGAAGAAAATTGATAATTTTGAGTAAATTTTCATGTTTTTACTTACTACCACATCATTTTCAACTATGTAATTCACTCAAAAACTACAAATTTGATTAAGAAACCTTAAAAAGTAGCTACCAAGTCAATTTTCAAGTTTTTAAATTAAATTGCAATTTTTTGGATTCGGTGTAAAAATGGCTTTAAAAATCTGATATTTCTGTCTAATATTAACGTCAGAAAAAATAAAATAAAAAATTCACTTTTTTCAAAATATCTGAAAAACCAAAAGATATATCGATGTTTAATAAATGTCATTTTTTTAAGGTAATTACGCAACTTATTTTTCATTTAACCAAATCTGTGATTTTTAACCGTTTTTAAGATCCACATAGTGTCCCTCCTTATTATGGACACACTGTCTATACCTAAATTCAAACAAAACTTGAGTGACGTCGCAAATTTAAATTTTTTTGAAACTTCTAAAGGTTTCAGTAGTTGCCTCTGATAGTTGCCAAAATGCATTTGTTGTACACTTTGGCCACATTGCAAATTTGACCTTGTTTGAAACATTTACTTACCTTCTTCATAAACGACATAACATTAGTAGGCAACATGTTGATTGTTATTGTCTTCGATCCCAATTAACAGTCTAATCATTCGTCTGGACCTGTTTGCATTTTCGACGCCATGTTTGTCCTGAAATCAAATTAATTTAAAAATTAGCTGAGGAAATTTCGTAACAGGATTTAATCAATTATTACATTACTTGAAGGGAAGCAAATTAAAACGATCACGCAAGCTTTCTCAGTAAAATAACTAAATTAATGAGTCTGGAATTTGACCTTTTAACTGGATACCGATCACTTAAGGGATTTACATCCAGAAAAAAGGGTTGTTTTACACACTAATTTGAAGCGAAAATACCAGTAAAACAGGGTTTTTGGTTGTTGGCAAACAGATGGATATTATTGGGTGCTCAATTAATCAACCCTGAAAGGGCGAGCGCCCACTCACCCTATAAATACATTTCGGGGTAGCCTTTTTCGTATACTCCAACAAGTTCAGGGGTAAAACTGACGAAAGGACCTTTGTTATTTTTTTTTTATGGGGTTGACGTATTTTTAACGAAGGTTTTGTCCTATAAGATAGGAGAGAGGGTTCAAGAAGTGTATTTTTACTACCAAAAATACAAATTTTGAATTAGGGTAGTAAAACTATAGAGAAAATCAACGTAAAATGTGATGACGTCACAACCACGCGTTTAAGGTTATTGGTTACAAAACAGTATTGATAAAATTTCACGTCCTCTAGCGGCCAAATTGTAGAACATACTGGAGTCCTGTCAATGTGACGTGATAGCCCCATTCATTGGCTACTTACAATCAGAATAATGTTTTAAATAACCGAATTTTGACAGGAAAACCCCATAGATAGGAAAAATCTAGTATACATTTCTAGCGCTCAATTTTTGAAAAAATATTAATGGCAAAAGCCGCATTTCGATATCTTGTCAGTTTGCGACGCTAGAGGGCGTTTCACAATTCTTCACAACTTTTTTGTTTAAGAACGTTTTGTTTCACTTCGATATTTTAATAAACAAAAAAGTTGGAGTTTTCAAAATGGGTAAAATTTGAAAAACGCCACCTAGCGCCGCAAACTGACAAGATATCGAAATATGGTTTTTTGCCATTGAAAAAGATGTCCCATCTATCCGGGAAATGGGGTTTTCCTGTCAAAACACCCTGTACACACTGCCGCCATATTGGTACATCATCATTGGTACATATAGACTAATTTGTACCTCTTAATTAGTTAAAGAATAAAACATTTATCAAAGTTATGTATTTTTTGTTTTGATTTTTCATTGAAAATCATGATTTTTAAGTGAATTTTAACTGGGAATTCAAAATTCTTTCAGTTGAGAATGCAATAAGATGAAACGTTTCACTTTGTATCTCCCTCGTTGTAAGGAGGAAAATTAGGAAAAAATTCAGAGAAGCAACTTGGTTTGTAACGTAATATTGCAATTATTAGGACTTTTGATTTTCTGATTAAAATTGACATACAGGTATGGAAATTTTAAAAGAAGTTTGACAGGAATTGTCACTTCTTAGGGTTTTCTCACATTACCACAATATTGTTCGAATTAGTCAAAGTCTGTAACAACAATCGAGAATTCAGAAAAGCATTCTTTCCTTTAAAAAGCTGTGGAAGAAAGTGATTTTTATGAAACCGCCATTATGGCCTGATGTGCGTGTCGACATCCAAGGGAAGTAAATGTTCCGTTTTATTTTGATTCTTTTTCATTTTCCTGCTTGTGCCCTACGTTTTCAAGCATGTGAAAGCCAGTTTTGTTTATTTTTTGTGACAGGATGCACCAAACTGCTCTTTAAGCTAATAGAGTGATAAGGGCCACGAGTTTTGTAACAATTTTTAATGTGTAATCTGCTTTCGTTGTGGCTAACTAGATTATCGTTTATTCAAAACTAGACTGGTGTTAATTCCCAAATTACACGGCTATTTGGTTATTCGCAGCTATCGAGCGGGAAATAATTCAGTATGTATCGAAAGGTTTTCGATTCGAAATCTGTGCGGAATTTGGCTTCAAAACGCAGACCTCATTTACTTGATCGAATTAATTCGCGGCTACGCATTATGGAAATTAGCTCTGTGGGGAGATAATCGGCGAATTAAAATGTGGTGCGGGAATTCATTCGATCGACGGGATAAATGAGTTATAAAGTGAATTTTGAGGGTGCAACTTAAACCTCTGGATCTTTACGGTCTCGTGTTCAGACTGCCTGTCTCTTTTGCTAATTAGGGTTTTATCGTCTCTATGTCTTCGAAATTGATATTTTCATTTTACAAACACACCTGGGAACCTTATCTGACACCTGGTGGTTTAATTTATTTTAAATACCGTTTGTTTCAAAGCAGTAGATGTTTATTTTTTGTATATCTTCTGTGGTGCAAGTATTTTCCTAAAGATTCAAAATGACTATCAAAAAGTAGATTTTTTTTTGTGATACTCCAAAATTCCATATTTGTAGCTTTCACCTTGTGGAAAAAAGTGTTTAGGTTAGCACTTGAGTCAATAATGCAAAATTTTAGAGGACAAATGAATCATTTTAGCAAGCCACAAAAAATTTAAATTCCCCTAAACAAACTGGACCTTTCATGGCACGATTTCAGTAAAGTCAAATATTTCCCCTAAAATTCAAAGTGTTAATTACAATCCTTTCAACGTGCCAGTCAACGAACACACACACAAGCCTACGCACGTTTTCGCAATCGAAAATAACATGTTGCCTACGTTTACGTCGGCGTAAGTAAAGCGGCAAAAAGTCCCCCTTCCAATTAAAAATGATCCATTTGGAACTTCCGAGAAACCAGAGTTTCACACGGGGAAACTTACTTAAAATGCCAAGAAGTCTTTGCCGGAAGGCTCTAATATAAAATATAGAGCTCTGTTAAGATGGCGCCAAGTAGGAAATGATTATACAGGGTATTACAAATTCGATGCATTAGCATTGCTATCTCAGAAATTATAGATGATAGAGTTTTAGTTAAATGGAGGCGCATATTATTGCTAAATAATTTGGTAAATTTTATTTTTTTATTACTTCCGGAGATATCCGACCAAAACCGAAAAAGTCAAATTTCTATTTTTACCACTTTATGATTATTTTGGAAGATCAATGACACCTTCTGTGTGTGCTACCAACCAGTAAAAAAAAACCACCCTATAGCTCATCAAATAACCGAGTTACAGGGTGATCAAAGTTGACCAACTTTTTGGAAATTTACAGTTTTTGTCACTTTTGACGCCATTTTGTTTTTAAGCCCTTTTTCGTGGGACAGTAATGGGCGCTTACAGGGTGGTCAAAAGAGGACACTTTGGGCTACCAGCCAGTAAAAAAAAACACCCTATAGCTCATCAAATAACCGAGTTACAGGGTGATCAAAGTTGACCAACTTTTTGGAAATTAACTGTTTTTGTCACTTTGGACGCCATTTTGTTTTTAAGCCCTTTTTCGTGGGACAGTAATGGGCGCTTACAGGGTGGTCAAAAGAGGACACTTTGGGCTACCAACCAGTAAAAAAAACCACCCTATAGCTCATCAAATAACCGAGTTACAGGGTGATCAAAGTTGACCAACTTTTTGGAAATTTACTGTTTTTGTCACTTTTGACGCCATTTTGTTTTTAAGCACTTTTTCGTGGGACAGTAATGGCGCTTACAGGGTGGTCAAAAGAGGACACTTTGGGCTACCAACCAGTAAAAAAAACCACCCTATAGCTCATCAAATAACCGAGTTACAGGGTGATCAAAGTTGACCAACTTTTTGGAAATTTACTGTTTTTGTCACTTTTGACGGTTTTTAAATTTTTCTGTTTTTGTCACTTTTGACGCCATTTTGGCGCTTACAGGGTGGTCAAAAGAGGACACTTTGGGCTACCAGCCAGTAAAAAAAACCACCCTATAGCTCATCAAATAACCGAGTTACAGGGTGATCAATGTTGACCAACTTTTTGGAAATCATCATCATATCAAACTAAATTATCTACTCATTATGTATATGTAAATATTCTTGGATAACGTGTCAGCTGTCATCAACTACAAAACTTTGTTCAATTAAGGCATGAAACTGTGAAAATCAAAGTTCAAGACGATTTTCTTACATCATCAGAGTTTTACAGCTTTGCGACCATTATTTTGACAGTGACCACGTGAATGTCAAAGTAAATAGTATTCTAGTATCACGTGACGGTTGTCACTAAAGTTGCAATTCTCACAGTTTGCTCCACAAAGGCATGTGGGTGTACAATCAAAATTCAGTACAGTTTTTCTGCAGCGTTAAACTCAAAATATGTTTTTTTAGACAGTTGGCACTTGGACGTAACGCAACTGACAGCTGTCATAAACGTCAAATCTGACAAACCTGAGTCTAAGCGTCAATCTGTAAGAGCCACTGTAGAGAAGAATTTTAGTATTACAAGACAACTGTCATAAATGTCAAAACTGTCAAAGTTTCCTCAACCAAAGTATAAAAGTTAACACTTTAAAGCAAAGTATAGTATAGTTTTCTTGCAGTGTTAAACCCATTACGTGTTTGATAGATTTATTATCCCAAATTTGACAGTTGATACTGTTGACAGTTACCTGTATAAGTAAAAGATGTTCCAGTATTTAGTGACAGCCGTTAAAAACGTCAAATGTTGAACTAGAATCTATAAAAGTCATAGTTAAGAACAGTTTTTTACGATATTCGTGATCAAACGTCGTTTGTAGCTGTTTCTTAAAAATTATTATGTGACTTTGTTATTAAATGGTGTTTTAGAATTACGTGGCAACCGTCACGATTCTGTCAAATTAAATAGGATTTAAATATATTGTGATAACTGTCAAAACCGTCAAAAATTGCTCGAACCGAGCTAAAATCTGCGAAAGCCACAGTTTAAAACAAAACGTGGTTTCCAGCTATTTGGCAGTTTTTTTTACTAAATTAATTAGCAATAAAATGCGCAACTTTGCCTCCATATAGTTTCTGAGATTGCAATGCTCAGGCATCGAATTTGTAACACCCTGTATACGGTCTACCTACGTGCCTGGTCCGGTAAAGTTTTGCATAATCGACAAACGATATACGACAAGGCACGAAACTTAGAAAGTTGGTACTTTTGCGACTTTGTTGTAAAAAGACCGTTCGAGCTGGAAAAGTGTGAGTTGGATACTAACTCAGAAAATGTGTCTAGACAAAAGAGAAATAACACCTTTGAGATCGACCGATAAATAGATTTTTCCACCCTGAAGACAATAATTTCAAATAACAATTTAATAACGAAAAAGTTATTTTCGTGGAGCTTTCAGTCAAAAATAATAGAACAAAAGTTGTACAACCGAGAGGGGCTTTTGTGCACGTGCAACGTATACCCACACAGAAATCCGCTTTTTCCATAAACGAAAAAAATTGTTCTGTGCAAATTCGCTAAACAAAGGAAAACGCGAGCGAAAAATCAGCTCCAACTTTTTCTGAAAGTTGATGGAAATGGCCCGTGGGGCCCTCCAAAGGAAAACTGTTTTTCGCTTCTCGGAAAACGCTTAAAACCCCAAAATTAACAAAACACGTATGTTTTAAATTAATTACATGTATTAACTAGAATGTGTCTTCTGACGTGTTTCCATGTGGAATATGACGAGAGATATTCAGTCTATGAATAAGTAATTTTCAAGATATTGAACTAGAGGAAAGTTCAGTGTGTCTGAATAATGAAATTTATCACTTTCAGGCTGTATTTCCTTTCAAAGTTTAATTAAATTCACCAGACACAACCAGTTTCACCTGAAGTAAAAACAATTTCCAATATCCAGACTTGGAAATTCTTTTGAGCTGAACACGAATTTCAATCTCGCAACAAAACGATTTTTCTATATCCAGATGCAACGCAGTGACATAATGTCATTTTAGTCCCTACCTGGGAAAATATTTCTGTCTACTAAAAGGATATTTGTTACATTTCTTAACAGTCCAGAGAATGGATCAGCTGTTCATATGGAGTTTTTCGGAAAATGTATTAATTAATTTTTCTTTTTTATTATTTTTGTACAGTGTTTAGTATGATTTCAATGTTAATGAAACTGTAATTTAAGGCACTTTCCTTCATTTGTAGCATTTAACCCAGTAAAAAGTCACGTGACTGTTTCAGACAAGTGTCAATTGCCTATTACAGTGTTGTAAGCTCGAAATTGCATTCAACGTCACGTAGCCCAGTCTATTTACAATTTCACTTTTCACACTCTCACTTTCACTGTAAAAAATGTAATTTACCATTTTTCAACGTTTAAAATACATTTTAAAAGTCACGTGACTGTTTTTGACAGGTGTCAACTGGCCGTTACAGTGTTGCAAGCTCGAAATTGCATTATCAACGTCACTTAACCTAGCTCGTACAATTTCATCTTTTCCAACTGTCTAAATTTGATTTACCAAATTTTCAACGTTTAAAATACATTTTAAAAGTCACGTGACTGTTTTTGGCAGGTGCCAACTGGCCGTTACAGTGCTGCAAACCCCCTCTGTCAGTGTCCTCATCAAAATTTGATAAAAACCAAAATATGATAGTAAAGCAGATAAAACATTGAATATCTCAGAAAGTAAACGAGTTTTTAAAGTGGTTTTTACGCTGAATTATAGGGAATGACATATCCAAAAATAACACCTAGTATTGAAGTCCTTCCAGGTTTTCGCAGGGTCAGAATGAAAAAATTGTAAAAAAACTAAAGAATCTGCGTGACAGTGGACCTACAGTCAGATTTTCAACCATAACTCTTAAAAGAGGAAAAATAAAATGACTAAAGGTTGGTCACGTGACTGTACAGGCCACTACGGAACTTTTATCAAGTTAGGCAATTTTCGATACAACGCACCGTTTTTGAGATATCGAATGACACTGAGATAACACACATTAAACTTGCGTTGTTCCTAAATTTACAGCATCTAGCCCAGTAATTTGTGAGTTAACACACCAGTCTAGTTATGAATAAACGATAATCTAGTTAATTAGCTAGCAACAACAAAAAACCATAGTAGATTACACATTATAAAATTCAAATTGTTACAAAACTCATCGCCCTTATCGCTCTATTAGATTTAAGTTCAGCTTGCTGCTTTTTCTTGACTAATTTCGAGAGCGTAAAACAACGGATAGAGATGGAACAAACCAACCTTAATATGGACGTCACGTGTTTCAATCTAATCGTACGTACGCCATAACCATGTGACAATCTCGTTAGTATTGCTTTTAAAGCTAATTGAAACAACTTTAAGCGCAACTGGTGCGATTTTAATCCAGGAATTGGCTTTTTTCGCTCGCATTCTGGAATCGACTAGTCGAAATCGCATTTCGGTAAAAATGTTACGTTTTCGTTGAAATATTTATTTAAGACCGCGTTCGAATAAGTTCCGATTCCGGGCCTTTCAAATCAATTAAATAGAGTTCGCTACGAGACTGGAAGTTTTATTAAATTTGATTCGGAAGAAATTTGATGCATTTTTATCACGTAAATTGGAGAGGAAAATTTCTGGTTTAACGTGCCAGACGAATAAAGAAAAACAAGACATTTCATGGTTCAAATCGTTAAAGGCAGAAATCAAAGTACATTGTAACGTAATCTCATATTACTTTGATTTTTACCATGCTTCTTCTCCACTCTCATTTTTCTACCTCTCTTTCTCTATAATTTTTTATTCCGTTTGTTTTACTTCCTTTCTCTACCATACTTTCTACTTCACCAGCTTCCAAATTAAAAAAACTTGGTCATTTATTCCAAAAATAAAGTTATTCGACACGATTTATTCGCATATAAAATAACCGTGTTCTAGAGGGCGTTTATTAAGAAAAATACGGGCACAAAGACCATAATATTCGTTTTACCGCTTACTTATCTGCACGTCCACGTTTGATAAATTATGCGGCAAGAAAAATGACAACATCCGTTATTCTTAAACGTAAGATATCCGACCGACATGGAAAAATGTCCGCACATTTATACTAATAAACGTCCACTTGTTGCACTCCCACTGTACTCCCTAGAGCAAGATGGGAGGACCCCGGTTGTCCTTTAATTAATTTAAAGAAGAGTAGCGAAAAGCAATTTGACAGTTGACAGTTGACAGTAAACTTATAAGTGGCAGTAACGTCAGATTGAAATTCACTCATGTCTTAGATTAGTTCTAAAGGTTTTCATTGATATTTAGATGTTGCCAGCTTGAGCATTCCAAATATTTTATACAAAATAATAACATAACCCTTAAATCTTAAGCGGTGAGTCACTGTTTCAGTTTATTGAAGAATTTCACCGCTAGATGGCGTCAGCACCACACATATTGATTGAAGAGCCATCTACTGGCTGGTAACCGAATTGTGGCGGGAAATTTAAACAGTTTATAATTTATGAGGTTAAATTTGTGGTATGATTTTGTGACTTTCTTACGTCGATGTTGATTTTTGACTGCATTTTCTGTCACATATGTAGCAACTAAAGATAGATATAAATTTATTTCGTAAAATAACAGGAAATTAATATTGACATCTTGATTAATATTCTTGTTTTAATTAAAAAAATTCTCATGTTAGCCAGACTTGCAAGTCTAATGTTATTACAGAGTTTTAAGTGACGAAACATAAAAAAAGTTAGTATTTTTATCCTCATTATTATTATTATTAAATTAAGCATTTTTTAAAGATATGCCACACTTATAGACTAAAAGTTGCAATTACTGGATGTGGATATCCAAACTGTCAAACTCTTTTGGGACAAATCCTGGATCGAAATTACAACCAAAACAATTGTTTCCTTTAGAAACGCAGGGGAGAAATAGGGTTAGGAATTAGAAAAAAAAAATTAACAGGTTGATCTTGTATGACATGACATTGACACAAATAAAATCTGACTGGCCCTCTTGCGGTCATTTTTTCTTCAAAGAACGTTCATATGCCTGGCTTCAGGCTACTCCATCTCAGTTTATAGTGCTGTTTGCAACTGATAGACAAGGAACAACAATTATTACGACTTTACGTACAAAAGAGCAATTTAAAAGCAATATGATTGTGATCCTAATGGATATTCTGTATGGAATGACCGCAAAAATAACTCCACCATTTACCTGCAGGGAAATTGCTAAAAATGACCCTTTTAATGTCCCTCTGGGTGTAATATCCGGAAACGCACAAAAAAAAGTCCTTTTACGACTGCTTTTTTGGTAACTTTTGCACAGGTTTATGTTTATTTTGATAAATTGCCCAAAGTTTGGTTCGAGGCTGATTTAGAGCTTCAGGAACTAAAACGTTTCCTTTGTTTTTCGCTCGTTCTACACAATTTCAAAAGAGTCATAACTCCAGGAAGTTCGTTATCAATTTACATATCCGGGTCTGGTTAAGGTAATATTTACACATGCCAGTTAATTATAACCGAGAGTCACGTAAATCATTAATTAACACATACACCAGTAAGTTGGTAGAGTTGGAACTCGTGAAGTTTATTGCCTTTGTTGCCACTTTTAAGTCGCTTAAGCTACTTCTTAGATTCAGAGACGTTTGAAAAGTTCTCCATAATCTGAGAAATCTAGGGGTTTTATCGAAGAAAAAACCAAAGTTACTACTTAACCTAGAATAGTAAAGTGTGTAAACACCTTTTGGATCAATTTCTGGCAGAATTTTCCAGAGTATTCCAACAATTCGGTCTGTTTTATTGGTATGACCTACATTCGGATTTTGCTTGGATTCAGAACGTGACGAAAAGCAAACAAATCACCAATTTAGATTACACACTGAACATAAATCGCACTCAAAACGTACCTGCGTTTAGACACATGTATGCAGATAGTTTGCAGTGTAAACAAAAGCCAGAATTTCATTTCCTAATGCGTTCAAATATAAATAACCCTTGTGAGTGCAAAACTAATTTAGCGCATTAGCTAATTAAGACAGGAGGTGTAAAAAGAGTCTTTAAAATACAGGTTGGTAACTTAATTAAGGTTTAATTTGAATTGAGAGTAAAAGCAGATTAAAATGACGTTTGCTTCTCCATTTGTAATGTTCTGTGTTTAGTAATATACAGAAAAGTTATTTGATAATTTTTAATTAAAATTTAACATAATTTTCTTGATTATTCAGGAGTATTAAACGCACTCAACTAACGTCGCAAAGCACCATTAAGCAAATGTGGCCTTTTGTTCGCAGGCAAAACGCTAATTAAAATCTATAGTCTCGTTTCCGCTCGTTTTGCTTTGCAAGCGCACCAAGTCAGCTTGTAACCAAATTATGCCTCAATCAACCAAACTTTTCCCCTCGTTCGGTTGTTCAGAATTGAACTGTCAGTCGTTCCTGATTAAACAAATCTCGGGGTCTTAAGAATGTAGGTATCTAACCTGGATATGGGTGCGCGTATACCTTATCAGTCAGTGTCAACCGCTGCAATCACGTCTTAAGCCTCCCCTTAACCTCCCGAGAACTGCCATATAATTCAATGTGCCCTACCTCAAAGTGGGACTAATTTATTGAATATCACAGTTAGAGGTGAGTCCCTTGAGGTGCTTAATTGCATAGCATCAATAATTTGGAACATAACATTTCCTAGTGTTGGCTATTATTTCTTTCACTTTTTTCAACAACTCTCACAACCTTCACTATCTTGACTCACCCTGTACCCCAAAAGCTGCAAAGGTAATTTTGAAGCACACCACTCGAAAGAGGAAAAAAAAAACGATTTTTTTGAGTGGCTTACCGTTGCTCTAGCTCAAAAAATGGCCCAACTCTATACGGTCAAAGTTTTTAGGCACGAAAATGGTGTTTCTGGTGCCCAAAATGGATTTGAACAAACTCTAACAACCTTCACAATTTTGACTCAAATCCAGCAAGGTGATTTTGAAGCACACTACTGGAAAGTTGAGAAAATGCAAAGTATTTTGAGTGTTTTACCGTTGTTGTAGCTCAATAAATAGCCCAGCTATAGAGGGTCAAAGTTTTTAGGCAAGAAAATGGTGTTTCTGGTCCCCAAAATAGATTTTTTGGAATATCTCCTAAACTAGTAAATGGACGAAAAAAGTGCTAAGGAGGAAAATTACGTAAGAAAGGTTATAGAAACTGAAACCAGACTTTGAACAGACAAATTCCTACTGAAACTGCATACAGGGTGACCAAACTCTAACAACTTTCACAAATTTGACTCACCCTGTACACCTAAAACCACCAAGGTAATTTTGAAGCACACTACTGGAAAGTTGAGAAAATGCAGAGTATTTTGAGTGTTTTACCGTTGTTGTAGGTCAATAAATAGCCCAGCTATAGACAGTCAAAGTTTTTAGGCAAAAAAATAGTGTTTCTCGTTTCCAAAATGGATTTTCTGGAATATCTCCTAAACTAGTAGATGAACGAAAAAAGTGCTAAGGAGGAAAATTGCGTAAGAAAGGTTATAGAAACTGAAACCGGACTTTGAACTGACAAATTCCCACTGAAACTGCATACAGGGTGACCAAACTCTAACAACCTTCACAATTTTGACTCACCCTGTAAACCAAAATCCAGCAAGGTGATTTTGAAGCACACCACTGGAAAATTGAGAAAATGCAGAGTATTTTGAGTGTTTTACCGTTGTTGTAGCTCAATAAATAGCCCAGCTATAGAGGGTCAAAGTTTTTAGGCAAAAAATGGTGTTTCTGGTCCCCAAAATGATTTTCTGGAATATCTCCTAAACTAGTAGATGAACGAAAAAAGTGCTAAGGAGGAAAATTGCGTAAGAAAGGTTAAAGAAACTGAATCCGGACTTTGAACTGACAAATTCCCACTGAAACTGCATACAGGGTGACCAAACTCTAACAACCTTCACAATTTTGACTCACCCTGTACACCTAAAACCAGCAAGGTGATTTTGAAGCACACCACTGGAAAGTTGAGAAAAAGCAGAGTATTTTGAGTGTTTTACCGTTGCTGTAGCTCAAAAAATAGCCCAACTATAGACAGTCAAAGTTTTTAGGCAAAAAAATAGTGATTCTCGTTTCCAAAATGGATTTGGTGGAATATCTCCTAAACTAGTAGATAAACGAAAAAAGTGCTAAGGAGAAAAATTGTGTAAGAAAGGTTAAAGAAACTGAATCCGGACTTTGAACAGACAAATTCTCACTGAAACTGCATACAGGGTGACCAAACTCTAACAACTTTCACAAATTTGACTCACCCTGTACACCTAAAACCACCAAGGTGATTTTGAAGCACACCACTGGAAAGTTGAGAAAATGCAGAGTATTTTGAGTGTTTTACCGTTGTTGTAGCTCAATAAATAGCCGAGCTATAGACAGTCAAAGTTTTTAGGCAAAAAAATGGTGTTTCTGGTCCCCAAAATTGATTTGGTGGAATATCTCATAAACTAGTAAAGATAAGAAAAAAGTGCAAAGGAGGAAAATTGCTTAGAAAAGGTCAAAAAAACTGAATACAGGGTGACACAAACTTTTGACTCACCCTGTACACCAAAGTTAGATTAGTAAATAGTTAGAAATTCAATTTTTTTACTCTAGCAAAAACTAATACCAGAAATCAGTTTGAGTCAAAATTAACCTGATTTATATGCATTTAAGATTGAAACTGTTAAACAACAAGCTTTAAGATGATTTACACAACTTTTTGAATCAAAAAACTACACATGAATTTCAGACGAGGTAAATCTAGTTAATTTAACCTAGAATTAAGTTTGTTTACACTTGTAACTGAAAAAAACTTGACGGATAAAGCCAACTGTAACTAGATTGTAACAACATTCAAAATTCAGTACATTAGGACAAGTTTGACTTGGTTTACAACGTTAATTTCGCAAGCGTTTTGTAACATATTGAAACAAACTAGGTCAATTTTGCTGCCTAATTTGGTTGGTACAAATTTTGAAAAATATTCTAGTAAACCGCAGGCACAAACACGTTCAGAAGCAACCAAAGTAAATGCCTATAAACCCAGCTTAGTATCTAAACCTTGTAAATCCACTTAAGGCGGCCATATTTATCTTTTCTGTTTTGAGCTTCTTTACCGAGATACAAAATTCTTGAAGTCAGTTTCTTAGGTTACTTGCAAATAAAAGCTTTTCTCAATTACTCACAAAAAGGTTTGTGTTGATTGAGACTTGATTTTCAATCTTTGTCTTTATTTCAGATTAACCATTGTTTGCTATCAAGTCACAATTTCTAAAACAAAAACTGAACCATCTGTTTCCCCGACATTAATTAAAATGGTCGTCTTATTGAAGATTTAAATTTAATTTTAAATTGGCAAAGTTATCTTTTCAAGTTTGCCCGGGAAAATAAAAATAAGAGAGAACGCTTTTCCCTTGGATACCTGTAGCTGGGGCAAAGCTCGGGAGATAATGAAAGAGTGGAAATATTCAGGAATCGATAGAAAGTTGGCTGAATCCGATTCGATTCAACGTTCCAATTCACATCAGATTTTTTCGTAAGGAAATATTATTATAAGTGCTTAAAGGAAAATAAATGACCTGGAGAAATTTCTTGCACCACACGTAAATAACCCTAATATTTCAGAAGGTTTTATTCTCATTCTGTCATGCTGCGAGTAGTAATTCCGAATTAAAATTTGCTTGTTCATTAATTTTCCTTCTCGTAATAGGATTATATTCGTAACATTTTTCGTGGAGAGAGTTATTCCAGGAGGGAGATAATTTTCACAGCGTGACTTCCCTAGTCGACGTTAAGAATTCCCGGATTTCCTCGGGAAAGACAAATTGTCATTGAGCATACTCCTAATTAGCGCAATCTTTTGGGCTTTTACTATATCAAAACAGTCCAGGTCAAACATGTGTGTGTCTGTAATATGTAGAGCGACGTGGGTGAGGAATTTTCAAACTTAATTACTATCAACGCTTATTGAAATCGTGAAAGGTCTTAATCCTTTTGGCAAACCAGGGTCTCCGACCGAAACTAAGTGAAACACCGAATTGATATCCAAGTTGTGTATTTTGGGTGTCTGCCCATTGATTTAATTACTGTCCGGGACCTTTATTGTGTTTTGGAGGTCGAAGGGTTAAATTCGTTACTCTAGAAGAGGTCAGTTTAGTATAGTTAGTGCCACCAAGTAACTAACTTTTTAAAATTGTTAAAATGCTGAAGAAAATGTTATTGAACAATTATCGATGCAAAACCCAGACAAGCGTTAAATCTCCCATCTTTGAGTTTAACGACTTTGTTACCAGCTTGCTAGGTTGGCAACATTTTACGATTTCTCGTAATAAACAGTTCCAATCTGTGGCGCAATAAAAATATCGGCTACGAGATGTCAATGCCGGAAGTTTTCTAGTTGGTTGCCTGTTGATTAACAATCAGGAAAACAAAAATTTCAAGGCCTACAAATTGATATATTGAACCACCCTGTAACTGTCAAAATAACAGAGTTATGGGCTGTCACAGTAAAAACTGTCAAAATCAAACTTTACAACAAACAACTCTGTTTTAACAATAAATAACTCAGTTATTCGACGTTTTAGGAAAAAACGCTATACAGGATGGTCAAAAGGCAATTTCAAGGGCTACAAATTGGTATATTGAACCACCCTGTAACTGTTAAAATAACAGAGTTATGGGCTGTCACAGTAAAAACTGTCAAAATCAAACTTTACAACAAGCAACTCTGTTTTAACAATAAATAACTCAGTTATTCGACGTTTCAGGAAAAAACACTATACAGGGTGGTCAAAAGACAATTTCAAGGACTACAAATTAGTATATTAAACCACTCTATAACTGTCAAAATAATCGAATTATTGACAATACAATGGACTGGTTTACAGAGTGATTCATCATCATCAGAGATACAGGGTGTCCCAAATTTGAACAACAAACCAAACTTATAATTTTTTATTCGATTTTTGGAATCTACGTCAAATTCTAGGCCTACTTGATGTACAATGTTTGTGTCGATATTAGATTGTTTTTGCTCTAGCAGCCTTACTTTGACCACTCTCCTCGAAAGCAGATATTCCCAATTTGAGTGAAATTTTGGTGCACTTTTTCAGAAAATCGTCCATAACTCGCTTATTTGAAACACCCTGTATAAAACCACCTTACAACAAAAGAAAGCTAATAAACGGGGCTATCACGTGACGTTGAGCAGCCACGGATAAGTTGCCCCGTTTAGCCTCTAGAGGGCGTCAAATTTGATTCACGTTTTTTACAGTTTTTGCTCAATATCTCAGGAACGTTTCAAGTTAAACGTCTGAAATTTTTAACACAAATGCACCTCGGTGGGATGCAACTTTTACCGTCTATACACTTTTTTGTACCAGGCACCGTTTTACCTCGAAAAATTAAAAACTAGAATTGTCAAGAATTTTCAAGGGTGTGGTCTTCTGATTTTTTTCAGAAAATTTTTTATTTTCCAAATTAATCTCAACTACTTATATACCTTCAGGTTAATAGTGCAAAAATGACGTAAAGTGTCATTTGTCAAAATGTCATTTTGCAAGGATGCCACGCCCTAAAGTGTCAAAATTTACATCATTTCAAGGTCATCTCCGAAACGGTGCCAGTTAGAGCAAAATGGACGTCAGATTTGTGTTCCCCAGGTTCAAATTAGTTAAAAAAATCACTTTGATTGAGAAAAATTCAAAATGACCGCCGTTAGTATAGTAGGGCCAAAAAATCCCTAATTTAGATTAAATTTTGGTGCACTTTTCCAGAAAATCGTCCACAACTCGTTTATTTGAAACACCCTGTATAAAACCACCGTACAACAAAAGAAAGCTAATAAACGGGGCTATCACGTGACGTTGAGCAGGCACGGATAAGTTGCCCCGTTTAGCTTCTAGAGGGCGTTAAAGTTGACTCTCGTTTTTTCCAGTTTTTGCTCAATATCTCAGGAACCTCAATGGGATGCAACTTTTACCGTCTACACACTTTTTGGTTTGACCTTGAAAAATTAAAAACTAGAATTGTCAAGAACTGATTTTTTTCATTAAATTTTTTATTTTCAAAATTAACGTCAACTTATACTTTGAAGTTAATAGTACAAAAATGTAAAAAACTAATTATTTTTGAATTTTCAGATTTTCCAATTTTTCCAGAAAATTACCGAAATCTTTCTGGAAAAATTTCCATAAATTTAATTTTCCGGAAATTTTACATCCCCAGAAATTTAGTCTACGAGAATCAGACTAGGTATGCAGCCCATCATACATACCGGTGTACCAAGGGTTGCCAGATTAGGGAATTTTCTTAGGGTATTTTTTAGGTATAGTTTTTCGGGAAACTGGGGATTTTTGACAGAAACCACCTCTTTTGGGATAGTTATTATACCTTCAAAATCTGTAGTAGAAGAGATTATACTAAAATGTTGTATTTATTAGTCTAGTTCCTCCATAAAAACCCTGTTTTGTCAAAAGAAAGCAAAACTTTTGAGCTACATTGTCACGTTGAAACGAACCTCCTAACTGTCACAGGAACCAAGTGGGGAGCTGTCAACAAGTTTTACTGACACCTTCAAAGAATCAGTTTTTCGTACATTTTTAAACTTATTTCCATCTTTTTCGTGCACATTCTAATGGTTCCCATTTTCACTCTTTCTAACTGAATGCTGAGTTTACCCTTCCAGTGATTTTGGGATGAGATAATTGACGGTTAATGTCACTTCCCCATCCTCCCCGTTAATGTGTATACGTTGTATCGATCAGTGAACCAATTAAGTGTGATCGGACGGTTATAAATTCCCTGCTAATGAATATCTCTCAGCGCCCAAGTCCCGTATCGATATAATATTTCATTCCCGTAGTTCATTAAGGTGTGTTTCGTTGATCTGGCGGTAAATTTACTTTAGCCCTGGTTAAACCAACCCCTTTTATATGGAAACGTGTGCAATAATTAAAAAAAACAGTTTTCTAATTAAGATTCCTCCAGTCACTTCATTATCGAGTTGATTTTTAAACATATAAATGAATAATTATGTTATTATTATCAAATCGTTCCCATATAATTCATAAACAGTATTTATACGAAAAAACAGGCTTTATCAGATTGTTTCATTCCATTTATGGACAGAGAGTATGCGTGGGCATATTACCGCTCATAAATTATTGAACATCAGCATAAAATATTAAATTAATTTGGCGAAACCCTTTCAATGTCGTTTGCATAGTCATTTATTACATTGCAATATCCTGGTTGGTGCTTTTTTTCTATGAAGAAGTATTTACCAGACTAATGCTAATGTTAAATCCACTGAGTTGGTTTTTTTGTCCACCCTGTAGAAAAAAAATGTCTCTAGTGTCATTAAAAACTCATTTGAGTGTAATAATCATCTAAATATTGACGTACCAAACTAATTGAATTATAATACAGTGTGTCCGGGAAATTATTGGTTAATATATTGGCTGTGTCTGATATATTACAAGTACTCCTTATCCTGGACACACTGTATATTGAAACTTATTATTTATAGAAAAAATTAATACTAATTTGTCAACCGTGTCATATCGAATGTCCAGATTAATAGATCGATTTAGAAATTTATGTATCCTCCGGATATTGCTAGTATTTTTGAATTTCCAGCTGAAATCCATTATTACTGATCTAAATAGCAAACACAGGACGAAAATGTTCCTGCATTGGTTCAAATTACATTTTCAGGCAGGGTGAACAACAAATCGAAAATCCAGTCCGACAATATTCACCGTAATGCGACTAATTTAATTATCGATGTTTGCATTCGAATTATTCCTCACCCAAAATTTCGGCATTATTATGGTAAATTATTGTAGTTGGCAACAATCCTACAGAACAAAACAATACAGACTGAATCTATACATTCTGTTGGGCATGCTCGACTGAAATAACATCCCTATCCCACTTAGAACTTGTTTTTGGTTTTGCTCAGTTTGGAAACTGATTTTACTTGTTACATCTTTATAATACACAGGCGAGAAAACTAATGAATTTAGGAACGTTTACTAGAAAGGAAAGCGGCGTCCTTTTGGTTTATGGACTTAACAGTTTACAAACTAACTCGTTTTAGAGAAAAGTTAAATTGCTGTATTTGTCAAGTTTTCCCGTTTGCCGCAAGATCTAGTCGTTCCATTGTGCTTGTATAAGTTCAGAAAAACGATTTATTTTTGAAGAATATACTAAAGTGAACGGAAGAAGGCAAATCCATGTCATTTGAAAAGTATTCACTCTAATTATTACACACTAATCAGGCATAATAACAGTTTAATGCTAAGTCTCAGCAAAGAGTACATTTTATTATGAAGGCATCCATGATGACGTAACTGTCAATCTCACTGGTTGCCTAATCTATGGAGTTACGTCATCATGGATGCCTTCATAATAAAATGTATTCTTTGATGATCTCAGCACAGAGGATATAGCTTGTGAGTGGTCATTATAGTTGACCAATTGACCAAACCTAAGATCAATAAAGAGCATGGGTAATGTAAAATTTCCGGAAAATAAATTTATGGACATTTTTCCAGAAAATTTTCGGTTATTTTCCGGAAAAATTGGAAAATATGAAAATTCAAAAATAATTCGTTTTTTTACATTTTTGTACTATTAACTTGAAAGTATTTAGGCAGTTGAGGTTAATTTTGAAAATAACAAATTTTCTGAAAATCAGTTTATCAGTTCTAGTTTTTAATTTTTCAAGGTAAAACGGTGCGTGGTACCAAAAAAGTGTGTAGACGGTAAAAGTTGCATCCCATTGAGGTGCATTTGTGGTAAAATTTCAGACCTTTAACCTGAAACGTTCCTGAGATATTGAGCAAAAACTGTAAAAAACGTGAATCAAATTTGACGCCCTCTAGAGGCTAAACAAAGCAACTTAGCCGTGCCCGCTCAACGTCACGTGATAGCTCCATTCATTAGCTTTCTTTTGTTATAAAGTGGTTTTATACAGGGTGTTTCAAATAAGCGAGTTATGGACGATTTTCTGGAAAAGTGCACACAAATTTTATCTAAATTACGGATTTTTTGACCCTTCTATACTAACGGCGACCATTTTGAATTTTTCTCAATCAAAGTGATTTTTTGAACTAATTTGAACCTGGAGAACACAAATCTCACGTCCATTTTGCTCTAACTGGCACCGTTTCGGAGACGACCTTGAAATGATGTCAATTTTGACACTTTAGGGCGTGGCACCCTTGCAAAATGACATTTTGACAAATGACTCTACGTCATTTTTGATCTATTAACCTGAAGGTATTTAAGCAGTTGAGGAAAATTTTGAAAATAACAAACTTTTTGAAAAAAATCCACCCTTGAAAATTCTTGACAATTCTAGTTTTTAATTTTTCAAGGTAAAACGGTGCGTGGTACCAAAAAAGTGTATAGAAGGTAAAAGTTGCATCCCACCGAGGTGCATTTGTGGTAAAATTTCGGATCTCTAACCTGAAACGTTACTGAGATATTGAGCAAAAACTGCAAAAAACGAGAGTCAACTTTGACGCCCTCTAGCGGCTAAACGGGGCAACTTATCCGTGCCTGCTCAACGTCACGTGATAGCCCCGTTTATTAGCTTTCTTTTGTTGTACGGTCGTTTTATACAGGGTGTTTCAAATAAACGAGTTATGGACGATTTTCTGGAAAAGTACACCAAAATTTCGCTCAATTTGGGAATTTCTGCTTTCGAGGAGGGTGGTCAAAGTAAGGCTGCTAGAGCAAAAACAATTGAATATCACATAACACTTTACATCAAGTAGGCCTAGAATTTGACGTAGATTCCAAAAATTGAATAAAAAATTATAAGTTTGGTTTGTTGCTCAAATTTGGGACACTCTGTATACTGATGGATTATCTAGCAAATATCTACAAGATTCATATTTGTTATTTTTTTTATAAAATGAAAACAAGTTACAAGGAAGTTAAAAATTCAATGAATCACCCTGTAAACTTGTATTGTCAATAACTCGGTTATTTTGACAACTATAGGGTGGTTCAATATTCGAGTTTGTAGCCCTTGAAATTCTCTTTTGACCACCCTGTATAGTGTTTTCACCTAAAACGTCGAATAACTGAGTTATTTACTGTTTTAACTGAGTTGTTTGTTGTAAAGTTTGATTTTGACAGTTTTTACTGTGACAGCTCATAACTCTGTTATTTTGACAGTTACAGGATGGTTTAATATACCAATTTGTAGCCTTTGAAATTGTCTTTTGATCCCCCTGTATATCACATAGTAGAAATGTCACGCTACCGGAAGATTGAAGGTTTTTTACCGGGAATGTGTTGTCCAGAAGGGAGAACATACAGAACAACATGTTTTTAAAAATCCATATTATTTTGAAAAGTGTTTTTGTTAAATATACAACAATTTTCAGAAAGTTTCCGGTAATTTTTCGGAAAAAATTCGAAACTGAAAATTCGAAAATAATTTTTTAATTAATTGTACAAGAATCCCAATCCAAATAAAGTTTAATGTATTTTTAATCATTAAATTTAGTTGTCTTAAATTATCTCATTAAAATACATTCACAAGTTTCACAGTTATTTTCCCTATCAAGGAAAATTTGAAGTAATTTTCCAAAAAATGAAATTTTTTGACTAGAAAATTACCTCTTTTACATCTCTGATCTCAGCACAGAGGATATAGATTGTGATTGGTCAAAAACCTACAACAATGACCAATCACAAGCTATATCCTCTGTCAATCACACTGGTTGCATATGTCCTATCTGTGGAGAAATAAAATTCTACCTTTAAGTATCCCTTTCAAGATTTACTGTAACAACTTCTGCAAGCTTTATGAAAATGTATACTTCATATTTCAATAAAAGAATCTAAGAAAACTTTTCACAATTGGCTCTGTCAGTTATATCGGACATGACTGGATCCTTTGTGTTTCCAGGTCTATTCCGTAATTTTCAATAGCGCAAACGGAAGCTGCCTTTTATATTACGAAGAGGATGGATAAAGTAAAAATGTTTGATTTCGATGTGGTGCACTATTCTTCAGTACTTCATTGATTTCTAATTAAGCCTCAAAAGGGTGAAATCATTCAGTATTCATAGCGTGAATGGAAATAGATTGAATTATGAAGTTTCCCAATTAGGTGTTTCCCCCGCCAAGGCGCAAAATCGATACGGCAAAGTTCAATTACAAAGATTGATCGTCAAACTTCAGTTTCAAGAGTTAAGAAGTCCTATCGATCATTCAGATTCACAGATTATAAAATATGCCGTTTTCTATATTAGTTTTAATAGGTGCATGTTACTATAGACTCGAGATTGAAGACGATTAAAACAAATTGGCGTGACAGTACTAAAAACCTCCGTTGTTTAATCAGCTTCATGGTCACGCAATAACGAAATGTGCAACTGGATATTCTTTCAAGACATGCAACCCACATTAATGGTAATAACAGTATTTAGAGCAAAAAACGGGCTACTTTTACATCAAAACTCATTCCGACGTTGAACAATTCGCGTGTGTTCAAATCGTCTGTCATATTCATGCTGGCCAGCTTTTTAAGTCCAGGAAATGAGATTCAATAATATCGAGATGAGAAGAGAACTTTCAGCCCGGAAGTCCTCGCTGAATTCAGATAAAAAAGTTAATTTTTTGGAGTTTCCAGCGTTTCATTTAAAATCAGGTTGGTTCACCTTTGTTGAAGCTTTTATAGACTTTTTGGAGTCTTTTGAGAGCTTCTAGACTGTTTTAGAAGGCTTTAAAAGCATTTTCTACAGAGTGTTTTGAAAGCTTCTGAAACCTTTTCAGTCTGGCTTTGGACAGTTTCATTTAATGGAAATTCACTTGTTTTGATCTGATTTACTTCAATCTACCTGGAAAAGTCACCAAACACATGAATAGTCTGTCAAAACAAGTATTCAAGAAGCATAATGTAAATCTATTTTAGTTCAGTTTGGATTGATTGAATTTCAGTGGAAATGTAATGGAAATTTACTTGTTTTGACTAGAAATTGGAAGCTTTTAAACTGCTCTAGAAACATACGGTAGCTTTTAGACTGTTTTGAATTCTTTTGAGAGCTTCTGGACTAGTTGAATATCATTTTGAACCTTTTTAGACTGTTCTAGGCTGTTTCAGGAGCACTTGGAAGCTTTTGAAATCTTTTTAGACTTCATCAATTGTTGGAAACTGCTCTAGAAACATACGGAAGCATTTAGACTGTTCTAAACGCTTTTGGAAGCTTCTAGACTGCTTCTAAAACTTCTCTGACTCTTAATATTAGTTAACGCTATTATCAGTGCAAACAAGTCTTCAATATAGCAAGAGTCATTATTACCATTTAGAATTACCCCAAGAGATGTCAAACTGAAATTTGCTGTTCTTAAGCATCTTAATAGGTTTTGGTTTAATAGGGTTCCAAGTTTACCTATATTAACTTTCAGTAAAGTTTAAGCATAATTTAGAATCAAAAAAAATCTTAAAAGAAGAAGAAAGAAGTTTATTTTACTTAAATTTGTCATGTGGCTGATTTTTGAGAAATAAAACCATAAACAGCGCTGTCATTACAATTACCTTTTTCGGTAGCCATCATTCCATACAAAAAAAGTCAATAGTCAACCAAAACCCGTTTCACTGTTTCTGCATCGAACGCAGCCATCATCAGACATTTTTCCAGTGCATCGTAAAAACACTTTCCGGACAAAAATCTGTCCTGGAAACGATCCCAAAAATCATCCGAGCCGAAAATGAAATATTTACAGAAACGCGCCCGAAACCAAAAATTTTCCGAAATTTTGAAAGTCCGCCGCTAAAAAGGAATTTTATGTGAACGCGTCAGAACTCCGGACTCCGGTGTAACAAGTAGGTAGACCCCATGGCTGGCCGGGAAAATAGGTGCGCACGCAACGGGGATCGAACCCGGAGCCTCCCCGAACCAAAGGGTGCGAGGGGGGCAGGGCTGGAAAAGCGGCGAAGGGGAGAGGAAAACGGGGCTCCCCCATGTATATACACTTGTTGGGCGCGGAAAATTATTTGCGATATCTCTGCGGGCCCTTCGTGTATTGTGGCACTCGTTAATTGGAACGAAGTGACAGTTCTTGGGTTTAATTGTGGAACATTTCTCAAAAACGCCTCGTCATTAAGCTCAAAGGTAACCCTTAAGTCCCTTTAAAGTATTAACTTAATTATAATAAACATCCAGTTTTCCGGGGCTATTTACAAATTATTGGGAAACTCTTAGCCTCAATCAGTCTGTATAATCAGTGAATACGTTTTCATACTGATAGAGAGTAACGCCATAACTTCAATTCTCCTGTACCAGGTGATGAAATAAGACAAGATGTCGGCTGCCTTTAAAATACTCTTGCACTTTTATTTTCTGGCGTAAATAAGATCGCTTTTTGCTTATAACAAGCAAAATTTGTTTAAACCATAATGACTGTATTAATCGTAGATCAAACCTGGCAATAGAAAGAGTATAAGGGATGACGTTCGCGTTGTTTGCATGCAAACAACTAAAATTTAATTTCGAAGAACGCAGACGACACACAAGTAAACTAATGCCCGTCCGGGTCCGTATTGTGCCACGGCAAACAATTTAAAAGGATTAACAATCGCGTCTCTATCCATCCGTGGCCCTCTGCCCTTAATATTCCCCCGTTTCCTTTTTTTGTTTGTTCTAGTTCCCTTCTCGTCAGTTTGAATCTCGATTCTTCTTATCAAACGAAGGCTTACACACCAAAAACAGATTCAACAGTTCTAAGGAAGGAGAATAAAAAAGCAAAACTGCTAAATCTTTATCTGCTATTTGAGTAACCTTATTCCTAAAACTGAGCTCTAAAACTACTCATTAAGTAAATCTAGTCTAGCTCTGTTAAGCACTTTATTGCATTTCAATAAATATTTGATGTCAAATTGCAGTGGATTTCACAGTAAAACATTCTAAACTCCTGAACAAACACAACATACTTAGGGAGACGATAGAGGCAACATGTGTGGCCTCTTTAGAGGAAATTCATCTTTAAAATATATTATGCAATCCGAGCTTCGGGGGTTATTACATTTTATGGTAAGGTAATATTCTGGATGCACACGCGATATTACATATTAGAATGGCTCGTGCAGGAATGCAACTTGTTTTCATATCCAAATGCGGATAATAGAATGCAAACAACCTAAATTCTCGCGATTCTCTTTGCGTATTTTTACTTAATGATCAGATTGAATTATCTTGGAAAATTGCTGGGATTTTCATAAAGTAAATTCACTGGGTAGTACAGTAAGGTGATTGAGCAATGTAGATATAATTCAAAAGTGTCACAAAAATTCTGTCTACACCCCAATACACCTATTGAGGTTATTTTCTGGCAGTTCACATAGTAAAATAGCCTGTACATTAAACAGAATGTACACCAAATGCAGTGGATATCTTCAGTAGCTTTAAAAAAAAAACTGGTTGAATTTCTTTATTATTGCCTTAGAGGCTTTTTGGTATCAGCTACTCACTTACAATATCCTTTTAAAATATTTACATAAAACGTCACGTGATATTAGTAGGCCTGGGTCGCAATATAAGTTTCCCTGTGTCATCACAGGACATATTAAAGTCCCTAAGGACTTCTCGTGCTCTCGACGTAATTATCGATCCTGCTATCACCCTCTTGTGGACCCCAAGGAGCAGAATTATTACTGTACAAATTTCAAACTTTGCTTTACTCAGGCTTACGCCAGTGGGAAACTTACCTAGAATGATAGTAGATAAGATGAAAAAGGGGTGGTTAGTTAATGATTGTGATAGAGACACGACTCGTGTTTCTGGGTCAAAAATCCATTGGCTGCCGCTCGTCGTCACGCATATCGATACTACCGCCAGAACAACTAAGAAAAAAGTTAAATAACAGATATGGAAGATTTTTTTACATGTCTTTGAGGCCTGTTTACAATCTTGTATTGTTGGTTAATAAATGAACTGAAGAAACAAAAAAAAATAATACTCACTTCTCCACCGAGTAGTCGAAGGGTGTAAGCAGGCGATAACTTCAGTGAGTCGCCGTTCAAAAGCCTTTAAATCTGCAACCAAATCTATCTTATAGGTTATGAAATTAAGTGTCTGTGGAAAATACGATTTTACCTTCGCAAGCCGTTTGTTCAAGAGACATTATAGTTTTATCTCTGTTTGTTATTTAAAAAAAAATCCCGTAAACCACTAGAAGAGCATTAAATTATTAAATTTCGTTTTTACAAAAAAAACAAACAGACACAAATCTATGACACAAATTCTAACCTAAATTTTCCCTCACTGTCAAGTGTCAAATTTGTCGCGGCTCTTCCTACGCCCAACGCTGTAACGTGCCGGTTTCTTTTCAACGGATAATACAGTCACGTGGTAGTTGTATCTAATTTAACTTCTGTCAGTTGTCATTAAGGCAAATCTTGCCTACTGTTTTCATTTTCTTTCATTAGTTATTCAGTATCAACAACTTCAACAAGGCAACTTAAACACATTAAACAGTACTTTTTCTCAAAAAGAAAAACAAATCATTCAGTCAATTTAAACGTGATGGCGTCTTCGTTAGAAAACTTAGAGGCGCAACTGGAAATGTTTATAGAAAACGTGCGGCAAATTCATATTATAGTGAGCGACTTTCAGCCCCAAAGTCAAAACGTCCTCAACCAGAAGCTGTAAGTACCCAAATAAACCCTGACTAATCGTTTTGACTTGACTAAACTACATTGTAGACAAACCATGGTCCATGGGCTACAGGAGGTAGATAAACTAAAGTCACAAGTTCAAGATGTGCATGTTCCTTTGGAAGTGTTTGAGTAAGTCATTGATACTTTAAAAGTTGTGTTCACTGTTAATTTTTGGGGTGATTTAGTTATATTGACCAAGGACGCAACCCACAGTTATACACTAAGGACTGTATAGAAAAAGCCTTAGCCAAAAATGAACAAGTAAAAGGTAAAATTGATGCTTACAGGAAGTTTAAAGCAAATATGCTGCTGGAGCTAAGCAGGAACTTTCCTAATGAGCTCAGTAAATATCGGGCATTGCGTGGGGATGAATAAATTTTATTTATTCTATATGTGTTGGAATTAAAATATAAAGTTAAGATTAAAAAATTGTATTTGTGTTGTAAGTTACAAAACTGTCTTACACCCTAAAATAACCTTAAAACTCCTGGTTTCCCCAACGAATCTGTAATAAACATACACAATATTACACTCAAAAGATAGGGTTTATAAGTGAAACTTACATCAGACTTAGCCTTTAACTTCCTGTCAATTAACCCACACAGTGTCTCCGATCGCACTGAAAGAGAATCAATTTTCTCTATAAGCTGTTGGTAAGGGCTTAAAGGTTGGGCCCCCATTACCACATGACCTAACTTTGAGTCTATTTTTGCATCAAGCCTACACAGAAAATAATAATTAAAACTAGATAATCAACAGGGTTTTACAAATACCGGGCGTTTCTGATTAAATTAACAATCCAACATTCAGCCTCATCAGGATTCATGTTCAGTTTCTCAGCAAGCATACCAATACTGATGCATTGATGAATACGGCAGAAAGTTTCAAAAATCATCAATCTAGCATTCTCAACAAATTCTTCCAGGCAAGAAATCAAGAAAAAGTCATTGTAGAGCACTGCAAAAACAATAAGTCAGCAACAATTAAATGCTTCAAGTTACCAAGCAACTCTTGCCTGTTTGACAGTCCTGCAACTTCTGTCTAGCACCGTCAAAGTCAAAATTGACATACAAATGCTCCAGAAACTCTGTGATAGGATCACGGTAAGTGTAACTTTCTTGTTGAATTACTTTAACTAAATCTTTAAGTGCTGACCTGTAATGCTTCAACTTTAGTAATAACTTTTTACAAATTTCACATACAAACAAACCTTCTACCCCTGTTAATAATTACAGCAGTAGCTAAATAACGCAGTATGTGTGGACACATAGTCTGTATAGCATTCAGATAATGGGGTTTATAGAGAAACATTTCAATAATCAATTCTCTACCCATGGCATGATTGAAGAATACAAATAATGACCAGTGAATTAACCAAGTTCTTTGCTGAAGTAGCTGTAGACTGTTGCCTACTTTAATTTAAAAAAAACCATTAAACTACTAAACTAGCAGTCATACTCAGAATTTTTGTATAATACCTCCAAACTGGTTGGAACTGTTGTCAATATGCTCCCTTAACTTATTCAAGTCCTCCAAAGCTGAATCCCAGTTTTGTACCAAGATTTCTGAAGCAAATTTACCCCAAAGTGCACTCAAGTAGTTTTTATCACTTGGAGGCAGGACCAGAACACAAAAATACAGGTATGAAGTGGAGACTGAATAGTTACCACACTCATATCTGTATTTGGCCAATGCGTGCAAGGAATTAACCATATCCATATCAAACTATCAACAGTCATAGTTAAAATGAGATGCAAATGAAAGCAACAGTAGTCACCAACCTTAACCTCTTTCTCTAAGTAAGTAATTAAAGTTTTGGAGTCCCTCATATTCTCCATATTCTTCATTACCTCCTCGTTACCCATTATGTGCAATATGGGTTCAACTTCCTGCTGCAGCTCTTGCAATTGAGCCACAACATGTTGCCTGCGTTGTTTCAGATCTTCAGGCACTTCATCTCTAGGATACAGTTGTTTTCTGATGTCGATCGCATAATCGATCATGTTGGTTTTGCTCAAAATTTCCAATTTGGCTTTTAGAACCTCAGTTTCGTCATAAATCTTCCAAAAGAGCAGTTTTTAAACAATATGGGTTAACCTCAAAAAGCGCTTGCTTACCTCTTTAGCCGAGAGAAATTCCAATAACGGGAACACCAAATGTCGATCTAGATATTGTCCAATTTTTGATGTTAAATCGTATTTAGCCATAATTGCTGTTTATTTTAAAAATAAATATTAATTAAACATTAATTTAAAACCACAAGCACAAGGTTTGCCCCTATGCTGATACAGGAAAAGGGAATGACATTTTTGACAACCGACAGTCTAGTCTATAGTGTCAATTGTCCTCACTTAAAATATAGAACTAATAGAAGAAGAAAGAAGTGGAATTTTTTTATTAAATAAATCAGACTAATTAATAATAAAAAATAATACTTATGTAACAAGAAAATGTGTAAAAGATTATACAACACAAAAACCATGGCATAACAACATAATAAAGCTAATTTTTGTTCACTGGGAATGGGGCCCCTGACCAATATACTTGTCAATAGGTTCATACTTCCAAGCCGTGTCTTCTAAGTACTGTAGCTCCTTGCGAAGTTCTCTCATCCTATTTTGGTGCAATTCCTGCTCAATCGTCTCCTGACTGGTTTGAACCAGCATCAATAGCTCCGCATTTTTGTAAGCCGGCAAGGTTGCTAGTGATTTATCTTCTTCAGAGTCGTTTTTCATTGGTTCCGCTGGAGACAATTGGATACTTTTGGAGACGTTCAAATTGGACATTATAAATAAAAAAAGCCAACTTTATTTTATTTGTCTTTGTTATGTTATAAGTAAAGTACAAATATTAAACCAGCAAAATATAACCTCAAAGTCTTAAGTTGGATTGTTATTTGTTACATGTCACGTGCTGGATTTCCCAACAGTCTAAGGTATAGCCACGTGACTAGTTTAGTCTAGAGAGTGTGTCGTTTCATTGGCTTTTAAAATTGTATTATTAGCCAATCGAACTGCTCTAAATTCAGTGACGTCAGAACGTTTTAACAGATGACTCTGGTTGTAGACAGAGGGGGAAAAGTACTTTAAACAACAATAAAAAGTTAAACAAAAATATAATTGTTAAGGCAAATTTCTCTATTTCGATTTCAGTACCCAAAGTGTTGTGCAACAAGTAGCTTATTTCCGTGTCGCATTTGTGTCATGAAACACGTGAACATTCCATTCTATGTGATATAAATCATACTTTAGTATTACTTACAAGTGTTATAATGGAAATTAAACCAGTGGAGGACCCCATACAAAATCGAATACTATTAGAAGAGACCTTTTATGTGTTGTCAAAGAAAAGTAGTACTTTCAGAGTGAGACTGACTCCTAAAGGGTTACATTTAATCAAAGAGAGCAGCGACAATTACAAAGAACAAGTGATTCACCTTAAAGATATTATAGGATGTCAGTGTTTAAGGAGCAGAAAGAAACATCGGGACTGCACCTGCCAGTCTTTGCCCAGATCTGATAGTTTACAAGTGGTCGAAGACAACTCTGCAGACCTGGATGATTCAGATACCAGTGCCTATCTATACATTTATGCTTATGTTGTGCAAGGGTCTAAAGAATCAAACAGAAAAAGGGAGAGAACCATCATAACTTTGAGGTTCAGGTCTTTTGATAAGTATGAGGATAATTATAAGGAAGCTCAAAGATGGAGGTGTGCCATTAAAAAAATGTTGCGTGAGGAAACTGTGAGCAGCTCAATGGTGATTGATTACACATCAGTCAGTCGCCTTAAAGAGAACAGAAGATTGCTCATTCTGTGTAATCCTAAAAGTGGTGCTGGGAAAGGCAGACAAATATTTCAGCAAAAAGTGGCTCCAATTTTAAATGAGGCTGAAATTCCTTATGATCTGTACATGACAAAGCATTATAATTTTGCTAGAGATTTTGTAAGGGGTAACAATTTGTTTCAATGGACTGGTGTTATTGGGGTAAGTATAGCTACTGAAGGTCAGTGAGGCTTAGAAATCCATTTGATTTTTGTATTAGTACAGAAATATTTGAAGGACAATCTTCTCTTATCTGGTATTATCCCCTTAGGTACATTGTCACTTATCTTTATTATTAAGTATATCCATTACTTAATTGAAATTTCATTGTCTTATCATATTTACTGTAATGCCAAATTTGTGTTCTTTGGTATATTGACTGACTGAATCCAAGGGTGCCTCTAGAACTATTTTTTTCCTAGGTTGGGGGTGATGGCATAATATTTGAAATTATTAATGGAATCTTTGAACGTCCCGATTGGTCGGACGTACTAAAATCCATCCCGATTGGCGTAATTCCGGGTGGTTCGGGTAATGGATTGGCCCGCAGTATCGCCCATTATTGCGACGAACCTTATTTGCCTGCGCCGACGCTGCCATCGGCTTTGGCCGCCGTCAAGGGGCACCAGGAACCAATGGACCTTGTTCGTGTGGAGACCGTGTCTCAGATTGTTTTTTCGTTCCTGTCGGTCGGATGGGGGTTGTTGTCCGATATCGATATTGAGAGTGAAAGGTTTGTTTCATGTTTATAAATTGATTTCGTTGTTCTGGGTGATTTAACTCTAGAACGGGGGAAAAAAGAGACATTTCGGACTGTTGTTTTATCCCTACTGTTTAGTAGATTAGGTATTAACATTTCTGAAATGCAAATTTAGATTAAAGCCTCGTTTTCACACTGTATGAGCAAGCCAGGGTTGCCAGATCTGTTGACTTCATTTTTTCAGTCCAATTAAAAAAATACCCAAAACTCCCACCGATTTTGAAGGTATAATGCGTTCCTCATAAACTGCCCCAAATGGGATGGTTTCGAGTAGTAAGTTTCAGACCTAAAATCTCCATGAAATAATATCCCCATAGAAGAAAATCCTTTATTCTGGCAACCCTGAGATGCGATAATAACGTAATTTGACATAATTTAACCGTCAAATTAACGTCATTGTGACTTAACACTCATGGTGGATGAAGACGAGTGCACAGAAAATTGCAAAATTTTGACAATTTACAGGTTAAGAGTATTGGGAGGTACCAGATTTACAATTTGGTCAGTGGCGCGCTTAATCGGACTGCGATCGTACAAAGGCAAGCTGTGGTACCTACCTAGTACCACGAGGACTCACGACACGAATGGCGTGTTTAAAAGTCCGGTCAATAGGGGGAGCAACTTGGATTTACCTTCCGAGTTTAATTTAGAAACGGCAGAAGGTATGGTAATTTAGTTAATTTGATTTGCATTGCCCTCTGTTGTCATTTTTTGGTGTTTTATCTCCTTGTTGTGACTGTTTTGGTTCTATTTAGGCAGGCCGAGGGTAGATTCATGGTATAGTGCGCGTTCTAGGCGTAGTGCGTATTTTTCTACTGGTGGCAGTTCATATCAGTCGACCGCTGATAGTGGATTAGGTAATTTTCATGCTTTCGCTTTTAATGTCAACGTCACAGCTTCAGAGTTATATTAATTATTTAAAAATAAACTTGACAAGTGGTTGGGAAAGAAAAACTTTACCAATTTGTGCAGGTGATAGTGCCGACTCGCAGGGCCGTAATCGAAGAATGTACGGCCCCGCCCCTCAATTACCCAGTCTTACCGCCTCTTTACCACCCGGTTGGGAGTGTATCGACGGCAGATTTGTTATGGTAAACTGACATTGTACCAGTGTCACAGTTTGTTGAAATAAATTGTTTAGGTTCACGCTTCGTATCAAAGCCATTTGGGCGAGGATTGTCTGTTCGCCCCCGAGGCTCGATTAAACGACGGACTGATTTGGTTGCTTATAGTTAAACATGGCGCCACCAGGTCACAGTTACTCCATTTTCTTCTAGGTAGACTATAATCCTGCTGCTTGAGCTGTCAAATTGTAAAAAGGGTCGATTTTTGTTAGGTTTAAGCACCGGCGCGCACGCTACTTCCGGCCTCAAAGATTCCACCAATCATATCGAGTTGATGGCGGTCAAAGCGTTTCGGATAGAGCCGGACATGACTCAAGCTGGGTCAGTTTGTGTTTTTTCAATTTTTGAAACAATATTTGATCTTCTACGCAGGTATATGACTGTGGACGGGGAACATGTGGAGTATGGGACGATTCAAGCGGAAATATTCCCGGGATTGAGCAGGATTATGGTTCCCTGATCCGAGCATTGTGGTTCCTACGGTAACCGTCGTAAACACAATAGTTTAAGGAGAAAATCTAAGGTTGTGATTTTGTCTACTTTGGAGCCGCTTTTGATACGATTTGATAGTTTTTAATCCTCCGCTTAAGTACTTATTCAAAGGTTTCTATAGTAGGAATTTAAACAAAAGTCCTAGTCTTCGCATATTATACGCTTATAGTATGGTACTACATTTTAAGGGTGTCAGCAATAATTACTCGAACAATCATATCATTAGCATTACTGAAATCCCAAGGTAAACATGACATTTTTTACAGAATTTATTACTTTTTCAGATATTTTATTATGCTCAGTAAATTACTACCATTGTCATAACAATTAGGCATTTATAGTTTTTTAAGGAAAAATGTGTGATTTTACTACCAAACATCAAAACTTTTATTATCCTTAAAATCACATATAATGAGTGTTTAAGCTCTCTTTCAGTTTTTAAAATCAAAAAGTTTTTGTAAAGGCTGTGATCAATCAAATGACAATTATTTTTAAAAAAGAGGTGAAAAGTTACGGTCCCATTTATTTACCGCTCTATGGTGCAAACAGAGTGAAACGTCACAATGACGTAACTTGACAGTTAATCAAATTATGGTTTTGTCGAATTACGTCATTGTGACGACACACTCGCTCTGTTTGCTCCATGAAGCCTGAAAATAAATGCGTTCTTAGTGAAAATGATCACTTTCACACATTTTGTTTGCTTATCTAGTAAAAGTCGCCTTCAAAGCAATAAGGAAATACCTCAAAAACCTTGCAGCTGTTGGTATTTTATCAAAAATTGCCACCGCATTTAAGTCCAAAAGTATTTTTGTCTAGTGCTTTAGGATATAAGTGGTTAAAGTCAATTTTATCTATTATAGTATCCTAGTTTAATTAGGCCTGTACAGTTTTTTCTTGTTACTCTATAGTTGATTATATAGCAATGTTAAAATAAAACACTTCTTAAAAATATTACACACTGATTTTGACATATTTGACAGTTTTTCAAGCTGTAGATATGAGACGTATTTTGGATTCAGTGTTTACAATATCTGTATCATTTACGTTAAATTCTTACAATCAATGATTAAATACAAATCAAAATATCAATTTATAATTCCTTTTTGTTTTAATCACAAGATATTTACAATAGTTTGTCACGTGACAGCTCGTCTACTGCTCACGCATAATCACGTGATACTATTTACAAACTATAAGCGTCGACTGTCAGTTAAAATTGACGTTTGATATACCACATTTTTATTGCCGGCATTTTGTATAAAATTTGTTTTGTGTACATTCTTGCAAATAATATCTAATTCTAATTTGAAACAATTATCAAAAACCATGTATCTGCTCAGCTGCAGAGAGTATTTTTAATTCGATTATCAATGTGCTAACACCTAGATCGTTCGCAATGGTTAAATCGGTAGGAATTCGCGCTGTTTCTGACAAATTTTGAGGTTAAGTGAAGTTAAACATGGAACAAACTCCAATCCAAAAGGAGGAATTTAGAGTAACTAAGGAGAAAATCATTAAAACCCAGTAAGTATGCTTTCGAATTATTCAAGTAATGCCTTATCATTGTGTGGTTCAAGTTTGTTCTATCAAAGTGTTTACATGTTTCAGTGACTTACTAGTCTTGTACAATGAGAGATGTGAAAAACTAACCAAAGCAAGCCAATCATTCAAAGCTTTAAAGCTTAAAAATGAGTCCCTGTCTAGTGACGTAAACCGTCTGACTGGGGATAATGAAAGGTTACTAGAAACCATTGGACACCTTAAACCTGCCTTAGATGTTAAACTGAAAGAATTGAAAGACTTGCAGACTGAACACGCAAAACTAGAGAAACTCTACCAACAACATTTGCTTGATTCCCAATCGACTATATCTCAACTTCAAATCAAATCAAACCGGTGCAGTTGCGACTCCAAACTGTCAGAATCACCATCCACCAGAAGAAAATCAGCAGATGATAAAATTAGGCATCTCAAACAGGTCTGTAGTGATTTAAAAAGCATAGAGAGTAAATTGAGAACTGAAAATAGGAATTTAGTTAAAAGGAATGAGGTACTTGAAGGAAAATGTTTGAATGCTGAAGATTCAAGTGGTGGTTTAAAGAAAGAGCTGGAAACTCTTCAACACAAGGTGAGTTGATTTACCCTAGTATTACTGTTAATAATGTGGTTGTTATTACAGTTTTGTAAATTTTGCCATTGTTGTAGTTAAAAACTGCAGAAACTTCCTTACAAAAACAAGAGGATGTGCAACAATCTTTGGACTCTATAAAAAAGAAACATGAGGAGGAAATTGCTTTACTAAACAAGAAAATATCCTACTTAACTCTGGACAGTAATAAATTGAAGCAAATTGCAACAGAGTGTGATTTACTGAAAGAACAATTGGCTAAATATCAAAAATCTAAACAACACCAACAGACTCAAACTGTAATAGAATTTAAACTAGTTAAACAAGATGTGTCAACACAAACTAACCCAACCATTGAAGAGGAGGACCATTTTGAAAATGGATTTGTGCCAATAGAGACAGAGTGTCCAGTAATTGAAGATGAACCTACTGAAGATTGTTTGAATGACATTTTCAATGATATGATACTACCTTGGACTATGCTGTCACCTTTGAGATGTTCACCAAATATTGGTAAGTATTAGTTTGTTACTCACACTCCCCTCCCAAAGATCTTAAGTTATAATTACCTAAAATCTGCTTCAGTGGCAGTATCAGTGACTTCTGACTGTTGCTGGCAACAAAATGCTACTGACAACCTTCTAAAAAGTGTCAGAAGCTTCCACAAGTGTCTTAAACCTTCCCAGAGTTGTTTTAAAGTGTCAGAGGCTTCTAGGATCGTTTTCAATGTGTCAGACTCTCTAAATTCTACTGAGAACTTTCTGAAAAGTTCCAATGCCCTATATAACTGTCTTACACTTTCCTAGAGCTGTTTTAAACTGCCAGAGATCTCTAGGATCGTTTTGAAAGTTACATAGAACTCTAAATGCTAATGAAAACCTTCTAAAAAGTGACAGAAGCCTCTACAAGTGTCTTAAACCTTTCAAGAATTGTTTAAAATTGTCAGATAGGTCTAGACCCATTTTGGAAGTGCCAAAGTTCTCTAAATAATACTGCAAATCTTCTACAAATGCCAGAGGCTTCTACAAGTCTCTTAAACCTTCTAAGAACTGTTTTAAATTGTCAAAAGCTTCTAGATTTATTAAGATAGCTCCAGAGGCTTCTAAATACTACTGACAACTTTCTAAAAAGTGCCTACAAGCTTCTACAAGTGTCTTCTACATTCTCAGAGTTGTTTTTAAAGTGTCAGAGGCTTCTAGGATTGTTTTCAATGTGCCAGACTCTCTAAATTCTACTGAGAACTTTCTGAAAAGTTCCAATGCCCTATATAACTGTCTTACACTTTCCTAGAGCTGTTTTAAACTGCCAGAGGTCTCTAGGATCGTTTTAAAAGTTACATAGAACTCTAAATGCTATTGAAAACCTTCTAAAAAGTGCCTTAAAACTTTCAAGAACTGTTTTAAAATGTTAGAGGCCTCTAGGACTGTTTTGAATGTGCCAAAGACCTCCAAATGCTCCTGAGAACTTTCTAAAAGGTGCCAGAGGCTTCTAGGACCATTTTGAAAGTTCAGTAGGGTCAGAGATGTCAAAAGTGTCATAAACCTTTCTAGAGTTGTCTGAAATTGTCAGATGCCTCTTACAAGTACCAGAGCTCTCAAATAATACTGCAAACCTGCTAGAAATAGCAAGAGGCTTCTACAAGTGTCTTAAACCTTCTAAGCATTGTTTTAAATTGTCAAAAGCTTCTAGATACAATAGGAAAGTGTCAGTGGCCTCTTAATATTACTGTCTAACATTCTAAAATTGCCAGAGACTCCTGAATACACTAACATATGTTTTCTGCTGGTTATTGTGACACAACAGTCAGAAATCAATCAACTACTTTATGTACATTAAGAGGGTTTTACAAAAAATGTTGGTGATTTTATTACAGAAACCCCCACTCCACTACTTCAGGATATTCCACCATTACCAAACATTATTATTACACCGCCTACACCTGGCATTGATGCCACAACTGCAAACAATGACTTTACCATGTGCAAACCCGCTAAAAAAGCGCTACGACGCAGGTCTAAAAAGTTTTGGATGCCCTTTGCGTTCAACACTTTAGTAAAACCACGACGTAGACTCGTGACCGTAAAAAAACCTAAAGAAACCGACGTAATTCTAAAAGCTTTACAAACATTGCAACGCAACAAAATCACTTTCACTATTTCCAACCAATCGGTTGTTCAACCTCCAAGGGAAGTTTACACCAATCAGAGTGTGTGCTTGATTCAAAGTTGCATGTCACTAAAAAGAAATGCCATGTTGCTAAGGGGCACGTCGTCTGATGACGACGATGCTGAGTTACTAGGGTTCTACACTCTAGAAGGGGCCACTAAGACTGTTACAGAGAGTAAATGTGTAGTTTCCTCCCCTAGCACTGGTCTGAAGGATATTCTTCAACAGTTGTTGACGGGCATCAAAGAAATCAGCACCAATTCAAATTGTGATAAATTAACTTGTAGCAAACGTCGAAAAAGCAGTAAAAAGAGAGCAGTTAAAATGTCTGATTTTAATTCCACTACAGAGTCCGAATTGGAACGGTTGTTCCGCAAGTCTTCTGACGTTTTAGTACGCAATCGCAGACTGTTAGCTGCAGCCAAAGAACAAAGCTCCAACTATGAGAGTTTATCTGAAGTTGACTCAGATTTAATGGTCGATTCTGGTTTGGTCACAGCCACTCCAGTTAATGACAGTGACAGTATACTCAGCTGCACCACAATTTCCGAAGGCTTTAAAGGTTTTAGTAAACAGGACGTCACAAACTCCACACTGTTCTGGCACGCTGCCCAACGTTGCCAAACTCAACAAGAGAAAGAGTATGAAATGCCGGTATGTCCTGTTCTAATTAGTCCTTTGGCTTCGTCAACTAAAAGCACCCCTCCTAAAGACACTTGCAGTTTACCTTATTACGCAGACAACTTTAAAATACCCCCCACTCCTGACGTTGAAGACTGTAAAACTTCTGCAGTTACACAAAAACTAGATTTCCAAACTGATTTGGATTTGTCCATTCACACTGAAGATTTAAATAACTGTTCGTTGAGCGATCTTCATATATCCGACTTGGATTTAAGTGTAAGAGCGCCAAAGAGGAAGTTTGAGGAAGACACTGACCGTGAACCATGTAAAAGCCCTAAACTAGATTCGGTTAAGGTTAGGAAGAAGGTTTTAAGTAAGGAGTACGTTTCCAGTAATAGTGACAGTGATTCAGATCAACCTGTAAAACCTCCAAAACTAAAAACTCCACCTAGAAGAAGCTTAAAGGTGACCAATCAGGACAAAACTTTAGACAAACCAACAATGAAGTCTCAGAAAGTAAAATCTAAGCTTAAAACACCACCTAGGCGGAGTTTAAGGCTTTCAACAGGAAATGAAAGCGAGTTGGGGCAAAATTTACCCCTCAAGCCACCCTTGTCGTCAGCTAGACGAAGTTCAAGGTTGTCCACTTCTGGAGGTTTACCGGAAAGGCTCTTTTCAGATCGTGACGATGACAATGGAGTGCCTCCCGCGCTAATTAAAAGCAAAATACCGAAAACTTTGATACCCTCTAGGAAAAATATCTGTGATAACTCGAGCTGTGCTAATACCGTAGAACTTAAGAAACCAACTTGCAAGAAAATAAACATTGTACAAGACATATTAATAACCAACAACAAGGCTATTGACCTGTTAGCCGGTCGTGGAGGTCTAAAATTCTCATTACCCAAGAAGAAACCTCTTTCTAAAAATGAGGAAAACACTCCAGTGGACATTCTCTCCCAAGTGATGCAAGACATGACAAAAACGGGACCCGCCCAACGACCTCAACCTAAACGTTTAGTTCCTTTACCTCGGCCGGTATTTCCAGCCACTCAACCAAAATTGCAAGAACAGAGTGACTTCGAGGACTGCCCTAAATCTCCCGAAGTTTTGGCGGAGCTTGAAGAGACGCCGCCTCCTAAACTGATTCCGGAGGACCCTCCCACTGTTTTACTTTCTGGTAAGTGGTAAAAGTTGTGGAAATACCGGTGGGAGGATTTGATTTTTTGGGTTTCAGATGAAATGGCGTTGCTGCTGCGCAATTTAATGGTGTTTGCCAACGAGGAGAAGAAAGTGGAGGAGATTGCTTTGCAGTTGGCTTTTCAGGACATTAACCGAGTGGCCTGGTAAGTGGTTGTTTTCCATCCATGATATATTATGTACAAACAAAAATTGTTATTTAGCAAAATTCTATCGTCCAAATTTAAAATTTCTATGAAATCTTGAAATTAATAAACTTCTAATGAACGGTTTGTGTGAACATTTGTGTTTGTATACAGGGTGCCACAAATTCGTGTCTAAGTTGGTTAAATGGAGGCAAAGTTGCCGGAAATTTCCGAAAAAATACGAAATTTCGGAAAAACATTTTTATTTTATTGTAAGTTTATTTGATGAGATAATTTTAATTTTGTTGACACTTTGTCATTGCAACTTTTTTCCCTTTAAAACCTGACATTTGAAATCTGAAGTTTCGGTTTTTGCCAGCCATCATCAACTTTATTTTGTTATATTACCCTGTTTTTTTAGGGCAGATTTTAAAAGTGCTTTGTTTTCTGATTCAAATGACGTGCAACACGTGATTAATCTTCTAAATTTTAATGTAGTAGTGTGTATAGAAATTTTGTGAAAATTTCAAATTTAATAAAATCCATTATAGTTTTCATAAAAACTTTGGAAGTTGTAACATTTGAAAGTTCCAGTTAAAAAAATAAATCGGAAAATTTGGTTTTTCTGCTTCAATCGGAAATACCTTCCTTAAGAAACCCTTTTATTGAACATAAAATTAAAAAGTAGGTATCTTTTATTTTATTAATGTCCGACAGGGCTATTATTTCATCAATAATGACACCTATTAAGGTTAATTACCAAAGAAATAATGCCCTATGGCGTTATTTGGAGCATCTTATTATAAATAAGAGGCTCTCATGCATTATTGTATTTATAATGCCCTTAGTATCTTAATTACTATTTTATTTTTGAGATTTTACAGCATACAAGCTAATGTATTAAGTTTAACAACATGCGTTTTGTGTAAGAGCAATTATCATCACTAATTAATAATTCAACAAATTCTAACCTAAAACTCAAAAAGTTAACCAAGTGTTGCACGTCATTTAAATCAGAAGACAAAGCGTTTTCATCTGCTTTAAAAAAAAAATAGGGTCGGATTTTAAATGTGACAATGTCAGGACTTAAAGACAGTTGACAAAGTGTCAATAAATTTAAATTGTTTCATTAAATAAGCTTACGATAAAATAAAAAGGTTTTTCCAAAATTT
The DNA here is from genome assembly GCA_018691245.2 of Ips nitidus. NCBI lineage: Eukaryota > Metazoa > Arthropoda > Insecta > Coleoptera > Curculionidae > Ips > Ips nitidus. The sequence continues at coordinate 3,718,926 of CM042801.1, read as the reverse complement.
CGTATTTTTTCGGATATTTCTGGAATATTTAACTCCAAATTCCGCAACTTTGCCTCGATTTAACCAACTTTGTGGCACCCTGTAGAGTACTTTTATATTTCCCCTACTCTTATGGTATTTTTGTTGAAATTAGGGCTATTGTGAGTAAGCTTCAACAGGATGTGGCCAGCAAAGCGGATGTTACAATGCCATTCAGTCCACCTTTAACCCAAACCCAAAGAATTTTGATAGGTCAGTAAAGTTGACTTTCCTGTCATTTAACATGAAAACACAGTGGTCTTGTTTAGGGTTCCTGATCAAGCTGGACAAATCCACGCATCCGGGTATCATTAAAATATTCCAGAAAGCGGTGCAACGGGTTTTGTACGATCCAGTCCAAACTTGCAAGTTGCCGATCGTTCAGCCGTTAACTCGCGTTCACACCGCTTTGTTCAAGATAAAGAACGATCTGGACGGAATTAGGCGGTTCGTTTGCGAGTGTTTTTACTTCAGCCGGGATTTTGCCATCCCTATTTTGTTTACCGTTCTTACTATTTGGCCCAATGTACTTCCAAAGGGGACTCAACTGTCTGGTACGAATTTCCTCCCATCTATCATTTTAACACCAACATTAGGATTTGTTTATTCAGATGTTCCACTTGCTAAACTGATTGTTCATTTGACTTACTTGAAGTTTTGCAACCAACCAGGATACAACTTAATGCCTCTACGGGATTTATTTACAAATTTCTATGGTTACCCCACAGAGAGGTGGAATTGTGACGAAATCTTTCAAGACCTACTTGTAAATTATATCAGTTAGTTTCAGTGTTTTTAGAACCATGCGGGGTGAGATTTAAAGAGTGTTTTTGCAGGAAATCCCGCAGTCAAATCGGCAGAGTTTGGATTGCTGTTATTCCTCAAGAATAAACCAGCCAAATGGGTAAACCGGAAGGTTAAAGAAAGCCTTCTGCCTTTATATCAGCGAGTACCAGATACCAATCCTCATCTTAAAGCCACTCTTTTGTTGTTGTACGCCAGTATTCACCGCTACTTTTCTAGAAAAGACCCCGAGGAATCGGCCTTCATCGACGAGATGAGCACTTGGTTCACGAGTCTGCAGCGTGGTATGTTCAGTGTTGTTTTCCCTTATTCGCAGTAAATAAATTGGGATTTTAGTGGAGAAAGATCAAGACATTAAGGATGCCTTAAAAGTATCACTTAGTCGACTACCCAAACGGACGAACAAAGCGAAAAAAGGCAATAAATCCCAGCAAATCAGTACAAGTGTAGAAACCCAAATAATTAGTGCCAACGTAAGTAACCCTTCCAATAGTATTAAGGTGAACGATCAGAGTTCAAATGAGAAAAATGTAAATAACGGTGAGTTAAGTGTTTCAATCAATACTCAGGTCACAAATGATTGAAAATGTTATAAAAAATGCTGTAAAAATAAAGTTTGTTACTAAATAAGTTAACTCCCAAAGTTTTGTCCAACCATTGTAAGATTATCATCCACTGTACATTTTAACCTAGCGCGTGACGTCAGTTGACTTGATTATTAGTGTATAATTAACGTCACTGAGTGGACAGTGCAGTGGGTCAACATGCTACAAATATTTTTTTACTTCAGTCAGCTTTATTCTAACCCTTTATTATTTACAATACCAGAATAAAGCTTTACAAAAATTAAACATTAACAAAACTTAAATACCTAATCAGATTTCATCTTCATTTAGCAACATATTTGGTATGCCATTACTAATAGGGAATTTCCTTCCGCTGTCTGGACATACCAGTTCACCCTGTATGATCTCAATTTCGAGCAAAGCCCTGTGCGCCTTTTTTAAAAATTCCTCGTTGCTTTCAAAGTTGTCTGGTGTTTCTTTGGGCAAGTCTTTCGAGTGCCCTATACTGTCCACTGCACTGTACAACGCTGGCCAATCAATTTTGGGGATGATTTTCGAAATGAAGTCGGGATTGAAGACAACGTCGGATATTTTAATGTCGGTGGCCTGAAAATAAGGGCTCTAACCGTGCAAAGAACATTTGTACAAACCATGTTTTATACCTTAATACCTAAAGGGTAACCAACGTTCACTCCTCGAATGCATTTTGAGGTTAACATGTTATGGGTCAGGAGTTTCATCTTGAAAGTACCGACCAGTGTAATTTTACAGCTTCCAGCGGTTGAATAAATTTACAAAACACCAAGTACTAAAGCACTACTGTACTACTTTGTCTTTAGTATACAGATACAAGATACAATTTAAAAAACATGGAGAATGCGCAACCAATTAGGACGCAATGTAATAACACACAAACTTAAAATAAAAAATGACATTAGACATTTACCTAACACGTCAAGTCAACTATTATTTTCAATTTTCAGTTTAAAAGCTTTGCTGGACCAAACCTGGGTCACATGACTTGACTATCAAAAATTTGAAGTCAAGTCACGTGGCCCAATATCAATGAGCGTATTTGTCGTGAAAACAGTTTTCAGATGCGTGATCGTAAGATTCCTCGACCTTAATATAGATGGCGGGGTTGCGCTTCAGGGAAAAATCGATAATTTCATTGCGATCTGTTGCCACATGTTGGAGATGGCCGCGAGAGGCCGTTACTTGTACGGAAATGTAATTTTATTATTGCTACGTGCTGGAATGTTGTGCAAAAAACGAAATACTGGAATTTTTCGTCCGAGATAAAAATTAAAAAGGATTTTTAAGGGCCCTCTTCTCTTCGGGACGTCGTGGAATAAAGACACGTGAAAAAGTTGTTTTTCTTAAAACCGAATTTTATTCGCGGAAAAGTCGTTTTTTCTGTTCGAAAAAATAACCGTGGCCGTCATCTCGGGTGCGTGGAATCGCAGGCTTTCAGAATTAGCAACTTGATTTGCATTTTCCTAATTAAAAAGGGAATATAGAAGGTTCTGGAAGGTTGCTGAAGGTTAAACAGCGGTCCGTAGCGCGTGATACATTTTTTCGTTTGCCCACCCCCCGAGGGTGTACTCGGATCGGTCGTGTGCGTGTGCCGTCGTCGGATTGGGGGCTGAGTGAGCAAAGGAGCGAAGGAAAAAATATTAAAGACGGTAACGATTTCAGGTTTTAGGAGAAAAAGGCAAGGAAGACATAGATTAAAAGAAGGGAAGAGAAGGGGAAAAATAGAGCATCAGCTGCCCGATTGAGTTTTCATTCCTTTAAATGTCAATCTACGCATGGCGAACTGAGTAACTGTGCAGAAGTTGACATTGGAATTGAACCAGACCAGCAATCAGTCATTAATATCTATCAAACGTACAATTTATTTTCCAACTGATTAAAGATTACTTAAATCTGTTTATTATTTACGGAGAATGTGATAAAGTTGTGAGTAGAACATGTGAGGTATTTGCCGCTCGTTATCCAGAAAAACCAAAGCCATCACCAAAAGCTGTCAAGCAAATAATTGAAAATTTTAAGAATACGGGATCTGTGAAGAGAAAAGCTATTAAAACAAAACCAATCCTTAATAATACAAATGTAGAAATTGCAATTTTGGCCTATTTTGTTGCAAATCCAACTTCGTCAATAAGACAAGTTTCCATAGAATCAGGCATATCTAAAAGCTCAATTCAAAGGATCCTGAAGAAATATATATAGTCAGTTTTGCAGCCATTGAGGTCCCTTTTTATTAGTGTTGATTGTTTAGAGGTTTCTGCAACCCTCGTTTAACAAAAGTAGGGGTAATTGTTGCCTTTCCAGCTCGGATTGGATCCGGTGGACGTCCTGTAATCCAGGGGTCGTCCAGTATAGCGCTGCAGCCACCAATTAAGGGGTTTTAGTCACTAAAGTTGGCTAAATCACTAACCAAACCTAAAATATTAGTTTACAGTATTAGTAATAGTATTGTTTGCATTTTGGGGGTTGCAGTCTTTTCATTTAGCTATGAGTGCAGTGTTTTGCTATTAAGTGTAGCGTATTAATTACACCAAGACACCCCAAAGAAGGGTTGCTTAACTGCCTACCTCTAATTGAGAGGCCACTTTCAAGTGTTGTTACGTATAGAGTTTATTTATTCGTAGTTGGTGATTTTTCCATTTTTAAATACGTGTAGCCTAAGTCGGCGCCGACATATTTTAATTAAGTGTTAATTGCTTGATTGCATACTTGATTAAGTGTTAATTGCTTGGTTGCATATTTTGATTAAGTGCTAATTGCTGGATTGCATATCTTGATTAAGTGCTAATTGCTTGGTGGCATACTTAATTAAGTGTTATTTGCTTGATTGCATATTGAATTAGGTGTTGGTTGTTTGATTGCATATGAATGGAAGTTTAAAGGGGAATATACCAATATCCCGACAGATTGTTCAGTCGGTTGTATAATATAATTCTTTCATTAATTATGCGGGGTTAAAGTGCCTTGTTATTTACATATTTTAAATTTAAATGCTTTTCTTGTGCTTGAATTTGCACTAGTGTGTTGTGGATAAATTGGTGAACGGCTGCTTGCACTTATCTCATCGTTATAGCATACGATCCCTACTTGATTTAATTAATTCAAGTCTGGCTCCGTGTTGTCATTTTAGATAGCAAAGTTTATCTTTTCTTTGCAGGATTTAATTTTAGTCTTTTCGAAATTGATTAACTTTAATTAATTTGCTTATTAATGAATTTTCCATTATTAATGGGCTCCTAAGGTAACCTTAGTAAAGCCGGGTAGTGAAACGTTGGAGTGTGTTCGATTTGAGTCACTTAATTTGCGTGCGAATAGAGATTATAATTTTTTTTTCTTATAACGCACCTGCTCTGGTGACACAATGGGTGTTCCGTCATTTTAGGATCGCTATACTCTGCTTCCTGCTGGTTTATTCCTTTTCTTTTCTACGCGTGGAGGTAGCATCACGTTAACTGCTCCTGGCATCCCTTAAAAATATTACTTTATCACAAAAGAGAAAGGAGAGGAAAGGGAATATAAAAAACAGCACTTACCTTCAATAGGCGCGATAATACCCTGCAGTTCAAAATATGCTTTATGGTAAAATACCTGTAAAACTATTTTTTTCTTTTTGGGGCAATTCAATAGCTGCTCAAAAGCGTTTTTATCAAATTCCTGGTTAGCGTTTTCTTTGGCACGTTTGGGCACCATTTTTTTATGTGACGTTAATAAATATCCGCTGCTTATTTTAGACATCAATATGAAAATCTATGACCCTGTGACCATACAGAAATATAATATAAAATAAAAATTTGTCAAAATTGCACTTTTGACAAAAATTGAATTTTTCGACTTTTTGAAAAATCGTAGCTCTTTTATTTAAAGTCGCAGGAGATTCGTTCCAACGCCATTCGAAAAAGCATAAAAAATACTACAAAATGGGTTAAAAATGGCCTCTGTAGCTCCTCCCGTTACCGAGATATTGAATTTCAAAAAGTACCTAAAAAACCTCTCTAATACCCCCCCATTCTTTCAATTTTTTTAAAAAGTGAAAAATTTTAAAGGCTTTTTTTGTGCTTATTTCACTTAATTTAATGTTCTTTTGTATAAATATGCCCTTTGCTGTGTATTGGAACCCTTATAGAGCAAAATAAAAATTTGTCAAAATTGCACTTTTGACAAAAATTGAATTTTTCGACTTTTTGAAAAATCGTAGCTCTTTTATTTAAAGTCGCAGGAGATTCGTTCCAACGCCATTCGAGAAAGCATAAAAAATACTACAAAATGGGTTAAAAATGGCCTCTGTAGCTCCTCCCGTTACCGAGATATTGAATTTCAAAAAGTACCTAAAAAACCTCTCTAATACCCCCCCATTCTTTCATGTGGGGACATTTTTGGAAAGCTTGAAATCTGCTCTATCTTTTGTTTTCTATGACATTTTGACGTAACTTGTCAAATAAGGGAGTAATTTAGGGTCAAAGCAAGGTGTGTCCCGAAATATGAGATTTTATGGTGAAAGAATTTTAACGCCCTCTAGCGTCCAAATGGTGTCACCAATCAACTCATGTGGGGACATTTTTGGAAAGCTTGAAATCTGCTCTATCTTTTGTTTTCTATGACAATTTGACGTATCTTGTCAAGTAAGGGAGTAATTTAGGGTCAAAGCAAAGTATGTCCCGAAATATGTGATTTTTTCAACCTCTTGTGTTAGGATTAACTTGTGTATCCTCTTTCTTTTTCCCTAAATTTGTTTGATTTTCGGCAAACTTTTATTTAACCTTTAACAAATTTTCTTCCAGAGTTGCAGAATGAATGTAACGTAAGTTAAACGTTGGTCACAAGATATTTTTTTTAATGACGTCACGACCAATTTTCCCTCCATCAACGCAAATAAATAGGTAATAACTAATAGCTTTCTCAGGTGTTTTTGTTAAAGAAGCACTATTTATTTTCAAATACTTCAAATCTAATTTAATAAATCTAATAATTAATTTTTTTAAAAGTTTTAATTTTTTTAAAAAATTTTAATAAATTTAATAATTAATTTTAATAATAAATAAATCAAAGTTTTTTAATACAATAGACGTTCCAAGTTTTTTTTACGCTCGTTTTCTTCCTGTTCTTTGGCAGCCTGTCTGCGTTCTTCCCTTTCTTTCTCGTCGTCATTCAAACTGGGAATATAATTTTCCGGGTCGTATAGCTTTCGTCCTTCCCCCATATTTGGTCTGGTGGTGGAGGTTGATGTAGATGCACTACTGTCAAGTGAGTGAGTTGATGAGTTGGTTCTGTAGAAAAAAAAATTGAGAACCTCTGGGAGAAAGTCCTTTTAAACATCTTGAGGACTTCTGGTTTTATACACTCCATGAAGCCTCAAGAAGTCACTCTCAATTTTGACCAATATGAATTGAGTGACATCACAAACAAAGTTGTTAGGCAATTTTAGCCCAATGAAATTAAAGCTTTTTAGTTTTTAGATTAGCATTATACTAACCTAACCTACTCATTTAACTTAAGGACTGCAGTTGAAATTGTAGCTATTTAAGAGCCATTGGTTGGTTAAATTATAGAGAGAGTCAAAAAAGGGGTCAATTTATACTAACCAGTAACCACAGTAGTTTACATGCTTCTTTAGGTAAATATATATTTTTTCCAAGAAAAATTGCTTTCTACTTACTTATTAGACATACTGGGATACAAAGTAGTAGGGCTTTCCAACCGTTTTCTCTTCTGCTTCAACTTCTCCACTGGACTGTTCATTTCAATCTCTCTGTGTTTGGCAATGATATGCTTATTGTCTGATAGAAGCTGAAAAACAAACATTCTCAACATTGTTCAAATTGTGCAATAAAGTTTTTTTTAAATTTTGTAATTTATGCTTGATCAAGTACAGAAGCCGACAACTGAAATGCATTTTGTATAACACTGTTATTTTCTGAAATGTCACAAACTTTTTATCTTTAAAGATTAAAAAAAACGATGTTTCATTTCTTAAAAAAAAATATATTTAAAAAAATTTATTCAATTACATACAGTACAATCTAAACCTCAACCACAAACACTTACTACATTAAATATGTCACTTGATCAGTCAGTAACAAATACATAACAAATACATATAATACACAATACAAATACATAAAAATATATAATTATTAATTTTGAGGCTGCGTTTTTTGAGTTGGCGGTTTTTTGAGATGATTCACAAAATTTTCCAGGTTTTCAATGCAATTAACTACCTTTTGACGTGTCTTCGCGGATTTCCAATGTGCATTGATTCCGCGGTTTATTTGCTAACAAATCATATAAAACTTCCCTGTACAATTCGGTAAACGACACCGTAATTGTAAAATCTACAGAGAAGTTGTCATTCACCTGCTTAAAAATATCATTGATTGCCCTAGGTATCACCCCCATATAGTTACTGTCACCACCATCGTATGAGGTACCCATTGTATGGGTTCTGAATTTATTCAATTACATACAGTACAATCTAAACCTCAACCACAATGAGTGTCATAAACCAAACAATCACAGAATGAACAGTTTTATTGGGTGGATGGCAAACTGAATGAACTGTTGCTGATAAAACTTCATATTGAGTTCAAATAAGTTTTTTAACAGGGGAGCCACACATCTGTTGTACAACTCATCCTGTGGTGTGTCAGGGCCCAAGACATAATTAAATGTAAAGCCTTTATTATGTAAGGTCTTGAGCACTACTTGATCATTTTGTGAGATCACTTCCACAATTCCCTTGCAACCTCTTTCAATCTCATGGGATATTAGAGGCCTAACTCGGACTGCCACTTTTACTGCACAAGGATCAGTCATATTGTCTTCTAAATGTTAAAACACTGTGTCTGAAACACAAATGATCATATTAATATTGTTATTCTGATAGTTAGTACATGTGAGGAAATTTTCAATTTTTCTATCAACAAACTTTTTTTCTTAAAAATCATGCAAAAGTAGAAAACTAATCAACAGTGTTCTTAGTGAACTGCCACTACTCTCCTTTTAAATCCTGCAAATGTACTGTAAAAACAATATTGTTAGTCATTGAAATCCATAAGTTATCAAGTTATCCCAATCTACCATTAATACCAAATTTTAAAAGAAAAAATAACTAAAATACAGACTTCTTTAATGTTTGATATTGTAGCTACCTCTTCATCTTCCCTTTCTGATATGTAATTATCTATGTGAGTGAAAATTACTTTTTCCTACTACTTAAGTAATATTCCCTACAAACCAAACTCATAAACAGCTTGAATCCAGTGTAGGTCAAGAATTGGTTTTTTAATGTGAATTGGATCTAGGTTTAGAACTAAACTTGCTGAGTTTCACCAGTTTTTTGGCTTCCTCAGGGCATTAAACAAATACAGTATCATATTACAGACTCTCTTGTCATTTTCTTTGCAGAACAATCACACATCCCTCAAGGTGGTACAGGACTAATTAATAATTTTCTATTTTTACTTATTAGGGTAAGGGTAGGGCTCTCGTGGAAAACGCTATATTTTTCGTATTTTTAAAGATATGGATCTGAAACTTTCTGTATGTACAGTGTGTAGTGTTGGCTCAAATCTGACGTTATCAGATACCGGTTTTGTGACCTTGGGGGCGACCTTGAGCTGTCAAACATGACAAATTTCAATTTTTTTTTCGTTTTATTACCCAGAATTGTGAAGAGCATCATCAATAACCCCTATACCAAATTTGAGCACTTTAACTTCAATAGTTTTCCCTCTGCGTCAAGTTAGATCTAGCAATTCCTATATGCAGAGTTCACGTAGAAAACGCGATAATTTCATCATTTTTTGAGACAAAATTTTGAAATTTGGTATATGGGCAGGGTAATTAAAGGGCTTGAATTTACCAAAGTCTGTTTTTCGCTATTTGATCTCCAAGGTGACCTTGAACTGTCAAATATATGTCAAAATAAAGGTTTTATAAATTTTGCTTTAGGAAACGAAACAAAAAAAAAAAAACCTACATCCACCAAGTTTCAAGTTGATAATAAAAAATTACTAGAAAAAACTTACCTGTTTGCTTTTTTTATCAAAACCACATGAAGGTAGGTGGTAGTACATCAATTTACAGACGATTACAAACCAGTCAAATTAAATAAAATAATGACGAACAATTAAATAAAAAACATCCAAAAGGAAATCAAACAAATTATTAAAACTTATTTTCAACAGTTATGGTTTTCTTACCAATAAAACAATAAAACAAATAAAACTTTTAAAAAATCGTCAAATCACACACACACCGTCAACAGCTTAAAACACCGACTGAAAACAAACTTTACTTACCAGTCTGAGTCTGTTGCCTTATTGTTCAGACATTCATCAATTGAACATTTACAAGCGTTGGTGCAAGGTTTGCCCAACTTCTTACATGGACAACGAAAATTTTTGCATTTTGTGCAGGTACATCCACCTTCGAAAGATCGCATTATAATTATTATTATTTCACTTATCACCGGATTCCAGGTTGACTCCACGTTGACTCGCTGCAAATTTCTACGGGGGACAATCACATACAAATTTGCTCGTTTTTTCCTATGCTTTATGTGGTGTGTTGATCGAACCCCGTATTTTGACCTGTCCCAACTGACTTCGTATAGACTATACCAATGTTTACATTGTTGGATTCTATATTAACTACAGGGTGTCCGCCGGGAAGGTATACTACTTTGTTTTGCCGCCATTGTGGTAAATGTTAGTCTTGACAGTTCATATTTGGTAGTCGTGAAGTACACACGTGGCAAATTTATTATGGAAAAATATTCGATAAACCAACGTGTTTTAATCGTTAAAACATTTTATCAAAATCAATCATCGATTACTGTGACGATGAGAAAGTTACGTTAAATTTTTGGGAGAAACAATGTGTCAACAAAACGCACTATTACTCGTGTAGTGAATTATTTCGAAGAAAGAGGGTCTGTAAGTGATAGGCCCAAGCATAGGCCACAACGTACTGCAAGATCGGCTGAAAACATTACTGCTGCTCAAGAAAGTGTTCAAAACAATCCATCAACCTCAATTCGACGCCGTGCTCAGGAGCTTGGTCTTCAAAGAACAAGTTTGGCCACAATTTTGCACAAGGATTTGCATTTGTTTCCATTTAAGATTCAGTTGACACAAAAGCTTCTTCCACAAGACCATTTACGCCACCGTACGTATGCCAATAGGATGTTACAGCTCGCCCATGACAACCCCGATTTTCATGAAAAAATCATATTGAGTGACGACAACAGAATAGTCGGTTCTGGGCAATGCAAAACCCTCAAATTATTCATCAGTCACCTTTACATCCATTAAAAGTGACAGTCTGGTGTACAATTTGGTCAGGAGGAATCATTGGACCTTACTTCTTAGAAAATCAAAACGGCGTAACGGTAACTGTGAATGGGGAGCGATATCGTGATATGATTGAAAACTTTTTAACGCCACAACTGCATGCTTTGGGCTTGATTAACATGTGATATCAACAAGACGGTGCCACATCGCATACAGCCAGGATTACAATGGAATTACTGCGAGACCTCTTTCCACAACAAGTTATTTCAAAAAATGGTGATGTTGATTGGCCTCCACGGTCGCCTGATTTAACTGCTCCGGACTTCTTTTTGTGGGGATATGTAAAAAGCAAGGCTTATGCAAACAAACCAGAAACGCTTGAGCAACTCAAACAAAATATTCGTGATGAAATTAATGAAATACCGCGTGAAATGTGTGAGAATGTAATGAAAAATGTGCTCAAAAGGGCTCGCATTTGTGAGGCTAACAGAGGCGGACATTTATCTGATATTGTATTCAATACATAATTGCCGACATTAAATAATAATAACCTTCCCGGCGGACACCCTGTATATATGGTTTAGGGTCTGTGTTTTTATAGAGCCTTTGATATCTTTTTTTATTGTTGACATTGTTATTGCTAGATGTATCTTTACTTTCTTGGTTTTGCATTTCCCCATGAGTTATTACATCATTGCTTCCTATATTTGCTAAAATATCAGTTTCGGGTAGTGTAAAGGGAGGGCCGCCCCCCCCTGGATCGTACATGTTTATGTGTAACTTATTCACTTAACAACAATAATAAGGGAAGATGAACAATAAATATAGTACTTACAATTCGTATACGTCCCACTACTAATTAATAGTCGCGATTCCTCAATTCTTCCCCGATTGGTGTTTGGGCGTTCTGGGGCCCCTAAACCGATTTTTATAAAATTAACATTTTGTGTCTGTATAATCAATTTTATAAAACATATAGTGCAAAAGAAATTCAACAAACTTTGTAATAGAAACCAATTCACAGTCAAAACAAGACTGTGTTTCTTGTACTTACTAAAATGTATTTAAGATTCTTTTCAAGGTCTGTAATTTTCTGGTATTGCTCTTCAATCTTCTTGTCTTGATTTTGCATCTGTCGAGCAGTTTATCGTCCGCATTTTCCACTGTGAAATGTAAACCAAAGTAAAGCAAACTCAATTGTGAATAATACAATAACTTACATCCTATTTCATTACTCCTTTTCTGTTTTAGCAGAATTCTGACCTTTTCCTGATTAAGGTCTGCAATTTTTTGGTATTGCTCTTCAATCTTCTCGTCTTGACTTTTGTATCTGTCGAGCAGTTTATCGTCCGCATTTTCCACTGTGAAATGTAAACCAAAGTAAAGCAAACTCAATTGTGAATAATACAATAACTTACATTCTATTTCATTACTCCTTTTCTGTTTTAGCAGAATTCTGACCTTTTCCTGAGACGTGTTTTGTTCTGGTTCCAACTGCTCTGCGTGATTAGAAATTCAACAAACTTTGTAATAGAAACCAATTCACAGTCAAAACAAGACTGTGTTTCTTGTACTTACTTCTAAAATGACGCCATTAACGACGTCTTTAAGCTTTTTGTCAAGGGATGCAATTTTCTCCTGTTGATCTACAATAATTTTTTCTTGGTGCTTCTCGTTTTGAATATTGCATCTGTCGAGCAGGTCTGCAATTTTTTTTCTTGGGTTAATCCTCTCTTTATATGATGGGCTTCTCCCATTGGGGTTAAGAAGTGTTTCATTATGCTTACTTTTATTGTAAGACTGTGCATCTTGGGTGTTCCGTTTCTTAGCTTGATTTCTAACTACTTGATCGTATGTTCTTTTAGATCCTGGCTGCTGGTCTACTACCTCCCTTCTTTGCATGATGGATATTCTATTATTAGTTTCCTGTTGTCTGGATGGAAGGGGAGGATGCTCTATTGGGTTATACTGGAAGTCCCTTTCATTGGTGTATTGCTTAGGGCACTTATTGTTGGCTTCTTGGTAGGATATGTTTTCAAATACCATTAGTTTTTTGATTTGGGTTTGCCTTTGATATTCTGGGCATTGCTTTGACGTTGAAGTGTTCCACTTTATCCAGCAGCTAGATAGACAAAAAAAATTGCTAATTACTGGTTATCTTTTATCAACAACTTGCCTAAAATGGCTGTGGAGGATTAACTCAATTAAAATTAACTTAATTTAAATTAAAATTGCGATGATATATAGAATTGCGAGCGGCTTGTTCAAATAGAGCACGAAGGGCAAACTTGGCTTCAACCATTGTTTGAACAGTGTCAAACCTTGTTTTTGACTTATTTTCTAAATATAATATAAAATTCTTGTAGAGTGGTCATAATTGAAGTTTATTGAGTCAAATTTACTAACCTTCATCTGAATCAGTCAGTCAGTCGACTTGGCCTCCATTAAATTGACGAACACTTTTTCAGCTTTGCCAGCGAAACGGGTTTTCTGCGGCTGTTTTCGTTTCATCAAAATTAAAAAGCATAGTGATATTTAAATTGTATTGTATACTGTGTATTCTTCCCCCTCAACCAACCCTTAACGTGACATGGTGGAGGTGCCTGGTTTCATCCCTGTCTGCTAATCTCCACATTAGTGGACACGCCCTCGCAGACGCAGTTAACGGCGCAGGAAAAAGGGAATGAATAAAGGGTACAATTTGAGATCCGCAAAGACAGCCCATTTGCACTAAGGTACAGAAGCTCAAGTGGAAGAAGATAAGATAAGACAAGGGCCAGAAGGATAAGGAAGAAACATAGCGAAAACACAATGATAGGTTGTGGAAGAAAAAGGGCTAGCCTGCAGGTCCACAGCTGCTTGAACTGAGTAGGGCAACGTCAAGAGGGGCCTGTAGGACGCTCTAAGAAGGCAACATTTTTATAGCAGCATTAGCAGCACATTATTTTGGTATTATATTGGGTATGGTAAAAGGCAAATTTTCTTAATTAGGTTTCATAGAATAGGTGTATAGTTAGCGCAATTATTTATTTACAATATCTTGATTTCTAGGCCAGTGTCGCGATCCCTGACCTAAGTGTAGGTATGTGATGACCTAGCAAATTCGTGCAATTATGAAGTTCTAGGTTACAACAACAAAGTGTACTGGTTTAGTACCAGTTACCAGTACAATGTTTGTGTCAGCAAGATTGGCGAATTGGGGTCATGATGTGGGTATAAATACTGCACCAAAAGCACGTACAGATTACCGAACTCTGGGGTCTTCCCCAGAGGGAAGTCACTGACTGATCTCTGGGTATGCCTATTGTGGAACTTAACGTGGAGCAGTAGGTGACCAAGTGCCACACCCTAGATCAGCCCTAGCAAAGGAAATAGTGTGGGCGCGCAGCTTAAGTTGCCGTTCCAACTTACCTCCCTTTGTTAGGTTCTTCACGTCTTTGCCGGCTCGGTGAATGCCCTCGGACCTAAGTCTAGGGTTCATTCATCCCCGTTAAAGCGTCGCCCCCCGTGTTCCTTCTGCCCTATAGCTTAATAAAAGTGGGTTACCTGTGGAATCCTGTGTATTCTTCCCCCTCAACCAACCCTTAACGTGACAATATTATATAAATTTCATTTAATAACTTAGATGACAAACATGTAAGCTTTCAAAGAGAGTTCAGAAGCACTGCATAGAACTAAATGCCATATTATTTATTATTTTAGTGTCTTGTTTGATCTAAATTTTACTTCTTAAAAATTTTGTCTTTCATCCTTGGTCTAAACTAAACACACAACAATGATTACTATGTATGAAAATATAACTGTTAATGTAAGCCCCTTACTAGTTTCACACCGACTGTCACCGAGTTTGACGTTTAACATAACCTTAAATTGGTTGGTGTTTTATTTAATTATTTAATTTTAATTGTTATTGTTTTGTTGGAATTTATTTAAATAATATCATTTATATTTACACTTTGTTATTATCAAACATCACTATCTCAACCACTCCTTTCTACTCGAACGAGAAAAAAACAAAATCATTGTTGTTTACCAAATCAATGTAATTTGGGCTTAAAGTCCAAAGTCCGAAGAGTAAAAACGGTATTTTCCACTTTATTCAACCCACAAACCTGAGATCCAAGTCCACTTGAACCTATTTGAAATCAGTTTGATCTACTTAACCCACCAAGTTATTATAGAAATCATGGCTTTTACACAGGTAAGCTAATTTTACTCTCTATAAGGCATTAGCTACTAATTTTTTTTTGTTCAGATTATACGGAGCCTAGTCAGGCAGGGCGTTAAACCTGTAGGATCGAGGGGTTACAGCAGCAAAACTATAGCTAATGGCTACAATTTTGGTAAATGCATCTTCCTGTAGCTAATACAGTTTGAGGGTAACTGGGGGTGGTTTTGCAGAACTAAATGAGACCCAGAGAGAGTTTCAAGAGACTGCCAGAAAGTTTGCGCGTGAGGAAATTATCCCAGTGGCCGCCGAGTATGATAAAACTGGGGCTTATCCGTGGGACATTTTCAAGAAAGCCCACCAATTGGGTTTGATTAACACTCACATCCCTGAGGAACTTGGTGTGTATCAATTTTTAATATATTAAAAGTAAAATGGCGGTCCAGAAGAAGTAATAAAAAATAGGGTTAAGGGGAGTAAACAAAACAATAGGCAGTTTTTGAGACTAAATATAAAAGCTAACAAATCACCTTTAGCAACTGTTGCTATGAGACATAATGAAGGTCCCTAGTAAGTGGTTGCCATGAAAACATTGACCATTTTACTTTGTTTTTTGTTGTATACCTGATATCTAATATACAGGTGTGGTAAATCCAAAAGCGACCATAGGAAAACCGTGTAACTGACAGAGAAACGTAGGTAATTGCATGCGCGGGACAAAGACAGAAAACGAAAAAAATTTCAAGTAGGCCATATTTTTAGCGCTCTGTTGCCAAACGCCGTAAGTATTCAATACCCTTGACAAACTTACTTACGGCGTTTGGCAACAGCGCGCTAAAAATACGGCCTACTTGATATTTTTTTCGTTTTCTGTTTTTTCTCCCGCGCATGCAATTACCTACGTTTCTCTGTCCGTTACACGGTTTTCCTATGGTCGCTTTTGGATTTACCACACCTGTATATAGTCCTCATTTGTTTTGACTTTGACGTTTTGACAGTTCCTTCAATTATGGTTTTGTTAAATTATGTAATCATGCCTCTGTTGGCTACAGGAAGTGTCAAAACGAATGAGGCCATAGTGTCCACTGTAACTAACTAATTATGTGAAAGGTGGCTTGGAAATGGGCGTGTTTGACAGCTGTCTTATTATCGAAGAAATTGGTTACGGTTGTACCGGAATGGCTACTGCTTTAGAGGGTACCTCATTGGGCGTAAGTTGGCTCAATTAAATAGTTCTGCCTGGGTGTTTGTTTGTAAAATTGACCTTATTCACGATGTCAGAGACTCATATCGTGTTTTTAAATTGAATCCTAAAGGAGTTTGAAACTCTTCTAGGTGGACTTGGTCTTAACTCATTAGATGGCGGTCTGATAGTTGAAGAATTTGCGTATGGTTGTACGGGCATTGGTAGCGCCTTAACCATCACCGATATCGGAGTAAGTGGACGTAAACACACTCAGGCAGAACATTCATTACTCAACACTGTAAAGTTAAGTTAAGCATTTTGAAAGCAAAGATACACTTTTACAGCAAACTCCCGTGCTGATTTCCGGCAATAAAGAACAGAAAAAGAAGTACCTGGGTCGGCTCATAGAAGAACCGTTGGTGGCGGCTTATTGCGTCACTGAGCCTGGGGCTGGTTCCGACGTAAACGGGCTGAAAACGCGCGCAGAAAAAAAGGGAGAGGAGTACATTTTGAATGGACAGAAAATGTGGATTACCGGAGGCGGCGTTGCCAATTGGTACTTTGTCCTGGCGAGGACTAATCCGGACCCGAAATGTCCGGCTGGACAAGCCTTTACCGGGTTTATTGTGGAACGGGAATGGGCTGGAGTGAATCCTGGAAGAAAGGTTTTTCGATTTTTTAAATTGTTGTTAATGTGCTGATTAGAAGATTTACAGGAAATTAACATGGGACAAAGGTCATCCGATACAAGGGGGATCACGTTTGAGGACGTCAGAGTACCGAAAGAGAATGTGTTGGTGGGGGAGGGGCAAGGCTTTAAAATTGCCATGGGTACTTTCGACAAGACTAGACCTCCGGTAAGTTAGAAATATGACAATTGTGACGTCATAATTGTGTGTGTATATAACATTACAGGTGGCGGCCTCTGCCACCGGTTTAGCGCAACGTTGTCTGGACGAAGCGTCTAAGTACTCCCTGGAGCGGAAAGCTTTTGGAACGTCTATTTTCAATCATCAAGCGGTCGCTTTCATGCTGGCTGATATGGCGATTGGTAAATATATGCCTTTTGCAGTTTCTGGCGTTTGAGTAATAATTCTGATTGGTTTTAAACAGGAATTGAGACTGGACGTTTGGCGTGGATGAAAGCAGCCTGGGAAACTGACAACAACATCCGTAACAGTTACAGTGCTGCCATTGCTAAGGCTTGGTGTGCCGATATGGCTAACAAATGCGCTTCGGATGCTGTTCAGGTCAGTTCTAACCTAACTATAACCTGATTTATGTGCAATTAAGCTGTTAACTTGTAGATATTCGGTGGTAACGGCTTCAACAGCGATTATCCAGTTGAAAAACTGATGAGGGACGCAAAAATCTTCCAGATTTACGAAGGTACCTCTCAAATTCAAAGGATTATTATTTCCAGACATTTAGCCGAAAGAGCTAAGAGCCTGAGCTAATTTTACTAATTATTATGCATACTATGTATGGTTTTTTTATGAGTGGTGGTTTTGTTTATCTAAGAGCTATCTTTTATACTTTATAATTAAATTACTTTCCTATTCAATCATCAAGTCCTTTATTTATTTGGAAAAAATGAATTTTCTACCAATAGTATTTCTCTAAAAAAAAAACTGATTTCGATTGGAAATAATGTAGTTAAACTGAAACTTAATCTAGAACATCACTGAATGTCACATAACAGGGCCGCGCCTCTAAGGCACCAGTGCTCCGGGGGTTTGGCGGTTTGCAGCCATAACACCGTAATGAAATTCAGTCCAGTACGTCTCGATTTCTTGTAAACTGGACACTAAAAAAAAACTGAATTACATGGCCATTTGCACATTAAAAAGAGTCACGTAATTTAAAAAATCTAAGTTCAAACTGAAAAACACGGTCACGTGACCCTTTAAACATTTCGCTATTTACAGTCACGTGATCGTCAGGATTTCGGATTAAAAAGAGTCACGTGACTCTTCAAATAATATTTTGACATCTAAGACAGTCACGTGACCTTTAGGATTTCGTTTTGACGTTAAAATAATTGAAAATTGTCACGTGGCCATTTGCACATTAAAAGGAGACATGTAATTTAAAAAATCTCAGTTCAAACTGTAAAACACGGTCACGTGACCCTTTAAACATTATTTCGCTATTTACAGTCACGTGACCGTTAGGATTTCGTTTTGACGTTAAAATAATTGAAAAATGTCACGTGGCCATTTGCCCATTAAAAAGAGTCACGTAAATCAGTTCAAACTGTTAAACGGTCACGTGACCCTTTAAACATTATTTCGCTATTTACAGTCACGTGGTTTTCAGGATTTCGGTTTGACATTAAAAAAGAGTCACGTGTGACTCTTCAAATAATCTGACATCTAAGACAGTCGCGTGACATTTAGGATTTCGTTTTGACGTTAAAATAATTGAAAATTGTCACGTGGCCATTTGCCACGGTCACGTGTCTTCTAAAATATCAGTTTAAACTAAAAAACGATTACGTGATGCTTCAAATGACATTTAAAACTGGTCATGTGACATTATAAATTCCATTTTTAATCTTAAAAGAGTCACGTGACCTTCAGGTTCTGTTTTGACGTTAAAAAAAGAGTCTAAACCTAAAAACTGTCACGTGACGTTAAAAATAACATTTTAACAAATACCTACGTAATTTAGTCTATTAGTTTAAAACTAAAAAAAAAAACGGTCACGTGACCTTCACGATTCTGTTTTGACGTTAAAAAATAGTCACGTGTGACTTTTAAAATAAATAGAATCTTTATTATCGATAAGTCAAACCAGAAATTCTTATCTTGTTTTCAAAATACGAATAATTTAACTCAAATTTATTTGAAAAAATCAAGCTTTCTAGGCAGTTCAGATGGGCTAGCAAAAAAAGCGGAAATACTGCAAAAGTTGGCAACTATGTCTGCAATGAGGAGCTGTATTAGCGCCATCTCTTAGAGTTTACCTACAACTGAAGCGGCCGAAATACATTTGGAAGCGTAAACGGCTTCCGTTTTGGTTGCCAATTTAATTACATTGCGCTGGTTGTCTGTACTTATATGGTTCAACTTACAGTGTACAGTATTGCCGGTTTGGGATCCGTGTTATTGATCGCGTAAACATGTACCACCGGTATCATTACGTAAAGCACCTTATTGGTCGATTCTGTCAGCCTGCAGTGACGTCTGTCCCATCCCGCCCCATCCAGGAATAATCCATACACCAACACTCCTTCCTATAATTTTTCAAACTTTTGACACCACTTGGTAAGAAATTATGTAAATCATACAGGCGGGGACTTAAAAATCTCTTCTTTCATATTTTTGGTGACGTCATTCATTAAGGCTACTTGATCCAAGGCCCAACCCTTATGAGCCCGGGCCACTTCCTGTTTCATCGCGGTGAGGAAGCCTTGAGGATTGAAAAATCCAGCTATCCAGAAGCAAACAGGTCTTCCTGTGTACATCTTAGTTCAAAACCAATAAAACTACATTGTGCAGTGTGTACCGCTAAAGCACCACGTCCTGAACTGGGCGTCCCTTTCCACCAGCTCAGTGAACCAGAACCCTAAAGTGTTGGCCTCCCAGGAACCACGTCGCCAAATAAATGGCACTTTGGCGTCGTAGATGGAGTCCAAAGCGTCCCCTAGAGCCTTTTTAAGACAACTTTGTAGTTCAACTAACAACATGTAATTAGTAGACTAACTTCACTCATGATGATGGTGCCTTCAATAGCTAGCAAAAGGTCGGTTAAGGTTGCTCTGACTAGACTGATTACTTTCTGCATTCTGTCAATTTCTTGTCTCAGAAAGATGTTGAGGGGATTGAGGAGGTTCATAGCTTTCAGCCTTAACAACGTAAATTAGAGCACCACATGCAGACAATAGATTGAGTGGTACCGTTCTTTCACTTCGAAAGGATCGTAGTTTTTCGGTAACTTTGATAGCATCTCCGAAGCCTGACGACTTACTACAGACTCCCTGGATTCACCACCACCTCCTCCAGATTCTTTAGGTTGGATCGCCAACATAGTGTCAAACATTTCAATGGTTGTGTTGGTTTGATACCTAAACTCTTTTAATGTAATTTGAATGGGGTACTAAAAAGTGCGTTTAATTACGTAATATCCGCGTTAGAGTGCAGCCCATAAGCTTGAGGAGGATCGGTAGGAGCAAACCCATCAATGTATGACAAATAGTCAGTGACATTTTTAAACCTCAACACTTTATAGCCAATGTAGAAGTTAAAGTCATCTTTAAATACGTCATCATTGAACCACACCCTACAGAAAGTGTTCAACAGCTTCTTGTCAAAGTCATCAGTTACCCTACCGCCGTAGTGCACTTCCCCTAACATATACCTTAAAATCATACCATATTATACCAGTCAGTAGTTTTGTGTCTTTAAAACCTTAGCGTTTGCCAACTGATTCCACGTTTAGGATCGATATCGTCCAAGTGATTTTGTAAAAACAGACAACTGGACAGCCAATCAGCAGAGTTGAACTCGTAAGGAATGTTCCACCCTAATGGACCGAATTTCCGTCTCTCTTGCACTACGGTGTGCAGGAAAGAAATGGCGTATACCAACGGAATGTATTGCCACGCGTCCGAGTAGTCCAGCATGTCCTGGTTCATGGAAGTGTAGGTTCGTAGTAAACCTTGAACAGACCCACATTGTCGTGTTTACGTTTCATAAAAGCCTTACTTATTTACCAGCTCGAATGCCCGAGGGAGCTTCGTTAGTAAATTTAATGCAAAGTTGCAGTAAACTAATGGGGAATTTTGGATGCACTTCGGTTGTGATCCAAAGCCGGAAATCCGGATGCACCGATCCGATTCCTTTTTCCAAGTCCAGAAATTGCATCAGGACTTCGTTCATATAGTCCAGCGACAGATGACAGTTTTGCAGTAATGCCCAAAAGCCCTTGAAACGATTTTTATCAGTGGCTATGTGTCAAGTGACGTCAAAACTTACAGGGTGTCCCGCTAGGTAAGGATGTTGATGTGTGATGATGTGTTCTTTAGGTGAATTCGAGTAGAAAATGTCCTATAAACATGGGTCCGCAAATGCTTCCTTGACAAGATAATATTTTTTACTTTTTGGCACAATAAAATCTTGGTAAAAAAGCATTTGCGGACCCATGTTTATAGGACATTTTTGACTCAAACTTACCTAAAGAACACATAGTGAAATATTGTCCTTTACCTCGCGGGACACCCTGTATAACCATATAAGCCTCTTCTGGAACGAGCAGAGCAAACGTGTAACTCACAGTTATGATGATATTATCATGCAACTAGGAGGTGAGGGAGATTTGAGTAAATCTCATCTTCAGGATGGTAATAATCATGACACTTTGTAATGACAGTATTTGGAGCTATTTAACATTTTTTTTTCAATAGCACCTGCTTAGAAAAGAAACTCAATTTTAATAGACAACGCTGTAAACTGGGATTGGTTCGTTTACTTCAATATTACATTGAGTAGACTCTCAGTTGTTTCCTACATTTTTTATGTCTAAAATTATTTCAATTATTCCTTGTAATAAAATTTCGTCAACGATGACGTGCAGGCAGAATTGTTTGGCGGATCCTATAGATATGAACGCAACACTTAATCAACGTCACTTCCGCTGCTTGATAAGCGTTTATTTTCACCGCCTCCTATATACTAGAAACAATGAATAAAAAAAATATAGCAGGAAGGAGCAATAGCAAACAAAGGGGGTGACAGAAACAAGGGGGAGAGGGGGAGTAATATGGCGGCCGTCAACTTTCGGTTGGCACTATAAAACACTATTATTATTGTCCACTGTACAACTTAATTTAAATTTGCAAAACTCAACTGTTAAAGAACCACAAACAAACAAAACAAATTAACACTAAATACAAACAACAAATTTTTGCGGGTTTGAAACTCCAAACTGACAATGACTTTGCGTCAATTCAACTGCGCAGTAGGCGAATGCGCAATCAACTTCCGTCCCCCTCGCTTAATGCACAAACGGGTTATAATTTGTATTATTGTTACCTCCTGATACTTGTTCTTTTTCCTCATTGACTAGAAANTNNTNNTAAAAGTCTAGCGTCAGAGTGAAGTAGCACANTNCGNCGCTNNGNTCTGCGAGNNCCTANGGTGACGTAANNCTANNCNTATTCNTNGCAGTTTGCTTCGGCACCTNGNTCTGGNAANCAANGTANTGTANNNNTTCNNAAANTNANNNGAANAGCTCCCTCAGNNNANGNCGCNNCTAACNACTCTCNCNCGANCGAGGTGGNNNGGGAAGNCTNTAGGNGCCCCTGTGTATGTANTTACTCAAGGTTTCTGCNCTAAGCTCCCCCCGGGNTTGGGNATNNCTGGTNCCTGTCCTTCANACNGNAGACTTCNGATGTTTANNANCCNNNGGCNCNGNGCCGAACACGTATCGCNANTNAGNCTTGGGAGATAAAGNTANNNGGGTATNCGNGANTNCGACGNGNNNGGTGTAGCCNTCTNGNACGCNTNGCAANNANAAGCGACTAANNANCATGNTCGGNANATCGNNGTNCCTAAANGAGNCTTCACATTAGGTTGTGTTTTTTTAGCTAATGTGATGTGATTTATACCAAATATTCTTAACAAAATATAAGTTATTTTCAGAAACCGCCTTGAAAAAAATTTAGGAAAATAAATAAGAAGAAAAGGCAGCAGGCAGGAGTTTCAACTTTCCAAAATATGAAAGTTAAACAGTCTACATGTGCAGCATTTGTGTAAATCTCTACATGACCATCATTCATCTTTCAGAAAATGAGGAATAAGCAGAAAGTAAAAAATAAAGGTTATCTTTCACAGGGTACATGACAGATTTCATTGAGTTCACCTAGATTTTTGCAAGTAGCGAGTCAACTTTCCTCATGGACAAGGCATAGTCTCTCCCCTATAGTGGTTATTACTTCATTCTGATAATAATCAAACAATATACAGAGTAATAACAAATAACTTAAAGGCCTTTTTGTAACAATCGAATGCTGCCCGTTATACTAAGTTTAAAAAACAACTTTTGAATTGGAAAAATAGGGATTTCTATAGCTGAGCTGAGCTGAGAAGTTGACTAGCAAACTGGGACTTCTATTTTTCATTCTTGACCTTTTTTCGAATTTTTTTCATATTGTGTGACTGATTATACTAAACTACCGAACCAAGTGTGTTGGTTTGTTCTTTTTTAGGCTTACGATAACGTACCGTTCAGCGATACTCAAACTGCCAAAAAATGGAAAAAATGTGATTTTTGCAAAAAGTGCAATTTTTTATTTTGCTCCAGGAGGGTTTCAATGCACAGCAAAGGGCATATTGGTCTACAGTCTATATTAAACTTGCCCATTAGTGTGGTCTGATGTTGAAAAAATTATAAATAATGAAGAAAAATAGAGCTCAAAATAATTAACATATGGTAAAGGTTTAGTAGATTCCTAAGATCATCTTTTCTTTGATAAAACTGAGTACCGGAAGATTTCCCACACACAAGCAGTTATCTAAAACAATTTTTCTTTTCATGTACCTAAAACTTGACAGGATTTTTGAAAAGTTAAAAGTCGAATACATTGCTAATATGGAAAAAAATTGCTTAACTGTTAACATTACGCAGAGTAGCAACACACATGTATGACGAGTCCAACTTTTGGGTTATTTCCCTTCCTTCAAACCAAACTATTTATTAAATGTCGTAATTGTAACAGGACACGTCATTGTTTCGATCTGTATTAGGTAATTTTAAGGATCAAATGAGAGATAAGTAGTATTGATTACCTCGAGTAGTTTGTTTTAAATTACTGGTTTACAACTGTGTACTTGTCATTGGGATAAAGTCATTTGATGGTGCAGTTTTGTTTGTTTAGCTTTCCCAATAATGTTTATTAGTAAAACTTGACATCAGTATCTTTGTAAAATGAGTGAGTACGTCAACTGCGTAAATACCAGTGATCAACTTAATTATTGCCAATCACTAATCCACTTTGCAACATGTTGGGTGTAAACAGATTTGATTGAATTATTCAACACTAAGGTCACATAATTTACGGGTAAAGCCAATAAAACCACTTTTATAAACATTACACTCAATTCCCAACAAATTAATCGCTTTTGTTGATTTAACTGAGAAAAGTTCAGGTACTTTTGTTCTAGTTCATGTTATAGCTTGATTACTTGAATTATTTCAATTATTTTAATCCTAACTACACTTGATTGTATATCTGAATCATATGTGCACTTTGAAATTACAGTTACAATAATTATGGTATGAGCGACATCGCCATGTTTGCTACGCTAATTAATATTACACCTTGGATGTAATGATAAATATTGATCGATGATCAAGATGTTTATCTATAAAGTGGCAATGGTTGTTATTGATTCAAATTATTAGACTGGTGACATCGTAGACTAGTTTTTGTCTCAATTTGGACTTTTAAACCGTCGGCCGTTTTTTCACCTGATAGATTTTATCTTTATGGAAAAGATGGTTCATGTTATACAGCTAATCTAATTAGGAATATGATGACTGGCAAGTAAAATCAGGCCAGACAAAAGAAATAAAGTAAAAAATCCTGTTAATCTACTACCCATAGTTGTCTTATGTTTTATTATTCTTTCTCTACCTAGCTTTTGGTAATTTGATTTCACTGGTGTAGTTTTTTTCCAATAATTATTGAGTTTTCAGTGACAAAGTTCTCCATTTACTGAAAAAGTGTCAATCAATTATACAGAGTTATCGTATATTTGATAGCCCACTTATTCGTTTATCTAGCCTGACCTTACAAAACAGGAAAAGCATTATTATTTATATGACATTCGTTCGATGAATTAACGATAGCAGATCTATTTGTACAATTTAATAGTCTAACTGTCACCCTCATAGGTTATCTCGGAAAATAGTTTCAATAATGCGCATTGCTGATTATAACGTAAACTCATCAGCCATTCATTATTTGCGTATTGTTAAAGGGAAAACTTGTCAGTGCCCCATACGTAAATGGGGTAAATCATTTTCCAATTATTTTCTAGTCTAATAATAAAAAAATCAAGCCTTGCTCGGTATCAGCCATTTTTGCCACGAGTTGACTCCTACAGGGTGATCCTGTCCGGGGGGTTGACGAATTCATTCATCACTCGTTAAGAATTGGCATGCGTGTGTTGTTTGTCGTCCTGAAAAAAAAAGACATTAAATCTGATGATCCCGAAATACTCAGATGGCCAATTTTCAGTTCTCGTTAGTTAACTAATTGCGCGATATTTTCGTCTGCGAAGGCTTGATTTCTAGTTTTGTTACTTTGTATTAGTCAAATTGAAGTAGAAATAGCCATTATTATTCTTTGCTGATTATAAATATGTGCCATCTACATTGGTTGATGTTTACAAAGCCTGAGAGACAAAGATTATTTTCGTCCTAGCTATATAACCAATGTCAAACTAATCATTAAAGTTATGGGATTTTCTCCAACCGTCAATCGCATTAAAAAGTTATGGCACCTGTTTTCATGTCCTATCGCAAACTTAATAACGCAATAGTTGTTTATGTACAAAGTACATGATGTCATTGTACAAGCACATGTTATCAATGCTGGGAAATAGATTATAAGAGGATAGTAGTGGTTGGTAACTGTTTAAGCTCCACATACTTAAAAACAAAAAAAAATCTAACATTTTTGGGAATTGTATTCAAATTTTCATTGTATGTGACATCATAAAGCAAAATTCAATGGCAATGGGTCACTTGTGTTTCAGGTAGACTTGAACTTGTGTTGAACGTAAATCAATATCAATTCGAACCACCCAGTATAATAATGATTTTGTTATTGATAAAGCGGTGTAGTTGCTGCTAGTCCTATGCATCGTATATGAGCATATTCCGACATTGACTTTGATATGACCTGCGTTTAACTGCAAATGCTATTTTTAATTTGCCATTACAAAGTCTACACAGTGGGTCTGTTAATTTTTACTATACAAAGGATGTGTTATGATATACGGGTGGGTAATAAAATACTACAGTTACTCTTGAAAGCAAGCTTGAAAGTATGTTTTCTGATTTCTTAAAGTATTTTATTATAATACTGAATCAATAGCTGTATGATTATTTGCTGATAACGATATTTGGATTGCAGCAATTAACTTCTGAAGGACATTCTTGATTAATTTTGTTTATTTCGAAAAATTTCTAGAAATTTTCAGTGGGGTTTATGTCTGAGGATTGTGGAGGTTAAAACGTAATAGTACTTTTATTTTGCTGGAAGTTACTAGACCGTCGTAGCATTAACAATGTGTATTAGACCTCTACCTCATCCACTGACAAATAACTAAAAAAAAAATCTCTTAATTCCTTCTATTTTTAATTTTAACTCTCAACTAAATGTATAATTGTATTTGTCCTCATTAGTGATGCCATCTATCACAATTACAATTTATTTAAATTGAAGACTGACACGTGGCAAAGACATTAATTAACTAGCATGCTAATACTAACAAATTTAGAATTAAACTAATTCCAATTGGAAAAAACTAAGCAAACTACAAAATTTTTAATGTTCGAGCAAAACTATTTTTATACATAACTTATGCCTTATTTTTTCATTTGTATAAGTTATTATTAATCTAAATGTTAAGTTCCACCAAGTTGTCCAGAATATTAGTACTATTGTTTATTACTAATTAGTAAAAAAAATAAAATAAAAAGAAATTGAAGAAGTCAAAACACTGAGCATAACACTGTCAACACCACTGCATAACACTGTCAACCCTACCTGGTGTTGATGTTAGTTTAATCAGAATTGTAATGTGGATTATTGCAAGAATTGTTTTTTTTTATTATTTTGCTTGAAAACGTAGACGTATTTAAGGGACAAAAAAGTTTTAATAAATGAAATTACAATTTTTGTGGCAAATATGGTCATTATGTCAATAAGGAATTAAAAGGGCTAAGTGAACGGCTAAAACATCGACTTCCAATTATCTGACACACTGGGAAAAATGGACAAAAGTAACTACCATCACTATTACTACAAAAAGAGAATGAATAACAAGCAGGTATTAGAGCTGGAAGATTTACATTCTTCAAGTAGATTGAGAGATTTTAGGAGGAAAAGGAAGACTGGGAAGTAGTCAAAAACGTAATTTTTTATCCCTTTTGCCTACATGTCTCTCGATTATTTTGATGCACTCAAAATTATGTAAAACTAATAAACTTTGAATTGTTTCGTGGTTTGTTCTCTTTACTTTCCACACCCTGTAGATTTTTAACATTTTACGAACAAACTAGTAATCAAATTGGCAATGAGCTAGCCATTAAGCAACAAACTAGTCTATGACACTATCGTACACTTTTCCTATTTAAAATAAATTACATCCGAACTTATCATCATTGCGCTAGTGACGTGTTTGCTTTTACAAAGTAAAGTTCTACTGTTACAATGTGATCTAGTGGTGTTTTTTTAGGTTATTACAATAGCTATTTACTAATTATCCCTGTTCATGTTTGATACTAAAAAACTATAAAATTAAAAGCCAGACGCAAAGATCACCTGTACTAAATACGAAAATTATAGCATTCAAACAATTTTAATTTATATTTAATTCGATTGTCTAATTATTTGTTTTTGTAACTCACAATATGCAGAGAATTTAAGGACATCTATCAATTAGAAGATTTAATTTTTCAAAAAATTCCGCTTTTCTATCATAGTCTTTGTGGAACAATTTACATCTTGTAAAGATGAAACTTATTGAAGCTTCAGCATACTTTCCTTTATTGATCCGCTTGATAATCCTGCAGCTGCTTGGAAAGTCGTCAAACTAATTGCAAAACTGTCTTAGAACTTCAATTAGTGCTGCTATTACATAGTAAAATTTTAAATTACGACCGCCTCTGACGTTCCTGATCAATAGTTATAAAGCCTGTTTTAATGATCATGATGACAAAAAGTGTTTTAGAAAATTACGAAGATGGGTAAAGCTTGGGTGAAAACGGATCTTGCCTGTAAAGAACGATTTTTCCTTCATGACGTTGTAACAGATACGAATACGAAATGCTATCTTTTAAGTAGGTTTGGCACGGAAAATGTTCCTAAATTGAAGCCACGAAACTGGAACAAACATCGACAAACATTTTAAGCTTTTGGTACTTAAATTTTGACCTAAACCAATTTTAGTTTAGTTCAGAAAAACCGAATCGTGAATTCATTATGTGGATTATTGTGAAAAGAGTCAAGATGTCAATAAGTATGATCTTTCCACCATAAACACTAAAGATTTCTATATAGACGATTTACTCTCATGATTGAGCTGATTACTTTACTTAAGATGTTCAGTTTTAAGCCTTGGAATATCATTCTTGAGAATATTCTCAACATTCTATTTTTTTTTTGCTCACGTGAAGTACCTAACACACTTATGACTGATTTGACTGGTAAATTTCTTGATCATCTAATGTTTAATTGATTGAATATGTTTTTAAATGAGCAGGATACGCCTTTGTTTGCTGAAGGCATTGATTTACAATCTGTAATATCTCAAGAGCTGAAAATGCTGATTCGTCTGAATAATCCGATTCCTGGTTCAGTGTTCATTTCAAAATAACACAAAATAATCAATTATTTTTTTCAATGAACATCTCCATGGACTCAATCATATAAAGGAAGTAAAAACGTATTACATGGTTATTTGTTTTGTTAACTGACAATTTTGTGCAATTAGGTTCAGTCGTGCAATTGTACGATTTCCGCTTTGATGCATTACTTTCTGTTTAATACCTAAGTACCTACTTGTCAAAGATTCAAGCTTTGGAAGCTGATACTTAAACTGAATCTCTGCTGTTTTATATGATATGTAAATTACTTATTATAGTCTAACAAGAAAAAACTTTATACAATTTGGAGGAAAACAAAATTATATCTAGCTAGGGTTATTAATTCTTTAATTAAACTAGACCTTAATTTACATTTGTATCCATGTCCTGGCAAACAAATTTCTTATTATTTCGGGGCTCACGCCCTTCTCTGGGGATCCTCGAACTCTTCGGGAGTTGTGTGGAGGGCGGTGGGGGTTGTGCCAGTCTGGACCCCAGCTCCCCGGTCCTGGAGAAGGGCGTCAGACGAAACGAACTCCCCCCTTCTCTTGTCCTCTGCTCCGTGTCTGGCCTATATTTTACCCTTGAACTTATCGAGCCATTGTGGAAGCCCGGCAGGTGACTTACTCTCGAACCGTGAAAACGCTGTTTTCATGAAAACTAGGTGTTATTAAAAGTGTATAGAGCTTGATCGTGTAGTTTTGTTACATTAATTGCTGGTATATTTTTATAAGAGTACCATGAAAAGCTTCTATTTTTCTTATTTTTTTTAATTTAATTTTAAAACGCTTAGTATTCTAAAATTTTCCACTTTAATTTTAGAATACAGGATGTTTCACGAAGAAGAACGTGATTGATCTAAACATCCGTTATAACAAAGAATGAACTTTCTCATTGTTTCTAAGCTCTGTAAAACCCCAACCCTTTTCATTTCTATAATTTGTGTAGGAGCAGATTTATCAAAAATTTCGAAAATGACAAATAAATGATATAGACAGAAGAATTAGTTAGCAAATATAATTATAGAACCTTATGGAGGTTCCAAAAATATTCATTCGATAGCATGTTGAAAAGTTACCATATTTTGAGATTTATTCTTTGAAAACGTCTAACCTACCATCCACAGTTAGGTTAGACTGTGTTCCATTTAAAATAATAGAGTTATCGAGTTAGTCGATTTCCGGTATAACTCGAAATGTCACAGACTTAAAAATATTTTTTTTTATACTTTTTTGTCTTTTGATGATGTTTCTACGAAGGGCACTACTAAGGGTAGGGCTTCAAAATAATATAGCAGGAAACATGTGCTAACTTATTTGCTGTTTCAGAAAATATGCAGAAACTTTGTGTTCATAGATGTAGTGTTCTTGTTGTTTGTGTTGTAAATTTTCTGGCAAAACCTTCTTGAATGCATATTTTATTATGACTCTGTCACATTTTTCCCGCCTAAACTAACATTGACCTGACCTACGCTAACTATGACGGTAAAGGCGCGTCTCAGAACCCTCTTTACCACACTTTTTGTTGTCTAGGTCCAACTGGGAAAGTTATATATGGGCCATTTCTGCTTTATGGAAAATCCATACTTTCCCCCTTGGCACTGTGCCCAATGCGAAACGAATTCCAGACAAAACATGCTTTTCCCTCCACGACTTCGAAAGAAGCAATGAATTTCCCAGTATAATCCAAGACCTTTCTAAACTAGAATATAACCCCGAGGTTATTGATTACCAATTTTTTTTTTCAAACATTATTAGGTTTAGAGTCCTAAAATAATGGGTGTAAATTACTAACACGTGTGCGCTTACTAGTGATTGTTTGATTGTTTATTAATGTTTAGCTACCTTTTTATTAACGTTTTGTTCAAAATAATTTAGGAGAATTGGTTCTAATTAGATACGTATATGAGTGACAAGTTTGAACTATTGCCACTATGGAAGGTAATAATTTTGACTCTTGAAATACGTACTGATAAGGTGTAGTCGTTATTTTGGAAACATATATCCATGTAAAACGCAAATTAATAATTAGGTTAGGTTAATATACATTTCCCAAAAATTAAATAGTGCAAATCCTAGTAACTTTCAAGAGGTTTTCAGTTACCTAAACTGGGTCAACCGAATATAGTAAAAATTTGATATTATGAATTTTTTCTCATGCTTGAATACCATACCTACTAAAAGATTTCCTGCCTTTAGGTGATTTTGTATGGTTATTTTATTTTATATAAAACATAATCATACTCTGCTGAATAATTATAGAGAACTTTAATACTCCAGACGGGTTTTTTCCCATTTGAATTAATAAAAATGCTTTCATCCTTTATGACCACTAGATGCATTGTACCCACTTGTATTTATAGCTGAACCTTGGCAAGTTTGATATCCATAATTTAATACGAATCGATTTACTCGGCTGAAAAGTACAGTGGACGTATCTGATAATATGGCCAAGGACAAACATGCACAACATTAACTGAAATAATAATACACCTCAGAATCACGTTGGTGTTGGCATTGTTCCAAATCGACCGATCGAATGGGCACCAATGTGACGACGTTGCCTTTTATTAAATATAGCTTACACCTTATCCGGGGACAACAGTATACGACGCATCAGACTGGAAATATGGCTGTGAAGTCTCTGGAATAATGTACCAAAAAGGACATCCTAGGAAAGATATTTTTATCCGGTTACTAGATTGTAAACAGGAAAGAACCATGATTTCTGATAACGTCTAAGCATAGAGTGGTTCTGAATTTTGCTTCAATTCACGAAAAAATTGATAATCATTCTCTTAGCTGTCATAAGGTATTTAAATTTACAGCATAACGTGTTTCTTGCACTAGCAAATAACAGCTTTGTCTACTTTTTATAAAAATCACTCATATATGTACAACTTGTTTTGGTATCTTTTGACAGTTCTCCGACGAAATTCCACTGACTTCCTGTTTTACCACTTTTTCAGAAATGTGTATTCCAATGTGAGATGCATAAGGTCTAAAAATTAAATATTAAAGTGTACGCGCAATAAAAGAAGAAGTTTCAGAATATTTGATGGCACTTTTATAAAACATAAATATTTCATGATGGTACAGTGCGACTCAATCTAAGTTTTCCTTCGTCCGAACTATGTTTGCTTTATTCATCCTGTTCGTAATCATTCTTATAAATTATTGAGACACGGGGTAGGTTAGAGGCTTATATAATTATTTTACATATAGCTATGTAAATGATACAGTTTTTTAAAGTAATTTTAGGAATGAGGTAGAGTTGATATAGTCCTGGATGAATGACTGATAATTCATATTGAAATAATTCAAATCTTTAGTGGAAGCTTTTTAACGGCGAAAGTAGATATGAAGATGATTTTATTAGAAATGAAAGCAACTCAAACTAATCAAGACCGTAAGTTAGAAGTAAGAAGAGACCAATGCTAGTCAAAATTACAAGTGAAAAGGAATAAAGAAGTCTTAAGTTCAAATAGAATATCTTATATGTTCATGTTTCAGAGTCCATACTAACTTAGTATTGTTAACTTTGAAATTACAAAATATGAGACATTTAATGCGGTATGTTACTATCAAACCACTTGTAAGCTCTAATCAGTTACAACCAATTTTGCTCTTAAAAAATGTGAAGTATTTGTCCACGTGTCACGCTCAATCGCTTGAAATTAAATGATTTGATGATGCAACTGTTTACAATGCTTTTTTAGATCAAATTTTATCTCAAGTAATCTAAATAGTTGCACTCTATGAAACTACTGTTTACCTGGATATATCTGACAGTTGACCATAGCACATTTTCTTTTTATATACAGGTCTTCCTGTGTACATCTTAGTTCAAAACCAATAAAACTACATTGTGCAGTGTGTACCGCTAAAGCACCACGTCCTGAACTGGGCGTCCCTTTCCACCAGCTCAGTGAACCAGAACCCTAAAGTGTTGGCCTCCCAGGAACCACGTCGCCAAATAAATGGCACTTTGGCGTCGTAGATGGAGTCCAAAGCGTCCCCTAGAGCCTTTTTAAGACAACTTTGTAGTTCAACTAACAACATGTAATTAGTAGACTAACTTCACTCATGATGATGGTGCCTTCAATAGCTAGCAAAAGGTCGGTTAAGGTTGCTCTGACTAGACTGATTACTTTCTGCATTCTGTCAATTTCTTGTCTCAGAAAGATGTTGAGGGGATTGAGGAGGTTCATAGCTTTCAGCCTTAACAACGTAAATTAGAGCACCACATGCAGACAATAGATTGAGTGGTACCGTTCTTTCACTTCGAAAGGATCGTAGTTTTTCGGTAACTTTGATAGCATCTCCGAAGCCTGACGACTTACTACAGACTCCCTGGATTCACCACCACCTCCTCCAGATTCTTTAGGTTGGATCGCCAACATAGTGTCAAACATTTCAATGGTTGTGTTGGTTTGATACCTAAACTCTTTTAATGTCATTTGAATGGTACTAAAAAGTGCGTTTAATTACGTAATATCCGCGTTAGAGTGCAGCCCATAAGCTTGAGGAGGATCGGTAGGAGCAAACCCATCAATGTATGACAAATAGTCAGTGACATTTTTAAACCTCAACACTTTATAGCCAATGTAGAAGTTAAAGTCATCTTTAAATACGTCATCATTGAACCACACCCTACAGAAAGTGTTCAACAGCTTCTTGTCAAAGTCATCAGTTACCCTACCGCCGTAGTGCACTTCCCCTAACATATACCTTAAAATCATACCATATTATACCAGTCAGTAGTTTTGTGTCTTTAAAACCTTAGCGTTTGCCAACTGATTCCACGTTTAGGATCGATATCGTCCAAGTGATTTTGTAAAAACAGACAACTGGACAGCCAATCAGCAGAGTTGAACTCGTAAGGAATGTTCCACCCTAATGGACCGAATTTCCGTCTCTCTTGCACTACGGTGTGCAGGAAAGAAATGGCGTATACCAACGGAATGTATTGCCACGCGTCCGAGTAGTCCAGCATGTCCTGGTTCATGGAAGTGTAGGTTCGTAGTAAACCTTGAACAGACCCACATTGTCGTGTTTACGTTTCATAAAAGCCTTACTTATTTACCAGCTCGAATGCCCGAGGGAGCTTCGTTAGTAAATTTAATGCAAAGTTGCAGTAAACTAATGGGGAATTTTGGATGCACTTCGGTTGTGATCCAAAGCCGGAAATCCGGATGCACCGATCCGATTCCTTTTTCCAAGTCCAGAAATTGCATCAGGACTTCGTTCATATAGTCCAGCGACAGATGACAGTTTTGCAGTAATGCCCAAAAGCCCTTGAAACGATTTTTATCAGTGGCTATGTGTCAAGTGACGTCAAAACTTACAGGGTGTCCCGCTAGGTAAGGATGTTGATGTGTGATGATGTGTTCTTTAGGTGAATTCGAGTAGAAAATGTCCTATAAACATGGGTCCGCAAATGCTTCCTTGACAAGATAATATTTTTTACTTTTTGGCACAATAAAATCTTGGTAAAAAAGCATTTGCGGACCCATGTTTATAGGACATTTTTGACTCAAACTTACCTAAAGAACACATAGTGAAATATTGTCCTTTACCTCGCGGGACACCCTGTATAACCATATAAGCCTCTTCTGGAACGAGCAGAGCAAACGTGTAACTCACAGTTATGATGATATTATCATGCAACTAGGAGGTGAGGGAGATTTGAGTAAATCTCATCTTCAGGATGGTAATAATCATGACACTTTGTAATGACAGTATTTGGAGCTATTTAACATTTTTTTTTCAATAGCACCTGCTTAGAAAAGAAACTCAATTTTAATAGACAACGCTGTAAACTGGGATTGGTTCGTTTACTTCAATATTACATTGAGTAGACTCTCAGTTGTTTCCTACATTTTTTATGTCTAAAATTATTTCAATTATTCCTTGTAATAAAATTTCGTCAACGATGACGTGCAGGCAGAATTGTTTGGCGGATCCTATAGATATGAACGCAACACTTAATCAACGTCACTTCCGCTGCTTGATAAGCGTTTATTTTCACCGCCTCCTATATACTAGAAACAATGAATAAAAAAAATATAGCAGGAAGGAGCAATAGCAAACAAAGGGGGTGACAGAAACAAGGGGGAGAGGGGGAGTAATATGGCGGCCGTCAACTTTCGGTTGGCACTATAAAACACTATTATTATTGTCCACTGTACAACTTAATTTAAATTTGCAAAACTCAACTGTTAAAGAACCACAAACAAACAAAACAAATTAACACTAAATACAAACAACAAATTTTTGCGGGTTTGAAACTCCAAACTGACAATGACTTTGCGTCAATTCAACTGCGCAGTAGGCGAATGCGCAATCAACTTCCGTCCCCCTCGCTTAATGCACAAACGGGTTATAATTTGTATTATTGTTACCTCCTGATACTTGTTCTTTTTCCTCATTGACTAGAAAGCATTAGAAGGAGCTTGTCAAAAATTCCAATATGGCGGAAATACGAGTGACAGTTTTTTTTTATTGTAGAAATTGAGTTTTAAAGATTACTTGGGTGAATTTTTACGGTTTAAAGTCAATAAATAAAGGTTTTTTTTTTATCTAAGCTATTGTCAAGATTATTATCATCCTGAAGATGAGATTTACTCAAATCTCCCTCACCTCCTAGCTGCATGATAATATCGTCATAACTGGCATCAGATTCACCCTGACCATTCATTCTAATATTCTAGTAAATAAAGAAAATTTAAATAAATAAGCTTGAATAAAAATTCTATTATAGGGATGCCAAGTTATTTTTAAGGTAAATAACTAAACCTATCTAACTTACTTAGCAACTGCCAACTTAGCTGCCTGCAGTTTTTCCGGAAAAAAATTCGAAAAAATTTCACACTCCTCACAGCAACATAAAGAATAGTGTTACCCTTTCTAGCTTGAAAGTTATTGTTCTTATTGTTTTAATTAAAATAAAATGTTTATTCAACTCAGGAAATAATCTTACCAAATATCCCTTGTGCATCTAATTTTTCCTGTGGAAAAATTGGAATACTCGTTTCTAAGTAATTTGTTTTAACAAATCGCAGCATGAGCGAGAGTGGTTTTAAAAATCAAAAGTGTTAAAAATAAAATTTGTTAAAACAAATTACTTAGAAACTCGTTTTTCCGAATTTTTCCGGAAAAATTAAATGCACTAGGGATATTACTCCCAAAAACTTTCAGACTTTTCAGCTCTCCTTAAAAGTCTCTCAACAGCCAAAAACAAAAAAACCTTTTTTCCCACCTTCTACCACCTTTTTCACCTCCTTTGAAGTTCATCAAGTAATACTGTTAATTTTCTTAATAACTACATACAATCCTACTAAAACTAACTATAATTGTAAACACTTGACATCCCTACAAAAATGTACCTCTTCTATAAATTAAATAAATAAATTTTCTTTATTTTCTTGAAAAAAAAATCCTTATTTTCAAGACACTATCATACCTCCTGTTGGGCTTGTTCCAGCATTTTTCTGGCGTGGACTTCCTGTCCTTGTCCCATCGAGATGCTTTTGCTTTTCAACTCTAGACGTTTGGCCAACATCTCAATGTAGGGTGTAGGATCCGATCCCATACTTAAAAAGCAGATGAGCGGCGTCTGAGAACGCGACTCCTCGTGCATCGTTTCGAAATTCAGTATAACCGGCTCGGCGAATTTAGGCCCCAACGAGCTGGCTATGTACTTCCTGCTTTGGGTTATCGTCCTGTCTGGACACCATGCCCTGAATAATTCTCAAATTACACAAGCTGTGGATAATGCTAATAAGTAAACCACCTGATAATTAATAGTCTTCTGAAAGTGTCCAGGCTGTTGTAACCGTCAGGTATAACAGCTTCTTCGGGTGCATCTTTGTCGAACCAAATCTTCCATTGCCTATCATTAGCGCTAATTTGTTGTATTATGTATTGGAAATGACGTAGTTTGGACAACTCCACCAGATTAAGCCACATCAAGTCGTTAATCCATTTGGCCGGTTTTGGCGGGCACGCGTTCAAATCTAGAGCGGCGCCCCCTTTTATAAAGTTCTGAAACTCCTCGTGCGTTATATGCTCCCGATCCAAATCGATGTTCAGACACATCAATAGCACAAACATGTACTTATGACACTCGTACAGTCCTCTGGACGTATATTTGAAAATTTCATAGGTTAAATATTCAATAATGTATTGAATCCTTCTTTGGATAATGTTGGTTTTCTCTGAACGAAGCATGGAAACATCGAAACGTTCTAGAAATTGCACTAAAGACGTTTGGTACATGCAATTCACCATCGCCATGTTCACCACCAAAAAGTAAAGGATGCTACCCCTAGTGGCGATCGGTCGAAACTCTTCACGTGCAATGTTGATTTTAATTTCCGTTTCTTTAGCGATTTGCAGTTTTTCTCTCACTTCCGCCGCCGTATTTTTCGTCACATTTAACACTCCAATCACTGTGTCATCGTCCAGTAGCGAACCTTGAGTGGTAGTCAGCTTGACCAATAGATTCTCCTCCAGTTCCAGCATCTTTCTTCTATTGGCCGTGACGTCCTTAATCAGATTGGTTCTTTCAGTTTCCAGCTCTCTTTTCTCTGTCAGAATGACACGTCCTAACAGTTGGTCTTCCAAACCCTTCATGGTGACCGTAAAGTCGATGATGGCGGTTCTAGCGAAGATTTCCGGTGTGTAATTGGGATTGGCCAATTTGGTGGTGATGTACATTCGGAACTGGTCGTTCACGTCCACATCTTTGTCGCCCACTTTCACCTTGTAAGTGGAACCAATTTTGAAGTGGTTCTTTTCCAGGACGTTGTCCAGGACCGGGTCCAGTTCCTCGCCTATATCTTCGATTATCATCGGGTAACCTATACATAAAATGAGTTGAATGGTACTATAATGAGAATTCCCCATATTTTTTTATTTCATATTTAAAAAGAACCAAAAAAATATTTTTTTTGGATACCACACATTAAAACGGACCTAAAGACACAGCGTCCTCAATGTGATTCCGGAAATATTTGTGGTTCAATGATGTCACAATCAGCTGATTATTCTTCTCCTTGTCTTTCACCCAAGCTTTCCCCTGACTCTGAGGATCGATCAATAACGGATACCTGCTGGCCGTGGTTACAATGATACCATTCTGGATCGACAGATCGTCGGTTGGTAGACCTTGAAGGTTCCATTCTCCTATCTAGAAAGAGGTATTTTCTGTGGTGCCAACCTAATTTTTATTCGAAATTTGTTAATAAACCTACAGTGGCGTTGTCTGTTAGACTTTCGATAATGCTCAAACTGACTGTGACTGGAACTTTGCGCCTTGTCAGGGCATCCAACCAGGTTTGTTGCATTACACTTCGGAATTCTTGATTGAAAGGACCCGTGTACCCTAAGAAACCAGTCAAAAGTACTACGTCACCGATCATTCGTTCCGTTTCAGCTTTGAACTGAGCTAATTGGTCGGTCCAACGTATTCTTTCCCCAGCCAAACCATCGATAAGAGCTGTAGCGGCGTCCATTTTGTTTTTCACTTTCATAGCCGCATCAAAAATTTCCTGAACACCACTTGGACAGTTAACAACCCTTACTATTCAAAACCAAACCTGTTTTTTTCCCATGGCCTCATCATATAATGCTTGACACGCTCTGACCTCTGCTTCTTTCTCAGCTAAAAGGGACATGGCAGCTTCCAACTCTTCCTGAGCTTTGGTCAACTTAGCCTGCTGAATGGCTAGATTAGCCTACAAACAAAGGTGTAATTACACTCAGTCCTATACTCGAGCTAATTTCACAATAAACCTTTAAAGGCAAAACCTCTCGGTTAACATCATAGAACGATGCCATAGCAATAGTCCAAGCAATCAATCCGGCAACGTTGCCGCAAGCCGTTTTGGCAGCCTCGTAGGTATACATAGGGTGGGTCAAATAAGGTTGCAACAAGTCAATGATTTCGGCATTGATACTGTCTTTAGGATACTCCTGGAGGCGTCTCAAGAAGGCGCTGTCCGCCATCACTTTCAGCGATTCGCTCCAAGTTGGTACCAAAAAGGTTTTCTCCGGGTCCGGTTTGGTAGGTTCCAGTTTTCGTTTGAAGTAAATTAGTACTGCGTCCATGATCAGTAGGATCAAGTATGGGGGTTTGCCCAGTTTTCTCACTGTCGCTATGTCTGATGCTTTGATTGTCTTTATAAAGGAAAATTATTGATTTAATGTCTTTTGGGGAATGTATTTGAAACACTGGAAACTACCGAACCCAATACATTTAAAATGTCATATTTAAGCAAGTGTGACAAATTAATAATTCCCCTTTCATTGAAATTAAAAATATAAAATAACAGGATAAGCTCTGTTCAGTGATATTCACTAGACAAAGAAACCTTTTCATACCTGTCTTAAATTGCCAGAGGCCTCTAGGTTCTAGGTTCAACTTTTGTCAGCTATTTCAACTTTACAAGAATTGTTTTATATTACCACAGGCCTCTAGAACCGTTTTGAAAGTGCCAGACCCTCTAAATTCTACTGAGAACCTTCTAAAGAGCGTCAGAGCCCTCTACAAGTGTCTTAAACCTTTCCATAACTGTTTTAAACTGCCAGAGGCCTCTAGAATCATTTTAATAGTGTTAGAAATCTCTAAATGCTACTGAGAACCTTCTTAAAAGTGCGAGAGTGTTTTAAACCTGCCTAGAATTGTTTTAAACTGCCAGAGGCCTCTAGAACCATTTTGAAAGTTCCATAAACGTTTAAATGCTATTGATTATAAATTAGTATTTGGGCTAACCTGTAAAGCGGATTCGGCAGCATCCAGGGCCGGCTTGGCGGCCAACAATTTGCCCTCAGCCTCCTTCTGATCAACGCTAATCAAACTGACTAAATTTTCGGCCCTTTCCTTGACCACAGTCGCTTCCTCTTTGATTTTGTTAGCGATTGTACTAGCCGCCAATACTTCGGCTAGTACACTCTCGGCCGCCGCTGTTGCCACCTCCATTTCTTTTTCCTTCACCGCCAATTCCGCTCTCAGAATATCGACGCTAGCTTGGGCCTCCACTAGTTTAGACAGACCGGTTTTCATGCGCACCGCCATTTGATCTATGTTGTCCACTTTTTTTCTGTAGAGTTCC
Organism: Ips nitidus; assembly: GCA_018691245.2. NCBI lineage: Eukaryota > Metazoa > Arthropoda > Insecta > Coleoptera > Curculionidae > Ips > Ips nitidus. The sequence goes on along the minus strand of CM042801.1, from coordinate 3,679,145 downwards.
TTGTAAGCCCCTAAGAATGTGATGTAAGTTTTTGGAGTGACATAAGTACGCCGTCGGAATCTAAAAAAAGAGTTGTTAAGAGTTAGTTGGAATTGGATGTATTATTACTTGTCATAGTAGCGATCGCAAAAATCTGAAACCCCATCGTGGACTTCGGCCATGATCAGGATTAGCTCGTTTTTAACTTCAGGGGTGGCAACTATATCATAATTCACCAGGAAGTGATGGGACACCTCCTCCAAAGCGTCTTGAGGCCATTTTTGGAACCAATTGATTGTACATCCAGAAATCAAGCCTGGAAATTTCAACGACCTGCTACGGAACTTCTCCCCCACCTGTAAACCTTTTGGTTACTCTCTGTGTAAGAGCTTGACAGCCAAAAAATACCGGAGAGAAGCAGAGCACTACGTGCAAATTCTGTCTGGCTCTAGTCAAGAAGAAATCATACAAATTGTCATTGGTAGGAGGACGTTTTGGTGCAAGTTTCTTCATCACCGGGATCAAACCAGACTGGATTTCATCTAGCTCGTCTTTGGCAAATAAGTTGGCAATCTCTCCAGAACTTAAAATGTTATTGATGCTCTCCAGGAAGGTTTCTTCCTTGATTTCGTTGTCTGTGAAGATAAAGGTCATCCCGTTTCCTTGGGCCCCCGCCACTTTGTACAGCGTCTTCATATCATCCATTAGATTACTCACGTTGTAGGACCTTAAAATTCCAATTTGCTAATTTTATCGTACTTAAATATATAACTTCCTCTGACCTGGTCAGCTGTATTTGGAAACTTTGATAATTAGCTATAAAGGAGGCCAATCTAGTCAAGCTTTGCTTGCCGGATCCTCCCACTCCAACCAAAAGAGCGTTACCCCGTGCCGTACGCACAATTCTGGATATTATCATCAAGTTGACCATGGCGTCATGGAAAAATACCAAGTCCATTGGCGTGCCTCGGACTGCGTCATTGTACTCAGCCATAAACGCTGTAAAATCAGTTTTATAAACAAGCCTTAAAAAAGTCAAAAAAACTAACTAAAAAGCTTCTCTTTAAGGAATTCCCAACTAGGAATTTCTTCGTAAATTTTAGGGGCACTAAAATCAAAATCGTCGGGTTCATCCCCAGTAGCATCAGGGGGTTCCCTCAAGAAATCCACCCAGAAAGTCTCCCCTTCAGTGTAGTACTGGAAATCATCATCCAGCTCCTCCTGAGCTTGCGCTTTCAAAGCATTTTCAAACCAAATCTTGTCCTCTATGGTTGTAAACCTAGTGGACCCTTTTGCAAATCAACAACCCCTCTCAAATTCTCAAAACGAACCGATCAGAGATCACCCTTTGACACTCATGCCTCCATAACTTTAACATGTAAGTTTTGTCAGGACATTCCAAACGTTGAACAGTCAAAATGCCTTGCCATATTCGGGACAAATCTCTCAAATTGAACACGTAGTGGAATTTGGCGGGAGTGGGAAGCATTTTCTGTTTAGTTTTCTGCCACACGTGTCTCGTTAAAGGAATTAATTTCGGAAGAAATTCCACAATTTCTTCGTTAAAACGTTCGATACAGAAGTAACCGCATCCAATTTGACCTGGAAAATATTTAAAAAAGTTAAATCATTTAAGTGCAAGCGTGAGGGGAATTAACTGAAAATCAAGTCCATTGACGTGGTACTAGGTAGGGCGCAATTAAAAATGCAAAATTGACGCTTTAGTCTATGGGGAATGTCATTTCTACCACCACCCGGGTGGATCATGGCAGCTACCAGCATTACGTCAGCGATGAACGAGAAATCACCAGGTTTATCCAAACTGTAGAAACCTCCTAAAAAAATATTATAAATAATGCAGTAACGGGCTGAACAAGAGTTATTACTCACCGTTTTCCATCAATTGCCTGACAATTTCATTAGTAATCTGGTCACCCCAATCATTAATCACTGGCATGTTAATATCATCAATGAATACTGTCAAGGTCTTACCAGCAGGGGGACCATACGTGGTCCCCACTCTTTTATCCACGTACGATTCGATAATTCTCTAGAAAACCTCTCTTAATCGGGGGTAATACCATAAGAGCTCAGATTTAGCCGGATAATCTTTGTGCTTGTCTTAGAACACTTTCAACAGGTCGAGTTTTGTACCATAAAGAAAGTATGAGAAGACAAGCGGAAAAATTATCCTGTTCAAAATCTGAGCTCGAATGGTATTTGATAAGACAATTCCATGAATATAATCAATAATATAATAAGACTGCGACTTTCTTGTACTGGCAGAAATACATTTTTCTGGTTCTTTTGATTTTCTGCAGTAGAACTCTATCCGAAGCGAGCCATAACCAAAACAATACGAACATAAATCAAAATTGACAGTGCCAGCAAAAATCGCAAGGTGAGACATTGCAACAATAGAAGTGTAGTGAAAATCCGTGGAAACAATGAACAGTAAAATTTATCTGATTTTTTTATCCGCTAGCAAACTCTCTTCCTTCCTTATTAGCCGATAGCAAACCGTGTTTTGATGACGTATATATGGCATTTTTTGTACATGAATGGAATTGTCTCCTTCAATCTGAATCTACTAAATTCAAAGCTCACCTGCACCATATTTGGCGTGGTCGCCGAAGAGAAATTAAACGATTTGCTCAACTTGTAATCTGGATCAAAAGTGGACAAGTATCCTTTGATCATCACTGTTTTGGCTGTTCCTGGCTCCCCAATCAGTAGTACAGCCTTGTTTTGTTTGGCTGTATTGTTTATCAAAAAGGCGGTCCTCACGTTATCCACGTTAGGCACCAAAATATTAGTAAACTCCAAGACGGAGTCTTTGGGATAGATAAAATCCTCCACCCGTTCCCTCCAATGCTCCCACTTGCCGGTGTCTGGATTCACCACGTATTCGAACACGGTTTCGTTTTCCTGGCATTTGGGCCAGTCCAGTTTGGATGGATGAGCTAATGCAAACTCTTCAAGTTTGGCACGATCGTCCAACTCTAAAATGGCGCCTAACGACCACATAACCGAAAAGATGAAGAGACGTTCTAGTTGTTTTTCCGTCCATTGTTCTATAAAAAAAAAAAAACATTTTTGTGTTGACAGTGTGTGAGTCGAAATGAAGTGACGTACTAGGTTCTTCAGAAATGTCCAGAATTCCTTGAAGGACATCATAACACTGTCTGACGTACAACGCTTCTCTGACAAACATTTTAGCCTTTAATTTTGCTTGGACAAAAGTGTGAAGGTCCCCAAAACACTTGGCAAAAATATTCCTCAAGCAGTCTGCTTCTTGTTGCGACCTGGTCTTTAACCAGGCATCCAAAATGGGAGCCCAAGGCAATACTGAAGAACTCATAAACACCATCCCTGTACAGAATAACTTCATAACCCAAAAAAGTAAAACTTCCAGGACAAACCCATTCTGGATACAGTGGCTGGACTGGCATTATCCACATTATCAGGCTCAAATACCAGTTTACAGTTAGGCGCCATCACAATCCGATCTCCATTGGCCAAAGTCAAGGTTTTGTTGTCGTCCAGAACAGAGTTGAGGTTCTCTATCCACACGGCGTCGACTGGACCGTCCAAAACCAACCAGCAAAAGTCAGTTTTCTTAAATTTCAAAGTTCTCCGCCATAGAGTGGAGAAAATACCATCGGTCCAGTCGTTAGTAGCCACATCTAAACGTCCAAACATTTGAGGTGCTGTAATTGCCTAGAAATAAACAAGTCTCTTGAGCAAGTCAGTAAATAAAAAAAAAAGTTTAAAAAACCTTAGGGTTCATCCTTAACTCCCGATGGGGTAGACCAGTTTCAGTCATGGCCCTCATCAGGGTGTACATGCACTTGGTTTTACCTGCACCAGTAGGACCTACACAGGACAGACTTGAATTCAATTGAGTTCAGTAGATGCACTGATAAATACCTAAGACCATTAAACCATGCCGGACTAAAGAAGTTTCGTACAACTGGATCACTTTCAGATTCCAACTGGGATAGTTAGATAACCCACTTTCATTGCATGCATTGCCGATGGCTTTCTGTAGATCTTTCCATGAATGCGTAGACAATTTAATCCCCGGAAACATGTCTTCGATTAGAGACAAAAATAAAGGCTCATCTTCGTCGATCAGTTTACTCAAATTCATATCCCTTTAAGTATTTTTGATATACTCTGAACACTAAACAAACTTTGAAACAACTACCTTAAAACCCTCATAACAATAGTGTCTTCAGTGTCAGTGGGATGGCTACGTTTCTGGGCACCTAAAGTCCTCAGAACCGAGAGAATGTTCCTCAATCCAAAATCGTAATGTACCTAGAGGAGTTTAGTCAAAATTGCCCCCAAAAAAGTTGTTTTAAAATACTTGTTTAGAGAGTTGTTCTTCGCACAACTGGTACAAAGTGAAGAACTTCCTGGAGAGAAGCATATTCTCTTTAAAGCCACACGACGCCATTTTGACTCTAATGATAATCTGTCGGTCTGGCACCATCATAGCGACGCTCCTGAACATAATCTTCAGGTTTTCTGGCAACTCTTGCCTGCCTGCATAACCGGGATTCATCGTCAAGAAAATCCCGAATTCAATGTTCATAGACACGTTGTCACCATCCCTAAACAGTTTACTCGTGTAACCAGGGTTGGTTCAATCAAAGACCGGCTTACATGAACACAAATATTGGTTTGCGTTCTTTTCGGGCTTGAAGGACTATATAGATCTGCTGGGCGGCTACAGAAAGTACAGGCAACTCGATGCGGTTAAACTCGTCAAAACATCCCCAGGTGCCTGATTGCGCCAACCCCTGCACAAATTACTATAAGACTCTCTTTCAGTTTACATGCATAAAAAAAACCTTGAAAATTCGACCCAATCCCCTGAAGTCCATTTGATCGGAACAATTGAACACCACCACAAATTTCCCCAGAGTGCGTCCCATGTCTTTGGTGGTTTCAGTTTTTCCGGTACCAGCAGGTCCGGCAGGAGCCCCACCCATATTAATCCCTTTGAAAAGCTAGTTATTCAATCATGGCAACGTTTAAAATACCACCCTTACAGATCGCTTGAGCCAGGGTAATGTAACAACGATCCGTTAAAGGAGTAATGGCTAGTCGTTCGGTTATCCCCAGGTACTCGTTTTGGTACAAGAAGATGACGTCAGTGATTCTTACGTCGACGTCATCATTTTCTTCGTTGTAATAGAAGCGGCATTGCTGCTGCCACTCAAAGTCCAAAACGGACTTAATTTTCAATTTACAAATGTTGTCAAAGATGTCCCTGTATACAATTTTTTAATTTTATTTGTATAAATGGGTGTTTGGTAATCTTAGGTAACACTAAACATCTATAGATCAATTCAAAAGAGTTAAATACTGTAATGGTCACCTTTGATGGATAATCAGTCTGGTAAATATTAATCCATTTTGTAGAAAATGTCATAATTAAGTAAAACGATTATAAAATAATTCTCCAGGAGTGATATAGTGTAAAAGTGTATGCGATTTGCCTCTTACCGTTGGTGAACATGTATGGTAACCATGGTTTCGTACTGAGTACGTTGCATTTTGGTCAAATCTTTAGAGGTCAAATCAATGAGGGAGTTGAGTAGGTCGAGAAAACGTTGATTGGTGATCTTCATGGCCAGTTTGTCGTGTCTGGATCGTTTTATGGCAACTTCGGCCTCTTTAGTCCAGAGAATTTGAACGCCCACCAATCCAGCCTAGATTTCACTCCATATATCACTGTGGAAAACATCCGAATCACATACCTGACCGCAAAAAGTGACAAATCCAGCGATAAAATCGTAATCTGGGTCGACAAAACATTGAGATTGAACCGCTATCACTCCTTTAACAGTGTCTCGAACAGTGGCTAATAAATTGTTGAGCCAAAACTCGACTCCTCCGGAACAAACCACCGGTTTCTCGAAGTGGACTTTTTCACCCAAATTCGAATTCATCGCCGTAATGGTGTCCGACTTCTTTTCATCGAAATCGACGGAAAACACCGCATCGAACAGACTGAGTAAATGAGGCTGGATAGAGCTGGGGTCGGAGCTTTGGCCCAAAATTTCCAGCAAAACCGGATCGGAAATGAAGAAGAACCTGGGGAAGCACAATCTCTTGGACTCCAGGTATCCTGTCAGGCTTTTTTGACAGGTCTCTAGTTGCTCCAGGAGATGGGGTAAGAGCTGCCCCATGGTTTCGTCCCCAGTACAACACTCCACAGCGTTGGTGAGCTCATGAGCTCTGGTCATGATTTTGATCCAAGACTTATCAATATTCTATCAATAAAAAGAGTATTGAATGAACATTGTTGGCATGTTGAGCTTTTGTTTGAAGTACGGTAAAACGTTTAGCCTCTTGGGGTAACTGTTTTGCAATGTCACCGCCTACAAAAACGGCCTCCAGATATATCCACAGATTCTGGACTGTCAACCATTTTTCTAAAATCTCCGAAGTGGTCACCAGTTTATGAACCCAAAGCTGGATATCTTTCTTGTAGGGGGCGTTGTATCTACACAAACCACCAAACTATAACATTACAAGTCCACGACAATTTTGACTGAAGTTACCTGTTACTCAATAAGGAATTCATAATCATTAAGCTATCCTCCAAAGCCATTATAATTTCGCCGGTTTCAGCTCCTTTGAGCAATAATTCTCCTCTCGTCTTAAAGTTGGCAAATGACAGTTCCACCACAGCCCAATCTGCTATAACCTGCTTCAGTTTCGCTTCAATATCCTTTTCTGTATCAAAAATAATGAGTTTCCCAGGTCAAATACACTTCCAAAACTAACCTTTGACAGCGCTAATGCAAATATCCTCCACATCATCTTTGTACTTCAACAAGGGAGCCTCCATAACGCTTCTTAAAGTGAATGTTGGGGACTCCACGTCGAATGAGTACCCGGTTAAATTGGCCAGACGTTTCCAATGTCGATCTTTCATCGCCTATATATTATCTTCCTCAAATTTTTCATCAAAATTTTGAGGAAGCTTAACTCACCTTATTAGCCATCAACTCCAACAAAGGACACGTCTCACTGAAATCATCGATTTTCTTCTTCAAATCAATGAAGGCAGGCCAATCTTTCATAGCCTTCGGCAACTTACGGCACCTAGAACACTTTCAAATGTTTCACACAATTAAGGGAATTCAAAACGGAACTAACCGGTTTTGGAACTCCTGCAGCTCAGCTAAGATTATGTCGGTGTCGACGTCGCTCCATAAAATGTCAAAGTATCCGTCGATGCTGTGGTTTACCTGCAGGTACAGTCCGTATAGTTTGTTCAAAAGGGTGAACTCTTTTTTTCTCTGATGCAAAATTGGATAATCTTGAACCTCCAAACTGTATTAAACTTGTGTGAATTTATGCGCGATAAAAATAGAAAACACGTACCCAAATAGTTTTTCGCCACTATTATACATCTCAAACTTGGCCCAAAGATCATCAAAACGATCCTGAAAGAGTAAGACTCTGTCACTGGCCTCTCGGGCACCTAATCCAGGAACCATGGGTCCTTTTTCATCAAAGTCTTTATCGAAAGCTTCCACCTCTGCTTTGAAATTAGCCACTCCATTAGTTAATTCTTCCAGCAAAGGCCCTTGCACTGTACAGATGTCCTCTTGTACTGCTTTAGACTAAATTCGCTCACTCATATAAGACAACAATCTGGATATTAAATGCAAGAGCAAACTCACGTGATTGACCATTTGTTGGAAATTGAACCTCAAACTTTCAACTCGCTCAATATCCTCCTTAGGTGTGTCAATTTTAAACTTGGCAAAGGTGCCGTAGGCCTCCTCCATGAGGTTGAGGTCCAAGTCCATTTCGATAAAGTTTTCCCGAATAGTTTGCAGACAGTTCATCGCGTTTCGACAGTCGTCCAAGTCTTTTATAGGTTTGTTCAGAATCTTTTCCTGGGTCTTGATAAAGTCCACCATGGTATTCAACTTTTCGTTGAAGCGGTCGCTCAGGTTTTTGCCCATCACGTGTTTCCAAGCGTCCGATTCCACCAGAAGGGCAAGTTTTAAATTCTCTACAAAGATATTGCTCAAGTGCCTTTAAACATTACACATTATTTTCTGGCTTTATAAATTGACTTAATCCAAGAAAATTAACCTTTCAGCTTGGTTTTCAACAAATTACAAGATTTCATTATTGAAAATTGACTTGAAGATCTAAAATTCGGACTTGTAACTCAATTTCCAACACTTACTGGCTGAAAATTGATTTGAACGCTTTAAGTGTGTGTTTCAATTCAATTTTCAAGTTTTTTGGCTCAAACTTAATCATTTTTTGGCTTTAAATTAACTTCATCAAAGAAATTTCACCTTTCAGCTTGTTTTTCAACCAATTGCAAGAATTCAGAGTTGAAAATTGACTTGAAGATTAAAAACTCGGATTTCTAAGGCAGTTTTCAAGTATTTTGACTCAAATTCCAACAGTTACTAAATGAAACTTGATTTGGACGCTTTAAGTTTGTCTATCAAGTAAATTTTCAAGTTTTTGACACACATTTTGTCATTATCTGTCTTAAAATTGACTTTATCATAGAAAATTGACCTTTAAGCTTATTTTCATCAAATTACATGACTTTATGCTTGAAAATTTAGTTACTGATTTAGAATTCTAATTTGTAAGTCAATTTTCAAGAATTTTGACTCAAATTCTAACAGTTACTGGTCGAAAGTTGATTTGGACGCTTTGAGTTTGTTTATCAAGTAAAGTTTTCTGGCTTTAAATTGGCTTCATCATTTATCCTTACCCATAATGATTCTTATAGCTCCCACGTCGTGTTTCTCTGGCAATTGACGTATGGCCTCACTACGACTGTCGTATTCCAAGAACTTCTCGGCAATTTCAACAATTAAAGGATCAGTTTTGCAAAAATCATCGATAATCTTGTCCCGGTCCTCGACCCATAAGAATTTCCATTTCAAATATTCCTAAATAAGTTTTTTTTAGTGAAGTTAACGGAATAATTTAAGACACTTACCTCAAGTAGGCTAGTCACATCAGGGCTTAGAAGATACATCACCCCTTGGAGACTCATATACACACGGACAATTTCTTTGTTCTCGCTTACCGCTTTGTAATAATTTTTAGGTTGTTCCGTTGAATATTCTAGAAAAATGAGAGATCATTTTTCAGTCAAAAACAATACACTTGCTGAAAAGACTGTTATATACTTACCGCCCTTCATTGCAGACTTGACCTCCTTTTGTCCCCACAACGGAATAAACTTGTTCACATCTAAAATGTTCTGGAGCACCTGCGAAAATATGTTCTGGATCTCGTCCAAATTGGGACTGATCGTGGCCACAGGGATTTGCAAAATCATGGAAGTACTCATCAAAGGCACTTCCTCACCGATGCTATAATTACCAGATGAGGAAAATTACGGTAATTGTCATGGTGGAAGTAAACCTGGTTGCACGCTGTTTCACTTTCTCCAAGGAGAACTTGGTGGCCTTGATCAAGGCGTCAGTGAGTTTCATGTTGAAGTAGGCAAACATTTCGATGCAGTCATTATGAATGAGGGACAAATCCAGAGGCACGTTACGGTCGATTTCCTTGAAAGCTACAAAGAAACTCACTCATCAGTTTTTTACAGTCTACACCATTTACACATGTAGTTTAGAAAATATCACTTGGATTTCAAAAATATAAGTTGGATTTCAGATTCTATAAGTTGTATTTCAGATTCGTCACTTGTATTTTAAAACGCGTTATTTCAATTTCAGATTTTTTTGTGTTTCTATGTGGTTATTAGTTTATTGTTTTTTTTTTTAATATCACTTTAAGTAAAAAAACCCGCCCATCGAGAGTATTAATTTATATAAAATATACAGGGTGTCCCATAACTATATGACAATCTCTCGGGGGCATGCAAGAGAGGTCAAAATAATACGATTTGTTCAAATAATTTTTTTTTAAAGTCACTCTTAAGGGAAATATTGTGCCTTTGTATATTGTAATGATTATTGGGTTTAATGTTTTATCGAAAGAGACCTTCTGTTTGACATGAAAACCAGGTATCTCGTCTTCGAAAGGCAGGAACTAACTGGACCTAAGACACAATTTGCTTAAACTTTAACAGCTGTCATTATTTTCAGCTGCAAACGCCATTAATGGATACTCTTGATATTTTTATCGAAAAATTGTACTCTTCCTTTATTTCGATAAAATGAACGGTTTTCGAGATAAATCGATTTTTCATTGAACTGCTTAAACCACAATGTTATTAAAAATATATTTACTTTTTTTTTACTTTTTTTGCTCAACTTTAATTTTCCAAATTACAAATGACCACGTCTAAAATCCAACTACTTTTTTCTATAATACAAGTGACTAATCTGAAATACAAATTGCAATTTCGAAAATCAAAGTTATTATTCTAAAATTGAAAGTACCTTTTCTGAAATACAAGTGATATTTTTTAAATCCATTTTATGGTTTCTAAAATTCAGCTGACGCTTTCTAAACTACATGTGTAGAAGAAACGATTTACTTACCGGCGTCTGCGGATGTTAGCAACCTGGAGGTGGATCCAATTGGTTTGACAGCCTTGACAGGGTCCAACCAGTCGTATAACTCATCTTGCATCTCAGGTTGTGTGATGACGCTCAGAAATTTGTTGATCAGGTCTTTAACGCAACGTTCTATAGTCACAGATTTGAGTTTAAGCTCTTTAACTGTAAAATACTTCAAAGTTAGTCTGTTGTGTGTTATTAATGTTTGAAACCAACCAATAGTTTGGCTGTATTTGACATTCTCCTTCAAAAGTTCCAGAGGAGCTATCGGCTCATTTGGGAGGTAAACCAAGCAGGTGGTGGCTATAGTCTCCAAGACTTCGTCAATCCTGGCTTCTTTCATGTCTCTAACCTCTTTCACGAACATTTCAATGTAGTCCAGGACTTCGGTGACTTTGTGGCAATACTCGGGAATCTCCGTCGAAGTCCAGGTAATAGTGGAGAATCCTGGCATAAACACATTCTCCATTTTCAACAACTGGACCCTCATCATAGGCAAAAACAAGGGAGGAATCGTAGCCCTAGTGGTGTCATTCCTCTTAATCAACTCCCGGACAACCTCGCACGAATCGAGCAGCTTATCTTTGCAAAACACCAGCACTTGGCCGACGTCTGGGACTTCTACAAACTCAACCAATGTTACTTTATAGATTGCATGGAAAATCAGTTGAAAATCCACCTAGATCAAGTTTGTACATATACTCGGACTCTCTAATTACTTCCGAAATGTACGAGTGGAAATTGAGCTTGTAGCGTCGAGTCTTTTCGTCTTTGGTCATAATTGGTTTGATTAAACAGATCCGGACTTGGCCCGCGTAGTCGTACCAAGCGTCGTGATAGATTTTTTCGTAATGAACAAAACACAAGGACATGGCGTTGAACAATTGAATACATTTCTGGACTTTACGATGTTGCATCACCTTTTAGTTTGTATGTAACATTATAAACAAAATGAGCAATACTAAACATACCCTGGGTTTAGCCTTAAAAACTTCCATAGGCTCAGTAATCCTAGAGTAAAACTGTCTAATCCACATAATTCTTCCGCTAACCGGAGGCGTGTTCCTCGGAATAACCGGCGCTTGTCTCTCCTCATTGTAACGATCCCTCAAAGCCTCAATTTCGTACTGGAACAACATCATCGCCTCCAAGTAACGCTCTTCCAAGTGCAAACACTCCAAGTTCAATTTCTCGAATCGTTTCAATAGCCTGATGATGTTGTCCACGTCTCCCATTTTCTCAAGCGAAGCACCCACAAACTCCTCCAGCTCCCACTCGGTGTCAACCACGTTCTGTTTGAACTGATTGTAGTCCTTTTCGAAGTGGGGTAGTCTATGGTTGAGGGCGTCGTACTTTTGTCTCGATATCGTCCGGAAAAAATCGATAAATTTGTTTGCGAACACGTCGATTTCTTCGATGGTGCTGGCCTGGAGGATCGAGTACTTGGTGGTTGTCTCCAAAACGTAGACGATCTAGAAAAATAAAAACTCAGAGATTGAACGTTTTATATGTATAAGGTGATACCTCTTCGCAACGTTTCTTGAACGTTTCAAATTTGCCAAAAATGAAACTTTCAGAGCACTGAAATGGCGTCTCGCCCTCGTCCTCCATTTGTTTCTTGGTTCTTCTGAAGCACTGGTAGTACTTTAGGTACACGTCAAGGCAAGTCTGATCAAGAAGAAATACAGAATGTTTTAAAAAATGACGTTCTAAACTTGCTCACATAACCATTTTATCAGTTAATAAGGGAAACCCAAAAGAGCTATGGAAAAATTTAAAAGTCCTTCTTCCTGGAAATAACAATGGAGTCGCTAATGAAATTTTATTTGGACAAGAAGTGTGTACAGACGAGGTGTTAATCTCTAAACGATTTAATGAATACTTTGTTAATAGTATTGCCGATATTGTGTCCGTCATTCCACAATTTAATGGTGTAGAAAATAGTATGACAGCCATCTCCACTTTTACTGAGTTTTCTAAATTTGAAAGTGTGTCATTGTCAACTATAAAGAAACATGTTTATGGTATGAAAAACGTAGACGGTGGGGAAACTGGAATTTCAACTAGTGTACTTAAGGACGTTTTCTGTGTGATAGGAAATCGCCTTCTAGACATTATAAATACTTCACTCTCTGCTGGCGTCTTTCCGCAAGAGTGGAAAACATCGACGGTGATTCCAGTTCCAAAGATTCCAGGCACAACTGAATGAGAAGGTCCTAGAGATGGTGGTCAAAGAACAACTTCAATCATTCTGTGATAGTAATAACATTTTAGTATCTAACCAATCTGGTTTTCGACAACGTCATTCTTGTGAGTCTGTGATAATTAATATACGTGATGATTTCCTAAAAGCTGCGGACAGTGGTAATTTTGTATTGGCTGTGTTTTTGGACTTTAGAAGAGCTTTCGAAACTATCGATAGATTTACATTAGTGAAGAAAATGGAAAAGTTGAGAATACGAGGTCCAGTTTTGAATTGGTTCAAATCATATTTATTCGAAAGAAGTCAAAAAGTCAGATTTAAGAACAGTGTGTCTAATTCAATAAATACAATGTATGGGGTGCCGCAAGGAACTGTATTGGGGCCTTTATTATTTTTACTGTACATTAATGACATTGTTAGCGTAATTAATGGTAGTAATATTGAATTGTTTGCAGATGATACAATGTTATATGTAGTTGGAAATGATGTAAGTGAACTGGCTAGGACAATTAACAATGATTTGGACCGCATTTTTGAATGGTTATGTGTAAATAAATTAAGCATTAATACCTCGAAATCTAAATTTTGCATATTTGGGAAAAAATATATGTTGCCTAGTCTTCATATAGAAAACATAAACATTAAAATCAACAACGACAGGTTAATACATGAAAGTAGAATTAAATATCTTGGAGTTATGTTGGATTCTGAACTAACTTTTCGTCCGCATGCTGACTATATCATGAGAAAATTTTCACAAAGAGTTGGATTTATTTATAGAGTTGGCAGAAGTCTTTCTATGTATACCAAATATCTTATGTATAACTGTCTGGCGGCACCGTATCTTAAATTTTGTTCTGCATTGTTATACAATTTGCCAAACTACAAAATAAATGAATTTCAAGTAATTCAAAATAGAGCATTAAGAACAATTTTAAATTGTAACAGATACACTCCTGTAAAGTTGATGTCGAGTGTTACCAATGTCATGTCGGTTAAACAAGGAATTATCTATGATGTCTATGTTTTTCTCTATAAATTAAGAAATAAATTACTACCTGCCTATATCTGTGATAAAGTAACATATTTTAAGGAGGTTCATAATTATCAAACAAGAAATTGTAACGATTTTATCTTAGTTGATAGGTATCGATCAAACCAAATGTCAAACTCCATCTTATGTGGAGGACTATCTGAGTACAATAAGCTACCAAATGATTTGAAAAACTGTGATAATTTTAAAAATTTTAGTACAATGTTGAGGAAATATGTGCTGTCCAACGTGTAAGGTAGTCGTCTCTTGGATTTAAAATTGTATTGTATTGTAAATTGTATTTTAATTCTATTGAATATTTTGTACTATATTTTTACACTGTTTACTTTTTAATCATTTTTGTATATAGCATTTGGCTAAATAAATAAACATTATTATATTAACATCCATTATTACCTTGATTTTACTAAGCACCACAGCCTTAAGCTGATTCCACACTGTTTTGGTTCCGTCACAATCCAAGTAGTCCCGACATTTCTTAATAATTTGATTGGATACTTTAACCAAAATGGCCGTCACGTTGCCGGTACTGTTGTAGTACCGTGACGTGGTGTAGACCATTCTCACGGCGTGTAAGAGTGGAGGTATGTGAGGAAAAAATTGGGGCGGTTCCAGTCTATAAAGTGGTTCCCAGTACTTTTCCAGAGCGTACAAGTACTTCATGTTGTCCGAGCATTCGTTTCGAGTGTTATAGACTGAGTCTACGTGTTTTCTCCAAATCTATTTTAATAACCTCGTTAGTTTAAAAATACAGGGTGATTTGGTGATATACTTTAAGAGTATCAGACCTGGAGCAAACTTTCAAAAAGTCAATGAAAACGTTACATCGGTCAGTTTCGAGGAAGTCCACAATACTGGTAAATCTAGCTAATTGTCGTCTCCAGTGCTCAACTTCTACATTAGGACCAACAAACTGGTTCTCTCTTCTGATTTGATTGTACTGTACTAGACACTGTAAACTCTAAATCTCCTTAAACAGCCCTTGAACCTTTAAAAATATACCCTTTCAATTAATTTATGCCAAACTCGGACTTGACTCTCGGTTTTCTGAATCACTTGTGGGTTGAAGTATAAACTAGGCTTGTTACCATCTTCTAAAGTTTTCAGCAGTTCCTCGTCCATATGAAATTGCACCACGCCCTCCAAATCCATTTTGGTTTCTGCAAAACAATATAATTTGGTAACACATCAAAAAAGAACAGTGTATACACCCAACTGCTGAGAAATTCAACAAAAGAATCCCAATCTCCCATAAAATTGAGCTGTTGCATCCTTCCCATTGCTGTTTTGGGTAAATCTCCCCATTCTTTATACATTTTAAGAGGGGGGTCCACCAATTGTGACAATATGTCGTAAGCTATGGATGCCACATTGTCTGTGGGCTTAGCCATGCTGATCGGGACAAAGAAAACCTCCTGTAAAGTCCCTATATGATAACCAAAAACCTTTCAAAACTACTCAAGTGTTACGTCATTAATATTCTTCAAATCAATGTTAATTGTCTTAGTTTTGTAAGTGGCTACCGCAGTTTCACGAAGTGGCGGTCTACTCCCTTTAGTGACTGCAATCCTCTTGACTGGAGGTTTAGCAGCTGGGTTAAACCTACCGGACTCTGCAATCACAAATAATTTTTGACAGGGATTTAGGGCAATTTGGGGTGCGCCAAACCAATCGGAAACACTGGGCCGTCTTGATAGAAAACTAAACAGCACCTAGGGCCCGTTTTCTCTAGTATCGCCCCCAGCAACTCGACGTGTCCATCATCGTCAGCAACTCCGTCGAGGATGTCGTTGGGTTCCAACCCCAGATACATGGACACCATGTCGCAGATGTAACGTTGGGGTAGCTGCAATTCTTGAAACCTCGCCGCACGCAGCTCTTTAAACTTGAGCTAATTCAAAGAAAAGATAGAAAAGTTCCAGTGGGCAGTTTTTCTTAATTGCCTGTCGTTCTCGAAGGGTTTCTTGAAGGGCCATGGCGGTGATACTGACGCGGCCCTTGGTCTTGCCCAACAAAGCCTTGGAGATGTTCATCAGATTGTTCACATCTTCTTTGCTTACCGAGTCGGGGGGGTCTTGCTGAGGAGGTTCGGACATTTTCTAAAATTTGTCCTGGAAAATCTATGCAAGACTGTCATAAATTTTCAAATTCTTTTTGACACATTTTAGTCGATTGTTTTTCCAGGTGCAAAGGCACCTAATAATAAGCACTTTCCATTGAGTTACCTGTAACACTTAATTTTTATTAATGCCTGTTTCCCCCCGACATTTCCAAGATTTTAAATACAACTTAAGCTAAGTTGAAGTTTGAATCAGACAAATCAAGTGCAAAATATCACGGTCTTAACTCAACTTAGCAAATGTTGGGAAAATGGACATAAATCATTTAAAATATTTAGTTGTTTAGCACAAATGACAATTCGAGTACAAGCCAGACGTTCTAAACATGGTAAATTCTCACTTAATTTCAGTAAATAACAGCAGTTTCAAAATTCAAATACTGACATTTAAATGGTAATGTAAACACCAGCAGCGTAAAAAAAACATTCAATTAGTTGGGGTTTAATAAAGGAATTGTGAGATGGAATAGGCTTACATAGATTATAGAAATTGTATAAAACATTAAATTTTAAACGCACACAAAAACTTTTATTTACATAAAAACTATTGGAATAAATTATTTAGTCTCTATTCAGAAAGTTGGCAGAATTGAACCTCAGTAGTTTTTTAGTGCCCCATCCAGGCACTTTGGCCAGACTGTTGATATCCTCAAAAGTTCCCTTGAGCCGCCTGAAAAACGTTTTTGTTCTTATACTGTTTCGTCTGTGTCCGCCACAGTCAAACTCACCTAAAAAGCAAAATTTGTTCTGCCGTTTTAGTTCCTATTGTGTGTAGCCGTTCCAAATCTTTCTGACTGCCTTGATTTAATATTTTCAGTACTCTTTTACTGTTTGTCGTAAAAGGGCTGTCTTTGTGACTCGTTCGTTTGCGTGGTTGGACAAAATCGTCGCTGTCATTTAACTGCACGTCATTAGAATGAGTATTCTTTATCGACAGTCGTACACTTCTTCTTTGAGGAGCTACATTGTGATTTCTCTGATCTTGATGAGACTCAAAGGATACATTAACAGTTGAATTAACGTAGTTGGGTGTTTTTAGTCGAAGACTACGTCGGGGGGTTATTTTAGGCAACTCGGTTTCTATTGGGGATACCTGGGGGGATAGTTTAGATTGTTGTTTGTTTAAGTTGTTGCTCTTTGGCAATGCAGGTACTTTAAAAGGAAAATCAGTTTTTGCAGTGTCATCTGGACTATCGTAGCACTGTGAAAATAATTAAGTTTAATTGAGTCAAATATTCTAGAATTGCCATTACCAAATGTCTTCTAGCAGTCAGTTTATCCCGGCTTTCGATAGGACTGCTAGTTGCCCTGACTGTTTTAATTTCAGTGAGTTGTGCTATTTCACTTTTAATCATTTGAGTCACTTCAGTTTGGATTTTACTCCATTGCAGCCTGGAAAAACTCAATTAAAAACTACAAAACTATGGTAAGCATTTAAAAACCAACTTTGGTGTGTTTTCTTTGTCTGGTTCTCCACCAGTACGTGTCAATCGCCTAGACCGTCTCAACGTATTTTGTACTACGGTTTCCATGTGGTTCATTAAGTTAACCTCCATTTTAGCCATATATTTGCGAATTACCGGGCTGAACAAATACAACTTTTAGCTACACCTGGGATTTGAGGGAACATATCAAATTACCTTAAATTTGGTTCGTTGCTCGAAAAAGTGTCAATAGAAGATTGACTTCTGGAGTTCTCTCCATTATTTGTTGATTGACTCTGAGCACTTTCGTTTATCAAAGGTAGCCTAGACAAACACGCTTTTTTTTTAGTTTTACCAGGAGTGGAACTAACCCTTTTCAATGGGGTTCGTCCCGAATTGAACGCTTGAGGATTGTCTGTTTTGTATTTGGCCACCACTTCCGGGTTGCATCGTATCAATTTAACGCGCTTTGCAAAGTCTAATGTTTGTACGGTTTCAGTTAAATCTTCAGGGTTGGCGCTAATGCAGGCAATTAATGAGATGTAATTTTCCTTGTTTAGGGATCCTGAGACAATTTACTAGATTAAAATTGCGACATATATAAACTGGGTGGCCTAATTTGTTCTGTTTGTTAAACATTATATTCTAAATTTTGAAACATTTTCTCTCTCTTCCAAGTTTTTTTTAAGCTTTAAATACAAAATGGTATATTAATAAATCGCAATGGTACTAACAAGGTTTACTATTAGCATAGACTAAATGATAAGTATAGACAAACAGTGGCAATGGCAGTCAGACGCACCAATTCGGATCTTTTGACTGTTGGAAAACATCAGTTTTAATGCGGCGTTGTCTAGTTGACAAATCACATTTTTTGTTTTGTTTCTACGCAAAAAATAACAGATTTTGTGTGTTTTTTCTTTTTAATTATTGTGTTTCACTTCGTTGTATTTTTAGTTTATTTTTAATATTCATTTTATACTTTATATATTATGAATTCCATGTCTCATCTTAAAACAGTCACGTGACCATTTGTACCTTGAAATAATCCACGAGATTTAGAGTTTAAAACTAAAAAAACGGTCACGTAATCTTTAAAATTAAATTTAATTATTGAAAACAGTCACGTGACCGTTTAAATAATATTTTGTCATTTACCAGTCACGTGATATTCAGGGTTCCGTTTTGGCATTAAATAACAGTCACGTGACCTTTAAAAATAAAATTTGAATATTGAAAATCATCACGTGACCATTTGCACATTAAAAGGATGAGTAACGTAATTTAAAAAATGTCAGTTCAAACTGAAAAACGGTCACGTGACCCTTTAAACGTTATTTCGTTATTTACAGTCACGTGACCTTCAAGATTTCGGTTCGACATTAAAAAAGAGTCACGTGACTATAAAAAAAAATGTTTAATTATTGAAAATCGTTATGCGACTTTATGAACTGTAAATAGTCACGTGACCTTTAGGATTTCGTTTTGACGTTAAAATAATTGAAAATTGTCACGTGGCCATTTCATTAAAAAATTTCGTTTTTACAAAATCATCACGTGACCCTTTAAACTTCGTGACCTTCAGGATTTCGGTTTGACATTAAAAAAGAGTCACGTGACTTTTAAAAAAAAAATTTTTGATTATTGAAAATCGTTATGCGACTTTATGAACTGTAAATAGTCACGTGACCTTTAAAAATATATTTTATTTTTGAAAATCGTCACGTGACCATTTGCACATTATAAGGAGTCAGGTGACTCTTCAAATAATACTTTGACATCTAAAACTGTCACGTGACCTTTAGGAATTCGTTTTGACGTTAAAATAATTGAAAATTGTCACGTGGTCATTTGCACTGTAAAGAGGGTCACGTGTCTTTAAAAATATCAGTTTAAACTGAAAAACGATTACGTGATCCTTCAAATGACATTTAAAACTGTCATGTGACATTATAAATTCCATTTTTAATCTTAAAAGAGTCACGTGACCTTCAGGATCTAAGTCACGCGATTTGAAAAAAAAATAGTCTAAACATAAAAACTGTCACGTGACGTTAAAAAATGACAATTTTACAAATGACACGTGATTTAGTGTATCAGTTTAAAACTAAAAAACGGTCACGTGACCTTCAGGATTCTGTTTTGACGTTAAAAAAGAGTCCTGTGACTTTTAAAATAAATAGAATCTTTATTATCGATACCTCAAACCAGAAATTCTTATCTTGTTTAGTTTTCAAAATACGAGTAATTTAACTCAAATTTATTTGAAAAAATCAACCTTTCTTACGCAGTTCAGATGGGATAGCAAAAGAAAGCGGAAATACTACAAAAGTTGGCAACTATGTCTGCAATGACGAGCTGTATTAGCGCCATCTCTTAGAGTTTACCTACAACTGAAGCGACCCATTAGGAAGCTCTTGAAACGTAAAGGGCTACCTTTTTGGGTGCCACTTTAATTACATTGCCCTGGTTTTCTGTACTTATCATTTAGTCTATGCTATCAGTTTTTGTAGATAGATAATTTAAAATCTCATTTAGTCATTCAGCTTTAATTTTAAGTTCAAGCAACTAATAGCCACCCTTTATGTATTTATTACCTTGCAGAATACTTGTAATCATAGATTGTCTGTAGGGAATATAGTTTGCTTTGCCCCCCAGAGCAGATATGACCTGTCCAATACTCAACAACCCTTTATTAATATTAACACCTTCATGAAATGTACTGCCTTGACTGCCGGTTTTACGTACACTTTCCGACCCGGCTAAATCCACTAAATTCAGCTTTCCAGTTGTTTCTTGCATGCTACAAGTCACTGATTAAAGTTTGTGCATGTTTGAGCGTTGTTTTTAACCACCTGTTCCTCATTGTGTAATGTACGGTAAACACCGCATGAGACCTGGAACTCCCTGAATTTTGTTTGGTTTCCCCTATGTGCCGATTTTTGTTGCCCTCCTCTAATAGCTGTTTGGCGTCACTGGAGTTTTTCACATTTTTAGTACTTAAACCATGCACCATAAAGCCTGCAATGCCCCAAATAATGCTGGTAAAAAAACTCAAAACCTAATAATACCAGACACTGCTAGTGGAACCACCCTGTCTGGCTGTAGCAAGTCAAAAACTTTCTCATTGTAGATTTCGAGGAACGATATAGATATTTCAACTTCCAAATCTTCACACACTTTGTCAAATAGCTGATCTAAAGCTCTGGGAATAATGCCTGGATTCTGGCGAGCCTGCATTGAACACACAGTAGAAAGTAATGGAAACTAAAGCAACAAAAGTCACCTGTAAAGCTGAGCCCATAGTATAAGTTTTTCCAGTTCCAGTTTGTCCATAAGTAAACACAGTGCAACTGAAACCACCCTTTATCAACTCAACATAGGGTTTCACAGCATTATCATATACAAAAGCTTGGTCGCAGTTTTGACCGAAAATTTTGTCGAATTGATAAGTCTGTGATCTTTCGGGCACTAACAACACCTTAACAAAAACAAAAATTATTCTAAACTAAACAAATAAAAGAATGAAAACAAACTTACTGGAGGGCTGTCACTAATAACTTCCACAGACTGTTTAAAGGCTGAAAAGGGTTTAATTCGAACGCACACGTTAATGTGCTCTTTAGCACAATCCATTTTAACAACTATTTACATTAACACAACTAAAACTTGTATGATTTCAAAAAAGTATAAACAACACAAAATCCGTTAATTCTTTTTTAAAGTTAGGTTAGTTGTCTAAATCAACATTTTTTGACATTTGACAACTCACCTTATAAAACATACGTCACACGCTCATGATTGGTCGAAAATTCTGATAACCACACATTCACTTTTAAATGACCTTACGTACCGATAAGGGGCCATAGTGGTAGTGGTCCTGTTGTTTCTTGTACTTTTCAGTGCCTTTAAACCCCCTTAAAAATGTTGCCAGCCTGTGCCAGATCGATATGTAAGAAAAACATTCCCGTAAATGTGAGTACAACCAACTGATATGTTTTTTAATTATAGATTAAAATTAAAATTGGGTTTTAACACACACAAAAATCGAATCTCAAGTGGTTTTTAGAGTCTAACCTGGGACAGGAAGCATGGCTAAAAGAGTATCTCAGTATTTAAATGTAATTGTTGAGGGTTGTGTGGCGAAAGTTACATAACACCTTGGTTTAGTGTCAATCCAGACTCAGTCTTAGTTTTTGTGTTTCAGAAAGCCCTAGGCCTTATCGGGCGTAATAACTCTGGGCATACGGTGGGAGAAACCCAGTTTGAAACTCAGGTAACTATTCTCTCCATTAATTGCTTTGTTAAATGGTCTTAACTGATTGTTTACAGCCTTATAAACTGCACAAACTTGCTGAAGGCCCTTCCACTCATGTGACCTTAACCAGAGATGAAGCCCTGCTCATGTACACTCAAATGCACACCATTCGGCGAATGGAAACCTCCGCCGGTAATTTGTATAAAGAGAAAATTATTCGGGGTTTCTGTCACTTGTATTCAGGACAGGTAATAACATGTCTCTAGTTGGTGGCAGTTTGTGGATGTTTGATGTTTTAGGAAGCCGTGGCTGTCGGGATTAAACACGCTCTACGGCCCCACGATAGTGTCATTACAGCCTACAGAGCTCATGGTTGGAGTTACATGATGGGGGTGCCCCCTATTGGGGTGCTTTCTGAACTTACAGGAAGACAAACTGGTTGCGCAAGAGGCAAAGGGGGTTCTATGCACATGTACACTGAAAACTTTTATGGAGGCAATGGTATTGTGGGAGCTCAGGTCAGTTTTCTATCATTTTGTAGGCATAATGTATGCAAATCTTTCATTACACAGGTTCCACTGGGTGTGGGCATTGCTTTGGCAGCTCAATACAAAAACACAGATGGCGTGTGCGTCGCCTTGTATGGCGACGGTGCTGCCAATCAAGGTCAAGTGTTTGAAGTGTACAATATGGCCAAACTGTGGAACATACCCTGTATTTTCGTATGCGAAAACAACGGATACGGTGAGTGTCAAAATAGTTCTTTTTGACAGGAGTGAGAAAATGAAATTGAAGGTATGGGTACCAGTGCTGTGAGGGCATCTGCAAATACTGAGTACTACACTAGAGGGGACTATGTTCCCGGTGTGTGGGTGGACGGTATGGACGTGTTGGCCGTGAGGCAAGCGTTCCGATTGGCCGTGAATCACTGCGCTTCCGGCAACGGACCAATTGTAGTGGAGGCTCAAACTTACAGATATTCCGGCCATTCCATGTCTGATCCTGGAACAAGTTACAGGACGCGCGAAGAAGTCCAGGAAGTGCGACAAACCCGAGACCCGATCACATCTTTCAAAGAGAAAATTATCTCCCACAATCTGGTCACAGCTGAAGAAATTAAGGTTAGTGTTTGTTTTTGTGAGTGTTTTTGTCGGTAATTGGGGTTGTCTGCGGTAGGATATCGATGCGAAAATCCGCACTCAAATCGACGAGGCTACCAAAAAGGCTAAGGCCGAGAAGGAAGTGGGATTGGACGAGTTGGCGGGAGACATCTACGCTCAAAACTTGGAGGGTGACATTAGAGGAGTGTCTATCTTCCAGCCTTTGAAACACAAAAGGGTTGGACCTGCCGTCAATATTTAAACTTGAAATCCTATTAAATACAATAATAGGACCGATTGAACGAGACTTCTTAACGCCATATTGCGTACAATTTTATGTAATAAGTATCAAACTAATTTTTACTCAATTTGTACACATGCATTTGTTTCACTTCAGAGATTTTATTTCTTTATTATGTTAGTTATTTAAATGTTGAATTGGTATTGGTAATGTCAGCAGAATTAAATTATTGTGTTTTACTTAAGTACCAAAACAAGCTTATTTACTATGACCCCATTCGTTTTCACGCTCCATGGAGCGAACAGAGCTTTTTTGACGTCACTATGACGTAATTTGGGAAAACCATAATTTAACCAACTGTCAAATTACGTCATTGTGACGTCAAAAACGCTCTGCTCGCTCCATGGAGCTTGAAAACGAATGAAAAAACGCTCGGCTCGCTTCATGGAGCTTGAAAACGAATGCGGCTATGTGTTTTCTCCAACTCTCTATTTCGGTTGTTAAAGTGTAATCACGTAATTGTTATCAATATCGTGCTAATGTATTATATCTTGTGTATTCGGTACTTGCCTGCAACGAGTCGGTAACATCAGCGTATTGAACAGCACAACTGTCCGGTTTTCTTCAGTTTTTCAAGTTTTCCACGTTTAATCCCCATTTATTTTGTTCTAAACTGTTTTACCGTATAGAAAACATATAAAAACTAGTGAAAATACACTTTTAAACCCGCAACTGACACTCAGTACAAATCGTTCAGTATGGCGGCCGTAAACTGTCAGAAAATCAATCGTTGGTTGCCTACTATTCACAAGTTTCAAGCTATTGACACATGACACATTCAATCTGTCATTGTCATTAAGGTATTTGTTTATTGAGGTTATGTAAAATTAAGCCCCTTTTAAGTAAGTGCTTTTCCATTTAATTTCACATTTTTTACCAAAAAAATCATATTGTTAGTGCCAAACTATGAACAACAAACAACCCTACCACTACCCCGACAATGGGACGTTGCCACAGTTTCCCTCTATCATTCCAGGAACGTTTTCTCCTAATGATCTTTACACAAACTTGTGGCCGCAAAACACCCTGGATAGGGCCGCCAATAAAATCATAGAGTCGTGCTACACAGTCCCTGACCAATCAACCGAGCTCGGAAGTAAAGAATTTAGTTCTGGGAGTTATGGCAATATAGCTAGCACAAGTACAACCAATAACCCCATCGAGAGTCAGTATTGCAGATTTGCTAACCACCAATGGAATCCTAGTTACTCTTCTTGTGCTCAGGTTGGTCAATTGTACAATAATGAAACTGGGACACAACCCACTTACTGTAATGTGCCTAAAGGCTGTACTTACTATGACAATAGCTATTCTTATCCACAAGGTCTTAAAACCTACCCAGAGGCTGTAAATTTGAACATTAATAATCAAAGTTTTTATGGTAGTTCCTTATTGTCTGAGAAGCAAAATTTCAACTATGACATCAATTGTAAGTTGTTTTTGCTACGGTGATTTAAATATGTGTTACATTTGGGTCAGTACTTCCAGATTTTCCATCCATAGACATTCAAGCTGATGAAGAAAGTGATATAGTGGTAGAAGAGTCCAGTAGTGAGGGTAGTGAGCCTGATCTTCAACAAGTTGAAAATAAAAGTAAAAAGTGTCTTATTTGTAACAATCAATATTCTTTGGGGGTACAATTCTACATCTTGACTGCTGAAAAACCTTTAACAATGTCCACTCAAGTTCCAGTAAAAAAGAAAATATCCGAGTTTGTTGGGAAACATATTTTTTCAGTTCAGGATTATTTGTGCAATGACTGTTTGGGTCTTATAAACAGCATTGATCACTTGCAGTTTAAAGTTGATAATTTAGTTAAAAGTTTGGTGGGGAGAGTGAATACCCAAAATCCCACAATTCCAACATTCAGGAAGAAACATCCCAAATTTAGGTGTAAAAAATGCTTTAAAGTGTTATGTATTAAAGCCATAATGCACAAGCATGTACAGAGGCATAAAGTTAGGGTGTTTTTGTGCGAATTATGTGGCAAAAAGCTCCCAACCATTAAAAAACTTAACATTCATCTAAAAAAACACGACTTACAAACCAATAAAACTTTAATTCCAGCTTTTAAGTGTCAAAATAGTAGTTGTGGCAAGCTTTTCAGGACTAAATTCCACCAAAAAGAACACCAAAACTACTGTTTAGGTTTGCTGCCCTTTAAATGCAAAAATCCACACTGCAACAAAAAGTTTGCTTCCTCAACC
Organism: Ips nitidus; assembly: GCA_018691245.2. Classification (NCBI taxonomy): domain Eukaryota; kingdom Metazoa; phylum Arthropoda; class Insecta; order Coleoptera; family Curculionidae; genus Ips; species Ips nitidus. The sequence goes on along the minus strand of CM042801.1, from coordinate 3,653,956 downwards.
AAACTGAAAAATCACACCAAACTGAAACACGACAAAAAATTTGTGGCCATCTGTTCAATTTGCAATATTGGTTTCGTGAAACTGTCCGAATATAAAAGTCACAAAGTAACTCACAGTACCGACAAAAAATTCGCGTGCACAAAATGCGACAAATCCTACAAAACCCTCAGCAATCTGAATTTCCACCTAAAAAGCCACGAAAAAGCGCTTCCATACGTGTGCCACGTATGCCGTAAAGGGTTCATGAGGAAAGAGTACCACGAGGCCCATATGAACCACCACAAAGGCTTGAAAAATTTCAGTTGTACGGTGTGCGAACGGAAATTTGTTTCGCAAAAAAATTTGGACGCTCACGCAAAATACCACGAGGGGACCGTAAAAAGCCACACTTGCAACACGTGCAAGAAAGTGGTTACGAGTTGTTTTGAGGAACATTTGAGGGTGCACTTAAATTTGAAAGAGTTTGAGTGCGATAGTTGTGACATGAAGTTTAACACGAAAAACTCGTTAAGCAAACACAAGAAGAAGAAACATGTTAGAATTAGTGAGATTACTTAAATGTTCACTGTATTGAAAATGTCTTTTTTACTTTATGGTAATAAAAAGTTAAATTAGCATAACTTGGTTATTTTAAATGTAACCCCCTGTAGATTCTTATAAATTCAGAACTTGTAACCATTTTTTGGGTAAAAAATACGTCTTTGTGTTTATTTTTTACATTTTTCAAAACTGCTACATTTACTGAATTTTTGTTGCATTAAAAAAATTGTTCTTGTATTAGCTAATCTTGATTAAAAAAAGAAAAGATTTTGGTAACACAATTTAATAAGAACTAACTTAAATATTATTACGGGAAGAAATTGATTCTAAGTTATACAGGGTGGCTAAAAATTTATACATTTGCCACATCAAAAGTTGTGTGTATTTAAAAAAAAAACACAGTTTCTGTCTTAGTTTAGAGCTACTAAAAAGAGAGATAGAAAGAGTCTTCAAACAGGAACAATTTATTAGTTTTAATAAATAATATTAGTTTTCTGGGAATGTTTTCTGAAAGAAAATTCCATAAAAACGCTCGTTTCAAGCAAACGTCGACCTTTTTTAAATTGTTATACTAAAACGATTTTGTAAAAGGAAAAAAATACAGTTTCTGTCTTTCTTTACTGTGTTTTTCCATGTTGTTGGATAGGAAATTTAACGAGGATTCCAAAAATGTGCTTAAAACTGTCATTTTCTTACTCCAAGTGGGTTTGACAAGCAAATATGTCCCTGACTGTCCTTTCAAACTGTGTTTCTGGCAGTTCAAACTTTGACACCGCTTTTCACCCTGACTGTACCAAATTTTGTAGTTTTTCAAGTTATTGGATAGGAAATTTAATGGGTATTTCAAAAATGTGCTTAAAACTGACATTTTCTCCCTCCAAGTGGGTTTTACAGGTGATTTTGTCTGTGGCTGTCCTTTCAAACTGTGTTTCTGGCAGTTCAAACTATGACACCGATTTTCTTATTGGATAGGAAATTTAATGGGTCTTCCTAACTGTACCAAGTTTTGTAGTGTTTTTTCAGGTTATTGGATAGGACATTTAATGGGTATTCCAAAAATGTGCTTAAAACTGTCCTTTTCTTACCACAAGTGGGTTTAGAAAGCAAATTTGTTCTTGACTGTCCTTAAACTGTGTTTCTGGCAGTTCAAATTTTGACACCGCTTTTCTCCATGACTGTATCAAATTTTGTAGTGTTTTTCAGGTTATTGGATAGGAAATTTAATGGGTATTCCAAAAATGTGCTTAAAACTGTCATTTTCTCACTCCAAGTGGGTTTAGAAACCAAATTTCTTCTTGACTGTCTTTTCAAACTGTGTTTCTGGCAGTTCAAACTTTGACAACGCTTTTCTCCATGACTGTACCAAATTTTGTAGTGTTTTTCAGGTTATTGGATAGGAAATTTAATGAGGATTCCAAAAATGTGCTTAAAACTGTCATTTTCTCACTCCAAGTCAGTTTAGCAAGCAAATTTGTTCCTGACTGTCCTTTCAAACTGTGTTTGTGGCAGTTCAAATTTTGACATCGCTTTTCTTCCTGACTGTACCAAATTTTGTAGTGTTTTTTCAGGTTATTGGATAGGAAATTTAATAAGGATTCTAAAAATGTGCTTAAAACTGTCATTTTCTTACTCCAAGTGGGTTTAGCAAGCAAATTTGTCCCTGACTGTCCTTTCAAACTGTGTTTCTGCCAGTTCAAACTTTGACACCGCTTTTCTTCCTGACTGTACAAAATTTTATGGTGTTTTTTCAGGTTATTGGATAGGAAATTTAATGGGAATTCCAAAAATGTGCCCAAAACTGTCATTTTCTCACTCCAAGTGGGTTTAGCAAGCAAATTTGTTCCTGACTGTCCTTTCAAACTATGTTTCTGGCAGTTCAAACTGTGACACCAATTTTCTCCATGACTGTACCAAAATTTGTAGTGTTTTTCAGGTTATTGGATAGGAAATTTAATGGGTATTCCAAAAATGTGCTTAAAACTGACATTTTCTCCCTCCAAGTGGGTTTTACAGGTGATTTTGTCTGCGACTGTCCTTTCAAACTGTGACACCGATTTTCTTCCTGACTGTACCAAATTTTGTAGTGTTTTTCAGGTTATTGGATAGGAAATTTAATAGGTATTCCAAAAATGTGCTTAAAACTGTCCTTTTCTTACTATAAATGGGTTTAGCAAGCAAATTTGTCACTGACTGTCTTTTCGAACTGTGTTTCTGGCATTTGACACTGATTTTCTCGCTGACTGTACTTTGTAGTGTTTTTTCATTGGATAGGAATGCAATTTTAAGGGCCGTTTATTTTCAATAATAATATACAGGAGGTTCCATTAAAAAAAAGCACAACTTTCAATGTTTTCAGAATTAGAAAACATTAATTTTCAGCTATCCTGTATCATTCAGAAACAAGTTATTTTAGTAATAATAGTTGGGCAACCGTTATTAAACTGTTGTAACCAAAATATTTTCTTTCTACTATTCAAGATAACCGAATAACAACCATTCTATTGGTGCAGTGGTTTCAATTAAAAAAAAACGTTAAATGTAGCAAAATCTGGGAAAAAATTAAAAACTAAACATAAAGTTGTATTAATAAATACTAATGAAGAAATTATCAGACTATGAAGGCTTTCACGGCCGGTTAAAACTGAAATACAAAAGTTATCCGGGCTTATAAGCCGTAGTCCAATAGAATTTCTTCCTGACGTTTCGTCCACATCTGCGGCGGACATTATCAAGTGCTCTTCCGTACCTCTCGACGATGACTGAGGAAGAAATTCCATTGGACCACTTTTGTATTTCAATGAAGGAATTGTTGAAAATTTTGTTTAGGTATTTAAAAAATCGTTAGGAAACCAGATATCTACTCTAGTGTATTTGCAAACAAAAAAAAAATAATTTTTCAACAACGCTTTTGAACGAAATAAAATTTGGTCACCTAACATTGCAAATATGTACAAAATGAAACAAAATTACCTTCCACGTTTCGGTCCAAGCGAAACGATATTCAAAAACTTTCTGTAGTTAAAATTGGGATGTTCACCACCAAAGATATACCCGTAAGCTTCAAGTAAGGCATGCCGTTTCTGGTCTTGCAGATCCCGTCCTCCGTTGATAACAAAATTCCTCAAAAAATCAAGATTCCGTTGTCCCTCCGCCAATTGCCGTATCCCGAACAAAAACATGTTAATATGCTTGTAATGGAAATAGATTTGCTTATTGATGCTGTTAGTCTTGTGCTGGATTCGCTTCAACTGTTCAATGTTGTTCAGTTTCTTTTTGTACACTTTCGGTTCTGGATTCTTCAGTTTATCCACTTTCTCTATTTCTGCGCTGATCAAGTCTCGTAAATCGCACGCAGACAAATTGAAAAACTTCTTTGCAGTCGGTTCGTCCACGTTGCAAATGCTTAAAGACTTGAAAGAGTCACGATAGTCTTCGAAGCTGTTTTGATAGTAGCGTTGGTCGGGAAACTGGTTAGCACTTGGTGTAGCGTGCTGGCTGGTTATGGTGTAAGGCAGATCCAAGTAATTTTGGTTCGGTGAGTAATTGGTTTGGAAGGACGTGTACTCGTCGTACCTTTTTTCCACCAAAGGATCCGAAAAATCCCTGAAGGTGTTTGCCGGTTCGTCAGATACAAAGTTGACAGTTGGTGACACGTGAGAAGTCTAAATAAATTACAAAAGTTCACATGTAATCGACTGACATATTGACCAAGATTGTGCGCCCTCTGTACAAGAAAGCCAAGAAGGTGCAATATGGCCGAAATAGTGGTTGACAGTTTGTATTGTGGAAATTGAGTTTTTCGATGATTAAACTAATTTTTAAGGTTTAAAGTCAAGACTTGGGATTACTTGCCAAAGTAATTTTTGTTTGCTATTATACAGGGTGGTCCAGTTTTAAATGTCAATAATTAACCAATCCATAACCAATTAAAAAATAAGTTGACATTCATTATGTCATTTTCCTGAAAAGTGCTTCCTAAGGAAAATACAGTCCTTCAAATTTCTGTTTAAAAACTTTTTTTTGTCATAACTGTCAGACTGTTGGAGCAATATTGATCAAATTTGGAACAAGCACTTTATTACACGTTATTACGGTCAAAGACCCAAAACTAACCCAACCCAACTTAAAAATTGTCTTGGAAACGGAAAATTCACTTAAGAAGTTTAAAAAATATGATTGTAGCCAGTTTCCAGGCAAACTAAAAGACTTTAGTTTTGAAAATTGAATTAGAAAAGATAAACATTTCAGAAGCTTAAAAATTGTGTTTGTAACCAGTTTTCATGCAAATCGAGAGACTTTAATTCCAAAAATTGACTTGTAGACATAAAAACTACTTTTTCAAGAATTTGTTACTACAAATTCATATATTTAAACCTTAAAAATTGACTTGAACCCCAAAATGTGACTGAACTAATGAAAAGTGACATCAGAATCTTAAAATTTGCATTTGAAGTAAGTTTTCATAATTTGAAGACAAATTTCAATATTTTAGTCTTGAAAATAGTCTTAGATGCAGGACATTGACATTAGATTCATGAAAATTGTCTTGAAAACGAACTTTTCGTGCTTTTTACTTTGCTTTTCATTTTCTTCGAATTCTGGACTATTTTTAGTGCTTCAAAACTGCTTTCAGCTTGGAAAATCGAGTTTCAAGACTTCAGTGCACTTCAAGCACCTCAGTGCTAAAAAATTCGGGTATTTCTTAATAAACTAGACTGTTTTTAGTGTTTTAAGGCTGTTTTCAGTGCCTCAAATCGAGTTTCAAGACTATCTTTACAAAGTTTTTGACTTATCAGGCCTAAAAGCCAGTTTGTCCACTGACCATAATCTTGAAAATGTTATTTCAAGCTTCTTCACTATTAAATTGACTTCTACACTCATAGGTGCAATAAATTGTAGCATCTCTAAGAAATTCAGACTGTTTTTAGTGCTTTCTAAGACTGAAAAATCGATTTTAAGACTATTTCCAAAAGTCAAGTTTCTTCAGTAATAAAAGTAAAAAATTTTGGTACCAAATGCTACAATAATAGTCTTGAGAACTAATTTTTAGAAATAAAATAGTCCGAAAATTTAATTTACTTCTAGACTTGTTGTCCAGTCCAGAAAATTGAGTTGTACGCCAATTAAAGTGTTGAAAATATACTTTTGGACTCTCTTCAGTCCTAGTAAAGTCAGTTCTAGCATTAAAAGTCAACTTTTATATTATTTTTAGTAGTAAAAAATGAGTTTCATGCACAATACAATCTTTGTCTTGATTTTCGGACTTTTTTTAGTTCTTGAATGCCAGTTTCAGACAGTCAACCAGGATGGCAGTCTGAGAAAGCGAATCATAAGACCATTCCTAGTAGTAAAAAAGTTTTTAGACTATTCAGTACAAATTTGGACTTTCACAAGTCTTGGATGTTCAGTTTTAAACTATAAAACGATTTTTTAAATTGAAATTTGGAGGACTGTATCTTCCTTAGGAAACGTTTTTCAGAAAAATGACACAATACAAGTCAACTTATTTTTTGATTGGCTATCAAATGGTGAATTATTGACACTTAAAACTGGACCACCCTGTATATTGTTGTTTATATGTTTATTGTTCTAGTGAAAGTGTAGTTTGTGTTCATTTTATTGTGTTATCACTATTGTTATTGTTCTATAATTTGTTGTTGGTTTTTTAACTTAAATTCTATTGCCTCTGCAATATCCCGTCCACTTGTTGTTTGCCAAATTGTCTCTTGTTGCTTGTCTTGTCTTTTACTTTCCAAAAGACCCTGCTCGAACCCAACAGTGGTTGAAAGCTTTGAACTGGAATGATTTTACTCCAACACTCAGTGGTAAATACAATATGCTTTCTCATTCAGTAAACTTATTGCCTCTTACATACATAGGTATGTGAGTTACATTTTGAGGCCGCCTGCATTTTGAGAGCAACAAAGGTTTACTCTGAAGAAACAGGACAGCTTTTAGAAGTTCCATTGGCACATTTACATTTTAAAAGAAAGGTCTTGGTACTAATATATAACCCATTTACCAGTTTTGCTTACCTAGCTTCAAGGATTTCCAAATTTTCTTTGATTGAGCAGTTTTTACATTAGTTTGTTGTACTTTCCAGGACAAAGGGTTCTGGACTTTATTGGGTATAAAAAGCCATATCTATACATATCTGGATCAGGAATGAAGCGTTCTTTGATTTTTCACTCACAACTTCTAATCAACTACACGAAAAAATTTAAAAAAAACATATTTTCTACTGCATCTGCATAGGTTTGTGTACAGAACGAAAACCGCTAACGCCGCCATTAACAGTGATATTCTAGGCTTTCTTGTACAGAGGGCGGTGGCGCTATAGAATATTTTCACTCAAAACTGTAAATCAAATTACCCGGTGGAGTATGAAATGTCAAAAATGATTTTTTTTACTGGCAAGACGCTGAAATGCACCAAAATCAGGTTGATAAAAGCTATTGCCAGGTTGCTATGATCGTTTATTGCAACCAGGGGGCTTATTCTTGAAAGCAGGGAATTCTCAAAAGAAGTGTTGACAGAAGAAGCTGACAATGGCGAATTCCTGTCACATTCTACAGGTCTTTCTCTTGATAAGTTCCTCGTTTCTAGAATACGCACCCTGGCGTTATTAGTGTTTTCGGTTAAATAGAAAAAAACTGGGGGCAAACTCCGTAACGATGTAGGAAATAGAAAACGCATAGAAATAGACAAGAAAATGTCTTGACGTTGGCCGAATTCGTTTTCAAGCTCCATGGAGAGCGAGCAGAGCGTGTTTGACGTCACAATGACGTAATTTGAAAAAACCATATATTGACCAATTGTCAAACTACGTCATTGTGACGTCAAAATAGCTCTGCTCGCTCCATGGAGCCTGAAAAATTAATGACAAGTATCAATGACAATAATTTGAATATTTCTACGTTTTTTACTTTATTTCTCAGTTTAATTAATTCATTCAGTAATTTCAAAGTTTGCATTATAATTGTTGTCATTATTGTTGTTGGGGGTCTGGTGTGATATAGTTGCCACCGTATTTTTGATAAAATTGATATCAAATTGTTTAACTTATAGTTCTATCCAAAAAAAGGGTTTTTTGGGAAAATAATCGTAAAAAAACGCTTTGAAAGTGGTCAGGTTACACCAAGTCTAGGAAAAATTCCTCCCCCTCACTACTGGAAATGTGCAACGTTGCCAAACCGAAGGTTTTACCTGCCGGAGGATTGTCAAGCTTGCAATTGGTCTACAAAGGTCACGTGACTGTTGTGAATGTTCTATATGGAGTTTTCAAAACTTTTAGCTGAAATTTGGGTCAAAAAGCTTTTTTCAAACTTGTAGTTGGTGTTCAAAGATCACGTGACTTTTATCAACATTTCTAACTTAGATTTCACCTGTTGAAGGCTTTTCAAGCTTCCATTCGGTGTACAGAAGTCACGTGACTGTTCTGTATGGTATTATCATATTTTTTAGTCTAAAATTGGGTCAAAAAACGTTTTTAAAACTTGTAATTAGTCTTCTAAGGTCACGTGACTGTTTCGTTTACATTTCTAGCTTAACTTTTACCTCGCAGAGACTCGTCAAGCTTGCAATTGGTCCACAGAGGTCACGTGACTGTCCTGCTTTCCTCGTTATGGCATTCTCATGGTTTTTAAACTTAAATGTAATTTAAAAAGAATTTTCAGGCTTGTAATTGGCCTTCTAAGTCACGTGACTGTTTTCTTTACATTTCTAGCTTAGCTTTTACCTGTCGAAGGTTTTTCAAGCTTGCAATTGGTCTACAGAGGTCACATGACTGTTCTGCTTTCCTTGTATGGCATCTTCATGGTTTTTAGCTTAAATTTGGTTTAAAAAGAATTTTCAAGCTTGAAATTGGCCTTCTAAGGTCACGTGACTGTTTCGTTTACATTTCTAGCTTAGCTTTTACCTGTCGAAGGCTTTTCAAGCTTGCAATTGGTCTACAGAGGTCACGTGACTGTTCTACTTTCCTCCTATGGCATATTCATGGCTTTTAGCTTAAATTTGGTTTAAAAGCATTTATCAAACGTAATTGTTCTTCTAATGCTAACCTAAGCGGCAGTATTCTTTTTTTTTTGTAAATGTATTGAAAAAGATGCTTGGCTAACCATAGCCGATATGTAGCAATAATTATTAAAATCTCAAAAAGAGAAAAAATACGGAAAACTTCCATTTGAGGAAATTAAAAAACAATTTTTAGAATGACTTTAGAATAAGAAATACGGTGGCACTTAAATCGCACAAGAACCACTAATAGATACATTAACATTTTAATTAAAAACTCAAAAACAAAGAAAACACAATCAATCGGTCCCCAACCCAACCTTACTGACACAATGTTGACACTGACAAGCATAAAGGTAAATAAAAAAAACATTTTAGAAGATTTCATTGAAATCTGTTGAATTCCAGGACCGTACCGAGCAAAAATTAAGGTTTGTGACCATAAGCCTTGAAGACACTTAGGAAGCAATTTTCAAAAATTAATATCTCCAAAACTAATCAAGGTACGGTCCTGATATTTTTACTGTAAACCAATTAGGGTTTTTGCAATTTCTCGTCAAAAAATTCATTGAAATCTGTTGAATTCCAGGACCGTACCGAGCAAAAATTAAGGTTTGTGACCATAAGCCTTGAAGACACTTAGGAAGCAATTTTCAAAAATTAATATCTCCAAAACTAATCAAGGTACGGTCCTGATATTTTTACTGTAAACGAATTGGGGTTTTTGCAATTCTCGTCAAAAAATTCATTGAAATCTGTTGAATTCCAGGACCGTACCGAGCAAAAATTAAGGTTTGTGTCCATAAGCCTTGAAGACACTTAGGAAGCAATTTTCAAAAATTAATATCTCCAAAACTAATCAAGGTACGGTCCTGATATTTTTACTGTAAACGAATTGGGGTTTTTGCAATTCTCGTCAAAAAATTCATTGAAATCTGTTGAATTCCAGGACCGTACCGAGCAAAAATTAAGGTTTGTGTCCATAAGCCTTGAAGACACTTAGGAAGCAATTTTCAAAAATTAATATCTCCAAAATTAATCAAGGTACGGACCTGATATTTTTACTGTAAATCAATTAGGGTTAAATTGATTCACAGCCCCAATAGAGATAAAATCATAGCAAGACCTCATTTAGAGTCTTTCTATTTTGCACAAGATAGAGGACAAGGGTTTTCTATGGCCGCATTCGTTTTTAAGCTCCAAGGAGCGAGCAGAGCGTTTTTGACGTCACGATGACGCAATTTGGCAAAACCATAGATTGACCAATTGTCAAACTACGTCATTGTGACGTCTGCTCACTCCATGGAGCCTGAAAACGAATTCGGCCTATGATACCAAAGAAATTTTCTTGCTATTCGTTACAGAGTTCGCCCTCAGAATTTTCCACTTAAGATAAAATCTAAGACACCCTGTACACACAAGAATATTTTCTCATGTTTTAATTAAAACTTCTCTGCCAGATTTTCAGTTTCCTATAATAAAACACAAAGAAAAACTGAACTTACCATCGAACTGTACTGCGATCCTTGAAAGAAATCGCCCTGACTGGAAGATTGATAGTTAGTAGCCACCGTGCTGGTAAGATTTAATATCTGTTGAGCCAGCAAATCGTTCGGTACAGGATTGTACAAGTGATCGTAACCAGGATGGGTCGATTGTGCAGCATTTAAAGCTGCTGACCGTACCGTATCGATATTATACGGCACGGTGTCCAACAGTGATGGAATTTGTTGGGGAGTGCCTCCCATTAAAGAACAAGGATTCAACATACGTTGGTACGGACTAAACTTGGATGAGGAATTAAGAACGGAAAAGGGATTTAAACGTTGTTTTCGCGGTGATCTTCGCGGGGGTTTTGGTGGGGGATTTTCAGATGATTTGCTGCGTCAAAAAAAGCAACATCAACAAATTAGGTTAGTAGAAATAAACTTAAACTCACTCTAGTGTATCCTGTATTGGTTGACGTGCTTCTTCCTGCACAACTTCACTTGTTTCCCTAGTTGGGTCCGGAGAATTGTCTGCTACATCATTACTAACTGGCTGCGCCTCAGATTTGTCTTCATCATCGACAAATATACTGTGAGTGCCAATTGTCACTTCAACGCGGTTTTTGCTTATCCGCCTGTGATAATCAGAAGGATCCGCATTTGATTTTTGCTTGTTTTTCGATTGTCCCTTAAAATTGCACTTTTATCAAATCTGCGAGAGCTTTGTGGTTGTCTAACTACCGTTTTGTAGGCGTTATTGTAGCTGAAAATGTGCGGGGAAGTTGAAGGGTATTCCCTAATCCACTTGTAACTGTTGCATTCGTGTTCTAGGTGACCGCGACCTGCGCATCCAGAACACCATTGTTTACTACGCGGAATTACGATGTTTTTCCTTTTTGGAGGACAAATCAAATCTCCAGTTGTTGTCTATAAATTAGGGTTAGTCATTATACAGGGATAAGTAATAGCAGTAATTCCTTACATAAAAATAATACGATTTAGCTCAATTCTACAGGATACAAGATACAGGGTGTGAAAGTTAAAATTTTGTTCTTGATTTTTTATCATATGAAGTCTTTAAGATCCCCAGAATGGGATACTCTGTATATTTTTTCATTGTTGTATTCTACGTCAAATTCTAGACATATTTCGTGTATTAATGTCATATACCTATCTGTATCCCTTTCTGAGATATTTACCATTTTATGTGAAATTTAATATTTTTGGTCTTCTAAACATTTTTAATTTATACATATCAGGAATTTTTTTTTTTTGTTTTTTGTGTTTTATCGTGTTAAACAAGGTTTGTTCTAGGAATGGGTACAAAAAACATTCAAATATATAATACAGTGTGGTCACAAAAAATAGTTAAAAAAAAAGACAGAAAGTCTAGTTTTTCAAACGAAACACTCCTTATTTTTAAAATTCTGTCTGATTCTCTGTTTATATTAGAAAATTTGTAATACACCACTTAATAAAAAAAAAAATCACTTTTTAAATTGATACATTGAACCACCCTGTAACTAACTAGTTGTCAAATTTATATGTCAATGGATAGAAAATAAAATGGGCTTTCAAAAAAATATGGTCGCCTGTTTTGATAGGGTGCTTCGTTTGGCCGTCAGAGGGCCCCAAAGCTAACTAAATGTTTTCCTTGACTCTAATAACTTTAAAGGATTTTTTTTTGAAATTGGACAGATACGGCCCTGATATTTGGCACAAACCTAGCACAATGATTGCCAAATCTAGAGCAGTAGCAAAACTGTAGAAATACAATCATTAAGGTCGATTTTCGCTTGCACTAACTGGCCAACATAACGCAAAACCCATTAGAATAGCGGCGGTGTTTCAGGCAAATTTGACCCTTACGAAAATTGTCGTTTGCAAAAAGAGTTTTTCAAAAAATTTCCATTAGCATTACGTCATGGTAGATTTAGTAGGTCATTTGGCCGCTAGAGGGTGTTAAAATCACGTTTGTCAGACCAAAATAGTGACTTTGGCACTTTTTGTTTTGAATTTTAATAATTCGGTTATGTGAAGTGTTACGAAAAAGTGATACTGAAGGTAAAAGATAGTCCAGATTATGGGTTTTCCAAAAATGTGACAAAACAGGGTTTTAGCTGTCACCGTTTGGCCGCTAGAGGGCGTTAAAGTCACGCCTGTCAGACCAAAACAGTGACTTCTACACTTTTTGTTTTGAATTTTAATAACTTGGTTATGTGAAGTGTTACGTCAAAATCATACTGAAGGTAAAAGATAGTCTAGATTATGGGTTTTCCAAAAATGTGACAAAACAGGGTTGTAGCCGTCACCGTTTGGCCGCTAGAGGGCGTTAAAGTCACGCCTGTCAGAGCAAAACAGTGACTTTGGCACTTTTTGTTTTGAATTTTTTAAAACTACCAGAAGACTATACAATCATTTTGGAAGAGCCAGAGGCCATTAAATAACACTGAAAAAATGCCAAAGACCTTTAGAGTCATTTTAAAATGCCAGGAACTACTAAATACCACTGAAAACCTCCCAGACACGTTAGATTGAGATTATTATTACAAAAAAAATGTTTAAATTCACAATCTAAAACCAAAACAATCCTTACACATTCAAGATAAAAACATGACTTACCGTCAAATAATATCGTCGCCATAAATCAGGACACGAATTACCCACATGTCCTGCCATTTTGCACACGTGACAAACTGAAGAATTCCTTCTGTTGACGCATTTACGACAAAACACAGTGCTGTAGTTGCCCGGTGTAGCACACTACAACCCCAACAACATTAGAAACACATTAGACACTTTATCGTTTTGTACTCACGGTAAAGCACACTTTATTGGGACACCTCGGTTCCATATGTCCCTGAAGTCCACAAAGAGCGCAAGACGGCAAAATATTTTTGTTCGGACAATAGATGGCTAAATGTCCAATTTCTCGACACCGATTGCATCGAGGACCTCGTTTTGTGGGGCTCACGTTGTATCGGTCACTAGAAAGGACCTGCCACTTGTCCGGATCGTCTACAATTACCGTTTAAACCTGAAATTAAATTGAAAAACCGTACGCACCGCTCATTTTGCTTAATATGTTTTTCAGATCAAATTCACTTGAATTCGTTTCATCTTCACTCGTTGCCGTGACGTTGGCAAGGTCTAAGTTATACTCCAGAAGGCTAACGTTGTCTTCTGAATCAGAAGACTCAATAGTATGCACTGGAATCACTGAAATCTGGGTAAAAAACCACTCAACCAGACACAGCAATTTTCCTTACCTGGCTCTATAAGCACAACATCATCATCAACACCTTCAGTTACTTTTGGAACAGCTTCATGCACCTCAGATTGTTCTGATTCCTTATCACATTCCTCTATTTCCTCCGTTGGTACGCTGGTAGTCGGTTCTTCTTCAGGAGCTTCAGTTTCCAACACATTATCCTGATCATCTTTGCTTGAAGAAGACTTTTGCTTTCGTTTTTTAGATTTTTTCCCACTAATCACAACATCTTCATCAGCACCTTCAGTTTCTTTTGAAACAGCTTCATGCACCTCAGATTGTTTTGATTCCTTCTCACATTCCTCTATTTGTACCCTGGTAGTCGGTTCTTCTTCAGGAGCTTCAGTTTCCAACACATTATCCTGATCATCCTTGCTTGAAGAAGACTTTTGCTTTCGTTTTTTAGATTTTTTGCCACTAACCACAACATCTTCATCAGCACCTTCAGTTTCTTTTGAAACAGCTTCATGCATCTCAGATTGTTCTGATTCCTTCTCACATTCCTCTGTTTGTACGCTGGTAGTTGGTTCTTCTTCAAAAGTCTCTTCCAAGACATTATCCTGATCATCTTTGCTTGAGGACTTCTGTTTTCGTTTCTTGGACTTTTTGGCACTAACCTCCGTTTCGGTTATTTCTTCAATAGTAGTGTTCAGAGATTTACTCTTCCGCTTTTTACCACCTTTCTTCACTGTTTCTGGCTCCGGTTCGGGCTGATCTTCTTCATACGTAATTCGTTTCTTCTTTTTATTCTTTTTTTTGGTGGGTTCCTCTGTAGCAACTGGGGTATTACATTCCAATACACTGATGGTTGCAGGGGTATCTTCAGGAAACGCTTCATCTTGTGATGTAGTTTCAGAACTATCTTTTGTTCCACTTGCTGTAAAACGTTACATTGTTTGAAGTACTTTACGTTAGCTAGAGAAAGCTAGATGCCGATAAAATCTAGAAATACTCTCAAGCCAGGCTTGCCAACTCGATTTCCCCAGTCAAAATAACAAAAAAATGTGTCCTTATTTGACACTTGGTAACTTGGTTATTATAGCAGCTAGAAATTTCGTTGAAACGTCAAAATGTAGCCCGTAATTTTGAGTTTATTTTACCTGAATACAAATTTCTTTGAAAAAATTACAATTAACCGAAATATTAGGCGGGAAATAGAGCAGTGCAAGAAAACAAGTTTTCCTGAAGATGTTATAGTTCGACAGCTCTTAACTCGGTTTCTATGGCCAAAATCATAAATTCAGCTTCTTCTTTAAAGAAATCACAAATAACTGTGATATTTGACGTGAAATACAATAGTGTAACTGTACTAGAAATATTGAAACTGTCACAATTTGACATCTCCTAACTCGGTTTCTATGGCCAAAATCATAAATTCAGCTCACAAATAACTGTGATATTTGACGTGAAATACAATAGTGTAATTGTACTAGAAATATTGAAACTGTCACAATTTGACATCTCCTAACTCGGTTTCTATGGCCAAAATCATAAATTCAGCTTCTTCTTTAAAGAAATCACAAATAACTGTGATATTTGACGTGAAATACAATAGTGTAATTGTACTAGAAATATTGAAACTGACACAATTTGACATCTCCTAACTTGGTTCCTGTGACAGCTGGGAGCTTCGTTGAAACGTCAAAATGAAGCCCAAAACTTCTGCTTTTTTCCACAAGACTAGTAATGAAAAAAAATCTGGCAACCCTGTCACAAGCAACTTTTGACTGTTCAAACCAGAAATTTATAAAAAATCATCAACTTACCTGACTTTTTCTTCCTTTTGCTCTTCTTTTTACCACTTGCACTGCAATCTAAAGCATCAGCCTTGTGTTTTGACTTCTTTTTTGAAGGTGTTGTGTTGTCCTCTTCATTTACTTCCTGTCCTTTCTTGGGGGTTTTCCACTTTTTTTCCGAAACCTCCATAGGGCACAAATCCGGTAAATTTTGATCTTTTGCCGCAGGTTCATAGTCACTTTCTGAGCTGCTGCTTCCCGACGCTGCTTCGTTTCTGCTCACACTCGCTGTCACCTGACCCTTATTGCTTTCTTCTTCATTCTTACCGCTGTTTTCAACGTTTGGATTTCTAGATGGAGTTATCATGTCTCCGAACTTTTCTAAATCGCTCTCTTGGAACATGTCTTCTCTAGGAAAGTCCACTTCGTTAAATGTGATGGTTTTTACACTGTTGTTGTGCGCGGAATCTCTGTTAAATTCGGAAGTGCTCGTCGTACTACTTTCGGTGTCGTAATGATCTTGAGGATTGGCGGGTCTAACAAACTCGGAATCTTGAAATTCACTGCCATGCAAGCTAAAGTTGAAGTTTTCTGAATTTGCCGTTGGTTCTAGAAAGTCATTGGACGCTTCTTCGTGCTCCGGATAGGATTGATTTTGCGTGTTTTCTGATGCATTGTCAGCATCTTCATCACTATCACTAACATCATCGATGTTAACAATGGGAACTGGAGGCGGTTCCACATATATGACTTCATCTTGGTCACTTTCACCTGGATTATCAACAACAGTTTGGAAATTCTTTTTTTTTACTGGATTTGAATCCATTTCAATTCCTACAAATTCAACGTCAGAATTATCACTGTCGCTCAAACAAATCACAGAACTATCTTTAAAAAGTTCTTGACGTCTCTTGAAAACCGCTTTCCTGATTAGTTCCTGTTTTTTTAATTTCCTCTTTTGATGATCGACGCGACGTTTTAATTTATTAAAAAACTCTTTCTCGTTTAGTACGCCTCTCTCGAGTAGTTTCAGGTCCTTCTTGCATTGATTTGACCATACATTCCTGTAATCTTTAAGGCGATCCCAAAATTTATCACTTGGATAAATGTATTGGTTGATAGTTATATTGCTAATAGGCTGTTGAATTTGCGGGGGTATTGAAGGCACATCTGTTGATATATTAGGAGGAATTTGAGAAGTGTTCAAATCTGAAGAATCTAGGGAAGGTACAGCTTCCAAGTTTTGTATTGGTGTATCAGAGGGATTTTGGTCTGTAATTGGAACATCAGTTGTTGAAGCTTCACTCAAGGGAATGTTAACTTCTTCTGCAAGAGTATTAACAGTGGGTGTGCTTGAAATATCTGTAGTAAGATCAGGCAAACTGCAGACTGGCTGAGTTTCATCAATATTCTGTGTGACTAATTCTTCTGCAAGTATGTCAGTTTCTTTAGTATTTGTCACGGTTGCTACGTCCGCAGTCAAAGACGCAGCAACTCCTGATGTTCCATAATAAACTTGGGTATATAAAAGTGATTCTATGTCTTCGTCTATAATTTCGTCCGTCTGGAAGAAAGGAAGACCCTTTTACATTAATTCTAAGAATACCTGGAAAAATTAGCTTTTTGCTTAGACAAAGTGTTTATTTAGTTTTGATGAGTTTGTTTTGAAATATGCTGGGTGGGCTAATTTATTCTGCAAAACTTTCATAAAAACAGTTTTTATTGTTATAGTTTTACCAATTTTATCATACATTGCAAGGATATTATTTACAGGCAGCATAGGATAAGTTTCTATTTGAAGTGAAATTCTACACCAGTTTTGTCACAGTCAAATCACAACTTAGCTGTTTGGTGTCATTAAGTATGTTGGTCTCCATAAATGTACTTGTTATGTTTGTCCTATGAAACTAATATTCCTTTGAAGGTGCATTATTAGAATGGTGCACAAAGTAATTAAAACATGCCCACCACAAATACACACAAAATAAATCAAAAGAAAATATTGATTTGATTACTCAATTAGACCAACTGAGTGATCAAGTAGGGATAGACACAAAATAACAAAATATAATCCTAAAAGACACTTTAGTTATTTATATTGAAACAAATAATCCACAACCAACTAATACTATAAAAAAGCTTTCCCTAATTAGTAAGAATACTCCAAATAGGGTTACTGTACCGGTAATTGCCCATCTAATCAAAATTTTCAATTTACCAAAGCATCTTATATGTAAGTATGTTAATCTGTAAATTTAAATGAAAATCTACTAGCAACTAGATGAATTAATGTGTTTGCATTAACAAATCCATACAAAAGTGTAGTTTTTTCAATAGTTGACCATGATGTGTCCATATTTGATGAACTAGTAAATGACCATTAAAGAAGCAAAGAATAACACAGGGCTTTAAGTGTTGGTAATTTCTGGTCTTTTAAACAAAATATTAACAAAAATATCTGTAAACTAACATGAATGAAAAAATCTAGAAGAAAAAGTAGTAACTATTTTTTTGATGCTCACAAAAGGATTCGTAACGACAAGAGAGAAAAAATAAACACTAAATCATAAAAAATCTTGTTTTTTGGAACTTTACCTAAAATCAGTCAAATACTGGTTGCTGGTCAATTACATGCTGTGCCCTTATATGAGTACTTTTAATTTTACTACCACTGAACTACACTACTATTTCTTGAAACATGGAAAAATAACAATTTCTACACTGTCTTGTAGGGCCATATCCTCTTTAACTTATCTTACCTTGAATGTGTCAATGTTATTTACCAAACATAAATGAGCCACTATTAGAAACAAAAACTCATGGGAACATTACTGAAAGCTAAAACCAACTACCAGTAAATTTCAAAAATGAATACTAAACCGCAGATCTATAATAACATAACTAAACATGCTACCAGATATGTGGAGTTGCCTTTAGGGCACATTTCAAGATTGGAGCCCTAATTTATTAAAAAAATGTAAGGATGCAAACACGAGGAACCCGTTTAATAACAATACTGACCACACATTTGTTGCAAAAAAAAACTTACCAACATTCCAATGACTCTTTATTCTGAGATCAAAAACCTCAGAAAATTGGCGAAAGTCGCAAATCTTAGATAAGCATCGAGAAACGGATGTATTTAAGTAATCTACCATGCACAATGTGAGCAAATAAATCAAAATCTATTAACAAAAGTAATATTTGATTTTAGGAAACCAAAACAAAATGTTGAGAAACTTGCTAAACTATTTGAGGTTATGTTGGTCGAACGACAGAAATGACATTGAAAATTGAAAAATGACAGAGCACGCCGGACCTACATTTGTATGTCTGGTTGCCTAGATTGTTTTGTTAATTTAAAAGCAAATTCATAAATTATAAATTTTTTGTATATTTGAAATAAAGCTAGGTTGCCAAAAATAACCACTTTTGCATATATTTGCGTACAAATTTACACATAAATGAAAAATATAAATTACAGCCACCCCCTATAATCTAATAATTTACCTAAATAAATAATATTAATTAGTACATGTAATTGCTGTTAGGTCTGAGCACCCCTCTAACTTTAGGCGATCCAGGGGGCGAGTAATCAGGATCAGGAATTTGGGGCAAATTCGGGGGGTTGACCCTTAAAGGGGGACTTCTTTGGCCGCTCGGTGGTCCTATTTTCGCAGTCCTCCCTTGCTGGTATGCATTAACCGGTTCATTATTTCGGTAGGGTCCTGGTAGACTACCATTATTGTTGGTATGCCGATCTGCAACAACATTTTCAATTAGTTACGTTATTAATGGTTTACAGTGTAATTGAATACCATCGCGAATTGGTGGTGGTCTTGGTTGTGGCGTTTTAGGGGTACCTGGTGGAAAATAGTCGTTACCGTATTGTGGTTGTCTTGAGTTGTACCTGGAGGTACTACGGTCGTCTTCATGGTCAAAGTGACGTGGAGAGAAGGCGAACGCGTCCTGATCACCCCTGTAACCCCTATTCTCAAACCCTGTATCATCGTACAGGGTTGAGTTGTTTTGCCATGGAGCTTTGGACCTTTAAACAGTTAACAATTTGTAGAGTGCACTTTTTAGGTAGTTGATATATACAGGGTGTCTCGTTTGGAGAATGCACTTACCCGGAATAACCGTCGATGACGGAGCGGTTTCTGCGTGGTTTCTATATAATTTGTGTAATTAAAACCTCATCAATATCCGCTAATTTTGTCAAGTACTCACCTGTTTTTGAAGTTTTTCGTATCTACGATGAATGTGTTTGCTAAGCACCACAATGAAAACCACGTTAATCACCCACAAAACAAATCCTCTGGCCGCTAATGTCATAACGATACCAATGGCAGAAAGTACTAACTGAATACGTAGAATAGCACATTAACTCTGGGGTAAACACAGTCAGTAGTTTGCTTACCCCTATCGATAATGATGATAATAATCCATCGTATTGATCTTCAACAATATGATAATCATGGGACAAGATAAACAGCAAAATTAAATCGAGCAATGACAGAAAACTGGCAGTAATCACCCACGCCAGAATAGCACCATCGTAGTGTTTCTGTTTCTTGTCTTTTATGGTAGCTGAAATCATTTCCCCTGGTTAAATGGAGGAACTTTACGCTGGAGAAACCTACCCCAAAGTGTTACCGTTGACACAATAAACCATACGAAGCTCAGCACCAAGTAAACGTACATAAAGTAACTGAAATCCTCTGCTCCAATTACAATATCCGTATCATTTAGTTTTGCATAGTTTCCTGTGTGAAAATATTATATCAACTAAAAATGCAAATGATCATAAAAAAATCTTTTACCATTTGCCAGGTATATGATGTATATCACGTGTCCTAGGTAATTTCCTTCCAATAAGTCACTATTTTCAGCAGTATGATAGTAAAACAGTGCGGTGGAACTTAGAGAAGTCCATAATACTCCTTGTATCTAGAAAGAAACATACAGGGTGGTGTAATTCTGAACATTCTAAATTGATTCTGTGCACGCACACCTCGACTTTCCTAATCTTACCAATAAAAAGACAGAAAAAAACCTAATTAATAACAACTTTTAACAGGTTTTTAGCTTAAAAATTGATTTATTGTTACTAAGTTTACGAGGGATTTGCGCTCGTTAAACACATTCCATCTCCTTAATCTGCTTTAATTGTCAAATTGAGAAATGTTTTTGTTCTCCGATGAGGCATATACAGGGTGTTCCAAATTTAAGAGAAGATTTCTTTAGATCTCCATTAAAACTCTACAAAAGTTCTGTATTTTCTTGATTGATAGTTTGACAAATTTTTACTAGGACAGACAGTTTGGTCAATATGATTTTCCTCAATATGCTCAGAACACTTACAGACATTTTAATAAATAAGCTAAAAATACACAGGAAGTCCAAAAATCAGGTTTTGCTAAACATACTTAATAGCATTGACACTCCTTTGTATAGTTGAGGAAATCTTGAAGAGATATATAGGTCGCATTAAATTGACATTTCTTGAGTCACAGGATGCTAATTGAGAAACGGCCAAAAACGTCCCGAGATATTGACCTAAGCAACACTTTCTTATGTTAAAACAAACCCAAAAAAAATTATTTATCAGTTGAGGACTATGTATTTGAAA
This sequence comes from Ips nitidus, assembly GCA_018691245.2. Taxonomy (NCBI): domain Eukaryota; kingdom Metazoa; phylum Arthropoda; class Insecta; order Coleoptera; family Curculionidae; genus Ips; species Ips nitidus. Next base: position 3,633,277 of record CM042801.1, on the reverse strand, counting down.
ATTTCGCTTTTTTGCATCCGTTTCTGTTCCACCCTGTATAGTACAGTGGCGGTGCATTTAAATCAAAGTTTTTCTCCACCAATCAAGAGCCAATAAATTAAGCTCAATGATAGTCCAAACCGCATCAAAATCTGTCGTTTCGTTTAGAAATGGCAAGGTTTTAAAAATGGCGCAGTTTATTTTGAAAAAAGTCAATTTTTGTTTTTTGTTCAAGTTTGTCAGTTGGACAGTTTTCGGGATATTTACAAAAAAGTAGGAAATTAAATGATCAATTTTGACGCCATCTAGTGTTACAACTTTGTACACTTGATAGCCACATTCATTGGCCATCTACGATCCTAATATAAGTCAGTATACAGAATGTTTCAAATTAGCAAGTTATTAAAAAAATACAAATCTTTTTCAAGAATTCCTGGGACACACTGTATACAGAAAATTTTTTTTTTTTTTAAGACTTACAATTCCTAAGATGGCTGCAGTTTGCACCAAAGGCCTACTCAAGCTTTTAGGCTTGACCTTCTCCCCCACAAAATTCATCCTTTAAATCCCTTTAGAAACGCATTTACGAACACAATTGGCTGCACGTATTCAATACACCTGACACACGTAAACTAATTATTTTTAGGGCAAGCATCATCCATTATCAAAATAATTTCCAGTGATATCAGAGATAAGAACAAAGAGAGAAAACAATAAATATGATAAAATAAGGTGTCGCAATCAACGGTTTATGACATGAATATTGAGTGAAAACTCCATATCTTTGCTTTGTAGTTGCAAATTTGCGACACCCTGTATGATTGTCATTTTTATCAAAAAAATAAAAACTATAGACTCGTTTGAAGTGTGTATTTCAAGAGAGAGATAGATAACAACGGTAGAGTATTGTTGTTGATCCTTAATCACCAGATTTGCTAAATATGTTAATAAATAATTAGAAATAAATGACGTAATAAGCCAACTCTACTAGGAAAAGTTACTTGGCAACATTGCATTGTTGTAAATATTTTTATAATGATTAAACTTACTGAGATAACTCAAAATTACCTAAAATCACAAATATTTAGAACGCCCAATCCACTTGAAATCACTATTAAATACGATTTAATTTGTAAATGCAAATTCTAAATGAAAAGACAATAATTATGACACCCTGTAGTCCAATCAAGTTAATAAAATAAAAATACAGTCGATTTTTTTAGCCAAATTGGTAATTTTTTTGGAGGAGCAATATAATATACAGGGTGTCTAATTAAAAACTGTGAAGCTTGGATCTACTCACACTGTGATAGTTCATATCAAGTAAAATACAGGGTGAACCATGTGTTTGATGGAAAAATTGTGTCAATACAAACTCTAATTATTTTCATAGAGACTCGATATCTCAGAAACTGTCATACGCAGGAATCTGAAATTTTTTTGACAGCTGTCAAGCTTACTGAAGACAGTAGCGCTCCTAAATTTGACAGCTGTCACTTGACTGCAGCCCGCAGTTTTCAAAATTTACTTACAGTCGCTTCCTAAATATGTCTACTACAACTTACTGACCGATATCTCAGAAACTGTCTCTCTGATTGAGCTGAAATTTTTGACAGCTGTCGTTCTCACGTAGTTGCAACTAAATTTGACAGCTGTCATTTTCTTAGTGACTTAATTACTTGTCAAAATTAAATTTTGTTGGTAGAAATCGGTGCATCTGCAAGTACACTGTAATGCTCAATGTTCGAAACCGTCCAAGTTGAATCCTCCATCGCAAATTTCGGTAAAAATTCACAATTTTTTCGGTTATTTTATTCACTTTTTTTATGTTTTTTCCCCCTTTTAAGGAACCGTTGAAATTCCGGTCCAAATCCACGTCGTCCGCCTCGAAAACTTGCTGCAAAGTAACTACCACAGTTCAGGTAAGTTACATACAGAGTGTTCCATAAAAAAGGTAATTTATACCTTTTTGAACCTAAAAAGTCGTACAGTAAAAGTCAAATTAAATTGCTGTGACGTAACGAAGCACTAGAGTGGACTGACACGACCAAACGCCACCAGATTGGACTGTCACGACTATTACAAAAACACGAAATGTATTTGCCTCGTCAATATCTCAAAAACCTGTGGATTTAGCCGAAAATGCCTAATTTGCAAAAAGCTTTCCAGTGGTCTGTACAGTCACGTGACCAAATTTGACGTTGATAACTTTGACAGTTTGTGACTCATGAATCAAAATGTTGCTGGATGACTTTTCGATTTTTTATGGCAATTTGTAGATACCGGATTACATTTTTAAGCACATTTTTGGAATCCTTATTAAATTTCCTATCTAATAACATGAAAAACATTACTAAATTGGGTACAGTCAGGGAGAAAAGCGGTGTCAAACTGTCAAATGACAGAAATACAGTTTTAAAGACAGTCTATGACAAAATTGTCTGTGAAACCCATTTGTAGTGACCGGATTACATTTTTAAGCACATTTTTGGATTCTTCATTAAATTTCCTATCCAATAACATTAAAAAACATTACAAAATTGGGCACAGTTAGAGAAAAAAGCGATGTCAAACTGTCAACTGACAGAAGCACAGTTTTAAAGACAGTCTGCGACAAAATCGTCTGTAAAACCCATTTGTAGTGACCGGATTACATTTTTAAGCACATTTTTGGAATCCTCATTCAATTTTCTATCCAATAACATGAAAAAACATTACAAAATTGGGCACAGTTAGAGAAAAAAGCGATGTCAAACTGTCAACTGACAGAAGCACAGTTTTAAAGACAGTCTGCGACAAAATCGTCTGTAAAACCCATTTGTAGTGACCGGATTACATTTTTTAGCACATTTTTGGAATCCTCATTCAATTTTCTATTCAATAACATTAAAAAACATTACAAAATTGGGCACAGTTAGAGAAAAAAGCGATGTCAAACTGTCAACTGACAGAAGCACAGTTTTAAAGACAGTCTGCGACAAAATCGTCTGTAAAACCCATTTGTAGTGACCGGATTACATTTTTAAGCACATTTTTGGAATCCTCATTCAATTTTCTATTCAATAACATTAAAAAACATTACAAAATTGGGCACAGTTAGAGAAAAAAGCGATGTCAAACTGTCAACTGACAGAAGCACAGTTTTAAAGACAGTCTGCGACAAAATCGTCTGTAAAACCCATTTGTAGTGACCGGATTACATTTTTAAGCACATTTTTGGAATCCTCATTAAATTTCCTATACAATAACATGAAAAAACATTACAAAAAAACCCATTTGGTGACCGGATAAAATGTGTCAAGTGACAGAAGCACAGTTTTAAAGACAGTCTGCGACAAAATCGTCTGTAAAACCCATTTGTAGTGACCGGATTACATTTTTAAGCACATTTTTGGAATCCTCATTAAATTTCCTATACAATAACATGAAAAAACATTACAAAATTGGGTACAGTCAGCGAGAAAAGCGGTATAAAACTGTCAAGTGACAGAAAAACAGTTTTAAAGACAGTCTGCGACAAAGAACAAGGCAATGTTTTTGTTTTTTAATCACTCTGTATAGTTTTTTAACGATTTTCGGTAAATGTTCTTTATTTAGGACACTTGTGGAGGCCTTCTGGCATTTTCTAAATTATTCTAGAAGCTTCTGGCAAGTTTTGAAAATTTTTAGAAGATTGAAGATACTTTTTGTAGGTTTTTTAATATTCCAAAATAATTCTAAAGGATTCTGGCAAATTTTAAAAAAATCTCGAAAAGTTTAGGAAACTTGTAGATGACTTAGAGTATTTAGAGCCGTCTCCCATTTCTAAAATAATTCTAGAAGCTTCCGATAATTTTAAAAAATTTCTGGAAGGTTTGGGAGACTTGTAGATGCCCCTGACATCTTTTGGGAGCTTGGGAGAGTATTTTAGAGCCTTATGGCATGTCAGGAATAATTATAGAAGCTTTTGGCCCCTTAAATTTTCCAGGACCGTTTTAGTAGTATTTAGAGATTTCTGACTTTTCCAAACTGATACAAAAAACTTCTGATGATTTTAAAAAAATTTAAATACAGAGTGTCCCAGAAAAGTGATATTTTAAATATCTGTGAGAGGTGGCGCCCCTTTATTGTAATTATCCACCCTACAAAACCCTAAATTGACCATCCATTACTATCCACTTCTGTGATTGAATTTTTTAGGGACACCCTGTATAAAAAATTAAGTTTCACAAATTAAGTAGAAGGAGTAATTAATAGTTTGTTTGGTTGGTTGCAATGGACTATTTAAAAACAGACATTCTGATTGGTCAAAAAACCTTCATTTTGACAGCCCAAAAGTTTCGACCAATCAGAAGCCTGCTAAAGTACATAATCAGTACAGCTCTAGTTGTAGCTTGTTACGTCATCCCGAATAAGAATTAATGAAAATACATGGTCAGTTACGACGTTGTAGCAAAAACCAAACGGGATAGAGCTGAGTTTGTAGAAAATTATATGGGGGAAGGCAAAAACTTTCAAAACGTCAGGGGGAATTTTCGCGCGTCCGAACCACCAAGTTACCGTGTCGTTAAAGGGGTCACGTGACCAAGAACCACCAATTGGGGCCGAGATAAACGCGGGGCGAAAACACCCCAGAAGAGGAGTACTTCCCTCCCCTCCTTAGTCAGTCTTTACGCGTTACCGCTACGGTGTATACGTGGGTGATTTTAGTGCCTTTTTCCACCCCAAAAGGGGGTCAAATCACGTTCAGTGCTAATGAGCTATGCCAAAGAAGCACAATATCGCGTACGTTAAGCCCGAGGAACCGAGTTTCTTGAGAAAACTCAAAGACCAAATCGGCTACAAAGAGGGGCCCACTGTTGACACGAAAGTAGGTTAGGTTTAAGTTTGCCTTTGTTTTTACTCACAATTTTTTGGGTACAGCGAGAGGATTTGGATCTTGCCACAGAGGACGATCTACGCGACACCGAGGAGGAACAGCCCCAGGTTGTGGTGCTACGCCCCGGCGACCTTACGGCCGACGAAGCTGCTAGCGAACAATTGAGGTTAGAACGAGGTGAGTCTTGTTTTCCTTGCCATTACACACTGTACAAACCCTTAGGGCCAAATTAAAGGGGTTTTGCAGTATTTTTTGGTAAATTTGGACATTGAACCATGACAAATTGAGGTTGGTTTTCCACATTTGGTGCTGAGTGAAGTCGAACCAAGTGCAGACGTCACTTCCACCATTCTTCTTTATCAAAGCCTACCTAGATTAAGAAAGACGTAAGTCTTAGTTGTTGTAGCAACAAACCTGTCAACTGCCGAAAAGTGTGACGGGTGCTGTGTTGCCAAGTTGACCAAACACTGAAAAATTATGTTTATTATGTTTTGGTTTGACTGTGATATTTTACATAATATTTGTCACATTCAAAACTCTAAATAGTTTAAATTACTAGGAAAATTTGTTCTTTTAAGTCTTTTAATAACTGATAATTAATTAGGAGGGGTTTAACACTGCCAAAAACCAACACATAATACCTAAATAATCAGAAAATACATTTTTAAATAATACAGAGTGTCTCAAATATGTATAAGTACCACAGATGGCGCCCTCTGCTTTTTTAGTGGATTTTTGACACTTTTTAGTGGATTTTTCACACTTTAGTGGATTTTTTTGACTCCAGTCTGTTAAAACTGCCTTAACTGTAAAATGTGGCTCCATCAAGTTATAAAACCAGTCAATTACATTTTATGCGGTTTTGTAGTTCCATGAGTTGAGCAACATTATTCAATCTGTCAACAATGTGTTCAGTTTGTTAAAAAATGTGACATTTATCAAAACACTGTGTATATTTATATTAATTTTAAATGCTTTTTCTAAAATTGTGAAGTTTGCGATTAAAGTGGCAACGTTGCAATAGTGATGTTTACTGTTTGTGGGGAGGCTTGCGCTGTTGCAACGATCCCGCATGGCCCGCCAAGATGCGATTTTCAATTTTTCCGGCGCACCACGTTTACACCGGCTCACTTCTGCCCGTTTATGGAAAAAAATTAAAAAAAATCAAATTTTTTCTTGTTGAAAAACTCTTGAAAGCTGCAAGGAAGGTTTTTCCAGTCCAGGAAAACGAGACGGTTCCTTATCGTTCAACTCATTAGCCGTACTCGTGGCGTAATGTAGCTGTCTGCACGTAGCGTCAACGAAAAAACAAGGAGGGCGCTATAGAAGCGTGCGGGTGCGAGAGAGACGGTGCGGGTTGGATTTCTGAATGTTGCAGAGCGGACTCCCCTTTTCTGAATCGTGACATGGTGCCGTCCATAGTGCGGAACGGTATTTTGCTCCAAGATACTTTTATTTAACGGATGTTAAATTTCCTTTTAGGACCGCCATATTGCTTTTATGTTTTACACGTCTCTATTATTTATATATTTTTTTATTTATAACTATTTTGGTAAACATAACGCTGCATTTTTTTAAATAAACAATTCTATTTGCTACTCAGTGTAATTAAGACTTTTTTGCAATAAAATCATTAAAAGTTAGTAAAATAACGGCGCAGCGCAAAAACTCCCTAACATTGTTGGTTATATAAAGCTGGGTCACGTGATCCCTTTTGAAGGTTTCCCCACGTTGGCTTTGGTAGAGTTCGACAGCCATCTTGGAAATGCCACGACCCAACTCAATAATCGACTTTTTTCAATTTCGCTAAAAACTGCATTTGAACAAGTTTCGTCATTTTGGGACTCTTCAGCATTTTTTTGAAATACATATTTTGCAAAGTAATTTCAATTATTTATCAAATTTATTTAATAATAATAATTATCACTCGAATTTTTCATATTTGAGTTAATTTACTCCTGTACTAAAACCACCATTTTTTTTTAGTTTAAATATCAGTGCAACCATGTAAAAACGTACCCGAAAAGGTGTATCTGGTGTAAACGAAACCAAATTTTGTTTTACTAATTTATTTACACCCTGTATATTTTTGGATTTTTGCTTAACATTCTCCGAGAACTACCTTTGACCGTTTTCGAGATTTTTACTAAAGTTGCCTTAAATAGTAATCAAAGAAACAGAAGGTTACCATTATTTGACGTCACGATGACGTAATTTAACAAAACAATCCATCGACCAACTGTCAAAGTACGTCATCGTGACGTCAAACTGGATCTGTACGCTCGATAGAGTGGCGTGGCTAAATTATCATTTGACGTCACGATGACTTATTTTAGCCAACTGTCAAATTACGTCATCGTGACGTCAAATGTCTTTGATTTTCCATGACAACAGTAATTTTTATTTATTTTTGGCAACGTTGCAAAACCTACTTTCTTCTTCTTTCACAATACTAGTAGCAGTTTGTGGTTTTTTTTCCAGAGGAAGAGCTAAAACCCGCTGATCTATCTGCTCCGGTGGTGTTCAAAAAACCCAACAAAACCAAAAACTCATCCTCAGAAGCACCGACAAGTTCGAAACGATCTTCAGACGGTGAAGAGGCGAAGAAGTCGAAAAAACTGAAGAAGAAACAAAAGAGTGTGCTGTCTTTTGACGAAAACGAGGAAGAAGAAGACTAAACAGGTGAGTTTTGATTGTGACGTCATAAATATTGTGGTTTAAAGTGCATTTTTCCATTTTATTTCAAATGGGATACTCTGTATATTACTACGTCACGTGACGGCCAAAATGCGCAATAGTAAAAGTGTACGTTCCTGAGATATTGGAGGTTAAAGTTGGCCTTAAAGAGTTTGTGCAAAAAATGTTTTCATTACGTTTAAAGTCCCAAAACTCAAATAATTTAGATGAGACACCCTGTATTTTTTTAGGTCAATCGATTCAGCTTGTCAAGATCTACAGAGTGACCCAAAAATGTTTACTGTTACCGGGATATTTAAGGGCAAAGTTGGCCTCCAGAAAAAAATTGAATTTAAAGTGCGTTCACTTAGTTCAACGTCACATGTCGCAGTTATTTCAAATGGGACACTCTGTATATTATTACGTCACGTGACAGCTCTATCTAAGAGCTAGTCAATGACCTAAAATGCGCAATAGTAAAAGTGTTCTGTTCCTGAGATATTGGAGGTTAAAGTTGGCCTTAACCTCTTAAGAGTTTGTGCAAAAAATGTTTTCATTACGTTTAAAGCCCCAAAACTCAAATAATTTAGATGGGACACCCTGTATATTTTTAGGTCAATCGATTCAGCTTGTCAAGATCTACAGAGTGACCCAAAAATGTTTACTGTTACCGGGATATTTAAGGGCAAAGTTGACCTCCTGAAAAAAATGAATTTAAAGTGCATTCACTTAGTTCAACGTCACATATCTCGGTTATTTCAAATGGGACACTCTGTATATTATTACGTCACGTGACAGCCCTATCTAAGAGCTAGTCAATGACCTAAAATGCGCAATAGTAAAAGTGTACTGTTCCTGAGATATTGGAGGTTAAAGTTGGGAAACAAATGGTTTCATTAAGTTTAAAGCCCCAAAACTCAAATAATTTAGATGGGACACCCTGTATATTTTTAGGTCAATCGATTCAGCTTGTCAAGATCTACAGAGTGACCCAAAAATGTTTACTGTTACCGGATATTTAAGGGCAAAGTTGGCCTCCTCAAAAAAATTGAATTTAATTTGCATTCACTTAGTTCAACGTCACATAACTCGGTTATTTCAAATGGGACACTCTGTATATTATTACGTCACGTGACAGCCCTATCTAAGAGTTAGTCAGTGACCTAAAATGCGTAATAGTAAAAGTGTACTGTTCCTGAGATATTGGAGGTTAAAGTTGGGAAACAAATGGTTTCATTAAGTTTAAAGCCCCAAAACTCAAATAATTTAGATGGGACACCCTGTATATTTTTAGGCCAATCGATTCAGCTTGTCAAGATCTACAGAGTGACCCAAAAATGTTTACTGTTACCGGGATATTTGAGGGCAAAGTTGACCTTCTGAAAAAAATTGAATTGAATTTTCATTCACTTAGTTCAACGTCACAATCGATTTCAAATGGGACACTCTGTATATTATTACGTCATGACAGCCTATCTAAGAGTGTCGACCTAAAATGCGCAATAGTAAAAGTGTACTGTTCCTGAGATATTGGAGGTTAAAGTTGGGAAAAAAATGGTTTCATTAAGTTTAAAGCCCCAAAACTCAAATAATTTAGATGGGACACCCTGTATTTTTTTAGGCCAATCGATTCAACTTGTCAAGATCTACAGAGTGACCCAAAAATGTTTACTGTTACCAGGATATTTGAGGGCAAAGTTGGCCCCCTCAAAAAAATTTAATTTAATTTACATTCACTTAGTTCAACGTCACATAACTCGGTTATTTCAAATGGGACACTCTGTATATTATTACGTCACGTGACAGCCCCATCTAAGAGCTAGTCAATGACCTAAAATGCGCAATAGTAAAAGTGTACGTTCCTGAGATATTGGAGGTTAAAGTTGGCCTTAAAGAGTTTGTGCAAAAAATGTTTTCATTACGTTTAAAGCCCCTAAACTCAAGTAATTTAGATAGGACCCCCTGTATATTTTTAGGTCAATCGATTCAGCTTGTCAAGATCTACAGAGTGACCCAAAAATTTTTACTGTTACCGGGTTATTTAAGGGCAAAGTTGGCCCCCTGAAAAAAATTGAATTTAAAGTGCATTCACTTAGTTCAACGTCACATAACTCGGTTATTTCAAATGGATCTCCCTGTATATTATTATGTCACGTGATTATATTTAATCCAACTAAACTTATACAGGGTGTTCAACCAGAGGAACAAAAATATACTCTTACTTGCTTCATATATTAACAAATTTACGGTGAAAAAAATCAGGATTAGGAGTGAAAAAAACCGGTTATAAAGCAACTAATCAAATGCAATTTCGGTCATGGAATTACAAAAACAAACGTTACGTCACGGCTAATAATAGGCGTCCAAAAAAAAAAATAATAAACGAAATCGCCCACAAAAAAATGCCGATTTTTCCGAAATTTCCCTTCATTTTCAATTACGTCCCAAGGGACTAAAAGCGCTCATTATCCACGGGGTAGTGAGAGAACGTTTTAAACAAAATTGGAAAGTGGCATGGCCGACATAAGGCATGGCAGACGTCGAGTAAAATTTATTAGAAATAGCGTGAGCATGAACAAAATGAGGTTCGGACGAATCCATTTCGACGCTCAACCGGGGTACGGTCGCCTGGTCGGACTTTTTTTTCATGTTGTTCGGGTGTGTTGTTAAGAAATGTTACACACTAATGGAGGCCATGTTGGTTTTCGTCAGGGGAAAAAAAAGGGTTTTTAAGAATCCAGGGAAAAATCGACCGTTTAATTTTTTTTTCCTCCTGGTGGAAAAATAGTTTTTAAAGGCCACTTTAACCGCAATCAATACTTCCCCCCCCTCAATTTACCACTATTCTGCTTTTTTGTAACCAGGGCCGGGTTTTATATGAATTTTCCCACAAAAACGATTCTTCAAATTAAGTTATTATACAGGGTGTTATCGCTATGTGGCCAAAATAAGGTGATTTGTTAGACTGTTCTTATTGATAATTAAAAAAATATATATTTTAAAGTTTGTTCACCCTGTACATTTTAATAAAAATTGTGTTATAATGTGGAATACCCCCATAAAATATCTTCTTAAATTTTTGCTGCAAGCAAACACCCTGTATAACTTACTTTGAATGACTTTGAATGTTATTGCATGTGACGTAATCTGCCAGTTAATTAAGAAAAGCCAATTAGTTAAAATGCGCGACTAGCGCCATCTAGCTACCAACTATATTTTTTTTTTTTTATGATCAAAATTGTTTTATTACTGTGTTATTAAGAAGCGTTGCCCATTTTTGTTGTTAGAATGTTTATGGTTGCACCAATAAATGTTATTTTTCTGTTAAAAATTTTATACATGTTAAGCGCTAACTGGCTGACGTAGAGTAAGAACCGCACGGGGATAGAGGTTTAGTCGTCGCTCGGACCGAAGCGAGGAGAGAGGCGACGTCACTATTTGGTCACGTGACGTACCGTTAGACGCCATATTGGCAGTTTAGTGCGTTGCCAAGGGATAGCGACGTAACTGTGCTCGTCCTCCGCTATTTCCGACCGAAAATCCCGACAATTTCTTGAAGTAAATCGGCCCTTTGGTGGCGAAAAAAACGCTTTTCCTCCCGGTCAATCGGTTTCGAATTATCGCGGGCAAGTGTCGGTGGGGCCCGAATCAGTTTTGTACCTCGGGTATTTACGATCGGTTCGCGATCGGACGTGCAGATGTTTTGTGTTTCTTTTCAGTGATACCTCATGTGCCGTGGCGGGAATTCAAATTATTCCGATTGTTTTCTGGTAATTGCACGTTGTTTTTTCTATGTAGAAATGGGGCCGTGGGGCTCCGGCGGCCCCCTGGCGGCATGCCACGGCGAATCAGGGTCGGGTTTTCCGCTCAGTGGCGGCGCGCTCGGACCTCAGGCTCAGGATTTTATGTTATCATTTCACGAACCTTAACCCAGTGGCGGAGGCCCGAGCGTTTGTTCAGCGCCGTCCCCCATTCCAGCAGAGCCGGCACACTTTCCAATCCTGATTCCGATTATGGCATTAACTCTTTCACTAGCAAATATTCTGTTATGTGAGGTTATGTTTACATACACTTTTTTGTTTTCATTTTGATCCATTTCTATCTTACTCTATCTAATGCCATTAAAACAGCCATAATGGAAAAGGACATTAATTATCACTGTCATTATAAAAAAACAAACTGACATTTGTTGCAGTTTTCTTTTTTATCTTTTTTGACAATAATGTATTACTGTCCTTTGTTATACAATATTAATAAAGTGGGACAGCTATACACTAGTGCAACCCTACAGTCACAAACATAACCTAATAGATTAGTAGATTAACCTGAATATTAATTTTGTGCCCCATTTCGTGGTTGTTTATTGTCAATGAGGCCCCATCAGCTTACTAGTTCTACCTAAGTGATGCAGTGTATGACCCCATGGCTTTTACTAGCGGTACTCATACCAATAATGCCTCATAGGACTGTATTTTCAGTGTTCTAGGATGAGGTCAGAACCACCTTTGAAATTCTGTTATTTGCTGTAAATTATGGCACCAGAGGATTACAGGGTGTTTGTATGTAAGAGAAAAGTGTCAGTATGTCCAAACTACTTTTACTACATTAATTTGCTATATTATTATACAAATACTACATCATGCCTTAATTCAATAGTACATATCTTGTGTGTTTCTCGTCTGTGTTTCTAACACACTTTTGCTGCCTAAATGTGAACAAATTGAAGTATGTTTCTATCTGTAGCATAATTATAGAGAAATTACTGTTATAAGCATAACTTGATATTCAATTTCTTCAGACCACTGTGATAAAGTTTTTTCTCTAGTTTTTGCTGGTTTCAGCAAATTTGGTAAATGTACTTCTTTGAGTTATAAGCTATGTGGCCTAGTAGGCAGCTCAGGAGTCAGAATATTCTTTGTTACATGTAGAACATGAAAAATCCTCTTGCCCTAACTTTCCTAATTTAACCCACATAGGAGGCCCACATACAGTGCAAATTTATGTGGGACACACTGTATATTATGTAGTCAATTTTTGTGTTCTCCAGTTTTGTAATGTTGATGAATTAGTATAGTCTTATCCCTCCAGTTATATGCACCAGTGATCTTTGTTCCTAAGCAAATAGTGTATTTTAAGTAACATATCTAGTTTAGTAAATATTCAAAATAAAACACCAGGTACAGGGTAAACAGGGTGTTTCACCTATTTGTAGAAACTGCACCAAATTTCTAAGAAAATCAAGAAGTTCAGTTGGTGTTTTTAATACAAATTGCATCTAGCTAATATAACCTAACAAATCAATATTGATCTTAATATACCTGTATTAACCAAAATCAGAATAATAAACTAACAAATTAAGTGCAACATTAACGATCCATCTTGTAGGTTGCAATAATAGATTTTCATAGAAATGATGGTCATTCAGTGGCGTACGGCCAGCTGCGGCCTTCCATTTCAAAACCAGACACCTGTCCTTTTCCAAACCTGTGTCTTTCTCTCTTGAAAATGCGGTGGCTCCCCCCTTCCCTTTTTCCCCCTCTCGTTTTCGTGTTGGAGTATACAGGACGACCACTTTGCCCAGTCATGCAACCTTTTAATACATTTTATGTGAAACCTAATTTTTATATTTTTTTTCTGTCAATTACAGATCTGAGTCAGCAATGGCTGAGGTATCGGAAATGGGGGAGATTGACGAAGTGCATTCGACTGAAGACAGTGCAAATTTACTATTAAATGGTGACATAACCAAAGATTTAAGTACAGAAAGCAGGGATGTAGACGCTACAGATGTAGATATGGAAGATTTAAGTGTAAATAAAAAGGACGGCGATGAGTCGTTGCCAGATGACGACGATAATAATGACGTGACGAGTAAAGATGACGTGACTAGCCAAAGTGGTATTGACGATGACAGTCAAGATAGTCAGGACAGTCAAACTAGCCAAGAGGCGAAAAGCCAAAGTAGCCAGGACAGCCAGGACCAGGACTCCAACATGGAATCAGAACAAATACCGGAAGAAAACGGCAGTTTACCTGACGCTGAAGACACGAATAGTAGTCTTCCTCAAGACGCAGAGGAAGAGGAGTGTTCGAGAAGTAGTACAGCAGAAAAGGACCAAACCACCACCACGTCGAACGAGAACAGTCGGGACGTGGTAAATGAACAAGAAGACAAAAAAAGTGAGAACGAAGCCGACCAAGAGGACAGTCAGGACGGTTCCGAAACCAAATCATCCAAGAACGACTCGTCAGAGGCCAGCACCGAAAACGGCAGCTCCGAAGATGTCCAGGAGGTGGACGATGACGTTGTGGCTGTGAAAACAAAAGCTCCGGACACGATAGAGCTGAACAGTGAAGACGAAGAAGGTTTTTAGCACCGCGCAACACCCCCATAACACCCGTTCACAGGGTTTTGTTTTTAGATGATGTCCAGTTGGTGGACGGACCGAAAACCAACGGGACCGAAGTGATCGATTTGGTGGAAACGCCCGAAAAAAAGAGTCCGGACGTGGAGAATGCCAAGTCTTTGACGCCTAGACGAAGCTCTAGGAATCTCAATAAAAGCAAGAGTTACACGGAGAACGAGAAAGACGAGCCACCCCAAAGGCAAAAGAAAGTGTCTGAAGGGTCTGATGTAGAGGAAGTGTTACCTCAAGATCCTTTAGGTAAGTTATTGGATAATTGGAATTTATGGTAAATTTTGTTGTAAGTTTACTTGAGCAGTTATTTTTTGTGCAAAAAGACATTTTGGTAGCATCGATTTTGGGTTGTTGCCAAATTTTCCCAATTCTGCTTCTTACGGTTTTTACAGATTATAACATTCTTATTTCACTTGATTTTGAACTGGTTTTACTAGGACGACTTGTAAAATTAGAACACTATTAAACAGGGTGGCATAATTTGCCTATTTTCATGTAAACCATTAAGAAATTTAAAAGTCAAAAAAATGTTGCTGGGGTATTTTTTTAAAACAAGTTTTCTTGCAACTGTGTGAGTTTGGTGAAACTAACTTTTACATTCTCAGTGCACTTCAAATTAGTCCTTAAACAGTCAAAAAGTGTTTCTGGTGCATCCTGTCATTAATCCGTAAATAACATGCGCATTTGTAACACTTTGTATACACTCTTGTGTGTCGATGGACAGCCAATTCCATTAACATATAAAAGTTGATTGGTTAGTGGTTAGATTAGGATTTCAAAATACTAATTTAATGTCCACTAATTCTTACATTTTGTACACCATAATGCAGCAGTGGTTCACTTCTTGGTGGACCATATTTTGCTCAATCATTCTGTAATAAACAAATGCCCAAAACATAATTTTATCAATAAAATAATTAGAAAATATATTATTATAATTATTTTTTTATTGAGGATTTCGTTTGTAGAATAAACTAAATCTAACTAAAAGTTGTTAATGAGTGAATGAAATAAAAACTCAATTACCAATATAAGCTAGATGAGGATTGTAAAAGTGTCTTTAGAAATAATGTCGATTTCGATTGCCAGACATAAAAAACTATAGCAAAAATCAAACTAAAACGAGATGACGTTGCGATACAAAGTTTTGAATGTGACCTTTACATTTTTTATTTTATGGCTAGATTTTTGCCATAACTATCGTAATCTGCCAGCAGCGGTCAGTGACCAAATAACCGTTGAACGTATCCCGAGGAAACCAGCTACGTCCGAAGCCTCTGCCACCATTGTCGTCAAGGACACGAAACGGTTGGTGGAAATCGCCAACAAATCCAGTCCGAGCACCACGCCCTCCCACACTGGAAAAAAAGAACCGACTCTAGTGATTATCGACACTAATTCCATACTGTCAGGTGAGGGAAACTTTTAGCTTGTGCGTTTCAGTTGAAAATACGGAATTTTTGAAACGTTTTCGTTAATTATTTGACGTGACAGTTTGACAAGTTTCTAGTCAACGTGACATCCAGTAAGAGTGTTCGGTATTTAGGTCGCGGTCCGGTGCCGGTACCGTCGTCGAAATCCTCGGCGACGAGCTTTGCCAGCGTTTTACCAGTGGCCGTGCCCGCCCAAGGCATGTATCCGCCCAATATGCGGGCCACCATCACCCCCATTCCGTTGACCGGTAGCGGGGCGGCAAAATCGTCGCCCATTATGGCTTCCAGTCTACAACCGGCTGTTCCGCCCCTTCTACCCACACTGACTGATGATATGTTTGTGGTGGAGGCGCCCTCCTTTATTGGTAAGTCTCATCCACTGATTTGTTGTATGTAAACTGAAATTCTGTATGATTGTCTAGTAAATCTTGCAAGTGGAGAACACAGTGAATTTGAGGTGCAAAATGCATAATAAATACTTCTTTTATAGTGCACAGGGTATCTCCATAAAAACTAAATGGTATTAAAGTAAAACGTGGCAACTTAAACGTCAAAACAGTCAAAATTTTCTCAGTCTGAACTGGAATCTGCAAGAATCACAGATTAGAAGAGTTTTCTTGCTGTATTCTAGACAAGTCGTGGTTTTTAGCTGCTTGATCCTAATTTTGGCAACTGTGACTCGACTGTCTAACCAAATGGTGTTCTAGTAAAACCTGACAGCTGTCACAAACGTCAAAACAGTCAAAATTTTCTCAGTCTGAACTGGAATCTGCAAGAATCACAGATTAGAACAGTTTTCTTGCGGTATTCGAGACAAATCGTGGTTTTTAGCTGCTTGATCCTAATTTTGGCAACTGTGACTCGACTGTCTAACCAAATGGTGTTCTAGTAAAACCTGACAGCTGTCACAAACGTCAAAACAGTCAAAATTTTCTCAGTCTGAACTGGAATCTGCAAGAATCACAGATTAGAACAGTTTTCTTGCGGTATTCGAGACAAATCGTGGTTTTTAGCTGCTTGATCCTAATTTTGGCAACTGTGACTCGACTGTCTAACCAAATAGTGTTCTAGTTTAACCTGACAGCTGTCACAAACGTCAAAACAGTCAAAATTTTCTCAGTCTGAACTAGAATCTGCAAGAATCACAGATTAGAACAGTTTTCTTGCGGTATTCGAGACAAATCGTGGTTTTTAGCTGCTTGATCCTAATTTTGGCAACTGTGACTCGACTGTCTAACCAAATGGTGTTCTAGTAAAACCTGACAGCTGTCACAAACGTCAAAACAGTCAAAATTTTCTCAGTCTGAACTGGAATCTGCAAGAATCACAGATTAGAACAGTTTTCTTACGGTATTCTAGACCAGACTTGATTTCTAGCGATTTGACAATTATTTTGGCAGCTACGACGTGACGGTCTAAGTAAATGGTGTTCTAGTATAATGTGACAGGTTGCACAAAAGTCACAACTGTTGTAATTTGGTCAGTTTGAACTCGAATCTGCAAGAGCTACACTTTAGAACTTTTTGAATATTGTATTTGAGACAAGACGTGGTTTTTAGCTATTTGACAGTTGTCACGTGAGTGTTTAATTAAGTGATGTCCTAGAATAACGTTGCAGCTGTCACAAACGTCAAAAATGTCAAACTTTACTCAGTCTGAGTTAGAATCTGCAAGAGTAACAGTTTAGAACAATTTTCTTGGGATATTCGAGACAAGTCGTGGTTTTTAGCTGCTTGATCATAGTTTTGGCAACTGTGACTCGACTGTCTAACTAAATGGTGTTCTAGTAAAACCTGACAGCTGTCACAAACGTCAAAATTTTCTCAGTCTGACGTAGAATTTGAAATTAGAACAGTATTCGAAACACGACGAGGTTTTTAGCTGTTTGACCATTATGATGGCACTTGTCACGTGACTGTCGATATTAGGTTGGCTTGATTAAGGGTCATATTAATTATCATAACTTGAAACTTAAGGTAGCCATAATACTTCTTATTATTACTCCTTGAGGTTACCTTAAGTTTCAAGGAATGATAATTAATATGACCCTAAGAGTTGGGGTAGATTACAATAAATGCTTTAGCTCTGTAAAGTAGCTAAAACCTGCTTTTCTGTTATTTCAAAGTATTTGTAGGAGACTGAGGGCAGTTTAAAGTAACAGGAATATTTCTAGTGACCAAAACCTAATCAGTTTGAAATGTTTCTTACTTGCGAGCGCTTCTGTTTGTTTAGAAATGAATAAATGTTGGCAAAAGTGTCAATCTGAACATTTTCACTGTGACTTGACTAGAAACGCACATTTTTTGTTTTTAGTTCCTTATGTGTATGAAAAACCCCCCGTAAAAGTACTGAAAGACGTCGTGGCCGAAATAAAAAAAGAGATAGAGGAATCCAAAAAGGTTAAAAAAGAAAAACCTACTAGCAAAGCGGACAAAAAGAAACAGAAAAAAGGTTTGTAAACGCGTTCGTAGCGTTGATGGTGGTTACAAGACTTTGAGTTAATTTAGGTGAGGAAAGTGATTCATCGGACAGCGAGGACGAACAGAGCGAAGAGGAGAAGAAAGTGGAACAGCCCGACCCCAAGAAGCCTTATTCATACTTTGAAAGTCCACTAGGTACTGTAGTTGTCTTAAAATCAGTGCCAAATTAATAGGGAAAGTTACAGGGAAATTTTTTACGGACATTGGCCTGAATATGGTGCAAGAGTACGTTCAGTCGGATCTGTTGAAGCAACAGAAACGCAAACGGGATAGAGAACAGGGCGCCAACCCTGAAACGAACAAAACCATCGCTTCCCTGATGAAAAACATTGAAATGAGCAAAGAGAATAACGAACACTTCAAGTAAGAGTGTTTTTTTCCACTTACCAAGCAGGTTTAATGGTTTCTTTGGTGTTTAGAATGGAAATCCGGAAATGCGAGTTTTGCAACTTCAAAACCGAATCCAAGTTGGCCATGGCCTACCATTTGGAGACTCCTCACATGAAAAACTTCGTATACAAGTGCAATTTTTGTTCCTACGAGGTGCGCAGTCCCCACGACATTCTGTTTCACATGGAGGCGGAACACGCAGTTCGAGGTAACTTTCCATTATCTTTTAATAACAATTCAGTGAAACCGGTTTTTGCAGGTCATTTGGAACGGGCCCCGGCTTTCCATCAGTGTCCCTCCTGTCCCTTCGAGGACAATCAAAAGGGCAAACTGTCGCGACATCTGGTGGTGTGCGCGCGCAAATTTAAACCGGACAGGAACTTGGAGCCGCCGCCCGATTGGGAGCCGCCCGCGAAAATTCCCAGAATGCCCAAAATGCGCGCCACCGGCTTGAATGCCACGGTGCAAGCGTACCAAACGTTGGCGGCCAATAAAAACGCCCAACAGCAGTACCAGTTCTTATCTAAGGTGAGTTTTTTTGATTTCGATTTTTCTGATTATTCCGGTCGTTTAAAGTGCTGGTTTTTGGTTATTTTTGAGGTCAGGGGGAATAACGTTTATTGTTTTTCAAAAAAAGTCTGTCACTCTAATCCTTTTTGAAATATTCGACTTTTTGGGGTTTCAGTGACCGTAAAAAACAAAAACATAAAAAAGTAAATATTTTTTTCTGATTATTTCCCTCATTGTACTAGCAGCCAATAAAATTCCATGAACCTTTCTAGTTCGACCAATGAGAGCCGTTATATACTGAATAAATCCCTAGTTGCTAAAATTTTACACTGACAATTCCACTCATGTACAAAAAATGCCATATATACGTCATCAAAACACGGTTTGCTATCGGCTAATAAGGAAGGAAGAGAGTTTGCTAGCGGATAAAAAAATCGGATAAATTTTGCTGTTGATTTCATTGTTTCCACGGATTTTCACTACACTTCTATTGTTGCAATGTCTCACCTTGAGATTTTTGCTGGCACTGTCAATTTTGATTTTTGTTCGTATTGTTTTGGTTATGGCTCGCTTCGGATAGAGTTCTACTGCAGAAAATCAAAAGAACCAAAAAAATTTATTTCTGCCAGGACAAGGCAATCGCAGTCTTATTATATTATTGATTATATTCATGGAATTGTCTTATCAAATACCATTCGAGCTCAGATTTTGAACAGGATAATTTTTCCGCTAGTCTTCTCATACTTTCTTTATGGTACAAAACTCGACCTGTTTGGCAAAATCACTCGAGCTGCGCTCTCGTGATTTAGTTACTACAGGTCTCGTGCAGTTACACCAAAAAGAAAGTGTTCTAAAACAAGCACAAAAATTATCCGGCTAAATCTGAGCTCTTATGGTATTGCCCCCGAATAAACACCTCCTACCTTTTTTGAATACGTTTTTTTGAAGAACATTTAATATTAAACGAAACGGGATTTAGACACATATAAAATTTAAGCTATTTTCTTCAATATTAACAATTAATAAATCACTATAACGTAGTTTCCATTAAAAAATTACATAAATTAAAATATTATGACGTCTGATTGTCAATCTGAAATGTAAACAAAAATATACATGGCTGAACGAAAATCTGTCGTCTGCTGGGGTGAGTTCAATATTATCATTAATTTCATCACGTTTAGTTTAGTAACACATCATTCAATAAGTCCCGGGACTAACCCACAGGTGGCACTACAAATCGCATTTTTATATTTTTCCCTTGAAGTACCAACTTTCAAACGACAGCTGTCAAATCCTGAGCTCATTCCCTCCAATATTTTGTTTGTGAGAATTTTTTAAAGTGAACAACTTTTGAGTTTTTTTAAAACATGGAAAAAAGTGATTTTTGTGTGCTGATTAAACACTGTTTCCTGATGGGAAAAAACACCGTCCAAACAGAACAATGGCTTGAAAAATGTTACGGGGACTCTTCTCCATCGAAAACAACGATTTGTAGGTGGTTTGCTGATTTTAAATGCGGTCGTACAGACACAAATGACGCTGAACGGTCTGGACGCCCAAATTCGGCTGTTGTTCCAGAAAACATCAAAAAAATCCACAAAATGATATTGTCTGATCGCAAACTGAAAGTGAGTAAGATAGCTGAGGCCTCAAAGATATCAGAAGGTAGTGTGTTAACAATTTTGCATGAACATTTGGGTATGCGAAAGCTGCTTTCGAAATGGGTGCCGCGAGTGCTCAATATTGACCAAAAACAACAACGAATTGATGATTCAGAGCGCTGTTTGGAGCTGGTCAACCGTAATAAAAAGGATTTTTTGCGTCGATATGTTACCATGGACGAAACCTGGATCCACCACTACACACCTGAATCAAAACGGCAGTCATCTGAGTGGACTGGACCCGGCGAAAGCCGTCCAAAGCGACCAAAAACGCAACAATCGGCTGGCAAGGTTATGGCCTCTGTATTCTGGGATACACACAATATATTATTCATTGACTATTTGGAAAAGGGAAAAACAATCAACAGCGACTATTATTGTGCATTATTGGACCGATTAAAGGATGAAATCGCACTAAAACGGCCCCATATGAAGAAGAAAAAGATTCTGTTTCATCAAGACAATGCACCGTGTCACAAGTCCATAAAAACGAAGGTCAAATTCAACGAATTGGGTTTCGAATTGCTTCCCCACCCACCGTATAGTCCAAACCTGGCCCCCAGCGACTACTGGCTGTTTTCAGACCTCAAAAAAATGCTCCAGGGAAAGAAATATCAATCAAATGAGGAAGTCATCGCTGAAACTGAAGCGTATTTTGAGGCCAAGGAAAAATCGTTCTATAAACATGGTATAGAAAAGTTGGAAAGATTGTATCACTCTAGAAGGGAACTATATTGATGAAGAAAGACGAATTTCATGAAAAATAATTGTTTTTCTTAGTTGGTCCCGGGACTTATTGAATGAAGTGTTATTTGTGTTCTAACTAAGGTGTTTTCTTGTTAATAAACTAAAATGTGAGTTTTCAGTAAATAATCTTGACATATACCCCTCGGCGTTCACGTTTTATCACGTAAAATGTGCATTGGTAGGTTTTTTGCAAAATTTTTCTTTTAGGCAAATGGTTTCGACTAAATAATTCTTTGGAAAATAATCGTCGAATTATTTAGTCTCAATCATTTTCCAAGCAAAATTTTGCAAAAAATCACCTATTCACAGTTTACCCGATAAAACTTGAACGTCTCGGGATATAACCTATGATTAATTTTTTTCGGACAAAACTAGATTTTTATCGTTATTCCCCCAGGCTTTTCGAACGCGTATTCGGACAGTTTTCTAATCAATTTTTAGATGCAGCTCCAAGCGACCGCTTCAGCTTTGAACAGAGGACGCGGGCGTCCATCACTCGGGCCAACGGCCAAAACCCAACCGATCATCCGGCCGCAAAGCATGATCTTCAAGCAACAGCCGGCGGGACAAGTGCTGGTTCCGGCCAATTATCAGTTGAGCGGCAATCAGGTGTTCCAGGTAGGTTTTCTCAGTCCCTGTTGCGGTATAACCGTGCGGTTAGTGTCAAGTCCCAAACAACACTCTTCGAATGCACAGCAATTGGTAAATTCCGCGTTATTGACACCGTGAACTGTGTTAGGTGGTGGGCGGCAGTGAGTTGGGCGGGCGACTGGGCGCAGTGCCCGGCATGGCCTTCGTTCCATCCGCCGCCCAGGCCCATGGCTCCTTACAGGTAACGGATGCTTTTATCTGACGTTTTCAAGGGTGCCGCAGTGTTTTACGTTTACTTTCGCCTCCAGAAAAATGTATTTTTAGGATCTTGAAGTGAAAATACTTGTGGCTTTAAAACGGTCAAAACTGCGGCGCTCATTTTTCCTTGTTTCCGTTCTAACCTGGGTTGTTTAGCTTTTTTAACACCGAATTCTACCGTTGACGATTTGGCGTTGATTTGTCTGCTGTTGTATTTGGGTTTAAAAGTCGTTTTTTTAGTTCAAACACTAACACTTTAGACGAATTTTGGCGGTAGCTTAATACCATAATTCATGTACTTTGTGACTACTCGTTTTCGACTAATTTGAGGCCAGGAAATCACTGAAGTCGAGAAAATTGCGACTTTTTATTTGTTTATATGAAACGGGAAAAACAAACACTACCACTGGAAAAAGTGAATTTGTATGAATCAAGGTTGATATGGTTGTGTTTCAATGAAGTAAAAGCTGTAAAACTGTCAACTTTCAGAATTAATAATTTCTTTTATACAAAGTTTTCTAAAAGGTCTGGACAAGGGATGTAAAATTACCATAAATTTAGACATTTTTCCAAAAAATTTTCGGTAATTTTCCGGAAAAATTAAAAATTGAGCATAATTTTGAAAAAAAGAACATTTTTACTTGAAATTTCTTAACAATTCTAGTTTTTAATTTTTTGAAGTCAAACGGTGCGTGGTCCCAAAAATTTCAGGCCTCTAACCTGAAACGTTCCTGAGATACTGAGCAAAAAAAAACGAGAGTCAACTTTGACGCCCTCTAGCGGCTAAACGGGACAACATAGTCGTGCCCGCTCAACGTCACGTGATAGCCCCGTTCATTAGCTTTCATTTGTTATACGGTGTGTTTATACAGGGGTGTTTCAAATAAGCGAGTTATGGACGATTTTCTGGAAAAGTGCACCAAAATTTCGCTCAAATTGGGAATTTCTGCTTTCGAGGAGGGTGGTCAAAGTAATGCTGCTAGAACAAAACCAATTGAATATCGATACAAACTACAATTGCCAGAAACTATATGGCATTGTTAGAAACTATCTGGCATTGTCAGAAGCTATCCAGTATTGCTATAAACTATCTGACAATTTCCAGAAACTATCTGGCATTGTCAGAAGCTATCTAGTATTGCTATAAACTATCTGACAATTTCCAGAAACTATTTGGCATTGCTGGAAGGTATTTGGCATTGTTAGAAACTATCTGGCATTGTCAGAAGCTGTCTAGTATTGCTATAAACTATCTGGCATTGTCAGAAGCTGTCTAGTATTGCTATAAACTATCTGGCATTGTCAGAAGCTATCTATTCTGGCTGTCAGAAGGTATTATCTGTCTTGTCATTGTATATCTGAAAAACTATCTGCATAGAAGCTGTCTAGTATTGCTATAAACTATCTGACTAAAGAAACTATCTGGCATTGTCAGAAGCTGTCTAGTATTGCTATAAACTATCTGGCATCTGGCATCTGTCAGAATAAACTATCTATTTCCAGAAGCTATCTAGTATTGCTATAAACTATCTGACAATTTCCAGAAACTATCTGGCATTGTCAGAAGCTATCTAGTATTTCTATAAACTATCTGACAATTTCCAGAAACTATCTGGCATTGCTGGAAGGTATTTGGCATTGTTAGAAACTATCTGGCATTGTCAGAAGCTATCTAGTATTGCTATAAACTATCTGACAATTTCTTACTGACACTTTCTGACTTAAAATTTGATTGGAAATATCTGAAAAACTGTAAAAGTTGTCTTAAAGTTGTCTGAAAAATTCAAGTTATGGTCAGTCAACTTTGAAACTAGAAACTACTTTAAAAAAACACCTTAAAACAGTTTGGTGCATCCAGTCACTTTTAGCTCCTTAAATACCGGAGTTGTAACTCCTCAAAAAGGCCCTTAAACTAGGAGTCAAAAAAACACCTTAAAACAATCTTGTAGAGGATGAAATTCCCTACAATTTTCATTCTTTACACTTTTTTGTAGCTCCTGAAATACCGGAGCTATGCTCAGTCAAAATGAAGTTATTTTTTTTAAAAAAACAGTTTGGTGCATCCAGTCACTTTTAGGCCTTGTAACTCCACTTTCTTGTAGCTCCTTAAATAAGCTATGCTCAGTCAAAGTGGCAGTCACCTTAAGTTTGGTGCATCCAGGGCAAAAAGTCACCTTAAAACAATCTTGTAGAGGATGAAATTCCCTACAATTTTCATTCTTTACACTTTTTCCTGTAGCTCCTGAAATACCGGAGCTATGCTCAGTCAAAGTGAAGTTATTTTTTAAAAAGTGAAGTTATTTTTTAAGAAAACAGTTTGGTGCATCCAGTCACTTTTAGGCCTTGTAACTCCATATGGAGTCCCTTAAGGGCAAAAACACCTTAATACAATCTTGTAGAGCATGAAATTCCCTACAATTTTCATTCTTTACACTTTCTTGTAGCTCCTTAAATAACGGAGCTATGCTCAGTCAAAGTGAAGTTATTTTTTAAAAAAACAGTTTGGTGCATCCAGTCACTTTTAGGCCTTGTAACTCCATATGGAGTCCCTTAAGGGCAAAAACACCTTAATACAATCTTGTAGAGCATGAAATTCCCTACAATTTTCATTTTTTACACTTTCTTGTAGCTTCTTAAATACCGGAGCTACGCTCAGTCAAAGTGGAGTTATTTAACTATAAACAATACCAGATGACTATCTGACAAACTATCTGACAATTTCCAGAAACTGAATCTGGTATTCGTGGAACCTGTTTGACGATTGCCAGAAACTATCTGGCATTGACAGAAATAATCTAACAATTTTCAGGAACTATCTGACATTTGCCAGAAGCTATTTGGCATAAGAACCTTACTAGTTGATTAAAAATCTTAAATTCGCCAAAATTCGTCTTTTGATTTTTAATTGCGGGTGAGCTGTCAAAGCTGTCGAATTAATACAGCCGTTATTGTTGTCCCCTGGGTCTTTGAAGTGCATGCACTATTAGTAAATTACTTTTCTTTATTTACCCTTTTTACCATTTGATCTATTAGGGTAAGGCAGTTTTTATTATCGGTTTCTTAACTGGGTATAAGTTGGTGTCAACACAATTCGTTTACAGACCACCCAGCAACAAACCACCGCAAAGAAGCAACCCTCGAATACGCCGAGCATTTCGATTACGCCACTCCCGAGAGGCACGACGGCCACCCCGACCACCACCTCCAAGCCCGGCGACACGAATTCCAAAAATTCGTTCGTCATTTGCGAGATCTGCGACGGTTACATCAAAGACCTGGAACAGCTGCGCAATCACATGCAGTGGATACACAAAATCAAAATTCACCCGAAAATGATCTACAATCGGCCGCCGCTCAACTGTCAAAAGTGCCAGTTTCGGTTCTTTACCGATCAGGGTCTCGAGCGCCATCTGTTGGGCTCGCACGGTTTGGTCACGTCCAGTATGCAGGACGCCGCCAATAAGAGCAAAGATTCGGGACGGTGTCCGGTTTGTGGACGGGTAAGTGTCTTATTAATAGTTTCTTTGTTAACAACGTAATTATTACCACAGCCGCAATTTTTGGATTTTGATGACTAAAAGATAGATTTTGAGAGGTTGAAGCTTACTTTTGACAGCAAAACAGCCAATTTCAGTTCAAGAAAACAAAAACGTGGCATTCACTGTAACCTGTAAACTTTGAGACTTGAAAATTAACAATTTTTCAATTTTGATGGCTAAAAGATAGTTTTTGAGAGGTTGAAGCTTACTTTTGACAGCAAAACAGCCAATTTCAGTTCACAAAAACGTTTTTTCAATTTTGATGGCTAAAAGATAGTTTTTGAGAGGTTGAAGCTTACTTTTGACAGCAAAACAGCCAATTTCAGTTCAAGAAAACGAAAACGTGGCATTCACTGTAACTTGTAGACTTTGAGACTTGAAAATTAACAATTTTGGGTTTTGATGGCTAAAAGATGAATTTTAGTCACTTTGACATTTTTGGCAGAAAATTGTCACTGCAATTTTGGCAGGTGAAAGCTTAAAAATTGACAAAATATGATTATTGAGTTCAAACATTTGGATTTTGATGGCTAAAAGCTAGATTATGGCGATATTCAACTTACATAGGAGAGTTTTGACTTTTGTTAAGCACCTCAAATTGCTAAGGGAATGACAATTGTCAAAATTGCCTCTATTGGCACTTTTTTAATGGATTTCGAAGCTTTTGACATATTAAAACAACTCTCTTAAGGGAAATTAAAGACAGTTGTAGATGGCAACTGTTCAGAAAGTGTTGAGTAGCATCTTTGGCACATTCAAACTGGTCCCAGAGGCTTCTGAAAATGTAAAACAAGTCTGGGAAAGTTTAAGACATTTGTAGAAACTTCTGGCACTTTTTGGACGATTCTCAATAGCATTTAGAGGAAAAAATGGTCCTAGAGGCCTCTACTGTAACTTGTAGACTTTGAGACTTGAAAATTAACAATTTTGGGTTTTGATGGCTAAAAGATGAATTTTAGTGACTTTGACATTTTTGGCAGAAAATTGTCACTGCAATTGTGACAGGTGAAAGCTTAAAAATTGACAAAATATGATTATCGAGTTCAAACATTTGGATTTTGATGGCTAAAAGCTAGATTATGGCGATATTCAACTTACATAGGAGAGTTTTGACTTTTGTTAAGCACCTCAAATTGCTAAGCGAATGACAATTGTCAAAATTGCATCCATTGGCACTTTCTTAATGGATTTAGAAGTATTTGACAATTTAAAACAAGTCTTAGAAGGTTTAAGGGAAATTTAAGACTGTTGTAGATGGCAACTGTTCAGAAAGTTCTCAGTAGCATCTTTTGGACTTTGACTTGAAAATTCAAATGGCTAAAAGGGTCCTAGAGGCTTCTGTTCAAACATTTGGATTTTGATGGCTAAAAGCTAGATTCTGGGACAAGTCTGGGAAGGTTTAAGACATTTGTAGAAGCTTCTGGCACTTTTTGGACGGTTCTCAATAGTATTTAGAGGTCTATGGAACTTTCAAAATGGTCCTAGAGGCCTCTGGCAATTGGAAAACAGTTCTGGGAAATTTTAAGACAGTTGTAATAGGCTCTGAAACTTTTGAAACTCTGAGTAGCATTCAGAATTCTTTGGCACATTCAAAACGGTTCTAGAGGACTTTGATAATGACAGGAGGCATTTGAAAACAACTCTAGGAAAGTTTTCCAGGCCTCTGGTCCTTTTTAGAAGGTTCTCAATAGAATTTAGAGGTCTATGGAACTTTCAAATTGGTCCTAGAGGCCTCTGGCAATTGGAAAACAGTTCTGGGAAATTTTAAGACAGTTGTAATGGGCTCTGAAACTTTTGAAACTCTGAGTAGCATTCAGAATTCTTTGGCACATTCAAAACGGTTCTAGAGGCCTTTGATAATGACAGGAGGCATTTGAAAACAACTCTAGGAAAGTTTTCCAGGCCTCTGGTCTTTTTTAGAAGGTTCTCAATAGAATTTAGAGGTCTATGGAACTTTCAAATTGGTCCTAGAGGCCTCTGGCAATTGGAAAACAATTTTGGGAAATTTTAAGACAGTTGTCTTAAAATCTTAAAATCGTCTCCTGAAACAGTTTAGAGTGATAAATAGACTCTCTCTAAGTTAAAGTAATGCAACCAAAGTATTACAAAACTTCATCAATATTTATGGGGCAGACTTTGCTTATTTCTTTGGAGTAACCTGTGTAGGGAAATGTATTACGGGTTGCCTCAAACAAGAAACTTATTCAAAGTTAGGCAACCAAGCTTTCAGCATGTAATACAACAATAACAGTTTGCTTGACACTTTGCTTGGAACAGTTTGCTTGGAACTTTCAAAATGGTCCTAGAGGCCTCTGGCAATTGGAAAACAGTTTTGGGAAATTTTAAGACAGTTGTAATGGGCTCTGAAACTTTTGAAACTCTGAGTAGCATTTAGAATTCTTTGGCACATTTAAAACGGTTCTAGAGGCCTTTGATAATGACAGGAGGCATTTGAAAACAACTCTAGGAAAGTTTTCCAGGCCTCTGGTCTTTTTTAGAAGGTTTACCAATAAATTTAGAGGTCTATAGAACTTTCAAAATGGTCCTAGAGGCCTCTGGCAATTGGAAAACAGTTCTGGGAAATTTTAAGACAGTTGTAATAATAGGCTCTGAAACTTTTGAAGCTCTGAGTAGCATTTAGAATTCTTTGGCCCATTCATAACGGTTCTAGAGGCCTCTGATAGGGGCAAGAAGCATTTGAAAACAACTCTAGGAAAGTTTCCCAGTTCTCTGGTCCTTTTTAGAAGGTTGTCAATAGAATTTAGAGGTCTATGGAACTTTCAAATTGGTCCTAGAGGCCTCTGGCAATTGGAAAACAGTTCTGGGGCATTTTAAGACAGTTGTAATGGGCTCTGAAACTTTTGAAACTCTGAGTAGCATTCAGAATTCTTTGGCATATTCAAAACGGTTCTAGAGGCCTTTGATAAGGGCAAGAGGCATTTGAAAACAACTCTAGGAAAGTTTTCCAGGCCTCTGGTCCTTTTTAGAAGGTTTCTCAATAGCATTTAGAGGTCTATGGAACTTTCAAATTGATCCTAGAGGCTATTGGCAATTGGAAAACTGTTTTGGGAAATTTTAAGACAGTTGTAATGGGCTCTGAAACTCTGAGTAGCATTTAGAATTCTTTGGCACATTCAAAACTGTTCTAAGAGGCCTTTGATAATGGCAAGAGGCATTTGAAACCAACTCTAGGAAAGTTTTCCAGGCCTCTGGTCTTTTTTAGAAGGTTTCTCAATAGCATTTAGAGGTCTATGGAACTTTCAAAATGGTCCTAGAGGCCTCCGGTAATTTGAAAACAGTTCTGGGGCATTTTAAGACAGTTGTAATAGGCTCTGAGACTTTTGAAACTCTGGCACTTTTTAGAAGGTTGTCAGTAACACTTAGAAGTCTCTGGCAGATTTAAAATTTAAGAAAGGCACAGTATACAGGGTGGTCCAGTTTTAAGTGTCAATAATTCACCATTTGATAGCTAATCAAAAAATAAGTTGACTTGCATTATGTCATTTTTCTGAAAAACGTTTCCTAAGGAAGATACAGTCCTCCAAATTTCAATTTAAAAAATCGTTTTACAGTTTAAAACTGAACATTCAAGACTTGTGAAAGTCCAAATTTGTACTGAATAGTCTAAAAACTTTTTTACTACTAGGAATGGTCTTATGATTCGCTTTCTCAGACTGCCATCCTGGTTGAGTGTCTGAAACTGGCATTCAAGAACTAAAAAAAGTCCGGAAATCAAGACAAAGATTGTATTGTGCATGAAACTCATTTTTTACTACTAAAAATAATATAAAAGTTGACTTTTAATGCTAGAACTGACTTTACTAGGACTAAAGAGAGTCCAAAAGTATATTTTCAAGACTTTAATTGGTGTACAACTCAATTTTCTGGTCTGGACAACAAGTCTAGAAGTAAATTAATTTTTCGGACTATTTTATTTCTAAAAATTAGTTCTCAAGACTATTATTGTAGTATCTGGTACCAACATTTTTTACTTTTATTACTGAAGAAACTTGACTTTTGGAAATAGTCTTAAACTCGATTTTTCAGTCTTAAAAAGCACTAAAAACAGTCTGAATTTCTTAGAGATGCTACAATTTTTTGCACCTATGAGTGTAGAAGTCAATTTAATAGTGAAGAAGCTTGAAATAACATTTTCAAGATTATGGTCAGTGGACAAATTGGCTTTTAGGCCTGATAAGTCAAAAACTTTGTAAAGATAGTCTTGAAACTCGATTTGAGGCACTGAAAACAGCCTTAAAACACTAAAAACAGTCTAGTTTATTAAGAAATACCCGAATTTTTAGCACTGAGGTGTCTAGAAGTCGATTTAATAGTGACAAAGCTTGGAATGCTATTTTAAGTCGATGAAGAATGTAAAAATTGTTTTTTAAGTTTGCTATGTCAATAACTTGGTGAAGATAGTCTTGAAACTCGATTTTCCAAGCTGAAAGCAGTTTTGAAGCACTAAAAATAGTCCAGAATTCGAAGAAAATGAAAAGCAAAGTAAAAAGCACGAAAAGTTCGTTTTCAAGACAATTTTCATGAATCTAATGTTAATGTCCCTGCATCTAAGACTATTTTCAAGACTAAAATATTGAAATTTGTCTTAAAATTATGAAAACTTACTTCAAATGCAAATTTTAAGCTTCTGATGTCACTTTTCATTAGTTCAGTCACATTTTGGGGTTCAAGTCAATTTTTAACGTTTAAATGTATGATTTTGTAGTAACAAATTCGTGAAAAAGTAGTTTTTATGTCTACAAGTCAACTTTTAGTATTAAAGTCTCTCGATTTGCATGAAAACTGGTTATAAACACAACTTTTAAGCTTCTGAAATTTTTATCTTTTCTATTTCAATTTTCAAGTCTTTTAGTTTGTCTGGAAACTATGAAAACTGGCTACAATAATATTTTTTAAACTTCTTAAGTGAATTTTCCGTTTCCAAGACAATTTTTAAGTTGGGTTGGGTTAGTTTTGGGTCTTTGACCGTAATAACGTGTAATAAAGTGCTTGTTCCAAATTTGATCAATATTGCTCCAACGGTCTGACAGTTATGACAAAAAACCGATTTTTTAAACAGAAATTTGAAAGATTGTATTTTCCTTAGGAAAATGGCATAATGAATGTCAACTTATTTTTTAATTGGCTATGGATTGGTGATTTATTGACATTTAAAACTGGACCACCCTGTATAACCAACCAATCAAAGTTTATATTACCATTGGAAAGTTGATTTTTTAAACTTTCATCTTTATTTACACCGTGTATAATGTGTGTTTTGTCACGTGTCCAGGTGTATCAATGGAAACTGCTAAACCACGTGGCCAGAGACCACAACATGACCCTGAAACCGGCACATTTGTCGTACAAATGTACAGTGTGCACGGCAACGTTCGGCATGTACAAACAATTCGAAAACCACGTGTACTCGGCGCACAGCGTCGTCGCTAAACGGGTCATGGACAAGAAGTCATCTACCTCAGGAGCGTCGCCTTCGGCCGCCTCTAAGGTAAGTCTTTCTGCCACAAATTCCCAGTGCGGTTCTGAGCGGTTTTGTTTTTTGCCAAATTCACCAGAATACCGAGCTGAAGCCTTTAAAAATCAACGACGAAATCACGATCATCCCGCAACCGCCCAAATCGTCGACGAACGGGGCCAAAGAGAGCGGTTCGGCGACCAAAAATGCCGCGGGTACCAGTAAAAGTAGGTAAATCTCGCGCTTTAGGAGCTTTTAATTTTTTTTTCGCCAAACTCTTTGCTTTGATGTATTTTTTGTATTTTTCAACTGAAAAAAATAGTTGGAACTAGAGGCGTTCTGATAGAACTACAGGATGTCTCATAATTTTGTTGAGCAGTGTCCAATACGAGCCTTAAAAAGGATTTAGTGCATGGTTTTTTATTGTTATAGTGTATTAATCCAGTTTAAAAAATTGTATGGTTATTTATACAGTACAAGTCTAATTTTGGATAAATTCAAAGTTTTAAATTGCGCTAGGACAATTTTATGCAGACACTCTGGGACACCCTGTATTTTCTCCGACATTTTGCAGGGCGATACTTTTCAGCTAAAATTTGAACTCCACATTGACTTTTTTTTGGCAAAACCTGTTCAAAAAGGAAGTTTTAGTGACAGTTTTTGTACAAATTGTTGAAATACCACTAATTGTTAGCAGAAGAAGTATTTTTTGTTAATTTAAAAAAATACCGAGGAATTGTCCTGTAAAATATTGGACTTAAAACGTCTACTAGTGATTGTGATTGGTCAAGAAAGAGCAACTACCAACAGTGTTGCAATTTACGGCAATTTGTCCTTTTTCCCACCGATCAGTTGAACAAACCTTGTTATGCATCGTGTACATAGTTTTCCAGCCGGAAAAGCGTAGATTAGCTTCTATTAGGGTAATATTTACATTTATTTATATCGTATAGCCTTTAGTAGGAATAAAATCGTTCTCATCAATGAAAAGTGCGTTTACGGACATTATAATACTTGCCGTGTAAACCTGTCTTTTTATGTGGGTTTTTTTTAGCACTTAAGATCAAATCCTGAAATGGGTGAAGCAAGAGACTTTCCAACAAAAAAAAAAAATGATTTTTTGATACTATATTTTGAAACTTGTTCGTTGTATAGAGAATAAAGAAATATAATATGATAATAAATTTAATTACGTTTTAATTTTTTTATTTGTTATTTTTCCAACTTTTCGCTTGATGCTAATCTCTGGAAGGAAAAACAGGGTGGTTTTGTTGTAGATAACGATGAAGGAACGTCGTCTACTAAGGCTGAGCGATTCAGTCGAAGAAGCGATTCCAACTGAAATTGCCCCTCCCCCAAGTCGCTTATTATTCGTTTTTGCATGTAAATAAAACAATTTTAAGTCGTATATAAGAATAGTTCACACATTTTGATTTGAAAACTGTATTTTTACAGCCATTTTACAGGAGGTGTCCAATTTTAGAAGAAAAAGTTAAATAACTGGTAGGAAAAAGGCTGTTTTTGCTTTCTTCAGATCATTCCGGCCTCCAAGTTTACCCGATTTAAGTATTTGTAATTTTTTTTAGGTATATTTGAATGTGCCTTGTTTTGTAGTCCAGGCAACCAAAAAGTATAGAGGGAAACACAATTTTTGACTTCGTAACCTTGTTTGGATTAGTTATTAATTTTAATAAATAAAAAATTAGTAAATAAT
Organism: Ips nitidus; assembly: GCA_018691245.2. NCBI lineage: Eukaryota > Metazoa > Arthropoda > Insecta > Coleoptera > Curculionidae > Ips > Ips nitidus. The sequence goes on along the minus strand of CM042801.1, from coordinate 3,600,543 downwards.
CGATTTTGTTAATCGATATATCGAGACTGTTAAGGACAGTCAGGGACAAAATCGTCTGTAAAACCCACTTGGAGTAACCGAATCATGTTTTCAAGCACATTTTTGGAATCCTCATTAAATTTCCTGTCCAATAACCTGAAAAAACATTACAAAATTTGGTACAGTCAGGGAGAAAAGCGGTTTCCGAGTTTGAACTGTCAGAAAGACAGTCAGGGACAAAATTGCTTGTGAAACCCATTTGTAGTTAGAAAATGACCGTTTTGAGCACATTTTTGGAATCCTCACTAAATTTCCCATTGAATAACCTGAAAAAACACTACAAAATTTGGTACAGTCAGGGAGAAAAGCGGTTTTCGAATATGAATTGTCAGAAACATAATTTGAAAAGACAGCCAGGTACAAAATTGCTTCTAAAACCCAGTTGGCGTGAGAAAATGACCGTTTTAAGCACATTTTTGGAATCCTCATTAAAATTCCTGTCCAATAACATGACAAAAATTCACTACACCGCGGTTTACACCGCGTTTTTATATTCGCAAACCACGTTCTAGAATGACCGCGAAACGCTTCGCGAAAAAAACGATTGTTCAGGTCCGGCGCTTCCTAACTGTGGCCTACTTTAATACGCGCCCGGAAGAAAAGCGGTTTTCGAATATGAATTGTCAGAAACATAATTTGAAAAGACAGCCAGGTACAAAATTGCTTCTAAAACCCAGTTGGCGTGAGAAAATGACCGTTTTAAGCACATTTTTGGAATCCTCATTAAAATTCCTGTCCAATAACATGACAAATACACTAAAAAAATTGGTATAGTCCGGAAGAAAAGCGGTTTTCGAGTTTGAACTGTCAGAAAGACAGTCAGGGACAAAATTGCTTGTGAAACCCAGTTGGAGGGAGAAAATGACAGTTTTAAGCACATTTTTGGAATCTTCACTAAATTTCCCATTCAATAACTTGAACAAACACTACAAAATTTGGTACAGTCAGGGAGAAAAGCGGTTTTCGAATTTGAACTGTCAGAAACATAGTTTGAAAAGACAGCCAGGTACAAAATTGCTTCTAAAACCTAGTTGGAGTGAGAAAATGACCGTTTTAAGCACATTTTTGGAATCCTCATTAAATTTCCTGTCCAATAACCTGAAAAAACACTAAAAAATTTGATACAGTCAGGGAGAAAAGCGGTTTCCGAGTTTGAACTGTCAGAAAGCCAGCCAGGGACAAAATTGCTTTTAAAACCCACTTGGAGGGAGAAAATGACCGTTTTAAGCACATTTTTGGAATCCTCACTAAATTTCCCATTCAATAACCTGAAAAAACACTACAAAATTTGGTACAGTCAGGGAGAAAAGTGGTTTCCGAATTTGAACTGTCAGAAAGACAGCCAGGGACAAAATTGCTTGTGAAACCCAGTTGGAGTGAGAAAATGACCGTTTTAAGCACATTTTTGGAATCCTCACTAAATTTCCTATCCAATAACCTGAAAAAACATTACAAAATTTGGTACAGTCCGGGAGAAAAGCGGTTTCCGAGTTTGAACTGTCAGAAAGACAGTCAGGGACAAAATTGCTTGTGAAACTCACTTGTAGTTAGAAAATGACCGTTTTGAGCACATTTTTGAAATCCTCATTAAATTTCCCATTCAATAACCTGAAAAAACACTACAAAATTTGGTACAGTCAGGGAGAAAAGCGGTTTCCGAATTTGAACTGACAGAAACACAGTTCGAAAAGACAGCCAGGGACAAAATTGCTTGTAAAACCCAGTTGGAGTGAGAAAATGACCGTTTTAAGCACATTTTTGGAATCCTCACTAAATTTCCTACCCAATAACCTGAAAAAACATTACAAAATTTGATACAGTCAGGGAGAAAAGCGGTGTCAAAATCACAGTATTCCACCAGTCAAACTTTCCTAGTAAAGTAAAATATTTACTTTACTGGTAAATTACCCATCACTACTTTTTTCTGGTCAATAACTTGGAAACCGATGGTTTTAGCAAAAAAATCACCAACTTATAGTCACGTGACCAAGTTGAACTTTAACATTTTGACGGCAGAAATCGCCATTTTATGACACTGAAACCGTATATGCGGACTCTATTCTGGTTATGAAAGTTTCATTTTTCGGTTTTTTGCTTATATCGCGGAAACTATGTGTCCTACCGACAAGACCTCTTCAAACAAAATGAAAGCTGATTAAATTTGCTACAAGTTTTATTCCGTCAAGTTTTTTGATATCTTGTATAGTTTTCGAGATATCCGCTCATGAAAGTTTGTAATTTTATAATTTTTCTTGTTTTTTTTTTTGATCGGATAAATTTTACCCATTCACCGAAAAACTAAATACTGGCCATAGGGTTGTAGAGCATGAAAATCTTTTCAATTCTTCATCTATTGTCTCTTTGAAATGTTAAAGCAGTTTCAGGGTTGAGCGTAAAATCTGAAACTGTCGACTAATAAAAAAAAGTTTATTGTCATGGAAAATTAATTTAAAACATTACAACAGTAAGAAAAATTCGGTTAATTTCGTGCTTTTCTTGAGGGGGGAAGGACTTTGATTTTGAAGAAACGGTCACAGGATCCTCCTGATTGTCTTCATCTTCAGAGTCAACTTGAGGGACAATTCAAACGGGTCCTAGAGGCTTCTGAAAATGTAAAACAAGTCTGGGAAAGTTTAAGACATTTGTAGAAGCTTCAGGCACTTTTTGGACGATTCTCAATAGCATTTAGATGAAAAAAAATGGTCCTAGAGGCCTCTGGCAATTGGAAAACAGTTTTTATATCGTATAGCCTTTAGTAGGAATAAAATCGTTCTCATCAATAAAAAGTGCGTTTACGGACATTATAATACTTGCCGTGTAAACCTGTCTTTTTATGTGGGTTTTTTTTAGCACTTAAGATCAAATCCTGAAATGGGTGAAGCAAGAGACTTTTCAACAAAAAAAAAAAATGATTTTTTGATACTATATTTTGAAACTTGTTCGTTGTATAGAGAATAAAGAAATATAATATGATAATAAATTTAATTACGTTTTAATTTTTTTATTTATTATTTTTCCAACTTTTTGCTTGATGCTAATCTCTGGAAGGAAAAACAGGGTGGTTTTGTTGTAGATAACGATGAAGGAACGTCGTCTACTAAGGCGGAGCGATTCAGTCGAAGAAGCGATTCCAACTGAAATTGCCCCTCCCCAAGTCGCTTATTATTTGTTTTTGCATGTAAATAAAACAATTTTAAGTCGTATATAAGAATAGTTCACATTTTTGATTTGAAAACTGACTTGAAAACTGTATGTTTACAGCCATTTTACAGGAGGTGTCCAATTTTAGAAGAAAAAGTTAAATAACTGGTAGGAAAAAGGCTGTTTTTGCTTTCTTCAGATTTCAATCATTCGGGCCTCCAAGTTTACCCGATTTAAGTGTTTGTGATTTTTTTAAGGCATATTTGAATGTGGTTTTTTAGTCCAGGCAACCAAAAAGGATAGAGGGAAACACAATTTTTGACTTCGTAAATTTGTTAATTTTTTTGTTTTTTTTTTTATTTTGTCACTGAGTGTCCTTTCAAACTGTGTTCTTGTTAGTTCAAACTCGGAAACCGCTTTTCTCCCGGGCTGTACCAAATTTTGTAGTGTTTTTTCAGGTTATTGAATGGGAAATTTAGTGAGGATTCCAAAAATGTGCTCAAAACGGTCATTTTCTAACTACAAGTGGGTTTTATAAGCAATTTTGTCCCTGACTGTCTTTCTGACAGTTCAAACTCGGAAACCGCTTTTCTCCCGGGCTGTACCAAATTTTGTAGTGTTTTTTTCAGGTTATTGGATAAGAAATTTAGTGAGGATTCCAAAAATGTGCTTAAAACTGTATTTTTCTCCCTCCAAGTGGGTTTTAAAAGCAATTTTGTCCCTGGCTGTCTTTCTGACAGTTCAAATTCGGAAACCGCTTTTCTCCCTGACTGTACCAAATTTTGTAGTGTTTTTTCAGGTTATTGAATGGGAAATTTAGTGAGGATTCCAAAAATGTGCTCAAAACGGTCATTTTCTAACTACAAGTGGGTTTCACAAGCAATTTTGTCCCTGACTGTCTTTCTGACAGTTCAAACTCGGAAACCGCTTTTCTCCAGGACTGTACCAAATTTTGTAATGTTTTTTCAGGTTATTGGATAGGAAATTTAATGAGGATTCCAAAAATGTGGTTAAAAACATGATTCGGTTACTCCAAGTGGATTTTCCAGACGATTTGGTCCCTGACTGTCCTTAACAGTCATTCGTAAATTTGTCGCACTAAACAGCTTTTCTTAAATAACTCAAAAACGGTGAAATTTACAAAAAATTGCAGGGAATCAAAAACGATCCTGATAAACTCTTTAACCCAACACCGTAAATTTACAAGACCGTTTTTGCTTCCAGTATACAGGGTGTGCATGAACAGTATGGTAATTGACTGTTCTTGGTTATCCTCTATGCAATTTTTGAGGTAGAATTTTTTGCTTAACACCACTGGAAAGAGGAGCTTAAGACGGTTATTTTGAGTGGTTCAATCTCCCCAAACTCGCAAAAATAACCGAGTTACAGGGTGTTCAAATTTCCACCACAATTGATTTGAAAAGTTGTTGCATTAAACCACTTTTTCTAAATAAAATTTGAAAGGGAGCAAAAATGTTTGTAAAGAACTTCCAAACTAATCCCTGTAAGTTTTACAGTCCGTCAGTGTGTCGCTACTATACGGGGGGTGCATGAAAAGTGTAGTAATTCAGATTTTACTGCTTTTCAAATTAATGACAGAAAACGTCACTTGTCACGGTAAATTTACGCCTAAAGGAGTGATTTTGACTACTTTTTTCTTTAACCGTAAATAACTCGGTTATTTGACAATTTACGTCAAAAAGTCAAAGAAGGTAAAAGATAGTCCAGACTGTGACGTTTCTAAAAATATGGTCACATGACTTTGTAACTTGGACGGTGTGGTCCCTAGAGGGCGTCAAAATTCCCTTTTACAGACTAAAGGAGTGATTTTGACTACTTTTTTCTTTAACCGTAAATAACTCGGTTATTTGACAATTTACGTCAAAAAGTCAAAGAAGGTAAAAGATAGTCCAGACTGTGACGTTTCTAAAAATATGGTCACATGACTTTGTAACTTGGACAGTTTGGTCCCTAGAGGGCGTCAAAATTCCCTTTTACAGACTAAAGGAGTGATTTTGACTACTTTTTTCTTTAACCGTAAATAACTCGGTTATTTGACAATTTACGTCAAAAACTCAAAGAAGGTAAAATATAGTCCAGACTGTGACGTTTCTAAAAATATGGTCACATGACTTTGTAACTTGGACGGTGTGGTCCCTAGAGGGCGTCAAAATTCCCTTTTACAGACTAAAGGAGTGATTTTGACTACTTTTTTCTTTAACCGTAAATAACTCGGTTATTTGACAATTAACGTTAAAAAATCAAAGAAGGTAAAAGATAGTCCAGACTGTGACGGTAAATCACTAAAACGAAGACATATTGGTCGAGTTAGAGTAGTGACAGTGGAGTATTTCATTAACTCCCTAGGTTCAACATAGCTCCGTTATTTGAGGAGCTACAGCAAAAGTATAAATTAAAGATTTGTAGGAAATTTCACGCTCTACAAGATTGCTTTAAAGCCTTTTTGCCCTAAATGGTTATTTAAGGGAGTTACAGATGGAAAACTGTCTGCAATACACTCAAGTGTACTTGCCATGGTTTTCGAGATATTTTTAACTTTTTTCTTCCAAAAATTTGGGACACCTTTTTGTATTTTACCATCAGGTATAATGTGGTATATTTTATTTTTATATTAGCCCAAGTTTATCATTTGAATAGCTGGTAAAACGCGTGTAACACAAAAAGTAATATAATCATATTATTTTGTAAAAGGTGAGCTTCATTTATTCTACTGGTCTCGAATGGTTTGTTGTTTTCCAGATACTGAAATTGTTCAATTGGCAAGATTAATAAGTGAGGAGGTAAAACGGTAAAATTCAGGACAAAAATACATTATTTCAATTTGTTTCCACTTTTTTTGAGGGCCTGAAGAGTGCCAAACTGCAAATCCAGCCAGGAAATGGTTCTTCCTGTTATTCCAGAAGAAAATTGTCAGTCAAGAGAAGATTCTTGTAATGCAGGTAAAAAAATTCCATTTTCTTGTATACAGGCTACAGTATTTGCTTTTCTGGGGTATAACAATAAAACAAAAACACCCTGAATACTCTTTAAGGCTTTTATAATTTAGAATATTATATGTATCACAATATGAACAAATCGTAGAAATTAATCGAAACCGCCTACATCATAAATATTATTATTAACCGAAGCTACGTTTTGGAGTTATTTATAATAATTATTATTCACACAGACAGATCTAAAAGAAATGTTAATATGGAACATGCTGTGCATTTATTAACATTAAAAATATTACAAAGCTACTTAATTACTAGTACAAAAACATTTTAATGTTGCTTCTTAGTAAATTCGTTATGTTGTTATAAAACCATCAAAGTGTGATGTAAACGTGTAAAATGACTACATCTAGTTAATATCCTAATATAAATACAAAATAAGACAGTCTCTCAAAAACCGTACAAAAAAGTTGTTTTTGGCAGTGTTCAGTGGCTTTCAAAGACGCTAAATATACAACAAAAATATCAGTTTAGGCGAAAAATCATGTTTAAATGGCGTGACTACGTCACGCCATTGTACTGTGATTTTTGCCATACTTTTTCGGTTTTTAGGCCTAATACAATGTAATCTTTCCTCAAACAACTTAGTTTTAAACCATAATAATGATATGTACAACAGTAATTCGTTTTAAAATATGTTGTCAATAATTGTAATAAGTCTTGTAAACCTCCTAGGAAATTTTACATTATTCATATATGATTATAAAAAAAAGTGGATTATGCAGTGTCGGCACATTTTATTAATTGACTTTACAGGGTGGTCAAACATAAAATCGCTTGTAAACCTGACTTGCAGTTAGAAAATGAGTGTTTTAAGCACATTTTTGGAATCCTCATTAAATTTCCTGTCCACTAACCTGAAAAAACACTACAAAATTTGGTACAGTCAGGGAGAAAAGCGGTTTCCGAGTTTGAACTGTCAGAAAGACAGTCAAGGATAAAATTGCTTGTAAAACCCAGTTGGAGTGAGAAAATGACCGTTTTAAGCACATTTTTGGAATCCTCATTAAATTTCTCATTCAATAACCTGAAAAAACACTAAATAATTTGGTACAGTCAGGGAGAAAAGCGGTTTCCGAATTTAAACTGTCAGAAACATAGTTTGAAAAGACAGCCAGGTACAAAATTGCTTCTAAAACCTAGTTGGAGTGAGAAAATGACCGTTTTAAGCACATTTTTGGAATCCTCACTAAATTTCCCATTCAATAACCTGAAAAAACACTACAAAATTTGGTACAGTCAGGGAGAAAAGCGGTTTCCGAGTTTGAACTGTCAGAAAGACAGTCAGGGACGAAATTGCTTGTAAAACCCAGTTGGAGTGAGAAAATGACCGTTTTAAGCACATTTTTGGAATCCTCACTAAATTTCCCATTCAATAACCTGAAAAAACACTACAAAATTGGGTACAGTCAGGGAGAAAAGCGGTTTTCGAATTTGAACTGTCAGAAAGACAGTCAGGGACAAAATTGCTTCTAAAACCCAGTTGGAGTGAGAAAATTACCGTTTTAAGCACATTTTTGGAATCCTCACTAAATTTCCCATTCAATAACCTGAAAAAACACTACAAAATTTGGTACAGTCAGGGAGAAAAGCGGTTTCCGAGTTTGAACTGTCAGAAAGACAGTCAGGGACAAAATTGCTTGTAAAACCCAGTTGGAGTGAGAAAATGACCGTTTTAAGCACATTTTTGGAATCCTCATTAAATTTCTCATTCAATAACCTGAAAAAACACTAAATAATTTGGTACAGTCAGGGAGAAAAGCGGTTTCCGAATTTGAACTGTCAGAAACATAGTTTGAAAAGACAGCCAGGTACAAAATTGCTTCTAAAACCTAGTTGGAGTGAGAAAATGGCCGTTTTAAGCACATTTTTGGAATCATCACTAAATTTCCCATTCAATAACCTGAAAAAACACTACAAAATTGGGTACAGTCAGGGAGAAAAGCGGTTTCCGAGTTTGAACTGTCAGAAAGACAGTCAGGGACAAAATTGCTTGTAAAACCCAGTTGGAGTGAGAAAATGACCGTTTTAAGCACATTTTTGGAATCCTCACTAAATTTCCCATTCAATAACCTGAAAAAACACTACAAAATTGGGTACAGTCAGGGAGAAAAGCGGTTTTAGAATTTGAACTGTCAGAAAGACAGTCAGGGATAAAATTGCTTCTAAAACCCAGTTGGAGTGAGAAAATTACCGTTTTAAGCACATTTTTGGAATCCTCACTAAATTTCCCATTCAATAACCTGAAAAAACACTACAAAATTTGGTACAGTCAGGGAGAAAAGCGGTTTTCGAATTTGAACTGTCAGAAAGACAGTCAGGGACAAAATTGCTTCTAAAACCCAGTTGGAGTGAGAAAATGACCGTTTTAAGCACATTTTTGGAATCCTCACTAAATTTCCCATTCAATAACCTGAAAAAACACTACAAAATTTGGTACAGTCAGGGAGAAAAGCGGTTTCCAAGTTTTGCTTCTAAACCCAGTTGGAGTGAGAAAATTACCGTTTTAAGCACATTTTTGGAATCCTCACTAAATTTCCCATTCAATAACCTGAAAAAACACTACAAAATTTGGTACAGTCAGGGAGAAAAGCGGTTTCCGAGTTTAAACTGTCCGAAAGACAGTCAGGGACAAAATTGTTTGTGAAACCCAGTTGGAGTGAGAAAATGACCGTTTTAAGCACATTTTTGAAATCCTCACTAAATTTCCTAGTCAATAACCTGAAAAAACAGTACAAAATTTGGTACAGTCAGGGAGAAAAGCGGTTTTAGAATTTGAACTGTCAGAAAGACAGTCAGGGATAAAATTGCTTCTAAAACCCAGTTGGAGTGAGAAAATGACCGTTTTAAGCACATTTTTGGAATCCTCATTAAATTTCATGTCCAATAACCTGAAAGAACACTACAAAATTTGGTACAGTCCGGGAGAAAAGCGATTTCCGAGTTTGAACTGACAGAAAGACAGTCAGGGACAAAATTGCTTGTGAAACCCAGTCGGAGTGAGAAAATTACCGTTTTAAGCACATTTTTGTAATCCTCACTAAATTTCCCATTCAATAACCTGAAAAAAAACTACAAAATTTGGTACAGTCAAGGAGAAAAGCGGTTTTCAAATTTGAACTGTCAGAAACATAATTTGAAAAGACAGTCAGGGACAAAATTGCTTCTAAAACCTTGTTGGAGGGAGAAAATGACCGTTTTAAGCACATTTTTGGAATCCTCATTAAAATTCCTGTCCAATAACTTGAAAAAACTACAAAATTTGGTACAGTCCGAGAGAAAAGCGGTTTCCAAGTTTGAACTGTCAGAAAGGCAGTCATGGACAAAATTGCTTGTGAAACCCACTTGGTACTTTCTAAAGAACTTGTATTTTAGGCTTTATGATCATTTGGGCTAAATATTGACAGGTGTTAAAGACACTTTAAGCCACCTGTCAAATAGGTTAAAAAAAACTGACATTTTGACAGTTACAAGGTGGCACAATCTATCAATTTAAAGGTCTTGAAATCTACCTTTGACCACCCTGTATAGTAACTATAGCAAAAATGTCAAATAACTATTATTGTTTAGTGATTGAAAATGACAACTCTTAGACATCATGCTCATTTAGATGTGGTAAAGACGTTTCCTGCATTAGTTTTGACAGTCCACCAGCTTCTGGTAGCATTTTTGACAATTCAAAGACAGGGACTAGCTTTATTGCTTCCATTTGACACTGTAGGGACAGTCGGAAGCGTCCAGATGTAATTTGACAGCTCTAAGACATCAAAGAAGCATTCTGCCATCATTTTGATGAAGAAGCTTCCTGTCTAACGTGCCGGACACTTATTTAGTTCAAAAGTTAAAAACAATCAGAGATCAAGGGAAACGAAGAAATTACTTTAAAAAAAAACCATTAAAACTACTTACAATTCTAACAAAATACTTACATAAATATACACAACGTAACAAAATAACGTTCGTTTCACGTTTAAAAAGTCACACTCACCTAACCTACAAATGGAAGCCTACATAATATAAATAATTCGTTATTAGTGTCTTATAATATACTACTTAGTAGTTTACTTATTGGGAATTGGGTATATACAGTCTTATTATAAAAAAAATGCTTGAAATTTGTTATTATTAATTGCTTTTGTAAGCAATTTAACAATTGACCAGTGTTTTTTTTGAGCTTAAAAACTGATAAATGAGAATATTTACAGGGTTTTCAGAATGTCGCTAATATCGTTTGTTAATTGGGAGAATGAAGGCCTGTTTTGAGGATTGTAGTCCCAGCACAATTCCTGTAAATCCCAGAAGGATTATTTAACGAATTTTAAAATGGTTAACTTACCTGTAATTCTTGTAAAGGCTCTGGAGTAGCCGGATGGCTTTTCCACTCCAATTTATTCTCCTTCAACTTGGTCAGGAAACTGTTATCGTTGATTTTGGAGTGCGGCAACTCTCCTTGAGAAAATATCTCAAACACCAACACAGCAAATGAGTACACGTCACTCTTGGTAGAGTACTCATCTTCGTACACTGCCTCGTATGGTAGCCACCTCAACGGAATAATCTGTACAGCAAAAGAAAGGCTTTAAAAAGCCTTAAAATGGGAAAAAATTTGAAAATAACCTGGTTGACGTGCTTGCAATACTCTTGACTGTAAGGCTCTTTGGTCATCCGGGGCAAACCCACTTTCACCACTAAAGTGGAGGTGATTAGGCAATTTCTGGCCGCGAGGTCTTTGTGTACCATTCGTTGGGCGGCTAAATGGTCCATGGCTTTGGTTATTTGTTGGGCAATGCACACGTTTTGGGTGATGGTCAATGCTGGGGTATTACCCGATTTGGTCGCCAATAGGAATTTTTTTAAATCACCCTATAAAGTAATCAATGTTAATTAAGAAATGTTATTGCCATTTTTAAGCGCCAATAATGTCTTTTGGCACCCACTCTGACGTCACAGTGTACCATTGAAGTCAAGTATGTCATCACTGTCAATTCTTATTCAATTTTGTTGTTTCAAGAATGGAAATTTTGTTTATTGTTTATTTGGTTTTGAGGTTCTGTTAGGTTTTTTCTATTTTTTACAGATCAAAATTACTAAGTTAAAGAGTCCTCGCAACGATTGCCATTTAAGCGCCAATAATGTCTTTTGGCACCCACTCTGACGTCACAGTGTGACCATTGAAGTCTTGTAAACCTCCTAAGAAATTTTACATTATTCATATATGATTATAAAAAAAAAGTGGATTATGCAGTGTCGGCACATTTTATTAATTGACTTTACAGGGTGGTCAAGCATAAAATCGCCTGTAAACTTGACTTGCAGTTAGAAAATGACCGTTTTGAGCACATTTTTGGAATCCTCACCAAATTTCCCATTCAATAACCTGAAAAAACACTACAAAATTTGATACAGTCCGGGAAAAAAGCGGTTTCAAAATTTGACCTGTCAGATAGACAGTCAGGGATAAAATTGCTTCTAAAACCCAGTTGGAATGAGAAAATGACCGTTTTGAGCACATTTTTGAGTCCTCACTAAATTTCCTGTCCAATAACCTGAAAAAACACTACAAAATTTGGTACAGTCAGGGAGAAAACCGGTTTCCTAGTTTGAACTGTCAGAAAGACAGTCAAGGATAAAATTGCTTCTGAAACCCAGTTGGAGTGAGAAAATGACCGTTTTAAGCACATTTTTGGAATCCTCACTAAATTTCCTATCCAATAACCTGAAAAAACACTACAAAATTTGGTACAGTCAGGGAGAAAAGCGGTTTCCGAGTTTGAACTGTCAGAAAGACAGTCAGGGATAAAATTGCTTGTAAAACCCAGTTGGAGTGAGAAAATGACCGTTTTAAGCACATTTTTGGAATCGTCACTAAATTTCTTATTCAATAACCTGAAAAAACAGTACAAAATTTGGTACAGTCAGGGAGAAAAGCGGTTTCCGAGTTTGAACTGTCAGAAAGACAGTCAGGGATAAAATTGCTTCTGAAACCCAGTTGGAGTGAGAAAATGACCGTTTTAAGCACATTTTTGGAATCCTCACTAAATTTCCCATTCAATAACCTGAAAAAACACTACAAAATTTGGTACAGTCAGGGAGAAAAGCGGTTTCCGAGTTTGAACTGTCAGAAAGACAGTCAGGGATAAAATTGCTTCTAAAACCCAGTTGGAGTGAGAAAATGACCGTTTTAAGCACATTTTTGGAATCCTCACTAAATTTCCTGTCCAATAACCTGAAAAAACAGTACAAAATTTGGTACAGTCAGGGAGAAAAGCGGTTTCCGAGTTTGAACTGTCAGAAAGACAGTCAGGGATAAAATTGCTTCTAAAACCCAGTTGGAATGAGAAAATGACCGTTTTAAGCACATTTTTGGAATCCTCATTAAATTTCCTATCCAATAACCTGAAAAAACAGTACAAAATTTGGTACAGTCAGGGAGAAAACCGGTTTCCTAGTTTGAACTGTCAGAAAGACAGTCAAGGATAAAATTGCTTCTGAAACCCAGTTGGAGTGAGAAAATGACCGTTTTAAGCACATTTTTGGAATCCTCACTAAATTTCCCATTCAATAACCTGAAAAAACACTACAAAATTTGATACAGTCCGGGAAAAAAGCGGTTTCAAAATTTGACCTGTCAGATAGACAGTCAGGGATAAAATTGCTTCTAAAACCCAGTTGGAATGAGAAAATGACCGTTTTAAGCACATTTTTGGAATCCTCACTAAATTTCCTGTCCAATAACCTGAAAAAACAGTACAAAATTTGGTACAGTCAGGGAGAAAAGCGGTTTCCGAGTTTGAACTGTCAGAAAGACAGTCAGGGATAAAATTGCTTCTAAAACCCAGTTGGAATGAGAAAATGACCGTTTTAAGCACATTTTTGGAATCCTCATTAAATTTCCTATCCAATAACCTGAAAAAACAGTACAAAATTTGGTACAGTCAGGGAGAAAACCGGTTTCCGAGTTTGAACTGTCAGAAAGACAGTCAGGGATAAAATTGCTTGAAAACCCAGTTGGAGTGAGAAAATGACCGTTTTAAGCACATTTTTGGAATCCTCACTAAATTTCCTAGTCAATAACCTGAAAAAACAGTACAAAATTTGGTACAGTCAGGGAGTAAAGCGGTTTTAGAATTTGAACTGTCAGAAAGACAGTCAGGGACAAAATTGCTTGTGAAACCCAGTTGGAGTGAGAAAATGACCGTTTTAAGCACATTTTTGGAATCCTCACTAAATTTCCCATTCAATAACCTGAAAAAACACTACAAAATTTGATACAGTCCGGGAAAAAAGCGGTTTCCAAATTTGACCTGTCAGAAAGACAGTCAGGGATAAAATTGCTTGTAAAACCCAGTTGGAGTGAGAAAATGACCGTTTTAAGCACATTTTTGGAATCCTCACTAAATTTCCTGTCCAATAACCTGAAAAAACAGTACAAAATTTGGTACAGTCAGGGAGAAAAGCGGTTTCCGAGTTTGAACTGTCAGAAAGACAGTCAGGGACAAAATTGCTTGTGAAACCCAGTTGGAGTGAGAAAATGACCGTTTTAAGCACATTTTTGGAATCGTCACTAAATTTCCTATTCAATAACCTGAAAAAACACCACAAAATTGGGTACAGTCAGGGAGAAAAGCGGTTGGATTTGGTCGCCAATAGGAATTTTTTTAAATCACCCTACAAAGCAATCAATGTTAATTAAGAAATATTATTGCCATTTTTAAGCGCCAATAATGTCTTTTGGCACCCACTCTGACGTCACAGTGCGACCATTGAAGTCAAGTATGTTTCAGATTCAGTTTTGTTGGAAGAATGGAAATTTTGTTTCGTTTTGAGGTTCTATCAGATTGTTCTATTTTGGACAGATGACTAAGCAACGTTACAAGTAATCTAGTCAACGAATTTATAGAGATATTTGACAACCACGCAGAAAAATTTGTTTGCCAACTGGTTTATAAGGTTTTCCGTCTTTATCTACCCCATGCACTTATCAATGTTTCTCTGTCCGTTATTTAAAAACCTTACTTACCCATTCAGTATGTTCCATGATGAGATAATGTGGTTCCTGTTCTCTGCACAAACCAAATAGCCTGGTGATATGCTCGTGATTCAATTTGCTGAACATATCAATTTCTCGCTTAAATTCCGCTAGACAGTTATCATCTTTGGTTTGACTTAAAACTTTAACCAGTACTGGCAAGTCTTTTGCTTCATCTTGAGAACTCCCTGAACTCCTTTTACTGAGTGCAGTTTCCAATACTTTGCCCAGCATCACATCCCCAAACTCTCCGCGACCAATCAGAGTTAGTTCTTTCAGTAAGTTTCTACTGAACGATAATCTGCAAATATTTTTGTAACATAACATAGTTTTGACAGTTTGCGGTGGGAGTTTTACTTGTCGTAGGAAGTTTTGGACTTTTTCGATTGGTTGGAAGCTTGAGAGTTGCAGGTATCCGCTCCGTCGCTTTTCTGGCCTTCCTTGTGGCTTTCCACGCCGTTTAACGCGGTTTTGGATGGTCCGGGACCAGTTCCGTTCTCTGTGGGTTTCAATTCCTGGTTTTCCATATCGCCATTGTCGGCTTTGCCTGTGTAAATCCACCCTGTAAGCGTGCACCAGGTTGACAACCACACTTACTGTCTCCGATCGGTAATTTCCGGGATCTTCGCACGTATTTGCACCACACCATTAAGCCGATAACTAAGACGATGTACGCCCCTGCTACTGACATGGTGATGAGGAATGCTTTGGTCACAGTGGCGTCTGCTTGGGGACCTGTTGACAAAACTTAACTAAAAATGAAACTCACGGTGAGCTTTGAAAGAATGCTGAAAGTCCAAAAATAACCGAGTTATGACCACAATTATCTTGCTGTGCCAAAATAACGTTTTTGGAAACTACATTTTAGAATTTTCTGGAGAAATGTGGCAACTGCGCTTACAGTTTTGTGTGACGGTTGGATAGAGGACTTAAAGAGGATTACAGTGAGTTTTTACAGCACGCTGAAAACCCAAAAATAACTGAGTTATGACCATAAGTCTCTTGCTGTGCTGAAAGAATGTTTATGGAAACTACATTTTTGAATTTTTTGGAGAAATGTGGCAACTGCGCTTTTAGTTTTGTGTGACGGTTCGATAGAGGACTTAAAGAGGATTACAGTGAGTTTTTACAGCACGCTGAAAACCCAAAAATAACTGAGTTATGACCATAAGTCTCTTGCTGTGCTGAAAGAATGTTTATGGAAACTACATTTTTGAATTTTTTGGAGAAATGTGGCAACTGCGCTTTTAGTTTTGTGTGACGGTTGGATAGAGGAATTAAAGAGGATTCCAGTGAGTTTTTACAGCATGCTGAAAGCCCAAAAATAACTGAGTTATGACCTTAAGTCTCTTGCTGTGCTGAAAGAACGTTTATGGAAACTACATTTTTGAATTTTTTGGAGAAATGTGGCAACTGCGCTTTCAGTTTTGTGTGACGGTTGGATAGAGGACTTAAAGAGGAATCCAGTGAGTTTTTAAAGCATGCTGAAAGCCCAAAATTAACTGAGTTATGACCATAAGTCTCTTGCTGTGCTGAAAGAATGTTTATGGAAACTACATTTTTGAATTTTTTGGAGAAATGTGGCAACTGCGCTTACAGTTTTGTGTGACGGTTGGATAGAGGACTTAAAGAGGATTACAGTGAGTTTTTACAGCACGCTGAAAACCCAAAAATAACTGAGTTATGACCGTAAGTCTCTTGCTGTGCTGAAAGAATGTTTATGGAAACTACATTTTTGAATTTTTTGGAGAAATGTGGCAACTGCGCTTTCAGTTTTGTGTGACGGTTGGATAGAGGACTTAAAGAGGATTACAGTGAGTTTTTACAGCATGCTGAAAACCCAAAAATAACTGAGTTATGACCCTAAGTCTCTTGCTGTGCTGAAAGAACGTTTATGGAAACTACATTTTTGAATTTTTTGGAGAAATGTGGCAACTGCGCTTTCAGTTTTGTGTGACGGTTGATAGAGGACTTAAAGAGGATTACAGTGAGTTTTTACAGCATGCTGAAAGCCCAAAAATAACTGAGTTATGACCGTAAGTCTCTTGCTGTGCTGAAAGAAAACGTTTATGGAAACTACATTTTTGAATTTTTTGGAGAAATGTGGCAACTGCGCTTTCAGTTTTGTGTGACGGTTAGATAGACGATTTAAAGACGATTACAGTGAGTTTTTACAGCGTGCTGAAAGCCCAAAAATAACTCAGTTATGACCGTAAGTCTCTTCCTGTGCTAATAGAACGTTTATGGAAACTACATTTTTGAATTTTCTGGAGAAATGTGGCAACTGCGCTTTCAGTTTTGTGTGACATTTGAATAGAGGACTTAAAGAGGATTACAGTGAGCTTGTACAGCATGCTGAAAACTCAAAAATAACTGAGTTATGACCCTAAGTCTCTTGCTGTGCTGAAAGAACGTTTATGGAAACTACATTTTTGATTTTTTTGGAGAAATGTGGCAACTGCGCTTACAGTTTTGTGTGACGGTTGAATAGAGGACTTAAAGAGGATTACAGTGAGTTTTTACAGCATGCTGAAAGCCCAAAAATAACTGAGTTATGACCGTAAGTCTCTTGCTGTGCTGAAAGAATGTTTATGGAAACTACATTTTTGAATTTTTTGAGAAATGTGGCAACTGCGCTTTGTTTTGTGTGACGGTTAGATAGACGATTTAAAGACGATTACAGTGAGTTTTTACAGCGTGCTGTGACCGTAAGTCTCTTCCTGTGCTTTAGAACAACTGCGAGGATTACAGTGTGCTTGTACTTTATGACCCTAAGTCTCTTGCTGTGCTGAAAGAACGTTTATGGAAACTACATTTTGATTTTTTGGAGAAATGTGGCAACTGCGCTTACAGTTTTGTGTGACGGTTGAATAGAGGACTTAAAGAGGATTACAGTGAGTTTTTACAGCATGCTGAAAGCCCAAAAATAACTGAGTTATGACCGTAAGTCTCTTGCTGTGCTGAAAGAACGTTTATGGAAACTACATTTTTGAATTTTTTGGAGAAATGTGGCAACTGCGCTTTCAGTTTTGTGTGACGGTTGGATAGAGGACTTAAAGAGGATTACAGTGAGTTTTTACAGCATGCTGAAAGCCCAAAAATAACTGAGTTATGACCGTAAGTCTCTTGCTGTGCTGAAAGAACGTTTATGGAAACTACATTTTTTGAATTTTTTGGAGAAATGTGGCAACTGCGCTTACAGTTTTGTGTGACGGTTCGATAGAGGACTTAAAGAGGATTACAGTGAGTTTTTACAGCATGCTGAAAGCCCAAAAATAACTGAGTTATGACCGTAAGTCTCTTGCTGTGCTGAAAGAACGTTTATGGAAACTACATTTTTGAATTTTTTGGAGAAATGTGGCAACTGCGCTTTCAGTTTTGTGTGACGGTTGGATAGAGGACTTAAAGAGGATTACAGTGAGTTTTTACAGCATGCTGAAAACTCAAAAATAACTGAGTTATGACCCTAAGTCTCTTGCTGTGCTGAAAGAACGTTTATGGAAACTACATTTTTGATTTTTTTGGAGAAATGTGGCAACTGCGCTTACAGTTTTGTGTGACGGTTGAATAGAGGACTTAAAGAGGATTACAGTGAGTTTTTACAGCACGCTGAAAACCCAAAAATAACTGAGTTATGACCATAAGTCTCTTGCTGTGCTGAAAGAACGTTTATGGAAACTGTATTTTGAATTTTTTGGAGAAATGTGGCAACTGCGCTTTCAGTTTTGTGTGACATTTGAATAGAGGACTTAAAGAGGATTACAGTGAGCTTGTACAGCATGCTGAAAACTCAAAAATAACTGAGTTATGACCCTAAGTCTCTTGCTGTGCTGAAAGAACGTTTATGGAAACTACATTTTTGATTTTTTTGGAGAAATGTGGCAACTGCGCTTACAGTTTTGTGTGACGGTTGGATAGAGGACTTAAAGAGGATTACAGTGAGTTTTTACAGCATGCTGAAAAGGACTTAAAAAATAACTGAGTTATGACCATAAGTCTCTTGCTGTGCTGAAAGAATGTTTATGGAAACTACATTTTTGAATTTTTTGGAGAAATGTGGCAACTGCGCTTTCAGTTTTGTGTGACGGTTGGATAGAGGACTTAAAGAGGATTACAGTGAGTTTTTACAGCATGCTGAAAACCCAAAAATAACTGAGTTATGACCATAAGTCTCTTGCTGTGCTGAAAGAACGTTTATGGAAACTACATTTTTGAATTTTTTGGAGAAATGTGGCAACTGCGCTTACAGTTTTGTGTGACGGTTGGATAGAGGACTTAAAGAGGATTACAGTGAGTTTTTACAGCACGCTGAGAACCCAAAAATAACTGAGTTATGACCTTAAGTCTCTTGCTGTGCTGAAAGAACGTTTATGGAAACTACATTTTTGAATTTTCTGGAGAAATGTGGCAACTGCGCTTTCAGTTTTGTGTGACATTTGAATAGAGGACTTAAAGAGGATTACAGTGAGCTTGTACAGCATGCTGAAAACTCAAAAATAACTGAGTTATGACCCTAAGTCTCTTGCTGTGCTGAAAGAACGTTTATGGAAACTACATTTTTGAATTTTTTGGAGAAATGTGGCAACTGCGCTTACAGTTTTGTGTGACGGTTGAATAGAGGACTTAAAGAGGATTACAGTGAGTTTTTACAGCACGCTGAAAGCCCAAAAATAACTGAGTTATGACCATAAGTCTCTTGCTGTGCTGAAAGAACGTTTATGGAAACTGTATTTTTGAATTTTTTGGAGAAATGTGGCAACTGCGCTTTTAGTTTTGTGTGACGGTTGGATAGAGGACTTAAAGAGGATTACAGTGAGTTTTTACAGCATGCTGAAAGCCCAAAATTAACTGAGTTATGACCGTAAGTCTCTTGCTGTGCTGAAAGAATGTTTATGGAAACTACATTTTTGAATTTTTTGGAGAAATGTGGCAACTGCGCTTTTAGTTTTGTGTGACGGTTGGATAGAGGACTTAAAGAGGATTACAGTGAGTTTTTACAGCACGCTGAAAACCCAAAAATAACTGAGTTATGACCATAAGTCTCTTGCTGTGCCAAAAGAATGTTTATGGAAACTACATTTTTGAATTTTTTGGAGAAATGTGGCAACTGCGCTTACAGTTTTGTGTGACGGTTGGATAGAGGACTTAAAGAGGATTACAGTGAGTTTTTACAGCACGCTGAAAGCCCAAAAATAACTGAGTTATGACCATAAGTCTCTTGCTGTGCCAAAAGAATGTTTATGGAAACTACATTTTTGAATTTTTTGGAGAAATGTGGCAACTGCGCTTACAGTTTTGTGTGACGGTTGGATAGAGGACTTAAAGAGGATTACAGTGAGTTTTTACAGCATGCTGAAAGCCCAAAAATAACTGAGTTATGACCGTAAGTCTCTTGCTGTGCTAAAAGAATGTTTATGGAAACTACATTTTTGAATTTTTTGGAGAAATGTGGCAACTGCGCTTTCAGTTTTGTGTGACGGTTGGATAGAGGACTTAAAGAGGATTACAGTGAGTTTTTACAGCATGCTGAAAACCCAAAAATAACTGAGTTATGACCGTAAGTCTCTTGCTGTGCTGAAAGAACGTTTGACATTGAGGCACTATATGAGCTCACTAAACTTCCTAAGCAAATATCTCCCTTCTGAGGCTCTTAAGGACAAAATGTCCTTCTTAAGTTTTTGTAGAAAATTAAATTTCCTACAATTTTTGTCCTTTAATATTTTCCTGAATTTTGCCATGTGGCCGAGTTATGGGGGATTGAAGTTCCGTAAAGACACTTTGCTCTCACTAACCATTCTTAAGCAAACACTTCCCTTCTGAGGCCCTTAAGGACAAAATGTCTCTCTGAGATTTTTGTAGAGAATTAAACTGGCTACAATTTTCCCTTTAAACTTTCGCTCTGAATTCTGTCAAGGAAAAGAAAAACCTTAATTAACGTTAACCGTACCATGAACGATAAGCTGGACCTCTTTTCGGTTAAGACCTGCGCTGTTGCCAGCAGTGCAACCGTACTTGTTTTGGTCGTCCGGGTACACTTCAGAAATGTGCAAGGAACCATTTGGTAGTACAGTGAACCTGCAGACAAAAGTTAGTTAATGCTAATTTTTACCCCACTGGTTAATTAAAAGCCAAACTACCTGGATAAATCAAAATCGCTCATTTTCAAATCCTTGTCCCATTGTATGGTAGGTTCAGGATCACCCTGTACCACACAGTCTATTGTAATGGATTCTCCAGCGTTTGCTGTGATTGGGGTTTTTAGTGGAACAACAAAACGTGGAGCCACTAAAACATCAAATTACACTTTAAAGTATTAAAAATGATAACAAAATATGTTAATTATTAACTTGACAGGTATTTACAAAGCAACTTCATCACTTCATTCATCATTTTGGTTTTTTTTTTAGAGATTCTCACCTAAAACTAATATGTAAAGAGATAGTTTGTTCTTTTCATGAAAATGGAGTTTTTCTGCATAGTAATTCAAGCTCAGAACTACCAGAAAAGGCAATAAGTGAGTATTTACTGTGTCAAGAAACAATCAGCTTAACAAAGATTATCAACGTATAAAGTGGATTAAAAATTACCCATTTTCTTTTCTTCTGTCAAATGTCGTATATTAAAACAACCATCGAGCAAGCAGGCAATTTATGATAATAAATCCTTTTTAAATGTGCTTTAAGAAAACATTGTTATAAAAGTGCTTTATAGTTACTATTACTTTACAACTGTTAGACAACCTTAAAGCTATATTAGACTGTTAAGAGTCTTCTCATATCACCTGATGGTTGTATAATGGTAAATGAATTATGCTACCAATTCTGACCAAAAACCCATTGAAATAGTTTCAATTTTAAGCCACACAGAACGTTGGCTGAGAAGGGGAATTTCTACTGGCCTGCTAGATCACCGGATTTGATGCTTCTAGATTATTGTGTGTATCAAATATTTTAAAATCCTTGAAAACCATCCATTTCTAATGAAATCCAACGCTGAAAAGAGCAGTTTCAAACTGTTTTAAACCTCTGATTTCAAGAATTGAAATGCTTTACAGTCAAATATTAGTCTTTGTGTAATATAGGACCTTGTAGTCTTGAAAACACTTGATTTCAATTGAAAATCGATGCTAAAAAGCCCAGTTTTAACAATCTCTCTGAAAAGTCTAATTTCAAAGAGTTTACACTGTTTTCAATCAATTTCAAGACCTGACAACCTTGAAAACACTTCATTTCCATCGAAATTCAAGGCTGGAAAGCCCAATTTGAAAGATTCTTCAAAAGATAACATTAAAAGACTCCCAAAACTGTTTTTAATTCCGATTTTAAGGTCTGAAATGTTTTTAAGTCAAACTTGTACTTTCCGAACCTGAAAACTTTAAAACCATGATATTTCCAATGAAATTAAAGGCTAGAAAGCTTCATTTGAGAAATTCTTCAAGAAATATCACTGAAAACTTAATTTCATAGACTCTCAAACTGTTTTCAATCCTAAAACACGATCTGAAACGTTTTACAGTCAAATCTGTGACTTTCAAGCTCAGAAACCCTTGAAACCACTACATTTCCATTGAAATTCTTTGTTGAAAAGGACAGTTTTAGAAATTCTGAAGGAAATGCTACTGAAAGTCTCATTTTAAGAATTCCTAAATTGTTTTCGACTCTAAACCTCTGATTTTAAGATCTGAAGTGTGATACAGTTGATTTTGTGTCTTTCAAGCTCAGAAAACCTTGAAACCACTACATTTCCATTGAAATTCTTTGTTGAAAAGGACAGTTTTAGAAATTCTGAAGGAAATGCTACTGAAAGTCTCATTTTAAGGATTCCTAAATTGTTTTCGACTCTAAACCTCTGATTTTAAGATCTGAAGTGTGATACAGTTGATTTTGTGTCTTTCAAGCTCAGAAAACCTTGAAACCACTACATTTCCATTGAAATTCTTTGTTGAAAAGGACAGTTTTAGAAATTCTGAAGGAAATACTACTGAAAGTCTAATTTTAAGAATTCCTAAATTGTTTTCGACTCTAAACCTCTGATTTTAAGATCTGAAGTGTGATACAGTTGATTTTGTGTCTTTCAAGCTCAGAAAACCTTGAAACCACTACATTTCCATTGAAATTCTTTGTTGAAAAGGACAGTTTTAGAAATTCTGAAGGAAATACTACTGAAAGTCTAATTTTAAGGATTCCTAAATTGTTTTCGACCTTAAACCTCTGATTTTAAGATCTGTAGTTGACCTTGTAGTCTTGAAAACACTTGATTTCAATTGAAAATCGATGCTAAAAAGCCCAGTTTTAACAATCTCTCTGAAAAGTCTAATTTCAAAGAGTTTACACTGTTTTCAATCAATTTCAAGACCTGACAACCTTGAAAACACTTCATTTCCATCAAAATTCAAGGCTGGAAAGCCCAATTTGAAAGATTCTTCAAAAGATAACACTAAAAGACTCCCAAAACTGTTTTTAATTCCGATTTTAAGGTCTGAAATGTTTTTAAGTCAAACTTGTATTTTTTTTTTTGTAAATGTCCTTTAAAAAGAGTCTTCTCATATCACCTGATGGTTGTATAATGGTAATTATGCTACCAATTCTGTCCAAAAACCCATTGAAATAATTCAAATTTTAGTTGAGAGATAAACAAAATCTTACCAACAACATCAATGGTGATGGATGCATTTATGGTTCCTTGGCTATTGCTGGCAATACAGTTGTATTTTCCCTTATCGTTGGCGGTGACCCGATTAAAATGCAAAGTGCCATTCACATCGCTAATGTGTCCAGGAAAGTTTTCAGAAGACACTCCGTCCTTTTCCCAACGAATTATAGGGGGCGGCGTTCCCTGTGCTTTGCAATGAATCCGCCCCACGCTGTCCAACTCTAATTTTTTGTTAACAGGAGGCGGCACGAATCGAAGTTGTTCTGGAAGTTTTTGGTTGCAGTTGCCCATACTGTTCAACTAACCATACTTACCGATTACAGAAATGGTAGCAGGTTGGGAGACTACAGCCTCAAATCCTTCGGTAATCACTTCGCAAATATACTCTCCCCGGTCTGATGTTTGGGTGGAATGTACTATCAAAGTGCCGTTGTGTTTGTACACTCGGATTCTTTGATGGGACGAGCTGGTTTCGTCGAAATCGTGCTGAAACATACCAAACTCCCTAAAAAATCAGCCAAAAAAGTGACAATCTGCTACCTTTAAGGGTTTTCCATCTTTACGCCATTTTACTATGGTGAGCTGATCGTGGGATGCGTTGTAGGTGCAAGTTAGAACAGATTTTTCACCTTCATCCACTGTGATGCTGATTGGATCTTGTACAATTATAGGACGAGCTAGAAAACCAAGAAAAATATTCAAAAATGCTTAGGTTAGTAGTTCAGAAAATAGTACCCAGCAGAGCAACCCACAGAACTTACTATACTTATATCATATCACTAAAACGCCATTAGAAAGAGGATAAAAAATACTACAAAATGAGCCAAAACTGGCCTCTCTAGCTCTTCATGTTACCGAGATATTGAATTTCAAAAAGTGGTTGAAAATACCCCTAATACCCCCTCATTCTTTCAATTTTTGTGAAAAATGAAAAATTTTAAAGTGCTTTTTTGTACTTATTTCACTTAATTTAAGGTCCTTTGGTATAAATATGTTTTTTGCTGGGCATTAGAACCCTCCTGGAGCAAAATAAAAAATTGCCAAAATTGCACTTTTAGCAAAAACGGCATTTTTTCAGTTTTGGAATAATTGTAACTTTTTTATTTAAACTCTTATAGTTTTCACTAAAACGCCATTAGAAAGAGGATAAAAAATACTACAAAATGAGCCAAAACTGGCCTCTCTAGCTCTTCATGTTACCGAGATATTGAATTTCAAAAAGTGGTAAAAAAAAACTCGTATATTTTCACCAGAACAACTGACAAAGCTAGAACATCCATGGAAATTATGTGTGTTTGTCAATAAGAACAATTATTTATGAAAATTGTTGAAGGCAGCATAAGAGATGATAAACACATCTAAAACATGTCAACATTGACAAAATTATCCAGAACTGCTTATGGAACAACATTTTCTACAATGATATCCAGAGAACAATAAAGCTTATATCGTCCGCAAAGGCGCAGCCATCAGAAAATTTAGAAGATCGTTGACAGATACGTCAAAGTAACCCCAGAAGCTGATTGGTAGTAAAAAGTGTAAGATTTCCGAAAATATCCACTTGAACTGTGTAACTATGTAAATTACGCCGCTAGAGGGCGCAATATGGCAAAACTCTTTATTAACACCAGTAATAACTGATTTTGATTTTACATCACTGTAACTCGGTTATTTTGACAGATACGTCAAAATGAGCGAGAAGCTGATTGGTAGTACAGAATGTAAGCTTTGGGAAAATATCCGTAAAAAACACCGCTAGATGGCGCAATTTGAATGGCGCGTAAAAACTCTTTATTGACACTCTACTGACTGATTTTTGCTGTAAACCACTGTAGCTCGGTTACTTTGACAGATACGTCTGTGGTTTAGCAAAGTTTGACAGGTTTCACTTTAATGACAGTTGTCACGTGATTCTTACACGTCATTTTTGTCGAAAGTTACGTGTCAACTGTCAAATAGACAACCAGAAAGCTCTAAAACACATCTTCTTTATCATTACAGCAAAACTGCACTAAAACCTAAATTTTGACAGATCCATGGTTTGGTTGAGAAAACTTTGACAATTCTGACTTTTGTGACAGCCGTCACATGACACTAAATCAGTATTTACTTAGACAGACACGTGGTATTTGGTAAAGTAATTGTCAATAAACTAAAAACTTGTCTAGTCTCCAGTATTGCAAGAAAACTGTTTTTATTGTCAGTTTTACAGTTTCCCGCTCATACAGAGCAAAGTTTGACGTGGATGACAGCTGTCACGTGATGCTAGAACACCATTTTCTTGAACGGTTAAGTGTCAACTGTCAAATAGACGACCAGAAAGCTCTAAAACACATCTTCTTTAACGTTACAGCAAAAGCAAGCACTAAAACCTAAATTTTGACAGATCCATGGTTTGGTTGAGAAAACTTTGACAGTTTTGGCTTTTGTGACAGCCGTCACATGACACTAAATCAGTATTTACTTAGACAGACACGTGGTATTTGGTAAATAATTGTCAATAAACTAAAAACTTGTCTAGTCTCCAGTATTGCAAGAAAACTGTTTTTATTGTCAGTTTTACAGTTTCCCGCTCATACAGAGCAAAGTTTGACGTGGATGACAGCTGTCACGTGATGCTAGAACACCATTTTCTTGAACGGTTAAGTGTCAACTGTCAAATGAGCAATCATGAAGCTCTAAAACACATATTCTTTAACGTTACAGCAAAACTGCACTAAAACCTAAATTTTGACAGATCCACGGTTTGGTTGAGTAAACTTGACAATTCTGACTTTTGTGACAGCCGTCACATGACACTAAATCAGTATTTACTTAGACAGACACGTGGTATTTGGTAAAATAATTGTCAATAAACTAAAAACTTGTCTAGTCTCCAGTATTGCAAGAAAACTGTTTTTATTGTCAGTTTTACAGTTTCCCGCTCATGCATAGCAAAGTTTGACGTTGATGACAGCTGTCACGTGATGCTAGAACACCATTTTCTTGAACGGTTAAGTGTCAACTGTCAAATCATGAAGCTCTAAAACACTAATCTTCTAACGTCGCAGGAAAACTGTACTGAACCTTGACTTTGACAGTGACAATTTTGACTTTTGTGACATCCGTCACATGACACTAAATCAGTATTTACTTAGACAGACACGTGGAGTATTTGGTAAAATATATGTCAATAAACTAAAAACTTGTCTAGTCTCCAGTATTGCAAGAAAACTGTTTTTATTGTCAGTTTTTACAGTTTCCATCCCGCTCATACAGAGCAAAGTTTGACGTTGATGACAGCTGTCACGTGATGCTAGAACACCATTTTCTCGAACGGTTAAGTGTCAACTGTCAAATGAGCAATCATGAAGCTCTAAAACACATTTTCTTTAACGTTACAGCAAAACTGCACTAAAACCTAAATTTTGACAGATCCATGGTTTGGTTGAGAAAACTTTGACAATTCTGACTTTTGTGACAGCCGTCACATGACACTAAATCAGTATTTACTTAGACAGACACGTGGAATTAGGTAAAATAATTGTCAATAAACTAAAAACTTGTCTAGTCTCCAGTATTGCAAGAAAACTGTTTTTATTGTCAGTTTTACAGTTTCCCGCTCATGCAGAGCAAAGTTTGACGTGGATGACAGCTGTCACGTGATGCTAGAACACCATTTTCTTGAACGGTTAAGTGTCAACTGTCAAATGAGCAATCATGAAGCTCTAAAACACATCTTCTTTAACGTTACAGCAAAAGCAAGCACTAAAACCTAAATTTTGACAGATCCACGGTTTGGTTGAGAAAACTTTGACAATTCTGACTTTTGTGACAGCCGTCACATGACACTAAATCAGTATTTACTTAGACAGACACGTGGTATTTGGTAAAATATATGTCAATAAACTAAAAACTTGTCTAGTCTCCAGTATTGCAAGAAAACTGTTTTTATTGTCAGTTTTACAGTTTCCCGCTCATACAGAGCAAAGTTTGACGTGGATGACAGCTGTCACGTGATGCTAGAACACCATTTTCTTGAACGGTTAAGTGTCAACTGTCAAATGAGCAATCAAAGCTCTAAAAACACTATTCTTTAACGTTACAGCAAAACTGCACTAAAACCTAAATTTTGACAGATCCACGGTTTTGTTGAGTAAACTTGACAATTCTGACTTTTGTGACAGCCGTCACATGACACTAAATCAGTATTTTACTTAGACAGACACGTGGTATTTGGTAAAATAATTGTCAATAAACTCNTGAATTTCNGACNNGTGGNAGNTCAGGAACTATATNACATNACATCTTTGTAGATTCTGNATAACGAGTGGTNNCTGATATCGNNTCGGTCGCACGNNCGGCCATTATACTCCGCNTNCNCAATNNNGAAAGNAGGCANNNGNCTNGGGTNCATTNTATTNCGAGAAGTNCNNGNAGNNATGCNNCTGCCTTGTGTGNTNACNGGNNAGGNTAAGANCCTATGATTNGNNGTCACTNAAGCGTNAAGNTAATCNNNNCTGGNTACAGGACTGNTCNCGTCTANCGGNCNATTNGTTAANGGCNNCTGGACCCTCANTTCNNNGANATCGTTGNGAGCTCAAGAGTCGNTNTTGTNCGCNGTAGNNCGANTCNNNTATNNGGATTANNGCACANGNGCGACANNGAATNGGATACCCNNGGCTCGNGTTNTCANTGANCCCTNCGCNGNGNTCGATNTCTCAACNNAGCCNATCCNNACNATANTCGGNTCTAATTATTACGACAAAAGGACATTTACAACTCAATTTTTGAGACACCGTGTAAACATTTGGTAACTAATCTCTAGTTAGTTAACAGGAATGGATAGAGGGCTTTAAGGGGAACATTTTGGACTTTTTCCGGTAGCCGAGCTCCGTTATATTTGGGAGTTCGGCTACCGGAAAAAGTCCAAAATGTTCCCCTTAAAGCCCTCTATCCATTCCTGTTAACTAGTTGTGAGTGATTAGTTACTAAATGTTTACAGGGTGTCTCAAAAAGTGTACGACCTTTTATTGTAGCATTTGCAAGGCAATAACTCCGTAACTTTGAGGAATTCAGCCACCAGAAGAATGCATTTTGAACCCTCTTTTCATTTCCATCTCAAACACCAGAGCTGTACTGGCAAAACGTGTACAGGATGTCCCAAGTTAATCACGTAAATTGAATGACTTTTTCATTTTGACAAAATTTTAGTGTACGTTTCCACTAAATCCAGAATAACTTGGCTATTTGAAACATTTACTTAATAACAGTAATAGTACAAAAAGTAGCTAATGAATTGGGCTATCACGTGACGTTGAATAACCACCAATAAGTTTCGAGGTTTGGGAGCTACAGGACGTCAAAATTGTAAAAAATTTCAACTAAAACCGTTTCAAAAGGTGTTGTAATTGACGATCAAAGGAAGCTTGTACGTTGTTTTTTAATGAGGCTATCCCGTTTAATTACCATTCCTAGACTGGAAAGCGTTATAAACCGAAGACAGTAGTCGGTTGTGCTGTTGCACGTGTCGGTTTCGGTGATAAATCTAAACAAACCCTGTTTCAAAGCACCGCCAGTTAAAAATACGACAAAATACTAATAAAATCAAACCTTTGTTTGGTTCATGCTGGAAAACCGAGAAAATGCTGTAATTTTTCGGAAATTCACTCTAAATTTCAGTTCTTTTGTTGGGAACTCGTTGCCCCAAGAATTCCTGTACGAGTGGTCTCTAAAACTTGCACAATACAAAATTCCTAAATAGCAAACAAAGGGCAGTTCCCCAGATTTCGATTAGGTCCCTCTCTTACATGTCGTAGGTTAGTCGTTGGATGGAAAGCTATAGAGGATGGAATGATTGGAGTAGGGCAAGTTCATTCTTTTGCATCCACCTAAGCAAACATCGATGATTTTTAATCACCCACCCCTTCTGCCTAGGAAATCGAGCCATCAGGGGGATGTTATTATGAATACGTCCTATTTAACAACAGATGCGTTCCTGGTTCTTTTTTCGAGCCCTATTTTTTCCTTTTTTCCCCTTTTTTCCGAGCACGCTAAGTTAATTGCTTGCATTCAGTATGCGGAGATTTTTTAGTTCATCCCTCTTCAGAAATATGTTGAAATTTCACGTGGAATGAATTATTTAAATGGATGAGACGGTATGGTTTTTAATGACGCACAAGAGAAGAAAAAGTAGTTTTAATGCATTTATATTCAAACTTTTTTAAAATTTAAGAATTTTAAGAAATTTGTATCACCCTGTAACTCGATTATTTGATGAGCTATAGGGTGGTTTTTTTTACTGGTTGGTAGCCCAAAGTGTCCTTTTTTTACCACCCTGTAAGCGCCAATCACTGTCCCACGAAAAAGTGTTTTAAAACAAAATGGCGTCAAAAGTGACAAAAACAATAAAATTCCAAAAAGTTGGTCAAATTTGATCGCCCTGTAACTCGGTTATTTGATGAGCTACAGGGTGGTTTTTTTTACTGGTTGGTAGCCCAAAGTGTCCTCTTTTGACCACCTTGTAAGCGCCAATCACCGTCCCACAAAAAAGTGCTTAAAAACAAAATGGCGTTAAAAGTGACAAAAACAGTAAATTTCCAAAAAGTTGGTCAACTTTGATCACCCTGTAACTCGGTTATTTGATGAGCTACAGGGTGGTTTTTTTACTGGTTGGTAGCCCAAAGTGTCCTCTTTTGACCACCCTGTAAGCGCCAATCACTGTCCCACAAAAAAAGTGTTTTTAAAACAAAATGGCGTCAAAAGTGACAAAAACGGTAAATTTCCAAAAAGTTGGTCAACTTTGATCACCCTGTAACTCGGTTATTTGATGAGCTACAGAGTGGTTTTTTTTACTGGTTGGTAGCCCAAAGTGTCCTCTTTTGACCACCCTGTAAGCGCCAATCACTGTCCCACGAAAAAGTGTTTTAAAACAAAATGGCGTCAAAAGTGACAAAAACAGTAAATTTCCAAAAAGTTGGTCAAATTTGATCACCCTGTAACTCGGTTATTTGATGAGCTACAGGGTGGTTTTTTTTACTGGTTGGTAGCCCAAAGTGTCCTCTTTTGACCACCCTGTAAGCGCCAATCACCGTCCCACAAAAAAGTGCTTAAAAACAAAATGGCGTCAAAAGTGACAAAAACAGTAAATTTACAAAAAGTTGGTCAACTTTGATCACCCTGTAACTCGGTTATTTGATGAGCTACAGGGTGGTTTTTTTTACTGGTTAATAGCCCAAAGAGTCCTCTTTTCATCACCCTGTAAGCGCCAATCACTGTCCCGCCGAAAAAGTGTTTTAAAAACAAAATGGCGTCAAAAGTGACAAAAACGGTAAATTTCCAAAAAGTTGGTCAACTTTGATCACCCTGTAACTCGGTTATTTGATGAGCTACAGGGTGGTTTTTTCTACTGGTTGGTAGCCCAAAGTGTCCTCTTTTTGACCACCCTGTAAGCGCCAATCACTGTCCCACGAAAAAGTGTTTTAAAACAAAATGGCGTCAAAAGTGACAAAAACAATAAAATTCCAAAAAGTTGGTCAATTTGATCGCCCTGTAACTCGGTTATTTGATGAGCTACAGGGTGGTTTTTTTTACTGGTTGGTAGCCCAAAGTGTCCTCTTTTGACCACCTTGTAAGCGCCAATCACCGTCCCACAAAAAAAGTGCTTAAAAACAAAATAGCGTCAAAAGTGACAAAAACAGTAAATTTACAAAAAAGTTGGTCAACTTTGATCACCCTGTAACTCGGTAATTTGATGAGCTACAGAGTGGTTTTTTTTACTGGTTAATAGCCCAAAGAGTCCTCTTTTCATCACCCTGTAAGCGCCAATCACTGTCCCACGAAAAAGTGTTTTAAAACAAAATGGCGTCAAAAGTGACAAAAACAGTAAATTTCCAAAAAGTTGGTCAACTTTGATCACCCTGTAACTCGGTTATTTGATGAGCTATAGGGTGGTTTTTTTTACTGGTTGGTAGCCCAAAGTGTCCTCTTTTGACCACCCTGTAAGCGCCAATCACTGTCCCACAAAAAAGTGCTTAAAAACAAAATGGCGTCAAAAGTGACAAAAACAGTAAATTTAAAAAAAGTTGGTCAACTTTGATCATCCTGTAACTCGGTTATTTGATGAGCTACAGAGTGGTTCTTTTTACTGGTTGGTAGCCCAAAGTGTCCTCTTTTGACCACCCTGTAAGCGCCAATCACTGTACCACGAAAAAGTGCTTAAAAACAAAATGGCGTCAAAAGTAACAAAAACACAATAAATTTACAAAAAGTTGGTCAACTTTGATCACCCTGTAACTCGGTTATTTGAAGAGCTACAGAGTGGTTCTTTTTACTGGTTGGTAGCCCAAAGTGCCTCTTTTGACCACCCTGTAAGCGCCAATCACTGTCCCACGAAAAAGTGCTTAAAAACAAAATGGCGTCAAAAGTAAACAAAAACACAATAAATTTACAAAAAGTTGGTCAAATTTGATCACCCTGTAACTCGGTTATTTGATGAGCTATAGGGTGGTTTTTTTTACTGGTTGGTAGCCCAAAGTGTCCTCTTTTGACCACCCTGTAAGCGCCAATCACTGTCCCACGAAAAAGTGCTTAAAAACAAAATGGCGTCAAAAGTAACAAAACACAATAAATTTACAAAAGTTGGTCAAATTTGATCGCCCTGTAACTCGGTTATTTGATGAGCTACAGGGTGGTTTT
The DNA here is from genome assembly GCA_018691245.2 of Ips nitidus. NCBI lineage: Eukaryota > Metazoa > Arthropoda > Insecta > Coleoptera > Curculionidae > Ips > Ips nitidus. The sequence goes on along the minus strand of CM042801.1, from coordinate 3,568,992 downwards.
TTTTACTGGTTGGTAGCCCAAAGTGTCCTCTTTTGACCACCTTGTAAGCGCCAATCACCGTCCCACAAAAAAGTGCTTAAAAACAAAATGGCGTTAAAAGTGACAAAAACAGTAAATTTCCAAAAAGTTGGTCAACTTTGATCACCCTGTAACTCGGTTATTTGATGAGCTACAGGGTGGTTTTTTCTACTGGTTGGTAGCCCAAAGTGTCCTCTTTTGACCACCCTGTAAGCGCCAATCACTGTCCCACAAAAAAGTGTTTAAAAACAAAATGGCGTCAAAAGTGACAAAAACAGTAAATTTCCAAAAAGTTGGTCAACTTTGATCACCCTGTAACTCGGTTATTTGATGAGCTACAGGGTGGTTTTTTCTACTGGTTGGTAGCCCAAAGTGTCCTCTTTTGACCACCCTGTAAGCGCCAATCACTGTCCCACGAAAAAGTGTTTTAAAACAAAATGGCGTCAAAAGTGACAAAAACAGTAAATTTCCAAAAAGTTGGTCAAATTTGATCACCCTGTAACTCGGTTATTTGATGAGCTACAGGGTGGTTTTTTTTACTGGTTGGTAGCCCAAAGTGTCCTCTTTTGACCACCCTGTAAGCGCCAATCACCGTCCCCACAAAAAAGTGCTTAAAAACAAAATAGCGTCAAAAGTGACAAAAACAGTAAATTTACAAAAAGTTTGGTCAACTTTGATCACCCTGTAACTCGGTAATTTGATGAGCTACAGAGTGGTTCTTTTTACTGGTTAATAGCCCAAAGAGTCCTCTTTTCATCACCCTGTAAGCGCCAATCACTGTCCCGCGAAAAAGTGTTTTAAAACAAAATGGCGTCAAAAGTGACAAAAACGGTAAATTTCCAAAAAGTTGGTCAACTTTGATCACCCTGTAACTCGGTTATTTGATGAGCTACAGGTGGTTTTTTTCTACTGGTTGGTAGCCCAAAGTGTCCTCTTTTGACCACCCTGTAAGCGCCAATCACTGTCCCACGAAAAAGTGTTTTAAAACAAAATGGCGTCAAAAGTGACAAAAACAATAAAATTCCAAAAAGTTGGTCAAATTTGATCGCCCTGTAACTCGGTTATTTGATGAGCTACAGGGTGGTTTTTTTTACTGGTTGGTAGCCCAAAGTGTCCTCTTTTGACCACCTTGTAAGCGCCAATCACCGTCCCACAAAAAAGTGCTTAAAAACAAAATAGCGTCAAAAGTGACAAAAACAGTAAATTTACAAAAAGTTGGTCAACTTTGATCACCCTGTAACTCGGTAATTTGATGAGCTACAGAGTGGTTCTTTTTACTGGTTAATAGCCCAAAGAGTCCTCTTTTCATCACCCTGTAAGCGCCAATCACTGTCCCGCGAAAAAGTGTTTTAAAACAAAATGGCGTCAAAAGTGACAAAAACGGTAAATTTCCAAAAAGTTGGTCAACTTTGATCACCCTGTAACTCGGTTATTTGATGAGCTACAGGGTGGTTTTTTCTACTGGTTGGTAGCCCAAAGTGTCCTCTTTTGACCACCCTGTAAGCGCCAATCACTGTCCCACAAAAAAGTGTTTTAAAACAAAATGGCGTCAAAAGTGACAAAAACAGTAAATTTAAAAAAAGTTGGTCAACTTTGATCATCCTGTAACTCAGTTATTTGATGAGCTACAGAGTGGTTCTTTTTACTGGTTGGTAGCCCAAAGTGTCCTCTTTTGACCACCCTGTAAGCGCCAATCACTGTACCACGAAAAAGTGCTTAAAAACAAAATGGCGTCAAAAGTAACAAAAACACAATAAATTTACAAAAAGTTGGTCAACTTTGATCACCCTGTAACTCGGTTATTTGAAGAGCTACAGAGTGGTTCTTTTTACTGGTTGGTAGCCCAAAGTGTCCTCTTTTGACCACCCTGTAAGCGCCAAAAACTGTCCCACGAAAAAGTGTTTTAAAACAAAATGGCGTCAAAAGTGACAAAAACAATAAATTTCCAAAAAGTTGGTCAACTTTGATCACCCTGTAACTCGGTTATTTGATGAGCTACAGAGTGGTTCTTTTTACTGGTTGGTAGCCCAAAGTGTCCTCTTTTGACCACCTTGTAAGCGCCAATCACTGTCCCACGAAAAAGTGCTTAAAAACAAAATGGCGTCAAAAGTGACAAAAACAGTAAATTTCCAAAAAGTTGGTCAAATTTGATCACCCTGTAACTCGGTAATTTGATGAGCTACAGAGTGGTTCTTTTTACTGGTTGGTAGCCCAAAGTGTCCTCTTTTGACCACCCTGTAAGCGCCAAAAACTGTCCCACGTAAAAGTGCTTAAAAACAAAATGGCGTCAAAAGTGACAAAAACAGTAAATTTCCAAAAAGTTGGTCAACTTTGATCACCCTGTAACTCGGTTATTTGATGAGCTATAGGGTGGTTCTTTTTTCTGGTTGGTAGCCCTAAGTGTCCTCTTTTGACCACCCTGTAAGCTCCAATCACTGTCCCACGAAAAAGTGCTTAAAAACAAAATGGCATCAAAAGTGACAAAAACAGTAAATTTCCAAAAAGTTGATCAACTTTGATTACCCTGTAACTCGGTAATTTGATAAGCTATAGGGTGGTTCTTTTTTCTGGTTGGTAGCCCAAAGTGTCCTCTTTTGACCACCCTGTAAGCGCCAATCACTGTCCCACGAAAAAGTGCTTAAAAACAAAATGGCGTCAAAAGTGACAAAAACAGTAAATTTCCAAAAAGTTGGTCAACTTTGATCACCCTGTAACTCGGTAATTGGATGAGCTATAGGGTGGTTTTTTTTACTGGTTGGTAGCCGAAAGTGTCCTCTTTTGAGTCTTTTTTTTGTCCCAACTGTCAAATTTAGCTCCATGGAGGTGTAAACACAACTTACAGTGCAATTCCTCAAATGTACACATCTGTTTGGCATTTTATAGTTTCAGGTCACTGCTGACTGAGTTTGGACAGTTATGACAGCTGTCACGTGACTCAAGCAAAGTATTAAAGTATTCCTTAACGTCAAAACTGTCAAATTTGGCTCCATGAAGCTGTAAACACAACTTTACAATGCATTTTCTCAAAGAAACACATCTATTTGGCATTTTACACTTTCAGGTAACTGGTGAGTGACTTTTGACAGTTACGACAGTATACGTAAGTACTCCTTTACGTCACAACTGTCAAATTTGACTGCATAGAGTTGTAAAGACTACTAGATTACTACTTACTGCTAGAATGAGCAGTTTTTTTTTCCATTACACGACAAATTGTCGATGCTAACTTCCGAACATAGTAGGTCCAAGGAAGAAAACGTGACATCTTGATTGGGGCAGCATCTGCAGGCATAGTGCGTGCCTCTTATTTATTATTTTCCATTATCCCTGTTGGCATCTTCGTGAATTGTTTGCCAGACGTCAAGGCGTATATATACGAGTTTTCCCAATTTTCTTCGGCCTACTTTTCCATGTTCGGCGAAAAAAGTCAATTACACGCTAGAAGCCAGGAAATCGACTTTCAAACGAAATTCGTGACCGCCTTACTTGGATCCAGATAGAAGATACACCAGAAGAACGTATTAGGCTTACAAATAATGATTTTCTACACCATTTACATATGTAATTTAGAAAGCATCAGTTGGATTTTAGAAACCATGTGATGGATTTTAGAAATATCACTTGTATTTCGGAAACGGTACATTCAATATTAGAATAATAACTTTGATTTTAGAAATTGCAAATTGTATTTTAGAACAGTTCAGAATTTCAGAAAAGATCAGTCGGATTTTTGACACGGTTATTTGTAATTTGGAAAATTAAAGTTGTATATCAGAAATCTTCATACTAACATTTGTGAAAGGTAATTGTGCTGTCATTGTTACAAAGTTATTAAAAGTTTTAGCAAATGAAGATATGCCAGTTTGGATGTAAATTTTGTATTCATTGACAAAGTTATTCTTGTTGGCGTTTTGTAACTCTGTTCTGTTCTCTAACTAAAAATTCGCTGATATTAAATTAAAAAAATGGACTAATAAACACACAGAAACATAATAAAATTCTGAAATTGAAATAACTTTTTCAAAACACACGTGACAAATTCTGAAATTAAAATAACTATTCTAATATCCAACAGACCTTTTCTGAAATACAAGAGACTAATCTGAAATCCAACTCACGCTTTCTAAAATCAAATTTACGATACTGAAATACAATTTTTAAGTTCTGAGATGCAACTTATATTTTCTAAACTACAAGTGATGTGCTGTGTAAATGGTGTAGAAAAAACTAGTCTACAGTACATTAGAACATTGAAAAGGGTCTTCCTAAGTTTTCCAAAGTCAATTCTAAGTTTTCCAAGCAAACTTTCATTGTTTTTGACAAAATCTCTGTCCAGTATTCCACCAGATTCCCAAAATTTCTGTCTATAGGGAGTGTATTATTCAGCAGGAGTAATTCTGGTGATAAATAGCCATAAGGGTCCCCCCTTATGACTCAGCTTTTGTCTTTTATGGTAACATTAGGACCCTTTACCCAGCAGAATTGTGCCAGCTGGCGATCGATTGCACTTCTGCACCTCCACGAATTTCAAGTTATTTTTTCTGTACCGTTTACAATAACAACGGAAAAGATAGCATGACCGTTTTATCTATTATCTCTTGGTCTTCAGGCCGCGTTTAGTCAATATTGGGTTTGCTCCTTTATCGCTCGCGCTGTCAAAAGGTGCCCATTATGAGCAACAATGTCGTAAAATCATTTTTATATGGCCCCCGTAAAGATATCTAGGCTTTATGGCCTTTTTCTTGTTACGTCAACCCCTTTTTTTGTCCTCTGGACGAATTTAAATTGCGTCCCATTAAAACAGGAAAAAATTCTGATCAAGCAAAAAGCTGACGAGACATTTTCAAAGTCCAAAACCGTCTGCATTGTTTTTTTTTTTGGGTCTTAAAGACAATCGGTCTTCAGCTGGTCCCTCGTATAAATTTTCAGGTTGTTTGATCGGTTTTTACTAGGACAGGGCCGTTCTAGCCCCAAGAAACTAACCCTAAATTTGAAATTGTTACTTGGTACACTTAATATTTTTATAATAAGAATATTTCATCAGATTATACAAAATATTTTGCTAAAAAATTGCTCAATTTTAACTATTAAAATCAAAGACGCCAACCTGAAACTGGTTTCAACTGAACGCTTTATGGTTGAAAGTGACATTGCAACGATTTAAAATCGAAAAAGGTTGTAAATTTGTTTATTTTTACCTGGAACATCCTGTGTGTTTTATTATAATAATTTTATATTATAAAGTTTTGCCGTTTTAGAAAATTTGATAGAAACATCAAAAAATGGGCAGAAAAACCATACCAGGAAATGGTTAATCAAAAACTGTTTTAAAACCACCATTAAGCTGTAGAGTGTATTGAATATAGTTGATACACATTTCTGAAGAATGATTTCACTTTATCGCTCTATGGTTGTTTTGTGGTGTTTTTTTTTGGTTGTTAAATAGGAAATTTAATGGGGATGCCAAAATTGTGCTTAAAACTGTCATTTTCTCACTCTAAGTAGGTTTTACAAGTGATTCTGTCTTTGACTGTCCTTTCAAACTGTCTTTCTGGCAATTGAAACTTTGACACCGATTTTCTCACTGACTGTACCAAATTTTGTGGTGTTTTTTCAGGTTATTAGATAGGAAATTTAATGGGAATTCCAAAAATGTGCTTAAAACTGTAATTTTCTCACTCCAAAGTGGGTTTTACAGTCAATTTTGTCCCTGACTGTATTTTCAAACTGTGTTTCTGGCAGCTAAAATTTTGACACTGCTTTTCTCCCTGACTGTACCAAATTTAGTGGTGTTTTTTTCAGGTTGTTAGATAGGAAAATTAATGGGGATTCCAAAAATGTGCTTGAAACTGTCATTTTCTCACTCCAAGTGGGTTTTACAGAAGATTTTGCCTCTGACTGTATTTTCAAACTGTGTTTCTGGCAGCTCAAATTTTGACACCGCTTTTCTCTCTGACTGTACCAAATTTTGTGGTGTTTTTTCTGGTTGTTAGATAGGCAAACTAATGGGGATTCCAAAAATGTGCTTAAAACTGTAATTTTCTCACTCCAAGTGGGATTTTGCCTCTGACTATCCCTTCAAACGGTGTTTCTGACAGTTTAAATTTTGACACCGCTTTTCTCTCTGACTGTATCAAATTTTGTGCCGTTTTTTGAGTTTATTAGATAGGAAATTTAATGGGGTTTCCAAAAATGAGATTAAAACAGTAATTTTCTCACTCTAAGTAAGTTTTACAGGCAATTTTGTCCCTGACTGTATTTTCAAACTGTGTTTCTGACAGCTAAAATTTTGACACTGCTTTCCTCCCTGACTGTACTAAATTTTGTGGTGTTTTTTCAGGTTGCTAGATAGGGAAATTAATAGGGATTCCAAAAATATGCTTAAAACTGTCATTTTCTCAATCTAAGTGGGTTTTACAGAAGATTTTGCCTTTGACTGTCCATTCAAACTGTGTTTCTGACAGTTCAAACTTTGACACCGCTTTTCTCCCTGACTGTACCAAATTTTGTGGCGTTTTTTGAGTTTATTAGATAGGAAAATTAATAGGGATTCCAAAAATGTGCTTAAAACAGTCATTTTCTCACTCCAAGTGGGTTTTACAGGCAATTTTATTCCTGACTGTCCTTTCAAACTGTGTTTCTGGCAGCTAAAACTTGGACACCGCTTTTCTCGCTGACTGTACCAAATTTGGTAGTGTTTTTTTCAGGTTGTTAGATAGGAAAATTAATGAGGATACCAAAAATTTGCTTAAAACTGTCATTTTCTCGCTCTAAGTAGGTTTTACAGGCAATTTTGTCCCTGACTGTATTTTCAAACTGTGTTTCTGGCAGCTCAAACTTTGACAATGCTTTTCTCCCTGACTATACCATATTTTGTGGTGTTTTTTGAGTTTATTAGATAGGAAAATTAATAGGGATTCCAAAAATGTTCTTAAAACAGTCATTTTCTCACTCTAAGTAGGTTTTACAAGTGATTCTGTCCCTGACTGTCCTTTCAAACTGTGTTTCTGACCGTTCAAACTTTGACACCGCTTTTCTCGCTGACTGTACCAAATTTGGTGGTGTTTTTTCAGGTTATTAGACAGGAAAATTAATGGGGATTCCAAAAATGTGCTTAAAACTGTCATTTTCTCACTCCAAGTGGGTTTTACAAGTGATTCTGTCCCTGACTGTCCTTTCAAACTGTATTTCTGGCAGTTCAAACTTTGACACCGCTTTTCTCCCTGACTGTACCACATTTTGTGGTGTTTTTTTGAGTTTATTGGATAGGAAATTTAATGAGGATTCCAAAAATGTGCTTAAACCAGCCATTTTCTTACTCAGTCAGGGAGAGAAGTGGTGTCACAGTTTGAACTGCCAGAAACACAGTTTGGGATAAAAGAAGGACAGTCAGGGATAAAATCGCCAGTAAAACCCACTTGCAATAAGAAAATTACTGTTTTAAGCACATTTTTGGAATCCTTATTAAATTTCCTATCTGATAACCTAAAAAAACACTACAAAATTTAGTACAGTCAGGGAGAAAAGGGGTGCTAAAGTTTGAACAAAATTTTTTACAAAATTAATTTTTTACAAAAGCTTGTCAACTATTTAAAATAACCATTGAGCTGTAAAGTGACTTAATAAACGTTTTAATTATTCAAGGTTAGGTTAGGTTACAAACGTTTCTGGTATTGAATATAGTTAAAAAAAAACATTTCAGAAGAATGATTTCACTTTATCGCTCTATGGCTGTGTAAAAGACCGTTGACAGTTGTTTTAATATGACACTTGACAGTGTAGTAATTTTATTAATCCACTTTATTCGTCGATGATCTTGAACCGAAAATCATAGTAAACCTACTAAATGTGACAAATTTGGATAATTTAATTTTACAAATATTTATGTATTTAATACAACATATGAGTATGCTGGAGCAATGTTTCGTTAAAACTAAAGTTTCTACAACCTTCAATCTACCAACCAAATTTGACTAAAAATGAACTAAACCAAATTGGGTGTTTTTGAGATACTTGCAGATCATGATAGTGAAGTTCTAGTGTTTCTGAGGCAACCACAGAATGTAAGGAACTCATCTGAGATTGGCAAGAAAAGTCTTCTTTGATAAGGAACAATTCTACAGGTTTTCCTATACCAAGCAAATTTTGTTTTGTTTAGTTTTGGTATTAATCAGGCACTGGAAAAATAACTTAAGAGTAGGAGGAATTGACAATTTTCCGGTACATTCTGGGAAAATTCAGGCTATATATCGCTTTTTGAGCACGTGCCTAGAGCCATTAATGAGCCCCCAAATTCTCTTTCGACTGTACCTCCATTGACATGTGCTGAATGTTGATGTGATCGTTCTATTTGCATCTATTGTACTTAGTTATAGTTTTCTCCATATTCTGTTTGATTTTACGTGTAATCTTTGGAAATCATCCATCACTATGTAATTTAGTCAAATTTCCTCGCTCCAGACATATAAATCATTCCTGTTTGACGAAAAGGCTTCTGAATATGTGTACATTCCATTTTCAGCCAAATGGAAAAGGCTTTGGAATGATAAATCCAGTGAGTGCAACGTTTAAACGAGTTTACTCTCGTTCTCTAAATCAAAAACAACTTTTTGCATGATAGTGCCCCAGGGACCCAAACCGAAATTTAATGCGGTCCTGTGTGTGTCGAATTTTAAATTTTCTCTGTCTTTCAGTGTTTTTTATTGCCATGGGAATAAGTGACATTTCGTCTGGTTGATGGAAAAATGGTTCTTGTACTTTAGCGCCCTGGAATTGTAAACAAACGTCGAATGTATAGTTTTTCGTTGACGATCCGTCGAGTGATCTCGTTTATGACACACCGTGCATTCAGAGTGTAAATATTTTTCTTCACTCACACGACTTTGAACGTGTACAGTTTGTTTTATACCAGGAAAAAGCTAAGCCAGGGGCCCCAATCACTCATACACATCGATATTCTGTCTATTTACGCTTTCTATTCCTACAGGAACCAGAAACAACATTGGTTATCTGGAAGACCATTTCCTGAAGTCATTTTTTGGTGTTCATGGTTTTTTGACTTAATGTGACAAAATCTATTATTCGACACCTATTTTTCATAATTTCTGAATAGTAACAAAAACTTCTGAACACTCACAGCTGTTTTGCTTAGTAATGTAAACGAAAACGACATTACAGTCAGTCCTACAGCATTTGCGAGAAACTCGATTGCCTATAAAGCCTAGTTTATAAAAGAAATTTTAACTTTAGCTGTAACTTTAACATTAGTAATAAATTTAGTATTAACCCTAAAAAAAAAGGGTGTTTATAAAACCCTTAATTTAACCATACAGTTTTCTGAAAGGTAACCTAACTTTAATGTTATTTTTTTCAAGTTTTGTTGCCTAATGCCACATTACTGCACTAAATCAATAGCAAAAGGATATTCTTTGAATTTCTGTTTAGAAATTTCATAAATAAAGCAAAAATTCAATCTTAGAGGAAGTTTAAACATTGCAGATTTAACTTTAGTATTAGCTGTAAGAAAATTTAGAATTTTATGTAAAACCAAGGGCAGCAGTTACAGCTAAATTTACAGTTAAAGTTAAATTTTGTTTATGAACATCACAATTTAAAACCACTACCTCTATTCTTAATGCTAATACTAAAGTTAATGCTAAAGTTAAATTTTGTTGTATAAACCAGGCTTAACATCCTATAAAAACCAAAATTTTCCAGAATGTCCATTAATATTCTACGTGGACTAAAAAATTAAGTCTTCTTAAGATTTTTTGCAGGTTTCTATCCGTTACGATCTTCTTCAGGGAGTTTATTTGATATTTAAATAGGTTAAAACCAATTTTTAAACCTTAAATACCTTAGAAACAGTTAACAATTTGCAGGGCACATTTTAGGTAGTTGAATGGCCCTAACCTAGCACTATCACGTGACATAATAATATACCAGGTGTCTCATTTGAAATAACCGAGTTACGTCACTTTGAACACCCCGAAGACACATTTTTATAAGTTTTTACAGCAAATGATAGTAACTAAACAATGTTAATTTTGACAGCTCGGAACTTGCTTATTTTGACAGTTACAGCATTCTAGTTTTGACCATTATGTAGCAAATTCATTTCCCTATTAGAGTGTTGTGGTAAATATAACAATTTGGGATCTATTGTGGGCAAAACCTTAAAATAATATTAATTTAACAATGTTAATTTTGACAGCTCGAAACTTGCTTATTTTGACAGTTACAGAATTCTAGTTTTGACCGTTAAGTAGCCCTTGCAGTCCTCTTTCATTTCCCTATTAGAGTGTTGTGATAAATGTAACAATTAGGGCGCTATTGCAGGGAAACCCCTTAAATAATAGTAATTTAACAATGTTAATTTTGACATCTCGGAACTTGCTTATTTTGACAGCTACAGCATTCTAGTTTTGACCATTATGTAGCCCTTGCAGTCCTCTTTCATTTCCCTATTAGAGTGTTGTGGTAAATGTGACAATTAGGGCGCTATTGCCGGGAAAACTCTAAAATAATAGTAATTTAACAATGTTAATTCTGACAGCTCGGAACTTGCTTATTTTGACAGTTACAGCATTCTAGTTTTGACTATTATATAGCCCTTGCAGTCCTCTTTCGTTTCCCTATTAGAGTGTTGTGGTAAATGCGACAATTAGAGAGCTATTGTAGGGAAACCCTTAAATAATAGTAATTTAACAATGTTAATTTTGACAGCTCGGAACTTGCTTATTTTGACAGTTACAGCATTCTAGTTTTGACTATTATATAGCCCTTGCAGTCCTCTTTCGTTTCCCTATTAGAGTGTTGTGGTAAATGTGACAATTAGGGAGCTATTGCAGGGAAAACTCTAAAATAATATTAATTTAACAATGTTAATTTTCACAGCTCGGAACTTGCTTATTTTGACAGTTACAGCATTCTAGTTTTGACTATTATATAGCCCTTGCAGTCCTCTTTCGTTTCCCTATTAGAGTGTTGTGGTAAATGTGACAATTAGGGCGCTATTGCCGGGAAAACTCTAAAATAATAGTAATTTAACAATGTTAATTTTGACAGCTCGGAACTTGCTTATTTTGACAGTTACAGCATTCTAGTTTTGACCATTATGTAGCCCTTGCAGTCCTCTTTCATTTCCCTATTAGAGTGTTGTGGTAAATGTGACAATTAGGGCGCTATTGCCGGGAAAACTCTAAAATAATAGTAATTTAACAATGTTAATTTTGACAGCTCGGAACTTGCTTATTTTGACAGTTACAGCATTCTAGTTTTGACCGTTATGTAGCCCTTGCAGTTATCTTTCATTTCCCTATTAGAGTGTTGTGGTAAATGTGACAATTAGGGAGCTATTGTAGGGAAAACCCTTAAATAATAGTAATTGAACAATGTTAATTTTGACAGCTCGGAACTTGCTTATTTTGACAGTTACAGCATTCTAGTTTTGACCGTTATGTAGCCCTTGCAGTCCTCTTTCATTTCCCTATTAGACTGTTGTGGTAAATGTAACAATTTGGGTGCTATTGCAGGGAAAACTCTAAAATAATATTAATTTAGCAATGTTAATTTTGACAGCTCGGAACTTGCTTATTTTGACAGTTACAGTATTCTAGTTTTGACTATTATGTAGCCCTTGCAGTCCTCTTTTATTTCCCTATTAGAGTGTTGTGGTAAATGTAACAATTAGGGAGCTATTGTAGCGAAAACACTAAAATAATATTAATTTAACAATGTTAATTTTGACAGCCCGTAACTTGCTTATTTTGACAGTTACAGCATTCTAGTTTTGACTATTATGTAGCCCATGCAGTCCTCTTTCATTTCCCTATTAGAGTGTTGTGGTAAATGCGACAATTAGAGAGCTATTGTAGGGAAACCCTTAAATAATAGTAATTTAACAATGTTAATTTTGACAGCTCGGAACTTGCTTATTTTGACAGTTACAGCATTCTAGTTTTGACCGTTATGTAGCCCTTGCAGTCCTCTTTCATTTCCTAATTAGAGTGTTGTGGTAAATATAACAATTAGGGAGCTATTGTAGGGAAAACCCTAAAATAATAGTAATTTAACAATGTTAATTTTGACAGCTTGGAAGTTGCTTATTTTGACAGTTACAGCATTCTAGTTTTGACCGTTATGTAGCCCTTGCAGTCCTCTTTCATTTCCCTATTAGAGTGTTGTGATAAATGTAACAATTAGGGCGCTATTGCAGGGAAACCCCTTAAATAATAGTAATTTAACAATGTTAATTTTGACAGCTCGGAACTTGCTTATTTTGACAGTTACAGCATTCTAGTTTTGACCGTTATTTAGCCGTTGCAGTCCTCTTTCATTTCCCTATTAGAGTGTTGTGGTAAATATAACAATTAGGGCGCTATTGTAGCGAAAACCCTAAAATGATATTAATTTAACAATGTTAATTTTGACAACCCGTAACTTGCTTATTTTGACAGTTACAGCATTCTAGTTTTGACCAGTTTAGAGTGTCGTAGTAAATGTAACAATTAGGGCGTTATTGTAGATGAAGAGCAATTTTTAAACAGCCCCTTAGGTCCTTCCAAAATAAATTGATAACTGCATTTTGGCGGGTTTGGTCCTGCAGAAACCAGAAGAATTCTATACAATTTCATTCGTTTTTTCCAGTTAAAAATGAAGTCCAGGTTTCAAAATGAAATTAAGTGGACTCGAAGGAACCAAACTGTTAATTTAGCTTACTTTGAGGCTTCTTGAAATATCACTGTTCTGTAATTGTTGATTAATCAATTAATTGGCATTTTATCGCACGATTTATGCGCTTTACCGCTTAAACCACAGTTAATTAATTCAGCTCAAAGTGCTTGGGTCATCAGAACTTGAAACGCAGTTTACTGATGAGAACGTCTCGCCAGTTCCGCCATATTTACCATAATTATGCATAAGAGAAGCAAAACAAAGAAAGAACCGTCCGTGCAAACACTCTTTCTCGTTATTTTCGAGATATCGACGACTTCAAAGTCGGCAACTGCTGTTTTCTCAAGTACAGAAAAAAACAATGCAACGTCGGATGATGGACAGGAATAAAGATCAAAAGATGTTTTGATTTTGACGGTTGCTAATGCCTTTGAGTAAACTGTTTGTGATTGTTTTGCTATTTTTAAAGTCGTTCTTCCACTGCTACAATCTTCTGGTTTGGTTATCATAAATCGCCCAAATCTGATGACAAACTGATTAATGGCATAGACCCAAACCGGAGAGAAAAACAACCAGAAATTCTGAATGGTTTTAATGAGTTTTTTGACTCTTATGGGTCGCCATTCCCTTATTTATGGCATCCGTGTCTTTACTCGATTTCGCGGCTTTGAAGTGGAATAATAAATGCACCAGGTACCCGAGAAAGCTTAATTTGTCCCATTTTTGGGGATTATCTCTGGTGACCGTAAATTTTCGCATTCCATACCGACTTACCATCAGAAACTGATCATCTAAACACATTTGCAATTTAATTACTTATTCTCAGGTAAAAACCACTGAAGCTGGGGCAGCTGCAGCAAATTCTAAGCTTGGACCGTGGGTTGTCAGGTAAAAGCAGTTGGATTATTGCAAGAGGGCATTTAATATCGATAAATTTGTCAGATATTGAATCGTTAAGTTTAATTACCATCTAGGGTCGGCGGTTAACGTAAAAGGAAACTGGAAGTTGTGCTCGTCTGGCCTGAAGCAAACTTTTTAGTAATTTCAAGGGCAAAATTTGCACTGTGTAAGCTACTAGGATAGTATTCCATCACTTGCAGCCCTAAAATTGAGCTTAAAACTGAAAATGACTGGTGAAAAACTTAAAAATTAACTTGGATTGTCCCTGAAAAAGATATTAGTGTTTTCAAACTTTATGAAGATCGTTTGTAGTATTGGAGAAAGCTACCTGACAACATACCAAAATAAGTCAAAATTTCTTAGAGAAGATGTCGAAACAGATCTGAGAGACTTTTAAAAGCAGCCTTCTCTGGAGATAACTTACTTGGAGAGGAAAATGGATGAAATTGCAAATACATAAGAGTGATATGTAAAAAGCTTATTGCTGAAGATAACATTAGACACTCTAGAGATAGGTGAAATTTCTGAAAACCTTGTTGAAACATGGAAAATCATAAAAAGCAAATTACAGGGTTATGTTTGATTGTCGGCTCCTAACTCCCACCAAAGGCTTTAGAGCGTTTTCAAAGTTACATAACCAGATTCTACGTTTAATTCTGAACAATTTTGCTCTCGTGCAAACTTTTCGTATCTTTAACCGTTTTCGAGATATTTAAAAAAACCAGTTGCACATGGTAATTTAACTAAAGCCTTCAAAACGGTCACTTAAATTTTCAAAGTTAAATAACTCCACCATTTTTTACCTTACAGGGTGCTTAAACCACTCAAAATAAAGCTATTTCAGTCCTCTTTGCTGTCATACCAGTCACGTGACCCGCACATGGTTTTAACCAAAGCCTTCAAAACGGACACTTAAATTTTCAAAGTAAAATGCATACAGGGTGTTGCAAATTACAGGGTCGTGTTGGTTTGTCTGCTCCTGACTCCCACCAAATACTTTAGAGCGTTTTCAAAGTTACATAGCCAGATTCTACGTTTAATTCGAAACAATTTTGCTTTCTGTCAAAATTTTCGTATCTTTAACCGTTTTCGAGATATTAAAAAAACAATTACATGGTAATTTAACAAAAGCTTTCGAAACGTACACTTAAAATTTCAAAGTTAAATAACTCCACCATTTTTTACCTTACAGGGTGCGTCAGCCACTCAAAATAAAGCTATTTCAGTCCTCTTTGCTGTCATACCAGTCACGTGACCCGTTCTTGTAAAATGCATACAGGGTGTGGCAAATTACAGGGTCGTGTTAGTCCTTGACAACTCTCAAGAGTTTGGCAGCATTTTCAAAGTTACATAACCATTTTCTACGTCTGTTTCTAAACAATTTGCAGAATTTAGTTGGATATCTAATTTAATTATCAAAATAGTAGACTAATCCCGAAATCAAAAGATTGAAAAAAGACAGGAACTTCACAGCATTCCTTCTAGATTAAATCACCGTTTTTGAATACAATATCTAATCTACAAACAATATCATGGGTTGGTAACACTATTTCAATATAATGTATGCATATCTCAGATACGGATTTTCGATATTGCCACATTAACTTTAGAAGAACACCCTGTATAAACTGGTACAGGCGCACAGAACAGAGCAAAAAGTGTTGCTTGTAGAAATCCGGTATATTGAACATATTTCACTAAATTTTTGGTGTAATTAAAAGAAAACGGTTACACGTATTAGTTGCAATGTTTTCTATACAGGGTGGTCCAGTTTTAAGTGTCAATAATTCACCATTTGATAGCCAATCAAAAAATAAGTTGACTTGCATTATGTCATTTTTCTGAAAAACGTTTCCTAAGGAAGATACAGTCCTCCAAATTTCCATTTAAAAAGTCGTTTTATAGTTGAAAACTGAACATCCAAGACTCGTGTGAAAATCTGAAATTCAAATTTGTACTGAATAGTCTAAAAACTTTTTTACTACTAGGAATGGTCTTATGATTCGCTTTCTCAGACTGCCATCCTGGTTGAGTGTCTGAAACTGGTATTCAAGAACTAAAAAAAGTCCGGAAATCAAGACAAAGATTGTATTGTGCATGAAACTCATTTTTTACTACTAAAAATAATATAAAAGTTGACTTTTAATGCTAGAACGGAATTTACTAGGACTAAAGAGAGTCCAAAAGTATATTTTCAAGACTTTAATTGGTGTACAACTCAATTTTCTGGATTGTACAACAAGTCTAGAAGTAAATTAAATTTTCGGACTATTTTATTTCTAAAAAATAGTTCTCAAGACTATTATTGTAGCATTTGGTACCAAAATTTTTTACTTTTATTACT
This sequence comes from Ips nitidus, assembly GCA_018691245.2. Taxonomy (NCBI): domain Eukaryota; kingdom Metazoa; phylum Arthropoda; class Insecta; order Coleoptera; family Curculionidae; genus Ips; species Ips nitidus. The sequence goes on along the minus strand of CM042801.1, from coordinate 3,553,055 downwards.
GAAGAAACTTGACTTTTGGAAATAGTCTTAAACTCGATTTTTCAGTCTTAAAAAGCACTAAAAACAGTCTGAATTTCTTAGAGATGCTACAATTTATTGCACCTATGAGTGTAGAAGTCAATTTAATAGTGAAGACGCTTGAAATAACATTTTCAAGACTATGGTCAGTGGACAAACTGGCTTTTAGGCCTGATAAGTCAAAAACTTTGTAAAGATAGTATTGAAACTCGATTTGAGGCACTGAAAACAGCCTTAAAACACTAAAAACAGTCTAGTTTATTAAGAAATACTCGAATTTTTAGCACTGAGGTGTCTAGAAGTCGATTTAATAGTGACAAAGCTTGGAATGCTATTTTAAGTCTATGAAGAATGTAAAAATTGTTTTTTAAGTTTGCTATGTCAATAACTTGGTGAAGATAGTCTTGAAACTCGATTTTCCAAGCTCGAAGCAGTTTTGAAGCACTAAAAATAGTTCAGAATTCGAAAAAAATGAAAAGCAAAGTAAAAAGCACGAAAAGTTCGTTTTCAAGACAAATTTCATGAATCTAATGTCAATGTCCTGCATCTAAGACTATTTTCAAGACTAAAATATTGAAATTTGTCTTCAAATTATGAAAACTTACTTCAAATGCAAATTTTAAGCTTCTGATGTCACTTTTCATTAGTTCAGTCACATTTTGGAGTTCAAGTCAATTTTTAAGGTTTAAAGGTATGAATTTGTAGTAACAAATTCTTGAAAAAGTAGTTTTTATGTCTACAAGTCAATTTTTAGTATTAAAGTCTCTCGATTTGCATGAAAACTGGTTACAAACACAATTTTTAAGCTTCTGAAATTTTTATCTTTTCTAATTCAATTTTCAAAACTAAAGTCTTTTAGTTTGTCTGGAAACTATGAAAACTTGCTACAATAATATTTTTTAAACTTCTTAAGTGAATTTTCCGTTTCCAAGACAATTTTTAAGTTGGATTAGGTTAGTTTTGGGTCTTTGACCGTAATAACGTGTAATAAAGTGCTTGTTCCAAATTTGATCAATATTGCTCCAACGGTCTGACAGTTATGACAAAAAAAAACGATTTTTTAAACAGAAATTTGAAGGACTGTATTTTCCTTAGGAAGCACTTTTCAGGAAAATGACACAATGAATGTCAACTTATTTTTTAATTGACTATGGATTGGTGAATTATTGACATTTAAAACTGGACCACGCTGTATTTATTGACAAAAAAAAATAAAAAAAAGTACTGTTTCCGCCCGGGATCGAACCGGGGACCTTCCGCGTGTTAGGCGGATGTGATAACCACTACACCACGGAAACACACATGTGTATTTGCTACAAAAGCTCCACATTGTTGTTAGTAATTTTATTATTACATTTTCTGTAATTCTCTTCTTTGCGCCCTCTATACTGTGAAACTACAACTAGTAATAACCACCAATTCCATTTCGTAACACTATTTTAAAATTGTTACATGAAATTCATTCTGGCACGGTCCTGGACAAGGGACGCCAGACAGTCTGCACAATACTGTGGATAATCTGGAAATTTATGGAATAACAAGTTGTGCAGACCTAAATTGAAATTTACTATTCGCCGACGTCGGCTAATAGCCGATGGCCATGAAAGGTATTCGGTTTTTCTCTTGTGCGATAAAATGGAAGTTATACCCTCACTGTACAAGTTGGAAAATTGAATTTGTGCTTTGTGTGAAAAATTTCAACGGTTTGGCTGATTTACCCACTAGAAACGCACACCAGGCTTTTAGGCCGTTAGTGACGTAACTTTACCCTTACTACACTAGGTCATAAATGTCAGCAATCGGAAATTACGACTTAGGGGGGGTGCACTGCACCAAGTCTGCATATACTCAACCCCTAACTTGGCTTTTGAACGCAATTACAAGGGTTCGTCCCTTTTAATTGAATATATGGTTGACGAGACGCTATAATGCAATTTTTTTTCAATCCCTGCATGTTTATGAGAAGCAGAAGGACGGACAGTCCATAAAAATGTCATACAGCCAAACGATAGAAGAACCTGGTGGAAGTTGCATCAACTTTTAAAGAAGAAGCAACAGATATATGATGTCTGCTGATAGCAGAAGACAGAAGATAAGAAACTGGTGGAAAACTAAAGAAACCAACAGCACAGGAATTTCTTGTTGTAGTTGTAAACTGACTAGGCATCAGAAATGAAGCTAATGATGCTAAAATGAAGTCCATCTTCACTCTACAACTGGTAACATTACTTGAAACTTTAAGTTTCCAAGACGACTTTCATTGTTTTTGACTCAACTTTGCAGTGTTCAAATCTAATTTTACTCTACAACAGTTGAAATTGAGATCAAAAGACTTGAAAAGTGTCTTGAATGAACAATTTTAAGTCGGCCAGACAGTTTTCTATTTTTATGAGTCAGTGTTTAAGTCTATTTTCCCTTTAAAACGGTAGTCAAAATACTTTTTGAAAATTGTTTTGAAAGTTAAATTTCCAGTAAGACGATTATCATTGTTTTTTAGTAAATTTTGCAGTGTTTGAGTCAATATTTGTTATGCTTAAATAAAAAAAAAACTTGGAAAGTGTTTTGAATGTCCAATGTTTCCAAGATTGTTTTTGACTTAATTTGATAGTGTTTAAGTCAATTTTTGCTTTGCCACTGTTCAAATTTAACTCAGAAGACTTGTCTTGAAATTACTATTTTCAATCAACAAGACAGTTTTCTATGTTTATGAGTCAAACTGCAAGTCAATTTTCATTTAAAAACTGTTAAAACTGAAGTCAAAATATTTGAAAAGCGTCTTGAAAGTTCAATTTCACGTTTCTAAGACGACTTTCATTGTTTTTTAGTCAATTTTGCAGTGTTTGAGTCAAGTTTTGATATGAAACTGTTGAAACTTAAATAAAAACACTTGGAAAGTGTTTTGAACGTGCATGTTTTTGAGTCAATTTGCAGTATTTTACTCTACAACTGCTAAAAGTTAAGTCAAAATATTTGAAAAGTGTTTTGAAATTCTAATTTTAAGTTTCCAAGACAATTTTAAGTCAATTTTTGCTTTACCATTGTTCAAACTTAGAAGACTTGAAAAATTTCTGAAAATTGTAATTTTCAATAAACAAGACAGTTTTTTATGTTTATAAGTCAATTTTACAGTGTTTTTCACTTTAAAATGTTAAAAATTCTTGAAAAGTGCCTTGAAATTCAAATTTTCAATCAACAAAACAGTTTTCTATGTTTATAAGTCAATTTCGCAGTGTTTAAGTCTATTTTTACTCTACAACTGCTAAAAGTTAAGTCAAAATATTTGAAAAGTGTTTTGAAATTCTAATTTTAAGTTTCCAAGACAACTTTAAGTCAATTTTTGCTTTACCACTGTTCAAACTTAGAAGACTTGAAAACATTCTGAAAATTGTAATTTTCAATAAACAAGACAGTTTTTTATGTTTATAAGTCAATTTTGCAGTGTTTTTCACTTTAAAATGTTAAAAATTCTTGAAAAGTGTCTTGAAATTCCAATTTTCAATCAACAAGACAGTTTTCTATGTTTATAAGTCAATTTTGCAGTGTTTAAGTCTATTTTTACTGTACAACTGCTAAAAGTTAAGTCAAAATGTTTAAAAAGTGTTTTGAAATTCTAATTTGTCCGTTTAAACGTTGCACTCACTGGATTTATCATTCAGGTCCTTTTCCATTTGGCTGAAAATGGATTTTTAAATGGAATGTACACATATTCAGAAGCCTTTTCGTCAAACAGGAATGATTTATATGTCTGGAGCGAGGAAATTTGACTAAATTACATAGTGATGGATGGTTTCCAAAGATTACACGTAAAATCAAACAGAATATGGAGAAAACTATAACTAAGTACAATAGATGCAAATAGAACGATCACATCAACATTCAGCACATGGAGGTACAGTCGAAAGAGAATTTGGGGGCTCATTAATGGCTCCAGGCACGTGCTCAAAAAGCGATATATAGCCTGAATTTTCCCAGAATGTACCGGAAACTTGTCAATTCCTCCTACTCTTAAGTTATTTTTCCAGTGCCTGATTAGTACCACAACTAAACAAAACAAAATTTGCTTGGTATAGGAAAAGTTGTAGAATGTTCCTTGTCAAAGAAGAGTTTTCTTGCCATTCTCAGATGAGTTCCTTACATTCTATGGTTACCTCAGAAACCCCAGAACTTCATTGTCATGATCTGCAAGTATCTCAAAAACACCCAATTTCGTTTAGTTCATTTTCAGTCAAATTTGGTTGGTAGATTGAAGGTTGTAGAAAGTTTAGTTTTAACGAAACGTTGCTCCAGTAGACTCAGATGAGTTCCTTACATTCTATGGTTGTCTCAGAAACACCAGAAACGATCTGCAAGTACCTCCAAAACATCCAATTTGGTTTAGTTCATTTTCAGTCAAATTTGGTTGGTAGATTGAAGGTTGTAGAAAGCTTAGTTTTAAAGGAGGGTTTTTCCATTATTCTTAGATGAGTTTCTTACATTCTATGGGTGTCTCAGAAACACCAGAACTTCACTATCATGATCTACAAGTACCTCATAAACACCCAATTTAGTTTTCTGCCTTTTTGGTGAAATTTGCTTGGTATATGAAAGGCTGTAGAAAGTTTAGTTTTTAAGAAGAGTTTTTCCATTATTCTTAGATGAGTTTCTTACATTCTATGGTTACCTCAGAAACACCGGAACTTCATTGTAACAATCTGCAAGTATCTCAAAAACATCCAATTTGGTTTAGTTCATTTTCAGTCAAATTTGGTTGGTAGATTGAAGGTTGTAGAAAGTTTAGTTTTAACGAAACGTTGCTCCAGCATACTCAGATGAGTTCCTTACATTCTATGGTTGTCTCAGAAACACCAGAAACGATCTGCAAGTACCTCCAAAACATCCAATTTGGTTTAGTTCATTTTCAGTCAAATTTGGTTGGTAGATTGAAGGTTGTAGAAAGCTTAGTTTTAAAGGAGGGTTTTTCCATTATTCTTAGATGAGTTTCTTACATTCTATGGGTGTCTCAGAAACACCAGAACTTCACTATCATGACCTGCAACTACCTCATAAACACCAAATTTAGTTTTCTCCCTTTTTGGTGAAATTTGCTTGGTATATGAAAGGCTGTAGAAAGTTTAGTTTGAATAGAGGGTTTTTCCATTATTCTTAGATGAGTTCCTTACATTCTATAGTTACCTCAGAAACCCCAGAACTTCATTGTCATGATCTGCAAGTATCTCAAAAACACCCAATTTGGTTTAGTTCATTTTCAGTCAAATTTGGTTGGTAGATTGAAGGTTGTAGAAACTTTAGTTTTAACGAAACGTTGCTCCAGCATACTCAGATGAGTTCCTTACATTCTATGGTTGTCTCAGAAACACCAGAAACGATCTGCAAGTACCTCCAAAACACACAATTTAGGTTCTGTTTTTTTGCTCAAATTTGGATTATTGAAGGTTGTAGAAACTTTTAAAGGTTTTTCCACCATTTTCAGATAACTCTTCAGAAAGTAAGGAACTCACTTAATGTTAAATTCCTTCTCTAAACCCAAACTTTCTAGGATCTTTAATACACCAAGTTAATTTGAATACAAATGGTTTTTTGAAGAATGAAATTCATAGTGCATTTCTGAAGCATGTGTGAGGACAATAGAAGAGTTAATTAGGTAAAATTGACAACATTGCTGGATATATTAAAACATCTAGAAAAATTCAGTTTAAACAAAGGCACATAAAGCAGAGAATATTTACAGACACACAAATCCTTCAAAGTTTGATGCCACCCCCTCGTGTATTTGAATGGGGGGGTTGCCTGCGGCCACTAACCCCCGAAAACGTCATAAACTACCGACTTATCTCCGCCGCTGTGTTTTACGATTCGGTTTTATTCAAACCAGTGGCGTGCCCATACGATTTTCCTACCATCGAATTTGATTTTTTTGCTTTCAAGTGGGACCCTTCCAGTTGCTCCAACAACGTTCCTGGATACAAAACCGTTTCCCGTTGGATTCGTTTAATAGTTGCTCGGCTGTCGGCAAAAGTGTGCTTTTTTCGTGTCGACGTTCATGATTTTTACGACCGCCGGCGAGGCAGACGTGGCGGCGTCCAATCTGAGCGTCCCGACGACCGGCGTCGTGCCACTCCAGAGACCGTAAAACTTTACGAGCGTCGCATCGACCCGTTGCCGCTAGCAACGCGCAAACGGCACTAGCCAATTCCGCCTGTTTTTCCAACGAAATGCAGTGAAAAGTGGACAAAATGACACTAAAAACACAAAAATATGACACAGATGACTTTGCTTCTAACGCTTCCATTCTTGTTCAGATAAATGTCAAATTAAAGCCAAAATCCATTCATCCAGTTAGTCAAAAATGCTGTCTGAAACCTTTGGATTGTCAAAATTAAGACAAGAAGCTTCTTTACCATCTCTAAAGCATTAAATTGATGCCAGAATGCTTCTTTGATGTCTTGGAATTGTCAAATTATTGGTAGATGCTTCGTAACTGTCTTTCGGTTGTCAAAATTGTTTCATCAAATCTGACTGTCAAATTAATGTCAGAATGCTTCTCGCTGTCTTCAAGTTAGTCAAAAATGCTGTCTGAACCTTTCGGATAGTCAAAACAAACGATAAAACTTCTTTTACTATCCTTATAGTGTCAAACTGACGCCAGAAAGCTACTCTCTGTCTTTCAATAGTCGAAAATGTTACCAGAAGCTTGTGGATTGTCAAAACTAATACAGGAAGCTTCTTTACACTCTCTAGAGCATCAAATTGATGTCAGAATGCTTCCCGCTATCTTCAAGGTAGTCAAAAATGCTGTCTGAACCTTTTGGATAGTCAAAACTAACGATAAAACCTCTTTTATTATCCTTATAGTGTCAAACTGACGCCAGAAAGGTAGTCCATGTCTCTGAATAGTCAAAAACGCTACCAGAAGACTGTGGATTGTCAAAACGAATGCAGAATGCTCCTTTTACCATTTCTAAAGCATTAAATTTATGCCACAATGCTTCTATCTTTAAAAGTTGTCAAATTAGTCTTTCAGTTGTCAAAATCGTTTCATTTTGCTATGTCTCGACTGTCAAATTAAAGCCAGAATATCTCTAACCAGTCAAAAATGTTGTCTGAACCGTTTGGATAGTCCCAACAAACGCTAGAAGCCTTTTTACTGTCCTTGTAGTGTAAAATTAAAGCCAGACAGCTAGTCCCTGTCTTTGAATAGTCAAAAATGCTACCAGAAACTTGTAAATTGTCAAAACTAATACTGAAAGCTCGTTTTTTTTGTCTCTAAACGTCAAATTGATGTCTGAGTGCTTCTTTGATGACTAAGACTTGTCAAATTACATCTGGATGCTTCTTCCTGTCTCTAAAGTATTAAACTGAAGCCAGAAAGCTAGTCCCTGTCTTTCAATAGTCGAAAATGTTACCAGAAGCTTGTGGATTGTCAAAACTAATACAGGAAGCTTCTTTACACTCTCTAGAGCATCAAATTGATGTCAGAATGCTTCCCGCTGTCTTCAAGTTAGTCAAAAATGCTGTCTGAACCGTTTGGATAGTCCCAACAAATGCTAGAAGCCTTTTCACTGTCCTTGTAGTGCAAAATTAAAGCCAGACAGCTAGTCCCTGTCTTTGAATAGTCAAAAATGCTACCAGAAACTTGTGAATTGTCAAAACTAATACTGAAAGCTCGTTTTTTTGTCTCTAACACGTCAAATTGATGTCTGAGTGCTTCTTTGATGTCTAAGAGTTGTCAAATTACATCTGGATGCTTCTTCCTGTCCCTAAAGTGTTATACTGAAGCCAGAAGCTAGTCCCCATCTTTCAATAGTCGAAAATGTAACCAGAAGCCTGTGGATTGTCAAAACTAATACAGGAAGCTTCTTTATTCTTTCTAGAGCACCAAATTGATGTCAGAATGCTTCCCGCTGTCTTCAAGTTAGTCAAAAATGCTGTCTGAACCGTCTGGATAGTCAAAACAAATGCTAGAACCCTTTTTACTGTCCTTGTAATGCAAAAAGCCAGACAGCTAGTCCCTGTCTTTGAATAGTCAAAAATGCTACCAGAAACTTGTAAGTTGTCAAAACTAATCTGAGTGCTTCTTTGATGTCAAATTACATCTGGATGCTTCTTCCTGTTCCTAAAGTGTTAAATGCTACCAGAAAGCCTGTGGATTGTCAAAACTAATACAGGAAGCACACTCTTTAGAGCATCTAGATCTTACTGTCTTCCAGTTGTCAAAATCATTTTTGATAAAATTTTACTGTGAGTGTGAAATTAAAGCCAGAATGTCTCTAATTAGTCAAAAATGTTGTCTGAAACCTTTGGTAGTCAAAAAAAAATACTAGAACCCTTTTTCTCTCTCTTGGAATAGTCAAAAATATTTGTTTAAGCCTTCCTGAGGACTGTGGATTATCAAAATAGTTGCAATAACAACCAACAAGTTAAATTAGCAATATTGAGAGTTCACAACAATGGATATTGTATCAATAATGGAAAAATCATCGCAAAAGGCAGGTTCTGTTAAAGTTATCTTTAAGAGCATAAACGATACCTTAAGAAAATTGTTTCCACTTTACTTTGGTCGATCTAACCAGTCATATTTAGATAGTTGGCTACTATTAAAGCCTTTAAAAGCCATGTTTAATGACTTTTAATCAACTAGAAGTTAAACCTATCCTGCAGATTTCAAGCAGAGCTTTATTATTTATTACTGAAACATTTCTTTGAAGTCAATTTTTCAATGAAAACAGGGTGTCCAATTTGAAACCATTATTGGCTTGTGAAACTTCTGAAACCGGTTTGTTTCTTGTTTAAACTTTCACTCTGTATATCTCTTATTAACCTACACATGAACAGGTCTGTACTGAGTAAATATCAATTCAGAGATTGGAAAATTAGTTAACAGGACCGTAATTACGAAAAAAAAAACACTAATTATCACCTTAAAATAAGAGATTATCAAAAACAAATGGAGACATCAACAGTCAATTAGGTTGGAAACCTTTTTTGCTTTGAAAATGTTTTTTTGTAGTATTGGATAACTTTATGATGTCACTGTTTAGTTTTTAAAGGGCTTTAAATTATTAGGTCACCCTGTAACTGTGAAAATAACAGAATTTTGATGTATTAACTAAATATTGTGTGGGAATGAAATTTCAATTTTGTTTTATGCAGACTTAACCTAATTCAGTCTCTCTTAAACAATCAGTTGAGTTTTCCATTAAGTTTAGTGGAATTTCTACTAGAATTCAGTCTTGTTAAATGTCTTCAGAACATGGGTACCCAAACCAATATTACCAAGCCTGCAGTGCAATAATATGGTCTCGATATCCGTTCTCTATCAAGAAACCGAGGTTAATAACCCAATACCCATAACCGTATTTTCACGAAAACTAATAAACCTTCTCATCGTCCCTATAAAAATATAATATAACGAAAACCCCAGGAGGGACCACCAGGCCTTAATTGCTCTCGCTTCCTCTCTTTCTCCAAGTCGTAAAATAAATGATTATTTTTCAAACTTTTATACAAACTTACATTCGATCAGTAACGATGCAGGAGAACTGGTGATTGGAGGGTTTCGTCTTGTTACATCCTCAGCGATACAGGTGAATTCTCCAGTGTCACGTTCTCGATCCACCCTGGTGATGTGCAAATCGCTGCCTTCCATGAAACGTCGCGTCGTGTTGATCACTTTTGAGCCTAAAATAAATACCAAAAAATTTGTATGGTATTTCCCATATTTTTGGATTTATCACTTAAGGAAGAAATAATTGGGAGAATCAGGTTCCTAATTTGCAGGGCAGAGGATACATAATTATTTCATTTTTCACTGTAAATCACCCGTAGGCGGTTATTTCAACTTTTAATTACCACGAGATTAATGGCATCCTCTACTCCTTAATTAACCCTCAACCCAAAAAAAAATAAGGCCAATAAGAACCACATCAGTAAATCTTTACTCAGATTTAGAGTCTTAATGCTGCATCTATGTTAGAAAGAAGCTTTTAGAGTGTTCTGGGAGGTCTAGAATCTTTAACAATATTCTATCACACTTAACATTGCTATAGAATGGTGTAGAAAATTCTGGAAAATTTTAAAAGCTTCTAGAACGTTTTAGAAGTCTCTGGAAGGTTACAGACGTTTTTGAGATATTTAAAATTGTTGTTTTTTAAGTTTTTTTTAGGGTTTTACTTTTGTAAAGTCGATTTTTGTCACTCAACCTAAACGTATTTACCCGCTGAAAGTAGATTTTGAAATCACAAAATTTTTTCAAAAAATACCCTTAGAAAATTTGTAAAAATTCAGTTTTTTATTTTTTACGGTCATACCAGACGTTGTACAGAAAAATAGTATAAAAAGTAAAAGTTGCACCTCATTGAAATACAGTTTGGGTAACAATTTCAGGCTTCTAAGTCGAACAGTTTTGGAGATATTGTCAAAAATATATAAAAAGTGTCAATCAACTTTGACGCCCTCTGGCGGTCAAACGATAAGACTTATCAACGCCCGTTGAAGGTAACGTGATAGCCCCATTCACTAGCTATCTAGGATCTTCTTATATGTTTTTAGTAAAAGTTTCAAATAAGGAAGTTATTCAAGATTGAGTGGGCGAGTGCACCAAAATTTTCTTCAAACGAGGCCTTTGGTCTAGGCTATATGGCACTTGAGTGCATGGCAGACAGTTTTCGGTCTGTAACTCCCTTAAGTGGCTGTTTAGGAAAAAATTGATTTGAAGCATTCTTGTAGAGCGTGAAATTCCCTACAACTCTCTAATTTATACTTTTGCTGTAACTTCTCAAATAACGGAGCTATGCTCTGTTGAACCTACACTGCTTTGCAGACAGTTTTTGACCTATAACTTCCGTAAATAGCCCATTAGGGCAAAGTTTAGAGTGTTCTGGGAGGTTCTAGATTTTTTAACAATATTCTACCACACTTAACAATGCTATAGAATGGTGTAGAAAATTCTGGAAGCTTTTAAAAACTTCTAGAACGTTTTAGAAGTCTCTGGAAGGTTACAGACACTTTAACAAAACTTTGAAAGGTATCAGAAATGTATAGAAACAATTTAAAGACTCTATAACGTTCTGTAAGGTTATAGAAGCTTCTGGAAAGCTTTATAACGTCTTTAGAGTGCTCTAAAAGATCTTTTAAAATTATCAGAGTAAATTAAATGGTACAACACAAAACGTTTTTGAGATATTTAAAATTTTGGTTTTTTAACTTTTTTTTGGGGTTTTACTTTTGTAAGGTTGATTTTTTGACATTCAACCCAAATGTATTTACCCGATCAAAATAGATTTTGAAATCAGAAATTTTTTTAAAAAAATTAATGGTGGGTAAAACCCTTGGAAAAATTGTAAAAATTCAGTTTTTTATTTTTTACGGTCATACCAGGCGTTGTACAGAAAAATAGTATAAAAAGTAAAAGTTGCACCTTATTGAAATACAGTTTAGGTAACATTTTCAGGCTTCTAAGTCGAACAGTTTTGGAGATATTGTCAAAAAATTATAAAAAGTGTCAATCAACTTTGACGCCCTCTGGCGGTCAAACGGTAAGACTTATCAACGCCCGTTCAAGATAACGTGATAGCCCCATTCATTAGCTATCTACCATCCTCTTATATGTTTTTAGTAAAAGTTTCAAATAAGGAAGTTATTCAAGATTGAGTGGACGAGTGCACCAAAATTTTTTAAAATGAGGCCTTTGGTCTAGGCTATATGGCACTTGAGTGCATGGCAGACAGTTTTCGGTCTGTAACTCCCTTAAATGGCTGTTTAGGAAAAAAATGATTTGAAGCAATCTTGTAGAGCGTTAAATTCCCTACAACTCTCTAATTTATACTTTTGTTGTAACTCCTCAAATAACGGAGCTACGCTCTGTTGAATTCACTCACCAAATTTAAGTTTACTTACCGTTTAATTCCCAATAGTAGATAACTCCATCATCAGGAGTGACTTCGCAGGGCAGAGTCACTGACGAACCGACAACGACCGAAACGTCTTTAGGACTTCTGGAGAAGTATGGCTCTTCTGTTGCTTTACCACTGGCGGAATCCCACAAAACTGAAATTAACAAAAATAAGGTACAGTTGGCAGCAATAATTAAGTACAGTTGGCATCACTGTTGTACTAATTTAATATACTGGGTGTTTTTGGTAATTGTTTTCAGGATTTTTCGGAACCAACGTTGGGCGCCAAAATTGTTACTTCAACAGTATTTGATTGTAAACAATGGCGCCCAACGTGTGCCCAAAGTTTGAAAGTTGAAGAAATCAACCAAATGTACTTGATTTGGAAGCTTTTTAGGTTGTTTTGGGTTTGTATATCATTGTTGAATTCTTTCAGAGTCTTCCACAAAGCTACAATTGAATTTTGGCGTAACAAAAGCAGAAAAAGTTGTTTTCAATGCTATTTTTGTTGGATTTAATGAAAATATTAATTAAATATGAGGATGAGAGGAACAAATGGAATGCAAGAATTAGTTTCTTTTTCGTCTGGAGGCTCAGACGCAGTACGTTGATTTCTCCACGGTTCAGCGATTATGCGGAAGGTTATTGGCTGCATTATACTTGGCATTTTATATGGTTTCAGTATTAAATTAACATTTTTAATCGAGAAAATGTCTTACCCAGTAAAAGCCAAGCCACAGAAGAAAACCGATTCAAACCCCACATAATGCAATTTAAGTTAATAATTTACAACAAAAAATAGTTCACACAAAAACACTACAAAATCCAACCAGCTCCATGATACAACACTACCAAGAGTACTACGCGACACTATGAAATATGATTTTTTTTCAAAAAAAAAGGGAAAAAAAGTCACGTAACCCGACCGGATCTAAGGTCTGGCGAACCACACCGCAACCTAACAGAGTGCGCGTCAAACTGGCCTTAACACAAAACCCAACGATATCAACCGGCTTAAGTTCAGCGGCCGGCGTTTGTTTTTGAATCCGGAATCGGAATCGACGATTCCCACCGAACTGGTTCGATCCCGGAATTTCTTGAACCTGATTTGTTGGGTAGGCAACCCATTATACAGCTTGAAGATGCCATGATGATGAGTTGAAACGTGGTTTCTAGCTCGTAATGCTGGACCAGTCTTGTTTCAGTCAAATTGTGAGTCTATTAGGAGAAGAGACAAAAAATAAACCATCTTGGTGAGATATATGGAGAGATTGAGGAAAAGGAGAACAGAACCCAGCAAAGAAAGTACTCTCACCAATTAGACTAGAAGAATGGAAAAAGAAGAAGACAGACCAGAAGGAAAGATGCTAAGGTGATTATCATCAATTCATCACCCAGATCAATCAATCATTTAGAAGTTATCAAGAGCAATAGCAAAAACCTTTTTGGGGAGGTGAACACATTGAAGAAAAATAGGAACAACTACCATAAGAACTTAAACATGTCTAAAAATGACTTAGCTTGTTCTAAAAGCTCTCAATAATGTTCTAAACTGTCCCAAAATGCTCAAAATGGTCTAAACAAGCTTAGAAACTTCAAAGTTTAAATAAACATGTCTAAAAATCATTCAGCTTGTTCTAAAAAGCTTTGAGTAATGTTCTAAACTGTTTAATAATGTTCAAGATGGTCTGAACTAGCTGAAGTTTAAGAAAACATGTCTAAAAATGACTTAGCTTGTTCTAAAAGCTCTGAATAATGTTCTGAACTGTCGAATAATGTTCAAGATGGTCTGAGCAAGCTTAGAAGCCTTGAAGTTTTTAAGAAAACATGTTTAAAAATGACTTAGCTTGTTCTAAAAGCTCTAAATAATTTTCGAAACTGTCTAATAATGTTCAAGATGGTCTAAACAAGCTTAGAAACTTCTAAAAGCTCTGAATAATGTTTAAATAAACATGTTTAGAAACTTCAAAGTTTAAATAAACATGTCTAAAAATCATTCAGCTTGTTCCTAAAGCTTTGAATAATGTTCCAAACTGTCTAATGCGGTTCAAATTGGTCGAAACAAGCTTAGAAGCCTTGAAGTTTAAGAAAACATGTCTAAAAATGACTTAGCTTGTTCTAAAAGCTCTGAATAATGTTCTAAACTGTCTAATAATGTTCAAGATGGTCTGAACAAGCTTAGAAGCCTTGAAGTTTAAGAAAACATGTCTAAAAATGACTTAGCTTGTTCCTAAAGCTCTGAATAATGTTCCAAACTGTCTAATACGATTCAAATTGGTCGAAACAAGCTTAGAAGTCTTGAAGTTTAAAAAACATGTCAAAAAATGACTTCGCTTGTTCTAAAAGCTCTGAATAATGTTCTAAACTGTCCCAAAATGCTCAGAATGGTCTAAACAAGCTTAGCAGCCTTGAAGTTTAAGAAAACATGTCTAAAAATGACTTAGCTTGTTCTAAAAGCTCTGAATAATGTTCTAAACTGTCTAATAATGTTCAAGATGGTCTAAACAAGCTGAGAAGCTTCAAAGGTTCCAAAAATCTTCTTTCCTTGCTTCTTGTGTTGATTTGACAGTTTAAAGACACCAAGATATGCCTTCATTTCTCTTATTTGACAATTCACGGACAGTTTCAGTTTGACAGATTAAAATAAAGGTAAATGTTTCTTCTGTTTTTATTTTGATACACTGAAGGTAGCACAGAACTTCCTCTGTGCTCTTTTGACAACTTATTCAGGTCTTGAGGAAGGTTTTTTGACAATTTGGAGAAAGAAACAAGGTGTGAGACCCTAATTTGACAATTTTAAGACAATAAAAATGCTTCCGGACAACAAAATCAACGATTTTGACTACCAAAAGACAATAAAAGACGTCCTGTACCTACTTGACAACTACAACCAGTAGGTATAAGAAGCTTCCTGTCTTCATGAAAGGTTTTCTAGCTTCAATTTGACAATTTCACTTTAAGAAATGCTTACCAGTATTAATATGACAACTTAGAGTCTTGAGGAAGGCTTCCAAGCAACTTTTGACTACTCAAACACAGAAAGAAGCTTTCTGATTATAAGTTGACTACTGTAAAACAGTAAGAAGCATCTTGTCTTCAATCAAAGGCTTTCTAACTACAATTTGACAATTTCTATTTAGTAAAATGCTTACAGTATTAATATGACAATTCAGAGTTTTGAGGAAGGCTTCCAGGCAACTTTTGACTACTCAAACACAGAAAGAAGCCTTCTGATTATAAGTTGACTACTGTAAAACAGTAAGAAGCATCTTGTCTTCAACCAAAGGCTTTCTAGCTACAATTTGACAATTTCTATTTAGTAAAATGCTTACAGTATTAATATGACAATTCAGAGTCTTGAGGAAGGCTTCCAGGCAACTTTTGACTATTCAAACACAGAAAGAAGCTTTCTGATTATAAGTTGACTACTGTAAAACAGTAAGAAGCATCTTGTCTTCAATAAAGGCTTTCTAACTACAATTTGACAATTTCTATTTAGTTAATATGATAATTCAGAGTCGTGAAGCGTGCATTTTGGTGAATGTTACATTTAGCAATTAAGAGAAAAATTTATACAGAGAGAAACAATTATTAGTTCATTATAAAGCGCATATTCTCTAATTGATTATATGGCCAACAATTTGCACTGTCAGTTGTTGTTCAGTGTTTTAGTTAAATAAAACAAATTGCAAGTTAATACCTTAATGGTACTGATCATAAACAATACTTTAATACCTTGACCACCATTTGCAAAACAGCAAACTTCATTGAACATTCCGTTGAACGTCAATAGATGTCGCTAACAGTCTGATAACATATTTTTCATTATTTAGCTCATTTATCATTAATTAATACGCTTAATTTATTGACATACTATTGTAATTACAGTGTGTGTGGTGTTTTTGCATTGATTTTTATTAAAAAGCCCCATTTTTCCGTTTGATTATGAGAGAAATTTGGTTTGAACCTTCCCACAGCAGGTGGCGCTAACATAGCCCAATTATCGATCAAACATCAAGCGGTTGGCCATGACTTTGACGTTTTCATTTCTGTCATTCGAATTTTCCGAAATTTTCAGAAAATGTGGAGATTTTTTAATGATTTCCAGCTCACTTTATAAAATCACGTTTAACATCCCTAATTATACACCAAAACTAACGTACAAGTGCTCGGTTCAAACAGTCCCAGAACATTAGTGTGGTGTTTATTTAAGTAGGACGAGAAAAAATGGGTAATGTACAAGCAGCTTATTCGGCACCGCCACCGCCGCCCCCAGCTTCGGGGGCATTTTCCAAAGAAAACGTGGAAAGCGACGTGAAAATCACGCAGGATGAAAACGTCGAAAACCCCGGACCTCTAGAAGAAATCCACACAAAATGCAAAAGTAAATCGGACATGACATAACCTCAAAATCCTAAAATAATCCCCCTTGTTTTGTAGATGTATTCCCGACGTGTTTTGAAGGAGCTCGGGTAATGTTAACGCGAGGGCTTAGTAATCATTTCCAAATCTCCCACACAGTAAATATGAGTTCAGTCACACCAAGTGGGTACAGATTCGGTGCCACCTATGTGGGAACCAAACAAATCTCGCCCAGCGAGGCCTACCCAATTTTACTGGGCGATATTGACCCAACCGGTAATTTAAACGCCACAATTATACACCAAATTCAGCCTAAACTTAGTGCAAAATTTGGGGCGCAAGTACAAAACTCAAAGTTTCAAGTTGGTCAGTTGACACTGAATTACAAAGGGAGTGATTACACTGCCAGTATGACGGTGGCCAATCCGGATATAATTAATAGTTCAGGAGTGGTGGTTTTGCATTATTTGCAAGCAGTCACATCGCGGTTGGCTTTAGGAACTGAATTGGCTTATCAGAAAGGGCCTGCTGTTCCTGGTGGAGAAATTGCTCTATTAAGTGCTGCAGCAAAGTAAGTACATTTTTTTGGAGCTATTGTCTTGATAAAAACTGTAATTCAGTTGTACTGTACCAGGGAAGTGAATTTTTTATTATTGTTGGGCTTCTGGCAGTTTTTAGGAGGTTTCAGTAGTATTTAAGGGCTTCAGACACTGTCAAACTTATTATAGAGGCTTCTGACTGAATTTTTAAAAAAAGTAGATTGCTTAGTACTCTAGTAGGAATCTTTTGCACTTTTTCAGTTCTATTTCAATTTAAAGAAGTCCCTGACCTGTTGAAAATAATGCTTTAGGCCTCTGACAAGCCTAAAAAATTCTTAAAAGGTTCAAGAGACTTGTAGAGGCCTCTGGCAGTTTTAAAAAATATATTGGAAAGTTTAGGACACTTGTTAAAGCTTTGACAGTTTTGGGGATGTTTTCAGTAGTATTTAGAGGCCCCTGGTCCTTCCAAAATGATTATAAAGTCTTCTGGAAATTTTTAAAGAACTATTTTAGAGGCTTCTGGCTCTGGCACTTTGTGGGAGGTTTTCAGTAGTATTTAGATACCTTTGGCACTTTCAAAATGATTCTAGAGCCTTCTGGTAATTTAAAAAACCATCTTAAAAGGTTTCAGGCACTTGCATACATCTCTGACCATTTTTAGGAGGTTTTCAATAGTATTTAGAGGTCTCTGGCGCTTAGAAAATGATTTTCAAGTCTTCTGGCAATTTTAAAAAAATCTTGAAAGGTTTAAGACCTCGTTTAAGACACTTGTAGACATCTCTGACAATTTTTGGGAGGTTTTCAGTAGTATTTGGAGGCCCCTGGTCCTTCCAAAATGATTATAAAGTCTTCTGGTAATTTGTAAAAATTCTTGTCAGGTTTAGGACTGTTTTAGAGGCTTTTGGCACTTTGTGGGATGTTTTTAGTAGTATTTAGACGCCTCTGACACTTCCAAAATGATTCTAAAGTCATCTGACAATTATAAAAAATTGTTGAAAGGTTTGGGACCCTTGTAGGGCCTTCTGGGAGTTTTTGGAAGGTTTTCAGTAGTATTTGGAGGCCTCTGGTCCTTCCAAAAAGATTATAAAGTCTTCTGGTAATTTTTAAAAATTCTTGGAAAGTTTAGGTCCTTTTTAGAGGCTTTTGGCACTTTGTGGAAGATTTTCAGTAGTATTTAGACGCCTCTGACACTTCCAAATTGATTCTACAGTCATCTGACAATTTTGAAAAATTGTTGAAAGGTTTGGGACGCTTCTAGGGCCTTCTGGGAGTTTTTGGAAGGTTTTCAGTAGTATTTGGAGGCCTCTGGTCCTTCCAAAATGATTATAAAGTCATCTGACAATTTTGAAAAATTGTTGAAAGGTTTGGGACCCTTGTAGGGCCTTCTGGGAGTTTTTGGAAGGTTTTCAGTAGTATTTGGAGGCCCCTGGTCCTTCCAAAATTATTATAAACTCTTCTGGAAATTTTTAAAAATTCTTGTAAAGTTTAGGTCTTTTTTAGAGGCTTTTGGCACTTTGTGGAAGGTTTTCAGTAGTATTTAGACGCCTCTGACACTTCCAAAATGATTCTAAAGTCATCTGACAATTTTGAAAAATTGTTGAAAAGTTTGGGACGCTTCTAGAGCCTTCTGGGAGTTTTTGGAAGGTTTTCAGTAGTATTTGGAGGCCTCTGGTCCTTCCAAAATGATTATAAAGTCTTCTGGAAATTTTTAAAAATTCTTGTAAAGTTTAGGACCGTTTTAGAGGCTTTTGGCACTTTGTGGGAGGTTTTCAGTAGTATTTAGACACCTCTGACACTTCCAAAATGATTCTAAAGACGTCTGACAATTTTGAAAAATTGTTGAAAGATTTGGGACCCTTGTAGGGCCTTCTGGGAGTTTTTGGAAGGTTTTCAGTAGTATTTGGAGGCCCCTGGTCCTTTCAAAATGATTATAAAGTCTTCTGGAAATTTTTAAAGGACTATTTTAGAGGCTTCTGACTCTGGCACTTTGTGGGAGGTTTTTAGTGCTATTTAGGCATTTCCAAAATGATTCTAGATGTTTCTGGCAATTTTAAAAAATCTTGACAGGTTTAGGACACTTACAGAATACTACTACTGATAATATTTGGGAGGTTTTTCACTGGTATTTAAGAGCTTGAGGCATTTTCAAAACTATTCTAAAGGCTTCTGGCAATTTTTGGGAGATTAAGAACGCGGCATTTCCAAAATAGTCGTTCTTTATATTAGAGTAGTTAATAGCTAATTATTGTGTAGTCTGTGTACATGATGCACAGGAAAAAGTCGTGTTTGGATGATAAAGATATACATCTGGCAACTCAGCACTTAAGACACTTCTACGGTGTTGCCAAACTAACAATTTCCTCTAAAGCAGGTTTTACACCGCGCTTTGATGTCAAAGAAATTCATGAAGCTGCTTCAAGGACAAATTTTACCAGTGTAAAACAAAATTTTATGTCAAATTTACCTTCAAATTTTTCACCAAATAGAACAGGTTCTATTTTCATCCAACTTATTTGATCAAACTTGCCGTTTTGGGTAATGCCAACTGCCAACAGATAAAAACGAAAAGTAAAGTGAGGTTAAAATCAGAGACTGACTATTAGTATTCAGTTGAAGCTGCAGAATTCAATACATAAATACAGTATTCAAGGCGATTATGAGATTTCAAAATATTCAAAAAACCAGAAAAATAAGAAAACAAAGTAGGTAGTAATCTTCTTGGTTGGCCAAACTGTTTTCATTGACAGTTTTGACATAAAAGTTTGATAGGTGTAAAACGAAATCACATTATGCTTCAAGAAATTCATGAATTTATTTGATGCATAAAATTTGATCAAATCTTCTTCTTGTGGTTCCTATCCGTTACGGATGTTGGCAATCAGCATGGCGAGCCTAACTTTGTTTACGGCAATGCGGAAGAGTTCGGTTGATGTTTTTCCGGTCCACTTCCTGAGGTTATGCAGCCAAGATATTCTTCTCCTTCCTGGACCTCTTCTTCCATCGATTTTTCCCTGGATGATTGTCTGGAGTAAGGAGTACCTGGAGTCGTTTCTCATGATGTCGCCCAGATATTGCAGTTTTCGGATCTTGATGGTGTTCATAATTTCTTTTTGTTTATTCATCCTTCTTAGTACCTCTTCATATGTTCGGTCCATGATATCCTCATCATTCTTCGATAGAGTTGCATTTCGAAGGCTTCTATTTTCTTGGATGTGCTTTCATTGAGTGTCCAAGATTCCGTCCCGTATAAGAGGATAGAAAAGATGTAACATCTGAGAAGTCTCATTTTTGTTTCCAGTGTAAGATCATGGCTTCTGAAGAGTTTGCTCATTTTGTTGTTGTGGCTTTGGCGATTCGTGATTTGATCTCTTGAGTTGCGTCCCAGTTCTCGTTTATACGTGTTCCCAGGTACGTGATGTGTGGTACTCTATTGGTTGGTTGTTGATGGATAACTGGATGTTGTCGATCTTGTTTTTGCTAATGACCATAATTTTGGTCTTTTGTATGTTTATGTCCAAACCATATTCCTTACTAACTCTTGCTATTTTGTTGATAAGTTGTTGTAGTGCTTGTGGGCTATCTGCCTGATCAAATAAATGTGTCCAATTTCTTTGAAGTAAAACTTTTGGTGTAAAACCTGCTTAAGTTGTTACGAAAGCTAGAACAACGGTTTTTTTCAGGTACTCTACGGAGAATTATCAAGTATCGGGTACTCTGGGAGTATCCGGGGTGCATTTGTGTTATTACCAAAAAGCTAGTAAGCAGTTACAGATAGGCGTAGAACTGGAGGCGAACAATCGAATCCAAGAGTCGGTGGCGTCCATTGGCTACCAGGTGGACCTCCCCAAAAGCGAAGTAGTGTTTAAAGGTAATTAAACGCCAGAGGGCGCATCGTTCGGCTTTGTAAGTCTTGCTTTCAGGTCACATAGACTCGAACTGGTCTGTGGGCGCCGTGTTAGAAAAAAAACTAAGTCCATTGCCGTTCACCTTGGCGATCAGCGGACTGATGAACCATCAGAAAAACAATTTTAGGCTCGGCGTGGGTGTTCTGATAGGTTAAAGCGAATTTTTACATTAAAAAATGGTAGCAGCATCTTATAAACTTGTTTTCGAGACTGCGTTTTAATATTAAATGTTGATAGAAAAGAAATCAGTTTTGATTCATTCTTCGGATGAGTTACTATCAAATTGAGTGGCATTTTAATTTAAACTCGTATTTTGTATTTCTTTACAAACTTTTTTTTTTAAATGTTGTGTCAACACAGTTTAACGTCGGTGGTTTGTAGAGGAAGCGATTGGTAGTTTTTTTAAAACTAGAAAACTGCTAGAAAGAAATGGTTACATTTAGTGGGGAATTTACCTAAAACATTATTGAAAAGTAGTAGTCCATATGCTCACAGTGGAGTAGTGAGTGTAAGTGAAAGCAAAACTCAGAGTCGATCTCCACAAATATACAGGGTGGTCCAGTTTTAAGTGTCTTGATAGCTAATCAAAAAATAAGTTGACTTGCTTTAAGTCATTTTTCCTGAAAACGTTTCCTAAGGAAGATACAGTCCTTCAAATTTCAATTTAAAAAATCGTTTTATAGTTTAAAACTGAACATTCAAGACTTGTGAAAGTCTAAATTTGTACTGAATAGTCTAAAAACTTTTTTACTACTAGGAATGGTCTTATGATTCGCTTTCTCAGACTGCCATCCTGGTTGAGTGTCTGAAATTGGCATTCAAGAACTAAAAAAAGTCCGGAAATCAAGACAAAGATTGTATTGTGCATGAAACTCATTTTTTACTACTAAAAATAATATAAAGTTGACTTTTAATGCTAGAACTGACTTTACTAGGACTAAAGAGAGTGCAAAAGTATATTTTCAAGACTTTAATTGGTGTACAACTCAATTTTCTGGACTGGACAACAAGTCTGGAAGTAAATTAAATTTTCGGACATTTTATTTCTAAAAATTAGTTCTCAAGACTATTATTGTAGCATTTGGTACCAAAATTTTTTACTTTTATTACTGAAGAAACTTGACTTTTGGAAATAGTCTTAAACTCGATATTTCAGTCTTAAAAAGCACTAAAAACAGTCTGAATTTCTTAGAGATGCTACAATTTATTGCACCTATGAGTGTAGAAGTCAATTTAATAGTGAAGAAGCTTGAAATAACATTTTCAAGACTATGGTCAGTGGACACACTGGCTTTTAGGCCTGATAAGTCAAAAACTTTGTAAAGATAGTCTTGAAACTCGATTTGCGGCACTGAAAACAGCCTTAAAACACCAAAAACTAGTTTAGTAAGAAATACCCGAATTTTTAGCACTGAGGTGTCTAGAAGTCGATTTAATAGTAACAAAGCTTCGAATGCCATTTTAAGTCTATGAAGAATGTAAAAATTGTTTTTTAAGTTTGCTTTGTCCATAACTTGGGTGAAGATAGTCTTGAAACTCGATTTTCCAAGCTGAAAGCAGTTTTGAAGCACTAAAAATAGTCCAGAGTTCGAAGAAAATGAAAAGCAAAGTAAAAAGCACGAAAAGTTAGTTTTCAAGACAATTTTTATGAATCTAATGTCAATGTCCTGCATCTAAGACTATTTTCAAGACTAAAATATTGAAATTTGTCTTCAAATTATGAAAACTTACTTCAAATGCAAATTTTAAGCTTCTGATGTCACTTTTCATTAGTTCAGTCACATTTTGGGGTTCAAGTCAATTTTTAAGGTTTAAATGTATGAATTTGTAGTAACAAATTCTTGAAAAAGTAGTTTTTATGTCTACAAGTCAATTTTTAGTATTAAAGTCTCTTGATTTGCATGAAAACTGGTTACAAACACAATTTTTAAGCTTCTGAAATTTTTATCTTTTCTAATTCAATTTTCAAAACTAAAGTCTTTTAGTTTGTCTGGAAACTATGAAAACTGGCTACAATAATATTTTTTAAACTTCTTAAGTAAATTTTCCGTTTCCAAGACAATTTTTAAGTTGGGTTGGGTTAGTTTTGGGTCTTTGACCGTAATAACGTGTAATAAAGTGCTTGTTCCAAATTTGATCAATATTGCTCCAACGGTCTGACAGTTATGACAAAAAAAACGATTTTTTAAACAGAAATTTGAAGGACTGTATTTTTCTTAAGAATCACTTTTCAGGAAAATGACATAATGAATGTCAACTTATTTTTTAATTGGCTATGGATTTTTTAATTGGCTTGAACATAGTCCACTGGGTGTAAAAAGTCTTTCTGGACATTTTTGGTCTCTTGTAAAATTTCCGTAACTCTACCCGTTCCCGAGATATTCGACTTTTTTTACTTCATTTCGAAAATTGCATCAAAATTTTGAAAATTCCATATCTCCGTCGTTTTTCAAGTTTCAGCAACTGAAAAAAGCTCAAAATGTTTGCCTTGAATTGTTATTTTACCTCGTGTTCACCGCAACATGATTGGACATATACCGGGTGTTCAGGAAACAATTAAATTTGAAGCCAATTGTGACCGCGTTTACTCGCTTACTACTAAATTCAGAATCTCCGCCATTTTTTGAGTTTCTGCGACGGTAAAAAGGTCAAAATGTTCGTCTTGAACTGCTTCTTTACGTCGCGTTAACCGTAGCACGATTGAACATATACAGAGTGTTCAAAAAACAACGAAATTTGTAACTAACGTTCGGCCAGTTGTGACCGCATTTACCCGTTTCTAAGTGAGTGTAAACATAGTCCATTGGATGTAAAAAATCTTTCTGGACATTTTTGGTGTCTTGTAACCGTTCCCGAGATATTCGACTTTTTTGGAAATTGCATCAAAATTTTGAAAATTCCATATCTCGCGACTGAAAAAAAAATGTTTCCATATCTTCGCGACTGTTTAAAAAAGCAGAATCCTCGCCATTTTTTGAGTTTCTAATCAAAAGCTCTAATAATTTGTCAAAAAACCGGAATTAGTAAAATTAAAGTTAAAACTACTAAAATTTAAGTGAACACTTATAGACTGCCTTCTACAGGGTGAAAAACATTAATGAATGTTTACAGAATTGCAAAATTTCAAAAATTTGGTGGGTGATGCCACAAAGACTCCTGTTTCTGCTTTTTGGCTTCGTCAGACCAGTGAAATCACCCAATTTGAAGAAAAAAGAGCAAACATTTTGCTCTCATTCGTTTTGAGGAGCAAATCGATGTGGGTACTTTGCATTGAACAAATTGCATTTTTGTGTTTTCACCATTTTCTGCATTTTTTTCAAGTTTTTGTCGCGTTCTGTAGGATAATTATAGTGAAGAAATGACCGAAATAATTAGCAAAAAGTGTGTATTTTATCGTAAAAAATGTTCAAAAAATCCCATAACGATTTTATATTTGGGGTTTGGCGCATTTTCCTCCACATTCCACCGACGGACTTTTCTAAGCGTTTATTATTTTTAGAAAAAAAACTTGTGTTGATCGTGGCATTATACCGAGTTGAGGTTGTTTTGTTACCTTATTTTTTTACTTGTACTGTAAATTGTAAAATAGACAAAAAATATATTGTTGACTATTTATTATGTAATTTCATCTTGCTACCAGATGACAAATTCAACTAAAATTTCAGTTTCAATCAAATAACAACAACATAATAATAATGGAATACGCGGTTATTTCTTAGGTCTTCCGGCTTTCTTTAAAATGTTGAACGGTTTATCCTTTGATTTATTGCTTACTAAGGGATGAACTTCTGGAAAAAAATACACATGATACTTTAAGTTAAACATGCGCACGGTGCTTGATCTAATCTCAGAAGGCATGCAAATGTGTCTTTGTGCTATACCAGGGGGTGTCCCATAAGTGATGGTAAACAATTTAAAATTACCAAGGTTTGTCGAGGGAAAAAAGTACAGAAAGGTTGATTTTACTAACCTACCTAACCCAAATACTTGATTGATTGATTTTTTCTAACCTCCTAACCTAACCCAAATACTTGATTGATTGATTTTTTCTGCACTTGCACTATTTATAATAAAGCGTTTTCTGATGCTACTGAGGGCATGTGACCCCTTTTTTTGAGCGAAATTTACTTTCCAGGTTAAGCCTTTTTGGACTAGAATTGCATTTTTTTTTATCTACCTCAAAAAAGCACTAAAAACAAAAAATAGTCAAGATCTTGAGGTTTCCAAAAATATGCCTAAATATTAGTGCGACAGGAAAATTTACCAATTTTACCAGTAAATTCCAATCTGACCATTAAATTTATGGGTATAATTGAAATTTACTTTAATTCAACAAATTTTCAAATCAGTTGTGATTTGAAATTTGTAACTTGGTTGTTTTTTGGGAGTTTAGGGAGATTGAACCACTCAAATTAACCGTCTTGAGCTCCACTTTCCAGTGGTGTTGAGCAAAAAAATCTATCTCAAAAATTGCGTGCACGGTGACCAAGAACAGTCAATCGCCATACTTTTCATGCACACTCTGTATACTGGAAGCAAAAACTGCCCTGTAAATTTACCATGTTGGGTTAAGGGGTTGATTAGAAACATTTTTGGTCTCTTGTATTTTTTTTTTAACTTTTACCGTTTTCGAGTTATTTAGGAAAAACTGTTTGGTGCAACAAATTTATAAATTAGTTAAGAATTGTAATCTGAAATTTGAATACTGTTAAGGACAGTCAGAGACAAAATCGACTGTAAAACATGTTTTTAAGCACGTTTTTGGAATCCTCATTAAATTTCCTATCCAATAACCTACAAAATCAGGTAAAGTCTTGGAAAAAAGTGGTGTTACAGTATAAACTGTCAGAAAGACGGTTTGAAGGGACACTTAGGGACCAATCGCCTGTAAAACCCACTTAGAGTAACCGAATCATGTTTTTAAGCACGTTTTTGGAATCCTCATTAAATTTCCTATCCAATAACCTACAAAATCAGGTAAAGTCTTGGGGAAAAGTGGTGTCAAGACGTTTGAAGGGACACTTAGGGCCCAAATCGCCTGTAAAACACACTTAGAGTAACCAAATCATGTTTTTAAACACATTTTTGGAATCCTCATTCAATTTCCTATCCAATAACCTACAAAATCAGGTAAAGTCTTGGGGAAAAGTGGTGTTACAGTATAAACTGTCAGAAAGACGGTTTGAAGGGACACTTAGGGACCAATCGCCTGTAAAACACACTTAGAGTAACCGAATCATGTTTTTAAACACATTTTTGGAATCCTCATTAAATTTCCTATCCAATAACCTACAAAATCAGGTAAAGTCACAAAATCAGGTAAAGTCTTGGGGAAAAGTGGTGTCAAGACGTTTGAAGGGACACTTAGGGCCCAAATCGCCTGTAAAACACACTTAGAGTAACCAAATCATGTTTTTAAACACATTTTTGGAATCCTCATTCAATTTCCTATCCAATAACCTACAAAATCAGGTAAAGTCTTGGGGAAAAGTGGTGTCGAAAGTATAAACTGTCAGAAAGACGGTTTGAAGGGACACTTAGGGACCAATCGCCTGTAAAACCCACTTAGAGTAACCGAATCATGTTTTTAAACACATTTTTGGAATCCTCATTAAATTTCCTATCCAATAACCTACAAAATCAGGTAAAGTCTTGGGGAAAAGTGGTGTCAAGACGTTTGAAGGGACACTTAGGGACCAAATCGCCTGTAAAACACACTTAGAGTAACCGAATCATGTTTTTAAACACATTTTTGGAATCCTCATTAAATTTCCTATCCAATAACCTACAAAATCAGGTAAAGTCTTGGGGAAAAGTGGTGTCAAGACGTTTGAAGGGACACTTAGGGACCAAATCGCCTGTAAAACACACTTAGAGTAACCAAATCATGTTTTTATCGCCTGTAAAACACACTTAGAGTAACCAAATCATGTTTTTAAACACATTTTTGGAATCCTCATTAAATTTCCTATCCAATAACCTACAAAATCAGGTAAAGTCTTGGGGAAAAGTGGTGTCAAGACGTTTGAAGGGACACTTAGGGACCAAATCGCCTGTAAAACACACTTAGAGTAACCAAATCATGTTTTTAAACACATTTTTGGAATCCTCATTCAATTTCCTATCCAATAACCTACAAAATCAGGTAAAGTCTTGGGGAAAAGTGGTGTCGAAAGTATAAACTGTCAGAAAGACGGTTTGAAGGGAAACTTAGGGACCAAATCGCCTGTAAAACCCACTTAGAGTAACCGAATCGTGTTTTTAAGCACGTTTTTGGAATCCTCATTAAATTTCCTATCCAATAACCTACAAAATCAGGTAAAGTCTTGGAAAAAAGTGGTGTTACAGTATAAACTGTCAGAAAGACGGTTTGAAGGGACACTTAGGGACCAATCGCTTGTAAAACACACTTAGAGTAACCGAATCATGTTTTTAAGCACATTTTTGGAATCCTCATTAAATTTCCTATCCAAAACCTACAAAATCTGGTAAAGTCTTGGGGAAAAGTGGTGTCAAAGTATAAACTGTCAGAAAGACAGTTTGAATGGACCAAATCGCCTGTAAAACACACTTGGAGTGAGAAAATGACTATGTTTACCACATTTTTGAAATCCTCATTAAATTTCCTATTCAATAACATGAAAAAACATTACAAAATTTGGTACAGTCAGGGAGAAAAGGTCAAATTTTCCTGGTAAAGTAAAATATTTACTTTACTGTTGTCGCAGACAGTTTTCGGCCTGTAACTCCCTTAAATGACCATTTAGGGCAAAATTACTTTGAAGCAATCTTGTAGAGCATTAAATTCTCTACAACTCTCTAATGAGTGAGTTATTTGAAGAGCGGAAAGTTTTCAAGACTTTTCATCTAAGGTAAGTATTATTTTGATTCAAGAAATCCCCCATTAAAACATTATTTACCAAAACTTGCGGGACACCATAAAAATTCTCTAAAACTATAAAGACAATTTCCACAAAAGTTTTTAAATGCCCCTACTGTTGTACTTACCTTTAAATGATTGTCCAAACCAAATCTGAGGAAATTACCGGACGATAAACACACGACCACCCAAACTACCACTAAATCACGTAAACAGCAAGACAAGAAACAAAAACAAAAAAAAAAAAACAGGCAAAAATAACTAATAAACTTTATTTTCGTCCTTTAACTAAGCTTATACTAGTTTATAGTAAAAAATGCATTAAAAAGCCACGAAATGTTCCACTATTTAACAAACAAACTCTAAACTACCACATATCAAAATATAGAGAGTTTTTTTATCCACGAAACATTCCATTAAGCCCAATTCTAAAATCCTTTATTACTGGAAACTGTGTTTGTTTCTATATTAAACTACCATGTTTCTGGCCATTCACTACAGTTTACCTCCTTCTGCGACGTTTTCTAAGGCAATATCGTAGGATTTGTATTTTTTCTTTTTGGCAGGCGGCGGTCCTACGTTTTGATTGGCTGTTGTATTGCTAGTTTCAGTTGGCAGCCAATTATCTTCAGGATCTTCAATCTATAGACATGATGATTGATGATTGCCAAATATTTAGTAAAAAGTAGTGTAGCCTTGGCAACACTGTATAACATCCAAAAATTCATGGTTACCACCTACCTCAGGAGCAATAGGTAGAAACTGAAGACAATTGATGTTTTCGTCTTCTTCGTCACTGCTACAGAATGCTACCACTTTCTCCACTTGGCAAACATCAACCTAATTGATTGTTCAGACAAGAAAAATGACTTTCTTGACTAATTTTTTAGTTACCTCTAAATCTGTATCTTCTTTATCATCTCCCCCACTTGCTAGAGACTTATCCTCATCATCCAAATCAAACTCACTCTCTCGTTCCTCATACTCAACATTCTCATCCAACTCCTTAAAGTCTGGAGCAAACGCTGACCAGTTTTCCACTTGGTTTTGGGCCCAAACACTGACAACACCTGCCAGTTTTACCCAAAAATTTATATTGGTACACTGGGTGCTTCACGATAAATGATTTACCCGAAGATATGCTGGCGATAATAGGTCGTACCGGATGCCAGGCTACATCTACCAGAAGTTCCCCTTTAGTACCGTGAAGAATTTTTACTAAGTTTCCTATGGATTTTTCCCAAATATACAGGGCGTGTTGTCTGGCCGAGCCCGCGCAAATATACTCTCCATCCCCGGAAAAGCAGCATTTTTTCCACATTGTCCTAAAATACTAACTTCCTACTTTCTGCAGCTCTAATAAGTTAAAAGTGTACTTGTTAACTAAATCCTGCAATTTCTGAATAGGTTCCGGTTCCCCATCTTTCCCGTAAGTCAGAATTTCCTTACTGTCGTAAACCCTTATCACCCTGTCCGCGGTGTTTATCAAAAAATTGCTGAAACCTTAAGGTTTAGAGGAAATTGCTAATAAAACACTTTAACACTCTTACTCTCCCCTTCGTGCGAATTCAATGCTTTTTACCGCGGTAGCACTGGAGGAACCCAAAACAATTCTAAAACTAGCCTTAATTTCTAAGTTTTTAGCGTCCAGAACTAAAACTTTTCCCTTAGCGTTGCCAGTATAAACGTAATCCCCCGTCTATCAAATGAAGCTACTATATTCAAGTCTCCCTGGAATTTGTTCCAAATTTCAGTTCAGATGATAACTTATATTAATTTACGGACTAAATATCTCATTTGATAATACGACTTACGTCCTCATCAATTGGTAACACTTGATGGCCCCCATTTGTGTCAACTAGTACTGGAGCATGTTTCATGGGACATACTAACAAACGTTCCAAGTTTCTCGGTTCAAACTGTACTTTCAGTACTGGACAAGGGAATCTATGACAATTATTTGAATGTTTTTTATTTTTGCTTCTCACTGTATCACTTATTTACATATTTAGTACACAGGAGGATGTTTATTGGTTGCCCAAATTAAAAAAAAAAGTAAAAATACAGTGGAATGGAATAGTTTACAAACAGAAATATAGATTGAGTAACTGTCCAAGTTTTGGTCCATTTATTGTGTGGATGTTTCCCTGTGAATCATATTCAGGGTGTCCCAACTGGGAGTAACTTTTGTTAGTAGTTTTGAAGGTTAGTTTTTGTCAAATTAGAGCCATTTTGACTCACAGTGATTTCTTCACATTCTAGCTCAGACTGAGCAAAATTTGACAGTTTGACGTTTGTGACAGTTGTAACATTATATTAGACACCACTTACTGAGACAGCCACGTGACAACTGCCAAAATAACTGCGAAACAGTTAGAAACCATGTCTTGTCGCCAATACCGTAAAACAACTCTTCTAAACTGTGACTGTTGCAGATTCTAGCTCAGACTGTGCAAAGTTTAACATTTTTGACATTTGTGACAGTTGTAACGTTATACTAGAACACCATTTACTGAGACAGCCACGTGACAACTGCCAAAATAACTGTGAAACAGTTAGAAACTTCTAAACTGTGACTGTTGCAGATTCTAGCTCAGACTGTGCAAAGTTTAACATTTTTGACATTTGTGACAGTTGTAACGTTATACTAGAACACCATTTACTGAGACAGCCACGTGACAACTGCCAAAATAACTGTGAAACAGTTAGAAACCATGTCTTGTCGCGAATACCGTAAAACAACTCTTCTAAACTGTGACTTGCAGATTCTAGCTCAGACTGTGCAAAGTTTAACATTTTTGACATTTGTGACAGTTGTAATGTTATACTAGAACACCATTTACTGAGACAGCCACGTGACAACTGCCAAAATAACTGCGAAACAGTTAGAAACCATGTCTTGTCGCAATACCGTAAAACAACTCTTCTAAACTGTGACTCTTGCAGATTCTAGCTCAGACTGTGCAAAGTTTAACATTTTTGACATTTGTGACAGTTGTAATGTTATACTAGAACACCATTTACTGAGACAGCCACGTGACAACTGCCAAAATAACTGTGAAACAGTTAGAAACCATGTCTTGTCGCGAATACCGTAAAACAACTCTTCTAAACTGTGACTCTTGCAGATTCTAGCTCAGACTGTGCAAAGTTTAACGTTTTTGAAATTTTTGTGTGTGTCTGTAAAAAAAATTTTGTGTTTAAAATGAATCTGGAGACATCTGCTGATGATTAATAAAAGCCTTTTTCTTGTAGACATAACCTTAAAAAATTCATTTTTTTTTTCGAAAACACTAATTTCTTTTGTAGTTTTACTCCAACTAATTGACATTTGGCTGAGATATTTCAGAGGCAATTAAAAATTCCCAACAATTTTGCTATATTGAGCTTTTCAGTGAGCAGCTTATTTTAATATTACACTTACAAAGTGTACCAAAATTGTATATTTGTGTTCTGTGATTATAATTTACAGAGATTACAGGGTGTCCAACAATTTAAATAAATCAGACATGACCTTAAAAAATTTTTTTTTTACACTCAGACACCCTGTATTTTAGAAATGAACTGTTTTCACTATTGCCAACCTGTATAACCCAATAAAATGCTTTAAAACCAAATCACTTACCAAAAAAAATACAACTTAAAACACATGCCCAGGCCATTTATATAGTTAAGACAATTTATTTAAGCAAATATAAGTCTACTTACCGATATTTCTGGTCACATTCCCCACTCAAGACATCCCAAATACAGACAGTGTTATCAGTGGAGGCTGAAGCAATTTTATAACTATTCCTGGACCAACTTATACTGCACACTGGATGAACATGAGCTGAACAAGCAACCAGTGGTAAAAAAACGCTCCCCTGTGCCTGTTTAGTGACTTACCTGATATAATTTTGGCTATACCTCGAGTAAGGAAGTCCCATATAACTATTCGACCATCATTGCAGCCCACTGCTAGCAAAGTGCCTCTTTTGTTGAAAGCACAAGTAACCGCAATAGACAGTGAGTCGAGGGTGCCGTCAAACTCCTGATTAATTCACCATTAAGGGCGCAAAATAGCATTTTAAGGGGAGAAACTTACCTCAGGGTAGTTTTGACCAAAGGACTCTGAAAACAAATAAGCTTGTTAGTAGGGGTTAAGTTGGGTTAGGAGTGTGTGTAACGCACCCAATAGCTCCAAATTCATTCTGCTTTAATACTCTAGAGATAATTTACTGGAAATTAATGCGTTTTTGTTTGAATTTCACTAATTTTAGTACAAGTTGTGATATAAACATGTTTACAGGTCGGCCATTTTTGTTTATTTTTTGGTTTGATTTTCTATTGACAGTTAGTTGAATTGTCCTTGTCATACACATGAAAGTAAACAGAGACAACAACAGAAGTCTGTCAAATGTCCTTTGCGACTGTTTTGACAAGAAAGTTTCCTTTCCTTGTTTGATGCACGGTAAAGGTAGGACTTTAGACAAAGACGCAAACACTACGTCAATAGTGTCAATTTGAATTTGAATTTCCGCGTCTTTACGTTATTATTCCAAAAATTTGAGGTTAAGTTACTGAACACTGAACTAAGAAAAACAGTTTTTCTGTACAAAATGTGCAAGACAGTGGGGTAAAAACAACATAAAGTCACCCTAAACTAGTCCAACAATGGTGAAATTTAACGCCTTGAAAGGTTTGTATGAAACGGAAAAAACTATAGGATGTGGAGGCTTCGCAAAAGTGAAACTGGCCACCCACTTGGCAACTGGGGAAAAAGTTGCCATTAAAATAATGGATAAGACGCTCCTCGGGGACGATTTGCACCGGGTTACTTTAGAATTGCAGGCCTTAAGGTCTTTCTCGCACAACAACATTTGTCAGTTGTATCAGGTAATGGAAACAGACACCCACTTTTTCTTGGTGATGGAGTACTGTTCGGGTGGTGAACTGTTTGATCACATAGTGGAAAAGAACCGTTTAACTGAGTCAGAAAGTCGAACATTCTTCAGACAGATTGTAAGTGCAGTGGCTTACTTGCACAGCTTAGGATATGCTCACAGGGACTTGAAACCTGTAAGACTTAAGTGTACTGAGACTAGTCAGGTGCTTAATCTGGTATTGTAGGAGAATGTACTGTTGGATAAACATCAAAATTTGAAACTTATTGACTTTGGTTTGTGTGCTAAACCTGAAGGTGGCATGGAGAATCCTCTGTACACTTCCTGTGGTTCACCAACTTATGCAGCCCCAGAACTTGTACTAGGACAACAGTATTTAGGTCAAGAGGTTGATGTATGGGCAATGGGAGTGCTGTTGTATGCCCTGTTGACTGGTTGTTTGCCTTTTGATGATTTAAATATAGAGAGTTTGTACAAAAAAATACTGGTAAGTAACACCTTTACTGGTTGTTTATATGAGTGAAAAAATGACTCAGTGTCAAAGTGATGGGGTGCTAGTTAGGGGTGATGGAAGTATTGTGGTGTTTGGGGTTCATAACAGTTATAAACTTGGTTTACCCCCTAAGTTGGTCTCTCAGTTGGCTCCTGAAGAATTCAGGTGAATTACCCACTTTCAAGTAAACCAACCTAAAACCCCCTTAATTTAACAGATACACAGTGGGCCAAATTAATAAATTACTAAAACAGGAGGTTGCAATTAATTTCGTATTTCTTGTCTTTGGATGCTTTCTGTGTGGTTGCACTGCAGGCTTTACAATCCTCCCCTCGATTCTCCTAAACAAACGAACCAAAAAACGCGTCAGACAAGCCTTGGACAAGGAAAATGACAGACTGTATCACAGTTTAGGAATGCACTGGTCTTTGGTTAAGCAGAAATTTGGTTTATTCACCGAGTACTGCTTGCAAATTAACTTCCTACCCCATCCTTACCTACATGCACCTGATTAAATAATTGCTTTAATTTTAAATAAATTGTTGTTGTTTTTATTGTCTTTTTAAAACGTAAATAGACTGGGAAGTATGACGAACCTAGTTTCATGTCAAGGGAGAGTAGAAAGCTGATAAAAAGCATGCTGCAAGTGGATCCAAAGAAGAGAGTACAGTTGAGTCAATTGTTGGACCATCCTTGGATCACTTTGGGGGTTTTGGAGCCTGTTGAGTACAAAACTAAAATATCCAGGAAGTTGGATCATGATTGCCTGCGGGTGAGTGTTTTTTTTTAAATTATTTGTGTTGTTTTGCCATTACAGCCTAAGTTTTTATGGTTTTTAACAAAGAAAGGGTTTGTTTTTGTAGGAAAGGTTTTAGACAAAACTTATTTTTTTAAATTTTAAATTGAACACCCTGTGTACTATTACATATTTGGATTGTATGGAAAACTCTTATCTACACTTGTAATACTGTAAATCTAGTGGTTTTGGAAATATTTGAGGTTTTTAAGAAAACAAATTGCAATTGTAGTGTTTACTCCATTTTTGCAATGATGCACAGTTTAAGGTATTTTAAACCTTGACAGCTGTCAAAACAGTGACTTTCATTGCTCAAGAATAACTTTTCGTATACAGGGTGGTCATAACTTTTAAAGAACTGGGAAACAATTTCTGAATAACATTTACCAGCGATTACAACGCAAATTTTTACGTCAGAAAGATTTCACAGTAATTCCCATTTTTGTCTACTTTCAAAAATAATTTCTGCAATTTTTCTAACCTTTTAGACGTAATTTTATTTGTATTTGTACTTATGAAGATAATTTAGAAGGTTCAGTAATACTAAGGTTAGTTTTAAACTTAAATATCGCGGAAAACGATTATGTGAATTGTTTGAACTGCCAGAAACACAGTTTGAAAGAAGTTAGGCAGAAAATCGCCTGTTAAACACACTGGGAGTAAGAAAATTATTGTTTTAAGTACATTTTTGGAATCCTCATTAAATTTTCTATTCAATAACCTGAAAAAACACTACAAAATTTGGTACAGTCAGACAGAAAAGTGGTACCAAAGTTTGAACTGCCAGAAACACAGTTTGAAAGAAGTCGGGCACAAAATATCCTGTAAAACCCACTTGGAGTAAGAAAATTATTGTTTTAAGCACATTTTTGAAATCCTTATTAAATTTCCTATTCAATAACCTGAAAAAACGCTACAAAATTTGGTACAGTCAGACAGAAAAGTGGTACCAAAGTTTGAACTGCCAGAAACAGTTTGAAAGAAGTCAGGGAAAAAATCGCCTGTTAAACACACTGGGAGTAAGAAAATTATTGTTTTAAGTACATTTTTGGAATCCTTATTAAATTTCCTATTCAATAACCTGAAAAAAACACTACAAAATTTGGTACAGTCAGGCAGAAAAGCGGTATCAAAGTTTGAACTGCCAGAAACACAGTTTGAAAGAACAGTCCGGGACAAAATCGCCTGTTAAACACACTGGGAGTAAGAAAATGACTGTTTTAAGAACATTTTTGAAATCCTCATTAAATTTCCTATTCAATAACCTGAAAAAACACTACAAAATTTGGTACAGTCAGGCAGAAAAGCGGTATCAAAGTTTGAACTGCCAGAAACACAGTTTGAAAGAAGTCAGGGACAAAATCGCCTGTTAAACACCCTGTATACTATTATATATTTGAATTCTACAGAAAACTCTTATCTACACTTGTAATACTGTAAATCTAGTGGTTTTGGAAATATTTGAGGTTTTTAAGAAAACAAATTGCAATTGTACTGTTTACTCCATTTTTGCAATGATGCACAGTTTAAGGTATTTTAAACCTTGACAGCTGTCAAAACAGTGAATTTCTTTGCTCAAGAATAACTTTTCATTCAACTTTTGTAATGCCAGAAGTAACTTAATTTGTATTTGTACTTATGAAGATAATTTAGATGGTTCAGTAATGCTAAGGTCTTAAACTTAAATATCGCGGAAACTAGAATACTTTTTGGGTCACTGTGTATCCCTGACTGGTGCACAATCTACTGATCTAAAAATATACCGGGTGTCCCATTTAAATTTCGTGACTTTTGGACATTTTGAACGCGTTGATATGTCAGTTTTCAAGCAACTCTTGCAAGAAGGTAATTTCATTCATTAGTAAATAAAAGTAAAATATTTCTTCAATTTTTTGACAATCTGAAGGCTTCTAATGTCAGTTTTGACTAGTGACAGCTGTCACTTACCTAGAAATCTGTCAAGAAAACGTCCTTATAATGTAGTCAATCTAGCCAATTGATATGACTGTGCCTGAAGTTTGACAAACTCTGTCACCTGCTCAAATTTTGACGTGCCATATCTCAGACACTAGGGGAGGAGTTTGGCTTCAAATTTTTGACAGATGCCACCCTAATTTAGGTTAATAACTGTACCAAATTTGACAGCTGTCACCAGAAATTTCCAAACTAATGCCTGATTTTTCTTCCACCATCCAATCTAATTTAAATGGTAAATACTGTAAGAAAACGATTATGTGAATTGGATTAAGCGAAAAATATCAATTTTTACACTAAAAATGTCAAAATTCTACTGATAAAGCTAAAAAATGAAATTTTAATTAATTTTCAGTCTTTCAAGAGGGTTTTTTCAAACACAGTGTATACAGGTTGTCACAAATCTTCAAAGAGTTCCAAATTCACTTGTTTTGTCTGGGTTTACATTTGATTTAGTACAATGAAGCTAAAAATGTGATTAAAATCGCTTGTACAGTGTCTCAAAAGAAGTCAAGAGGATCAACGTAAACCTAGCCTATTTTAGGCAATTTTTATTGAAATGGGATGGAAATTTGATGAATTAATCCAAAAATATGCGATAAAAGTTTTTTCTCAACTTCCATAGACATATAAAAACATTTTTTTCTTTTAACTGTTTTCTTGAGACCTCCTGTAACACTTGCAGGTTATGGCAAAATATATGGAAGTGGACGAACATTCTTTAGGTGCCGAATTGAAAAAATGGAAGTACGACTACAACACCGCCACCTATTTCCTACTGTTAAGCCGAAAAAAGAACGGCCAAACACTAAAACTGAATTCAAACTGGAAATGTTTGAAAAACAACGAACATCAGGTTTGACAGTCGGATTTTTCCAAATCCAAGTTAACGTTGGCTTTTGAAGGCTGCGAAAATTCCCCTTATCGAGCTACCAGTGAACGTCACACCGACTCAGCAGGTTAGGCTGCGCAGAAAACTGGGTCACGTGTCCCGGAGTCCCAACTATCTCAGTCCGGCCAGTCCTACTGTCCCGGGTGACGTTTCGACTCCTTCCGCCCAGTTTCTAGAGCCTAAACCGGCCTACGTCGATTCAATCGGCCGGAAAGCGGTGAAAAGGCCCAGAAGTCCTGGTTTGATGGATGATGCGTCACCTGGTAAGTGTTTTTGCATTATGCTACTCCGAAAACTGACTAATTTTCAGTCAGAGTTGAAATTGTGGTTTGAAATTTGAACACCCCCTGTAACTCATTTATTTTTGGGAGTTCAACCGCTTAAAAGAACCGTTTTGAACTCTTTTCCAGTGGCGTAAAGTAAAAAATCTTAAAAATTACGTTATTATCGAACCGTCATAATTTTCTTGCACACCCTGTATAGTGGAGACAAAAGCGGTCCTGCAAATTTACGGCATTGGGTTATGGAGTTGATTAGGAACATTTTTGGTCTCTTGCAATTTTTTTGTAACTTTCACCTTTTTCGAGTTATTTAGGAAAAACTGGTTTGGTGCAACAAATGTTTAAATCAGTTGAAATTGTCGTCTGTAATTTGATCACGGTTTAAAGGACAGTCAGGGGCAAAATCGCCTGTAAAACCCACTTGGAATAAGAAAATTATTGTTTTAACCACATTTTTGGAATCCTTATTAAATTTCCTATTCAATAACCTGAAAAAACACTACAAAATTTGGTACAGTCAGGCAGAAAAGCGGTGTCAAAGTTTGAACTGCCAGAAACACAGTTTGAAAGAAGTCAGGCACAAAATATCCTGTAAAACCCACTTGGAGTAAGAAAATTATTGTTTTAAGTACATTTTTGGAATCCTCATTAAATTTCCTATTCAATAACCTGAAAAAACACTACAAAATTTGGTACAGTCAGGCAGAAAAGCGGTGTCAAAGTTTGAACTGCCAGAAACACAGTTTGAAAGAAGTCAGGCACAAAATCGCCTGTTAAACCCACTTGGAATAAGAAAATTATTGTTTTAAGCACATTTTTGGAATCCCCATTAAATTTCCTATTCAATAACCTGAAAAAACACTACAAAATTTGGTACAGTCAGGCAGAAAAGCGGTGTCAAAGTTTGAACTGCCAGAAACACAGTTTGAAAGAAGTCAGGCACAAAATCGCCTGTTAAACACACTGGGAGTAAGAAAATTACTGTTTTAAGAACATTTTTGGAATCCCCATTAAATTTCCTATTCAATAACCTGAAAAAACACTACAAAATTTGGTACAGTCAGGCAGAAAAGCGGTATCAAAGTTTGAACTGCCAGAAACACAGTTTGAAAGAAGTTAGGCAGAAAATCGCCTGTTAAACACACTGGGAGTAAGAAAATGACTGTTTTAAGAACATTTTTGGAATCCCATTAAATTTCCTATTCAATAACCTGAAAAAACACTACAAAATTTGGTACAGTCAGACAGAAAAGCGGTGTCAAAGTTTGAACTGCCAGAAACACAGTTTGAAAGAAGTTAGGCAGAAAATCGCCTGTTAAACACACTTGGAGTAAGAAAATTATTGTTTTAAGTACATTTTTGGAATCCTCATTAAATTTCCTATTCAATAACCTGAAAAAACACTTCAAAATTTGGTACAGTCAGACAGAAAAGCGGTATCAAAGTTTGAACTGCCAGAAACACAGTTTGAAAGAAGTCAGGCACAAAATCGCCTGTAAAACCCACTTGGAATAAGAAAATTATTGTTTTAAGTACATTTTTGGAATCCTCATTAAATTTCCTATTCAATAACCTGAAAAAACACTACAAAATTTGGTACAGTCAGGCAGAAAAGCGGTGTCAAAGTTTGAACTGCCAGAAACACAGTTTGAAAGAAGTCAGGCACAAAATCGCCTGTAAAACCCACTTGGAGTAAGAAAATTATTGTTTTAAGTACATTTTTGGAATCCTCATTAAATTTCCTATTCAATAACCTGAAAAAACACTACAAAATTTGGTACAGTCAGACAGAAAAGCGGTATCAAAGTTTGAACTGCCAGAAACACAGTTTGAAAGAAGTTAGGCAGAAAATCGCCTGTTAAACACACTGGAAGTAAGAAAATGACTGTTTTAAGAACATTTTTGGAATCTCCATTAAATTTCCTATTCAATAACCTGAAAAAACACTACAAAATTTCGTACAGTCAGACAGAAAAGCGGTGTCAAAGTTTGAACTGCCAGAAACACAGTTTGAAAGAAGTCAGGCACAAAATCGCCTGTTAAACACACTGGGAGTAAGAAAATTATTGTTTTAAGTACATTTTTGGAATCCTCATTAAATTTCCTATTCAATAACCTGAAAAAACACTTCAAAATTTGGTACAGTCAGGAAGAAAAGCGATATCAAAGTTTGAACTGCCAGAAACACAGTTTGAAACAAGACAGGGACAAAATCGCCTGTTAAACACACTGGGAGTAAGGAAATTACTGTTTTAAGAACATTTTTGGAATCCCCATTAAATTTCCTATTCAATAAACTGAAAAAACACTACAAAATTTGGTACAGTCAGGCAGAAAAGCGATATCAAAGTTTGAACTGCCAGAAACACAGTTTGAAAGAAGTTAGGGACAAAATCGCCTGTTGAACACACTGGGAGTAAGAAAATGACTGTTTTAAGAACATTTTTGAAATCCTTATTAAATTTCCTATTCAATAACCTGAAAAAACACTTCTAAATTTGGTACAGTCAGGCAGAAAAGCGGTATCAAAGTTTGAACTGCCAGAAACACAGTTTGAAAGAAGTTAGGCAGAAAATCGCCTGTTAAACACACTGGGAGTAAGAAAATTACTGTTAAGTACATTTTTGAAATCCTTATTAAATTTCCTATTCAATAACCTGAAAAAACAGTACAAAATTTGGTACAGTCAGACAGAAAAGCGAAAAAGCGTGTTTTTCTTCCCACTTTACTTCTTTTTGCTTCGTTTTTCTGTTTATCTTCCTGCTTGTCCTTTGTAATTTAATTCTCGTTTCTTCTTTGTATTCGTGGAATTTTTCGTGTTCTTCTCACTTTTTGTTTTTGTTCTCTGCTTTTTTAATTTTCCAGCAGCTCTCTTCGCAGTTTTTGACTGAATACCTTTAGTCACTAAACACAAAAAATGCACTTTTATACCTCCATGAAGCTAATTCTGACACTTTTGACGTTGAACTGTCAATTTGGCTCATGGCTGTGTGTCAAACAGCTGCCCCAACTGTCACACATCGATTCGTGGAGGTATAAACTGCTTTTTTTAAATGTCCTCTAAATACTATTTGAAATGTAACTAAATGCATTTTTTTACTTTCCACAAAGTGAGAAATTTGACAGTTTTGACGTTGGAGTGCCAATTTCAGACAGGATTCTCGTACTTTAATGCATAACCATAAATCGGTTTAAATGTCGCATGTATCTGGCGAACGGTCGACAGCTTAGAGCAGTTAAAAGTTTAAACGGGGACGCTTTCGTACACGTCTTTGCCGGCCCTTTTCGTTTCTTTACGACCCTGCAACTCTTAAATTAGTTTGGGGGACTAATAAGACTCCCCGGTGGCTCATACGTTAGGAAACACTTTCAGAGAAAGGGCGTACCCGATTTGAATTCAACCTCACTTTGACTGTTTTAAAACATAATTAACGGGAAGGTAAACCAAAAATTTTTTTGGCTGCTGGAAGAAATGGTGTTAAAGCGTTGTGTTGTTCTAGAGGGTTTGAACAATAGGAAGAGCTGTCCCAATAAAATATTTTTAGGAAAAAAACTCGTGACTTTAAACTTCCACGTACGTCATAAAATTGAAATGTCTCTTACTACGTCACAGGGGACCGTGCCTGGCTCATTTTAACTGAAATTGTGCTTTTTGATAGTTGATAACCAGAAATTTGCACGGCACTGAACTGACTTTGGGACAAATAAAAGCCATTTTAACTTTTGGCGCTTAACTGCGACACCTTGCTACTTTCTAAGGAACTGAACTTCCGGCGCTACTTTACGAGATTTACGGACGCTGTTACGGCTTTAGTTTATTGTCCGGAAGAACTATGTTATAATTTGCAAGAGTCTCTCTCTTTAAAAAGCTATTTTCGCTAATACTTTGATTTTGTTTCAAGTTCCGGTTAAGAAAGCCACGCCTGGGAATGTAACACCGATGAAAACGCCGGATAGGTAAGTTTAGATGTTGGTTGAACCACTTTCAGTATAATGCTAGAGTTGACGTTTGGATTGGCATAATTAACGTTATGGGGGTCATTTTTTAATGAAGGAAACCGTAAAAAATGTTTGATACTTCTTTTTAATCAAATCATGGGAGAGATAGAAAGTTAGCCATAGAGAATCTGTCTCTTCTTTAAATCTGGGTGCGTATTCTTGAAACGAGGGAAGAGAAAAACCTGTAGAATGTGACAGGAATCCGTCATTGTCAGCTTCTTGTGTCATATTCTATCAACAGTTCTCTTGAGAATTCAGTTCCCCGCTTTCAAGAATTAGGCCCCTGAAGTCAAAAGTTTATGTATTTCAAGAAGTACTGTGCTTATTTGCAGATTGTCTTGCATACTCTGGAATGAATTATTTTGCTGATCGTATTTATTAATTGTGGAATTAACTATGATTTCTTCGTAAAACGTGATTAATGCAAACGTAATAAGTTAGGGTTTCATTAATTTCAAGCTGATTAATACACATGGCCATTATGGTACATAAAAATACCTTACTGTGTCTACGAGGGGTAGAAGTATTTTGGTGTACACACTCGCGGTATTATGAGGCACTTTGCCAGTATTACGAGGCATTTTGAGGTATTTTTAAGGTATTTATAAGGCATTTCATAGAATTTTGAGGCATTGACTGTATATTTCAAAGAGTTTTGCGATATTTTAAAGAATACATTGTAGTAGACGAAGCAGTAGTTGAAACAATATTCATTACAAATTATTATAATAATTTACCAATTTTTCAACATTTAAACTACATTTTTTAGGTCACGTGACTGTTTTTGACAGCTGTCAACTGGACCTAATTGCATAATCAAGCTTTTACAACTGTCTAAAATAGTCTAAATTTAATTTACCAAGTTTTTAAAGTTTAAAACACATTTTAACGGTCACGTGATTAATTTTGACAGATATCAACTGTTTTTGACACGTGACTGTTTTTGATAATTTTGTTTTTGTTGCAAGTTCAAAAATTGAATTATCCAAGTCACGTGACGTGTATTTTAATTGCGTTTTTTGACAATTGGTTAGTTTTTCTAAATTTTATTTATCAATTTTTCAAAGTTTAAATTGCGTTTTGAAGGTCACGTGACTGTTTTTGACCATGTCAACACTAGTCTTTACAGTGTTGCAAACTGAAAAACTTAATTATCCAGTCACGTGACGTGTATTTTGCAATTTAAGTTTTTACAACTGTCCAAATTTTATTTATCAATTATTTTCCAAAGTTTAAATTGCGTTTTGAAGGTCACGTGACTGTTTTTGACAATTGGTTAGTTTTTCTAAATTTTATTTATCAATTTTTCAAAGTTAAATTGCGTTTTGAAGGTCACGTGACTGTTTTTGACAATGTCAACTGGCCTTTACAGTGTTGCAAGCTCAAAAAGTGAATTATTCAAGTCACGTGACGTGTATTTTGCAATTTAAGTTTTTACAACTCTCCAAATTTTATTTTTAAATTTTTCAAAGTTTGAACTGCGTTTTGAAGGTCACGTGACTTTTTTTGACGATGTCAACTGGTTTTTACAGTGTTGCAAGCTCAAAAAGTGAATTATCCAAGTCACGTGACGTGTATTTTGTAATTTAAGTTTTTACAACTTTCGAAATTTTATTTTTCAATTTTTCAAAGTTTAAACTGCGTTTTGAAGGTCACGTGACTGTTTTTGACAATGTCCACTGGCCTTTACAGTGTTGCAAACTGAAAAACTGAATTATCCTAGTCACGTGACGTGTATTTTTCAATTTCAGTTTTTACAACTTTCTGAATTTTATTTATCAATTTAGCAAAGTTTGAACTGTGTTTTGATGGTCACGTGACTGTTTTTGACAATGTCCACTGGTCTTTACAGTGTTGCAAGCTCAAAAATTGAATTATCAAAGTCACGTGACGTAGTTGTTGCCATTTTACCACTGTCTAAATTTAAAATACTATATATTTAATTTTTCAACTGTTTCGTTTTGAATGATAGGTGTCTTTATGTGACACGTGCTAATTTTGTTACTATGACAGTTAGAAGATTCATTTAAACGTCAAAATATAACCTGTAATTTCAGACAACCTTACAACAAATATTTTTGTTTGTTAGAATTTGAAAAAACAGTCATCTGACCTTAGAAAATCAATTTTAAGCTTTCGGCACTCAACGTCAAATTAAGTGTCAAAAATTTGGAAAACTTTGACTTTGTCACCTAACCTAACCTAAAAACTGTCACGTGACTTTTAAGCTTTTGGGTCTTCAAAATTTGGAAAAGCAATCAGGTAACCTGAGAAAGTCATTTTTTTTGACATTTTAAACATTCGAAGGCATTCTGATGCAGTTTAAATAACTTAAGGGCATTTCGAGGTATTTCAAGGTAAAATGAGGCATTTTGAGGTATTTTAAAGGCATTTCAAGGTATTTTGCATACAAAAAGGCAAAAAATTATCGGCGGTCTACCCCTCGTGCCTTTTAAATGAAATTCAGTCGAGATATAGGACAGTTGTTATACACACATTAACATTAAAGGAACGATTACACTGGTAATCATCCAAAAAATTTCCCCCCACATTTAACCGGGCCGTAACCGCGATTTACGCCCGAATATCCCCATAAACACGGGCGGTTTCGGTTACAGCCCTGGCTTATTTTACGATCAGGCCCGATCGTACACTTCGCATGTTTACGATTGCAATTAGTGCCGCCCATTGATAAGGACGACCATATCCGCTAATTTGTATCATATCCAACCTTTGGTTTGGGCGGATGGATCAAGAAATATCTCTAAAGTAGTGTTCTTTCATTTTTGGACCAGTTTATTATCGTGTATTTATTGCTTATATACTTTATTATTACCCTAGTAACTAAACTAGTTTTCAACATTGACTGTATAGTAGGAAAGCAGCGAGTTTAAACG
Source organism: Ips nitidus (assembly GCA_018691245.2). NCBI lineage: Eukaryota > Metazoa > Arthropoda > Insecta > Coleoptera > Curculionidae > Ips > Ips nitidus. Next base: position 3,509,242 of record CM042801.1, on the reverse strand, counting down.
AAACTCCGTCAGGATCGGCTAGAAGAATGCTAGGCAGCATTGAAAAATCACTGCACAAAATGAGACACGTGCTCACCCCAAAAAAGCCCCACGAAACCACCCCAATAGCCCCGGTTGTTCTTACAAGCAAGGTAACTAAAAATTTAGAAAAAAAAACAACAATTTACATGTTTAAACCGAGTTTTTTGGGGTAAAGATCATGAAACAACAACAACTTTTATCATTACAACTGTACCAACAAGCAAAATTGATGAACTTCTGACTGATTTTAGAAAATATCAAAATCAAGATTCAGGGAATACTCTAAAATGTTCTGACTAGTTCTAGAAGCTTCATCAAAGATCTGGACAATGTTGGAATGTTCCAAAAAGCTTTAGAACGTTCTGATGCTTCTACAACGATCTGGAAGGTTTTCGAACGTTGCCAAAGACTTTAGAACGTTCTGTCAAGCTGTCTAAGCTTTTTCGAAGACCTGGAAGGTTTTAGAACGTTGCCAAAGGGCTCTAGAACATTCTGTCTAGTTCTAGAAGGTTCATCAAAGATCTGGACGATGTTGGAATGTTCCAAAAAGCTTTAGAACGTTCTGATAAGCTTTGGAAGCTTCTACAACGATCTGGAAGGTTTTCGAACGTTGCCAAAGACTTTAGAACGTTCTGTCAAGCTGTCTAAGCTTTTTTGAAGACCTGGAAGGTTTTAGAACGTTGCCAAAGGACTTTAGAACATTCTGATTAGTTCTAGAAGGTTCATCAAAGATCTGGACCATTTTGGGACGTTACAAAAGGCTTTAGAACGTTCTCTCAAGCTGTATAAACTTCTGGAAAGATTTGGAATGTTGCCAAAAACTATAGAATGTTTTCATTAGTTCTAGAAGCTGAATCAAAGATCTGAAAGGTTTTTAAATTTTCCAGAAGGCTGTGGAACGTTCTGGCAAGTCCTCGAAGCTTTTTCTGTACAAAGACCTGGAAGGTTTTAGAACGTTGCCAAAGGGCTCTAGAACATTCTGTCTAGTTCTAGAAGGTTCATCAAAGATCTGGACGATGTTGGAATGTTCCAAAAAGCTTTAGAACGTTCTGATAAGCTTTGGAAGCTTCTACAACGATCTGGAAGGTTTTCGAACGTTGCCAAAGACTTTAGAACGTTCTGTCAAGCTGTCTAAGCTTTTTCGAAGACCTGGAAAGTTTTAGAACGTTGCCAAAGGGCTCTAGAACATTCTGACTAGTTCTAGAAGGTTCATCAAAGATCTGGACGATGTTGGAATGTTCCAAAAAGCTTTAGAACGTTCTGATAAGCTTTGGAAGCTTCTACAACGATCTGGAAGGTTTTCGAACGTTGCCAAAGACTTAGAACGTTCTGTCAAGCTGTCTAAGCTTTTTCGAAGACCTGTAAAGTTTTAGTGCGTTGCCAAAGGACTCTAGAACATTCTGACTAGTTCTAGAAGGTTTATCAAAGATCTGGACGATGTTGGAATGTTCCAAAAAGCTTTAGAACGTTCTGATAAGCTTTGGAAGCTTCTACATCGATCTGGAAGGTTTTTGAACGTTGCTAAAGACTTTAGAACGTTCTGTTAAGCTGTCTAAGCTTTTTCGAAGACCTGGAAGGTTTTAGAGAGTTGCCAAAGGACTCTAGAACATTCTGTCTAGTTCTAGAAGGTTTATCAAAGATCTGGACGATGTTGGAATGTTCCAAAAAGCTTTAGAACGTTCTGATAAGTTTTGGAAGCTTCTACAACGATCTGGAAGGTTTGCGAACGTTGTCAAAGACTTTAGAACGTTCTGTTAAGCTGTCTAAGCTTTTTCGAAGACCTGTAAAGTTTTAGTGCGTTGCCAAAGGACTCTAGAACATTCTGACTAGTTCTAGAAGGTTCATCAAAGATCTGGAAAGTTTTGGAATGTTGCCAAAGGGTATAGAATGTTTTGACTAGTTCTAGAAGCTGAATCAAAGATCTGAAAGGTTTTGAAATTTTTCAGAAGGCTGTAGAACGTTCTGGCAAGTCCTAAAAGCTTCTACAAAGATCTGGAAGGTTTTCAAACGTTACCAAAAATTCTAGATTGTTCTGACTAGTTTTCGAAGCTTCTACAAAGTTTTGGAACGTTGCCAAAGGCTTTAGAACGTTCTGTCAAACTGTATAAGCTTCTTAGAAGATTTGGAAGGTTTTGAAACGTTGTAGGATGCTCTAGAACATTCTGGCAAGTCCTAGAAGCTTCTCCAAAGATCTCGAAGATTGGCAAATGGCTCTAAAACGTTCTGATTAGTTCTAGAAGCTTCATCAAACATCTGAAATGTTACCTGTCCTGATGAAACCTATATAATAAATAAGCGAATCGTTTGTTCATGATTTTTACCCCAAAAAAACTTCTCCTGACTGATCTACTGGATGAAAAAGAAAAAATCACACCAAGTTAACATTTTTCGCAGGATTTGTGCAATGTTTCCACCACTCATTGTAAGGATCCTGAGCTAGTTATCACCGAACTGGCCAAAGGGTTGGAAACTAAAGGGATCACGTGCAAAAGAAAAGGGTAAGCAGTAAACAGTAAGATTGGTTATGCCATAATTCACAATGTTAACATAAGACACACGTAAACATAAACGTAATAGTATATTTCATTACCAGTACAGAAATGAGGATTTTTCCGTGCGCGCGTGACAAATTGTGCGCGCGGGAAGTCATGCAAGAACGGAAAATCCATTTCTGGACGAGTAATGAACGATATTTTTTATTATACTTAGGTACCTGAAATCAACATAAACAAAAAATATCGCAAAAAATTATTAAGAAAATCGGGAATATTTATTTTTATTTTTAAAACAGTAAAAATGTAAGTACATACAACTCAAATTAACAAAAAAAATACAAGTAGGTAATTCTAAGAAAATTAATTTTGGACAGAACCGTTATTATTAATAGTAATATTTATTGTACAATTCGTATTATTGTTGAAGCTCAATCCCTTTTGCATTTCTTTTTGTTGAACTAAAGACTCTGCTAAAGATGTTGAAGCTCTGTGCTTTGGTTCTCTTGATTGACTGTTACAGATGTTGTAGTTTCCAAGTTACAAGGGCTAAACAACTTCCGTGATACTTCAATTTTTCTTTGTATGGACTCTTCTATATATCCTTCTGCTACATTGGAAGAAAGCCATCCTCCGTGTCTTTTCAAAGTGAGCAAATCGCCGCCGTTTTCCACCAACATGGTTGCCGAAGAGCGCCTTAGCCCATGTCCGGTATATTCTTCGAGATTTTTTAGTTTTAGGTATTTTGCAACAAGTTTTGGAATACCACTGATAGTATGGCACCCAACATGTTGAGCGTAACATCTTTGGTTTCGGTATGCAACAAATAATCTTCTACTCTTCATATGTTTAGGGCGGAGATCTGCGTATTTACGGTAAATTGTACAGGGATCGAATTTGCAATTTTCATTGGTAATGGTAAAACTTCTTGACCTGTGAGTTTTTCCATCTCGTAAGAATACGACAAGGAAACGCCCATTATCTTCCACATCATCTAAACTCAAACGTATTAAATCATCTCAACACTAAAATTACTTTTGCTAGTAGATATTCTCCATCTGATGAAGCTTCACATAAAAATTTGGTTACTTGTTCTGCTGTAAGAATCTTGGATTTCTTTGGTATATATCCTACAGCTTGTCGTTTCAAAAAAGCAATCGTTTTTGGATATTGATGGTGAGTATTTTCTTTTATTGCCAAACAACTCTTTAACATAGAGAACCGACTCCATAAAGTGGAGGATTTCATAGTGTTGGCTTTTTCAGAAAAATATACTAAAAGAATATCGTCACTCACAATTTTGATTCGTTTCTGAGTCCGCCATTCGGTAAAACTGTTATATTCTTGTTCATATCTCAACCTGGATTTCACTGATAATAATTCTGCCGCTTGTTGTAAGATATTTTCGGGAATATCCCGATTTTCTTCACAATCTGAATTCATTTTTGCAAAATGTAATAAATACATAAATACTTAATTTTCACTGACAGAAAATAAAATTTGTCATTAATAAATAAATCGTTGCTATAGACACATTACTCGTTTCTTTTTTTTCTTCGGGTTGCCATAGGATATCTAGTATCATGGATATCTATGTTTATTATTAAGCGCACGGAAAGAGGGATCGGGAAAAAATTTCCGTGCGCTGTTCCGAAAATGTCATATTTACTGTATTTTATAAACAGTTGAAAATGTAGTATTTTCTGTTAAGTATAATAAAAAGTATTTTTTTCAAACCTCATTTATGTTATGATTAGTTGAGTGAGACGTGAGACAGTCTGCTGATTTTTTAAGGCAAAATTAACCTTAAAATAATGGTTTGAAAAAAAATATAACTTTACGTTTATGTTTACGTGTTTCTTATGTTAACGTTCGTTGTAAAAGAGGCTATTGAAGAGTGATCGTTTCAACCGGAAGCACGTTGTCGATGCATATATTTGAATAGCAAATCGTGGCCTTAGGATTTTAATTAGCTAATCATACAAGAAAACTATTGATTGCCCTCGCCAAGGCAATTGTCCTGATGCTAATCAAGTCTAATTTTGTGGGCAGAATTTCTAACTGAGTACCACCAACGAATTCTCTCTTAAGTTGTGTTTTGATGGAATTTCTAAAGAAATCTAATTCAGTTAAATTTTCCTCTTCAAATGAAAGTGAAATCTCTTGTCAGAGTATATTATCAACTTCAGCATTTTTAAAAAAAACTGAAATGTATTTCAAGCCAGCGTTGCCAAAGCTACGCCGATCGGGGTAGATCTACCAATAACAATTGAGAAACAAAAAAAAAACAAATAATATTGCCTTTTCGCATTTTCTCCGACTTCGACCAATAACCAATGTTGCCAGGTCTATCTACCGTTTTTGTAGTTCTTCTACCGTTCTTCTGTTTTTTTTTTTTGTTTATAATATACCGTTTTTATTTTTTAATTTATTGAATAGGACATTTAATAAAGGATTCTAAAAATGCGCTTGAAACAGTCATTTTCTTACTCCAAATTATTCTCTAAAACCGCGTGATGTCTGTCACTATTGTCAGAATTGTCAAAATTTTACTAGAATTTGCAAGAATTACATTTTAACACGGTTTTCGAAACAAGACGATTTTCTGAGATTTAACAGTTATTTTGACAATAATTGTCACTTTATAGTCTAGCTAAATAGTCTTCTGAAATCACGTGACAACTGTCAATAACGTCAAAACTGTCAAACTATGCTCTAAAGTTGCAAAAATCAGGGTTTAGAAACGTTTTCTTCTAGTATTTGAATAAAACGTTTTTCGGAGATTTATGACACATATTTTGCCAATTGTCACGTGACCATCTAGCTAAATAGTGTTCTACAATCACGTGACAACTTTCACTAACGTCAAAACTGTCAAACCATGCTCTAAAGTTGCAAAAATCAGGGTTTAGGAACGTGTTCTTCCAATTTTGATAAGAAAACGTCTTTTGAGATTTATGACAGTTATTTTGACAATTGTCACATGACCGTCTTGCTAAATAGTATTCTAAAATCACGTGACAACTGTCATTAACGTCAAAACTGTCAAACTACGCTCTAAAGTTGCAAAAATCCGGGTTTAGAAACGTTTTGTTACAGTATTTCGTATAAAACGTGTTTCTGAGATTTATGACAGTTATTTTGACAATTGTCACGTGACCGTCTAGCTAAATAGTGTTCTACAATCACGTGACAACTGTCATTAACGTCAAAAATGTCAAACTATGCTCTAAAGTTGCAAAAATCAGGATTTAGAAACGTTTTCTTGCAGTATTTGGTATAAAACGTGTTTTTGAGATTTATGACAGTTATTTTGACAATTGTCAAATCTAGGGTTTAGAATCACGTGACAACTTTCACTAACGTCAAAAACTGTCAAACTATGCTCTTTGCAAAAATCAGGGTTTAGGAACGTTTAGTATTTCGTATAAAACGTGTTTCTGAGATTTATGACAGTTATTTTGACAATTGTCACGTGACCGTCTAACTAAATATTGTTCTACAATCACGTGACAACTGTCATTAACGTCAAAAATGTCAAACTATGCTCTAAAGTTGCAAAAATCAGGATTTAGAAACGTTTTCTTCAGGATTTACGTGACCGTCTAACTAAATATTGTTCTACAATTTTCTTAACGTCAAAAAGTATTTGGTATAAAACGTCTTTTTTGAGATTTATGACAGTTATTTTGACAATTGTCACGTGATCATCTAGCTAAATAGTGTTCTACAATCACGTGACAACTGTCACTAACGTCAAAAATGTCAAACTATGCTCAAAAGTTGCAAAAATCAGGATTTAGAAACGTTTTCTTCTAGTATTTGAGATAAAACGTGTTTCTGAGATTTATGACACATATTTTGACAATTCTCACGTGACCGTCTAGCTAAATAGGGTTCCACAATCACGTGACAACTGTCACTAACGTCAAAAATGGCAAACTATGCTCTAAAGCTGCAAAAATCAGGGTTTAGGAACGTTTTCTTGTAGTATTTCAAAAAAACGTGTTTTTGAGATTTATGACAGTTATTTTGACAATTGTCACGTGACCATCTAGCTAAATAGTGTTCTACAATCACGTGACAACTGTCACTAACGTCAAAAACTGTCAAACTATGCTCTAAAGTTGCAAAAATCAGGGTTTAGGAACGTTTTCTTGTAGTATTTCAAAAAAAACGTGTTTTTGAGATTTATGACAGTTATTTTAACAATTGTCACGTGACCGTCTAACTAAATAGTGTTCTACAATCACGTGACAACTGTCACTAACGTCAAAAATGTCAAACTATGCTCAAAAGTTGCAAAAATCAGGATTTAAAAACGTTTTATTGCAGTATTTGATATAAAACGTGTTTTTGAGATTTATGACAGTTATTTTGACAATTGTCACGTGACCGTCTTGCTAAATAGTATTTTAAAATCACGTGACAACTGTCACTAACTTCAAAACTGTCAAACTATGCTCTAAAGTTGCAAAAATCAGGGTTTAGGAACGTTTTCTTGTAATATTTCAAAAAAACGTGTTTTTGAGATTTATGACAGTTATTTTAACAATTGTCACGTGACCGTCTAACTAAATAGTGTTCTACAATCACGTGACAACTGTCACTAACGTCAAAAATGTCAAACTATGCTCAAAAGTTGCAAAAATCAGGATTTAAAAACGTTTTATTGCAGTATTTGATATAAAACGTGTTTTTGAGATTTATGACAATTATTTTGACAATTGTCACGTCACCGTCTTGCTAAATAGTAGTCTATTATCACGTGACAACTGTCACTAACGTCAAAAATGTCAAACTGTGCTCAAAAGTTGCAAAAATCAGGGTTTAGAAACGTTTTCTTGTAGTATTTCAAAAAAACGTGTTTTTGAGATTTATGACAGTTATTTTGCCAATTGTCACGTGACCGTCTTGCTAAATAGTATTCTAAAATCACGTGACAACTGTCACTAACGTCAAAAATGTCAAACTATGCTCAAAAGTTGCAAAAATCAGAGTTTAGAAACGTTTTTTTGCAGTATTTGATATGAAACGTGTTTCTGAGATTTATGACAGTAATTTGGCTAATTGTCACGTGACCGTTTAGCTAAATAGTGTTCTACAATCACGTGACAACTGTCATTAATGTCAAAAATGTCAAACTATGCTCAAAAGTTGCAAAAATCAGGGTTTAGAAACGTTTTCTTTTAGTATTCGATATAAAGCGTGTTTTTCGAGATTTATAATTTTGACAATGGTCATGTGACTGTTTAGCTAAATTATCCCTTAAAACCACGTGATCTAACATTTATTATAAAAAAAAAATGAAAAATCTGTATTTTTGAAGTACGGTTTTTATATTATTTATAGCAAGAATCAATGATTAAAATTTTTGGACAAATATTAAAAGACACCCTGTATAATAATGCAAAATGAATGAATTTGTTTTGATCTACCGTTTTTTGATTGATTATTCTACCGTTATTAAATATTTTGACTTGGCAACATTGATTGTTCTTAAAAAAATCTGTCTGAGAATCTACCCCGCAAAATGTCTGAACTGCCCCAATGTATTCAACACATCTACCCCCAAAAAGAAAATACGTTTGGCAACGCTGTTTCAAGCTATAGAAAGTTGTATTTAAATTAAATTTATACAAAATTTTAGACAAAAACTACGGTTACGTTTTTCTGCAGATTTACCTTAAAAGGCAAACTAACTAATTGCTAACTGTCTTTAGCAATTTTTTTATACAAAAACAAAAAAAAAAAAAATTAAAAATTAAAAAAAAAAAAATAATAATAATTAAAAAAAAAATTAAAATAAATTTATACAAAATTTTAGACAAAAACTACGGTTACGTTTTTCTGCAGATTTACCTTAAAAGGCAAACTAACTAATTGCTAACTGTCTTTAGCAATTTTTTTATACAAAAACAAAAAAAAAATAATTAAAAATTAAAAAAAAAAAATAAATAATAATTAAAAAAAAATTAAATTAAATTTAAACAAAATTTTAGTCAAAATTACGGTTACGTTTTTCTGCAGATTTACCTTAAAAGGCAGCCTGGAGCCAAGTCATCCTGACCGATTCGGCGGTTGTTCCTTCCAGCTGGAAGTGTGCTTTCTGCCCAGCTTGGGCCCGCCTATTTTACAGGAAAAGTCCGGTTACTTTGTCGGAATCCGACGAAAACGTCTTAAAGGCGACTCCTGGTGGTATAAAAAGGTCTGCGAACAAGTGTTGGCTTTGACTAGCACCGGGTTTAGCGGCGATTCTAATAAACTTAACGGAGTAGCGCTGGAATCTGCTGTTTGATGCACAATTCAGGATATTTATCGATTTGAGTGATTTTTATAAATGTGGTTAAGTTGCAAAGTGGGTTAACTCCCAGAAGTTTATTATTAAAATGATCTCTTTAGTACTAGTTTGATTTTTGGTGGTTTGTTGAATGTTACATCATAAAGTGCTGTTAAGGGACTTAAAGAGCACTTTACAGGCTTTCTACTGGTGCTTGAAAGAACTTTGTAACTTCAGTAATAACTGAGTTACAACCTGTCAAAGCAAACTCATTATTTTACTGAGAAACGTTTTACTTTAGTGGCTTCAAGCTCATGTAACTCCATTCCAGTGAAAGTTACGTCATAAAGTGCGGTTAAGGGACTTAAAGAGCACTTTACAGGCCTTCTACTGGTGCTTGAAAGAACTTTGTAACTTCAGTAATAACGGAGTTACAACCTGTCAAAGCAAACTCATTATTTTACTGAGAAACTTTTTACTTTAGTAGGTTCAAGCGCATGTAACTCCGTTCCAGTGAAAGCTACGTCATAAAGTGCGGTTAAGGGACTTAAAGAGCACTTTACAGGCTTTCGACTGGTGCTTGAAAGAACTTTGTAACTTCAGTAATAACGGAGTTAGGACCTGTCAAAGCAAACTCATTATTTTCCTGAGAAACGTTTTACTTTAGTAGCTTCAAGTTCACGTAACTCCATTCCAGTCAAAGTTACGTCATAAAGTGCGGTTAAGGGACTTCAAAAGTACTTTGCAGGCTTTCTTCTGGTGCTTGAAAGAACTTTGTAACTTCAGTAATAACGGAGTTACAACCTGTCAAAGCAAACTCATTATTTTACTGAGAAACGTTTTACTTTAGTAGCTTCAAGCTCACGTAACTCCGTTCCAGTCAAAGTTACGTCATAAAGTGCGGTTAAGGGACTTAAAGAGTACTTTACAGGCTTTCTACTGGTGCTTGAAAGAACTTTGTAACTTCAGTAATAACGGAGTTACAACCAGTCAAAGCAAACTCATTATTTTACTGCGAAACGTTTCACTTTAGTAGCTTCAAGTTCACGTAACTCCGTTCCAGTCAAAGTTACGTCATAAAGTGCGGTTAAGGGACTTAAAGAGCACTTTACAGGCCTTTTACTGGTGCTTGAAAGGACTTTGTAACTTCAGTATTAACGGAGTTACAACCTGTCAAAGCAAATTCATTATTTTACTGAGAAACGTTTTACTTTAGTAGCTTCAAGCTCATGTAACTCCGTTCCAGTGAAAGTTACGTTATAAAGTGTGGTTAAGGGACTTAAAGAGCACTTTGCAGGCTTTTGATTGGTGCTCGAACGAACTTGTCATTTAAATCACTTTTGGCGCAATTAACTAAATTATAAGAATTTTGTATTAATGTAGGAAATATGCTCACTGTATTTTATACGTATTTATGAGAATATATGTTCGCATCCTTAGGAGCTATACGTTGTTTTATTTTGCTCTTACCCCTTTCTATTTTGACGTTTAAAATAACGAATTCAAAAGCGTCTTCGCCAATTGTCAAGAAGAGAGCAAAAACGCCAGTAAATACTCTTGACAGATGGCGAATGCGCCCAGTATTAGGAGCAGTTTAAAATGTAATTTTTTTTTCCAAAAAATGTTCAGTAATTTTCCGAAAAATATGAAAATTCAAAAATAATTAGTTTTTTACATTTTTGAAAGTTGAGGTTAATTTTGAAAATAAAAAATTTTCAGAAAAAAATCAGTTCTTGACAATTCTAGTTTTTAATTTTTCAAAGTCAAACGGTGCGTGCTACCAAAAAAGTGTATAAGACGGTAAAGTTGCATCGGATCGAGGTGCATTTGTGGAAAAAAATTTCAGGCCTCTAACCTGAAACTTTCTTGAGATATTGAGCAAAAAACGAGAGTCAAGTTTGACGCCCTCTAGCGACTAAACGGGACAACTTAGCTGTGCCCGCTCAACGTCACGTGATAGCCCCATTCATTAGCTTTCTTTTGTTATACGGTGGGTTTATACAGGGTGTTTCAAATAAGCGAGTTATTGACGATTATCTGGAAAGGTGCACGAAAATTTAATCTAAATTAGGGATTTTTTGGGCCTACTATACTAAGGGCAACCATTTTGGATTTTTCTTAATCAAAGTAATTTTTTTAACTAATTTGTACCTGGGGAACACAAATCTGACGTCCATTTTGCTCTAACTGGCACCGTTTCGGAGATGACCTTGAAATTATGTCAATTTTGACACTTTAGGGCGTGGCACCCTTGCAAAATGACATTTTGACAAATGACACTTTAAGTCACTTTTGTACTATTAACCTGAAGGTATTTAAGCAGTTGAGGTTAATTTTGAATATAAAAAATTTTCCCAAAAAAATCAGAAGGTATCACCCTTGAAAATTCTTGACAATTCTAGTTTTTAATTTTTCAAGGTCAAACGGTGCATGGTACCAAAAAAGTGTATAGAAGGTAAAAGTTGGATACCATCGTGGTGCATTTGTGGTAAAAATTTCAGACCTCTAACCTGAAACGTTTCTGAGATATTGAGCAAAAACTGCAAAAAACGAGAGTCAACTTTGACGCCCTCTAGCGACTAAACGGGACAACTTAGCCGTGCCCGCTCGGCTTCACGTGATAGCCTTGTTTATTAGCTTTCTTTTGTTATACGGTGTGTTTATACAGGGTGTTTCAAATAAGCGAGTTATTGACGATTTTCTGGAAGAGTGTACAAAAATTTAATCTAAATTAGGAATTTTTTGGGCCTACTATACTAACGGCGACCATTTTGGTTTTTTTTTCAATAAAAGTGATTTTTTAACTAACTTGAACCTGGGGAACACAAATTTGACGTCCATTTTGCTCTAACTGGCACCGTTTCGGAGATGACCTTGAAATTATGTCAATTTTGACACTTTAGGGCGTGGCACCCCTGCAAAATGACATTTTGACAAATGACACTTTAAGTAATTTTTGTACTATTAACCTGAAGGTATTTAAGCAGTTGAGATTAATTTTAAAAATAAAAAATTTTCTCAAAAAAATCAGAAGGTCACCCTTGAAAATTCTTGACAATTCTAGTTTTTAATTTTTCAAGGTCAAACGGTGCGTGGTACCGAAAAAGTGTATAGAAGGTAAACGTTGGATACCATCGTGGTGCATTTGTGGTAAAAATTTCAGACCTCTAACCTGAAACGTTTCTGAGATATTGAGCAAAAACTGCAAAAAACGAGAGTCAACTTTGACGCCCTCTAGCGGCCAAACGGGGCAACTTATCCGTGCCTGCTCAACGTCATGTGATAGCTACATTCATTAGCTTTCTTTTGTTATAAGGTGGGTTTATACAGGGTGTTTCAAATAAGTGAGTTATTGACGATTTTCTGGAAAGGGGCACCAAAATTTCGCTCAAATTGGGAATTTCTGCTTTCGAGGAAGGTGGTCAAAGTAAGGCTGTTGGGGCAAAAAAAATTGAATATTGATACAAACATTTTACATCAAGTAGGCCTAGAATTTGACATATAGATTCCAAAAATCGAAAAAAAAATTTAATAAGTTTGGTTTGTTGCACACATTTGGGACACCCTGTATACTGATGATCTAGGAATAAAGTATATGCAAATATCTACAAGATTCATTTTATAAATTATTTATAAATAAATAAATAAAAAACGCTATACAGAGTGGTCAAAAGAGAATTTCAAGGGCTACAAATTCCATGTTCTTTCCAACTGATCTCGCAACACCGCAAAGTCCAAAAAATTTTGGAAATACAGTTTGAACCCAACCTAGGCTTCAATCCAAATTTTAGCTAAAAATATTGAGTCGTTCTCTTGATATACTTCTAATATACCACGAATCACCCTATATATGGTATTTGTGAGATTTTTTGTCTTTTTTCAAACGTATAATAACGATAATTAACACCAAAATAAGTGAGACAGAGACGAAAAATGTAAAATCTGTCCGTGGCATTGTTATTGTAATTTGTAATATTTACAGGGCCGGGCATTTTCCCTTTTCCGGCGGAGACCTCGGCCCATTCACAAGAAGCATCCACTGTGACGACATTTCCTGTTGCCAAGGGACAGGTAACGTCGTCTTTGTCCTGTAATTTTGTTTTTTTTCCTAAGTCGAGCCCCCCATAAAAAACGAAATTTATAATTTTCGCTCGCCATTAAGTGGATGCACTGCTTATCGTGCTTTGGCGAAATTAAAATAACAAGCAATAAGGCTGATATGGCTATAAATGTAAGAATTTTCCGCATTGAACGGCGTTTATATACGAGAAATCGGGTGAAAAGGTTAAGAAAAAGGAAATTACTCGTTAAGAGCGGGTAGTAAATTCCCTTTTCATGAACATTCCTTCCGTTATTTCTTCAGTTCGTTTGTCCGCTTAATACAAATTGATTTTACCACTTTATTGGATTATGCAATACTCTGTTCCAATTGGAAATATAATTAATTTTATTGATACAAAATAGCGACTTTTCTTCAAACCCAGGAAGCATATAATAAGTGGCAAACTTTGATCTTGGTATTTTTCTACTCGCGTGCAGAATTTGACATTTTTTTCGCACGCATATGAGTGCAGAAAGTTTGTGTTTTCCGCTAGTGCGAAAAATACTTTTTTTCGCACTCAACTGCTTGGCCTGTCTGCTTGAGTGCTTGAAAAGTATCGCTTTTCGCACTTGTTAGGAAAATAACTATAAAAGTTGCCTTTTTGTCTGAAAATTGTCAAATTTGACACTGAAATTGTGAAAACAGAATTAAAAACTGTGTTTTTACCATAAAATTGTCAAAATTGGTGCCTTAATCACTTTCTCTGTTTTCAGGTGGTTTAAATAGATAACTGAATACATTCCTACTGCTAGGGAAATAGAAAATAGTGTTAGAAGTAGCTTTTCTGTCTAAAAATTGTCAAATTTGACACTGGAAACTTACTAGCTGGTGTTAAATTTGTAAAACATGATTAGAAACTGTGTTTTTGCTTTGAAATTGTCAAAATTGGTGCTTTAACCACCTTTTCAGTTTTCAAGTGGTTTAATAGATAACTGAATACATTACTACTACTAGGGAAGTGGAAATTAGTGTTAAGAGTTGCCATTCTGTCTAAAAATTGTCAAATTTGACACTGAAAGCTTACAGGCTGGTCTGAAACTGGGAAAACAGAATTAGAAACTGTGTTTTTGTCTTCAAAATATGAAAACTGTTGCGGTAACCAATTTCTATGTCTTTAGATCGTTTAAATAGATAACTGAATACATTCCTACTACTAGGGAAGTGGAAATTAGTGTTAAGAGTTGCCTTTCTGTCTAAAAATTGTTAAATTTGACACTGAAAGCTTACAGGCTGGTCTGAAATTGGGAAAACAGAATTAGAAACTGTGTTTTTGTCTTGAAAATGTCAAAACTAGCGCTGTAACCACTTTCTCTGTCATTTTTCACAAGAGAAGTGAAAAATAGTGTTAGAAACTGCTTTTCTGTCTGGAAAATGTCAAATTTGACACTGAAACCTTACTGACTGATCTAAAATTGGGAAAACAGAATTAGAAACTGCGTTTTTGTCTTCAAAATATGAAAACTGTTGCTGTAACCAGTTTCTATGTTTTTAGATCGTTTAAATAGATAACTGAATACATTCCTACTACTAGGAAAGTGGAAAATAGTGTTAGAAGTAGCTTTTCTGTCTAAAAATTGTCAAATTTGACACTGGAAACTTATTAGCTGGTGTTAAATTTGTAAAACATGATTAGAAACTGTGTTTTTGCTTTGAAATTGTCAAAATTGGTGCTTTAACCACTTTCTCTGTTTTCAAGTGGTTTAAATAGATAACTGAATACATTCCTACTACTAGGGAAGTGGAAAATAGTGTTAGAAGTAGCTTTTCTGTCTAAAAATTGTCAAATTTGACACTGGATGCTTACTAGCTTTTTGAAATTGGGAAAACCAAATTAGAAACTGTGATATTGCTAAAAGTGGTGCTGTAACCAGTTTCTCCAGACTTTAGATCGGTTAAATTATTTAATTTATTAAATAATTAACATTAAAAAAACAAATTCTTAAAAACAATCTTTTGTTTTCCATGATGGCTGACAAACTTTACAAGGCCTACTGTTATAATCCTTCTCTTCAGTTATTTCCTTGGTAGATGAACCAGCCACTATACTCCATAGAATTTTAGTAGCCTGATATACAGGGTGATTCGTTTTTTTTTTTATTATTGAAAAAAGCACCAAAATACTTAATGAACAGCTGAAGAAAATACGTAAATCCACTACTTCTAGGTCACGGTATTCAAAACAGCTTGCAGTCACATAAGCTGTGACAGGTGCTCAAGGGTTGGTGCCCTAAAAGGTCGTTATACGAGCATTTTTAATTCCCCGATCAAATAAAATTAAATAACAACCATCGGTGTGACTAAAACATTAACCAGATTCACCGCAATTGTTTCCTACAGCTATTACCCAAAGCTTTTCCGGTCCTTTGTGTCCTAAATTGGGCGTCACACTCGACGAGAGGAAAGAAATCTGGCAAAATCATCATCCGGCAATATATCTCCGCAAAAAAAAATTAGTTTTAATTAAAATAATTCTCACGGGTGTAAACGAGTTTCCTCGTTACGAAAATTGGGTGTTGACATTTTGCACTGACCCATCATTCTTCTAGATTTGCAGTAATTCCGGCTCGTTTTCGTGTTAGTTTGAATTTTATTCTCCTAAGAAATTATGGATTGTAGATTGTTGGTCCAATTAAAACTTATTACTTTCCTGTACAGTTTACATTAGAATTGTAGGTAATTAATTAAGTGAGTAATTGTAATTAAAATTGCTAAATTACTGGGTCCTGTAACTTTCTTTGAAAGTTTTTTTGTTTATTAAATAATTTAACTAAAGTTGCACTATTTTGACACCCTGTATCATATTACGTCATTTAATCAGCTTGCCTACTTTCTCGTCCACCATGTGCTGGACAAAAAGTGTACCTCATATATACAGTGTGAGTTTCTTCATGCAATTGCACCAAACTGGTTGTCGGTGCGTTCAAAGCCCTAAAATATTATTATTTCAAATGAGACACCCCGTATATTATTACGTCTTTCAATTCAGCTTCTCAAGGCCTACTTTATAGTCTGTGCTGTATAAAATGCATGCTGTTCCTGAGATATACAGGGTGAAATTTCTGGCTGAGTGACAGAAAGACACAATCGTAACAAAAACAGTTGAACCTTGTGTTACTCCTCAATAAAGCCTCAAATTTGACATTTGTGAGGCTAAGTGACACTTTGATATGTTCACCTGACCAGCTGTCAACTGTCACTAACGTCCTAACTGTCAAATATGGCTCCATGGAGCTGTAAACATATCTTAGAATGTAATTCCTCAAAGAAACACATTTATTGTGCATTTTATACTTTAATGTCACTGGTGAGCATGTTTTGACAGTTATGACATCTGTCACGTGACGTAAAAAAAGTATAAAAGTGTTCCTTAACGTCCTAATTGTCAAATTTGGCTGCATGGAGCTGTAAACACATCTTACAGTGCAATTGCTCAAAGAGACACACTTATTTTGCATTTTATACTTTCACGTCAATGGTAAGCAAGTTTTGACAGTTATGACAGCTATCACGTGACGCAAGCAAAGTACTAAAGTGTTCCTTAACGTCATAACTGTCAAATTTGAGGCTTCGTGCCCTGTAACTAGCAAAGTAACCGAGTTATTGCAAATTAAAGTGAAAATTGTCAAATTGTGTCTAAACTATTTTATTAACAAATAGCTCGATTAGTCGACATTTTTACTAGACACTATATAGGGTGGTCAAAAGTGGATTTCAAGAGCTTTAAACTGATATACTAAACCACCCTGTAACTGTCAAAATAACCGAGTTAATGGAAGTTAAAGTGGAAACTGTCAAATTGTGTCTAAACTGTCTTTCTTGTCAAATAACTCGATTAGTCGACATTTTTACTAGACCCTACATGGGATGGTCAAAAGTGGATTTCAGGGGCTTTAATTTGATATACTGAACCACCCTGTAACTGTCAAAATAACCGAGTTATTACAGTTTAAAGTGAAAACTGTCAAATTGTGTCTAAACTGATTTAGTATCAAATAACTCGCTTAGTCGCCATTTTTACTAGACACTATATAGGGTGATCAAAAGTGGATTTCAAGAGCTTTAAATTGATATACTAAACCACCCTGTAACTGTCAAAATAACCGAGTTAATGGAAGTTAAAGTGGAAACTGTCAAATTGTGTCTAAACTGTCTTTTTTATCAAATAACTCGATTAGACGACATTTTTACTAGACCCTACATGGGATGGTCAAAAGTGAATTTCAGGGGCTTTAATTTGATATACTGAACCACCCTGTAACTGTCAAAATAACCGAGTTATTTGATTCTAAACTGGAAACTGTCAAATTTTGTCTAAACTCTCTTTATAGTCAAATAATTCCCTTAAATTACATTTTTACTAGAGACACTATACAGGTTGGTCAAAAGTGGACTTAACAAGTTTGTTGCACCATCCTTCAAGCAGCTGACCAGTTTACTTACATCCCAATCAGGAACTTATCTTCAATTAAACCAGAAAAAAAATTGTATACAGTAACGGTTGCAGACCAGGGCAATTTACTGTCAATCACAAAATACGGGCGTTTCACTGAACTTTCTGAAAGTTTTGGCAACGTTGCACTATTTTCCTGATGGCTTTACTAACCAAACTTAATTAAAAACAAATTAATTTTTAGTGTGTTTTCTTGAATTTTTTTTATAAACTGAAAATTTGGTAATATTGCGTTATTTTGTAGTATTACGATAATTCTTTTAAATGTACAAAAATTTAGAGTATTTTTTAAGAAAAAATGTACTTTTAGTGAACCAGATTGTGGATGGTTTTATTGCTTTTCTTCAAGTTGAATTTTGTTCACCAAGAGCAGCATCTTCAACAACTCCTTTGCTGATCCATTAACCTATGAAGATGATCTTTTTTTGGCATTAAACGTCTAGTTTAAAATTTGTATAGGTCACTTAGAGATCCGGTTAAAGTGAACCTGCCATGTAATTCAAGAAACTGGAACAACCCAAGCAAAAAATGGTCGATTTACTGTAAAACGTATAGTAAGGCTAGGCCGACAACAAAACCAAATCATTACCCGGCTCTGACATAAAGGTTAGCCAAAAGGAAGCTATACAATTTCAGCTTGTCTTGACCATAAATAATAGAATATTAAGCACGTGGATTAGAAACGATACTTAAGTACCGTTCTATAGGATATTGGGGCGATTAGTTCTAAGTGCAATCTCGGAATAGTTTACTTAACAGAAGATCGAGTGCTTTTTATGCAAAAACTTAATAACGCGGCTTGATTGGTGATTTCACTATTAATATTATTTCCCGTTAGTTCAAACTATTTAGTGTTGCATGAAAGTAGTGTAGAACTGACAAATATACCTTATTTTTTAAACTGTCAATATCTGGAAATAAAAAAAAATGTCAATTTCTTTGTTCCGCCAAAATAGACTATTGACAACAAATTTTACTTTGTATAGGCACTGTAGACTGTTTTAAAACACATTTAATTAATGCAGGTTTTGTAGATCATGTTCAGCCTTGTTTCGACACTTTCAAATTATACTGTAACATTTTTGAACAAAACTAGACAATTTGCAACATGTTTTGACTTTTTGCTAGCAATTGAATACAACATTATTAAAATATTCCACATGTTTATAATCGGCACAGATAATTAAAGACACTTTTGGAAGAAATTAAACAGTTAGACCAGTTGAAGAGCATTTGGAAGATATTAGACTGTTCAAAAGACTTTTGGAAGCTTCTATGCTGTTTCAGGAGCCTTTGGAAGCTTTTAAAACCTTTTTGGACTACTTTAGGGGCATTTGGACAGTTTAAAAAGCATATTTAATGTTCTGGCCTGCTTCAGAAGCAACTAGAAATCTTAGAGCGATTTAGAGAATATTGGAAGCTTTTGAACTGCTCTAGAATCGCTTTTAGACAATTTTGAAATCTGTTGAAAGCTTCTAGACTAGTTGAAGGGCATTTTTGGAAGCTTCTATGCTGTTTCAGGAGTATTTGAAAGTTTCTAGACTATTTTTGTGGGTTTTGGAATTTCTATAGTGTTTTGGAAGCTTCTGAAGTCTTTTTAGACTGCTTCAGGAGCATTTGGATAGTTTTAGAACAGTTTAAAGAGCACATTTAAGATTCTGGACTGCTTTAAAGACAACTGGAAATCTTAGACGGATTTAGAGAATATTGGAAGCTTTTAAAGTGCTCTAGAATCACTTTTAGACAGTTTTGAAATTTGTTAAAAGCTTCTGGGCTAGAAGAAGAGTATTTTTGGAAGCTTCTATGCTGTTTCAGGAGTATTTGGAAGCTTCTAGACTGTTTTTGGAGGGTTTCAGAATTTCTATAGTGTTTTGGAAGCTGAAGTCATTTTAGACTACTTCAGGAGCATTTGGACAGTTTTAGAACAGTTTAAAGAACATTTTTAATATTCTGGACTGCTTTAAAGGCAACTAGAAATCTTAGAGGGATTTAGAGAATATTGGAAGCTTTTGAACTGCTCTAGAATCGTTTTTAGACAGTCTTGAAATCTGTTGAAAGCTTCTAGACTAGTTGAAGAGCATTTGGAAGCTTCTATGCTGTTTCAGGAGTATTTGGAAGTTTCTAGACTGTTTTTGGAGGGTTTCGGAATTTCTATAGTGTTTTGGAAGCTTCTGAAGTCATTTTAGACTACTTCAGGAGCATTTGGACAGTTTAAGAACACTCCAAAGAGCATATTGAAGGTTCTGGACTGCTTTAGAGGCAACTGGAAATCTTAGAGGGATTTAGAGAATATTGGAAGCTTTTGAACTGCTCTAGAATCGATTTTAGACAGTTTTGAAATCTGTTGAAAGCTTCTAGACTAGTTGAAGAGCATTTGGAAGCTTCTATGCTGTTTCAAGAGTATTTGGAAGCTTCTAGACTATTTTTGGAGCATTTGGAAGCTTATGGGGTTTCCATAGTGTTTTGGAAGCTTTTAAAACCTTTTTGGGCTACTTCAGGGGCATTTGGACAGTTTAAAGAGCATATTTAATTTTCTGGACTGCTTTAAAGGCAACTGGAACTCTTAGAGGGATTTAGAGAATATTGGAAGCTTGTGAACTGCTCTAGAATCGCTTTTAAACAGTTTTGAAATCTGTTGAAAGCTTCTAGACTAGTTGAAGAGCATTTGGAAGCTTCTATGCTGTTTCAGGAGTATTTGGAAGCTTCTAGACTGTTTTTGGAGGGTTTCGGAATTTCTATAGTGTTTTGGAAGCTTTTGAAGTCATTTTAGACTGCTTCAGGAGCATTTGGACAGTTTTAGAACAGTTCAACGAGCATATTGAAGGTTCTGGACTGCTTTAAAGGCAACTGGAAATCTTAGAGGGATTTAGAGAATATTGGAAGCTTTTGAACTGCTCTAGAATCGTTTTTAGACAGTTTTGAAATCTGTTGAAAGCTTCTAGACTAGTTGAAGAGCATTTGGAAGCTTCTATGCTGTTTCAGGAGTATTTGGAAGCTTCTAGACTGTTTTTGGAGGGTTTTGGAATTTCTATAGTGTTTTGGAAGCTTCTGAAGTCATTTTAGACTACTTCAGGAGCATTTGGACAGTTTTAGAACAGTTTAAAGAGCATATTGAAGGTTCTGGACTGCTTTAAAGGCAACTGGAAATCTTAGAGGGATTTAGAGAATATTGGAAGCTTTTGAACTGCTCTAGAATCGCTTTTAGACAGTTTTGAAATCTGTTGAAAGCTTCTAGACTAGTTGAAGAGCATTTGGAAGCTTCTATGCTGTTTCAGGAGTATTTGGAAGCTTCTAGACTGTTTTTGGAGGGTTTTGGAATTTCTATAGTGTTTTGGAAGCTTCTGAAGTCATTTTAGACTACTTCAGGAGCATTTGGACAGTTTTAGAACAGTTTAAGAGCATATTGAAGGTTCTGGACTGCTTTAGAGGCAACTGGAACTCTTAGAGGGATTTAGAGAATATTGGAAGCTTTTGAACTGCTCTAGAATCGCTTTTAGACAGTTTTGAAATCTGTTGAAAGCTTCTAGACTAGTTGAAGAGCATTTGGAAGCTTCTATGCTGTTTCAGGAGTATTTTCAGGAGCATTTGGACAGTTTTTCAACGAGGAAGGTTCTGGACTGGAAATCTTAGAGGGATTTAGAGAATATTGGAAGCTTTTGAACTGCTCTAGAATCGTTTTTAGACAGTCTTGAAATCTGTTGAAAGCTTCTAGACTAGTTGAAGAGCATTTGGAAGCTTCTATGCTGTTTCAGGAGTATTTGGAAGCTTCTAGACTATTTTTGGAGGATTTGGAATTTCTATAGTGTTTTGGAAGCTTCTGAAGTCATTTTAGACTACTTCAGGGGCATTTGGACAGTTCAAAGAGCATATTTAATGTTCTGGACTGCTTTAAAGGCAACTGGAACTCTTAGAGGGATTTAGAGAATATTGGAAGCTTTTGAACTGCTCTAGAATCGCTTTTAGACAGTTTTGAAATCTGTTGAAAGCTTCTAGACTAGTTGAAGAGCATTTGGAAGCTTCTATGCTGTTTCAGGAGTATTTGGAAGCTTCTAGACTGTTTTTGGAGGGTTTCGGAATTTCTATAGTGTTTTGGAAGCTTTTGAAGTCATTTTAGACTGCTTCAGGAGCATTTGGACAGTTTTAGAACAGTTCAACGAGCATATTGAAGGTTCTGGACTGCTTTAAAGGCAACTGGAAATCTTAGAGGGATTTAGAGAATATTGGAAGCTTTTGAACTGCTCTAGAATCGTTTTTAGACAGTCTTGAAATCAGTTGAAAGCTTCTAGACTAGTTGAAGAGCATTTGGAAGCTTCTATGCTGTTTCAGGAGTATTTGGAAGTTTCTAGACTGTTTTTGGAGAGTTTCGGAATTTCTATAGTGTTTTGGAAGCTTCTGAAGTCATTTTAGACTACTTCAGGAGCATTTGGACAGTTTTAGAACAGTTGAACAAGCATATTGAAGGTTCTGGACTGCTTTAAAGGCAACTGGAAATCTTAGAGGGATTTAGAGAATATTGGAAGCTTGTGAACTGCTTTAGAATCGCTTTTAGACAGTTTTGAAATCTTTTGAAAGCTTCTAGACTAGTTGAAGAGCATTTGGAAGCTTCTATGCTGTTTCAGGAGAATTTGGAAGTTTCTAAACTGTTTTTGGAGGGTTTCGGAATTTCTATAGTGTTTTGGAAGCTTTTGAAGTCATTTTAGACTGCTTCAGGAGCATTTGGACAGTTTTAGAACAGTTCAACGAGCATATTGAAGGTTCTGGACTGCTTTAGAGGCAACTGGAACTCTTAGACGGATTTAGAGAATATTGGAAGCATTTGAACTGCTCTAGAATCGTTTTTAGACAGTCTTGAAATCTGTTGAAAGCTTCTAGAATAGTTAAAGAGCATTTGGAAGCTTCTATGCTGTTTCAGGAGTATTTGGAAGTTTCTAGACTGTTTTTGGAGGGTTTCGGAATTTCTATAGTGTTTTGGAAGCTTTTGAAGTCATTTTAGACTACTTCAGGAGCATTTCGACAGTTTTAGAACAGTTCAACGAGCATATTGAAGATTCTGGACTGCTTCAGAAGCAATTGGAACTCTTAGACGGATTCAGAGAATATTGAAAGATTTAGAACTGCTCTAGAATCGCTTTTAGACAGTTTTGAAATCTGTTGAAAGCTTCTAGACTAGTTGAAGAGTATTTGGAAGCTTCTATGCTGTTTCAGGAGTATTTGGAAGTTTCTAAACTGTTTTTGGAGGGTTTTGGAATTTCTATAGTATTTTGGAAGCTTTCGAAGTCATTTTAGACTGCTTCAGGAGCATTTGGACAGTTTTAGAACAGTTCAAAGAGCATATTGAAGGTTCTGGACTGCTTCAGAAGCAACTGGAACTCTTAGACGGATTTAGAGAATATTGGAAGCTTTTGAACTGCTCTAGAATCGTTTTTAGACAGTCTTGAAATCTGTTGAAAGCTTCTAGACTAGTTGAAGAGCATTTGGAAGCTTCTATGCTGATTCAGGAGTATTTGGAAGTTTCTAGACTATTTTTGGAGGGTTTTGGAATTTCTATAGTGTTTTGGAAGCTTCTGAAGTCATTTTAGACTATTTCAGGAGCATTTGGAAAGTTTTAGAACAGTTTAAAGAGCATATTGAAGGTTCTGGACTGCTTTAGAAGCAACTGGAAATCTTAGAGGGATTTAGAGAATATTGGAAGCTTTTAAAGTGCTCTAGAATCGCTTTTAGACAGTTTTGAATTCTTTTGAAAGCTTTTAGACTAGTAGAAGGGTATTTTTAGAAGCTTCTTTGCTGTTTCAGGAGTATTTGGAAGTTTCTAGACTGTTTTTGGAGGGTTTTGGAATTTCTATAGTGTTTTGGAAGCTTCTGAAGTCATTTTAGACTGCTTCAGGAGCACTTGGACAGTTTTAGAACAGTTCAACGAGCATATTGAAGGTTCTGGACTGCTTCAGAAGCAACTGGAACTCTTAGACGGATTTAGAGAATATTGGAAGCTTGTGAACTGCTCTAGAATCGCTTTTAGACAGTTTTGAAATCTGTTGAAAGCTTCTAGACTAGTTGAAGAGCATTTGGAAGCTTCTATGCTGTTTCAGGAGTATTTGGAAGTTTCTAGACTGTTTTTGGGGGGTTTTGGAATTTCTATAGTGTTTTGGAAGCTTCTGAACTGCTCTGGAATGGCTTTTAGACAGTTTTGAAATCTGTTGAAAGCTTCTAGACTAGTTGAAGAGCATTTGGAAGCTATTAGACTGTTCCAAAAGCTTTTGTAGAACATGCTAAGTCTGTTTGAGTCTTATTTTCAAACAAAATTCAACATTTCAAACTAAAGTAAAACATTTTAAGAAAATTAGACAATGCTTATGACTTTTCCAGTACTTATTACCATATTGTTCATTTTTGCAACAATACCGAACATTTCTATACTAAACTAGACAATGCACAACATATTCAGTGTTGTTCAGGCATATTAGATCATGTTTAGGCACTTTTGGACAAAATTAGACTGACGACGGTGGTTCTAAAATGTTTGCGTTAATTTGTAGGACTGCTTTTTGACATCAAAGAATGGTAGCGATAAAAACTAGGCCTTCGTCAGGTAATAACACACATTTAAAATGCAATTTGAACGGCGAAGTACATGAGAATGGGTCGTACTGGCGATTCGCATGGTTCGTGTGGGTAGTACCTGGCGTACTGACCGCTGCTCTTAAATTTCTGTTCAGGACTTCCGTTTTAATTAACGTCGCACGTCTGTTTATATGCAATTTTCTCTATTTAATAGACAACAACCGACTGTTTAGCATAGATTTTAGGGTAACGTATTTCACTTTCGGCCGGATTAGTTCATTATTGGTCGTTTGGTTGTCACTGTGTATTTCTCAATTGCACGAGAGAGAGAGCAAACTTTGTTTAGAAGCTGAATGATTTGACACTGATTTGATTAATAATTTAGACTTATTTATTGATAATTAATAAATATAATCAACAATAAATCATATAATCGAAAATCACACAAAGTCTTGTCGCGAATACTGCAAGAAAACTGTTTTACATTGTGATTTTTACAGATTTATGCCCAGACTGTGTAAGTTTGACAGTTTTGACATTTGTGACAACCGTCACATAGAACTAAGACACTATTTAATTAGACTGTCACGTAACAACTGTCAAAATAGTGGTCACGAAGCTGAAAATCACGTCTTGAGTCGAATACTGCAAGAAAACTGTTTTAGATTGTGATTTTTACACATTAATGCCCAGACAGTGCAAATTTTGATAGTTTTGACGTTTCTGGCAACTGTCACAGAGAACTAGAACATTATTGACTAAGACTGTCACGTGACAACTGTCAAGATAGTGGCCACGAAGCTGAAAATCACGTCATTTTACGAATACTGCCAGAAAACTGTTTTAAATTGTGATTTTTGCAGCTTCATGCTTACACTAGGTAAAGTTTGACACTTTTGACATTTCTGACAACCGTCACGTAGAACTAAGACACTATTTACTTAGACTGTCACGTGACAACTGTCAAAACAGTGGCCAGGAGGCTGAAGATCACGTCTTGTGTCGAATACTGCAAGAAAACTGTTTTAAATTGTGGTATTTGCAGATTCATGCCCAGACTGTGTAAGTTTGACAGTTTTGACGTTTCTGACAACTGTCACATAGAACTAAGACACTATTTAATTAGACTGTCACATGACAGCTGTCAAAATAGTGGTCACGAAGCTGAAAATCACGCCTTTTTACGAATACTGCCTGAAAACTGTTTTAAATTGGGATTTTTGCAGATTTTTGCCTAGACTAGGTAAAGTTTGACAGTTTTGACAACCGTCACATAGAACTAGGACACTATTTAATTAAACTATCACGTGACAACTGTCAAAATAGTGGCCACGAAGCTGAAAATCACGCCTTGTCCAGAATACTGCAAGAAAACTATTTTAAATTGTGATTTTTGCAGCATCATGCCTAGATTAGGAAAAGTTTGACAGTTTTGACATTTCTGACAACCGTCACATAGAACTAGGACACTATTTAATTAGACTGTCACGTGACAACTGTCAAAACTGTGGCCAGGAAGCTGAAAATCACACCTTTTTACGAATACTGTTTTAGATTGTGATTTTTACAGATTAATGCCCAGACTGTGCAAATTTTGATGGTTTTGACGTTTCTGGCAACTGTCACAGATAAATAGAACACTATTGATTAACACTGTCACGTGACAACTGTCAAAATAGTGGCCACGAAGCTGAAAATCACGCCTTTTTACAAATACTGCCAGAAAATTGTTTTAGATTGTGATTTTTACCGACACTGTGAAAATTGTGATAGTTTTGACGTTTCTGGCAACTGTCACAGAGAACTAGAACATTATTGACCGAGACTGTCACGTGGCAACTGTCAAAATAGTGGCCACAAAGCTGAAAATCAAGCCTTGTCCCGAATACTGCAAGAAAACTGTTTTATATTGTGATTTTTGCAGACTCATGCCCAGACTGTGTAAGTTTGACAGTTTTGACATTTCTGACAACCGTCACATAGAACTAAGACACTATTTAATTATACTATCACGTGACAACTGTCAAAATAGTGGTCACGAAGCTGAAAATCACGTCTTGTATCGAATACTGCAAGAAAACTGTTTTAAATTGTGATTTTTTCAGATTTATGCCTAGACTAGGTAAAGTTTGACAGTTTTGACATTTCTGACAATTGTCACGTAAACTAAGACACTATTTACTTATACTGTCACGTGACAACTGTCAAAATAGTAGCCACGAAGCTGAAAATCACGCCTTGTCCCGAATACTTCCAGAAAACTGTTTTAGATTGTAATCTTTGCACATTCATGCCCAGACTGTGTAAAAGTTGACAGTTTTGACGTTTATGACAACTGTCACATAGAACTAGGACATTATTTAATTAGACTGTCACGTGACAACTGTCAAAATAGTGGCCAGGAAGCTGAAAATCACGCCTATTTACGAATACTGTTTTAGATTGTGATTTTTACAGATTCATGCCCAGACTGTGTAAGTTTGACAGTTTTGTCATTTCTGACAACCGTCACGTAGAACTAGGACACTATTTAATTAGACTGTCACGTGACAACTGTCAAAACAGTGGCGAGGAGGCTGAAAATCACGTCTTGTGTCGAATACTGCAAGAAAACTGTTCTAAATTGTGGTATTTGCAGATTCATGCCCAGACTGTGTAAGTTTGACAGTTTTGACGTTTTTGACAACTGTCACATAGAACTAAGACACTATTTACTTTGACTGTCACGTGACAACTGTCAAAATAGTGGCCACAAAGCTGAAAATCACACCTTTTTACGGATACTGTTTTAGATTGTGATTTTTACAGATTAATGCCCAAACTGTGTAAAGTTTGACAGTTTTTACATTTTTGACATAGAACTAGTACAATATTTACTTTGACTGTCACGTGACAACTGTCAAAATAATAGTCAGAATGCTCAAAACCACGTCTGCTTCGTATACTGCAAGAAACCTGTTTTAAACTGAGATTTTAGCAGGTTTATGTCCACACTGAACACAATTTGACAGTTTTGACGTTTGTGACTACTGTCACATAGAATTAGAGCACTATTTACCTAGACTATCATATCACAACCACTCTCAAAATTATGGTCAGGAAGCAAACACGTCCAAATTAGGATTTTTGCAGCTTCATGCGCATACTGAGCCTGATATTTGACGTGTTTTACAACTGTCATGTGAAACTAGAATACTATTTACTTAGACTGTCACGTGACAAAATAGTCAAAATAATGGTCAGGCGAAGCTGACAACCACGTCCTGTCTCGAATACTGCAATGAACTGTAATTTATGAGACCTNCTCATCGGTCCACGATNCTAACNNCCAACNGTCACCCCGTANGNGTNACTCATAGTCNAGNNNGNNCANTAGATTGGACCCTTNGATCTCTAANGTCCCTCCAGGCCACTTGTGNTNGCCTACACCNCNNANGNGGAATNACATTTCGNACCCGTNGGNCCTGGGNNTGNTCGNNNAGAGNNTNNTGGAGCGGTCNGCCGCNTATGNNNCNAGATNCGCNACNTAATNATCGTATCNGGATTGCNGTACTANCANNNTATCCGCTTNGTCGGCGCAGTNGATGNNNCACNCCAAGCACGGNGTGNGGNCGNNCAGNNATCNTCAGCCCNCACCCTGNATTCGAGATNTNANTCCNANGAGANCAATCAGNTNACAANGATTGGAGAGTCGTGCAAAAAGTNTCATNGNAGCTGCACCGACNCAANNCTGCNNGGATTGNCACNTGTNCANGACNTGTATTCACTNNTNNGGTTGATATCTNATCCAAATGANCNGTAAAACTTTGCTAAATAAAAGAAATTTGTTTATCCATTGTAATATTTAAATAATTCCTATATCTGGCATGTATAAAACAAATATATAAAATAATTAATAGGTTTCTTGTCTAATTGACTCGTTGAAGTCTCCAGCGTGTATCCTTATAACGCACTTAAACGAGGTTTTTGACAGTTTTGTGATAAAATAACCGTGTTGTCTGACAACTATTTTAAGTCGTTTTAAAGAGGAAACTTCGGGCTACAATTTGACATAAAGTTCCTAGATATCAGTCATAATAACCGAGTTACAAGCTGTCAAAAATGCAGAAATACAGGTTTGACTCGATTTAATGCAACTGGAGATTTGTGATATAATAAACGTGTTGTGTGACAACTATTGTGGACACACTGTAGGTAGTTTTAAAGAGGAAACTGTGGGCTACAATTTGATATGAAAAAAGATTCTCGAAACCTGTCATAATAACCGAGTTACAAGCTGTCAAAAATGCAGAAATACAGATTGACTCGATTTAGTGCTACTGGAGATTTGTGATAAAATAAACATGTTTTTTGACAACTATTGTGGACACACTGTAGGTAGTTTTAAAGAGGAATCTTCGGGCTACAATTTGATATAAAAAGTATTCTCAAAACCTGTCAAAATAACCGAGTTACAAGCTGTCAAAAATGCAAAAATACAGGTTTGACTTAATTTAGTGCAACTGGAGATTTGTGATAAAATAAACATGTTTTTTGACAACTATTGTGGACACACTGTATGTCATATTAAAGAGGAATCTTCGGGCTACAATTTTATAAAAAAAATATCCTCGAAACCTGTCAAAATAACCGAGTTACAAGCTGTCAAAAATGCAAAAATACAGGTTTGACTCGATTTAGTGCAACTGGGGATTTGTGATAAAATAAACGTGTTGTGTGACAACTATTGTGGACACACTGTAGGTCGTTTTAAAGAGGACACTTCAGGCTACAATTTGATATAAAAAATATCCTCAAAACCTATCAAAATAACCGAGTTACAAGCTGTCAAAAATGCAAAAATACAGGTTTTACTCGATTTAGTGCAACTGGAGATTTGTGATATAATAAACGTGTTTTATGACAGCTATTGTGGACACACTGTAGGTCATATTAAAGAGGAATCTTCGGGCTACAATTTGATATAAAAAAGATCCTCGAAACCTGTCAAAATAACCGAGTTACAAGCTGTCAAAAATGCAAAAATACAGGTTTGACTTAATTTAGTGCAACTGGAGATTTGTGATAAAATAAACATGTTTTTTGACAACTATTGTGGACACACTGTAGGTAGTTTTAAAGAGGACACTTCAGGCTACAATTTGATATAAAAAAGATTCTCGAAACCTGTCATAATAACCGAGTTACAAGCTGTCAAAAATGCAAAAATACAGGTTTGACTCGATTTAGTGCAACTGGAGATTTGTGATAAAATAAACGTGTTGTGTGACAACTATTGTGGACACACTGTAGGTAGTTTTAAAGAGGACACTTCAGGCTACAATTTGATATAAAAATGATTCTCGAAACCTGTCATAATAACCGAGTTACAAGCTGTCAAAAATGCAAAAATACAGGTTTGACTTAATTTAGTGCTTCATAAACAAAATTGTAATATTTTTTGGAAAACCTCAAAGTAACAGTTTTGTCAAATTTGACAAAATTGTCAATAACCGTCAAAATTCTGAAAAAAGTTTGTCTAGTCTTAAGTGGAGATTCACTGACAATACATTTTGTTTGGTTGTTTGACAGTTTGTATCTTCGGGGTCTTCTCATATTGACAGCTGTCAATGCTAGTCAGAATAGAACTCGGTTTCATTACTTTTGTTTTATCAGAACAAAAAGGCAACTGTCAAAGTTTTGCTATTTAATATTATTTTCCATCAGATTACTAACTCACCTTTGACAATTCATAATTGATGTCATGTCGAGGTGACAGCTGTCAAATTTGGTAAATTCACTGAAAAGTCAAAATGTCTCATAGAGGGCGCTTTTTAATATTGATCAATCCTGGGAAATTTCGTCAGAAACACCGAATGGGATGGCATATTTTTAGGAAATTCAAGCTTAAGTATTAGTATTAACATAGATGTTTCTATGTAAATAGTAATTCCGTAAAAGTAGATTATTATATTTTCAAGCTTGTCAGTCAACAAGACATTCCATATCCTACAAGAAATGCCATTATTTTTCTGGTACGTTGTGAAACCGTTAATGTACGCACATTTCAGAAATATCAGATTACAATTTTTACTTTAACGAAGTAAGATAAAATAATTACAAACACAAATTGTTGGGATTGCTTTACAGTCTCAAATACCTGGTTGATAACATAATTCTAACATGAATCCTTGCCTAAACCATTCCATACATACAAAAATGTTCTTAAAATAGTAATTTTCTTATATTGAGTGGGTTTTACAGGCGATTTTCTCCCTGACTGTCTTTCAAACTGTGTTTCTGGCAGTTCAAACTTTGACACGTCTCTTTTTTTCCCTGACTGTACCAAATTTTGGGGTTTTTTAGGTTATTGGATAGAAAATTTAATGAGGATTCCAAAAATGTGCTTAAAATAGTCATTTTCTTAATTCGAGTAAATTTGACAGGCGATTTTATCCTTGACTGTATTTTCAAACAGTGTTTCTGGCAGTTAAAACTTTGACACCGCTTTTCTACCTGACTGTACCAAATTTTTTAGTGTTTTTCACGTTATTCGATAGCAAATTTAATGAGGATTACAAAAATGTGCTTAAAACAGTCATTTTCTCAGTTCAAGTGTATTTTACAGGCGATTTTGTCCCTGACTGTCCTTTCAAACTGTGTTTCTGGCAATTAAAACTTTGACACCGCTTTTCTCCCTGACTGTATCAAATTTTGTGATGTTTTTTAAGGTTATTGGATAGGTAATTTAATAAAGAATCCAAAAATATACTTAACACAGTCATTTTCTCAGTCCAAGTGTGTTTTACAGGCGATTTTGTCCCTGACTGTCCTTTCAAACTGTGTTTCTGGCAGTTCAAATTTTGACATGTCTCCTGTTTTCCTGACTGTACCAAATTTTCTCTTTTTTTTAGGTTATTAGACAGGAAATTTAATGAGAATTCAAAAAATGTGCTTAAAATAGTAATTTTCTCACTCCAAATGGGTTTTACAGGCAATTTTGTCCCTGACTGTCCTTTCAAACTACGTTTCTGGCAGTTCAAATTTTGACATGTCTCTTTTTTCCCTGACTGTACCAAATTTTGTGTTTTTTTTAAGTTATTGGATAAAAAATTTAATGAGAATTCCAAAAATGTGCTTAAAACAGTCATTTTCTCACTCCAAGTGGGTTTTACAGGCGATTTTGTCCCTGACTGTCTTTTCAAACTGTGTTTCTGGCAGTTAAAACTTTGACACGTCTTTTTTTCCGTGACTGTACCAAATTTTGAAGTGTTTTTTATGTTATTGGATAGCACAATTTAATGACGATTACCGTGTGCTTAAAACAGCTAAAAGTGGGTTTTCCTGGCGATTGTTTATGTTTATGGCATTCATCACGTGACTGTACCAAATTTTGTCACTAACCGTTTATCTAAATATTGTTTTCAAATTGTCAAATTGTCAAATTGTCAAAAGTTGCCAAAATCTGTGTTCAGAAAAGTTGTCATGCAGTATTCGATATAAAACGTGTTTCTGATAATTATGACAATTGTCACGTGACTGTCTAGCTAAATTATCTTCCAAAACCACGTGATGTCTGTCACGAATATTAAAACTTAGAACACTAATGATCAAGAAATAAAAATTCGTATTTTTGAAGAGTTTGGTTTATATAGCAAATTAGCAAAAACATCCTGTATAATGTAAAATTTTTTGTTTCTTTATGTAAATTGTTTATTATTTGATATACCTTTTTTTATCCTCGTTATTCTGACTTGGCAACACTGAATTTACCATAAACACTAAAAGTTATTTCATTTCCTGTCTTTGCTACTGCTACAAGAAGAACAAAGCCTATTCGAAGTAAACAAAAACCGTTTCTAACATGTTTATTGCGCAAACTACAATGGTGTTACTTATATGTTTTATATCAAAAAAAAAGTAATACGATAATTTCCTCCAGCGGTTTACAAAAGGCGGGTTTTCAGGTTTTTCCAAGCAATCGAATGGAACTTTCGCGTTTTTTCTGTCACTCTATAACTCGTCCAAACGCAAGAAGCGGACTATAAAATTTCAATTTTTCCGTCATGCAATATGTATCGCGTTGTCTCATCGCGGTTTTACGTCTTCATCTTGCCCGTAAACGCGTGTCAGGAATATCAAAGACCGGACTGATGGCGATTTTGTGCCGTTTTTTCCGTAATTTGTTCATGCGAAATGTCCTTTTCGAGACGAATGGACTCTATATAAGTTTATATCGGTTTTTGTTTAGAAACGATTGAAATGCCGACAGTTGCTTTGCTGACTTCTCTTTGATTTACCTCAATTTATGTTGGAACCAAGGATCACGTGGTTTTTTTTACTCTATACCACGTGACGTAAAAAGCTTGCTAGACAGCGTCAGAATATACAGGGTGATTCAAATTCCACCCTCACCCCCAATGGTTTCCTAATCAAATTTGCTGTACGTCATTGGTTCTTGTCGTTATGAATTGGCCAAGTGATTAGAGCACAATTTAATTCTATTCGATATTACGGATGTTATACAGGGTGATTAAAATACAATGTATAGGCTACAATCTGGTAAAAAAAAAACACCCTTTAACTGTTAAAATGACTGAGTTATGGGTTGTCAAATGATTAGAGCACAATTTGGGCAATTTTTATGTAATCACTGTGAAACATTAGATGGCGCTGGTTAATTCCATTCGATATTACGGATGTTATACAGGGTGATTAAAATACAATGTATAGGCTACAATCTGGTGAAAAAAACCACCCTGTAACTGTTAAAATGACTGAGTTATGAATTGGCCAAGTGATTAGAGCACAATTTGGGCAATTTTGATGTAATCCCTGTGAAACATTAGATGGCGCTGGTTAATTCCATTCGATATTACGGATGTTATACAGAGTGATTAAAATACAATGTATAGGCTACAATCTGGTGAAAAAAACAACCCCATAACTGTTAAAATGACTGAGTTATGGGTTGTCAAAGTGATTAGAGCACAATTTGGGCAATTTTGATGTAATCACTGTGAAACATTAGATGGCGCTGGTTAATTCCATTCGATGTTACGGATGTTATACACAGTGATTAAAATACAATGTTTACGCTACAACTGGTGAAAAAAACCACCCTGTAACTGTTAAAATGACTGAAGTATGGGTTGTCAAACTGAACAGAGCACAATTTGCTTGGAAGCTTTAGAAATTTAGACTTAGTTTAACATCAATGATCCCCTTTATATCCCTTTCTATGAATTGTAGCTTGATTCTTCATGAATACATCTGTCTTATTACGATTTTTAAATGGTTTATGTCATATGCAGGGACGAAAAGGAAGTAAGGAATTTTCTGTGCTCTTTGAGACACCCTGTGGAGAAAACAAGTGAGAATTGAAAACAGTTTATAACATCAAATTGTAGCCCGTTATTTTCTCAACATTTCCCTTTTTTATTCCCTCTGATATCTCAATTATTAAAGAAAATACAGAGTTTCGAAGAAAATGTGGATATGTGGATAATTTTAGGTTTTTCCGGATATCTTCGGAAGTAAACTTTTTCGTATCTCTCTCTCGACAACCTCTAAAATGCTTTGCAAAGCTTACAAAGCAGCTAGAAGCTTCCAAATGCTTTTCAATTTATCTAGAAGCTCTCAAAAGCTTCCGTATGCTTCTACAGCAGTTTAACAGCTTTCAAAAGTTTCTAAAACCGTCTACAAGGTGGTTTCAAATGCCTTAAAGGCAGTCCAGAAGCTTCAAGACTCTTTAAACTGTCGAAACACCTTCCAAATGCTCCTAAAGTAATCTAAAAAGATTTCAAAACAGTACAGAAACACCAAAATGCTTCTAAAGCAGTCGGAAGTATTTCAAAATAGTCTAGAAGCTTCCAAAATCATTTAGAACAGTCTAAAAGATTTCAAATGCTTTTCAACTGGTCTAGAAGCTCCCAGAAGATATTAAAGCAGTTTAGTAGCTTCCAAAAAATTTTGTAAACCTTGTAAGAGATTCCAAATGCTTGTAAAGCATTCCAGAACCTTCAATATGCTGTTTAAACAGTCCAAATGCTCTCAAGTAGTAAAACAAATTTTTCAAAACCTTTCGTGCTTCTAAAGCATTTTGAACAAAAAATTTGCATCTCTGAAAGAGTTTTGTGCGTTTTTAAAGAAATTGATTTTGCTTTTTTTCACGATTTTTGTGCTTTTTAATCCGGACTCTATATAATCTCTCTTTACGTTCATGGTGCTCTTAATCAGTTTGAAGTCTCTAAAACAACAAGATTTGTGAAATAGTTAACAGTTTTTGAATTCTGGTACGTAGTCCTTAATAATTTTAAAAAATAATCTCAATGGTGGTTTACTGATTAACAGTTAATGACCGAAATATCTGTTGGCAGATGAGAAAAGGTGTCGAGAGCAGGTCCACCACGTAGTTTTGCGGTTGAAGAACCTGCATCCGGTCTGCCACCGAATCAACCACATCCTTTGGGTTTGTTGAATAAATCCCCTGAAAAAAACACAGGGACGGACTGATGGACTGAGCAATATAACTCATCACACTGTATACGAGCTATTTATTGTAGAGAAGATGAATACACCCAGTTTACTATGCAGAATTGCTTTGGAAGAGAAGCGATTAGTGGACAAAAGGACAGAATGAAGAAATTTACAGTTGAATACATCTCTGTAATTCTTCAAATGAGGTTCTCACCGTTCTCTTTTTCTTCACCTGATCGAGAGTTAATTCCAATTTTTGTTGTTGTTGCCCTGACTTGGCTTTTTTCAAGTTTACTGGCCATAAGTCACACATAAACATTTCGTGTTATGACAATGGCCCCGGAATGAAATACGGCTTTGCACGTAATTTCCCGTTTGCTACAAGTTAATCATTATCTATCCACAATAATACGTTTCAGGCTCACACACACACACATACAGGACGCCATTTATCTGAAATTTCACAATTTATTGTAAATTGAACCGTCCGCGAACTAATGAAAATAATTAATAACAAAATGAGATTCAAGGTAATGCACCGCCGTTTATGGATATCCACTAATACAGTGGCGGGACAACAGGCTTTTGCACGTTTTGCCTCTGAAATACGTCATTTCATTGATGCAATTACTACCTGGACACCCTGTATATCATCAACGTCAAAATATTTATTTTTATATTATACACAGAGTGTTTGAAACGTGTCAAAATTGCTGGAACCCATTACTACGCTATTTGTACAAATTTTGACTTTGTCAGTGTCAAACATACGTAAACTGTCATTTATGAACAATTTCTGAACCAAATAGGAAAACGTGCAACATGCTCAGATAATTTAACTAATGTTTGGATAGTTTTGGAGGAAATCAGACAACTGACAACATGTTCTAAAATGGTTTGAACTAATTTGACATATTTAGACACTTTCTGACCACTTTTCCTACATGTTGCAGAATACTGATACTGTTTTAGATACATTCAACATTTTTAGATGCGTCAAAGCTATTTAGTACTTTGTTAACCGTTGTGGAAACATAACTAAACATTTCTAAACTTAATTAAACAATGTACAACATGTTCAGACAAACTTAGTCACCATCTGGACTAATTTAGACAGTGGACAACATGCTAAGACACTTTTAAACTATTTCTGAACGCTTTAGGCTAAGCAGAACTTGCTCAGACTGTTTAACTCATGTTTATACATGACTAAAACAAATTTCAACATTTTTCAGACACGTCAAGACAATTTACAACATGTTCAGGCAAATTAGGTCACGATTAGACACATTTGAAGGAATTTAGACAGTTGAGAACATGTTATAAACTGTTTTGGCTAATTTGGCAACACTTTAAGACAATTTGACATGTGTCAGATCAGAGCACAACTGTCAAAATCCCTTCCATTAAAGGATGAAACTATAACACTTAAAAAAACAAATACAATCAGGTTTAGAACACTTTTTACAGTTTCATGAGCAGGATTTTGACGGATGAAAACATGATTTACCCTAATATTGCATGGATGTGACTTTGACATGTGTCAGATCAGAGAGCAACAGTCAAAATCCGTACTATAAAGGTATAAACTACCACAAAAACCTAGTACAATCAGGTTTAGAACACTTTACACTTTCATGAGCAGGATTTTCCATTGATACAAAGTAAATTTAAAGTTTTCAAAGCAACCTTTCAAGTGTCCAAGTCAAAATTTGGTTTCCAAGGCAGTTTTCAAGGTTTCGAAGTCAAAATTTGGTTTCAAAGACAGTTTTCAAGGTTTTAAAGTCAAAATTTAGTTTCCAATGCAGTTTTCAAGGTTTTAAAGTTAAAATTTGGTTTCCTAATCAATTTTCAGGCTGTAAGTGTGAGTCTAAAGTTATGAAAGCAACATTTGAAGTGTCCAAGTCAAAATTTGGTTTCAAAGACAGTTTTCAAGGTTTTGAAGTCAAAATTAGGTTTCCAAAGCAGTTTTCAAGCTTTCGAAGTCAAAATTTGGTTTCCTAACCAATTTTCAGGCTGTAAGTGTGATAGTTTACTTGAAAATCATCAAAACTGACTCAAAATACCAATTTTAGGTCAATTCCCATTGATACAAAGTGAATTTAAAGTTTTCAAAGCAACCTTTCAAGTGTCCAAGTCAAAATTTGGTTTCCAAGGCAGTTTTCAAGGTTTTTAAGTCAAAATTTGGTTTCAAAGACAGTTTTCAAGGTTTTAAAGTCAAAATCTAGTTTCCAAGGCAGTTTTCAAGGTTTTAAAGTTAAAATTTGGTTTGCTAATCAATTTTCAGGATGTAAGTGTGATAGTTTACTTGAAAATCATGAAAATTGACTAAAAATACAAATTTTAGGTCAATTTCCATTGATATGAGGTGAGTCTAAAGTTATGAAAGCCACATTTGAAGTGTCCAAGTCAAAATTTGGTATCCCAAGCAGTTTTCAAGGTTTTAAAGTCAAAATATGGTTTCAAAGACAGTTTTCAAGGTTTTAAAGTCAAAATTTGGTTTCGAAGACAGTTTTCAAGGTTTTAAAGTCAAAATTTGGTTTCCAAATTCCTGGTCCAGAACCAGTACCAATTCTAGAAAATACCAAATTGTTAGGAAAAACTCCTTCAGGTGAGTTAGTTTACATTTTGTTTAAAAAAGTTCACCCTGTATAAACAGAGTGAGCAAAAAGTCTAAAAATTTCAAGTACTGGTAGAGGAAAGTGTGTTACAGTAATGTCCCCAGTTTCGACAAGATTGATTCATCTGGAACGAAGATACAGGGTGTCCATTTCCAGTTTCCTTGAAATCAACTGGGGTTTGATCAAGTTCACCATCTGTGTCCGCATTAATGTACTGTTTTCAGTGAGACACACTGTATATGTTTGACTAAAAGAAATTTTCAAATAAAGCATGAAAATGTACAAATTTTCTGAGCAGTCCAGTGATATTCAGAAGACAATTTGACTTCTGAGCGATCTATAATAATCCTAAAATATTTAACGTAACACTTAATTGTTCCAAATGGCATCAGAAACACCAAATATGCAAGGATTTTATCATAAATTGTTAAATTTGACTTCTGAACCATTACTAAAAATGAGAAGATCCTAAAAGGTTAAACCGTACACTTGAACATACCAAAATGGCTTCAGAAAACCATCAAATTGTCAAATTTTAATTCTGGACAGTCCAGTAAAATACATAAGCTTCAAAAATGTCAAACAAGTCTTCTGAGCTATTTATAATGACCAGAAGACCCTGAAAATCTCAAAGTTATCTTCTGAGAAACCCCAACAAAGAGTCAGAAGACCCTAAATTGTTAAATTTGACTTTTGAACCATCACTATAATTGCGAAGACTTGAAAACATTAAACCTAACCTTTAAACGTGCCAAAATGGCTTCAGAAGATTATTAAATTGTCAAATTTGACTTTTGGGCTATCCAGTAACATTCAGAAGACCCAAAAAATGTCAAATTTGGCTTCTGAGCCATCCATAATGACCAGAAGACCCTGAAATGTTAAACAAGAGCGTGCCAAAATGACTTCAGAAGAAGTAGTTCAGATTATTACAGTTTCTGAAGTCAAAATATGGTTCTCAAAGCAGTTTTCAAGGTTTTGAAGTCAAAATATGGTTTTCAAGACAGTTTTCAAAGGTTTTAAAGTTAAAATTTGGTTTGCTAATCAATTTTCAGGCTGTAAGTGTGATAGTTCACTTGAAAATCAAGAAAATTGACTGAAAATACAAATTTTAGGTCAATTTCCATTGATATGAGGTGAGTCTACAGTTATGAAAGCCACATTTGAAGTGTCCAAGTCAAAATTTAGTTTCCAAGGCAGTTTTCAAGGTTTTGAAGTCAAAATTAGGTTTCCAAAGCAGTTTTCAAGCATCCGAAGTCAAAATTTCGTTTCCTAATCAATTTTCAGGCTGTAAGTGTGATAGTTTACTTGAAAATCATCAAAACTGACTCAAAATACCAATTTTAGGTCAATTCCCATTGATACAAAGTGAATTTAAAGTTTTCAAAGCAACCTTTCAAGTGTCCAAGTCAAAATTTGGTTTCCAAGGCAGTTTTCAAGGTTTTGAAGTCAAAATTTGGTTTCAAAGACAGTTTTCAAGGTTTTAAAGTCAAAATTTAGTTTCCAAGGCAGTTTTCAAGGTTTTAAAAAACCTTTGGTGAACAAGTTGCAGAGTGGATAGAAGTGAGTGAACAAACTCTGGTATTTCGATTTTTTTTCCACCAGGAAGAGACGTGATGCAGCAAAATTGAAAATAAAGCATCACCAGAACCGCACATGAAACGGTAAGATTTCCAAACCGAAAACCATCACTAAAACGTCTTACAAGGAATGAATGATGGCCGGCGATAATTTGTTTAACATTTGTATTGGTCAAAGCGTTCAGGCGGAAAATATCAGCCATTTCGACGATTTTTTTGCCATCCATTTGTTGATTTTTCCTCGACGTTGCGTATATTTAACGTGGCGAACGGTACTTAAAATCTAATCAAAGAGGAAGAAGCAATTATAAAAAATATAAGTAAAACGAAGACGAAGCACGAGCCAGTTACATGAATGACGCCTATTAAAAAGTTGATTGTTCGTAGTCACAAGCGAGTGAGTTTAGGGGCAATGAGACTCGCATTATTGCGGTTAATGAGTGGAATCCGGATGCTAGAAGGGAATATAAATAACCATCACTGTCAGGGGAAACTGTATGAATTCATTCGGGAGTTTTCTAGGATACAATGTCGTTGGAATTTATATTTTTCTATAATACACCTCTCGATAGCCCATCGAATGCTTCCTAAAGAAATCTTCTAATTTCAGTTTAAAAAATCATTTTTTTTTGTCATAAAAATTTTCACAGTAGCGTAGATACAGGAAGACGACGTCACTGGACATTTTTCAAAAATTACAGTTTCCTTTAATTTTTTAATTCGAGAAAGTATAAAATTCTGATTCAAAAACTTATTACGTTCAAAGACCCAAAACTAACCCAACCCAACTTAAAAATTGTCCTAAAAACGGAAAATTGACTTCAGAGGCTTAAAAATTGTATTATTTCTGCAATACTAACCATATGACCATATTCATGTTCCTAACAGTAAACCATTTGATGTGCAACTTCATAATATGGTAATATTCACACTTGTTGCCATTTTGAATTGATTAATTTGGGTTAATTGGACAATCAAACCAATTTTCAGCTTTTGCCCACAATTCTATCTACAAAAAGTGACTTGAGCAACACAAAACAACGTTTACAAGTAGATTTTTGTGATCGGGAATTAGGTTTTACATTTGTAGCTTACAAAAGTGGAGTGAAGCCTTGTAATTGAACGATCCAATAAATTTTCAGCTTTTGTCTCCAATTCTAGCTAGAAAACTAGACCTAGGACTATAAAATTATGTTTTTGAATCAAATTTGAGGTCTGAAAGTGGATTTTTACATTCTCAGCTTAAAAAACAGCTCTGAAAGCTTTTGATTGGACAATTCAGTCAATTTTCAGCTTTTATCCACAATTATAGCTAAACAACTTGATTTACGACTGGAAAACTATGTTTTTGAGTCAAATTTGTGTTCTAAAATTGGATTTTTACATCCTCAGCTTAAAAAACAGGTCTGAAAGCTTTTGATTTGACAATTCAGTAAATTTTCAGCTTTTATCCACGATTCTAGCTAGAAAACTTTATCTACGACTGGAAAACTATGTTTTTGAGTCAAATTTGTGGTCTGAAATTGGATTTTTACATTCTCAGCTCAGAAAACTGACCTAAAAGCTTTTAATTTGACAATCTAGAAAATTTTCAGCTTTTATCCACAATCATAGCTAGAAAACTATATTTTTGTCAATTTTGTGGCTTAAAATTGGAGTTTTACATTTTTAACTTAGAAAACAGGTCTGAAAGCTATTAATTGGACTATCAGATCAATTTTCAGCTTTTGTCTCCAATTCTTTTTAGAAAACTTAGTCTAGAACTAGAAAACTATGTTTTTGTGTCAATTTTGTGGTCTCAATTTGGATTTTTACATTCTCAGCTTAGAAAACAGATCTGTAAGCATTTAGTTGGACAAACAAGTCAATTTTCATCTTTCGCTCACAATTCTAGCTAGAAAGCTTGTTCTAGGACCAGAAAACTATGTTTTTGAAGGAAAATTGGATTTTTACATTGTCAGCTTACAAAACTGTCCAGAAAGCTTTTAATTGGGCAATCAAATTAATTTTCAGCTTTTGCCCACAATTTTAGCTAGGAAACTTGACCTAGAGCTAGAAAACTATGTTTTGCGCCAATTTGTGCGCTCTGGAACTACATTTTCATATTTTCTGGTTAGAAAACAGGTCTTAGTTTTTAATTGGGCAATCAAGTCAATTTTCATTTATTGTCCACAATTCTAGCTAAAAAGCTTGTTCTAGGATGAAAACTCTGTTTTTGAGTCAATTTTCATGACCTGGACTTAAACGTGAGACTTGTTAAGAATATGCAGGTTTTATGGGGGCATATTTTACGTTTTCATATTGTTGAGGCTTTTTAAATTTTTTGGATAATAAATTTTTGATTCTGTAGCTGTCAGAAAACTAAAAATCAACATTTCTTCCTGCTTGAAAACGTTTTTGCTACTTGACGTATCCAATGTATCATCATCGCAAGCCTAACCGAGTAAGAAGGATACAGTAATTGAGCGTATTTAAGTTTTTAGCACTAAATAAGCAGTGACATAGCACGAGTAGGATATTACAGTAGAATAACAATTACAGAACTTCCATATTATAGCAAAACAGCGTAATCGGTATGATCTAAAGTCCTTGCCCAGCCTTGAAAGTTACCATATTAGCAAAGACGAACGAACCGTATGATTTGACCATACCAGGTAACCGTGGTATGCACGACCAACTAGGTCGGGTCGTAGGTCACCGGTTTACCAGTTCGTGGCACGTGCTAAAAAACAATTTTACGCTTCTTAAAGCTGCCGAAGAAGGCCGTTTGTAATGGGAAAAAACGTGTGTTTTCTGGTTGGCGGGACTTTTATTCAACCAGCCAGACACCTGTCACCCTCAACACCTGATCATCAGGTAGTCCGTTAAAATACAAAACACTTCCTGGGAACACATGGATTCTAATGGGGTTGTCCTTATCTTTGGTAAGGTGTAACGACCACGTGGGACTGAAGCTCGAGTTAATAGGGGTTAATGATAGATGTACCGGTTCTTTTTGGGTGGAATGAACTATGCAGGTCTTTTTTTAATTTCTTTCTTCACTTCCTTTGCTTTGACCTCAGTTTACTTATCTATTCTTCCGAGCAAAGTGTAAAGTAAATTTTCAACCCTAAAAACTACAGAGATGCTGCTGAAGATGAAATACCGCCCATCAACCTATGAAACTAAGCTGGTCGCTGACATTCATGGAAAAGTGACAGTTGAAGGGTAACTGTGGATCACTTTTCGAATAGTCCCTTTCATGACAGCTGTCAAAATACCACCCATAAACCTATAAAACTAATCTTGTTACTGATATTGCTGGAAAACTGGTAGTTTTGGACTACAGTGTGATTTTTATAGTTTTACGTTCTGGTTGAGTCAGATTTGACGTAAATGACAGTTGAAGGGTAACTGTGGATCACTTTTCAAATAGTCCCTTTCATGACAGCTGTCAAAATACCACCCATAAACCTATAAAACTAAGCTTGTTACTGATATTGCTGGATAACTGGTAGTTCTGGACTAGAGTGTAATTTTAAGACTTCTGCGTTCTGATTGAGTCAGATTTGACGTAAATGACAGTGGAAGGGTAACTGCGAATCACTTTTCGAATAGTTCCTTCATGACAGCTGTCAAAATACCACCCATAAACCTATAAAACTAAGCTTGTTACTGATATTGCTAGAAAACTGGTAATTTTGGACTAGAGTGTGATTTTTAGAGTTTTGCGTTCTGATTGAGTCAGATTTGACGTAAATGACAGTGGAAGGGTAACTGCGAATCACTTTTCGAATAGTTCCTTCATGACAGCTGTCAAAATACCACCCACAAACCTATAAAACTAAGCTTGTTACTGATATTGCTGGAAAACTGGTAGTTCTGAACTAGAGTGTCATTTTGATAATTTTACATTCTAATTGAGTCAGATTTGACATAAATGACAGGNTCCCGNGGCTNTTTCNTACTNGCCCGATTNACTATCTCNAGGTGCNCGTGTTANTAGGCCACCTGTCTAGAANNGNGGACAACACTNTGACNTNTGCTTTCTNCGCGTTACCCATTNCAGAGCAANCGTNATNNAACATTCNCCGNCGTNNNCCCCAANCNAANNTCCAAGGNGTNNNAGCTGGGAATTNTNTAGCTTTNTAAAAACACNCTAAGCGNATANANACTCGCNTCATTNCCTNCCTGATTTGAAGCCAACGNACTNNGCNNNTGANNGGGCGCAACGTGAGTCANGTNTTGGTNAGTANNNNCGNANCAGTCGTGNACGATANGCANCNATTCNCTATAACACANTAGGNCGTTCANCAGTGAGNNNATNNAACTGAGGTCAGGTGTCCTTANGNAAANNCCCAGCNNCNANGCNNGGNANCTCCTGCNGTNGNANCAGNCGGTGAAANGNGNTNATGAGACTCCGNGGAGAAAAACGGAATTCTCGTANCTGTCAGTATGAGAAGACCCCCAAGATACAAACTGTCAAACAACCAAACAAAATGTATTGTCAGTGAATCTCCACTTAAGACTAGACAAACTTTTTTCAGAATTTTGACGGTTATTGACAATTTTGTCAAATTTGACAAAACTGTTACTTTGAGGTTGTGCAAAATATTACAATTTTGTTTATAAAGCCTCACTTGCACTCAATTAAGTGAAACCTGTGTTTTTGCATTTTTGACAGCTTGTAACTCGGTTATTTTGACAGGTTTCGAGGATATTTTTTATATCAAATTGTAGCCCGAAGATTTCTCTTTAAAATGACCTACAGTGTGTACACAATAGTTGTCATAAAACAAGTTTATTTTATCACAAATTGCACTAAATTGTCAAACCTACATTTTTGCATTTTTGACCGCTTGTAACTTGGTTATTTGGACAGATATCTAGGAACTTTTTTATATCAAATTGTAGCCCGGAGTTTCCTCTTTAAAACGACCTACAGTGTGTCCACAATAGTTGTCACACAACACGTTTATTTTATCACAAATCCCTCATTGTACTAAATTGTCAAACCTACATTTTTGCAATTTTGACAGCTTGTAACTCGGTTATTTGGACAGATATCTAGGAACTTTTTGATATCAAATTGTAGCCCGATATTTTCTCTTTAAAACGTCCTATAGGATGTCCACAATAGTTGTCACACAACAATTTTATTTTATGACAAATCCCCAATTGCACTAAATCGAGTCAAACCTGTATTTCTGCATTTTTGACAGCTTGTAACTCGGTTATTTTGACAGATATGGAGGAACTTTTTTATATCAAATTGTAGCCCGAAGTTTCCTCTTTAATATGACCTACAGTGTGTCCACAATAGTTGTCACACAACACGTTTATTTTATCACAAATCTCCAGTAGCACTAAATCGAGTCAAACCTGTATTTCTGCATTTTTGACAGCTTGTAACTCGGTTATTTTGACAGGTTTCAAGGATATTTTTTATATCAAATTGTAGCCCAAAGTTTCCTCTTTAAAATGACCTACAGCGTGTCCACAATAGTTGCCAAAAAACATGTTTATTTTATCACAAATCTCCAGTTGCACTAAATCGAGTCAAACCTGTATTTCTGCATTTTTGACAGCTTGTAACTCGGTTATTTTGACTGATATCTAGGAACTTTTTTATGTCAAATTGTAGCCCG
Source organism: Ips nitidus (assembly GCA_018691245.2). Lineage (NCBI taxonomy): Eukaryota > Metazoa > Arthropoda > Insecta > Coleoptera > Curculionidae > Ips > Ips nitidus. The sequence continues at coordinate 3,465,053 of CM042801.1, read as the reverse complement.
AAGTTTCCTCTTTAAAACGACTTAAAATAGTTGTCAGACAACACGGTTATTTTATCACAAAACTGTCAAAAACATCGTTTAAGTGCGTTATAAGGATATACGCTGGAGACTTCAACAGTCAATTAGGCAAGAAACCTATTAATTATTTTTTATATTTGTTTTATACATGCCAGATATAGGAATTATTTAAATATTACCATGGATAAACAAATTTCTTTTATTTAGCAAAGTTTTTTATTTTTGTAGCCTCTATTTTTCAACCTAAACATTCAGTGGCGTGCATTAAAATCTAAGAAAATTACTTTAAAAGTAGAGAAATATTCCATTTTTCAAACAGATGCATCCTTGATTTTTGTTATCAAAAATCCTGTATTCTTCCAATTTTTCTGTCAAAATTACCATGAATGGTGATTAAATAAAATTATCACATTCAAAAGCAATTCCAATATGTACTAAGCGGTAATTATGCCACCAATAAAAACTGACCTTAAGACACCTCGAAGCCACATTCGTTTATTACACTTATCGATTCACACGGTCAAGAATCCCATCCAGAGCGAGCCGTACTTTATCTGATCCAACACCCTGTGTAATATCCTAACACTATAAAATCATAGGCGCCCCGAAAAAATCGTTTTAAACCATCCTCTTTAGAGCTCTTAGTAACCCACTGCACTGTGTAGGAAAAGTTGGGTTAAGGTGACCAAAAAGCGATTTATTAACCTGGAAACAGTCAATTTGTAGACAGGTAAAGGTGGTTAAAGTCCACGTACGCCACTGGTAAATATACAAAAAAAAAGCGTACTCATAAAAGTGGTCGAGACCTTTATCTTTGAAGCCCCGGGGCTCTAGTAAAACACCGAATCGTCTCATTTTTTTTCCTTTTTCTTCTTTACAACGGTCCTATCTACATCTCTATATGTTGAACTGTCAAATTGGCACTTTATCGCACAATTGCCCCGTTTGACGGCTAGTTTCGTTCGTTAAATAGCCTGTTAACTCGAGATGGGTGATATTGGGCGTCAATGGGAGCGGTACCGCACAATAATATTTTGTTTCCTTCAGTCAAACCAGATATACCAATGAAAATGAGTTAAAATGCATAAAACACAATTTATGTTGGCATTTTTGAAATCTGGGGGTTTATGACTCTGGAATTTGCTGTGTTGGTAGTAAATTGAATTTAAAATCCAGCGTCAAACTGTATTTTTTTCATCAGCTATTTTAAAGTGCTTTTTTTGTACTTATTTCACCTAATTTAAGGTCCTTTGATATAAATATAACCGTCCTGGAGCAAAATAAAAAATTGCCTAAGTTTTGTAAAAATAGCATATTTTTTGATACACGTTGCTTTGACCCTAAATTACTCCCTTACTTGACAAGCTACGTCAAAATGTCATTAGAAAACAAAAGATAGAGCAGATTTCAAGCTTTCCAAAAATATCCCCACATGAGTTGATTGATAAGTCCGTTTGGACGCTAGAGGGCGTTAAATTTCTTCACCATAAAATCACACATATTTTGTGACACTCGTTGCTTTGACCCTAAATTACTCTCTTACTTGACAGGCTACGTCAAAATGTCATAGAAAACAAAAGATAGAGCAGATTTCAAGCTTTCCAAAAATATCCCCCCATGATTTGATTGATGACACCGTTTGGCCGCTAGAGGGCGTCAAATTTCCTTTTCCATAATATCACATATTGTATTGTAAATATTTATTAGTCAGATTTCATGTATCTCTTAATCCGGCCGAGTTCCTGGCAAAGAAATGGTTAAAATGTTAAATTAGGTTAGGTTAGGTCTAACTCTGTTAGTTTTTGAGATATCAAAAAACCGACTGCACCAGCGTCTTTTCCGGGAAATTTTAACACAAAATGACACCGAGACGTCAACTGTAACTTGACAAATAAAAAAGTTGTATTTTTTGACGGTTCCAGGCCGCCATTTTGAATTTTCTGTCAAAATATTGACTTGCACCTCATTTTAAAGGAAGTTTCACGTAGTTTTAAGAAATGACAGACAAAATGGCGTTCCATGCCGCAATTTTGAATTTTCTGTCAAAATATCGACTTGCACCTCATTTTAAAGGAAATTTCACGTAGTTTTAAGAAATGACAGACAAAATGGCGTTCCAGGCCGCCATTTTGAATTTTCTGTCAAAATATCGACTTGCACCTCATTTTAAAAGAAATTTCACGTAGTTTCTAGAAATGACAGACAAAATGGCTTTCCAGGCCGCCATTTTGAATTTTCTGTCAAAATATCGACTTGCACCTCATTTTAAGGGAAATTTCACGTAGTTTCTAGAAATGACAGACAAAATGGCTTTCCAGGCCGCCATTTTCAATTTTCTGTCAAAATATTGATTTGTACCTCATTTTAAAGGAAATTTTACGTAGTTTTAATAAATGTCAGACAAAATGGGGTTCCAGGCCGCCATTTTGAATTTTCTGTCAAAATATCGACTTGCACCTCATGTTAAATAATTGAAATTTCACGTAGTTTCAAAAAATGACAGACAAAATGGCGTTCCAGGCCGCCATTTTGAATTTCCTGTCAAAATATTGACTTGCACCTCATTATGGAGGAAATTTCACGTAGTTTCTAGAAATGACAGACAAAATGGCGTTCCAGGCCGCCATTTTGAATTTTCTGTCAAAATATTGACTTGCACCTCAATTTAAAGAAAATTTCACGTAGTTTTAATAAATGTCACACAAAATGGCAGTCCAGGCCAGTTTAAATGCAATATAACACAGTTTCAGACAGTATTTCTAAAATTTGTAGGTTACAGCCCTGAAATTTGCAGTGTAGGCAATAAACTGTTCTAAAAATCCAGGGACGTACTGAATTTTTCCTTAAAAACCCTTCACTTCAGTGAAACTGTCATAAATACCACTGAAAATTAAAAAAAATCAGTTTAAATGCAACAAAACACAGTTTAAGACAGTATTTCTAAAATTTGTAGGTTACAGCCCTGAAATTTGCAGTGTAGGCAATAAACTGACCTAAAAATCCAGGGACGTACTGAATTTTTCCTTAAACAACCTTTACTTCAGTGAAACTGTCATAAATACCATTGAAAATTAAGGAAAATCAGTTTAAATGCCATAAAACACAATTTAAGACAGTATGAAGGTTACAGCCCTGAAATTTGCAGTGTAGGCAATAAAGTGTCCTAAAAATACAGGGACGTACTGCATTTTTTTATAATCAACAATTTACTCATAAATCCTATTAAAATTGAAGGAAAGTCAGTTAAAATGCAACAAAACTCAAAATATTTCCATAATTTAGGTTATTTTCTGTAATTTTTCCTTATTAAATCATCATTTTTAGTGACACTTTGTTTTGCTTTCCTTATTTTAATATATCCAGCCGCTCATCTGAATATGTCCATACTTATTACATCTAAAGACCAATAATACTGTTTAGAAAATGCAAAACACTTTATTTATGTGACAAAATGAATTATTAATGTCACAAGCCATAAATATAGTTATATGTTTTAAAGTTTTAAGTAGTAATAAATTAACTGGTTTTTTTATGATAAAATCTCTCAGCTATACTGAATCATATTCTCCTGTCGTTTTCGTGTATTTTGTGGCATTTTCATGATTAATAATTGACTAATGCAGTTTTTCAGATTTTGAGGGACAAAATTACGTCATAAAAAATAATCAGGGCAAACTCAAGTAATCCCCTACAAAAACCTGACTCTCTCCTTTTTGAGATATTTTTGACAAAAACGTACATTTCTGAAATAGCAAAGAGAAGACTGTCACCTCCAAATTTGAGTTTAGTACAGGGTGGCTCAAAATCACTCTCCTCTGATTACAAAGAATATGGCAAAACATTAGAAATTTACTATTTTTCTGTCCTTATTACATTTGACCTTAAAGGCTTTTTTTACAGTTTTTTATCGTGTATCTGGTTTGACAACTCATAAACGACATTTTGACACCTGAAACTATGCAGATCCAATAGAATTGTGTTCCTCAAGACTATTTTTCCAAATTTTTGTCATTTAATCCTGAAAAATTGCTTTTTGCAAAAATTAAGATATTTCAACAACCAATAGAGTGATTGTCATCATTTTTTTGGTGAATTTTAGAGAATTGAATGGAAAAGACACCCTCTCTCTATCATCTTCTCCAGTGTTTTCAGGAGGAAGGATGAGAGACAGATTGGTCTGAATGACTTTACCTTTAGTTCACTAGTTTTCATAAGCTCAAAATTGACTAGGCTCTAAAAAATTGCATTTTTACTTGAATTAGGATATTTGTGCAACCAGTCAAATTATCAACCCCAATTTTGTGTGAAATCTATTTTTTACAAGCTCAGAGTTATCAGATATCTAATTCTCCTTCAAAAGAGTAGTACAACTGTATTGACTTTTTTTTGCGGTCAACAAATTGAAAAATAAAGAGGTCTGCTTTACAAAAGCATTCCTGTGAAGAATTGAAACATCAATCTTCCCCATGCAGATGAATTAAGACAGCTTAGAGCGAGTGATGCTGAAACTGTACTTAAGTAACGAGAGACTTTGTAAAATGTAAAAATCAAAATTGCTCCACCTTTCAATCACTCTATTGCTTAGAATAGCTTTGCTTTTAGTATTTTTTTTTTGGTGTGGAGTAATGGTTTTCCATTTGGTACCAACTGTAATTTTCTCGAAACCTTCGCTGTTAATTTGCTGAATACTTTTAGCGCTCCGAATTAGCATAAAACAACGATATTTGCGTGCGGCAGCCTCATTTATTTATTTATAGGTTTAATTAAGAGCCCACGGACATGACTTATAGGCTATCTTCGCTTTTACTAACTCCTTCTATTTACCATTCCAGATAGCAGATCGAGAGCCATGCAATTAATAACGCACTGGTACAATTAGTCCTTTTGAATTTGCCTAGTTGTTGACACTGCGACCGACTGAATAAATCATGGTGTTAACATGGAAACTGAATAACGTTTTTCTTATGTAGACGCAGCTGGAAATTTCAATACAGGTTTTTCATTCGATGACATGGAAAATGTAGATTAAATGTGTGTGAATGACCTCGCTTGCTAAAATTGATTTCAACCCAATAGTCGATTTTGAGCTTATGAAAACTAGTGAAGAACTTTAGTGAATTAAATGAATTTTGGATACGGTATTCTCCCATTCAATTTGCTATAATTCAACAAAAAAATGATGTCGATAACTCGATTGGTTGTTGAAATATCTTAATTTCAACAAAAATGGGATTTCTAAATTTGATCTTATGAAAACTAGTGAAGGACTTTAGTGAGTTAAATGAATTTTCGATATGTTATTCTCCCATTTAATTTGCTATAATTCAACAAAAAAATGATGTCGATAACTCGATTGGTTATTGAAATATCTTAATTTCAACAAAAATGTGATTTCTAAATTTGATCTTATGAAAACTAGTGAAGAACTTTAGTGAGCAAAATGAATTTTGGATACGTTACTCTCCCATTTAATTTGCTATAATTCAACAAAAAAATGATGTCGATAGGTCGATTGGTTGTTGAAATATCTTAATTTCAACAAAAATGTGATTTCTAAATTTGATCTTATGAAAACTAGTAAAGAACTTTAGTGAATTAAATGAATTTTGGATACGGTATTCTCCCATTCAATTTGCTATAATTCAACAAAAAAATGATGTCGATAGCTCAATTGGTTGTTGAAATATCTTAATTTCAACAAAAATGTGATTTCTAAATTTGATCTTATGAAAACTAGTGAAGAACTTTAGTGAATTAAATGAATCTTCGATATGTTATTTTCCCATTCAATTTGCTATAATTCAACAAAAAAATTATGTCGATAACTCGATTGGTTGTTGAAATATCTTAATTTCAACAAAAATGTGATTTCTAAATTTGATCTTATGAAAACTAGTGAAGAACTTTAGTGAGCAAAATGAATTTTGGATACGTTATTCTCCCATTCAATTTGCTATAATTCAACAAAAAAATCATGTTGATAGCTCGATTGGTTGTTGAAATATCTTATATAAGTATATAATATACCTATATACAATCTTTATTTTCTCCTATCTATGTGGCTATCGATCACACGTGATTTTTCTGCCTATGTTTACAGGTTTTAGTTATACAGGGTGATTCCAAAGTTGAGGCTTTCCTTTCACCTGCGAATAGGGCTTCAAAAAATAAGGTTCAAGGTTAAATAAAATTCTTTCGAAATGTGAACAATAACGAAGATACAGGGTGTCAAAGTTTTACTAAAAAACGAAAAAATAACTTTAACTTAATTTTAACTGACAGGTTATTTCCTATCAACATACATTAACAATTTGTTTTTTTTTATTTTTTAACTTTTTTAGTTTTTGAGATATTTCAATTCGAAAATTGTGTCACTTTTTGTGAGTTTGCAGCGTTGTTGCCAGGTTTGAAGCCTTGTGAAGCTGTAATTTGCACTCCAATCTAGATTTTTTATATATCATTAGAAAGAGGATGAAAAATGTTACAAAATGTCGGTTGAGCGAATTTACTAACTTTTTCAGTTTTTGAGAAATTTCAATTCGAAAATTGTGTCACTTTTTGTGAGTTTGCAGCGTTGTTGCTAGGTTTGAACCTTGTGAAGCTGTAATTTGAACTCCAATCTAGATTTTTTATATATCGTTAGAAAGAGGATGAAAATTGTTACAAAATGTCGGTTGAGCGAATTTTCTAACTTTTTCAGTTTTTGAGAAATTTCAATTCGAAAATTGTGTCACTTTTTGTGAGTTTGCAGCGTTGTTGCTAGGTTTGAAGCCTTGTGAAGCTGTAATTTTCACTCCAATCTAGATTTTTTATATATCATTAGAAAGAGGATGAAAAATGTTACAAAATGTCGGTTGAGCGAATTTACTAACTTTTTCAGTTTTTGAGAAATTTCAATTCGAAAATTGTGTCACTTTTTGTGAGTTTGCAGCGTTGTTGCTAGGTTTGAACCTTGTGAAGCTGTAATTTTCACTCCAATCTAGATTTTTTTATATATCATTAGAAAGAGGATGAAAAATGTTACAAAATGTCGGTTGAGCGAATTTACTAACTTTTTCAGTTTTTGAGAAATTTCAATTCGAAAATTGTGTCACTTTTTGTGAGTTTGCAGCGTTGTTCCCAGGTTTGAAGCCTTGTGAAGCTGTAATTTTCACTCCAATCTAGATTTTTTATATATCATTAGAAAGAGGATGAAAAATGTTACAAAATGTCGGTTGAGCGAATTTTCTAGCTTTTTCAGTTTTTGAGAAATTTCAATTCGAAAATTGTGTCACTTTTTGTGAGTTTGCAGCGAAGTTCATGAATTTTGGATAATATGTTATTCTGCATTCAATTCTTCGCAAGTAAATTAACAATTTTGTTGTTGTGCACGCAATTCCTGTAATTTACCTTTAACCTGCAGCTAATCTGAGAAATAGTTTGAAAAATTCTTCAACGCACAGTCACGATTCGAACGCGTGTCAATATGACAACGATAATTTGCTTAAAATTTGCCCATTGGCTCGCTCAAATTCCATATTATTTACTATTGCAAGAGTAACGGTAGAAAATTCGTTGAAAAACTGCAAACAAACGGATCAACTTTATTAATTCTGCACTATTATGAACTTATAAATGAACTAGATACGTGATAATTCAAAGCTAGTCTTCATTCATTATCGTATGAAAGCCCTCCTGCAGTATTCAAGCAAGATAAACGACCATTTAGGATCAACAGGAAAAATTTCAAAGTTTCGTTAATTAGTGGCATCATCAGTATTCCGGTCGCATACCGTCATGATTCTGTCACTAGTCGAGCTAATGTGTATATTTAAGCGGATATTATGCAGTAGCGACCACATTAGATGTTAAATACTGGCAGAGTATCGAATTCCGAAGCAATGTTGCCAGATCTACCGTTAGAACGATATATCTACCGTTTATGGAGTTTTCTACTTGTTTTTTGTATATAATCTACCGTTTTTAATTACTTATTATTGCCATTATGTTGGTTGTAAAACTTTTTATATAATTTTTTTTTCAGTTTGTTGAATAGGAAATTTAGTAACAATTCTAAAAATACTCAAAATTATTCTCTAAAACCACGTGATGTCTGTCACTAATGTCAAAATTTGACTAGAATTTGCAAGAATTACATTTTAACACGAACGTTTTCGAAACAAGACGATTTTCTGAGTTTTAACAGTTATTTTGACAAATGTCACGTGACCGTCTAACTGAATAGTGTTCTACAATCACGCGACAACTGTCACTAACGTCAAAACTGTCAAACTGAGTTCAAAAATTGCAAAAATCAGGATTTAAAAACGCTTTCTTGCAGTATTTGATTTAAGACGTGTTTCTGAGAATTATGACCGTTATTTTGACAATTATCACGTGACATTCTAGCTAAATAGTGTACTACAATCACGTGACACCTGCCACTAACGTCAAAACTGTCAAACCATGCTCAAAAGTTGCAAAAATCAGGATTTAAAAACGTTTTCTTGCAGTATTTGATATAAAACGTGTTTTTGAGATTTATGACAGTTATTTTGACAATTATCACGTGACCGTCTAGCTAAATAGTGTTAAAGAATCACGTGACAATTGTCACTAACGTCAAAACTGTCAAACTGAGTTCAAAAGTTGCAAAAATCAGGGTTTAGAAACGTTTTCTTGCAGTATTTGATATAAAACGTGTTTTTGAGATTTATGACAGTTATTTTGACAATTATCACGTGACCGTCTAGCTAAATATGCTTGAAGATAATAAAATTTCTCTACATTGGAAAGTTGTGAATTGTTATTAATCATGGCATTAAATGTATCAAAAAAGGTAACCCATTTTTCATAAGAACCATCAAACTCAGGTAGAGATATTGGGGGCAGTTTTAAAGCCCCTGTTGACATTTGTGAAGTAGAAAAAATGGGCAAAGCATTGTTTGATTGATGCAGCGATTGTGTGGAACTCTTAAGATCAGTATTCAACATAGATTTAGCTTTGGACACTAACGCAAAATATATATCTTCAAAAAACTCTCTTTCATGGCCTTCTGAGGCATCTACTAATTCTAACTCTGTTTGTATTTCATCAAAATCTGGAAAGAGGGTGTTCTACAATCACGTGACAACTGTCACTAACGTCAAAACTGTCAAACTATGCTCTAAAGTTGCAAAAATCAGGATTTAGAAACGTTTTCTTGCAGTATTTGATATAAAACGTGTTTTTGAGATTTATTACAGTTATTTTGACAATTATCACGTGACCGTCTAGCTAAATAGTGTTCTACAATCACGTGACAACTGTCACTAACGTCAAAACTGTCAAACTATGCTCAAAAGTTGCAAAAATCAGGATTTAAAAACGTTTTCTTGCAGTATTTGATATAAAACGTGTTTTTGAGATTTATTACAGTTATTTTGACAATTATCACGTGACCGTCTAGCTAAATAGTGTTCTACAATCACGTGACAACTGTCACTAACGTCAAAACTGTCAAACTATGCTCAAAAGTTGGAAAAATCAAGATTTAGAAACGTTTTCTTGCAGTATTTGATATAAAACGTGTTTTTGAGATTTATTACAGTTATTTTGACAATTATCACGTGACCGTCTAGCTAAATAGTGTTAAAGAATCACGTGACAAGTGTCACTAACGTCAAAACTGTCAAACTATGCTCAAAAGTTGGAAAAATCAGGATTCAAAAACGTTTTCTTGCAGTATTTGATATAAAACGTGTTTTTGAGAATTATGACAGTTATTTTGACAATTATCACGTGACCGTCTAATTAAATGGTGTTCAACAATCACGTGACAATTGTCAGTAACGTCAAAACTGTCAAACTGAGTTCAAAAGTGGCAAAAATCAGGGTTTAAAAAAGTTTTCTTGTAGTATTTGATATAAAACGTGTTTCTGAGATTTATGAATTTTGACAATGTTCACGTGACTGCCTAGCTAAATTATCCTTTAAAACCACGTGTCATCTGTCACGAATGTCAACACTTAAAAAACAATTATGAATGAAAAAAATAAAAAAATCTGTATTTTTGAAGTACGGTTTTTACAGCAAGAATCAATGATGACAACTATCGAAAGACACCCTGTATAATAAAGTAAAATGAATGAATTTTTTTCTTCTACCGTTTTTTACCTGATTATTCTACCGCCATTAAATATTTTGACTTGGCAACACTGTTCCGAAGACGTTATCTGGGTTTTGTTTCCCAGTTCTCTGTGGTTTTTTTATAGGCAACCAGGTTTGATTTTTATCTTCTACAGAAATTTTGAAATTAGTAGCACAAAAAAAATGTCATTTTGGTCCATATTTGTGTCAAAATATTCGCATTTTTTATGGCAAAATGACAAAAGTTAAAGCAGCAGAATTCATGATTCAATGTAAAGTATACAGAGTGTTGTTTGACTAAAGTATTCGCTCGCTGATCATGTATAGATATGACTGGAGTTGATTAACCTGTCAGAAATTATATTGGTCCAAATCATGTTTTTTTGACCACCTACTGTTTACAGTGTATCTAATCACCTAGATGCTAATTCCTATCTTAATTACCATATCGACAGTCATTCTTACAAAGGATCTTCATTAACTTTCGACAATGACTTAATTTGGCCCGTTTAATCGACAACTTCGCCCATCTCTAAATTAATAACCGTATAACGTGTAATGGAAAATATTACTTATTGTTGTATCAACACAGACGCAGGTGGCTATTGATAGAGCTGGTCCATAAATAATTCTCTCCACTAGTTTTCTGTTCTCGACCGGGTCTTGTCAGTTCCGTGTGGGCGACAACATTTCTATGGGAAAAATCATTGTTATATTGGTAAGCTGAATTAAAGGTACTGCACGTAAGTATGTGTGTGAGCGTAAACCAGGAGTGGATTCAACAGATTCTGTTTTATTGGAGAAAAATTTCAATTTTAGACAGTTTCTTTCAATTAGCAGACGCTTTCTAAACATTTTTGCTCTCGTGACCAACTTCGGTGACTCTAACCGTTTCTGAGATATTCCCGGTTTTTTGGAAATTGCATTAAAATGTTGGACATTCCGTGTCTACGCCATTTTTGGGATTTCAGCGACTGTGATGCGCTCCAAATATTTGGAAAATTCAGAAATCTTAAGAAAATAGTAAGAAGTAATGACCAGTTTCTGGCAGTTCAGCGCTTTTCTCCCTGACTGTATCAAATTTTTTAATGTTTTTTCACACTGTTGGATAGGGAATTTAATGAGGATTCCAAAAATGTGATTAAAACAGTCATTTTCTCACTCCAAGTGGGTTTTACAGGTAATTTTACTCATGACTGTCCTTTCAAACTGTGTTTTTGGCAGTTTAAACTTTGACACCGCTTTTCTCCCTGACTGTATCAAATTTTGTACTGTTTTTAAGGTTATTGGATAGGTAATTTAATGAGGATTCGAAAAATGTGATTAAAACAGTCATTTTCTCACTACAAGTGGGTTTTACAAGCGATTTTTCCTCTGACTGTACTTTCAAATTGTGTTTCTAGCAGTTCAAACTTTGACACCGCTTTTCTCCCTGACTGTACCTAAATTTTGTAGTGTTTTTTAAGGTTATTGGATAGGAAATTTAATGAGGATTCCAAAAATGTGATTAAAACAGTCATTTTCTTACTCCAAATGGGTTTTAGATTCAATTTTACCCCTGACTGTCCTTTCAAACTGTGTTTTTGGCAGTTCAAACTTTGACACCGCTTTTCTCCCTGACTGTACTAAATTTTGTAGTGTTTTTTAAGGTTATTGGATAGGTAATTTAATGAGGATTCCAAAAATGTGATTAAAACAGTCATTTTCTCACTACAAGTGGGTTTTAGAGGCAATTTTACCCCTGACTGTCCTTTCAAACTGTGTTTTTGGCAGTTCAAAGTTTGACACCGCTTTTCTCCCTGACTGTATCAAATTTTGTAATGTTTTTTCACACTGTTGGATAGGGAATTTAATGAGGATTCCAAAAATGTGATTAAAACAGTCATTTTCTCACTACAAGTGGGTTTTACAAGCAATTTTTCTCTGACTGTCTTTTCAAACTGTGTTTTTGGCAGTTCAAACTTTGACACCGCTTTTCTCCCTGACTGTACCAAATTTTAAATGTTTTTTCACACTGTTGGATAGGGAATTTAATGAGGATTCCAAAAATGTGATTAAAACAGTCATTTTCTTACTCCAAGTGGGTTTTAGAGTCAATTTTACCCTGACTGTCTTTTCAAACTGTGTTTTTGGCAGTTCAAACTTTGACACCGCTTTTCTCCCTGACTGTACCAAATTTTGTAGTGTTTTTTAAGGTTATTGGATAGGAAATTTAATGAGGATTCCAAAAATGTGATTAAAACAGTCATTTTCTTACTCCAAATGGTTTTAGATTCAATTTTACCCCTGACTGTCTTTTCAAACTGTGTTTTTGGCAGTTCAAAGTTTGACACCGCTTTTCTCCCTGACTGTACCAAATTTTGTAGTGTTTTTTAAGGTTATTGGATAGGAAATTTAATGAGGATTCCAAAAATGTGATTAAAACAGTCATTTTCTCACTCCAAGTGGGTTTTAGAGGCAATTTTACCCCTGACTGTCCTTTCAAACTGTGTTTTTGGCAGTTCAAAGTTTGACACCGCTTTTCTCCCTGACTGTACCAAATTTTGTAGTGTTTTTTAAAGTTATTGGATAGGTAATTTAATAAAGAATCCAAAAATATACTTAACACAGTCATTTTCTCACTCCAAGTGGGTTTTAGAGGCAATTTTACCCCTGACTGTCCTTTCAAACTGTGTTTTTGGCAGTTCAAAGTTTGACACCGCTTTTCTCCCTGACTGTACTAAATTTTGTAGTGTTTTTTAAGGTTATTGGATAGGTAATTTAATGAGGATTCCAAAAACGTGATTAAAACAGTCATTTTCTCACTCCAAGTGGGTTTTAGAGTCCAATTTTACCCCTGACTGTCCTTTCAAACTGTGTTTTTGGCAGTTCAAAGTTTGACACCGATTTTCTCCCTGACTGTATCAAATTATGTATGTTTTTTCACACTGTTGGATAAAAAATTCAATGAGGATTCCAAAAATGTGATTAAAACAGTCATTTTCTCACTCCCAGTGGGTTTTAGAGTCAATTTTACCTCTGACTGTACTTTCAAACTGTGTTTTTGGCAGTTCAAACTTTGACACCGCTTTTCTCCCTGACTGTACCAAATTTTGTAGCGTTTTTTCAGATTATTGGATAGGAAATTTAATGAGGATTCCAAAAATGTGCTTAAAACTGCCACTTTTCCACTCCAAGCAATTTTGTCCCTGACTGTCAAACAGTGTGCACAAAAGTTGGAAAAATCAGGGTTTAGTAAAGTTTTCTTGCAGTGTTCGATACAAAACGTGTGTTTCTGAGATGTATGACAGTTATTTTGTCAGTGGTCACGTGACTGCCTAGCTAAATTATCATCCAAAAACCACGTGATATTTGTCCCTACTATCAAAACTGTCAAAATTTGTCTGAAATTTGAAAAAATTACAGTTTAACAAAATTTTCAAAACCATACGTGTTTCTGAGATTTATTACAATTATTTCGACAATTGTCAGTAAATTACTGGTAAATTACCAACTTTATTTATTTTATTATTGATAAAACAAAATCTCTAAAACAATAAATAACAAATCAAGACAGCCTTTTATTTTGACAATATTGACCGAAAATTACATTAATGAAATTAATAATGACAGTTATGACTAGAGTCCGGATTTCTAGGAATTCTGTTTTTTGTAAATAATAAACCTCCCAAAAAATACCAAAACAGTCTAGAAGCTTCCAAAAAAATTCTAGAATAGTCTAAGAATTTCCAAATGGCCCTAAAGCATTCCAGAACCTTCAATATGCTCTTAAAAACTGTCCAAAAACCTTTTAAATACTCCTCAAGTAGTTTAAAAAGCTTTCAAAACACTACGGGAACTCCAAAATGCTTCCCAAGCAGTAGAAAGCCTTCGAAAACGGTCTAAAAGTTTCCAAGAGGTTTTAGAACAGTTTAATAGAATCCAAATGCTCTTCAATATGCTCTTTAAATTGTCCAAAAACCTTCCAAATGATTAAGTAGTTCAAAAAAAATTTGAAAATTTTCAAAACAGTCTAAAATCTTCTTCTGAATCTGAAAAATGAAAAATCTTCTAAACTAAATTTTAGTTTTCCAATTAGGTTGTAATGCTTACCTTTCTTCAATAAGCACTGAAAAAAAACTCAGAAGAATTGAATTTACCGAAAAGTCGAAAAAAACCATCAACGTATTAAAGCCAATCGGTCGGGCACGGTGGCTTTGTAAAATAAAGTTTTATAAATCAAATTAAAAATCGCATTGTCATGCCGACGATCTTCAATCGGTCATTGGTGGGTGTTCTTCATTTTCTCGGTAGCAGTGTGACGAAACGCGATTGTCTTGCAGGGTGAGAAAACGCCATTAGCGGTTTTCAGATGAGATTGATTTTTTTTGAGCCACCCAATAAGCGTTTTTGTACTGCACGGCGTTGTGTAATTGAATTTCTCAGTTGTTCTTCTTTTTCACTTCTCTCGTACCATTTTTGTAATGAGCTCTGGTTTCGATGTTGCCGGTTATTTGGAAGAATTAGCCGATATGAAGAAAGGTCGTTTCGGAGCGAAGCAGAAGATGGTTGACGTCATAAGCTTCGAGTCACGAGATCGGCTGGTCACGTGCTCGATCAGATCGGGTTTCAGTGATATCGAACCCGCCGCCGATCGATTGACAGCTCAGATTTTGTTCACGATCTGTTTTTCGAATGTTTGTTAGCCATTGGCGTACCAAATTTTGTTTAAATATCTTCCTAATTACAGAATTGTTGTGTTAGTTAGAGAGAACAGTAACTGCCACTTTCCAATGTTGCCAAATGTTTCAAAAATTAAATACGAAACCAACTTTTTACACAAAAGCTTGATAAGACACATAGAAATCAAAAAACCTGCGCAAATGGGAATACAGATTTTTCTTCTGTCATATGTCAGTCATTATTGTCTAAAACAATTTATTTATTTATATTGGCATTTAGTCTCTACTGTCCTTTACAGTGTTGCTCTTACAATTTAAATTTTTACAACTGTCAACAAATAGTTAGTAGTCATAGTCACGTGACCGTTTTTGACAAATGTCAACTTTGATTACACAAAATTGCATAATCAAAATTACGTGTTTTATAAAATTTCAGCTTTCGCAACGTTTAAAATACATTTTAAAAGTCACGTGACTGTTTTTGACATGTGTGAACTGGTCGTTACAGTGTTGCAAGCTCAAAATTGTATTATCAACGTCACCTGACCTGTCTCCTTACAATTTCATCTTTTACAACTATCTAAATTTGATTTACAAATTTTTTAACTTTTAAATTACATTGTCAAGTCACGTGACTGTTTTAATCACATTTTTGGAATCCTCATTAAATTCCCTATCGAACAGTGTGAAAAAACATTAAAAAAATGATACAGTCAATGAGAAAAGCGGTGTCAAACTTTGAATTGCCAAAAACACAGTTTGAAAGGACAGTCAGGGGTAAAATTGCCTCTAAAACCCACTTGGAGTGAGAAAATGACTGTTTTAATCACATTTTTGGAATCCTCATTAAATTCCCTATCGAACAGTGTGAAAAAACATAAAAAAAATGATACAGTCAATGAGAAAAGCGGTGTCAAACTTTGAATTGCCAAAAACACAGTTTGAAAGGACAGTCAGGGGTAAAATTGCCTCTAAAACCCACTTGGAGTGAGAAAATGACTGTTTTAATCACATTTTTGGAATCCTCATTAAATTCCCTATCGAACAGTGTGAAAAAACATAAAAAAAAAATGATACAGTCAATGAGAAAAGCGGTGTCAAACTTTGAATTGCCAAAAACACAGTTTGAAAGGACAGTCAGGGGTAAAATTGCCTCTAAAACCCACTTGGAGTGAGAAAATGACTGTTTTAATCACATTTTTGGAATCCTCATTAAATTCCCTATCGAACAGTGTGAAAAAACATAAAAAAAATGATACAGTCAGGGAGAAAAGCGGTGTCAAACTTTGAATTGCCAAAAACACAGTTTGAAAGGACAGTCAGGGGTAAAATTGCCTCTAAAACCCACTTGGAGTGAGAAAATGACTGTTTTAATCACATTTTTGGAGTCCTCATTAAATTCCCTATCGAACAGTGTGAAAAGTGTGAAAAAACATTAAAAAAATGATACGGTCAATGAGAAAAGCGGTGTCAAACTTTGAATTGCCAAAAACACAGTTTGAAAGGACAGTCAGGGGTAAAATTGCCTCTAAAACCCAATTGGAGTGAGAAAATGACTGTTTTAATCACATTTTTGGAATCCTCATTAAATTCCCTATCCAATAACTTTATAAAACAATACAAAATTTGGTACAGTCAGGGAGAAAAGTGGTGTCAAAATTTGAAAAATCTTTTACAACTGTCTAAATTTGATTTACCAAATTTTCTAAATATAATATCTTTGAAAGTAAAGCAAAGAAAGGCCCACGAATGACTTTAAAAAAATGGCATCGTTGCCCCGAGTTCGTCCCTGTCGTCGCAGGGCCGGAATAAGAAAATTTGATAAAAATCAAAATATGATAGTGGCAGATAAAAAATTGAATATCTCAGAAAGTAAAAGAGTTTTCAAGGTGGTTTTTGCGCTGAATTATCAGGGACACTCTAAGGAACGACATATCCAAAAGTCACACTTAGTAATTAAGTCCTCCCAGGTTTTCACAGGGTCGGAATGAAAAAATTGTAAAAAAAACTACAGAATCTGGGTGGCAGTGAACCTACAGTCAGATTTTGAACCATAACTCCTAAAAGAGGTAGGAGAAAATTTTGGTCACGTGACTGTACAGGCCACTACGGAACTTTGAGCGAGTTAGGCAATTTTCGATACAACGCACCGTTTTTGAGATATCGAAGAGAATGATACTGATGAGGTAACACTCATTAAACTTGCGTAGTACCTAAATTTACTTTCAAGCATGATCTTCCAAACAGCTAGTTAAGGCTGTAGGAAAGTGACAGCTGTCACATTTAGTACAGTTATTAGGCTAGGTTAGGTTGACAGCTGTCATCAATTTTAGCTCAGGTCATGCTGTATAGTTTGCTAGATAACACACACTAAATTTGAGTAGTTTCTAAATTTGCTTCTAAACATAAACTTCAAAACAGCTAGTTCTGTAGGAAAATGACAAATTTAGTACAGTTTAGATTGATTTCACACAAATTTCAGCTCAGTTAATGCTGTAGTTTCTGAGATATTAAGCATCAAACTAGCTTTGGCGTTTTGTATTATCTTCATTTCTTCCTATACCTTTCCCACCATTCTTCTGATCAAATAATCAAATTGTCAAAACTTACAGTGTCATGTAACATTACTTAAAACAACTTTTTTGAAGAATTTTTAAAAGAAACGCCACTGGTGAAGATCTACAACACTCTCATTCTGACCTCGACAGTTTCGTTCTTCAATACATGTCATTCTTGCAAGCGAGCCCATTTATATCGCGTGCCGTACCATTTTATGGTCGGTTTTTTTTTTCCTTTTATAGTACCATTTTTTTTTTATATACAGGGCGATACCGACCATTAGACGCTTTATGGGCGTCTCAATCAAAATCTGTCGAGCTCTTTTAATGGTCTTGAAAGAGTACAGTTTGGAAGATCGTATCTCTTCCGGAAAAAAATCCTTTTGTTATCGATGAAGCTGTACAATTTTTGGAACAGGAAACTGCGATTAATCGGTTAAATTTTAAGCGGTTCCATTTTTGGATTTCCGCTTGTTTTGCTTTGCAGAGGAAGAGCTTGTTGGTTTTTTAACGGTTCAGTACGTTTCGCAATTAACAGCAAAATCGGTCTGGATTTAATTAAGAGCGATGGGAATCTTCATTCATGCACTTTCGCCCATTAATCGTGCTTTAAATTGATTTGGTCACATTAAAAGGTGATTTGCTGTTTGAATAACTTACATTTCCCAGCAGTGTCAATGTAATAGACCAAAAGTCATGACAGAAACTTGCAAGAGAAGAAAAATCATCAAATACTTAGGAAAAACCATTTTAAAAGCAGCAGAGAAAGGATCAGATGAACTGTACAATGAAGTAAAAAAAGAACAGTACAGAAGACAACTAGAACATTAAATTCTCAAAGGGAATGTAATAAAATTTGGGAAATAACCGCAGAATTATTAACAGTGAAAGAAATAGGCCAAGAACAGTGTTGTCAACCCTTATAAACTCACTTTTCACTCACTCACTTTTCACAAATTCACAAGTTTTTTGAAGTTTTGCTTTAATTCTTATACTTTACAAATTCTTTAAGTGTCCACATTAAGTGCTATCATTACGTATACTTAACTTTGCTGGCAAAATTCAGCTAATGAACCTATAAAATTCACTTAAAATCATTTAGAAGGGTATTGCATTTGAGCAAGTTTTTTTACTTTTATAGCTTCATAGAGTTTCACACTGCGCAAATTTTGACAGTTTTAACGTTTGTGACGTCAAACTAAAATATCATTTACTTAGAAAGTCACGTGACAACTGCCGAAATACCTGTCAAACAGCTTAAAACCATGTCTTGTCTCGAATACCGTATGAAAACTGTTCTAAGCTAGGGCTCTTGAAGTTTCCAGTTCAAATTGAGCAAATTTTGACAGTTTTGACGTTTGTGACGTTAAACTAGAACATCATTTACTTAGAAAGTCACGTGACAACTGCCGAAATACCTGTCAAACAGCTTAAAACCATGTCTTGTCTCGAATACCGTAAGAAAACTGTTCTAAGCTATGGCTCTTGAAGTTTCCAGTTCAGATTGAGCAAATTTTGACAGTTTTGAGTTTTGTAAGCACGTTTTGACGTCAAATCCTAAAACATCATTTACTTAGAGAGACATAAAAAACAACTGACACAAAAACTGTCAAACACCTGAAAAAACCACGACTTCTTTCGAATACCATAAGTCAGAAAACTGTTTTCTAAACTGTAGTCAGGGACAAACTTGCAAATTCCCACTCAGACTTAGAAAAGGAATTTTGACGTTTTGAGATCCTCTTGCAAATTTTCTTTCAAGACATGAGAAAATTTTGACAGCTTTGACGTTTGTGGCATTATCCTAGTACACCACTTACTCAGATAATCATGTAACTGCCAAAATAACAGTTAGGGACAAAATTGGCCGTAAAACTCACTTGTATTGAAAGAATGGCTGTTTTAAGCACATTTTTGAAATCCTCATGAAATTTCCTTTCCAATGACATAAAAAAAACACTACAAAATCTTGTAAAGTCAGAGAGAAAAGTGGTGTGAAAGTTTGAACTGTCAGAAACACAGTCTGAAAGGACTGTCAGAAACACAGTCTGAAAGGACTGTCAGAAACACAGTCTGAAAGGACAGTCAGGGACAAAATTGGCTGTAAAACCCACTTGGAGTTAGAAAGTGACTGTTTTGAGTACATTTTTGGAATTCTCATTAAATTTTCTTTCCAATGACATAGAAAAACAATTCAAAATCATGTAAAGTCAGAGAGAAATTGATGTGACAGTTTGAACTGTCAGAAACACAGTTTGTAAGAACAGTCAGGAACAAAATTGACTGTAAAACCCACTTGGAGTTAGAAAATGACTGTTTTAAGTACATTTTTGGAATTCTCATGAAATTTTCTTTCCAATGACATAGAAAAACAGTTCAAAATCATGTAAAGTCAGAGAGAAAAGTGGTGTGAAAGTTTGAACTGTCAGAAACACAGTTTGAAAGGACAGTCAGGGACGAAATCGCCTGTAAAACCCACTTGGAGGAAGAAAATGACTGTTTTAAGTACATTTTTGGAATTCTCATTAAATTTTTTTTCCAACGACATAAAAAATTACTACAAAATTATGTAAAGTGAGAAAGAAAAGTGGTATGAAAATTTGAACTGTCAGAAACATAGTTGGTAAAGACAGTCAGGGACAAAATCGCCTGTAAAACACACTTGGAGTTAGAAAATGACTGTTTTAAGCACATTTTTGAAATCCTCATGAAATTTTCTTTCCAATGACATAAAAAAATCACTACAAAATTAAATAAAGTCCGGGATAAAAGTGGTGTCAAAGTTTGATCTGCCAGAAACACAGTTTTTAAAGACAGTCAGGGACAAAATTGGCTGTAGAACCCACTTGGAGTTAGAAAATAACTGTTTTCAGCACATTTTTAGAATCCTCATTAAATTTCCTATCTAACAGTGTAAAAAAACATTACAAAATTTGGTACAGTCAGTGAGAACAGCGGTGTCAAAATTTGACCTGCCAGAAACGCAGTTTGAAAGAACAGTCACAGAAAAAATCGCCTGTAAAACCCACTTGGAATAAGAAAGTGACTGTTTTCAGCACATTTTTGAAATCCTCATTAAATTTTCTATCCAATAACATGAAAAACCACTACAAAATTTGGTACAGTCAGGGAAAAAAGAGACGTGTCAAAATTTGAACTGCCAGAAACCAGAAACACAGTTTGAAATGACAGTCAGGGACAAAATCGTCTGTAAAACCCACTTGGAGTTAAAAAATGAGTGTTATAAGCACATTTTTGGAATCCCCATTAAATTTTCTTTCAAATGACATACAAAACCACTACAAAAACGTGTAAAGTCAGAGAGAAAAATGGTGTCAAAGTTTGCTCTGCCAGAAACACAGTTCGACAGTCAAGAACAAAATCGCCTGTAAAGCTCACTTGAAGTGAGAAAATGACTGTTTTAAGCACATTTTTGGAACCCTCATTAATACAATAATTTAATTATTGTACTTTTGTTTAGCAGGATGAAAAAAAACAATATCTTCTGCGCCACTGCTCTAAAAATTGCTAGACAACGGCAGCAATTAACCGGAAGACAAACAAGAAAAAAACCAGATCGGTATTGTCTCAAAGGAGTTATCAACCTCTTAAGCATGTATTTGATTTACCGAATATCTCACGGGTGGCT
Organism: Ips nitidus; assembly: GCA_018691245.2. Lineage (NCBI taxonomy): Eukaryota > Metazoa > Arthropoda > Insecta > Coleoptera > Curculionidae > Ips > Ips nitidus. The sequence goes on along the minus strand of CM042801.1, from coordinate 3,444,059 downwards.
GATCCTTAGCACGCGCCCCGCACGGCTTCTAATGGGCCTCCAGTAAATAAATGGGGGGGCCCCCGGGTGTTCCGCAAAGGGGCCGCCAATAATAAGACCATTGTTTACACACAGCTTTTTGGGAGTTCTATCGTCATAGCGCCTCGTTATCACAGTCAAAACGGAAAATTCAAGATGATGACTATGGAGTAACTGTTGTAGAACCAAAAAAATCCTAATTAGCCTACTAGAGAGCCCGCTGCGAACAGTTCCTCATAAGAAGAGTGATTAATTGGTATGTGGCCTAAGGGGGCTTTTTTGCCCCTTTTTTTCCCCGTTTTTATGACTTTATTAGATCATCTACCGGAGCTACTCCTAATGACCTCTGGGTGCATTCGAGAACCAGTAATTTTGTGTATCTTTTCCTCAATCACCTGCGGATTTCTACGCGGGCGTATACGGTTCAAAGCCGGCCACATGTTGGCGCAAAGCCGTAACAAAACATGTAAACAAAGTCCGAAACTGTACCAGAAAACCGTTTTAACACGATCATCGCGTGGAAAATCGGAATTTAACCAGGAAGTGGCAACGTCGCTCTTCTGGAAGAAAACACACGGTTGAGTTTTGGCATTACAAACACCCTAGTAAACTCTAGTATCAAAGCAGTGTTGCCGTATTTTTTCCACAAATCAAAACTACTCCACTAGTTCGAGACTGAGCAAAGTTTGACAAGTTTGACGTTTGTGACAGCTGTCGCGTTATACTTACACCATACCATTTACTTAGTCATGGGACAACTGTCAAAATCATAATCAAGCAGCTAACTGTTCTAAACTAAAACTCCTACAGATTTTTACTCAGACTGAGTCAATTTTGACGTTTATGACAGTTGTCACGTGGTGCTAGAACACCATTTACTTAGACAGTCACGTGACACCGGTCAAAATAATTGTCAAACAGCTAGAAACAATCTCTTGTCTCGACTATCATAACAAAACTGTTCTAATCGGTGCTTCTTGCAGATTCTAGCTCAGACTGAGCAATTTTTGAGAGTTTTGATGTTTGTCTCATCTGTCACATTATACTAGCATATCACTTACTAAGACAGTCACGTGACCACTGTCAAAATAATTGTCAAACAGCTAGAAACAACATCTTGTTTCGAATATGGCAAGAAAACTGTTCTAAACTATAACTCTTACAGATTTTAACTTAGACTGAGTAAATTTTGACGTTTATGACAGCTGTCACGTTATACTAGAACACAATTTACTTAGACAGTCACGTGACCACTATCAAAATAATTGTCAAACTGCTGGAAAACACGTCTTGTCTCAAATACTGTAAGAAAACAGTTCTAAACTGTGACTCTTGCAGAATTTAGCTCAGACTATGCAAATTTTAATATTTTTGACGTTTCTAACAACTGTCAGATTATGCTAGAATATCATTTACTTGACAGTCAAGTCACAACTGTCAAAATAATTGTCAAATAGCTAGAAACCACGTCTTGTCTGGAAGGTCATAAGAAAACTGTTCTAGGCTATAACTCTTACAGATTTTGAAGTCAGACTGAGTAAATTTTGACGTTGGTGACAGCTGTCACGTTATACTAGAACACAATTTACTAAGACAGTCACGTGACCACTGTCAAAATAATTGTCAAACTGCTGGAAATCACGTCTTGTCTCAAATATTGTTAGAAAACTGTTCTAAACTGTGTCTCTTGCAGAATTTAGCTCAGACTATGCAAATTTTAATATTTTTGACGTTTCTGACAACTGTCAGATTATGCTAGAATATTATTTACTTGACAGTTAAATGACAACTGTCAAAATAATTGTCAAACTGCTAGAAACCACGTCTTGTCTCAAATATCGTTAGAAAACTGTGACTCTTGTAGAATTTAGCTCGGTCTGAGCAAATTTTGACAGTTTTGATGTTTGTCTTATCTGTCACATTTACTAGGATATCACTTACGAAGACAGTCACGTGACCACTGTCAAAATAATTGTCAAACAGCTAGAAACAACATCTTGTTTCGAATATGGCAAGAAAACTGTTTTAAACTATAACTCTTACAGATTTTAACTTAGACTGAGTAAATTTTGACGTTTATGACAGCTGTCACGTTATACTAGAACACCATTTACTTAGACAGTCACGTGACCACTGTCAAAATAATTGTCAAACTGCTAGAAACCACGTCTTGTCTCAAATACTGTAAGAAAACTGTTCTAAACTGTGACTCTTGCAGAATTTAGCTCAGACTATGCAAATTTTAATATTTTTGACGTTTCTAACAACTGTCAGATTATGCTAGAATATTATTTACTTGACAGTCAAGTCACAACTGTCAAAATAATTGTCAAATAGCTAGAAACCACGTCTTGTCTGGAAGGTCATAAGAAAACTGTTCTAGGCTATAACTCTTACAGATTTTAAGTCAGACTGAGTAAATTTTGACGTTTGTGACAGCTGTCACGTTATACTAAAACACAATTTACTAAGACAGTCACGTGACCACTGTCAAAATAATTGTCAAACTGCTGGAAATCACGTCTTGTCTCAAATACTGCAAGAAAACTGTTCTAAACTGTCTCTTGCAGAATTTAGCTCAGACTATGCAAATTTTAATATTTTTGACGTTTCTAACAACTGTCAGATTATCTAGAATATCTTTTACTTGACAGTTAAATGACAACTGTCAAAATAATTGTCAAACTGCTAGAAACCACGTCTTGTCTCAAATATCGTTAGAAAACTGTGCTAAACTGTGACTCTTGCAGAATTTAGCTCAGACTATGCAAATTTTAATATTTTTGACGTTTCTAACAACTGTCAGATTATGCTAGAATATTATTTACTTGACAGTTAAATGACAACTGTCAAAATAATTGTCAACCTGCTAGAAACCACGTCTTGTCTCAAATATTGCTAACTGTCAAATCTCAAATTTAGAAAACTATGCTAATCAGTGCTTCTTGCAGATATAGCTCAGCTCAGACTGAACAAATTGTGACATTTTTGAGGTTTTTGACAGCTGTCACGTTCTACTAGAACATCATTTACTTAGAAAGTCACGTGACAACTGTCAAAACAATTGTCTAACAATTACTTACCACGTCTTTTCTCAAATACTGTAAGGATACTGTTTTAACTGTGATTCTGGCAGATTTGAGCAAATTGTGATGCTTTTGATATATGTGACAGCTGTCACGTTATACTAGAACACAATTTATTTAGACAATCACGTGACAACTGTCAAAATAATTTTCAAACAGTTAGAAATCACGTCTTGTCTCAAATACTCTAAGGATACTGTTCTTAATTGTGACTCCTGCAAATTTGAGTAATGCTTTTGATTTTTGTGACAGCTGTCACGTTATACTAGAACACCAATTATCTAGACAATCACGTGACAACTGTCAAAATAATTATTCTCGAGGCCTCAAATATTCATAAACTTATTAACTTTTTATACTTAACTTTATGTACTTAACCTGATTTTTAAGTGTTTGAAGTGTTGGTAACAGGTAAAATAGCAATTTTTGGATCAGATTAGGTTAGGTTAGGTGAAATTTGATGTTAAATATGGCTTTACACTAAAATTCTCTCTCAAAGCTGCCTTATATGAAAAATACTAAAATTTTAAAATTTTTGTTTTTTAGAGTTCAACAGTCAATTAGATGAGCAACCCTTCAGGCAAACTAAAATGACCAGAAAGATTTTTTTGCTTCACTCTGTATTATTTAGACTAAAACAATCTTTATTGCTGTGTTGAAAACTGTGTTTAATCTCGTTTAATATTTATGGTAAATAAAGTTATTCAATCTGGCAACTTGTGGCCGTTCACACGTCCAAAACTAGTAATTTACGCCGGTCACAATTATCAAACAATATTTTGTAATAGTCGTAATTATTGTTATTAAATGGTGTAAAGGTAGGAAATACGATTAATAAAATCAGTTTCTTGGTTGAACGCCCACGAAATGTCTCAAACTGGTCAATCAGCGCAAATTAAACGTTTTTCAGCTCGACCTAACGTGAAAGTGATACTCGAAATGAAAATCTGCGATCAGTGATTCGGATAATCAACTAAACACACAGAAAATCACACGGATCGACAACACTGATAAAACGCGTCTACACACCCTGCTTGGACGCTCATGGTTGAGTTTGATCAGGAAATTTCAATTTCTAGAACCAACTAACTCATTGACTGGGTTTTATTCATGAAAACGACTACTAAAAACTCACTCTGTCTGTGTGAAATCGTCGATTTTTCACCCTGCTTGGCTGGTCAATCGAAGTTATGTTTACTTTGTTACGCCACTGATATGGATGGTCGGTGATCCGCGCTACCCTGTATGGTTATGAACGTCCCTGAACAGTGTTGCCACTTTTTGAAAAAAAAAATCTACAGGACCTCCACACACAAGATGAATAAATCTGATTTTTCAAATCAAGAACAATTTAAAATCTTAATGTATCACTTTTTAGTGAACACGTGACATATTCCATCTCTTTCCAACTTAATTCTTCTAGTTAAGTACCTTTTTTAGTAGCTCTCTCTTACAGTCACTCATCTCCTCTTAATTCGTTTGATTCCAACCATTTCTCTTCTTCTCCACCACTTTTCCTATTAATTCTCCCATGACTTACTTGAAAACTGGCTTTTAAGCACAGAACTTTGATTTTGATGTCAATTATGATGAAAATTACTTTGATTCAAAGACTTTTAGTCTTAAAGTTGACCTGGAAACTTACAGATACACTGGAAAACTATGGAACTGTGTTAAAAGCTTAGAAGCTTGACTATCAAGTCAATTTCTTTGACAATTACCCTGATTTAAACACTTTAAGCCTTAAAGTTGAACTGGAAACTTATAGATACTTGGAAACTATGAAAACTGTCATAAAAGCTTAGGAATTTGACTATTTACTTTAATTTTCACGTTTTCTACTTTGATTCAAATACTACAAGCTTAAAAATCGACTTAGAAACTGACTGACTTACTTGAAAACTTTGAAAACTTGCTTTAAAGCCCAGAAAATTGACTATAAAGTTAATTTTGATGAAAACTAGTTGATTCAAAGACTTTTAGTCTTAAAGTTGACCTGGAAACTTACAGATACACTTGAAAACTATGAAACTGTGTTAAAAGCTTAGAAGCTTGAATATCAAGTCAATTTCTATGAAAGTTACCCTGATTTAAAGACTTTAAGCCTTAAAGTTGAACTGGAAACTTACTGATATACTTGGAAACTATGAAAACTGTCATAAAAGCTTAGGAATTTGACTATTTACTTCAATTTTCACGTTTTCTGCTTTGATTCAAACACTGCAAGCTTAAAAATCGACTTAGAAACTCACTGACTTACTTGAAAACTTTGAAAACTGGCTTTAAAGCCCAGAAGTTTGACTATTAAGTCAATTTTGATGAAAACTACTTTGTTTCAAAGACTTTCAGTCTTAAAGTTTACTTGGAAACTTACAGATATACTTGAAAACTATGAAACTGTGTTAAGAGTTTAAAAGCTTGACTATCAAGTCAATTTCTATGAAACTTACCCTGATTTAAAGACTTTAAGCTTTAAAGTTGACCTGGAAACTTACAGATATATTGGAAACTATAAAAACTCTCTTAAAAGCTTATAAATTTGACTATTCACTAAATTTTCACGTTTTCTGCTTTGATTCAAACACTGCAAGCTTAAAAATCGACTTAATAACTGACTGACTTACTTGAAAACTTTGAATACTGGCTTTAAAGCCCAGAAATTTGACTATAAAGTTAATTTTGTTGAAAACTACTTTGATTCAAAGACTTTCAGTGTTAAAGTTTCCTTGGATACTTACAGATATACTTGAAAACTATGAAACTGTGTTAAAAGCTTAGAAGCTTGAATATCAAGTCAATTTCTATGAAAGTTACCCTGATTTAAAGACTTTAAGCTTTAAAGTTGACCTGGAAACTTACAGATATATTTGAAACTATTAAAACTGTCTTAAAAGCTTAGAAATTTGACTATTTACTTCAATTTTCACGTTTTCTGTTTTGATTCAAATACTGCAAGCTTAAAAATCGACTTAGAAACTCAGTGACTTACTTGAAAACTTTGAAAACTGGCTTTAAAGCCCAGAAATTTGACTATAAAGTCAATTTTGATGAAAACTACTTTGATTCAAAGACTTTCTATCTTAAAGTTGACCTGGAGACTTACAGATACACTTGAAAACTATGAAACTGTGTTAAAAGCTTAGAGGCTTGAATATAAAGTAAATTTCTATGAAAGTTACCCTGATTTAAAGACTTTAAGCCTTAAAGTTGATCTGGAAACTTACAGATATACTTGGAAACTATAAAAACTGTCTTAAAAGCTTAGAAATTTGACTATTCACTCAATTTTCACGTTTTCTTTTTTGATTCAAATACTGCAAGCTTAAAAATCGACTTAGAAACTCACTGACTTACTTGAAAACTTTGAAAACTGGCTTTAAAGCCCAGAAATTTGACTATAAAGTCAATTTTGATGAAAACTACTTTGATTCAAAGACTTTCAGTCTTAAAGTTGAACTGGAAACTTACAGATATACTTGAAAACTATGAAAACTGTGTTAAAAGCTTAGAAGCTTGACTATCAAGTCAATTTCTATGAAAGCTACCCTGATTTAAAGACTTTAAGCTTTAAAGTTGAACTGGAAACTTAGAGATATACTTGGAAACTATAAAAAGTGTCTTAAAAGCTTAGGAATTTGACTTTTCACTGAATTTTAAAGTTTTCTGCTTTGATTCAAATACTGCAAGCTGCAATCGACTTAGAAACTGACTGACTTACTTGAAAACTATGAAAACTGGCTTTAAAGCCCAGAAATTTGACTATTAAGTCAATTTTGATGATAACTACTTTAATTCAAAGACTTTCAGTCTTAAAGTTGAACTGGAAACTTACAGATATACTTGAAAACTATGAAACTGTGTTAAAAGCTTAGAAGCTTGAATATCAAGTCCATTTCTATGAAAGTTACCCTGATTTAAAGACTTTAAGCTTTAAAGTTGACCTGGAAACTTACAGATATATTGGAAACTATAAAAACTGTCGTAAAAGCTTAGAAATTTGACTATTCACTCAATTTTGAAGTTTTCTGCTTGGTTCGAATACTGTAAGCTTAAAAATTGACTTAGAAACTCACTGACTTACTTGAAAACTTTGAAAACTAGCTTTAAAGCCCAGAAATTTGACTATTAAGTCAATTTTGATGAAAACTACTTTGATTCAAAGACTTTCAGTCTTAAAGTTGACCTGGAGACTTACAGATATACTTGAAAACTATGAAACTGTGTTAAAAGCTTAGAAGCTTGAATATGAAGTCAATTTCTATGAAAGTTACCCTGATTTAAATACTTTCAGTCTTAAAGTTGAACTGAAAACTTACAGATATACTTGAAAACTATGAAAACTGTCATAAAAGCTTAGAAATTTGACTATTCACTCAATTTTCCCGGTTTCTACATTAATTTAAGAACTTTATAAGCTTTACTTTACATTTTTCTGGTTCACTCTAACTGTTTTGGAAAAAACAAATGTAAATTTCCTATAAACTGTCCGTTTACATACTAAACCATAAAAGTATTCAAATATTAGATTCTCAAAAGGAGATAAATCAGAAAAACCTTTTTTCTTGCCGCTTGATTTTTTCTCACACATTACAACAACTGCTTTGACATGGCCGACAACGCTCTGGCTATGGACGATAAGGCCGACAAATTTTAAAATTTGAACATTACGTGTCATAAAAGCAAAGTATTGCCGTTTTGTGAGCGCGATACAACCAGATAATACCCCGTTTTCGCCTACTATGGCAGTGTCCGAACAGAATTCTGGTTGCGAAAATTTCGGATTGCCGTAACAAAATATAATAATGCGGTTATGTTATCTTGGCCAAGTTATCGCCGACTTACGCAAATTCGTTCGTAATTAGTCTGAAAAGCATCAAAATTATTATTTTAATAGATTCGGCGGCCAATTACCGTGCGTTCTATACATAATCCATAAGTTTTTTCGCAATTAAAGTCGCGTGCTCAACCGCCTGTTTAGATTACCAACGAAGAATACAGTGGTCTAACTGTACTCTTTTCGTTATACAGGATGTTACAAATTCGATTCTAGTTTGTGTGTGGAAAAAAAATGATAAAAACAAGTAATTTACTATATTTGTGAGTAATTTGAACATCCAGTATAGTCACAGTAACTTGTTTGTCCACAAAGTGCATTACCAGTTTATGTATGACAATCTGAATAGGAAAAAAGTGTACTGGAAACAGTTTTCTGCAAAGTAATCCACAATTTTCAGTGCAGTAATGAAAAAAGCAAGTAATTTACTATATTTGTGAGTAATTTTAACTGCCAGTATAGTCACAGTATCTTGTTTTTCCACAAAGTGTATTGGACGTTTTTTCTTGACAATTTGATTTGGAAGAAGTGTGCTGGAAACCGTGTTTTGCAAAGTAATGCACAATTTTCAGTGTAGTAATGAAAAAAGCAAGTAATTTACTTTATTTGTGTGTAATTTGAACATCCAGTATAATCACAGTTTCTTGTTTTTCCACAAAGTGTATTGGACGTTTTTTCATGACAATTTGATTTGGAAGAAGTGTGCTGGAAACCGTGTTTTGCAAAGTAATGCACAATTTCCAGTGTAGTAATGAAAAAAGAAAGTAATTTGCTATATTTGTGAGTAATTTGAACATCCAGTATTGTCACAGTCTCTTATTTTTCCACAAAGTGTATTGCACGTTTTTTCATGACAATCTGATTTGAAAGAAGTGTGCTGGAAACCGTGTTTTGCAAAGTAATGCACAATTTTCAGTGTAGTATTGAAAAAAGCAAGTAATTTACTTTATTTGTGTGTAATTTGAACATCCAGTATTGTCACAGTCTCTTATTTTTCCACAAAGTGTATTGCACGTTTTTTCATGAAATTTTGATTTGACAGAAGTGTGCTGGAAACAGTTTTGTGCAAAGTAATGCACAATTTTCAGTATAGTAATGAAAAAAGCAAGTAATTTACTTTATTTGTGTGTAATTTGAACATCCAGTGTAGTCACAGACTCTTGTTTTTCCACAAAGTGCATTACAAGTTTGTGTATGACAATCTGCATAGAAAAGAAGTGTACTAGAAACAGTTTTGTGCTAAGTAATGCACAATTTTCAGTACAGTAATGAAAAAAGCAAGTAATTTACTATATTTGTAAGTAATTTCAACAGCCAGTCTAGTCACAGTCTCTTATTTTCCCACAAAGTGTATTGCACGTTTTTTCATGACAATTTGATTTGAATGAAGTGTGCTGGAAACAGTTTTTTGCAAAGTAATCTACAATTTTCAGTTCAGTAATGAAAAAAGCAAGTAATTTATTTTATTTGTGTGTAATTTGAACATTCAATCTAGTCCCAGCATCTTGTTTTTCCACAAAGTGCAATACAAGGTTGTGTATGACAATATGAATAGGGAAAAAGTGTACTAGAAACAGTTTTGTGCTAAGTAATGCACAATTTTCAGTACAGTAATGAAAAACACAAGTAATTTACTTTATTTGTGAGTAATTTGAACATTCAGTGTAGTCACAGTTTCTTGTTTTTTCCACAAAGTGTATTGCACGTTTTTTCATGAAATTTTGATTTGACAGAAGTGTGCTGGAAACAGTTTTGTGCAAAGTAATGCACAATTTTCAGTGTAGTAATGAAAAAAGGAAGTAATTTACTTTATTTGTTAGTAATTTGAACATCCAGTCTAGTCACAGTATCTTGTTTTTCCACAAAGTGCATTACAAGTTTGTGTATGACAATCTGAATAGGAAAGAAGTGTACTGGAAACAGTTTTGAGCTAAGTAATCCACAATTTTCAGTGCAGTAATGAAAAAAGCAAGTAATTTACTATATTTGTGAGTAATTTTAACTGCCAGTATAGTCACAGTATCTTGTTTTCCCACAAAGGGTATTGCACGTTTTTTCATGACAATTTGATTTGAATGAAGTGTGCTGGAAACAGTTTTGTGCAAAGTAATGCACAATTTTCAGTGTAGTAATGAAAAAAGCAAGTAATTTACTATATTTGTGAGTAATTTGAACATCCAGTCTAGTCATAGTCTCTTATTTTTCCACAAAGTGTATTGCACGTTTTTTCATGACAATTTGATTTGAAAGAAGTGTGCTGGAAACTGTTTTGTGCTAGTAATCCACAATTTTCAGTGCAGTAATGAAAAAAGCAAGTAATTTACTATATTTGTGAGTAATTTGAACTGCCAGTATAGTCACAGTATCTTATTTTTCCACAAAGTGTATTCGACGTTTTTTCATGACAATTTGATTTGAAAGAAGTGTGCTGGAAACAGTTTTCTGCAAAGTAATGCACAATTTTCAGTGCAGTAATAAAAAAAGCAAGTAATTTACTATATTTGTGAGTAATTTGAACATCCAGGTAGTCACAGTCTCTTGTTTTTCCACAAAGTGTATTGCACGTTTTTTCATGACAATTTGATTTGAAAGAAGTGTGCTGGAAACCGTTTTTTGCAAAGTAATGCACAATTTTCAGTGTAGTAATGAAAAAAGCAAGTAATTTACTTTATTTGTGTGTAATTTGAACATTCAGTCTAGTCATAGTCTCTTGTTTTTCCACAAAGTGTATTGAACGTTTTTTCATGAAAATTTGATTTGAATGAAGTGTGTTGGAAACTGTTTTCTGCTGGGCAATCCACAATTTTCAGTGCAGAAATAAAAAAAGCAAGTAATTTACTATATTTGTGAGTAATTTGAACATGCCAGTATAGTCACAGTATCTTGTTTTTCCACAAAGTGTATTGCACGTTTTTTCATGACAATTTGATTTGAAAGAAGTGTGTTGGAAATAGTTTTTTGCAAAGTAATTCACAATTTTCAGTGCAGTAATGAAAAAAGCAAGTAATTTACTATATTTGTGAGTAATTTGAACAACTAGACAATTTTTTACTATAGTGAGTAATTTGAACAACCAGTCTAGTCACAGTTACTAGTTTTTCCGTAGTTTTTTACAAGTTTGTGTATGCCAATTGGAGTAGGAATAAGTGTGCTGAAACCATTTTTCTGCAAAGTAATTGAATTCGTAACACCCTGTATGTTAAAGCGCAACCTGTACAGGTAATTAACACCGAGGTTTGTGTTATAATGGCTTAAGACTGCGTCTGAAGAGAGGCAATTCACGAGAAACCCGATGCGGAATTAAAAATAAAAAAAACTTTCGTATTTTTTCTTGCTCTGTTAAGTTCGCAATTAATTCCACTCGCTCGTTATATAAATTATAAATAATTTAAAACAACAATATATATTGTTGTTTTCGCTGTTTTAAACAAATACAATGAGTACGTGCCGTTTGCTAATGTTTTTGAAGCGTGCTCTTATTTTGATTGATTATATTTCGTGAAAGTCGTCTTTTTCCTCTTTCGTTTAGTTTGATTCTTGTAAAGTTGTCGGAGTTGGTTAAGGGAAGATAAGAAGTAAATAACAATTTGAGTTAATGTTATGTTTTACCTACGACCGTCAGGGTAAATAGCCAATTACGCATGGTGTTCAGTTGACATTTTTACGCACAGTTGTAAAAAAAGCTTCCGCTTTATGAGTTAAATGCTTTTTACATCACTAATTGCGTAATATACTTTTTTTAAATCCATTTTATAGTACTTTTTTAAAGCTGATCGAAATTAATAATTTTTTGTCTATGAGTGAAAAGTGCACATATCAGTCAGTCATAAATTTGGAAAATGTCAAATACCACTCCATGAAGGTGTAAACTGACAAAAATGTTCTTAAAACTGGTAAAATCAGTTGAAATGTTTCTTTAGAGCTCTATGAGCAGTATTTTTGATTTTTTTTTAAATTGGTCAGTTCGACAATAACTCGTTTATTTGCACCATTTTTGGTAGTGTTTTATACGTCAATGGATAGCCAATGGAATGAGCTTTCTAAAAATTTCCCAACTTGGGTTGATAGGTTAGACGATTTGGCCGCTAGAGAGCGTCAAAGTTGACTATTTCTTTTATGACTTTTTTCGTGCATCCTTTTGTTCAATCTCCAATAACTCGTTTATTTGCACCCTTTTTAGTAGTGTTTTATACGTCAATAGATAGCCAATGGAATGAGCTTTCTAAAAGTTTTCCAACTTGGGTTGATAGGTTAGACGGTTTGGCCGCTAGATAGCGTCAAAGTTGACTATTTCTTTTGTGACTTTTTTCGTGCATCCTTTTGTTCAATCTCCCATAACTCGTTTATTTGCACTATTTTTGCTAGAGTTTTATACGTCAATGGATAGCTAATGAAATGAGCTTTCTAAAAATTTCCCAACTTGGGTTGATAGGTTAGACGGTTTGGCCGCTAGAGAGCGTCAAAGTTGACTATTTCTTTTATGACTTTTTTCGTGCATCCTTTTGTTCAATCTCCAATAACTCGTTTATTTGCACCATTTTTAGTAGTGTTTTATACGTCAATGGATAGCTAAATGAATTAGCTTTCTAAAAATTTCCCAACTTGGGTTGATAGGTTAGACCATTTGGCCGCTAGAGAGCGTCAAAGTTGACTATTTCTTTTGTGACTTTTTTCGTGCATCCTTTTGTTCAATCTCCCATAACTCGTTTATTTGCACTATTTTGCTAGAGTTTTATACGTCAATGGATAGCTAATGAAATGAGCTTTCTAAAAATTTCCCAACTTGGGTTGATAGGTTAGACGATTTGGCCGCTAGAGAGCGTCAAAGTTGACTATTTCTTTTGTGACTTTTTCGTGCATCCTTTTGTTCAATCTCCAATAACTCGTTTATTTGCACCATTTTTAGTAGTGTTTTATACGTCAATGGATAGCTAATGGAATTAGCTTTCTAAAAATGTCCCAACTTGGGTTCATAGGTAGACCATTTGGCCGCTAGAGAGCGTCAAAGTTGACTATTTCTTTTGTGACTTTTTTCGTGCATCCTTTTGTTCAATCTCCCATAACTCGTTTATTTGCACTATTTTTGCTAGAGTTTTATACGTCAATGGATAGCTAATGAAATGAGCTTTCTAAAAATTTCCCAACTTGGGTTGATAGGTTAGACGATTTGGCCGCTAGAGAGCGTCAAAGTTGACTATTTCTTTTGTGACTTTTTTCGTGCTCCTTTTGTTCAATCTCCCATAACTCGTTTATTTGCACTATTTTTGCTAGAGTTTTATACGGCAATGGATAGCTAATGAAATGAGCTTTCTAAAAATTTCCCAACTTGGTTGATAGGTTAGACGGTTTGGCCGCTAGATAGCGTCAAAGTTGACTATTTCTTTTATGACTTTTTTCGTGCATCCTTTTGTTCAATCTCCAATAACTCGTTTATTTGCACCATTTTTAGTAGTGTTTTATACGTCAATGGATAGCTAATGGAATTAGCTTTCTAAAAATTTCCCAACTTGGGTTGATAGGTTAGACCATTTGGCCGCTAGAGAGCGTCAAAGTTGACTATTTCTTTTGTGACTTTTTTCGTGCATCCTTTTGTTCAATCTCCCATAACTCGTTTATTTGCACTTTTTTTTGCTAGAGTTTTATACGTCAATGGATAGCTAATGAAATGAGCTTTCTAAAAATTTCCCAACTTGGGTTGATAGGTTAGACGATTTGGCCGCTAGAGAGCGTCAAAGTTGACTATTTCTTTTGTGACTTTTTTCGTGCATCCTTTTGTTCAATCTCCAATAACTCGTTTATTTGCACCATTTTTAGTAGTGTTTTATACGTCAATGGATAGCTAATGGAATTAGCTTTCTAAAAATTTCCCAACTTGGGTTGATAGGTTAGACCATTTGGCCGCTAGAGAGCGTCAAAGTTGACTATTTCTTTTGTGACTTTTTTCGTGCATCCTTTTGTTCAATCTCCCATAACTCGTTTATTTGCACTATTTTTGCTAGAGTTTTATACGTCAATGGATAGCTAATGAAATGAGCTTTCTAAAAATTTCCCAACTTGGGTTGATAGGTTAGACGGTTTGGCCGCTAGATAGCGTCAAAGTTGACTATTTCTTTTGTGACTTTTTTCGTGCATCCTTTTGTTCAATCTCCAATAACTCGTTTATTTGCACCATTTTTAGTAGTGTTTTATACGTCAATGGATAGCTAATGGAATTAGCTTTCTAAAAATTTCCCAACTTGGGTTGATAGGTTAGACCATTTGGCCGCTAGAGAGCGTCAAAGTTGACTATTTCTTTTGTGACTTTTTTCGTGCATCCTTTTGTTCAATCTCCCATAACTCGTTTATTTGCACTATTTTTGCTAGAGTTTTATACGTCAATGGATAGCTAATGAAATGAGCTTTCTAAAAATTTCCCAACTTGGGTTGATAGGTTAGACGATTTGGCCGCTAGAGAGCGTCAAAGTTGACTATTTCTTTTATGACTTTTTTCGTGCATCCTTTTGTTCAATCTCCAATAACTCGTTTATTTGCACCATTTTTAGTAGTGTTTTATACGTCAATGGATAGCTAATGAAATGAGCTTTCTAAAAATTTCCCAACTTGGGTTGATAGGTTAGACCATTTGGCCGCTAGAGAGCGTCAAAGTTGACTATTTCTTTTGTGACTTTTTTCGTGCATCCTTTTGTTCAATCTCCCATAACTCGTTTATTTGCACTATTTTTGCTAGAGTTTTATACGTCAATGGATAGCTAATGAAATGAGCTTTCTAAAAATTTCCCAACTTGGGTTGATAGGTTAGACGATTTGGCCGCTAGAGAGCGTCAAAGTTGACTATTTCTTTTATGACTTTTCTTGTACATCCTTTTGTTCAATCTCCAATAACTCGTTTATTTGCACCATTTTTAGTAGTGTTTTATATGCCAATGGATAGCCAATGAAATAAGCTTTCTAAAAATTTACAACTTGGGTTGATAGGTTAGATAGTTAGGCCGCTAGAGAGCGTCAAAGTTGACTATTTCTTTTATGACTTTTTTCGTACATCCTTTTGTTTAATCTCCAATAACTCGTTTATTTGCACCATTTTTAGTAGTGTTTTATATGCCAATGGATAGCCAATGAAATAAGCTTTCTAAAAATTTACAACTTGGGTTGATAGGTTAGATAGTTAGGCCGCTAGAGAGCGTCAAAGTTGACTATTTCTTTTATGACTTTTTTCGTACATCCTTTTGTTTAATCTCCAATAACTCGTTTATTTGCACCATTTTTAGTAGTGTTTTATATGCCAATGGATAGCCAATGAAATAAGCTTTCTATTGACATATAAAAGTTGATAGGTTAGTCGTACGGTTTTGTCGCTAGAGAACGTTAAAATTTTTAAAAGAAAAATTACAAAATTCATAATTTTGTATTCCAACGGAATTCATTGAAATTACCAAACTTTATTTATGTTTAAATTTTAATGTATAGAAAATTATTTTATGTTTTATTTTTAATAATATAATTTAGACGTTCCTAATTCTATTAATACTTAAATGAGCCCAGAAACTTAATACCTTCATTTTGGCTATTCCAAGACTCTTTCCAACTCTCCGTTTCTCACCATCCAGCTTCTCTATTCTTGTTCATCTGTCAGATTTATTTCAGAGGGCTTATTCATCCTTGTCTGCCACCTTTCTTTTGGTTTTGCCACCGAATATTTTGGGCAACAGGTTCACACTAAACCAAAACATCTAACGGTCGGTTAAACAAACCGTGAAAATTAAAGGGGAGGCAAAGCCAAAAAAAAAATAATTTCGGACACTCTTTAACCGTTTTTCCATTCCGAAAGTGGCTACAATATAATTATCTGCGAATCGATTTGAAAGGGCGCCGAAACGTAAAAAAATATTGGTTTTTCACGGATCGTTTGCCAACAACTACCTGTGATCCGCATAGAACACACTCTTGGTGGATCGTTAGGACCATCACCAGCACGTTTAATGGAAACAATAAGTCGATATCGGATTGTTTCGATTCGAAATTGTAATTATTACGAGTCGGCAGATCAAAGAAGCCGCCCTGAAAATCGATAAATCGACTAGGGCACCGATAATTGCTCGACGCTCAATGAGCATTAAATCCGGTCAAATGTGGGGCTCAGTCGATAAAGACCTCACTTTGAGCCGTTTACGTCGCTTGCAACGCTTGTGGAATGCCCCTTTTTCGACAGATTTACGACTCACAGTCTAAACAGCCTTTTATAATGTATTTCTTCTCAGTCTTTTAATTATTGCTAACAATAGCGAATCTTAAGACAATGCATTTGGCGCGTGCCAGTTTAACCTAGACCTAGCGTAACTAAAAATGCAATTGTTACTTCCTTTGTAGAAACTTGCTACATGGTTTGTTAATAACCACAAAATTCTAGAATTCCTATTTGTTTCATTTGAATGACAGTCTTGTTGATGATAATCCACTAAGTACAGCAAATTTGTATGAATCAATATCTACAATATTATGAGAAAGACAGTTTACAGGCAGCACAAGTAATATTGACAACAATTTTATGAATTTTTTAAAAAATTTTGTTCCTAACACTTGTGGAAGGCATCCTTTCCACACTCGACTGCTTGGAAAAGTATCGCTTTCCGCACTTGTTAGAAAAATAACTATTGTAATCAGTTTTCATAGTTTCCAGGCAAATTTAAACTTTTAAACATAAAAAACTACTTTTTCTCGAATTTTTGACTACAAATTCACACATTTAAACCTTGAAAATTGACTTGAATACCAAAAAGTGACATCAGAAGCTTAAAATTTGCATTTGCAGTTTTGAAAATAGTCTTAAATACAGAATATTGACAGGTTCATGAAAATTTACTTGAAAACTAACTTTTTATTTTCCTAGAACTCTGGACTATTTTTAGTGCTTTTTAAAACTTGGAAAATCGAGTTTCAAGACTATTTTTACCAAGTTTTTGAGAATTTCTTAAAAATCTAGTGCTGTAAGGTTGTTTTCAGCCTGAAAATTGAGTTTTAAGACTATCTTCACAAAGTTTTTGACTTATCAGGCCTGAAAGCCAGTTTGTACACTGTCCATAGTCTTGATAATGTCATTTCAAGTTTCTTGACTATTAAATTGACTTCTAGACATCTCAGTGCTAAAAATTCCAGAATTTCTTAAAAATCTAGTTCTGTAAGGTTGTTTTCAGCCTGAAATTTGAGTTTTAAGACTAACTTCACAAAGTTTTTGACTTATCAGGCCTGAAAGCCAGTTTGTACACTGTCCATGGTCTTTATAATGTCATTCCATGCTTTGTTACTATTAAATTAACTTCTAGACATCTCAGTGCTAAAAATTCCAGAATTTCTTAAAAATCTAGTGCTGTAAGTTTGTTTTCAGCCTGAAAATCGAGTTTTAAGACTAACTTCACAAAGTTTTTGACTTATCAGGCCTGAAAGCCAATTTGTACACTGTCCATAGTTTTGATAATGTAATTTCAAGTTTCTTGACTATTAAATTGACTTCTAGACATCTCAGTGCTAAAAATTCTAGAATTTCTTAAAAATCTAGTTCTGTAAGGTTGTTTTCAGCCTGAAAATTGAGTTTTAAGACTAACTTTACAAAGTTTTTGACTTATCAGGCCTGAAAACCAGTTTGTACACTGTCCATAGTCTTGATAATGTCATTTCAAGCTTCTACTATTAAATTGACTTCTACACATCATAGGTGCAAGAAATGGTAGAGTCTCTAGGAAATTCGTTTCCTATTTTGGTTTTTGGTGCTTTAAGACTGAAAAATCGAGTTTAAGACTGTTTCTAATAGTAAAAGTCAAGTTTAAGACTCTTCAGTAAAAATATGACACTAAATGCTACGATATTAGTCTTGAGAAGAAAATAAATTTTAATTTGGACTGTTGTACACTGGAAATAGACTTTTGGACTATCTTTTAGTCTTATATAAGTCAGTTCAAAAATTTTAAGACTCAAGAGATCGTTGTCTTGATTTCCGGACTGTTTTTAGTTCTTGAAATCCATTTTCAGACACTCTACCATGAATTGCAGTCTGAAAAAAACAACTATAAGATATTTCTAGTAACTTTTTAGACTATTCAGTACAAATTTGGACTCTCTTTTAGTAAAAAACAATTTGCATGGACGTTTCGTGACGGAAGTAGATGTAGATATAAGATTCTAGTGCATGTGTAAAAACAATTATAGGCCTGCGCCCCCCTGCCATGATCGATCAAGCTTTATCGAGGGTCGATAATGCGAACATCCATCAAATTTGATCGCAGAAACGTTCAGTGTGAGGTTTGATCTTGACAGAAAAGTAGAACTGGGATGGAATGCGAAAAGGAATTTTTATTTTCGTTTGTTATTTGAAGAGTTACAGCAAAAGTCTAAAGTATAGAGTTGTAGAGAATTTTACGCTCTACAAGATTGTTTTAGAGTATTTTTGGCCTAAATGGCCATTTAAAGGAGTTAGAGGCTCTAACTCAAGTGGTTCAGTAACTCTTGCAGAGCAAACTTCGACAATTTTGATTTTCATGATAACCGTCACGTGATTGTAGAATGTTATTTTCTTGGACATTCGCATGACAAATACCACCCCATTTTTTCAATTTTTTACCAGAATTGCACTTTTTGCAAAAATTTTTATTTGAACTCCTATAGATTTCACTAAAACGCCATTAGAAAGAGGATAAAAAATACTACAAAATGAGCCAAAACTGGTCTCTCTAGCGCTTCATGTTACCGAGATATTTAATTTCAAAAAAGTAGTAAAAAAAGACCCCTAATTATCCTCTACTCTTTAAATTTTTTGAAAAATGAAAAATTTTAAAGTGTTTATTTTACCTGATTTAAAGTCCTTTGGTATAAATATGCTTTTTGATGGGCATTGGAACCCTCAGGAAACAAAATAAAAAATTGTCAAAATTGCGGTTTTTTCAAAAATGGAATTTTTTCAATTTTGAATGATTGTAACTTTTTTATTTGAACTCCTATAGATTTCACTGAAACGCCATTAGAAAGAGGATAAAAAATACTACAAAATGAGCCAAAACTGGTCTCTCTAGCTTTTCATATTATCGAGATATTAAATAATTTCAAAAAGTATGTAGTAAATAGAGCCCTAATATCGCCTAATACCCTCCGATTTTTTGATTTTTTTGAAAAATGTTTTGACGTTTATTACAGCTGTCATGTATTGCTCAAACACCATTTTCCTAGACAGTTATTACTAGTCAATAATTGTATTAACAAATTAGTTTGGAACGTTTACCAAAAAGTTTCTGGTCTAATCGACTGTTGAACTCTCCGGGACATCAACGGTTTCTGCATTATTTTTGGTTGTAAATTTGGTAATTTGAACTGCTATAGATTTCACTGAAACGCCATTAGAAAGAGGATAAAAAATACTACAAAATGAGCCAAAACTGGTCTCTCTAGTTCTTCATGTTACCGAGATATTGAATTTCAAAAAGTAGTAAAAAAATACCCCAAATATTTCAATTTTCTTGAATAATGAAAAATTTTAAAGTGGTTTTTTTGTTCTTATTTCACCTAATTTAGGGTTCTTTGGTATAAATATGCACATTGGAACCATCCTGGAACAAAATAAAAAATTGCCAAAATTACTTTTTTTTTTCAAAAATTGCATTTTTTTAATTTTTGAATGATTGTATCTTTTTTATTTGAACTCCTATAGATTTCACTAGAATGCCATTAGAAGCAGGATAAAAAATACTACAAAATGAGCCTAAACTGGCCTCTCTAGCTTTTCATGTTAGCGAGATATTAAATAATTTCAAAAAGTAAATAATTCAATAATTGTATTAATAAATTAGTTTGGAACGTACATCAAAAAGTTTCTGGTCTAATCGACTGTTGAACTCTCCGGACATCAACAGTTTCTGCATTATTTTTGGTTGTAATTTTGGTTAAAAATTGCCACTTACAAAGCCCAAATTGACGTAGAATTGTTGTTGCTTCAACGTTGCCGTATAGCACCCACTAATAAAGTAATAAATCAAAGAAAATCGTGACTCTGCTCAAATTTAGCAGTGCTGCTTGTATGAAAAAGAAACCCCCGTCAAATATGTACTTAACATTCCCTTATAAATTTCCAATTAACCGCCGATAAAGCCGGCTACGCATCCGATGCGATAACCATCTAAGCAACATAGTGTTGTTGGTCAATAGCAAATTTGCCATAAATTTCTGAAAACCGCATATACGCGGAAATAATTACAACATTGTAAAATATGTAATTAACTGCAAAACAATTTCCAATAGGCCGCGGAGAAGTTCGGCAAAAATCTGCAGTACCCGCATATTGGCGGTACTCGTTTCAGTTTATCATGTTAGTTTACTTAAAGCCCAACATTTACATACATTTGGTTTTTGGTACGGAACCATAGTTATGTCCAGCAATCCAATGGAACCCAGTGTGTGTCCAAAAAAAAAACCGTAAAATTTAAAGTTTCTGACAATTTTAAAAATATTCTTATAAAATGGTGGTTCACTGATTTATTGGTAATGATCCAATTAGTTTTGGGAAAATGAGAAACGATATGTCGAGCAGGTCCACTGTACTGGTGATCGTAATAGATGTGTCGTCCGCATAAATATTATCTTTTACAAAATGTTGTTTATTATCGTTGATGTAAATTAAAAACTGCATGACAATACTACTTTTTACTACTAAATTTGTAGTAATAACTGTCTAAGAAAATGGTGTTCTAGCATCACGTGACATCTGTCATACACGTCAAAACTGACAATTTTTGCACAACCAAATCATAGAGTTACAGAAACGTCAAAACCGACAAACGTTACCCAATTTTAACGTGAAGTTCTGTATAGAAGAGTTTTCTGGCAAAATTCAAGACAAAACACGTTTTTAGTTTCTTGACAATTGTCACGTGAATGTTTGACAGTTGACACTTGCTTAGTATTTTATGACAGTTGTCTCAAAAACGACAAAATTTCCTCACTTTGTTCAGACTGAGCTAGAATCTGCAATAGTCACAGTTTCCTTAAAGTTATTCGATACCAGACGTTAGTAATTTGACAATTATTTTAGCAGTTGTCACGTGACTACCTAATTAAATACGATTTTAGAATAACGTGACAGCTGTCAAAAATTGCTCAGTTCAAGCAAAAATCTGTAAGAACCGGAGATTAGAAGAGTATTATTTGAGAGAAGATGTGGTTTCTAGCGGTTTGAAAATTATTTTGACAGTTGTCACGTGACTCTCTAATCAAATGGTGTTCTAGTATCACGTGGTAGCTGTCAAAAACACGTTACTATTGTCAAACTTTGCTCAATATGCGCGGGAATTTTTAAAAACCACAGCACACAAACAATATAGTTTGTAGTACACAATATTGCAGGCAAGATGTGATTTTTAGCAATTTGACAGTTATTTTGACAGGTGTTAGGTTACTGTCTAATTATATAGGATTTAAGTATAATGTGACAGCTGTCAAAAAACGTCAAAAATTTAACAGTTTAAGCTAAAGTCTGTGAGAGCTACAGTTTAGAACAGTTTTCCTACATTATTCGAGACAAAACGTGGCTTCCAGCTGTTTGACAATTTTTTTGACAGATGTCACGTGACTTTCTAAGTAAGTATGGTCTAGCATCACGTGACAGCTGTCAAAAAACGTCAAGAATTGCAGTTCAAGCTAAAGTCTGTGAGAGCTACAGTTTAGAACAGTTTTCCTACATTATTCGAGACAAAACGTGGCTTCCAGCTGTTTGACAATTTTTTTGACAGATGTCACGTGACTTTCTAAGTAAGTATGGTCTCAAAACGTCAAAACCGTCAAAATTTGCTCAGTCTGAGCTAAAATTCTCTAAGAACCACAGATTAGAACAGTTTTTCTACGATATTCCAGACAAGACGTAGTTTTTAGCTGTTTGACGTTTTTTTTGACAGTTGTCACGTGACTGTCTATGTAAGTAGTGTTTTGGTATTTTGTGACAATTGTCGCAAAACGTCAAAACCGTCAAAATTTGCTCCGTGTGAGCTAGAATCCCTAAGAACCATAGATTAGAACATTTTTTCTACGATATTCCAGACAAGACGTAGTTTTAAGCTGTTTGACATTTTTTTGACAGTTGTCACGTCAGTGTCTAAGTAAACTGTGTTCTAGTAAAACGTGAAAGGTGTCACAAATGTCAAAACGGTCAAATTTTGCTGAATCCATGCTAAAATCAGTAAAATCTGTAAGAATCACAGTTTAGAATAATTTTTCATAAAATATTGGAGACAAGACGTGAATTTTAGCTGTTTGACAAATATTTTGGCAGGTGTCACGTGACTGTCTTCTTCTTCTTCTTCTTCTTCTAGCCGTTTTCTATCCTTTGGATATAGGCCTCTCTCATACTTTTCCAGTCTTCCCTGTTCTGTGCCACTTGGTTCCAGTTAAGACCGGCTGTTCTTTTGATGTCATCATACCATCTTTGTTGTGGTCTGCCGGTGCTTCTTTTCTCCCCCCAAGTCTCCATCTTGTTATTTTTCCGCTCCAGTTGTTTTTGTTTCGGGCAACATGTCCGCCCAGTTCCATTTAAGACTGCCTATTCGCCTCACTATGTCCTCTACCTTGGTTCTATTTCTTATCCACTCATTGGTTTTATGGTCTTTAAGCGTTATTCCTATCATTTTTCGTTCTATTGATCTTTGGTGTATCTTCAATTTATTTAAGATTTTCTTTGTTAGGACCCATGTTTCACATCCGTAGGTTGTTACTGGGAGAATGCATTCCATGTAAACCTTGGTTTTTTTAGTTGAGGGGTAGGTGGAGCTGAAGACGTGGACGCCATCTTCCCGTAGGCCGCCCATCCTAGTTGTATTCTGTGGTTAATTTCAAGTTCTTGATTGGCTTTACCCAATGTTAACTCTTGACCTAGGTAGACATAAGAGTTCACCTTCTTTACCTGTTGTCCTAGCACATTTATACTCTCTATGTTTGTCCGTTGGTTTGTCATGAATTTGGTTTTAGAAATGTTCATTTCTAGGCCTACTTTTCTTGCTTCTTGTTGTAGTTCTATAAGCATGTGTTGTAATTCTTCATTGTTTGGGGCAAAAATGGCAATGTCGTCAGCAAATCTTAGGTTACTTAGTTTTTCTCCCGATATATTAATTCCTCTGTCTTCCCAGTGTAGGCTCTTGAAGGCGTCTTCTAGCAACAGTGTAAACAACTTGGGTGACACAATGTCTCCCTGTCTAACGCCTCTTTTAATTGTGATTTCCTCGGTGTCTTCATAAAGCCTTACTTTCATTTTTGAGTTGTCATTTAGTGTCTGTATAATGTCAATATATCGTTGGTCTATTCTTGCATTTTTCATTGACCTGATGATTGCCCAGAATTCAACTGTGTCGAAGGCCTTTCTAAAATCTATGAAGGCGATCCATAATGGGATGTTATATTCCGTTACTTTTTCGTTCAGTGTCCTTACGGTGTGGAGATGCTCTATTGTACTCATGCCTTTCCTGAAGCCCGCCTGCTCATAGGGTTGGTATGCGTCGAGTTTGTATTCAAGGCGGTTTGCTATTATTCTCATAAAAAGCTTGTAGATCTGTGATAGTAGGCTGATTGGTCTATAGTTTTCTAGGTTGCTTGGATCACCTTTCTTATATATCAGTATGACTATCGCGGTGTTCCAATCCTGTGGTATTCTTCCCTCGGTTAGGCATGTATTAAATAATGATTTAAGCTCACTTATCAGTAGGCTTCCACCTTCCTTCAACATTTCCGGTATGATGTTGTCGTCGCCTGCCGCCTTTCCGTTTTTTAGTTGATTTAAAGCTTTTTCAATTTCTTCCTCTACAATCTCTGGTAGATCCTCGGAGCCAACGTTGCATATCTTGTTTTCCTGATCATTGTTTGCTCTTCTAACATCCTCATTGTCTATTTTGGATTCGTACAGACCTGTGTAGAACTTCTCTGTTATCTTGAGTATCTCTCTTCGATCTTCTGTTATGTTACCTTGTTCGTCTCTCAATTTGGTCATTTCTTTTTTGTGTGCGTTTTCCTTTTTAAAGATGTTTAGACCTCTGTTTTGCTGTATCAACTCCTCTATTCGATTCTCTTGATGCTTTCGTATGTCCTGTTTGGCCATTTTCCTTGCTGTTTTGTTCAATTCGGCAAACTCTACTGTGTTTCTTTTGTTGTCTTTAATGAGCTCTCTCCTTCTTTCCAGCAGCTGTTTGGTTTGTGTTGTAAACTTTTCTATTCTTTTAGTTTTTGATGTTACTAAACTTGCGGTTGTTTCTTTCAATGTTTTTACTAGTCTATTGTTCGTTTCGTCCAAGCTCTCGTGTAATGATATTGTTTCCTTTGTTAGTCGTTCTGTCAATCTTTTGCTATATATTGACTTGTTGTCTCTTATTGTACCAGGATCCAGACGGTATTGCGAGCTGTTGAATTTTTTTGCTCTTTCCAATTTTGTGTTTAATGCAATCCTGCACCGGACTAATCTGTGGTCGCTGCCGGTAGTAAAGGAGTTCAGGACGTCAACATCTTGGACGATATGTTTGTTTGGTGTTAGCACGTAGTCTATTTCGTTTTTTGTAATTCCATCCGGGCTGGCCCAGGTCCATTTTCTGTGGGGTCTCTTTTTGAAAAAACGTATTCATTATGTTATAGTTGTTCTTTTTCCAGGAAATTTGCAAGCATCGTCCCTCTTTCATTCCGTTTCCCCACTGTGACTGTGACTGTCTAATTAAATACAATTTCAGTACAGTGTGACAGCTGTCAAATACGTGAAAACCGTCAAAGATTGTTCAATCCAAGCTAAAATCTGTGCATAGTGTTTATTAATAGTTTTCTCACATTATTCGTGACAAAACGTGGTTTCCAGCTGTTTTTTGACAGTTGTCAAATGAATGTCGCAGTAAATGATGTTCTAGTATAACGTGATGGGTGTCACAAATGTCAAAACTGTCCAACTTTGCTGAATCAGCACGAACCGGTATAAATCCAACTTTGTTGTTCCAACAAAGTAGTAGTTTTGTATTTTAAAGTTATCTTAAAGCTAGTAATTTGTTTTGTGTCATATAATGATTTAGGGTGACCTTTTAGAGAAAAAATGCACTAAAGCAATGTTGTAGAGGATAGAATTTTCTACAACTTTTCCTCCTTACACTTTCTTGATACATTTACGAATAACGGAGATGTGAATGGTTGAATGGGGAACTAATTATTTTAAAGCACTTTTGTGCATTGGAGACAGTTTTTGCAAAATATCTCCCCATGATGACTTTTTAGGAAAAAAGTGCACAAAAGCAATGTTGCAGAGGATAGAATTTTGTACAACTTTTCCTCCTTACACTTTCTTGATACATTTACAAATAACGGAAATATGAATGGTTGAATGGGGAACTAATTATTTTAAAGCACCTTTGTGCAGTTTTTGCCAAATATCTCCCTAGGGTGACTTTTCAGGGAAAAAGTGCATTAAAGCAATATTGTAGAGCATGAAATTCCCAAAAAAGGAATTCTAATAAAAAAACAAGTCAGATAGTACTCTTAAGTGAAAAATGAAAGTGAAAATAGACAAAAAGTTACATAAATTATAGTTTTATCACTTTCATGGACCAAATTAATCACTCCAAAATGAGTGATAATTGGGAAAGTGGGAGGAAGAGCAAATATGTACGATGTGATTAGGGAAAGGAAGAGTCAAAGTGGAGTAACAGATTGTATTAGCATTAATCAGCAACTAAGTATGTTAGGAAACTAATTTATGGTTTCTGCTTGAAGTTGTCCATATTTGTCAACTTTTTCTGTCCGTACAAATCGTGACTGCACTTTGTCTCTGTTTTAGGGATTCTGAGCATTTTCTGGGCGAAAAAATCAGTGCCTTCCATGTTGAGAGGAACGGCTCGACCACCCATGGCGAAGTGAAAGAAAAAAAAAGTAAATTAATCAGCGCTCGTCACTCGGAATGGTCTTTAGAAAAAACTTATTTGATAATCGATCCAAAAGAATGTACCAAGGCGACGCCTACTTAAGCTTTGAGCCAGACCGATTCAATTCGAAAATAATAGAGAATTTGTCAAAAAATCAAATTACCCCGGTAGAAAAAGTGTTCACTTCAATCAGCAACATGATTGAAACTGCTTATACAAGGGTTTATGGTAAATTACCGTGAATTTCAGGTTGGTAAACAACCAACCAAACACTCCTGGTATACGTAAAAGTTGTTGGTTTAATGTAAACCAGGCTGAACGAATCAACGTCATTTTAATCGGATAGTTTTTAGTAATCGTGCATAACCTAAACTTTTTCCAAAACAAAACAATACCCTAATAAACCAAACTTTCAATACTAAAATCGGTTTCACTCTCTTAATAGTCACGACAATAAATTAATACCCAGTTTCGTAACACTTTAAGGCGGATTATTACTAAAGGCAGTGTCATAAACTCTCGCACTAAAGCCGATAATTTTTTCTTTTAATTAATTAGAATCGTTGTAGCGACCAGATGGTTATTGTCTTATTGATTTTTCGCCTCTAATTCGTTCAGGTTCTCGAGATAAAAAGCCTTGTTCATCGTTGTCGGGCTCCTCTTTCATTGTTCGGTTGTTCCTTAGCCAAGAGGTTGATGAACGGAACAATGACATTTTTTGAGGTTTTTCTCACTAAATGCACCACAAATATCTCTTCTAGTTTAGGAGATTTTCTGCATAATCCATTTTGGGGACCAGAAAGTCCATTTTCTTGATAAAGTGCCTCAAAACTTTGACTGTCAGTAACTCGGTTGTTTTTTGAGATACAGCAACAGTAAACCACTCAAAAAATTCCGTTTTTCTGATTCTCTCCTGTTCTGTACGGAAAAATTATCTAAGTAGCCTCAGATGTACAGGGTGAGCCAAAAAGTAGATGTGGTTACAGTTTGGCCACTCTGTATGCAGTTTCAGAAGGAATTTGTCGGTTCAAAGTCTGGATTCACGTTCTTTAGGGTTTTTTACACAGTTTTCATCCCTTGAACTTTTTCCGTATCTCTTCTAGTTTACGAGATTTTCTGCATAATCCATTTTGGGGACCAGAAAGTCCATTTTCTTGAAAAAGTGCCTCAAAACTTTGACTGTCAGTAACTCGGTTGTTTTTTGAGATACAGCAACGGTAAATCACTCAAAAAATTCCGTTTTCCTTCTTCTCTCCGGTTCTGTACGGAAAAATCGTCTTAGTAGCCTCTGGTGTACAGGGTGAGCCAAAACGTAGATGTGGTTACAGTTTGGTCACCCTGTATGCAGTTTCAGAAGGAATTTGTCGGTTCAAAGTCTGGATTCAAGTTCTTTAGGGCTTTTTACACAGTTTTCATCCCTTGAACTTTTTCCGTATCTCTTCTAGTTTAGGAGATTTTCTGCATAATCCATTTTGGGGACCAGAAAGTCCATTTTCTTGAAAAAGTGCCTCAAAACTTTGACTGTCAGTAACTCGGTTGTTTTTTGAGATACAGCAACGGTAAATCACTCAAAAAATTCCGTTTTCCTTCTTTTCTCCTGTCCTGTACGGAAAAGTTATCTAAGTAGCCTCAGATGTACAGGGTGAGCCAAAAAGTAGATGTGGTTACAGTTTGGCCACTCTGTATGCAGTTTCAGAAGGAATTTGTCGGTTCAAAGTCTGGATTCACGTTCTTTAGGGTTTTTTACACAGTTTTCATCCCTTGAACTTTTTCCGTATCTCTTCTAGTTTAGGAGATATTCTGCATAATCCATTTTGGGGACCAGAAAGTCCATTTTCTTGAAAAAGTGCCTCAAAACTTTGACTGTCAGTAACTCGGTTGTTTTTTGAGATACAGCAACGGTAAATCACTCAAAAAATTCCGTTTTCCTTCTTCTCTCCGGTTCTGTACGGAAAAATCGTCTTAGTAGCCTCTGGTGTACAGGGTGAGCCAAAACGTAGATGTGGTTACAGTTTGGTCACCCTGTATGCGGTTTCAGAAGGAATTTGTCGGTTCAAAGTCTGGATTCAAGTTCTTTAGGGTTTTTTACACAGTTTTCATCCCTTGAACTTTTTCCGTATCTCTTCTAGTTTAGGAGTTTTTCTGCATAATCCCTTTTGGGGACCAGAAAGTCCATTTTCTTGAAAAAGTGCCTCAAAACTTTGACTGTCAGTAACTCGGTTGTTTTTTGAGATACAGCAACGGTAAATCACTCAAAAAATTCCGTTTTCCTTCTTTCCTCCTGTTCTGTGCGGAAAAATGATCTTAGTAGCCTCTGGTGTATAGGGTGAGCCAAAAAGTAGATGTGGTTACAGTTTGGTCACCCTGTATGCGGTTTCAGAAGGAATTTGTCGGTTCAAAGTCTGGATTCAAGTTCTTTAGGGTTTTTTACACAGTTTTCGTTCCTTGAACTTTTTCCGTATCTCTTCTAGTTTAGGAGATATTCTGCATAATCCATTTTGGGGACCAGAAAGTCCATTTTCTTGAAAAAGTGCCTCAGAACTTTGACTGTCAGTAACTCGGCTGTTTTTTGAGATACAGCAACGGTAAATCACTCAAAAAGTTTCGTTTTTCTTCTTCTCCTGTCGTGTGCGGAAAAATCGTCTTAATAGCCTCTGGTGTATAGGGTGAGCCAAAAAGTAGAGGTTGTTAGAGTTTGGTCACCCTGTATGCGGTTTCAGAAGGAATTTGGCAGTTCAAAGTCTGGATTCACGTTCTTTAGGGTTTTTTACACAGTTTTCGTTCCTTGAACTTTTTCCGTATCTCTTCTAGTTTAGGAGATATTCTGCATAATCCATTTTGGGGACCAGAAAGTCCATTTTCTTGAAAAAGTGCCTCAAAACTTTGACTGTCAGTAACTCGGTTGTTTTTTGAGATACAGCAACGGTAAACCACTCAAAAAATTCCGTTTTTCTTCTTTTCTCCTGTCCTGGACGGAAAAGTTATCTAAGTAGCCTCAGATGTACATGGTGAGCCAAAAAGTAGAGGGTGACAGTTTTGACCTTCTGTCACGTGATGTTAGACAGGTTGTCCAAGTTCTACAATAAAATTGTGCTTTTCCAAGTCAATTTTAAAACTAATAGTGCTTGAAACACACCAGAAAACTAAAATATTAGCTAATTTGTAGTATTTCTATGATTTTAAGTTAATTTTCAGTGCTCTACAGTAAAACTGTTCGTTTTCAAGTCAATTTTTGGACTGGTAGTTTGAAGCACAACAGGAAACTTTAAAATTGGAATATTAGTCAAATTTCTATGATTTAAAGACAATTTTCAATGTTCTACAGTAAAATGGTGCTTTTCCAAGTCAATTTTAAGACTAATAGTGCTTGAAACACACCAAAAAACTGAAAAATTTGCTAATTTGTAGTATTTCTATGATTTTAAGTTAATTTTCAATGCTCTACAGTAAAACTGTGCGTTTTCAAGTCAATTTTTGGACTAGTAGTTTGAAGCACAACAGGAAACTTTAAAATTGGAATATTAGTCAAAATTATGTGTTTTTACGACAATTTTCAAAGTTTTACAGTGAAACCATTGAGTTTCCAAGTCAATTTTAAGAGTAACAGTGTTAAGCAACATAAAACTTAAAATTTGTCTAAGTAGTAAAATTTCTATGATTTAAAGACAATTTTCAATGTTCTACAGTAAAATGGTGCTTTTCCAAGTCAATTTTAAGACTAATAGTGCTTGAAACACACCATAAAACTAAAAAATTTGCTAATTTGTAGTATTTCTATGATTTTAAGTTAATTTTCAATGCTCTACAGTAAAACTGTGCGTTTTCAAGTCAATTTTTGGACTAGTAGTTTGAAGCACAACAGGAAACTTTAAAATTGGAATATTAGTCATATTTATGTGTTTTTAAGACAATTTTCAATGTTTTACAGTGAAACCAGTGAGTTTCCAAGTCAATTTTAAGACTAACAGTGTTAAGCAACATAAAACTTAAAATTTGTCTAAGTAGTCAAATTTCTATGATTTAAAGACAATTTTCAATGTTCTACAGTAAAATGGTGCTTTTCCAAGTCAATTTTAAGACTAATAGTGCTTGAAACACACCAGAAAACTGAAAAATTTGCTAATTTGTAGTATTTCTATGATTTAAGTTAATTTTCAATGCTCTACAGTAAAACTGTGAATTTTCAAGTCAATTTTTGGACTGGTAGTTTGAAGTACAACAGGAAACTTTAAAATTGGAATATTATGTGTTTTTAAGACCATTTTCAAAGTTTTACAGTGAAACCAGTGAGTTTCCATGTCAATTTTAAGACTAACAGTGTTAAGCAACATAAAACTTAAAATTTGTCTAAATAGTCAAATTTCTATGATTTAAAGACAATTTTCAATGTTCTACAGTAAAATTGTGCTTTTCCAAGTCAATTTTAATACTAAACGTGTTGAAGAAAAAGTAAAAAACCTGAAAATTGACTTAAAACACGTTTTTAACCATTTCTCTCTCTTAAGCATTGAAATTGATTGTATAATCAAATTTATGGAATTTAAAGACAGTTTTCAAAGTTTTCAAGTCAATTTTTGGCTTGAATACTTCAAAACTGAATTAATTTGGTAACAAATGGTTTTGATTGTTGATTTAATGGTACCATCAGTTAACATGAAGTGGAAAAACCAACATGTCCATGGGCAAAACGGACTGGTGTGAATATGAGTGAAGTTAATTGCAATTCCCATGCGCACGTTGAACGCTTCCATATCTCGGAAACTGACAGAACTATCAAAAAGCTAAACGAGAGTAAAAATGGTTGTACGCCGCGAGTACCAAAGGTCGGGTACCACGGTCACGTCTTTTATGGTCGTACCTACGTTCAGTGTTCGCTACAATTAGAACCCGAATAATTTACGGTACCACCGTAATTAAATGCAATCGAGAGGAATTAAAGTTTTTTTGTTTTTGAGAAAGAGAGACTGGTTGTTGTGGGCAGTAGCCCTGGGGCTACGACTTTTTAGATGGATGTGTTCGATACACAAACGTATTAGCCTAGTTTAGTGAAACTGAGTATCCTTTCTACTGCAGGGGGCCACTGTTTTGGTTTTACACACTGAAAACAACCACGTTTATGTGCTTTTACTCGGGATTTTTCTTACTTTCACTGTATGTGAATGAAAAGCTGGACAGTGTTTAAAATTGTTATTTTTCATGACCGTATAGTTAGTTAAAACTTTTTTTCTGCACGTGCTTTATCGGATGGCCTAGTAAGTCATTGTTTTGGCTATATTTTGGTAAAAAATTCCACTCTGTAAGTGTCCTAGAACCAGACTTATGTCCTGTCAAAGCAGACAGTGCTTTTTGGGCTTTATTCACTTTAAACTTTACTTTTCAATACAAATTTCTACTTTAAAAGCAGATTTTAACTGATTGTAGTTTAAAAAATTTAATATTAAGCAGTTCATTCTATAAAACTGATTTTTTGACTATTGAAAGATTGAAAATTAATTTCAGGCTGTTGGTAGTTAGGAAAATCGATTTTTTGACTATTTTAAGCTTAACCTTAATCACTTTTGATACAATTTCCTGCCTTAAAACAAAGATTTTAACTAAATTCTGTTTAAAAAATTGAATTTTATGCAGTTCATTCTATAAAACTGATTTTTTGACTATTAAAAGCTTGAAAATACAATTTCAGGTTGTTGGTAGTTAGGAAAATCGATTTTTTGACTATTTTAAGCTTAAACCTCACTTTTGATACAATTTCCTGTCTTAAAACAAAGATTTTAACTGAATTCTGTTTAAAAAATTGAATTTTATGCAGTTCATTCTATAAAACTGATTTTTTGACTATTGAAAGATTGAAAATATAATTTCAGGCTGTTGGTAGTTAGGAAAATCGATTTTTTGACTATTTTAAGCTTAAACCTCACTTTTGATACAATTTCCTGCCTTAAAACAAAGATTTTAACTGAATGCTGTTTAAAAAATTGAATTTTAAGCAGTTCATTCTATAAAACTGATTTTTTGACTATTAAAAGCATGAAAATATAATTTCAGGCTGTTGGTAGTTAGGAAAATCGATTTTTTGACTATTTTAAGCTTAAACCTCACTTTTGATACAATTTCCTGTCTTAAAACAAAGATTTTAACTGAATTCTGTTTAAAAAATTGAATTTTATGCAGTTCATTCTATAAAACTGATTTTTTGACTATTGAAAGATTGAAAATATAATTTCAGGCTGTTGGTAGTTAGGAAAATCGATTTTTTGACTATTTTAAGCTTAAACCTCACTTTTGATACAATTTCCTGTCTTAAAACAAAGATTTTAACTGAATTCTGTTTAAAAAATTGAATTTTATGCAGTTCATTCTATAAAACTGATTTTTTGACTATTAAAAGCTTGAAAATACAATTTCAGGTTGTTGGTAGTTAGGAAAATCGATTTTTGGACTATTTTAAGCTTAAACCTCAATTTTGATACAATTTCCTGCCTTAAAACAAAGATTTTAACTGAATGCTGTTTAAAAAATTGAATTTTAAGCAGTTCATTCTATAAAACTGATTTTTAGACTATTGAGAGCTTGAAAATACAATTTCAGGCTGTTGGTAGTTAGGAAAATCGATTTTTTGACTATTTTAAGCTTAAACCTCAATTTTGATACAATTTCCTGCCTTAAAACAAAGATTTTAACTGAATGCTGTTTAAAAAATTGAATTTTAAGCAGTTCATTCTATAAAACTGCTTTTTAGACTATTGAGAGCTTGAAAATACAATTTGAGGCTGTTGGTAGTTAGGAAAATCGATTTTTTGACTATTTTAAGCTTAAACCTGACTTTTGATACAATTTCCTGCCTTAAAACAAAGATTTTAACTGAATGCTGTTCAAAAAATTGAATTTTAAGCAGTTCATTCTATAAAACTGATTTTTAGACTATTGAGAGCTTGAAAATACAATTTCAGGCTGTTGGTACTTAGGAAAATCGATTTTTTGACTATTCATCCCTGAAATACAAGTTATAGACTATTTTAAGCATAAAATTCACTTTTCAGACAATTTACTTTAATTAAGTATAAAAATCAACTATGTATAGTCCAGTAATTTGAATTTTAAGCTATTCAATACTTAAGGTGATTTCACAGATAATGGGCAGCTTGAAAATCCAATTTCAAGCTGTTTTCACTCAAAAAAGTGACGAATCAAGATGTCGATAGTCCATAAAATTTGTTTGACTATTCAGCTCATACAGAATTTTTGTACTTTGGCCGCTAGAGGGCGTCAAATTGAAGCGAGTTCAACCATTTTGACACTTTTTGCTTTAACTTTAAATAACTTACTTACTTCCTACACTAGTCTAAGACTTTTATACGTCAATGGATAGGAAATGAAACAAGCTTTCTATTGATGTATAAAAGTTGGTTGGGCGACTTTACAGTTTGGCCGCTAGAGGGCGTCAAAGTGAATTTTGACACTTTTTGCTTTAACTTGTTGAATAACTTGCTTATTTCCTTACTTTTAAAGCTGCATTGTGATATTTGACAGTTTCCAAATTCTCCCGGACATGGTTCGGGTTTCTCAAAGATGGAGATGTTTCCCCCAACCTGGCAACACTGTTTTGATGACCTCTGCGAATTTTTTCTTTAATTAACCGCAACGAAAGCTGAGGCGAAAATTAATGATCCGAGCCTTCAAACTATATTATGTTCTCGCATTCTAACAAGTAGGTTCAGCCCCGAGACAGATAAAGGCACTTTTCACGAAAAATGCCCAAACAAATGATTGCTGCAATACGAGGCAGCAATGTTTCAGATCGTGGATTATTAATGATCAAGAGATCGGATCTTGATACTGGCGTTATGAATGGTTCTGGCCATATTCAATGCCTACTACTGTGTTTTTCACTTTTTTTCGCATACACAATCGGACGAAATACCTGGTGAAAGTTATTTGAAGTGTCAATTAACTAATACTATCTGAATTTGACCTGAAAATAGCTTTAAATTGCTCAAAAAGCATAACTTTATATAACACAATGTTTCTAGACTTTTGGACACCCTGTATATGTTTGATCGTTGTGCGCTTTGTGGAAGGTGAAAGGGCAGTTTAAAACAAACATTTTGAACTTTTTACGAACCTTGAAACCTAAAAAATAACCGAGATACTGAATTTTGAAAATTTTGATTTGCTGGGATTACAACAGTCGCATAGGCGACCAGCCCCAATTTTTTGGCAACTAAAAAATTTGACAGTTTGGCAATATACAGAGTGAAAATCAACCTCTACAAACGTCATATGGGCAAAAAAAAACACTTTTAAATGAAAAAATGTCAAAGTGACACCTAAAAAGCACTGTGCACTTTAACAGCCCATAAGTTTGGTTGTATGACAGTTGCAGAATGGAATTTTTTACCAGATTGTAGCTAAGACAATGCTTTACTAGTCCACCCTGTACAGTTTATGCTAAAAATTGTTCAATGACAGTGTCAAACCAGAAAATATTAAAGTAATACCAAATGGCACAGTCTAAACCAATCTAAAAACAGTGTCTGCTTTGACAGGCTATAAGTCTGGTTCTGTCACAGATACAGAGTGGATTTTTTTTACCAAATTGTAGCCAAAACCACACATTTTTCGTCAACCTGGTATAGCAGGTGCAAAAAAAATTCTACAGACCGCGCCAAACGAATATCAAAGTGAAACCAAGTTCTGTCAAGATTTTGACAGTTTCCGCTTTAAAAATGCTTTGACGTTTTGAATTTTGACACTGCCAACATTGGAATGACACTTTTTGACAACCATCTTTAATTAATTTAGTTGTGGCTTTGACTGTTTTGTCCGAAATTTTCGATAGTGTCATTTTTTTTTGAAAAATGACGTTTTTGGTTGTTTTTACTCCGGGATGACACTTTTGACAACCCCGACTAACCTAACCTTAAATTTTTGACAGTTTTAGTGTCATAATTGACACTTCTGACAGCATCATTGGTCTCAATATCATCAATTTGACAGTTAAATTTCATAAGTAAATTAGTTTCAGCTTAACTGTCAGATTTCATTAGCAAATTAGTCAATTTCGTTGTATTGTCAAATTTGACTACTAAAACTATCAATTGCAATAATTTTGATAAAAAAATCAATAAAATATCAAATTTGTCAATTTGAAGTCCAAAAAGCACTGTCTGCTTTGACAGGACATAAGTCTGGTTCTAGGACACTTACAGAGTGGAATTTTTTACCAAATTGTAGTCAAAACAATGCTTTTTTAGTCCATTTGGTACATCATGTGCAACAAATTATGTAGTGGCTATGCCAAGCGATGAAATATTACTATTTTTCTTCACCAAACACAATGGAACAGTACTGTGCTTTACATAAATGTTGCACATGTGGACTTAACATCAATGCTGTCATATTTATTAGATAAATGAACGACTTTATCTGCTAAATCTTAAAATAGTCAAAAAATCGATTTTCCTAACTACCAACATCCTGAAATTGTATTTTCAAGCTGTCTACAGTCTAAAAATCAGTTTTTTGGACTAAATAGCTTAAAATTAAATTTTTTAAACTGAAAACAGTTAAAATCTTGGTTTTTATAGCTGGAAAGTGAGTTTGAAGCTTAAAATAGTCTGAAGTTTGTTTTTCTAAGCTGAGCAGTCGTAAATTTAATTTCTGGACTACCAACAGCTTGATACATGCTTTTATGGCTGATCAGCAGCTTGAAATTGGATTTTCAAGCTGTCAACAGTCTAGAAATCAGGACTTAATAGCTTAAAATTAAATTTTTTAAACTGAAAACAGTTAAAATCTAGGGTTTTTATAGCTGGAAAGTGAGTTTGAAGCTTAAAATAGTCTAAAGCTTGTTTTTCAAAGCTTAAATTTAATTTCTGGACTACCAACAGCTTGATTCGTGGTTTTTCTGAGTGAACTAATGTTCAAGCTGTCAACAGTCAATGAAAATTGCTTTTATGGACTGAGTAGCTGAAATTCCAACTTTCTAGCCAAAAATTTTATGTAAAGTGAAGCTCAAAACAATTTAAATTTCTTTTCAGAGCTGAATAGTCTAAAATTACACTTTCTGGACTACCAACACTAATTTTTATGAGTAAAAATAGTTTTAAACTTTCTTTTCAAGCTACTAGCAGTGTAAAAATCACTTTTATGAAATGAATAGTTTAAAATTCGTTTTTCTAGACTTGAAATGTTAAAATCCTGATTTTTTAAGCTTAAAATAGCTTGAAACTTGTTTTTCAAAGGTCGATATGCAAAAAGTCCTTATTTCTGGACTTTGAGATCAGCAAAGCAAAAGAAAATGGAATTAAAGCAAAATCTAAAAATATAGGAAATAAAGTTAAAGTTCTGGGCTACACTTTGACGTTTGAACGAATCCTCTAGCTGTCACAAGAACCAAGTTACAGCCTGTCGAATATTGAAACTGTCATTAAGCCTGGTTCTAGTGCACTAATACAGTTCAAGCTGGATATCTTGGTTCCTAGTGATTTTTCCGGAAAAATCGTAATTAGAGAAAATAAAGTAAAAGTTCTGTGCTACATTGTGACGTTTGAACGAACAATCTACCTGTCATAGGAACCAAATTATGGGCTGTCAAATATTGAAACTGTCAATACGGCTTGTTCTCGGTTCCTAGTAATTTTTCGCAAAAAATTGTAATTAGAGAAAATAAAGTAAACGTTCTGGGCTACATTTTGACGTTTAAACGAACCCTCTAGCTGTCATAGCAACCAAGTTATGGGCTGTCAAATATTAGACCTGTCATTAAGTCTGGTTCTAGAGTGCACTCGTTGTAGTCCAAGCTGGATATCTTGGTTCCTAGTGATTTTTTGGAAAAAATTGTAATTAGAGAAAAAAAAGTAAAAGTTCTGGGCTACACTTTGACGTTTGAATGAATCCTCTAGCTGTCACAATAACCAAGTTACAGCCTGTCAAATATTGAAACTGTCATTAAGCCTGGTTCTAGTGCACTAATGCAGTTCAAGCTGGATATCTTGGTTCCTAGTTATTTTTCGGGAAAAATGATAATTAGAGAAACTAAAGTAAAAGTTCTAGTCTATATTGTGACGTTTGAAGGAACAATCTACTTGTCATAGGAACCAAGTTATGGGCTGTCAAATATTGAAACTGTCAGTAAGGCTTGTTCTCGGTTCCTAGTAATTTTTCGCAAAAAATTGTAATTAGAGAAAATAAAGTAAACGTTTTGGGCTACATTTTGACCCTTGAACGAACCCTCTAGCTGTCATAGCAACCAAGTTATGGGCTGTCAAATATTAGATCTGTCATTAAGTCTGGTTCTAGAGTGCACTATTGCAGTCCAAGCTGGATATCTTGCTTCCTAGAGTTTTTTCGGGAAAAATGGTAATTAGAGAAAATAAAGTAAAAGTTCTGGGCTACTCTTTGACGTTTGAACGAATCCTCTAGCTGTCACAAGAACCAAGTTACAGCCTGTCAAATATTGAAACTGTCATTAAGCCTGGTTCTAGTGCACTAATGCAGTTCAAGCTGGATATCTTGGTTCCTAGTTATTTTTTGGAAAAAATTGTAATTAGATGAAATAAAGTAGACATAGCTGTCGTAGGAACCAAGTTATGGGCTGTCAAAAAAACTGAACAATTGGTAAAATTTGTCAACTTTTTTCAAACACAAAAATCAATCAAAAAGTTGGCAACATCGCATCAAAATCAATCCGAAAGGCAAATAACAACGGTTTGGCGGAAGGTGCAATATATTAGCAGCGGGGTACCGCCTCGAACCATCCACTTTCCGTCACAGCGCGAATTGGTTCGGCCCAGTATGGGTTCCGACTGTAGAATTTGAATAACTGTTTTTAAATAGAATCGAGCGTGTTATTGTTAAAACGGTGATATATTCAGCGCTCGTTAACTGGCATAAACCTNGTTNGTTCTNTNGGCGACGGTNANNANAAAAGAGNNGTTTNGGNCATNAACCGGAGCCGANATGGNNTNANGTTTTTCGTTATACAGNATNGAGNTTNCTNATCCGANTNGTCGTTCGGAGTGGNATNGANCGTNCGTAGCNAANATACNCACGAACATGACNCTACCTCNAGTCACNGCNTCGNTGGNTCTGCCGNNNTCCCTGNCGTNGCGGTNANTANGAGNNCNTNGCCCAGTTCTNATGCATTTACCGCTCCGATNNTCNTATAANTNAGNAGCCNNGTGNGCCGGNCGGANGGNCTTGAGNTGGGA